>JARWLC010000009.1:129257072-130656217 GCA_033318265.1 Phyllotis vaccarum | reverse complement strand
CTACAGAATGGAAAAATTTCTTCACAAACTTTAGTTGGACAGAGGACTAATCTTGAAAATATAGAGAGAACACAAGAAACAAGAGCCCACAAACATAAATATTCCAATTTAAAAATGGAGTTCAGAGCTAAAAAGGGAATTCTTGACAGAAATACAAATGACTGAAAAGGAACTAAAAATGTTGCTCAACATCTTTAGCCATCAGAGAAATGCAAATCAAAACTACTTTGAGATATCACCTTACACATGTCAGACTGGCTAAGATCAGAAACACAGATGACAGCCATGTTGCAATGGGGTTTCTTGGTCCCGGGTGGCCAGAGGCCCAGACCCACAGACCTGCCGTGTAAGACCCATAGCCACCTGCCTCTGCTGCCCAGGCCCCCAGAAATGACTCATACTCTTATATTAACTTCATGCTGTTTGGCCTATGGCTCAGGCATATTGCTAGCTAGCTCTTACATCTTAAATCAACCCATTTCTATTAATCTGTCTGCCACGTGGCCCATGGCTCACCTGTGTTCCTTACATGTTGCTCCTTGGGCGGCTTGCTCAATCTCTCTGACTCTGCCCTGCTTCTACTACCTATACTCTGATATTTCCTTCTACTTCTTCTATGGTGCCTGTCATGGCCCAAAACAGCTCCTTTATTTAAATATTGATATTCACAGCATACAGAAAGGCATTCTCATATCACAGCCATACGGGAGAGAACAAGGGAGATACTCCTCCCTTGTTAGAGGGAGTGTAAACTTGTACAGCCACTCTGGAATACAGTATGGCTATTCCTCAGAAAGGGGTAAATCAATATCCCAAAGATCCAGCAATACCACTATTGGGCATATACCCAAAGGATGAACATTCATACCCCAAAGGCATTATCTCAATTATGTTCATAGAAACATTATTCATAAAAGCAAGTACCTGGAAACAACCTAAATGCCCCTCAGCTGAAGAATGGATTAACAAACCGTGGTACATCTACACAATGGAGTACTACTCAGCAGAAAAAAAAAATGTCCTAAAATTTTCAGGCAAATGGATGGATTTGGAGAATATCCTCATGAGTGATGTATCACAAGCCCAGAAAGATAGGCATGTGATGTACTCACTCATAAGTGGATTTTAGACAAAAAGCAAAGAATAACAAAGCTACAAACCACAATCCTTGAACATCTTGTGATTAGAAGGAATTTAAGAGAGAAATCCAAAGATTCTCCTAAGAAGAGAAAACATTAGAAGTTCACTTTAGCAAATTTGGGTTATAATGGGTTGCAATTCAGAAGAGCTGGGATGAAATCTTGAAGGATGGGGATGGTTGAGTGAGAGGAACAAAAATGGAGACAGAAAAAGACGATCTCTAGATAGAGGAAGTCAATGTGGCATTGGAAAGAGACTGGATCCTAGAGAAAGGTCCAAGATCTCATAGGATGTCCCTGGTTAAACTCCAAACAATAGTAGAGTGGGCACCTAAACAGGACTTCCCATATAATCAAATGAGTAAACACCCTAAGTGTTATTACAGAATCTACATCCAACAAAGATTAGTGGTTGAGGCATAGATCCATGGCTGAACACTGGGCAGAGCTCCTAGTCCAGCTGAGAGCAGGGGAGGAGAGTCTTATGAGCAAGAGGATAGGAATTATGAGGAAAATTCCCACAGTGAGGACTGGCTGGGGGTCTAGCGGGTTCACTGAATCAAAATAGCCACTGGAGATTCATTGGCAAAAGAAACTAGGCCCTCCAAGAGAAGGTAACTCTTTAGTGATATGGGCAGTATGTGGAGCCATGAGGAGTGAGAGCAGACTGCTTTCCTGTTCATGGGATAGCACCTTGGAGCCCATTCCCTGTAGAGGAACACCTAACCCAACCTTGACTTTGGGATGAGGAAATTGGATTTTCTTGGAGTGGATATGCCATATTGAGCTGACTCACCTTGGGACTTCTCCCCATTTTGTGGGAGGGGATGGGTAGATGAGGAGGGATGAGGCTGAAGGCTAACTGGGAGGGATGGAGAGGGAGGAAGGGATAGGTAGCAGGGGTTACATTAATAAAAATAATAAAACATTGATACAAAAATAGTCAATAAAATATTTGCAAACTAAATCCAAGATTAGATCAAAAAATATTATCTACACCAAGCTTCAACCCAGAGATGCAGGGATAGTTTAACATAAAAAATTCGGCCAATGTCATCCACCATATAAACAAACTAAAAAAAAAAAATTACTTAATCTTCTCATTAGATGGTAAAAAGGCCTTTAACAAAATCTAACACCATTTAATGAAAAATGTCTTGAAGAAATCAGGGGTATAATATATCTAAACACAGTAAAGGCAATATACAGCAAGCCTACAACCAAATCAAACTAAGAATGGTTTTGAAATTTAGATCTTTTCAGCTCTAATTTTCCATTACTTAGATTACAGGTTATCTAAGAACATAACTATTATGGTCATTGACAATGGAATCTCAGTTTTTGTACATGGTAAACAAACACATCAATGCCTTAGCCACATCCTCAACGTTATGTCAGCATTTCTAAATAACACCTACAGGTGGTAATGCACAGGGGAGACTCCTGTGACTATAGGAGGCTGTGACTTATTAGTGTAAATAGTAAAATTTAAAGGCTGCAAACATTGCTTAACTATTATCTTGGACTACTGATTGTCAGCCACCAACCATTATACTTTTATGTTGGGGGGATTGCAAATGCCATAAGAAGAAATTTAACGTCAAGATCTTTTGTAACAGCTTTTATTATAATTTTGGAGAATCAAAACCTCACATGTAAAAGCCAAGGGGGAGAAAAAAACAGTTTAAGGAACTGGTCAAGACTTAAAACTGAAATAGAGGCAATAACAAAAAACACAAGCCAGAGAAATTCTGAAAAAAAAAAAAAACTGGAAAAACAAATAGGAAAACAATTGCAGTATCAACAGGAGATGGCAAAGAAAATCTCAGGTATTGATCATATGACTGAGGCAATAGATTCACCAGTCAAAGAAAATATTAAATTTAATAAAAACTCTGCTGAGTTTGTTGACTCCCTACTGAAGGCCTTACTCTGTCTAAGGACTAGATGTGGGGGGGGGCAACTGAAGACTAAGTGAGTGAGTTAAGGGAAGTGGGACAAAACTGTGGTTCATATGTAAAATGAAAAACAAACTTTTAAATAAAAATATTTTAAAAAAATTATATAGTATATCATAAATAAATGACTATCGGTAAAAAAAAACATATCAAAATACTTAATAGTAATAGGTCAAAACGTATTCTGTTTAAAGATTAAAAATATGTTTAATTTAATATATAAAGTGTGGCCTACACATGAGGAAACATGGCAATATCAACTGTTATTTCTTAAACATAAATAACAAACTTTTATTTCTTAACAATAATAATAAAAAGTGTTAAAATTTCACCATGTTTTAGCAGAATAATAGGAACTTTTAGCATCTTTATAAATGACACCATATTTAGTCAAAGGCCCTGAGAGTGACCTAGGGATGTGTTGAAAGACACGTCTTAGGACCCATGTGTTTCAGTTTGTCTGTCAATGTGACACAGCCTAAGGTTTTCTAAGATAGTCTCAACTGAGGAATTTCTGTGCTCAGACTGGTCGATGGGCCCAATTACAGAAAAATGTCTTGACTGCTAATTGATGTAGGTGGGCCCCACCCACTATGATGACACCATTCCTGAGTCAGGTAGTCCTGGTCTCTATAAGAAAGCTAGGTGTGAATAAGCCAGTAAATGAGCCAGCAGATACTGTTCCCACAAAGTTTCTGCTTTAAAAACCTACTTGAATTCTTGTCTTGATTTCCTGCAGTCATGGGCTGTGACCTATAAGCTGAAATGGACCAATTCCTCTTCTCGGTTGTTTTGGAGCATCCTCTTTATCACAGCTACAGAAATTAAATTGTCATTTTGTTTTCTGTATCACTTAGCATAGCCCTGTCCACTACTCGGTGCAGCTATAAATAACTTGTAACCTTCCCCAGGCACATTTCTTTAAGATTTTGCCAATAAAGAATATACCTTACATTTTACTCCTTCAGTACCTACTGACTGGAACACATATACATACTTTTTTTTCCTCACTTAAGTTTATTCTTTTGTTCTTGGTAGGGATTGTAGTTGGCCAGATTTTAGTCCATCTTACTTTATAAAACTGTATAAGCTAAAAAGTTAGCATACAATAAATTTTCAACTTTGTTTCTTTCCTTTTTTTGTCTGTTTCTGAAAATAGTCTTTGAGGTACAGTTTCACTTCTTTTCTTCCTTTTTCTTCTTCCTTCTTTTTCTCTCTCTATAGTAAATGTCTATTAAACCTCCCCCCCCCTTACTCAAGAGGAGAAGGGAGATGCATCAACATTTTGTGGCTAATCTGAGTTTCATGGTGAGAGCATTTATCAACAAAGCCAAAAAAACAAATTTTACTACAGATAACAGAACCATTAATATCTTACACATTCTGTTAATTTTTCTGAGAAATTTTCTAATATATCCAGATTTTTACACACACTGGACACATATTTCTTTTACTGAGTTACATACTCCTATATGACTTTCATTTCAGAAAATACTAAATTATACAATATAAAATATGCTAAGAAGACTGCAGTTGTCATCTTATTAACATCAAAACTAGAAATGAGATTTCAAAGAAACATATTAGAACACAACTGTCAAATGACTAAGCAAAGATGAAACATTATCAGGGAAAAACACCAACTTGAAAAGTAGAATAATGAAAGTCTCCGAATTGTATTTCTAAAAATATATCTATTTATTCAGAGCTAGAAGACATAATATTTCCATTTATATAGAATCAGGAGCTTTGAATTAACCTAGAAATCCATCTTTTGAATTTTTAATATTGAAAGTAGTTTTAGTGGGATACATTTACACAATAGAGTACTACTTCACAGTAAAAAGAAAAAAAAAGATATTGTGAGAGAAGAGATGGTTGAATGAAAGGAACAACAAAGAGGGAGAGAAAATGAGATAAATACTTTTATAGAGGAAGCCAAGGTGGATTTACAAAGAGACTGCGTGCTAGGGAAACCTCCAATAACTCACAGGATGTCCCTGGCTAGATCTCCAACTAATAGTGGAGTTTTGTATTACGTTTCTGGTCTGGAATTTCTACCCTAGGCTTGTGGGCTGGAATTTCAGACCCACAGTCCCATAGTCCCACTGTAAGACAGAGACATTTATATTAATTATGTGCTGATGGACTTGGAGCCCAAGCACATAACTTGCTAGTTCTTGTTCTTAATCTAACCCACAATTCTTATCCTGTTCAGCCATGGGGCTCGGTACCTTTTCTCAGAAAGCATTGTTGTCCTCTGTAACTTCTGGGTTGTCTGACAAATCTGTGGCACCTTTTTGGTTCCTGCTCTGGTTTTCCTGTTCCCAGAGTTTTCTTAGACTACTAGCCCCACTCATACTTCCTGTCTGCCTTTAGCCAATCAGCGTTTTTTATTAAGCTAGTAGGTGGGACAATTATTTATAATGTAACATCATAAATCCACTACAGTGGAGGGAGTGCCTCAACACGGCTTTCCCTAAAATAAAATGAATAAACACCCTAAGTGTCATCACAGAACCTACATCAAACAATTAATAGAGGTGGAGGCAGAAATCCATGGCTGAGCACTGGGCCGAGGTCCTTGTCCAACTGAGAGCAGGGGAAGAAAGTCTATATGAGTAAGGGGATAGGGATTATGAGGAAATTTCCCACAATGATGGCTGACTGGAGTGCTGGGCAGCTCACTGAATTAAGAACAGCTACTAAGTAACCATAAGGAAAAGAAGCTAGACCCTCCAAGGGTAGGTAACTATAGACTGGCATGTGCAGTATATGGATCCTTGAGGAATGGTATCAGACTGTGTTCCTGTGTGTTGGTTTTTACCTTGAAGCTCATTCCCTGGAGAGTAACACCTAACGCAGTCTTGATTTTGGGATGAGGAAATCAGACTTACCTGGAAAAGATGTGCCACACTGACTTGACCCACTTTGGGACTTCTTGGACTTTTGTGTTAAGGGATTGGAAGATGGGGATGGGGAAGTCTCAAGCTGACTGTAAGGGATTTTGGGGGAGGGAAGGGAAGGGGATCAGGGGGACACATGGATAAAAAAGACATCTCTATTAAAAAATAATAAAATGAACATACAAAAAATAAACATTTAAAAAGAATTAAAAATACCTTTAGGAGGCTATATAAATGTGAGGAAAAAAACAAAATGTTAAATTTTCACAGTGCAATCGAGCTAAATAAAGTTGTGAGACACATAAAAATGGTCTAAGTCAGAATCCATCTACAATGATCTATTTTATGGGCATCTATTGAGTTGTATGGCTAAAGTTCAGGCATCTAAAGAAAATCACATTTAATGTGACAATATTTTAAAATAATGAAGTACCATAAATACAACATACAGTGACTTAAATATTTATTATTCTAAAATGTTTGGTTCTTATTTATACATGTGTAAGAAAATTCTTCCATAGGCCAGGACATGATGTGGATTTCCTGGAGCTAGAGTTATAGGTTATTGTGATTTTTCATGTGGGTGCAGAGAATTGAACCCAGGTTATCTACAAGAGAAACAAACAAGTACTTTTAACTACCGAGAAATCTCTCAAACCCTAAGCTTAATGACATTTTCCTTCTTTTACCTTATTCACCTCCTTTACTTTCTCTTTCTCCGTATATTAATACTGAATCTTTCTCAAAAAAAAATAATGAGAAAAATTTACTTATTTATGATAAAACCCTAGATTTTGCATATTTATAAAACCAACATGCACAAATGAAGAAACTTGTCTAGCTTTTAGTGCATAGTCAAAAACTTTTCTGTTTTTTCACATCAATAGTCAGTTTTTTTCTTTGTAAAATAAAAAGCTACCATTCACACTTTACTATGGTAGTCAGAGAAATGTTTAAAGTCTAAGTGAAAGCATAGCATCATTGTCAATATATAGTTGTTACAATTCTTACAATTTGAGGTAGTACTATTACATATGTAACATACACTTGGAAATATAGTTAATCAAAATCTTACTTGGTGTAATGTAAAGATGAGAGTGCATTAGGCTGTAGAAAGTAATGAACATGGACAGAATTGGTCCACATACAGGCTGAAGCATTTCATGTTTCCCACATCCATTGCTCAGTTTAGAGGATATCTTCCTTCTGCTCAGATTTTCCATCAGGAATATTATTGTTTTTCTCTTCACAGTAGTTTAGAACTGTAAAATAATGAGGCTAGAAGACAAAAATATATTTGGGCTTTGGAAAATAATAAAGAATGATTACAAGCAAAATGTATGGTGCATTATCTACTCTTTAACTGTTCAGTAGTTATTCCAAACTTAACAGCTGAAGACAGCTGCACAGATAACCAAACTTCCTGAAATGTAGTCACCAAATACTGAGGATGAACACTAAATACTGAGTCACTAGATACTGTTCAACAATCAAGACGGTAACTTTCTTCATTGTGTATTCTTGTTTTCTTATTTTAAATTTGTTTTTATTATATTTTAGTTAAAACAATCAGTATCAATGAGAGAGGAAAGAGACACATATTTAGAGAAACAGATAGAAAGAGAGATAAAGGGAGGGAGGCAGAGAGAGAGAGAGAGAGAGAGAGAGAGAGAGAGAGAGAGAGAGAGAGAGAGAATATGCACAAGGTAAAAGCAGAAATTCTGAGAGAGATTTTCTATTCATTGCCTACCTTTCTCAGATCAGTGCACTTCCAGAATTCCCATATGTCTTTTTTTGTGCATGTGATTTAAATCCACAGTGAATTGCCTATAGTTAAAATGACAGTAATACCAGTGGATAAAGAAGTTGAACTTAAATGAATTTTATGTTTGTTCCTCATTTTGTTAAAGAGAGATTTAGAGTTTGGACATATGGATTCATTATCATTTTGAAAGATAAATGTTTTGTGGAAATTCAGGGTTATTATTTCTCATTGACCATTAATTGAATGAAGAAGGTTAATTAAATGATAATTTCTCATTTTTAAATTAATTGACACTGACTAAATGACCAAGATTAAAAACAAAGAGATTTCTTAAGGTAAACACTCTTATGAATTTATAGCAGAGTTTGTCTTCACAAAATGTACAAAAGAAGAGAAAAAAGAAAACTCTGAAAATATGTTATGTAAATAACAAGTGAGTTGTTTCACAGAAAATAAAGTTCATTCTCAGACAGTAAAAGCACATATCATCATAGCATTTTCACAATGGGAGGTGAATTTCCAATATTTGTTCTTAATAACCTCCAAATTATGAACATTTTTAAGCAGCCTTTGCTTCCTTGCTTCAGAAGTGTGGCTAGAATGAATCTGTTTCTTTTAAAAGAAGATATAGGACTTTCTTCCTATAGATAACTCACAAAAACAAAGCTCAAAACACAATCTGGATCAGCTCCAATTTACACTAGCACAATTTTATTTAATACAGGCAAATCTGAAGTGAAATATGGACTTGATGCTTGACGTCCCTGTTGTCAACAAAGTTAAAGTAATTTGGCACTTTATGGAAGCTTATGAGAATGTTATTATTATTTCTTTGGATAAATATCAGAGCTATAATTTCTCTATCATGTGTTCCCAAGTTTTAATGTCCTCTGTGTTTCTCTATTTGTGAGACATGAAAAATACATCACTAGTTCTCAGTGCCAGATAAATCATCTTGAGCAATGTGCGATGGGCTTACTGTGGACATCAAGTGCAATAGATGTCATAGTTTGACTCTTTACCTTAGCCTTATTTCCTTCTGTGAACATTCACAACAATACAATAAAATGTTTTATGTAGCTCAGCTTTCACCACCTTAGATTAAAGCAGAAATAAAATAATTACATGCTTAGTTTTATTGGTTGCATGTGAGGTATTGAATATAGTTTCTGTCATGTGAAAAGAGTTCATTAATAGGAGTTATGAGTATTTTTGTTCCATAAATTCATTTTAGGCGAAATTTGCTTCCACAAGCAATGGAGAGAAAGAGTTGTTATCTAAAATGATATTTACTCAACATTATTTTTTTTACCCTTTCTGTTGTGCTGACCTAATGCTTTATTTTTTCAAAAATCTTTATCTTTTTCTAGAAATATATATTCTATAGAGAAATGTATAAATCTGCAAGCAATCTCATGAAAATCATGAACACATGATTATTTGTCATGATCAATTCACAGAGCAGTACACAGCTGACCTTTTAACCAATGGTACTTTTCTAATAAATATTTAGTCAACACAGAAAATGTGATGAATCTTTTGAGTTGTGATGCTAATATTTTTGACTCTTTTAGAGAAAGTGTTCTTAGAAAAATGAATGTAGATGGGAAATGAGAAATTAAGAGAGACTTGAGAAGGTTAGAAGGCTGTTGCCAATAGACTCCCAGTTTATGTTTTCATGTATACTTGTATGAGCAAAACAATTTCTCATTTGAATACATGACATTCTTTGCATGCTTGGACCATTTCAATAGATGCCTATTCAAACTAGTCTAGATTTTATTAAAAGCTTCTAATCAAAAGTAAAACATTTACGTTTTCATAGATTTACCTTCAAAAACTAGGTATTCCATTTTTGAGACCAAATGGTACTGGCTCTTGATTCTCAGCTTCGTAATACTTTAATATTTTCAAACCATCATGTATTGTGATGACTTTATTATAAAATTTCTCCCACAGGATTCTGTATTTTTCACCTATTTGTAATGATATTCTAGTAAGTTATGGAATCTTTGTGAACTAGGAATTTGATGCAGAAACTTGCTAGGTGGAGGTGAACTTGAAGTTTAAAATTTTCCTGTTGCCTATTGAGTATGGTATTTAGTTCAGATATGTGTATCATTTGCTATATACTCTAACTGAAACCATGAAGTTATAGCAGCTATTATTTCTCACAATGATGTACTATCTGCTCTCAAGCTATGAGCAACAATAAGCCTCCCTTTAATAGGTGCTTAAGAAGGGTATGGTCTTAGTTTGAAAAAAAATATTCTGTATCAGCTTTCATTGTCCACAAGTGTGTTTTTTGAAACACTAAAGGTTATCTTGAACTCTAAAATTCTCTATTGAAAAATTGTTAATATATGTCAATGGCTTTATTTATGTAATCAACATAAGATGGGTGGTTATGGTACATAGCTTTTATCCCAGCACTCTGAAGGCAGAGACAGGTGGATCTCTGTGAATTCAAGAACCGCCTGGTATACAGAGCAAGTTTCAGGACAGCCAAGGCTGCTACAAGGAGAAAGCCTGTCTAGAAAATAAAAGAAAGAAGATGAATAATGTATAGCATAAAATTCTACTGCAAGTCAGAATGATAACTATATTTAATGGATTATTTTGTGTCTTCAACAAGGAAGATTACATGGAGTAGTTTGTGGAAAAGTTCTGAGAAATTAATTGTGGCTGCAGTGCTAATATGGAAGAACATAAATGCGTGAGGAAGGATGTCTTAAAAAAGCATGCATCATTGAAAAGAACTGTCACATGTAGATAAGTACATTTTCAAGAATTACTCCCACATTTATTCATCAATTAAAAACAGTGTAACTTTGTTGCTTCAAGATTCTATCCTTACTTTTACTTTAAGCAACTGTTTGTTTACTGAAGCAACATTAAATTAGACCAAATGGCTTGAAAAATCTCTATGTACATCAGTCTACTCATGCCTCAATGTTGACACAACTGTCCCTTAATTCACAAACATTCTCTTTCCAGATCCCTTTTAATTGTAGCAAAAGGTGCTTGAAGTTTAAATTAAATTTTATGTTCAAAAGTAAGGCTAAACTATACAGTGTTAATTTGTTTGCACTTATATAGTTTATCATTTTCTAAAATAGTTCAGGATATTTCAGATGAAATCTCTTTAAAATGATCATGTTTGTTAAAATTGCAATTATATAATTAGACATAATTATGGCAAACTCTATACTCTATGAGTTAATTGACTTACTATGAAACATTATAAATACAGTCAGTATATATTAACAAAAGTCTTAATTCTAATGACAAAAATTTTAGGGTCAAATATATTCCTGAGGTTAATTAAAAAAATAAAATACTTGAGAAACAAATAAGTATACTTTTAATAGCCATCATGACCCATGGAGATCATGATTATAGCACTTTTAAAGTATCTTTAATTTGTATGTTAATTTCTTAATAACAATTAAATTTTGTATCTGAATGAATAAAAAAATTAGTTGTGATTTTTGCACATATACACATAAACACATTAATCCACACACACACACACACACACACACACACACACACACACACACATGCATACACGCACAGAGAAAGAGATTTTTTATTTTAGTGCTCAACTGATGTGGGAATGTCTTTCTGTATGCTGTGAATAGCAATCTTTAAATAAAGGAGCTGTTTTGGCCATGACAGGCACCATAGAAAAAGGAGGAGGAGAAATCAGAATAGGTAGGAGAAGCAGGGCGGAGTCAGAGAGAGAGAAGGAGCCAGAAGCCCAAAGGAACAACATATAAGGAACACAGGTAAGAAACACGGGCCACGTGGCAAGAAAGATTAATAGAAATGTGTTGATTTAAGATGTAAGAGCAAGCTAGCAATGTGCCTGAGCCATAGGCCAAACAGCATGAAGTTAATATAAGTGTCTGAGTCAGTTCTGGGGCCTGAACAGCTGCTGGCGGCTAAGAGGTCTGTGTTTGCAGGTCTGTGGGTCTGGGCTTCTGGCCTCCCAGGGCTAAGAAAACACAATGTAACAGATGGCGCAGAACTGTGAGGCGAATATCCACTTAAAGCCTAAAAAAGTTTTAAAAAGGGTTCTAGTTCACAGAAACTGAGCCAAAGAAGCTTCTAAATTGTGTGTATGAAGTGGGTCATTGTACAGAGAAAGCATGGCATCCAGGCTACATTCAAAATGGTGCAGGCAGACTGGCGGTAGGCAGTGTAAGCTGCAATCAGGCCAGTTCCTGAAATCTCACAGAGGACTCAGTAGCAAATTATTTGTTAAAGGTTTCTGCTTATTTTGAACAAAAAAGAACCAAAGACAGATACTTAGTAACAGTATTTTCCTGGGTCTGCTCTGTTTGGTGGCCACAAACAGACCTGGTCCCTTTAACAGAACTTACTGATTCACTATGCAGCTCTTTAAGAGAGTATATTTTAAAAGCTCTTATGGTTGAAAGAAACTACTACATTGTAACACTGAACCCAAGTCCTTAACTCATTTTTAATATCATTTAATGAACTCACTTCTCTTTTGTGTGAAAGAAAGCATGTTAACTATTGTAAACACTTTATACTCAACAGAAATAGTAAATGGTTTAAATTTTGCAATTATATGGAAATCTTGTCTACAAATCTATTTGAACAGGAGATTTTACATATTTTTCTCAGTCTCTCAAATATAATCGATATTTTAAAAAGTACAACTGCAAGAAAACACTGACTGATAAACATAATAAAACTTGTGCCCCATCTCTGTCAACAAAGTTTTTCTTGTTAGCAATATTTCCTACAAACTGTACCACAAACCAAAATCAAATATTTATTACACACACACACACACACACACACACACACACACACACACACACACACACACCTATATACATTTTCCTTGTTAGTACATCTACAAAATTATTATGGGTGTGGAAGCCTGTGAATAGAAATGACTGTGCATGTTAGGCTTCTGTCTCAGTCTTAATTTATATTTTGTCTTGCAAAAATTGTCTGTAGCATCACAGATTTTGCACTTTACAAATATAATTTTAACCTTATCCAAGTCAGTCTTAGCCAAAGTTTATTTTTCATCATATAAAGACTGTCTTATCTACATTTAAGGTATATAAATATAGTGTCAATATGAGAAGTCTATGCAGGATTTTGTAAAAGAGTCTCAGATATAGCATATAAAGACTGACATGAGATACAAGTGTGTTATAATGACGTTCCAGCCAGTGGTCCAGACCCACAGACCTGTAGTTTCAGACCGAAAAATTACATATAACAAAACAGCTATCAACCAAGAATTACAGTTATAATATCTAATCTATTTGTATTTAACAGAATTTAAAAAAATACTCTATCATCTATCTTATCCTTGTGAATATAAAGATTCATAACCAATATACCCTTTAAAACAGCTAAGGAAAATGATACCTATAATTATCTAATGTTCAACTACATCAAAGACCACAGAAGGATATAATATTTACTCAAGTCAACCAAACGTGCAAGCAACTTTCAAAATCTAGAAATGACAGAGATGACACCTATCTGCCTGGACAGTTACCCAAAGTTCCTTTATAAGTTGGGGCATCCATCTTCAGCCTAAAGGCCCAGAGTCGCTTTTCATTTCATTGAAGCAGGAAATCTGCTCTGCCCATTTTGGTATAGTTCATCAGTCACTTCTCCTTGTGTCTTGAAGAATATCTGACAATATTCTCCACAAAGCAGGGACCTGAATGATAATCTTGGCTTGTTCTGCCAAAGTTCATAATTCACCTTCTTATGGAACCTGCATGTCCAGTTTAAACAGCATACTGTCAAGTAGTCAATACAAGAACAGATACTTGCCACAAAGAAAGTAAACTCCACATGGAGTTTCTTAGATGCTCTTTTTTTTTCTTAAAGTAGATTGGTGCTGCCAAGAACAGATCAGTCTCACTGTCCAGAAAAGTCTAAGTTATTAAAATAATTTTAAATGCAATATTCTGTAGGTCTTAGAAGTGTTTGAAGCTCACCTATCTAATGAAATATATTTTTGTATAACTAAAGAATCCTAACTACCATAACTATAAGTCTGGTTATCATAGGTGACTATTAATCTGTGTTTCTTAATTATACATTACATTTTTAATCAGTTTCATGAACATCATACCTTAAACATAAGTAAAAAAATACATACAGAGTAACAAAATTGATCTTAAATTTGCTGTCAATAAACCAAAATCCATACCAATGTGAAACATTCTGAGATTAACAGCTGATTTTTGAATTAAAGTAAATTCAATAATCTAATTTTTAAAAAACACTCATATTCCATATCCCTGTTTTCTTTTTAGAAAGAGATTAACTATGACCATTAACCATTTATAATGAAAGCAAACATTTACAAACACCATTTTGGGAATTTGGACATAGTTTTACACTATTACTTCCTGCTGATTAAGGAGGATTGGCAATCTTACAGATTTTTGAGACTAAATCATCTTAGTCTGTAGCCCTGAAACTGATGTCACCATCTCTTCCCATCAGAGAATTTTCAGGTCGTCTTGGTTGATGAAACCATATTTGCCTGGAAGCAATCCACAGGTTGTCATCTTCTGTGGAAACAAAAGCAGAACTCTTCCAAAGCAATAAGTCCTTAGGCACAAATTTCAAAATCAAGATACTTTAAAAATATTTATTCTTGTTTAACTTAGCAGCCCTTGCAATCCATTATATTTTTCTGCAGTTAGCTCATTAATAGTTAAGAAATTAAAAAAAAACGCAATAAACATAATCCAGATTCTGTGTCTATTTTCCATCTTTATGTGGATTATTATAATTTTTATTCTATTTCTCTTTTTTACAGACTTTCTCTACCTTCTTTCTTTTTTCTCTAAAGCCTATGTACCTTTTACACACATTGTAACCTGTTTACAGGATTTTTAAAATTAATCTGAATCTATTTTATTGTGAATCCTTAATCATTTCCAACCAGAAAAGCATTTAAAATGCTAGCACTCTCTTTAAGAGTCACAGTTTTTGCAGATAAAGCTGAGTCAGAAAGTTCCCTTAAAGGGGCTGAATCTCTGTTCTCTGCCAGCTGCCCCGGCCCACGGGATCAGTCAGTGGAGGGCCTGGAAGAGAAAGAGGGGGACAAAGAATGGGAGGAGACACAAAGAATGGAGACAAGGCTGGAAAGTCTGCTCAAGTCTCAAAGTTTATTGTTGCTTGGTGCAGTATATAAATGTTTCAGGGAGGCAGCCCTCAACCTGATGATTACATGTCACTCAGGGTGGTAGCCCCCCACCTGCTGGCTGCACTACAAGGAAATAGTAACAGTAACGATAGTACCAGTAACCAAAAGCAGGAGGGTTAGTCATTGTGCAGAAAGAACAAAGTGTGCATCATGGCATGGTGGCCAGGACCACAAGGAGCCACAAAATATATCATTCATGCTTGGGAGAGAGCCTCCTGGTTCAGAGAACAATTCAATAGGCTGAGAGAAGAAGGAAGTGGAAACTTTCCCACACTTGTGGGTCTCCACCCCCAGTAAACAGATCAGACCCAAGAAATGCTGCTACTAAGAAACTGTCTTTGACTCTATTTCTTTTTTGTTCAATATAACTGTAAACTCTAAATCAATCACATACTACTGAGTTTTCTGTGAGACTTTGGGAACCTGCCTGTTTGCAGCTTATGCTCCCTATTGCAAGTCTACCACCGCCATTTTGAATGTGGTCCGAATACCACACTATCTCTGTACAATGGCCTGCTTCAGATACACAATTTGGAAGCTGATTTGGCTCATTTTCTGTGCTCTAGAGCCCTTTCTAATATTTCTCAGACTTTATGGACTTTATGTGGGTATTTGGCCCACGTTGGGCACCATTTCTTACAATAAGCTTTCTGCCCCATCTGGCCAGCGGTCCAGACTCACAGACTTGCAGTCCCAAACTGTTTAGCCTCCTGCCACTGCTTAGGCCCTCAAAAATGACTCAGACGCTTATATTAAGTTCATGCTGTTTGGCCTATGGCATAGGCACATTGCTATCTTCCTCTTACATCTTAACCCATTCTCATTAATCTGTCCTGCCATTTGGCCCATGGCTAACCTGTGTTACTTACATGTTTCTTCTTTGGTGGCTGGCTGTATCTGTTATAACTCTTCCCTCCTTATAACTATTCTGATTCCCCACCTACTTCTTCTCCTTCTTCTACGGTGCCTGCCATGGCCAAAACATTACCTTATTTAAAGATTGATACATACAACATACAGAAAAACATTCCCACATCACATGTGTATTACTCATTTCAAAATTGATATGATAATGAGAAACTGGGAGAAACATTTACAAGCCAGTTATAAAAAGTTACCCTTTAAATAGCCTCAATATAATTTATGTTAGCCACTATATATGGCCTACCTAACCATTACACATAACACAGTGCCACTGATGGGAATGAATTAGAAATGTAAACTAAAAATTTCATGTAGATTGATTCTAAGTAATAAAAATGAAAACTGAGGTTATGTATATATTTGAGAGACTCAATCCTAAGCACTTTATGTGTGTTATACTCAGTTCAATATTTAATCAACTCAATATCATTAAAGATGGAAGCAATTATTATTAATCCCCCTTTACACAATAAAATTATGAGAAAAGATTAGTATATAGGCTAAGTGGATTATTAGAGAAAAAAATGAGAACTTTCCTCAATATTCTGCCAGACACCACAAAGACATAGGATATATCATCTTCCAGAAAGATTGCCAAGGTAAATATTCAAAAATCATAAACACATTGACTTTTCTTCACTAATGGGAATGATTGTACAGTATAGCCATCCATTCAGATGGAGAAATTCCATTTAAAATAATTGCATACATAACACCATGCCCTCTTACTTTTTTACCCAGTTTTCTTTCTGTATATCATTATTATCAAGCACAGATTTTCTTCCAAATAGCACATATTCAACAACAAAGAGAATATATGTCATTCAACTTCCCACAAAACATTAAATAGAGGAATTAAATAATTGGGGTTATATTTAGGAACTGTTGGTTTAGTGATCAGAAGTGTGACTGTGACTAAAACCTCATATGTTGACACAATTATATCAAAAACAAGGGTGTAAAAATAAGGAAAATTACACCCCAATTCCCTGAAGGAAAATGGATGAATACCTCAGGAGACAGTAACATATCAGAACCTATCTATGTGCTATGGCTGATGTGTATGTAAAATTACATCAAACACAGAAATGGATAGCAGCCAAGGAATGTTGGAAATTTAACTGAATAAAAAGGTCAAAACAATTCGCTGAGACTTGGGGAAAATTCCGAGGGATATTGGAAAGAGAATATTTTCTAAAAATATGTTGGATATACCTGTTATATTTAGCCAATGATATGTCTTTGCTGTCTCATCCAATGGTTTATAGGTTTTTTGTGTTTTGTGTTTATCTGGTTATCTGGAGACTGGGTCTCATGTAGCCCAGGTTGGCTTTTATATATATATATATACTATATATATTATATATATTATATATACTCTCTCTCTCTCTCTCTCTCTATATATATATATATATATATATATATATATATATATATATATACTCTATATAATACACACACACCTATATGTGCAATTTTTCCATATATAACCCTCTCTTCCCTCCTCACAATCCCTCCCAGGTCTCTCTTAGCTTCTTCCCACTATATCCCCCATGCATTCCCCAAGAAACACAAGCAGTTCCAAAGCAGCTCTTTTGTACCCATTGGGGTATATCTATATCCAAATCTCTAATTCCAATATTAGGGCTGGGTTAGGTGTTCTTCTGTAGGAAATGGGCTCAACAGTGCCAGTTCATGCAACAGAACATAATTTTACTATACTCCAAGTGGCTGCACATATGGTCCATTCCATTTGACAGCCATCCAACTTTGGAGTGTTAGATCCTTAACTTGAATATTCCCCAGGACTTGTTTCTGATTAAGTGAGCTCCCAAAAGCTATAGCCAGCCATCTTTGTGGCATTCTCTTTATAATCCTCATTCCTTTGCTCTTACATACTTTCCTCTTTCTCTCTTTAGCTGAGCTTGGAGCTTGACCTGATGTTTATCTATGACTCTCTGCTTCTGTCTCTATTCATTGCTATATGAAGGATCTATAATGATGCTTAGGGAGGTTATTCATTTGATTATAGGGTAAGTCCTGTTTAGGCACATTCTCAATTACTGTTTGGAGTCCTAGCCAGAGACATCCACCTGATCTCTTTTCAGCCCCATAGTGGCTTCCTCTATTGAGATATTCAACTCTTTCTATCTCCCCCTTTGCTCCCCTCACTCAAACATCTCCTTTCAAGATTTGTTCCCAACTCTTTTTGGTTATAACCCATTAGGACCACAATTTGCTAAGGTGATCTTTTCTATTTTTTCTTCTTAGGGGAATGTCTGGATGTCCTTCTTAAGTTCTTTCTGAACCCAAGCTGTTCAGGGATTATGATTTTCAGCTTTGGTATTCTTTGCTTTTTGTCTAAAATCCACTTATGAGTGAGTACATCCCATATCTATCTTTCTGGGCTTGTGATACATCACTCAGGAGGTCATTCTACAAATTCATCCATTAGCCTGAAATTTCAGGATGCCATTTTCTTTTACTGCTGGGTAGTACTCCATTGTGTAGATGTATAACAGTTTGTTAATCCATTCTTCAGTTGAGGGGCATCTAGGTTTTTTCCAGGTTCTTGCTATTACGAATAATGCTGCTATGAACATAGTTGGGCTAATGCCTTTGGTGTAACAATGTGCATCCTTTGGGTATATGTCCAATAGTGATTTTTCTGGATCCTTGGGGAGATTGATTCCCACTTTTCTGAGAAACTGCCATACTGCACTCAAGAGTGGTTGTACAAGTTTACCCTACCACCAACAATGGAGGATTGTTCCCTTTGTTCAGCATCCTCTCCAGCATAGGCTGTCATCTGTGTTTTTGATCTTAGCCATTCTGACAAGTGTAAGGTGATATCTCAAAATTGTTTAGATTTGTATTTCTCTGATGGCTAAAGATGTAGCACGATTTTAAGTGCCTTTCAGTCATTTGTAATTAATTCTTCTGTTGGGAGTTCTCTTCTTAGCGGTGACCCCCATTTTTAAATTGGATTATTTAGGTTTTTAGGCTCTAGTTTTTTGTGTTCTCTATATATTTTAGAGATCAATCCTCTGTCAGGTCTACGTAGGGCTGGTGGAGATCTTTCTTCATTCTGTAGGGTGTTCTTTTCTCTTATTAACTGTGTCCTTTGCCTTACAGAAGCTTCTTAGTTTCAGGACATCCCACTTATTGATGACTATTTTTAGTGTGTGTGTGCTACTGTTGTAATATTTAAGAAGTGATCACCTGTGCCAATGTTTTCGAGGGTATTTCCCACTTTCTTTTCAATGATGTTCAGTATAACTGGGTTTAAGTTGAGGTCTTTGATCAATTTGGATTTGAGTTTAGTGTAGGGCAATAGGTTTGAATCTATTTATATTCTTCTACATACTACTATCCAGTTATACCAACATCATTTTTTGATATTATCTTTTTCCCATTGCATAATTTTGGGCTTTTTGTCAAAAATCATGTGTTCATAGGTGTGTGGGTTAATGTTGGAGACTTCAATTTGATTCCATTGATCCACAAGTCTGTTTTAATGACAGTACCAGGTTGTTTTTATTATTGTAGCTCTATTGAAGTTCTTTTATTAAGCAGGATAGTTTCAGCAATCCTGGTTTTCCTGTTTTTCATATGAAGTTGATTACTGTTCTTTTAAGTTTTGAAAAAAATGTGTTAAGATTTTATTGGTAATTGCACTGAATCTGTACATTGCTTTTGGTAAAATTGCCTTTTTTACAATGTTGATCTTACCTATTCAAGAAATAAGAGATTTTTCCATTTTCTGATATCCTCTTCAATGTCTTCTTCAGTGACCTATTTTTTTTTTTGTCAAATAGGTATGCTACTACATTGCTTAGAGTTATACCAAGACATTTAATGCTTTTTTCAGCTATTATAAAGGGTGATGTTTTCCTTATTTCTTTTTTTAGCCCTTTAATTATTAGTGAATAGTGTTGCTCTTGATTTTTTTTTTTTTTGAGTCAATCTTGCACCTTGATAGATTGATGAAGGTGTTTATCAACTGTAGAAATTAACTGGTAGAATTTTAGGGGTCACTTATGTATATGATCATATCATCTGCAAATAAAGATAGTTTGACTTCTTCCTTTCTATTTTGTATTTCCTTAATCTCCTTTTATTCTCTTTTTTGTTTTAGCTTAAATTCTGAGAACTATATTGAACAGATAAAGACAGAGGGGACAGCCTTGTCTTTTTCCCTGATTTTAGTGGGATTGCTTCATATGTTTCTCCATTAGTTTGGTGTTGGCTGTTGGCTTGTTGTATATTGCCTTTATTATATTTTTGTGTTTTTCAAGTATATCTGATTTCTCCAAGACTTTAATCTTGAAGGAGTGTTGGACTTTGTCAAGGTCCTTTTTAGCATCTAATGAGATGAATGAGACGATCATGTGGTTTATTTCTTTCAGTTAGTTTATATGATGGATAATACTCACAATTTTTTGGTATGTTGAGTCATCCCTGCATCTCTGGGCTGAAACGTACTTGATCATGGTGGATAATTTTCTTTTTTTTGAGATGTTGTTAAATTTTGTTTGACAGAATTTTATTATGTATTTTTGCATCAAATTTCACAAGGGAGACTGGTCTGTAATTCTCTTTCTTTGTTGCATCTTTGAGTGGCTAGGGGGATCAGGGTGATTGCGGCCTCATAAGAACAGTTTGGCAATGCTCCTTCAGCTTCTAGTATATTGAACAGTTTGAGGAATATTGTTTTTTAATGTTAATTGATATTTCAATGTCTGGTAGAATTCTGCACTGAAACAGTCTGGTTCTGGCCTTTTTTTTTTTTTTTCTCCCTTGGGAGATGTTTAATAACATCTTCAGTTTCCTTTGGGGGTATTGATCTATTTAGGTCTTTAATCTAATCTTGATTTATTTTTGGCAAGTGGTTCCTGTCCAGAAAGCGGTCCTTTTCTTTAAGATTTTCCACTTTATTGAAGTATAGATTTTCAAAGTATGGCCTGATAATTCTCTGGATTTCCTGGGTGACGGTTATTATGTCCCCATTTTCATTTCTGATTCTGTTAATTTGGACACACTCTCTCTGCTTTTGGTAGTTTGGATAAGGGTTTGTATATTTTGTTGACTTATTCAAACAACAAACTCTTTGATTCATTGATTCTTTGTATTGTTCTTTTTGTTTCTATTGCATTGACTTCAACCCTAAGTTTGATTATTTCCTGCTGTCTACTCCTTCCAGGTGAGTTTGCTTCTAATTGTTCTAAAGTCTTCAGCTGTGCTGTTAGTCTCTTGTGTGAGATTTCTCTAGGTTTTTCATATCGGCATCTGGTGCTATGAGTATTCCTCTTAGCACTGCTTTCATTGTGTCCCATAAGTTTGAGTGTGTTGTGGATTCATTTTCATTAAATTCTAGAAAGCCTTTGATTTCTTTCTTAATTTCTTCTTTGACCCAGAAGTGGTTCAATTGAGAAACATTCAGTTTCCATGAGTTTGTATGCTTTCTGTGATTTTTGTTGTTGTTGAACTGTAAATTTAGGCCCTGCTGGTCTGATATGATGAGTTATTCCCATATTTTTGTATCTATTGATATTTGCTTTATGTCTGAGTATGTGAACATTTTTAGAGAAAGTTCCATGTGGTGCTGAGATATTCTCTTGTGCTTGGGTGGAAGGTTTGTATATATTGTCCATTTGAGCCACAATATCTCTTAAATCCCTTATTTTTCTGCTGAGTTTCTGTCTGGTTGACCTATCTAAGGATGAAAGTAGTTATTGAAGTCTCCTACTATTAGTGTATGGGGTTGGATGTAAGGCTTAAGCTTTAGTAATTGAGACTTAATCTTGGTGGATTTTTCCTCAGATGACTAAGTAGTGTCTGCCCTGGTCTCTTGATTGATTTTAGTTTGAAGTCTATTTTATTTTTTTATTTTAGGATGGTTACATCAGCTTGTTTGTTAGGACTATATGATTGGAAATTCTTTTCCCAACCCTTTACTCTGAGCCTGTGTCTGACTTTGAAGCTGAGGTGTATTTCTTATATGAAGCAGAAGGATGGTGTTAGCATGTGTTTTTATTATAGGTGAATTGATTCAATTGATATTAGTGATATTAATGCCTGATTGTCATTTCCTGTAATATTTGGTGGTTATTTTCATGTTTTTCTTTTTTGGGTTTTTCTTCTGTGGGAAAATCCGTTGCTTGTGGCTTCGTGAGTTTATCTGGTTTCCTGTGGTTGGAGATTTCCCTCTATTGCTTCTTGTAGAGCTAGATTTATGGATAGATAGCATTTTAATCAGGTTTTGTCTTAAAATATTTTGTTTACTCAATCTATGGTGATTGATAGTTTTGCTGGCCCTGGTAGTTTGGGCTGGAAGCCATGCTCATTCAGTGTCTGTATAACATCTCACCAGGAACTTCTTGTTTTTTGTTTCTATTGAGTAATCTGGTGTTATTCTGATGTATTTGCTTTTGTCTTTTTCCTTTGCAGTTATTAGTATTTTTCTTTGATCTGTAGGTTAAGTATCTTGATTATTATGTGGCAAGCAGATATTTTCTGCCTGTTTAGTCTAGCTGATGTTTTGTAAGCTTCTTGAATCTTTATAGGCATTTCCTTCTTCAGAGTTGTAAAGTTTTCTTCTATAATTTTGTTGAACATATTTTCTGTGCCTTCGAGCTGGTGTCCCTCTTCTTTCCTCCAATTATTCTCAATTTTGGTCTTTACATGGTACCCCAAATTTTCTGGACAGTTTTTATTATGACTTTTGAGAGTTTTAGTGTTTTCTTTGACTGACATGTCTATTTCCATAATTGAATCTCCCACTTCATCTCTTGCATTCTGTTGGTTATGCTTGCATCTGTAGTTCTGGTTTGTTTTTTCAGGTTTCTATTTCTAGTATTGCCTTGTTTTGTGACTTCTTCAGTGCTTCTATTTTAATTTTTAATTCCTGTAATTTTTTTTCAGTTGTTGGTTTTCATTTTCTTGATTTTCTTTGTTTTTTTTCAGGTATTTGTTAATTTCTTCCAATTACTTCGATGTTTTTTCTTCTATTTTTAAAAGGAAATATTTTATATCCTTATTTAAGGCTTCTCCTATCTTCATAAAGTTGTTTTTAAGGCTATTTCATTCTGCTTCCTCTACATTGCCATGTTCTTCATGTAGGATGGCTACCAGAGTCTTCCGTTGGTACCATGTTGCTCTTTTTGTTGTTATATATATTCTTCCACTGGCATTTGCCCTTTGCTTTGTCAGTTCACTGTAGTATTTGTCTCAATCACAGCTGATTTTTGTGTAATCTGCTCTGGATGTTCTGTGTCTCAAGAAGCCTTCCTTGGTCCAATCTGGGTTTTTAGTCTACCCTTATTCATCGCTTAGTGTCCTAGACAGTTCCTAGTCATGGCTTAGTCAGCTTTGGGCCATGGGTCTCAGGTATGAGTTTTAACATCACATAATATTACATTATCCTGTGTCCAACAGAAGTCTGTTTTAACACCTCTAAATGAGTTGAGTTTATCAATGACCCTAAAAGGTGAAATGGATACAAATTTAATTGTACATAGTGGCAAATAAAAATTTTTTAAAAATTTTTGTAGGTATTCAAATGACATCATGAATGTGACTTCTTACTAAAGAGTAGTTATAAGTATAGGCCAGAGTGCAATTACCTTTTCTGAGGAAATGTAAAAGCCATGAGCACATGAATAGTATGTGTGGTTTATCTTGTCCTAACCAGATTTTCCATAAAAATGGCACAGACTCAGTAGGAAATACAGGTCAGCATAGAGGCTGAGAGAGTTCTGGTACTCAGAGGATTTGGGCACAGGGTGAGAACCTGACAGGGGAAGAAATGGTACAGTGCTCCAGACTATGAATAGAGAGAACACAACTGTCTACCAAAAAGTGGGAGAGATTACAATACATTAGAAAACTCCAGGTATTTTTTTAACATGGAGTAAAGTGCACTGAAATATGGGTTTGCTATTAAAAAATACGAAGAAAAAAGATACATTAACTGTAAGTAAAATTTTGCAAAGTTCTCTGCTGTCCAGCATGAAATAGTAAAATCATGTGATACTCCTGCTGCAGCATCCTGACCATATGGACCAATAAGTGCTTTCCTTTGTGTACAAGAATGACATAGTTAAAATTTCCCCCCATTGTCTAGGAAAAATAGAGAACAGTGACTTACAGGTTATGTTTTGTTTTTAAATTTGAACTATCATTAATTCTGCTTGGGAACAATCTGAAGTGGAAGTACAATTGAAGGGCCATAATATGCCTATTAATGTTAACTAATACACACAAACAAATAAAATTATAGGAGACCTAGAATGACAGCTAATTTGGTGATTGGTCTTTGTAAAAGATCTGTGTTTTGTTTTACCTAAATTTTTATTAAAAGAAAACAGATCACCTTAAAATAATTGATTTACATGGAAAGTTACCCCTATAATTCCTCTAAAAAGCTCCGTAGAGCAAGTTTAATTGACTTTCAGTCAGTACTGAAGTAAATGTGAAGTAGCTATCCTAAACCAAGTTTCACCTTAATATATAGTGCAGAATGCTGAGGAAACCATGGTCCTTACTTACTTCTATTCTAGTTTTATTCACAACATTGACTTAAAATTTTATTGTATGAAGTTTCATATGTTTGTGCTAGGGTTTTACTTTGCTTAGACATGTACAAATCTGTTGCTTTTTAAATCTTGATGACATTTATAAATAAAGTTTTAAAAAATTTAAAATTAAAAATATATATTAAAAAAGAAGAAATATCCTTAGTAATTATGTAATATATTCTGCAATGACAGGATGGGAAGAGGGCATTTGATAGGAATTTATTCATCTGAAACTAGAAAATTAACCTAGTAATGGTGTCTTTTAAGTTACGTTAAATTTAATTACTAAGCTAGTCTACACAGAACACAAAGTCAGGAGTCCTGTAGCTGCCATAACTGATCTCATTTTGTCCTTAGTTTCCATGTAAATTGAGGTTAAAATGTCTATGTGTTTTTGCTCTTCTGTCACACCCTGCTGTGTGTGAGAAGCCTCTTTTCCAACATGCAGAGATCTACAACAAGTATCAGGCCAAGCTCTGGGAGTCAGGTCTAAGAAAGAGAAGAGGATTATATGAACAAGGGGATGGTCAAGATCCTGATGAGGGAAATCTATGGATAAAACTGAACCAAGCTTATTAGAACTCCTGAACTTTACACTGACAGCTGCGGTGTCTGTATGGAACCAGACTAGGCCTTCTGTATAAGGAGACAGTTGTGTAGTTTGAACTATTTGAGGAGGCCTGAGCAGTGATATCTGTATTTATCCCTTGTATATGAGCTAGCTGGATTTATGGAGTCTAAACATAAAATGAGATGCTATTCCTGTCTCAACTAAATATAACAGGCTTTGATAAGCCCCATGGGAGGCCTTACCCTTTTGGAGAAAGGGATGTGGATGTGGAGACAGGTAGAAATTGTGAGAGAAGAGAGTAGGTTCTGTGGTTGGTGTGTGAAATAAAAGTATTTATGCAGTAAAAAAAAACGTTGATTACATCAAGGTAGTGTTAACTCATTAAAGGATTAATTAATCCTTTCACGAGCTCATGAACTGATCCTGTTGATAGCATTATAGTTCTTATTTAAAAGTGACAGATGGGCCTACATGTAAAGAATTTACCTTGTCCCTGGCCCCTTTTAATCTCTGTGTTTCTTAGCCACCACAGAATGAAAAGCTTTTCTCTGTCACATACCCCAGCTCACAATATCTGCCTCACAGTGGTCAAGTAACAGCAAGACAATGTGAGTATAGCTGACCCTTTGAAGCAAAGGGCTAGGATACAAACCATACAAACCCCCTCCTTAAAGTTATTGCTTATGAGACATTTTGTCAGAATAACATCTATCTAACTGTCACATTATCCTTTTCCTCTCACAAACTACTTTATAGTACTGCCATGCATTTACTCAGAGCATGGTTCTGAATCCCCAACCATTGTCAGAGGTTTCTGGCCTATCCAACCTGGCCTAGCCCCAAGATCTGGAACAGTCCCATAGCTGTTTAATCTCCCAAAGTCTTATATTTATTACTAGCTGTTTGGCATATGGCTCAGGCATATTACTTGCTAACTCTTACTCTTAAACTAAACCACAATGTTTATCTTGTTTTGACACTTGGCTTGGTATCTTTTCTTAGAACAGCATTCCATCCTTTTATCCTTTTATCCTCTATGTCTGCTGGTATCTCTTCTCTGCACTTCCACTACCCAGAATATTCCTAGTCTGATTTTTCTACTTCTACTTTCTATCTACTCAACAAATCAGCAGTTTATTAAACCAATAGGAGTGATGAATATTTACAATATACAATAGCATAGTCCCACAGCATCCTACCTCACAGATTTTTAGACTTTCTTTTCAAAGACTTTTGCACCTTTGAGAAAGACAAGTATTATGCTAAACACTCTTGAAATTTTAAATGTCTACCTGGTTAAAAAGTTATAGTTATGGCAGGGCTATGTATTCGGGGAGAGGACACTAGAAGTGCTATTCTTTGACAATCACAAGACACATGTTAACCATACATATCACCTATATTAACTATGTCCAATTAATAATGTATTTGCCAAGATTTTCTATAATAGAGGGTTTTTAAAACATAGTTATAAATGTAGATAAATTTTAATAAATACACTGATATAGAGTAAAAGGACTATTTGTGATATATTGCCACATTCCTGTACTTGTGTGCATATTTTTGTGGAGGCCAGAGGATAATGTCAGACAACTTTCTCTATAGTTTCCTGTGGGAATACATTTGTACGTACTGTATCTTTAAATAAAGGAGCTGGTTTGGGCTATGGCAGGTACTGTAAAATAGGGGGAGGAGAAATCAGTTTAGGTAGGAGAAGCAGGGCGGAGTCAGAGACAGACCGAGCTGAAGCCGCTGAAGGAACGACATGTAGAAAGCACGGGTGAGCCACGCGGGCCATGTGGCCCGCAGATTAATAGAAATGGGTTGATTTAAAATGTAAGAGCTAGCTAGCAATGTGCCTGAGCCATAGGCCAAACAGCCTAAAATAAATAAAGCGTCTGAGTTATTTTTGGGAACCCGGGCGGCGGCGGGCGGATAAGCAGTTCTGGCGGCAGGTCTGTGGCTCTGGGACCTCTGCCTGCACCGGACCGGCGAACTCGAAAAACCGTATTACAACAGATGGCGCATCCAACGTGGGCCGATTATCCACTTAGAGCCTGACAAAGATTAAAAAGAGTTCTAGATCGCAAAAACTGATCAAAGGCAGCTTCCAAATTGTGTATGTAAATCGGGTCTTTGTACAAACAAAGCATGGTCCGGGTCACACTCAAAATGGCGCCAGCGGCGGGCTGGCGACAGGCAGTGTGAGCTACAATCAGGCGGGTTCCTGAAAACTAACAAAAGACTCAGTAATGTGATTGATTTTAGATTTCTGCTTATTTGGAACAAAAGAGAAACAGATTTTCTTCGTGGCAGCACCTTCTTGGGTGTGCTCTGTTTACGGTCCGCTTAAGAAAACTTAGTGATTCAGCCTAATTTGCAAAAACTGTGCTTCTTTTTGGAGAATGTATTTTAAAAGCTCTTAAGGTTAGAAGATGATTAAGGATTCACAATAAAACAGATTCAGATAAAAAGAAAACCTGTAAACGGGTTACAATGTTCGTAAAAGGTACATAGGCCTCAGAGAGAAAATAAAGAGGTTAGAAAAAGTTTTTAAAGCGAGAAATAGAGTGATAAAAATATAATAAGCCACGTAAAGATGGAAAATAGACACAAAATCTGGATTTTGGTTGTTATTGTGTTTTCTTTTAATTTTTTAACTGTTAATGAGCTAACTGCAAAAAGACAATGGATTGCAAAGGCTACTAAGTTAAACAAGAATGTATATTTTAAAGGTATTTTGATTTTGAAATTTGTGTCTAAGGATTTATTGCTTTGGAAGAGTTCTGTTTCTGTTTCCACAGATGAGAACCTGTGGATTGCTTCCAGGCAAATATGGTTTCATCAACCAAGACCCCCTGAAAAAACCTCTGATGAGAAGAGATGGCCAGAACAGCTTCAGAGCTGCAGACTGATTCAGCCTCAACAACCGTGAGACTTTCAACGCCCCTTAATCAGCAGGAAGTAGTAATAGAAAAACAACGCCCAAATTCCCCAAATATTGTTTCTAAATGTTTGTTTTCATTATAAATGGTTAATGGTCATAGTCAATCTCTTTCTAAGAAAAAACGGGGGATATGGTATGTAAATGCTTTTTTAAAAAATTAGATTATTGAATTTACAGGTAATCAGCTGTTAATCTCAAAATGCTTTACATTGGTATAGATTTTGGTTTATTGATACAAATTTAAGGTCAATTTTGTTATGCTATATGTGTTTTTCTATTCTTGTTTAAGATATGATGTTCATGTAACTGCTTTAAAATTGTAGTGTATAATTAAGAAATAAAGGTTAATAGTCACTTTTGATAATCAAACTTATAGTTAGGTTAGTTAAGATTTTTAAGTATACAAAGATATATTTCAATTAAATAGATAATCTTCAAATACTTCTAAGACCTACAGAATATGGCATTTAAAATGTTTTAAGAGCTTAGACTTTTCTGGACAGTGAGACAGGTCTGTTCCTGGCAGCACTAATTTACTTCAACAGGAAGGTGGGCATTGAAGAAACTCCATATGGAGTCTCATCTATTTGTGGTGATGGTGAGCCACTGGAGAAGAAACTGTTTTTATATTGACTGCTTGACAGTATGCTGTTTAAACTGGACATGCAGGTTCAATAAGAAGATGACCTCTAGACTTTGGCAGAGCAAGCCAAGATCATCATTCGGGTTCCTGCTTTACAGAGAAAACTGTCAGACATTCTTCAAGACTCAAGGAGAAACAACGGATGAACTGTGCCAAAATGGACAGAGCAGATTTCCTGCTTCACTGAAATGAAAAGAGACTTTGGGCCTGTAGGCTGAAGATGAATGCCCCAACCTTATAAAGGAACTTTGAGTGACTGTCCAGGCAGATAGGTGTCATCTCTGTCCTTTCTAGATTTTAGAAGTCGTTTGCACTTCTGGTTTACTTGGGTAAATATTATATCCTTCTGTGGTCTTTGATGTAGTTGAAGATTAGATAGTTATATGTACAGTTTTTCTTAGTCATTTAAAAGATATATTAGATATAAAACTTTAGATTCATAAAGATAAGATAGATGATAGAGTATTTTCTTTAATTTTGCTAAATACAAATAGACTAGATATTATAACTATAATTCTTGCTTGATAGCTATTTTGTTATATATAATTTTGCTATGTTAAAATTGAAACCTTCCTTTTTGATTAGAGAAAAAGGGGGAAATGTGGGAATACATTTGTACGTACTGTATCTTTAAATAAAGGAGCTGGTTTGGGCTATGGCAGGTACTGTAAAATAGGGGGAGGAGAAATCAGTTTAGGTAGGAGAAGCAGGGCGGAGTCAGAGGCAGACCACGCGGAAGCCGCCCAAGGAGCAACATGTGAGGAGACACGGGTAAGCCACGAGCCACGTGGCCAACAGATTAATGGAAATGGGTTGATTTAAAATGTAAGAGATAGCTAGCAATGTGCCTGAGCCATAGGCCAAACAGCATAAACTTAATATAAGCCTCTGAGTTATTTTTGGGGACCTAGGCGGCGGTGCGCAGATAAGCGGTCCGGCGGCAGCTGTGGGTCCGAGACCTCTGGCTGCACGGGACCCGCGAACAAATTACAACAGTTTCCCATACTATCTTTTTTTTATTTTTGAGTACTCAGTGAGCCTAGAGTTTTCTGGTTAAAATCGACTGCCTGGTTTGTAAACAACTGAGGTCCTTCTATTTCCATTAACATTCTCTGAACTGTGATTACAGATACACACAGTCATACCTAGTTTGGAGACCAAAAACTTTAATGACTGGGTCATCTTTTAGCTCTGGATCCATTAATTTTTAAGTTTGTTTGATATTTTGTTGAGTTATAGAAGGAAATATATATGAAATCCAAATTATACTTCTATATCAACTTTACCCTAATTTGTAAAGAGGTAGCTCAAAGGTAAATGATTATTAAATATTCTCATAAAACTTTATAAACTATGCTCTTCAAATACATTCTAAGTTCACAGATATTAGAGAAATGTTGTGAATACCAGAATCTCAACTTTTATATTTTTATGTAAGATTAGTGTTTTCTGAATTTTAAAGCATAGTATTTTAATTAAAAATGCAAACCAAATGTGTTTCCCGACCTCCATGATGATAGAGCTTTGCTACTAAAATGATGTTCCAATTCAAATGTGACCAGAAATTCTGTTGGTGTGACAAATACATTATCATTCTATTCCATCCTAAGAAATGTCAAGGAACAACATTTGTTTATTCTCTAATTATGAGAAAGATTTTGTGATCACTTTGTTACTTTCAAGTTTTTCATTCTGTGAGCATATTCTTTTCAGAAAACCTATAAAGGCTTTATTCATTCTTCCTTTTTTTTCCACCAAGTTCTAAGAATGTGGAATGGAAACAAAATAGTTTATAAATGTTCTTCTAGAATCAGAAAAACAAATTTACGAAAAAATATAAGAAAGAACATATAATTAAACTAAAATTATTTAAGGAGTCTAGAATGTTTTTATTGAGAATAAAATAGAATGAATGCATATATGGAAGCAATACATATAGGAAAATGTTCTCAGCTTTTCTCAGTGGCAGTTGCAGCTGCAGTGTCTAGAATTCTCCTAGGAACTCTAGGACCTCTTAACAGCGATGTGCCCTTGGTGTCATCACTCACAATTTTCTTGTGCACAAGAAGCCATAATAGATGTTAAACATAGAAGAGTTAGAGAAGACAAGGATGGACCTAACTCAGTAAAAATCAGCAGGGTATACACACATAAGTGCCACAATACCAGTGCATCCCAGACAATGTAAATATACTTCATAAGAATTAAACATTTCTATATAGAAAATATTGTAAAAATAATAAAATAAGAAAGAAAAATAAATATAGCAAATTACATATCTAACAAAGAAATTACAAATCTATTAAAGAATACATGTATATAAGGTTAATGATTAATTTATATAAACACAATCAGAAAAGTTATATAACTTTAAAGTAATCAAACTTATACAGAAATCCTCTATGTATTGGACAGAGTAAGCTTGAAAGCAATCTAGAACTGTTCTATGTTAGAATTTCCAACAATTTATAGAAATTTTATAAAGTGAGAAACAAGTGAAATACAAGCCTGAAAGGTGGATTCAATATTTAAAAATTAATGAAAATAATCTATAATTTAAGAAATAAGAAAAGAAAAGTTGATCTTACCAACAGAGGCTGAAAGAGCATTTGGCAAAACTGAACATGTCTTCATCGTAAAGTCTCTGAATATAGAAATAGGTATGGATGTTCCTGAACCAGACAAAGTAAACTGACTTGGAGTATGTGGAACAGTATCCACTTGCCAGAGGAAGGCTGACTGTTTCTCTTCTTGAGGTTGTGAAAGCAAGGTATCTTCTTTCCTCATTGTCTTACCTCATGTTCCTGTAAGTGAAACAGCAGTGAGAAGAAAATATAGTGTGTCTGCATCAAAGGGAAACAGGAGAAATATGTTTTTAGTGACTGAAGTATGTTTCCATTTGAGAATTCTAAGAGAAAATAAAATGGAGAAACACAATTCTTTATAGTAATTTGGCATCTGAGATTAGCACATTCACATAGCTCAAAAGAGTATATAACTCTGTGTCTTTACATCAAATCAAAACACACACACAGGGAGAGAGATAGAGGAGAGAGAGAAAGAGAGAGAGAGAGAGAGAGAGAGAGAGAGAGAGAGAGAGAGAGAGAGAGAGAGAGAGAGAGAGAGAGGGAGAGGGAGAGGGAGAGGGAGAGGGAGAGGGAGAGGGAGAGGGAGAGGGAGAGGGAGAGGGAGGAGAGGGAGAGGGAGAGGAGAGAGAGAGAGAGAGAGAGAGAGAGAGAGAGAGAGAGAGAGAGAGAGAGAGCCCTTTCTGTGAATACTAACTCTTCTCATAACAACTCCACCCTCATTAACTCTTCATATCCCAAAGGACTTGATTCAATAGGCCTCCTTTTTGAGGATCTTGATGTGATATTCAGTCTGCAATAGTAAAATCAGAGAAACACCCCAGAAATCTTGATGGGAAGTAACACAGCACTCAAAGATGCAGGAGCCATCAGATCATTGTAAAACTGACTCCACTACCTGAGGACATAAGATCTCAGTAAATTATACTTCATATGGCCTCAATTCTCTCAAGCGACTCTTTCAAACTTATGCAAGAATAATAAGTGTAGACTTTATTTTGTACTATTTGCCTCAACTATTTTTGCTTTATGTTTGATATACTTTTTGTGTATACTTTCTATAATGCTATATATAATTTCTGTTGATCCGATATGTGAGTATGTGTACAGTCCACAGATCAGTTTCAACTATGTTTTATAGCTTTCAGCCTTGCTTTTTGAGACAGGATCTTTCAGTGAACATGAAATCTCCTCTTCATCTGGAAGAGCTGGCAATGAGCCTTGTGGTCTTCTTGTTTCCTTTCCACAGCATTAGTTTTATAGACATACACTTCCACCTCAACTTTTTATGAGTTCTTGTAATATAAACTCAAGTCCTCAGGACTGTGCCACAAACATTTGTCCAAGAAGCCACTTGTCTAATCTTGTTATGCCTAATTTCTTTCTTACTGAACATAAATTTCATCTTCATATGCATACTATTCATTATATATTTTTAGTTTTTATTAGAAAGATTTAATGACTGGAAGTCACATAATAAACAGATGTCATCAGATAATCTGTAAACATTATTAAATGTCTCTTTAAGCTTTATAGCCTCTTTATTAGAAAATCATAATAAATTCCAAGCTTCCATTTTTAGTTTATTTTTCATAATGCTTTTTTTCTTAGCTAACTTTTTGTAAGTATAAAGACTAACCATCACAGCATGATGGAAAGGTAGAGTGCTGCAATGAATAGACAAGAAAAATAAAAAATGACATTGATCACTTTGAGAAAAGGTGAAAACTTTTAATGATGTTGAATTTATTTTTAGATTAAAGTATAAAAATATTCAAACAATTATAGTTTGAATAAGGCCATGTCGATAAGTATATTGGTTGCTGGAGAGATGACTCAGTTGTTAAGAGCAGTGGCTGCTTCTATTGAAGACCTGTGTTCAGTTCCCAGAAACTACATAATGACTCACAGTCATCTGTAACTTCTCTTGTTTCTTCTGAGCACTAAACAGACATGATGCAAACAGACAGAAAGAGACACACACAATAAAAATACATCACTTTTTAATTCTCTTAAAATACATAGGTTCACACAAAGGATCACTGAGCTGGTCCTAATAATTAGGCACAAGTTAGAGATGCTAATGACAAACTTCCATTATTTAAAATGAGCAAGGAAGAATTGTGACAGTCACAGGTAGTACTAAGCAATCACATAAATAAAGATCAAAAGTATTAATGAAGGGAGATTCTTCTGTTTTGTTCTATATGAGGAAGTAAAAAGTTATAGCTGGGATTTCTGATTCTAACTATATACTAAAAGCTGATCATCTGTCACTACCATGCTCCAAATATATGTGAGAGAAAGATTAAAAATAAATGATTTTCCTGAACCATCAGAACACTGAAGTCAGAGCACAAACCATTATGTCCAGGGCTGGAGATTCAGATAGCCAGATCTAAATGCTGTCTTTGTAAGAAGAGCCTGCAGAGCCATACAATGGCAAGAACAAGAATTAATGGATGGTGTTCTCATCTCAGCTGAGAGTCATAACTTTCTGGGTCCACAATTATATTAAGAACTCCAAGCTGCAGAAACACTATGAGACTATCAAATAAAGATATATGAAATTTTTTTGAATATTTAATAAGGAAAGAAAGACGGAGTCCTTGTTATACATGCTTGGAATGTCACCATGGTGAAGACAGCCGTCTCCACACCAAGAGGGCTCCACCAGAGTAACATCATTGGTTACAATGAGGAAAATATCTTCACAACACAGCATAGCTAAAGGAATTCTCTAAGTATCAAACTTGGGAAAGCCCAGGAGGAACATGAAAAAGAAAATGCAAAAGGGCAAGAAGTAGAGTCCAGACCTATGCAACTACTATACATAGCAAAAATGCTAACCTGCTTAGCATGAATCTGTTAGCTACACTGACTGAATCTCTGAGTGATCTATTTCTTTAAACACAAAAAACCAATGACACAAACTGTCATACACAGGATGGAGGAGGATGGAGAGAAGGAGGTGTATGGAGGACCAGAACATAAGGAGGATAGAGGGTAAAGAGTAGAGAGAGTAGAGAAGGAGCAAGAGGAGATGAAGAGAGACAAGAGGGAGAAACTGAAAGACAATGAGAAGGCAGAGGGAGAATGAGAGGAGAAAACTAATGAGCAGAAAAGGGAGGAAGATGAGGGAAGAAGAGGAAAAAGAAGAGACCGAGATAAAAATAAAACGTGGAGAGAATGTGAACCAGGTGGGTTTTTAGGACATAAATATACAGTAGATTACTTTGTATTCAAGGACTTAAGTGATTAGTCATCTCTATTTACAGAGAGAGAGAGAGAGAGAGAGAGAGAGAGAGAGAGAGAGAGAGAGAGAGAGAGAGAGAGAGAGAGAGGGAGAGAGAGATTAAACCTGCTTAGACTACCTAGATCCTCTAAACTGAAGTAAATACTTGGGCCTGGACAGTCAGTCTGAACCCCAGCCCCTCTTGTAACCAAGATGCCATGGTATACTCCTTGACTCCTATACTCCTAAGTTTTATTTGACTGTCAGTGTAACACTTCCAGAGTATAAAGCTATAAAGAATTTAGGATGCATAGAAGTTCTAGACTATATTCTTTTCAGATAGTTCCTTTCTTGTTATAGGAAAAACATAGCCTGGTGATCATTTTGCATCCATTGCAAATTTGCTCAAATGATAAAACAAAATAAATAGTCTATGCATTTAAAAAAGATATATTAGGGAACTTAATAGACTTAATTAAAATTATTTTCAGCTAGATAAAAATGTATAGGAACATTCATAGGAAAGGTCCCACCTCCTTAAAGAGACAAAAAGAGTGATCATCTCCACATGAATACAACATCTTCCTCAGAGATGGAATCTAAAGAGATTCAGTTTTTAAAATGAGATGAAATGTGAAATACAATGCATATCTCGTATTTCTGAGACCATAGTTTTATACTCCTGTTATGTTCACTAACATACAAATCACAACTGGGAAGATGAGATGGAAGAATGTAGGGACAAGAATGGTCAGCAAATATCAAAATAAAAGATAATGATTCATTTATACAGTGGTATCATGTATACAGCTACATTCCAAGACTGATAGCTACAGAATTTTCATAAATCTCTGCAAATATTCATCATTTGAAGTATAGCAAACTGTTGAGAGTCCGTTGGCTTCATGTGTGGGGAATCTCTCTGTTTTCTGATGGTTCATTAGATCTGGTACTCCAATGCTTAGGGATTCGTAAAACAATGTTATTTTACTATATTTCAGCAGGTTTTTTGTTATTGATATTCTTGTTGTTTGTTAGCTTTGTTTCAAAATACCTGATCTAAGCAAGCAATATTCTGATTTAGCGCACTTCAGACTGAGGATGAAAATACAAAAGACCTCCTAAATAGTGCACTCTAAGATCCCCATATACATCTTTGAAAAGTTACCATGAAAACACAATCAGGGGGTGAAATATCTCCTGAAGCTTCTGGCTGTTTTTGATTTGAACACATCTATCTTTCATGTTGTCTGCGTACCAAGAAGACGTAGCCAACAACTAGGGAAACAAAACAAAAAGAATAAAACAGCCTGCAGTGAATATCACATTTAACAAGCTGCTTCATGATGTGGTTTTGTTTGTGTGTTTGTTTTTCTTCTCATGTGCAGCTTCCCAAATAAAATCTCTGAGATTTAATGAATGTGAGCCAGAAAGCTTGTATAAAGCAGTTCTCTTTCATGATCTTAAAACTTAGTGGCATTTTCCTCCATCTTCTCTCTGTAGCTTAAAAAAATCAATACTTATATAATAGTACAGTCTTAAAACTGAATTCACTAATGGTACAATAGATGTGGCACTAGAGCCATCTTTCTTCATTTCTTCAGAAGACACAACATTAGGTGCCTAGTTGACTACAGAGAGAACAAAGTAAGTGCAATGCAATGGTGTTTATATGAGGCATGTTGTCAGTACGCTGTGGTGCAGATATAAGACTATTTGGATACTGCTAGCTTTGATGTACTCTAAGCTGTTTTTAAGTTTTATTCAGATGGTGTTCTGATGCTCACAATTTGCTGAGGGATTCTACACAATTTTCTACACATTTCTTAAAGAGTTACATATACCAAATAACATAACCTCTCAGCTTCTCTAGTGTTTGATAATTATTTCATATTATCTTAGACGTTTTGCTAACATGTATATTTAGGATTTCATTAGTTTAATTTTTATATAATGATACTAACATTAGATAGAGTTAGGTGTTATCAATCCTCCTCAATACTAACCTCTTCCTTATTGTCATTATAGTCACATTTCCCAGTATCCTGCCATGGCTTCACAGATTTCCTGATATTGTAATCATGGCTTGATTTTCAAGATGAAAAATGAAGACAGAATGAGAACACCATAGCTCAAGAAGCTCATGAGACATGAGAATTTTACAAAAAAAAAAGTTTTCTGGAAGCCCTACTTTTCTTCTTTTCTTAATTTAATTATGTAATGTGTTTTGAGAGAGGGGCAGAGATAGAGACAGAGACAGAGAAAGAGAGGAGAGACATTCATATGTGTGGCCAGATAGACCTTAGCTGTTCTCATAAATGTAAAATCCACTAATCTTTTTTTGGGATTCTTCTCATTGTTTCCCCCAAGTATGTGTCCCATGATGAGATTATGGGTTCATAAAGCATCCTATTATTATGCTTTTGTGGAACCTGTACATTGATTTTAATATCTCTTCATTATAAAATATTAGCCCTAATATTTCTATTGTGAATATATTGTGTGTATCTTCATGACAGCCTAAAATAATTCTAGAATACCACCGATATCTACGTGCTATTCTTTCTGCAGCCATCCACTTGTCATAGTTGTTGTAGGAAACTCTCCCATCACACCATTCCCTTCCTTGGATAAAAGAAATCAGGATACTTGGAAGTTTAGTTGGATTTCACAATTTTGAATATGATGCTTAAATTAGTGGTAAAGCTATCATTTAATATAAGGAAGTATTCCAGACAAATGTTAATGTGGAAGACATGAGCTGAAAAATAGCATATCCATGGGATACGCAAATAATTTTACAAAGAGAAAAGAAATATATACACAGAAGTAATATTCCATCAGTGCTTGTATTTTCTTTAAGGATTTCAAATTTCTCTTACAGTATAATTTTATTTGATTGCTCAAACAGGTCAGTGTATTAGTAACTCTTATTTCTACTTTACATATTAAGGAAAAGAACATTCAAAACCCATTTTCCCAAGATAGGAGACTAAGCAATATATTAACATGACATCATTAATAGATTCATGGTAAATGTAGAAAAATTACTTTGGCAAACAAACATTAAAACTGTACTGAGACCATGCATTCCCAGGGCCTTGTGGTCCACAAAGACTAAATATACACTGAGTCTGTATATTTACAGTTAAATAAAGAATAAGCAAGAAATTCTGGTTCAGAGAGGTAGGTGGAAGGTATGTTGTAAATAAAAACACTGAGTAGGGGAATAGAGATAAAAATCTCAGCTATATTCTAGAAGGTATCTGAGAATGTGCAGGAATTGAGAAGACATAAAAATGTGCTTTAGTAGACATGTAGGTCAATAATATTCCAAGTAGAAGAAACCGCTTGGACAAGGATTGGGAGCCTGGGGTATCAAATGAAAGTGGCAAGTCTTTGAAGTTAAACATCTCAGTGTGGAAAGAACACATGGAGGCATCGGCAGGGTGGAGGAAGAGCTAAGGCTGAAGTTGAAGACAGGTTGAGGTTTTAACCTTCCATTTGTTCAGATGCTGTTTTGGCTATCTTTGGGAACACCGATGAGATAACATAGTTAAGGCATTTTACTTCCGTAAAAGATATTGCATTGTTCAAATATTTGTTATCTAATGAGCTAACACAACTTGCCAAACCCAGAATGTTGTGAGGAGAAACTCGATAAGAATGTACTTGCTGTTTCAAATGTGAATGCTCTCAATGAAAAACTGAGCATTCATTTACAACAGAGATATTAAAACATCCTTCAAAGAATGAAAAGATATGATCAATTCCAGTGAGATAATGCTCTCTCACTTAAACAATAAATAAAGCACACAATCTATGAAAATTAAATGTCAGCACCAGATGCCTAGTAAATATCTGTGGAGCAATAAATAGCATAAATAATCTATAGCACATATTTCTTATGCAATGGATACCCTTCTTACTTCCTAACACTGCACCTCAGAATGACCTTTACTGGGCCTAGGAACAGCTAAGAAAATGATACAAATGAAAAATTTGGCTAATAATTATATAATTCTTGATATCTCTCTTTACTTTCTTTTTCAGTACTTTATCTTATACTAGTTTGATCTCTTAATAAACAACTTGAATCAACTCAGAAATCATTCCCTTTTGTAGTCTTGTATCTCTCTGCAAAGAAGCTCCCAAAATACTTTTCCTAGATACAAGGCAGATCCTATTGCATTTATTGGTGAAATTTTTGTTACTTTAACAGAATACCTTGGATAATCAGCTCAAAAAGCATAAAGGTTCATGTTTTCTAACAGTTTTATATATTTCACTACAAAAATTATCTTTTCAGTATCCTGCACTTCTCTGGTGAAATAATTTATCATGGAAGCCAGAAAGGAAAGAACATGGAAGGCACAGAGTCAGGCTCTAGCATGTCAGGTATGTGCAAATTATGTAACACTGCACACATAATACTATTAGGTTCCAGTGCAACCTCTTAGGCCCACATGGATATTTGTAGAATATTCTGATTTAATCTACAAACAACAAAATACTTAAAAGCCTTTGGATGATTTCCACACTATAAACAGCAAGGCTTGTCTCTATGCTCAAACATTTTCCTAGTATCATGCAGTCTTCCTCTTCAATGTACATGATGTGACTCAATATTTATATTTCAGAATGTGGTACTTACAGCTCTACAAACAGAATAGTCTTATTCCTATTTCAAAGACTTATCACATTAAACCTTCTGTCCAATGTCTATAGTGGACATTTTCGCAGTGAACAGTTTAAAGACCTATCTAATAGAAAGAGGCTACACATTCTCAGTTTTTTTTTACAACAGATTCCCATTAAATTCTTCAAAGCCTTTGCATCTAATTTATTTCACTTATGCATTTCTTTTCTGCATTGCAGAAAGGCAAAAGATGTGACTCTTACTGTATGCACATAAACCTGTACCAAGTAATCAATTAAAAAAAAGATGGTCTCACAGTCAAATATTCCACGAAGCCAAAAAATGCTTATGACTGACATATTTTTTTTTTTTTTAAAAAAAAATCAGATCACAGTAGTAAATGCACAGAAAAAAAATGTTAGAGTCAGTATAGGGATTTTCTTAGTAGACTTGAAGTCAGCAGCATATTGTTTGTAAGTCTGCTTATGTTATTTGTTGTTTTTTGCTGATGTTACTATTTTTTTTTTTTTTTTTTTTTTTTTGCTATTGGAGTCAATTTCAGAATGACCTTGGTGATGCTTACAGCTCAAATGTTTTTTCTTATGTTTTTGAAGAATCACCAAAACATTTTTAACTGATGAGTTTTACAATTTATTCTCCAAGAAGTGTAGAAATCATAAGTTTTAAATAACATTTGTTATTTACTTCAGACAATATTATTGTCTTTTGATATTTTCTATGCTCGCTTGTTTCAGGTTTTGCTATCAGATATTAAATAGTAAGATTTCAGATGTTGTTAAAAAAAAGAACACAATTTATCAGGAGCTGAAAATTATTTTGCTTGCCTATACTATCTTTAACTTTTAAAAACAGAGTGGAACCTAAACCAGACGTTAATAACATCCTTTGCTTCTAGGCAACATGTTTGAAAGCTCAGTAGCATCGGACCCACCTCACTCAAAACCTCCTAAGAATCATTCTAAACTCATAATAGCCATTCACTTAACTGATCTTTGCATAAATCGATAAAATTTAAGATAGATTTATTTTTGACATTTTACCTTTGGCTTTTGACCTATATTAACTGTATAACTGTCTCTTCTGTAATCGGGAGTAGGCTTATACTTATTTTCTTCTTAGCTTCATAGCTTATCATAGTAACACTGACAATACTTTGTTAATTGTGTTGATTGGTGGGAAAATAATATGAAATAAAGCTAATAAATATATGATTATGGTTTCAGATTAAGGAATGTGTATGGGCCCCTGAAGTCTTCACAATGTATTTATCAAGAGGATCACAAAGTACAAAATTGTGCTGTTACTAGTCCTCTGGTCAATGGAAAATTGTAGCCACTGTGGCAATATCTATAGAGCAGCCAGGCAGGTTTTGGTCTATGAAAGGCACACTGTGACTATCTAGTGAGATGATACGTAGGGACTCAAAACTAGGATGGCTAATATGTTAACAATATATAAAAATAAATATATATTTTAAACTTTTATATTTTAAAAATATTGTTTAATTATTTGACATTATGCATTCATTCTTTTAAATATGAATTAAGGTATAATATGTGATGCATCACCCACACACAGTGAAAGAGAGAGAGAGAGACAGATAGACAGACAGACAGAAAGACAACCATGTTGTTTTATAGAATGTGAAGCATTAGGACATTCATGTAGGTTCATATAACAAGTAATAGACTTGAGAATAAATCTGATAGTAGTGAGAGGTGAGGACATATCGGTTAGGGGTAATATGTGTCTCCTGTCTCCTGTTATCAGATTGGTGACTACCTTAATTGTCATTAGAGAACTTTCACTTGGTAACTGATGGAAACACATACAAGGACACCAGACCAAGCTTAGGGAATCCTGCTGAAAGAGAAAGAAAGAATCAGAGGAGCCAGAGAGATCAAAGATATCATAAGAAAACATAAGTTTAGGGGCACCAATATGACTTTTACTAAAGGAAATCATTATAAAAATTAATTTCATGGGGAAAGAAACATGACTAACCTGCAGTAATATGCAAAATATGCTCTGAGCCTAAAAGGCAAGAAATAATGGTGAGACTTAAAGAATTGTCTCTGTCACTGTCTCTTAGATGTTTCCACCCTGAGTCATGAAGAACATCTCATTATTATTCCAAGAACAACTTCTGGCAAATGATTATAATTCTAATTTTCCTTGTACAAAGTTGTACTTTAAAGTTTGGGATTCCCAAGGCTATCAGATAATACCTGGACATGTTTTCTATCTTTAACTCACATGCATTCACATTGGAAAATAGCTATGATTTTGAATATAGAATAAAAATGAAAATATGCAATAATTGTATATGGTTATACTGTTTCAATGATAGAATATTTGGGATTTTTAATAAAATATATTTTTAAGATTTATTTTTAAATATTTTATTTATATCCACACATTCACAAACATACATACACACACACACACACACACACACACACACACATATATATATATAATATGTTTTTATCAAATCTACCTCCCCTCCCATTTCCTCCTTTACAATTCCTTCACTACTGTTCTCATCATCACTTTTTATATTTAGCTTCATATTTTCTCTCTTTTAAAAAATTTATTACCCACTTAGGCCCCTTAGTGCTGTCTGTGATTTTTGTCTATGACCAAGATTGAGCCATAAGTTCAGTCACTGACATCAGTCTATGACTAGACTATAATTTATAGGGAAAAGCATCAAAGGTACCAGATCCAAGTACATAGACAATAGGCAGGCGTGGGACTTCACTAAGAGATTGATTTCCAATAGGTTGAAATCTAACAGGGCTAAAAGAGATTAATAGGTCACTTTCTAAAAATACTTTCTAAAATAGTGAACTGGCAAAGCTGTCACTTCTCTGATTCTAAAACTAGCAGATAAATAGACACAAAGATGATAGATGGAAAACAGAGGATAGGTGAGAGATTACAGAGATGGACAAATAATGGTTGGAAAGATAGTAGAGATATGACAGACACGTTATAGATGATAATTACAAAATAGATGATAGAGAGAAAGTTGATGATGAAGATACAAAATATATATATATATAGATAGATAGATAGATAGATAGATAGATAGATAGATAGATGGATGGATAATCTAAAAGGAAAATGATAGATTATTTTAGTTTCTTTATGTAACTAAAGCTGACCTGTTTGTTACTCACAGTGTATCTCAAATTCAAACTCATAGTAATCCTCCTGTCTCAGCATCAGAGTGCAGTGATTACAGACATAAACTACCACAAACAGGTAGGCTAGAGAATTTCTATTGCTTGCCTACAAGTTTACACAAATTTTGTGTCTTTCATGACAAATGAAATTTGTCCAGTAGTAAATGTAGATATATAATCCCATGCTGGTTCACACAACTGATAATTAGTGAGAGGAACATATAGGAAGCTATGGGAGTTGGGGACTTCATACAGGGAAGATATGTAACTGTCAAGACTGTGCCTCAAGAGTGCCAGAGACAGGACAGAGTGAGATCAAGACAAAAAATGCAGACATGGGAATTGAATCCAGCAGCCTTTTTATCAAACATTTCAATCTAATTGTTCTTTTATTTCTTATACATGCATAGTAAGACTATTCATAGACCTTCTTGTAATTCTTTTGTTCAAGATTATAAAATGTGGAAGAATGTTGCTGGGAGACAGTAAGTACAGAAAGAGCATGGTACACTGGGGTAGATAAGGGCTGTTGCCATCTTCTTTGAAAAAGAAGACTTTCCCGAAAAGTCTAGAGTGGGAACAGAATCTTTATTTGGGAGTTTGTTTTCAGAAATTACCAGTCTGACAGTTTCAAGATATCCTTATTCCAAGTGTAAAAAGATCTTCCTCTACATCTTCTTAGACATCCTATGAGAAACATACTGTTTGCAAATGTTCTCTGTTCTGCATTACCTGTGTCATAATTATGAAGCCTCAAGCAAATCACTGGAATAAGCCAGGAACATTTCTTTAAGACATTAAACACATCCCTTTGAAAAACAATCACCAGAGAAACAAGAATGCCTGCCTCCTTGTCCTAAAAGTTCAGATCTAACAGACTTTCTCAGATATGTATCCATCTGCTTGCCAGGAAGATGCAGGGGTTTGACTATATCATCTAGTGAAAGAAATTAGCCAGCGTAAGTGGCTGTCATTCTTACCAGAATAGGGGAACACTGTGACATAGTAGATGGTAAACAAAGCTGTCATGCCTTCTTTCAAGAATGGAATCTTTCTAAATCTCTCTGTAATTGAGATGTAGCACAAGTGTTTATTGAGTATGTGGCCCGCTGCCCAGTACAGGGTTGTGGTTGGTAAAGGAGCACAGAGTAAGAATGTATCCCATGTCTTCAGGTTCCCTGCATTTTATGTACTGAAAAGTCTAGTCATTTAAAATGGCTTTCAGACTATTTGAAACAGTTGTTGTCATACTGTACTCTAGAAAACTGGAAAGCACTCTTCCCATATTTATTTTGATGTTTCTTATCTAACAACCTCCAAACTTCTCATCCAGGATCCATCCTTCACTTTCTCTGCTAACAGCAGCTCAACTTAAGTCTTCTATGACACTAATGTTTACGTTCTTCATCTGCCACTTGTGATCACTTTATATGATGACCTACACTCTTATCTTTGCCTTTGCAAATGACAGGATATATACATTTTATAGTTGAGTATTCCAGTGTGTACAATTTACTCATTGATTAACTTCTAGATTAATTGGTGATGTTAGCTGTTGTAATCAGTGGATAGACAATATCTTATGTATAATATCTCTGGCATAATATCCTCTTGTTTAATGTGTCCATATTTCAGTGTAATGAATAATATAATTGTTCTATTTTTAATATTTCAAGAATGTCCGTGCTGGTTTCTATAATAGCTGCATTTGTTTATATTTCTTTCAACAATACAGAAGTGTTTATCCTTTCTTCTTCTTTCTGAGATTTGTTATTTTGTAATTGAGATGTGGGTGATCTTACCTGGGTGACATGTTATTTTATTTAATTTTAGATTGTTTCACTGATAATTAGAGTTAACAATCATTATCTTGTTTATTGATTGGCATATCATCTTTTGAGAGGCTTGTTCAGTTCTTTGGCTATTAACTGTGTACTTGTATTTTGCTCTTAGTTTCTTGTGTTCCTTGTGAATTCTTTCTGGATAAAAATTATGTGTGAGGAGAGGTGATTTGAAATGTTTTTAATTATTTCATTTGCAGGGAATATGCTCTCAGCTTGAGGTAGGATTACATTTGTCCTTGTACTTTTGTTCCTTCTACTTTGAGAAACCTACCTATCACTGCCTACATCAAAATTTTAGAGTGTCTTCCATGCATAATCTTTGTATTAATCTCATAGTTTCAGATTATACATGTGGAGTTTCAATATATTTTGTATTGGATTTTTATATACTGAGGTAAGGGTAATATTTCATTCTCCTGGTAATTTGTATCCAATTTATCTACTGTTGTTTGTTGAAGATTCTGTCTTGGCACCATTTTCAAATATCAATTGTCCATACTATATGAATTTATTTCTGGTTCTGTACTCTGTTACAATGACTATGTATTTGCTTCTATGTCAGTGCTGTGTTACTTTGGCTACTTTAGATTTATTTACACACACACACACACACACACACACACACACACACATACACACACATAAACACACACAAACACATACATACACACACACACACAGAGAGAGAGAGAGAGAGAGAGAGAGAGAGAGAGAGAGAGAGAGAGAGAGAGAGAGAGAGAGAGAGAGAGAGAGAGAGAGCGCATTGGCTATCCTAGAACTCACTTTCTAGCTTAGGCTGGTTCCAAATACATAGAGCTCTACTTGTCTCCACCTCTCAAATTCTGGAATTAAAGGATTAACGGCATGTGTTACCACACCTGGCTGCTTTCACTATAATTTAAATTCAGTTAATGTGATGTTTCTGGATATTTATTATTTTTATTTGCTTGTTTCTCTATTTGAGGAAGTTTTCCTCCATTATCACTTGGAGAAGTTGTAGAATTTATCATTTTAGTAAAAAAATCATTAATTATTACATGATAATTGAACTAATTATATATCATATTTTGTGAAGTATTTCTTTTATTCACATCCTCAAAAAACACCTTAGAAGGACAAGAGCCGCATGATGTCATAGCCTTAACCTCTTTACCATGATATCCAGTTTAGGATGAACATTTCAGGTTAGCCTATTTTGAACCACTATGAAAATCATTTTCCAAATTCACAGAAAATTTTATTATATTTTTATCAATATCACAGATAACTTTCTATTATGAGTTTAAATATAAAACCACACACTGCATTTACTCAGTCACTCACAGATGGTTTTCTATAATTTACTTATTTTCTGGGATTTGTAGTGTAAGTGGAATTTCTCTTCCCTATGGTAAGAGTCAGGCTTCTGCTGGTCCATACATAGAGTCCTCTTTCATGCAAAAGAAACCTAGAATTTTCTTTTTGACTGTGGATGAGATGAGAAGAGCTGGCTCTTGTTCGTGCCTGTGTCAGTGTCCATTAACATTGGAAGCTTAAACAAATCATTTGTTTCTTAAGTTGTGTTGCTTTGTCAGGTTCTTTGTCACAGTGGAAATGTTGATGTACTGCCTGATAGTAACTATTGAATGATTTACCGGCTTACACAGTCTTTTTTTTACTGAAATTAATAAATCTATGAGTTAATTTATGAAGACCCCCTTTTCTTGTTTTATTGTGAAGAACTCAATATCCAGAACAAACTGCCATTTGCTGTAACTGAGCATTTGTCTTTCCAATCTAGGTCAATTCTGAATGTAGCATTGCCCATCTGGACAATGGGACCAGGTGACATCATTAACAGCACTGGAATTGAGCTGCCTTGCTTCAGATGACAGACTTCACTGGTCCATGGTGCCCTGTACAAGTGAGGAATTATCATGTCTTCATTTACTGGAGGTCTCTATGGAAACTAACAGTATTTTTACTGCATTGAGTAAAAATTTAAACTGTGCAAAAATGTTGGCTACAATAGTGATATAAACATTTAAATTAAAAAGATTCCATTGAAGGCTTCATCTGGCAGAAAGCAAAAGTTGGGGAAATTTATTCCAAGTATTAATATGTTGCATTTGTATTTGACATGGAGTCATGAACAAAGCAGATAACCATATGGATCTCTTTACTCTGAGCAGAGGCAATGAGAATGAGTGGAGAAGGGCAAAGGAGAGAAAAAAAGTATAAGGAGGTGACTCACATAGACAGGAGAAGATAAGCTAGAAGATTATCCAAATATTTGAAGTTTTAGTCCAAGGACAGATTTAGAAACTCTAGAAAGTTATATGCAAGATTATATTATTTTAAGAAGATGAAATTTTCATCCTTAGCAAAAGTCAGCCTCAGTCTGATTCAGATATTGAGCTGTACATATGTAATAGGAATTGAATATACAACTGGATGGCAAAGTTTATACTGATGCATGGCTCCTACATTTTTGAACCCATAAAATATTAATTTATTATTGTAAGAAAACTACATTTGCTACATTTTAGAAGGAGCACAGGGTTAATGGATATAGAGCAGTGCATCTCAAGTGATCTTTAGAAAGGTGAGGGGAGTCACATGGCAGATATGGCTACGTGGACTTAAGTAACCTATAAGTGTGGTCTTGAACAGCCACAAGAAAGGGGTGACTTTTGGAAGGCTTCCTCAGAGGTGTGGGGGAAAACTACAATTTTAAAAAATAAAAATAATATATAATGGTTAGTACTGTGGTGATGGCTATAAAATGTTTGCCTTGAAAGCCTGAGGACTCAATGGGTGATGACCAGAGACCTACTATTTATGTTGTTGCTTTTCTGAGTTCCAGGAACTGTTTGTAATTGCTTAAAATTAATTTAAGTTTACTCCAGTGTCTTAACTCTTGTTTCTTAATATTTATAGAGTTTACTCTTAAGTTATCTGCCAGATTTAGAAACTTGCATCTCCACATACATTTATATAAATTATAAATCTGGTGTAAATTTTATTAAAGTTCTCTCTTTCCATACAGCCTCTAGGTCTACACAGATGTTAAATGTTTCCTTCCAGTTATAAAAACACTGATTATATGTCCACTGGAAACAGCATTATGGATGAGTTTATGTGCATGTGAACATGGTGTCTCTCAAATAAATAAATAAAACAAAAAAATAAAACTTCCAAACCTCTTTTCTGAAGAAGTATTCTTCCTTGCATGTCTGGTATATAGCCCAGGAAATGGGTATAATTTATTACTCTTTTTGAACATGCAGGAGAGCATCACAAGGCAGTTCTTGATGCTTATACTATGTGGTTACTCACTTTCAAAGTCCTCTCTTCTTTTACTTTGAACACTAATTTGTGAACAAAAGAGAATCAGAAGCCCATTAAAGTGCTTAAAAACAAGGAACAAAGCAGGCTGGAATGATTTTGTCATGTTTGTGAAGATTCTGGTGCTGTAGAGATTGATAGCCATGAACACAACCTCTTCACACTCTTAATGTGTCTTTACACACACACACACACACACACACACACACACACACACACACACACACACACACACACACACCCCAATATCTCTTTTCTCATCTAGACCCTGTGTTTGTCCCCAAAAGGAACTCATTAAATTTCTTCTAATCCCACCTTTAGACAGGCATAATGAGTACTATTCTTCACAAAGGATTATGGTTGCAGTTGGTGGAAACACAATATGATAATTAGATGAGCCAATCTGGAAGTTTCCAGTAGGGACAGCAAAGCTGGGATGTCACTTATGAACTATGATTCTAAACAATTACCTCTGCCAGGAGGACAGGTGATTGTTTTCACTATCTTAATAGAAGGAATATAACAAAATGTTGATCTATAAAGTAGTGGTTGAGAGATATGATGTTAAAAATTGGAAAGAACAAAATATTGCAAGATATGCCTACATGATAAAATTAATAAAAGAGATACAATGTTTCTAAAATAATTTCTGATGTATATGGCATTTATAACATCTAGTAAACTTGTAGTATTTTGAGGATAGGCATAAAGATTCTGGTTTTTTATTAGTATTTTAAAAATACTAATGTATTTTCAATATACCCCTCAGCTCCACCTCCCCTACCCCCTCCCAATCCCTCCCAACCAGCCCTCAGCCTTGCCCCTCCCCATCCACCCATCCCCTCTCCCAAAAGGGCTAGAAGTTCCAATGTGGGCCAGCTCAGCACTGGCACCTCCACTCCAGGCAAATATGATTCACTCATCCCAAAGTCAAAGTTGGGCTGGGTATTCCTCTATAGGGAATGAGCTCCAAGGTGCAAGCCCATTCAAGGAACACAGTCAGATTCCACCCCTCCTGGCTCAACACACCCTGCATGCCAGTCAAAAGCCACCCAGCCCCTAAGGGCCCAGCTCCCCCTACTGATGGATCTCCCGTGGCAATTCCTAATTCAATGAGCTCTCCAAAGTTCCAGCCAGCCATCACTATGAGAATCTTCCTCATAATCCCTATCCCCCTGCTCATACACACTCTCCTCCCCTGCTCTCAGGTAGACCAGGAGCTCTGCACAGTGCTCAGCCATGGATCTCTGCCTGCAACTCCATTCCCTGTTAGATGTAAGTTCTGCAATGACATCTAGGGTGTTTACTCATTTGATTATAGGGGAAGTCCCATTTAACATAAATGACATGACAGCCTATGCTGGAGAGGATGCAGAACAAGGGGGACACTTCTCCATTGTTGGTGGGAGTGTAAACTTGTACAGCCACTTTGGAATACTATAGATATTCCTTAGAAAACTGGGAATCAATCTCCCTAGTGATCCAGCAATACAACTATTGGGCATATGCCCAAAGGATGCGCATTGTTACACCAAAGGCATTAGCACAGCTATGTTCATAGCAGCATTATTTATAATAACAAGAACCTGGAAACAACCTAGATACTCCTCAACTGAAGAATGAATTCACAAACTATAGTACATCTACACAATGGAGCACTACTCAGCAGTTAAAAAAAAATGACATCCTAAAATTTTCAGGCAAATGGATGGACTTGGAGAATATTCTCATGAGCGATGTTTCACAAGCCCAGAAAGATAGACATGTGATGTACTCACTCATATGTTGATTTTAGACAAAAATCAAAGAATACTCAAGCTGCAAACCATGGCTCCTGAACAGCTTGGGATTAGAAGGATTCTGTCTTGTTGCTTTTTTTTAAAAAAAAAAAAAATTCATCCACTTAAAGAGTGTGCTTGCATACACATTATTTGAATCTCAAACCTGGCTGAATCCTTTCAGATCCACTGCTTTTCAAGACTTATACCACAGCCTAGACTCAAGCTCAGTTTGAATTCTTGAGTGTTGAGCTCCCTTAGCTACAGCTTTAGTCATCTTTGTTTGGCATTTGACTCTGTGGTTGCATCCTTACCATCCTCAAATTATTAATGCAAACTAAGAAAACGACCCAAAGAACATTCAAAGACTCTCCATTTACATGCTGGGTTGCTTCAACTCTCAAAAGAACCTGTCTATTCATGTATGACTTGTCTGAACTCCTTATGTATGTTGATTGTTGTTATTGCTTTGTTTGTTCTTTGGAAGGCTGGTTGGTTTTCTCATACAGTCTATTAGGTCTCATCTGTTCAATATTTTCATTAGCAAAATCCTGATTTAATATTAAGTATTATGGTTAATTATAACATGATTTTAAATGTCTTGCCTTGTTATTCTACAAAGTTGTATCTATGGATTCTTATCTTAATTTCAAAATAAAATTTAATCTTGTATAAGACACAAGCTATTCTGGTAGTTTCAGAGATTATATAGCTGTATACAAATCAGAAATTACCTAGCAAACTTTGATGTGGGGTGTATTTTTGTAATCTGTGAATATCATTCTTCAATAAAGGGATTATTTTGGTCTATTACAAGTCATCTTAGAAGCATGTGGGAAATCTGAGCATAGATAAAGAGGAAGAAGGGTGGAGTCATGAGAGATGCAATCCAGCCACCCAAGAAGCAAGATGTAAAGAAATAAGTAAGCCATAGGCCACTTGGAAAGATGGATTAATGGAAATGGACTGAATTAAAATGTAAGAGCTTGCTAACAATATGCCTGAGTCATAGGCCAAGCAGCATGTAATTAATATGTGTCTGAGTCATTTTTGAAGGGCTAAGTAGCAGCAGGCAGATCAAGACAATGGGGCTAGGCCAGGTCAGAAACTTCATATTACAAAGCTTTCAGATATAAATAAAAGTAAAGTGGAGACCTTAAGTCATAAAACTAGTAAGGGACTATTAGGGTGGATTTTGAGGGGAAGAGGTTAGAACATATGTTATAAGAAGTGGGAAAGAGAGTAATAGAAAATATAATGTTAACTTGGTGGAAGAAGAGGAGTCAAACCATTAGAGGGATTATGAAAATGGATAATACTGTAGAAGTTCCCTAAAACATACACATATATACATGTAGACAAAATTTAAAGGCATATTTCATATAATGTGTGACAATGTCTCTTCCAGACCCCATAAATATCAGATAAAAGTTCTAATACTATGTGTAGGTCACTTCTTTTTAAGTTATATGCCAGTGCGGTGTTACCACCCCCCCACACACACACACTATAAGTTATTGCCACTGATTTTGGTTACCCTCCAAAATTTTATGTTAAGACCATATTGCTGGAAGTTACTACATGCTTGAAAGATAAAATATTGGGAAATCAAACTGGAATCAATCTAAAAGTTTTGTAACTAAAAACTTCAAGACTAGTGGAAGGTGCTAATTCCACTACCAGGGAAGAAGAGTAATTGTCAGACTCATACATCTGTGAACCCTGTGAGTGAAATAGCAACTGGTTTGGCCAAATAAACACTAATGCAATAGTGCATGGGTTTTTATGGGAAGAACTTTCTGATGAGATTTAAAACTTACTCTATAAGACAAAATTCAAGCCTGGTAAAATTACCTGACCTCACAACCCATCACTGGCTAGGTAACAGGCTCAGAGAAGAGGATCTAGTGCTACTACTCTGCTAAATGGACATATTAAAAAATAGTCCCCTAACTCTCATCAGATAAGCTTTGTTTTACAATATATAGTGACTAATGCAGCAATCATACCTAGGGAATGTGTAGAAAATAAGATATTATAGAGTGTTCAGTTCTAAATGAGACATCTGTGTCACATCTCTTCCACCCAAGGCTCAGGAATTATAACAGTAGAAAAGATAGAAAGATTATAAGAGCAAGAATTTGTGGACAGCCATAAACAAACAGTATTTTGCAAACATGATTGAGTAGTTCTACTCATGAATTCATAGAAGCTGTGAGTGAATACATAAGAACAAGATCAATCTAACAAAAATCCAAGCATGAAGGAGGGTCTCGTAAGCTCACACTCCCTAGCTGAGATACTGCTGTCAATTGGTAGTTATTGGACAAGTGTCAGGTCCCTCAGTCCAGGGCTCCTGTAGGATACCCATGTACTAGAAGATTGTCCTACACCTATTCCCATACAAGCAACAGTACATGGCATCGCTAGGTTTTAAAAAATGAAACTTGCAGTTTGGGATGAGAAGAAGTGTAGTAGGTCAAGGAAAAATTGGAGCAGAGGAAATGAGTGGTACTTTTGCTCAAAGCATATTGTGTGTGTGTATAACATAGAAAACTCAAACATGCAAATATATAAGTATTATTGAAGACAATAGAAATGTAAGCTGACACAAGAGAGTTTGTATTTAGGAAGGAAATATAAAATGAACTGAAGTACATCAATGGTGAGGTCAGCATGGTGCAGAAGTGTCTGAGGATGTTTTCTCAAGATACAGACCTAAACCAAGTCTTGGAGAACAGAAAGAGGTACTTGCTAGTGTTGTCTAGCACACATAGTTGGAACAAATAAAACTAATACTGTTTTGCAGATGCTTTGGTGGCTTAGCTCAAGGCACAGAAGAGAAGCTGAGGCCTTATCAAAACTCACCTTGTGATCACAGGGCATTTTCTAAACAGTGGTAAAGGCACTATTGATTCTCTGAGACAGCCATGGGTCTGTAACAAATGATAGTTTCCACAAAATTATTTTTCCTTTAAAATTAATTATATTCAGCAATGAAGAAAATCTGCAGTTTCCTAATAATGCTGTATAATAAGAGATATAATCTATTGTGGGTTTTTTCCTCTAATCCCCTACATCCTCACCTAATCATAAGATCCATTCTTCCTCCTTTTTGCTGTGTCAATCCAGCAAATCTGTGATTTTAAAATTATGCATATTGTTCAAAAATACATAGTCCGTAGTTCAGAAATGTTACCATAGAAATAGGAAAATAATGTCCTGGCCATTACTCGTTGAGAAGGAAAAGTGTAGAGACACGACCTTGAAGTCTATGCTACCACCTGCCAGTTTTGTGATGTGAATGTTATAATATACAGGTATACAAATCCACAGCATACATGCCAGTTTCTCTTGTGAAAACCTGGCTATCCATTTAAAAGCCCAAAAAATTAGTCATAATGTGTGCTCAGTCCCTGAGAAACAGTAAGTATAAAACAAGTATTGTCTGTTTTCTCACAGCCTTATTTACAATCTTCCCTAAATCTTGACTAAATTTGCAAGGATAAATATTTTAGGAAGCAGTTATTTAGTTGTTTAAATGGAGTAGGGATGCAGAAAGAGAAAGTTTCTCTAAAACTTGGGTGAAAAGTACAAGGTGGATACATAAAATCTGTGCAAAAGACTTGGGTAAGTTTTTCAAACATGGGGTGAAGAGTTAGCGAGATTTTGATTGAAGGCAGATATGAAGTAAAAGGGAACTCTAAGAGAAAAGACAACTTTATAAATGAAGGCATGCTTGGTGGTAATTTCGCTTATTTACTTGCTTCCCCCCCCCCAATTTTCTATTGAAAACACTATTTCTTCAAACAGACAGGAAGATTTTTAACCTCACAGATTAGAATCGTGTAAATGAACAAACTCTTAAAGTAGGAAGAAGAAAAACAAAAAGAGGAGGAAGGAGGAGAAGAAAGAAAGAGGAGGAGGAAACGGAAAATAAAATGGTTCTCAGCAAAGGAGTAATGGAGCAAATTATTGCTGAGCAGCAACAAGGTCAGCCAGAGCTGAGAATATCCTTGATAATAGCCAATCAGTTCAGTCTCATTAAGCAATACTAGGGTTTAAGTACAACCTCCACGATGCGTACTTTATTTCTAAAAGACACCTGCCTCTTTATTTCACTCCTATTACTTCTCCTAGAGGGTTACCAAGCCAGGAAAAATGAGTAGCACAGACTTTATTTATTTTATTATTTCTTACATCCTAACAGCATCCTCTTCTATTTTTGGACTTTCCCTTCTGCCCCCCACATCTACTCCTCTGTTCTCTCCAGAAAAGGGCAGGTCTTACATGGATATCAACCAAACATGCTATATCATGTAGTAAGATAGGCACAACCCCTCATATTAATGTTGGACCAGGTATCTCAGTATGAGGGAAAGGGTTCCAAAAGCAGGAAAAAGACTGCTCCTGCTCACAAAAGACGGACACACTATAACATATATGCAAGTGCTTGGGTCAGTCTCATGCAGCCTCCCTGGTTGCCAGCTCAGTCACTGTGAGCCCATATGAGCCCTGGTTAGTTGATTCTGTAGATTTTCCTTGACACTCCTGGCTGCTACAGTTTTTCTATCCTCTGTTGTATAATTAGCTGAGCACTGTCTAATGTTTAACTGTGGGTCTGCATCTTTTCATGTGGATGAAGACTCCCTGATGACAGTTGATCTAGGCACGAATATTTGAGTATAGCAGAATATCATTAGGAATCATTTCATTGAATTTTTTTTGTCTTAAGGTAAACTGGTAGAAAACTAAAAATGTGGGAAGATAGTAGAAAGGAAATCAAGAAACTGTTTCATATTACAAAGCCATTCTCCAAGTTTACTCACATCACAAATAAATATCCACTGAATGATATGTTCTAGTTAATGTTTATAAGCATGTATAGTTAATAAAGCATATCTATTTAAATGACTAATTAAATTTCAAAATTATTCAATCCAGTTGAAGATTGGAAGAGAATTTTAAAACTTTAGTATTTTGGAAATGGCAAGATGACTTATCAAGTAAAGGAGCTTGCTGGCAAGTTTGACAATCTAAGTTTAATTCCTGAAGCCCTTATGGTAGAAGGAGAATACAGAATCCTGCAAGTTGTCCTCTGACATCCACCACATTTATGTTCTGACATCCATTTGCCCCCCCCCACACACAAACATGAATATTCATTAACAAGTACAAATATGCTCCTGCATACACATACTGTCATGGGAAAATTCTTTCTGTGTTCTGTGATTATGTGTTCCATCCATTAATAAATAAAGAAGTTGTTTTGACTTATATTAAGACTGCTTACAGCCAGACAGGAAATCCAAGCAGAGAGAGATGAAGAAGAAAGGCTATGTCAGAGAAGATACTGCTAGCTTCTGGGGAGAGCAAGATGTAATTGAACACAGGTAAAGCCATGAGCCACTTGACAAAATGTAGATTCATAGAAATGAGTTAATTTAAAATGAATAAGCTAACAAGTAAGAATTCTGAGCTATAGACTGAATAGTTTGTAATTAATATAAGCCTCTGAATGAGTATTTTGTAAGTGGCCATGGGACTGCAGGGGCAGGGCAAGAGAGAGAAAAACTTCCAGCTACAATATTGTGCTGAAATAAATGTAAAAATGAGATTATTTTTGTCATTTATTTCACCAAGAAAAGCAAATGTGTGTACTTAAAGGCCTACTCACTCATTATTGGAATTTAGAAAGATCATGTGAAGACAAAAATTGGGTTGTGCAGCCATTAAAATGATGCTTGACTCCCACTCAGAAGCAGTTGTTGGATGAAGAGGACACGGCAATGGTTGAGGAACATTTTAACATGTATCTTGCCTCTTACAGGAATGCAAATCATTCCCAGTTGTTGACACTCTATGATTCATGACAGCAGTGTGAGGATATTTTCAAATACAACAAAAACATTTGGAAATATCAGAGGGATCTACCCACAGTCAGTCTAGGAGGATCACACAGTGGTAACTCACAACTTTAATCCCAGTTCAGGGAGTATCCTGGAGTGGTGACCTATGACCTTAATCCAACCTGAGTTTGAGATCATCTTAATTTACAGAAGGAATTCCTGGCTCCCAGGGAGGCAGTTGTGGTTCCACGCCTTAACTGAGCAAAAAAAAAAAAAAAAAAGTATTTAAGGCAGATATAGAAAGACAGAGCAGGCAGAAGAGCCATGAGGAGCGAGGCTGAGGAAGCTGGAAGACAGCTGGGTGAGATCTGACTGTGGTGTTTCCTCTCTGATATCTCTGCCTTTCCCAGAGATTTGGCCCCGAGTTTCCTTTATTCGTACAACACAGGAGTTCAGGCAGTTACCTCCAAGTTACAGAAGCCTGTATTGTGAGGTGACAGATGGATGAATAGTAACAACAGTGGAAGTGAACAACTCTGACCTCAGGTGACTTGTCACATCACTAACCTGTGGGAAGTTTCTCTCCTGAGTTTAAACTTGGCTTCGTACTGCTCCAAGTTATTACTCTGAATATTTTAATCTCAGCTGTGAACTAGGGCTAAGTGTTATTCACACTAATTATTATTATTAAAAGGTTTGATTATTTTTCAATTTTATAACTGTTTTGGCTGATGTATTTTCTGTAATTTAAATGGCAAGTATATTGGGGTAGAAAAAATCAAAATAACTTTATGAAATTCACAAGTTTAAGTAAACATTGGAGCTGAGAGTTGAGAAAATATTCAGTGTTCATGGAAGTTGTATTTGCCATTAGTTTACAATTGATCTAGCATAAGAAGTGGCAGTGTCTCAAAGGATGTATTTTAATAGGCATGCCAACCACTTGAAATATTAATACAAGTGAAATACCTTTGTTTTCCTCTTTCAGAGTCCTGAGTTTATTCAAGAGAGGATTTTGTCTTATAAGAACTTAAAATGTTTACAAATCAACATTGTTTAGAGACTTGAACATTATAAATAGCTCTTACTATTTCACTTGAAAAAGTTGAAATTTTTACTTGTTAAATATTAAAGTGTAAAAGTTCATTTTTAATTTTATAAATTACATGTTAATTGGTTTAGGCCTAGGTCCACCAAATTAGAGATAAGAACACTATATCTGGAATAAGGAGACATGATTCTTTTTGGAAGCACATAAGAGAAAAGTTAAGCCACTGTTGGAATTTTAGAGTTCAGTAAGAAAACATGTTCCATACAACATCAGCATGCCTTCAAAAGAATTGATTATTCTGTCTCATAATATGAATCTTAATTATATATTTATGAATGTTCATTTTTCACATTAATTAATTGATAATTCTTAAATGAAGCCCACAGCATGTTAAAATACATGTTTTAAAGGAAAGATGAAATGCAGAGAAAGGTTCTGATTCTATTTCAATCTGTATATTCTTACTGAAGTTGTAAACTTAGTAAGTAGTCCCATGACTGACAGTTCTCTCGTTCACTTCAGAATATTTGTCGTTTTAATACTGCTTTAATACTGCTACTAACAAAATGAGTCCAAGCCAGTAATGTTTCATCAAAATATCAAGGCGTTAAAGCAGACATTTCCAATTGAATTCTTCTCAGTGATGAATCTTCTGGTTTATAAGTTGGGTTAACCTTAGGTCTAAGGTCTTAGATTACACAAAAGATTATGTTTCAGTCATATACATATTTCCATGTTGCAATAAAAAGATTTAAGACAAAATTATTATTTCATAATATTATTTTTAAAATATTATAGATTTAGAATAAAAATTTATTTTAGCATTTTTACTCCTTATGTATGAGTGTTTGTTCAAATGTGTATATATATATATATATATATATATATATATATTATATATATATATATACACTTCATAAATGTCTGGTTCCCTCATAGGCCACAAAAGGGCATCAGATTCCTTGAAATTGGAGTTACAAATGGTTATGAACAATTATGTAGGTGGTAGAAATGGAATGCAGATCCTTTGCAAGAGCAGTGAATATTCTTACCTCTGAGCCATCCCATTTTCAGGCCTTGGATAATGAGTCTTAAAAGTTTTCCCTTGTCTGTTACAAGGTTATTTGGCTTAGAGAACAACTTACCCCAACAACTTTTGCAACAGTGAGACTCCCTCTGCTGAAATGCTTGGAGTAGTGAGACTTCTAGTCTTTTTATTTTCTTACCTTGCAAAAAAATAAAATTTAAGAACATAGCACTATGGTATAAAATTGAATTTAAATAAATCATTTAAAAGAGAACCATGAGTTAATTACATTTTCATTTTAAACTGCATAATATATTATGTCACAGAGGAATTTTTTTTAGGTTAAATGTGATTTATGGTAACATACAATTTAAAGGGTTAATGGAGTTATTTTTATAAAAGTATCATATTATAGTAATTATAATAGGCTTTAAGTAACGATTTTTTCCTTTGAAGGGATTTGTAGTAGATGGGTTAATAATAAGCACTACCAGAAGATCCTACCATCATCCAACAGTAAATCTAAAAAATGAGATTTATGTCAAAACCCTCTTAGATTAACTTCATATATTAGAATAAATTTGTTTTGATGTTTGAAGCAAAAAGTGAAGCTCATCTTCTGTCAGTTTGAGCATAAATTAAAATGAATTAAAGATTATTTAAGAAGAGTTATGAAATTGTCTCTGAAGTTGACACTCAATGATGCTATGGACTAGATCTTAAACCTTCCCTTGGGGGGTGTACCAAGAGAAGAGAGGAGGCCAGCTGGACTGAAACAGTGATGTACTGATGCAGATGCAGAGGGCTCTATGTTCTTAAAGAACCCTTCTGGAAATTTAACATAAGGACAGAAGGGTTAGAAAGATACATGAGCAAGAGGAAGTATTGTCCTTGGCCTTGATGTCTTCATGAAGTTACCCTGGGTCTAGTCAGGCTCGTGAAGCAGTTACTAAGGAAGCTGGAAGGCTGTGAGGAAGTCTGGTTATTTCCCCATGCATGTAGCTCACAGAAACTTTACAAAGTGATTATCTCTCTTATAAGTCATTTTAAAAAAACAATTGAAATTTATCTAACACAAGTCTAATTCAGAGAAACATATAAACAGGATACATAGTGTCCAGAAACAGGCTTTTATTTTTTGGTGAACTTTCAGAATATGTTCTTAGATATGATCCAAATCAAGTTTAAAAGCAGAAGTCTGAGATGAATGTGAGTTAATTACTTGAGATACAAAGAGTTTGTTACATTCCTGTCAGTCTATACATCCTTCCATCTATTGCATCCTATTATGATGGTTTATGTTTGCCTTTCAATTCTTAACATCTCAAAAGCTCTCTGCTGTTCTGACAGGTTGGGGCTGCACTATGAGTACAGGCTGACTGTGTCCTGTGTCTATCTCTATATTTTACTTTTGTTAGCATTATTGACTGGATATGAAGTAATATCCTCCACTCCAATATTCTTTGTCTTGAAGGTTTGTTTCTAAGCTGGTAATGCTTCAGAGAAGTAATTGGTTCAGAGGATAATAGCATGACCAATGAATTAATCCCTTGAAAATTTCTTAGGATAATGGAACATTAAAATTTAGGGAAGTTGGAGGGGGTAGTCTAGAGGGATGTGGCTGTGCAGGGTATATTTGCTATTAACCATTCATTTCCATGTATGAATCCTGTCTGTCACCAGGTGATCCGCCATACTTCACCACACACTACACATAATAGTGTTCTGCCTCACCATGCAAAGGCCCAGAAATTGCAGAGACAATTAGCATGGTCTGAAACCTCTAAAATTGTGATAGTAAATAAATATTTCCATTTTTATGCTATTTCTTCAGATATTACGACACAGTGAGAAAGTCTATTTTGGCAGTTGCTATCCACATTTCATGCTTTCTGCAAATGTAAAAGTCCTGTAAACAAATTAAATGACAACATAGACAAATGGATGGCAGAAAATGCATTATTTTTGTAGATGTTTTAGGGAATTAAAACTGACCACAATAATACATGGATAAGAAATGAGAAAAATGTCCAACTTTCCCAATGTGCAAATTCATAAACTATTTTTTTCTGTGTGACGAGGAAGAATGAGAGCAGGAAGAGCCTGACCATGATCAAGCACTAAGAGTTTACAGAACAGGACTTCACGATGTTCCCAGAATACTGGTTGGGGGACTCTACTACAGGTATATGTCATTTGCCTAGAATAATTATTGCTAACCATGTTCTTTTTCACAAGACCTATTTATATAGTATAATGGCTTGAAGTAGATGATTTCCATAGGCACATAGATGTGGGATAATGTGCTTATATACTGTAAAGATTTCTTATTTTTATCGGTTTAATAAAATCCTGGTTGGTCAGTAGCTAATCAGAATGTAGAGGCAGGAAAACCAGACTAGGAGAATTCTGGGAAGAGGAAAGGCAGAAGAGGAGACACCGGCCAGATGTAGAGGAAACAATGGGAGAATGCCTTACAGAGCAAAGTAGCAAGCCACATGGCTAAACACAAATAAGAATTATGAGTTTATTTAAGTGTAAGAGCTAGTTAGAAATATGCTTAAGCTACTAGTCCATGAGTTACTATAATATTTAGCATCTAGGTCATTTTTTTTTGTAAGTGAATGTGGGACAAGCTAAACTGGAGAGAGAAACTTCCGACTACACATAGATTTGAATACTTGGTCATCAGGGAGTAGCACTATATGAACGGGTTAGGTATGGCCTTGCTGTCAAAAGTGTGTCAATGGAGGGTGGACTTTGAGTTTCAGAATGCCTATTCTAAGAGTACTTCTCTTCTTGCAGCTTGTGGATCTGGATGTAAAACCCTCAGGAATTCCCCCCCCCCCCAGCATCATTTCAGCTATTTGCTGCAATGCTCTGTACCTTGATGACAATGGAACTAAACCTCTAAAATTTCTTTTTAAAAGAAGAATTGTTGTGGTCACAGTGCCTCTTCACAGCAATAGAATACTCACAAAGACATATAGCATATTCTTAGTAATATATATTATCCAGAGTTTACTTCTTCCTATTTTTTTCCCCTGAAGATCTTCATGTTTAGTTAAAAGATACACTCATTTGGGGGAAGTCACCTGTTTGTGACTATGAGTATGTTTGAATTATTCTTCTACCATGAAGCTTGTGGGGATTTAATAACGTTTCAGAAGTTTTGGAGATATCAGAGGGAATCTGCCACAGTCTATGTGGGGGGTTAGTAAAAGCTCCAGAAGTCCCAGAGCTCTAACCACAGTCAGTCTAGGAAAATCAGAGTAGTGATTCAAACCTTTAATCCCAGCACAGGGAGTGTCCTGGGAGTGGTGACCTACACCCTTAATCCCAACTGAGTCAAGGTCACTTCAGATTATAGAAGGAATTTCAGGCTCCCAAGCAGGTGTGGTGGGGCCACGCCTTAATTACTGAAAGAATACTTAAGATGATTGAAACCCAGAGAAAAGCCATTCCAAGGGAAGCAAGGCTGAGGAAGCTAGAAGACAACTGGGTAAGATCTGACTGTGGTGTTTATTCCCTCTGGTATCTCTAACTTCTTCAGAGATCTATCCCTGAGTCTCATTCTTTCGTGCAACAGAAGCCCAATATAGGAAAACTTACAACTTGAAGACAACATTTAACACTTTCTTTTCCACATCATAACTGGACAAACACAAAACTCATTCTTCACTCAATGCTGATTCAGGCACTGATCTTGGCATGCTGGTTTTCCCAGGGTCAGTTTCTCTAGATTCTCATTGTGAATTTTTGGGAATTCAAATACTTGGATGATGAATTCATATATCAAAGTCAGAATATTTTTACAAAGGGACACTATGTACTTATTTTATTTGCACATTCTTGCTTCTATTTATGATGTTTAAAACTAAGACAGCTAAGACCTCTCAATCCATTTCCTGCCTTTGTCTTAACATCTCACTCCTACACTTGGTTCTTTAATGAGTAGGAGGGATTATTAAAAGAAGATCCCATGTTCAAAGTTAGGCTAATAACCACAGGATTCTAAGCCAAGACATTCTGCTGGTTGCTTTAGTTTTCATTTTTGCATTTATAGATTTCTATAAATTCACTAACATGGTGAATCTCCTCATTGCTTTTCCTCAAGAACCCCTTAAATGTGAAACTAGTTTGTCCTGAATTCAGTTTTTTCAAATAAAGTTCAGTAAGAATTGTGATCATTTTGATTTTTCGGTGGTACTAAAGCCTTCCTTGACTCAGAAATAGTGACTGATTAGAAAGCTGTAATCAGTATTACAGATTACAGGGAAGATTAGCAGGGAACCCTGTCGCATAACCCATGATCCTCTCCTTATACAAAGCAGATAAGTTTATTTGCTTTCATTGTCAAAATAAATATGAGTAGACTTAACATTTATAGTGCTATGCTGAATAATTTAAAGTAATACAGTGAATATAAACTATAAATAAATGATATGTATTTATGAAGTTTTAAGGTAAACAAATGCATTAGAAATATCTTTTTCCCTTCCTAAAAACAAAGACAAGGCGATGATACAAGCAATGTTATTTTGTTACTTTTTTAGAATTGCTTCTTAATTTTTCTGGTTATTGTGAATGAACTGTTGATCTCTGGTTTGCTGCTGTGGAGTTGGTTCTATGTAAAGAGAAATATTGCTAATGCCAAGTAACTGAGAAATCACTGTAACTTTCATTGAAGAAAAAATATGTTCTGGGTTGCAATTTTAGAGAAATTACATGAGAACAGATGAAAGCATATCTATATATCACCCTATCAAAACCAAATTAAGTGAATAATTGCTACCCAGACTTTTTAGATTTCTGTGAAAGGAAAACTAAATAAAATATAGCTATATCCAATGAATTACCTTGAATAAGAGCCGAGGGTATTGCATTCCAGGTTTAAGCTGCATTTTCAAGCTAAATGTATCACTTTATCTTTCTGGTATGTAAACATGACAGGAAGTGCTGTGGAATAATTCTTCCATATTAAATAAATATTTATTACTCTCCTCAGTTAATAATATAACTGTTTGGCCTATACTAGGGCAGGACAATGTTAGGTGGGACAATCAAACTGAGGACTGTGATGAAGAAGAGTGTAGTCAGAAAATGTCACCGAGCAGCTCAAGAAGCAAGGTTATAGAGGACGGGAAAGCCATGAGCAACGTGACAACACGTAGATTAATAGAGATAGGTTAATTTAAATGTAAGAGCTAGGCAACAATAAATCTGAGTTATTGGCCAAGCATTGTGTAATTATGAAAGATTTTGTGTGTTTATTTGGGAAAACCCTGCCTCTGTTTCAAGGAACAGCTCTAATCAGACTGTCATCCTCCATGGATCATTAGGGAAGGATTGCCCACATGTCGTACAATCCTGTGGAGGAATTTTTGGACTAAAGAATTAAACATCATGCCTAGAAATTTAATAGTACAATTATTTTTTTCTTCTGATATATTTATTCTGTGACTCTTGAGTATCAGTGTTAATATTTGTATACCATCTATTTTCTGGGCTTTTCCAAAATATTAAGCTAATGAATTTACACAGTCTTACACAGACAAAGATTAAAAATATATTTCTTATGAATCTCTGATAGTACCCTCTTCTTGTTTCCAGTCAACTGTACCCATTCCAATCCAAGGCTTTGGTTAAAATGATAAACAAATTTATATATTCCTTAGTGAATTAGTGCACCTTATGTTCCATTCACAATCATCTAGTTTCTAAAAGAAAAACAAAATCTTAACTCTGAAAACATTTTAAATACGTGGAGGGTACTGAATTATGAGAAAGTGGTTGAAGGAGAATGGCTTTCCCCCTCAAAAAAAAACAAAAAAAACAAAACGGATTTAATAAAAATGAATTTCCCATGAGGAGCTCACATTAAAATACTTTGATACTATAACGCTGGATTTATCATATATGGTTTTGTATTGTTTTATCTATAACAACTTTGACAAAAAACACTTGTGTTCAATTCATAAGCTTACAGTTTTGAGGAAGAAAACATTTTATGTGATTCAGTGCCAGTTGAGAGTAACTTGTACATGCAAGTTGAGATATTAAGAATCCAACAAGGAAATCTTCCAAGCATTGGTAGTATAATTGGTTGGTTAATTTATTTGATATCATCAGTGTGTCTAATTTTATAGAGGCAGAAAGTGGAGCTGGATTTATTAGTGTTTCTTATAGTAATAATTTTAATTTAAAATGCTTCTATTAAAAATTAAAACTAGGGTCTGCCTGGGCTATGAGGAGAAATCATGGTATTTCCCAGAAGTATGATGTACTAAGTAGAGCAAAGAGGTCCACATGTATGTCTTGCCTCCAAGCATAGGCCAGGCAGCTGATTACTATTATAGTGCTCAAATGAATGGTTTGATGAGAGAGAGAAGGAGAGAGAGAGAGGGATAGTGAGAGAGAGAGAGAGAGAGAGAGAGAGAGAGAGAGAGAGAGAGAGAGAGAGAGAGAGGGGGAGAGGGGGAGAGGGAGAGGGAGAGGGAGAGGGAGAGGGAGAGGGAGAGGGAGAGGGGAGAGGGAGAGGGAGAGGAGAGAGAGAGAGAGAGAGAGAGAGAGAGAGAGAGAGAGAGAGAGAGAGAGAGAGAGAGAGAGAGAGATTCGTGTTTTTTAAATAGGTGAAATAATGAGGGACCAGATAAGGTAGGTGGTTGACGTCACCCAGGCCATTGGTGATGTCTGCATCTGGGATGCTGCCAGGACCCAGGTCTGGCTGGGTTCATCGTGCTGTTGCAGCCAAGGTCTGTGTTATGTCCTCGGTTCTGATACTACTGAAGGCTGAAAGGATAGGACTGTTTGGAGCTGGCCCTGCCCCTCACTGGCTGCAACACTAGGTAGAATATGTTCTGCCTCTCACAGGCTGAAGCACTCATGAAAGCAGGTCTCACACCTTGCCTTTCAGCACTGTAGAGCTGAGCCTGTTGGGCACAGGTGAACAGGCCCTGAGTACATGAAAATTAGTTTGCTGTGTTCTCCCATATCTATCATGTGATGGTAAGGGTGAGGGGAAGATGACCCTACCTTGCCCTTGCCACCTGAGGTGGGTGAGGAAATTGAGCCTCCTGCTTACTAGCTGTTGCTCAAGAGAAAGTGGGTTTAGTAACTTGCCTAGGCATCACAATAGAGATGACCCTATTGATGAGGAGCAAGTGAACTAGCCCCACGTGGAAGATTTGGTTTGCCTCCTCATCTGTAGTTTTGTAGCATGGTTAGACGGATGTGCTTCCCAGCCTCTGCGCTTGTGACAGATGGGAGAGCTGGCTCTCAGGTCGTAAGAGCAGGAGAGGTGTCCCTGCCCTCATCAGCTGCAACACTTGGGAGAGCAGTCCCTGCTTCTTTCCCGAGCCAGCCCTAATGGTGTAGTGTGAGAAGACCCTGTGGGCATGAAACCAGGAGAACTGGCTCTGTCCCTTGCTTCTTGCTGCATGTGATGAACTCCCTTGAGCAATGCTGGAGAACTCAACCTGGTGGTGAGTACTGGGGAGACCTGATAGACTAATGAACCATGCATATACCCAGGTCCAAAACCGGACGTATGACTTACCCACCCCAACATTCACCACATCTATGATCTGCTAGAGCACGGGAAGGGGAATGTTGTATAAATCCAAAGCAGCAAAACATCAGTGACACAGGATACCAACAGGATATCCAAGAGGAGTCTAAGTGAGAGCCTAGTATTGATGATATAGCAGAAACAAGAGGTCTCCAATCAGATCAATGACTCTTTGCAACAAGCTTCTCCAAGAATATATATATATATATATATATATATATATATATATATATATATATGTGTGTGTGTGTGTGTGTGTGTGTGTGTGTGTGTGTGTGTGTGTGTGTGTGTGTGTATGTATGTATGTATGTATGTATGTATGTATGTATGTATAAAAAGACATCCTGGGTGACTCACTGAATCACTCTACAGCCTCCATGACAAGATTGATGATTGATGATAAAAATTTTCTTTTGCTTTTTCCCCCTTTTCTCTTAAATTTATTTTTATTTTATTTTATTTGGGGGAGGTTATGAAGAGAGAAGGTGAATATGAAGAAATGGAGAGATGGATGGTATAAAGATGCATGATGTGAAAGAAACAAAGATTAAAAATAGTTAAAATTAATTAAAACCATCTCATCTTTTGTTTTCTGTTATGGACAGCAAAGTGGAGTTAGATGTACTACAAATAATCCTTCACAAGGGACATTCAGCACTAAGGTGTCTATTTAAGAAGCTTAGTGACTAGTTCATATTGATTTTCTCTGTAAATAAGTGTTCAGTATGAGGATGGATCAATTGCAGAACTCTTTCAGCCACCCAGCTTTGTGTTGCTTAAAAATTCATGAAATTGCTCAATTAGAATTGATCTCTTTTTACTTCATATTAGTATGTGCTCTGCATTTGTGTTATGTAAAACTGTAGCTTCCAAATCGTAGTTGGAATTACAGGATAAAGGAGACTTTTCTTAGGTTTTTCAAAGCCCTCAAAGATTCATATGATTCTTCTTCAGGAAGGTTTTAGTGGTACGGATTAAAATGTGCATGTCTGGGTTTATGGATGTACGTACATTCATATATACATTTATATGATAACATATATGTTTGTGTGCATAAAACTGTGTGTGAAGTCAGGTGTATGTGGGTGTACACATGAGGGCTTGTATATGTGCATTTATATATGTGTATAGGCATATACATGTACATGTATGTGTATGAGTTAATTTTTAATGTTTAGTAAAAGAGACACTTCCAAAAATCATTTTAGACTCACTTTATCTATTTTTTTTACTGTTTACAAAATCCTTTTCTACAAAACATGTCGACTAAAAATATAAATTAGCCTTATTTCTCTGCATCTCCGATGTTCTCAGGTCTAAACTGTGGGGACTTATGATTTTAATGTATTTTAATGTAAAAAGTACCTCCAGGCACCACTATATGAACAGTTTAAAGTGAGAGTTGCAACTGCTGATAAACACATGACTCAGCTGACAAGAGCTGATGTTGGGATTCAACTAATTATTTTTGACTCAAAGGCACAGCCGCAAGGATAATAATAGGTCTGTACAAGGTTATTGCATTTACTTTTGCTTATAAACCTTTTTATTTCTTAGGAATTAGCTTCCTGGATTACTAGAAAAGATAAACTTTCCATCCCACTGTGGGAAATGTGTAATGAGTTACTATTATCTAATATTTGAAACATTTTCTGGCTATATGCAGAACCTGTACTTAATTATTCAACATCTTATACAACAGGCAAATCCCTACCTGAATAAATTTTACTGACCTAGTAGAGTGAGGCCCTACCTAAGATCATATTCACAGGACTTAATTCCACATTAACACCATTTTTATTTTAAAAATAATGTGTCCAAAGGACTAGTACCTTAAGATAACCATCTTCATGGAGAATTGTGTTGGAACTCTTGATTCTCAGTTGTTGAGAAGCATCAAGACTCCCAGTAAGGGCAACCTCTTTCTTATAACCTCATAACTGTTTTCATCCTGCCTCAATTTCTGTAAATATGTGTTGTCTATGGAAAACTTTGATGTGGAATTGTAATGTAATTGTTTAATTATAAAAAAGAAAGAGAACTTCATAGACAAATGGAATATAGGGAACTTTTTGAAGAAATACAAGAGAAAATAATGCTCTCCAGGGGAAACTGAGGAAGAGGAAATGGGACCAATTCTCTCTGACTCTGTTTAGCCAAGTGATTTTTGATAAGAACTCTGCCTACCTTCATATCTTCCTCATCTAAAGGGGCCTCTTGGACCCTGGAATAAGATATTTCCTCATGTTACAATAAGGTTTCCGACCCCAGAACTGCTGCCCCAGACCCCTTAGATGCCTGTAGCTGCTTAGACTCCCCAAATGACTCAAACACTTATATTAAGTTCATGCTGTTTGGCCTATGGCTCAGGCGCATTGCTAGCTTGTTCTTACATCTTAACTCAACCCATTTCCATTAATCTGTCTGCCACGTGGCCCATGGCTCACCTGTGTTCCTTACATGTTTCTTCTTTGGGTGGCAGGCTCATCTGTCTCTGAATCCACCTGTCCTTTCCTACCTATTCTGATTCCCCTGCCTACTTTTTCTATGGTTCTTGTCATGGGCCAAAACAGCTCCTTTATTTAAAGATTGATATTTACAACATACAGAAAGACATTCCCACATCACCCCCATAGGGAATGAACATTGTATTGGTGGCATCAGTTTGAAGTTTGAGCCCATGCTTCTCTCCTATGACTAGATTGTAAAAGTTTATGTCCAGGTAATAGAGAATTGCAGAGGAATAAAAATGTCCCACTCTGAGTGTCTGGGAACACTCTATGTATCTCAGGTTGTCTTTGAACCTATGACCATTTTCTCTCTGCTTCTTCTGTGCTGGGATTACAGGTGTGTGTCCCCACACTTTGAAGCTTAAAGGTGGTCATTCATTCACATTTGCAGTGGCAATTAACAGTTGACTTGCCAGGTCACAAAGCTTTCAAGACTCATAGGACAGCTTCACAGGTGTTTCTCAGGAAGAAGATGCTGAGATCAGGAAACACTGCTCTGATTCAGACATGTATTTTACTAGAACATCACATGACAAAAAATGAAGTACACAGCAGTAGCATGCCAATCAGCATATGGACCAATGATATATAGCTTCCCCTGACAGGGATAAAAAAACCCAAAAAACAAACAAACAAACAAACAAAAAACAAAAACAAAACAAAACAAAAAAACCCCAGCTAATTCTAGCTTATGTTCTTAGATCAATAAATTACAATAAATTTGTTGTTATGTTCAACAATAAAACTTCAGGCTATTCCAAATGTAAGCACATAAAACACACACACACACACACACACACACACACACACACACACACACACACACAAGCACCCAGGATTGTAGGCCTTAAAGTATCTCCTTTTAAAAAATATTATTTGAGTTAACACACAAGTAAAAGCTAAATTAGAGCCACAAGCTCATGGTTATTTGATTTCACTGATTCACCATTTTTCAATACTCTGATTAGCCCATTGTAAATAGAAAGGTGGGGAAATAATAGTCCTTTTTTTTTCAGAATACTCCTTTCTATCAATGAAAAGAAACAGAAAATTAATCTATAGGTAGGATCCCAAGGTTCCTAAGGGAGTTAGAAAGCTCAGATAGAAGATCCTAGAACATTGGATCCCCAGAGTTCTTCCTACTGCAGTGAGTGACTTAGAAGAGAAGAAAACCCTTCACCTCATTTTTTCTAGTGTTGCTTTGTCTTTTGATGTGTCTTCTTCTAACATCTGAACAGCACAAAGGGAATAATAACTCTAGATAAGATTAGTTGACTTTACAAAGAAAATACCCCTCTTAGTAGGTAAGGTTTCCCATTCAGATAAAGGGTGAAATTTTTAAAGTAAGGGCTGAAGTCCTATCTCACAGTAACCAGATGAGGGGATGGAATTCCAGGTTTAAAGCAATTTTACTAGGTAGTTTTTGGAGCTGTTAATAAAAACTCTCACTTTCTGGTTTCATTATAAACAATCCTCTCATTTATGTTATCTGGGAGGGTATCTAGTGCACGAATAAAAGAATTGAATGATATTTTATCAGACAGTCACAAATATCCAGAATATTCTAGGATATGAGGACAAATACATCTTTGGAGTAGGAATTCAATAAAAGTTTCAGAAGTTTTGGAGATATCAGAGGGAATCTACCCACAGTCTATGTGGGGGGTTAGTAAAAGCTCCAGAAGTCCCAGAGCTCTAACCACAGTCAGTCTAGAAGAATCAGAGAGTGGTGATTCACACCTTTAATCCCAGCACAGGGAGTATCTTGGGAGTGGTGACCTATGCCCTTAATCCCAACTGAGTCTAGGTCACCAGATTACAGAAGGAATTCCAGGCTCCCAAGCAGGCAGTGGTGGGGCCATGCCTTAATTTACTGAAAGAGTTCTTAAGACAGGATTGAAACACAGAGAAAAGCCATTCCAAAGGAAGCGAGGAGGCTGAGGAAGCTGGAAGACAGCTGGGTAAGATCTGACTGTGGTGTTTATTCTCTCTAGTATCTCCCATTTCTTCAGAGACCTCTGCCTGAGTCTCATTTATTCATGCGACACTTTGGTTCCAATTGCTGCTCACCCGACAAAAGCCTACATCCCATATCCTATTATGCTTCAACTGCAGAAGACTAGATGCAGTGTGAAAGCTTTTCCTCTACTTTTGCTCATAGTTGCAAGTGAAGCACCAGGGAAAATCCAAAGTCTTGATGTGTCCAATGGAAACTTAAATGCTGTCTCACATATACTTCAGAATACTTGAGGCCTTGATTAGTAATCGTATTATGGTCATTTGATTTTATGTTATACAATTCTTTAACATGTGAAACAAGACAAAAATATTCATATGTTTACCTCTGTGTCATGCATATTTCTATTATCTATTCATCCATCCATCCATCTCTGTCTGTCTGTCTATCTATCTCTATCTATACATACCAATCAGTATAACTATCTATTTAACTAAAAATAAACTATGTCTCATTTATTTGTCTCATAATTTGAGTGATATATTCTGCCTATAAAAAAGTGCTCCATGGAGTTTCAGAGAGCAAAGATTTAATATATCTCATTGTTTTTAGGTTTCTGACATTTAGACTAAAGTATATAAGATGTTTTTCTAATATTCATCCAATATTTCATACTTTGCTTTTCCTTTTGTGAGAATTTTTGTGCTCTTAATTTTCTTAATTCTTTGTAGATAATTTTCATGTGTTTGACTTCTATTTTTGAATTATCCTATTAATCTAAAGTCAATTAATATTAATTTTTAAATTATTTTTTGAAATTAGAAGCATCTTTCTTTATTTTCTTACTTTTTTGGTTTATACATCCCAACCAAAATTTCCCCTCCTGCTTCTTCCAGTTTCTCCTCCACATTCATTCTTCTTCCTCTAGAAGCACCCTTCAAACCAAATAATGCATTTGTGTTTAATAGTAAAATACTAAATAAAGTAAATTATCAACATGAACCACATAGAAAATCTCATTATAAATTACTGAATTAACAGAAATGTGTATAAAGGGCTGGATGTCAACATCCTCCAACCTATACCTTGTAACTTAAAATTCAAAGCTTATGAGTTGAAAAATTTCTATGAATGGTTTTATTTTAATCCTAGTTCCTTTATTATATCAGGCATTGTTATATGCTAATGATAAAAATAAAAACATAAAAGAAAGAAAAATCAGAGTTTTTGGAAGTTTCCACCTAGACAAGGGAACTTCCAACTTAATAGCCACAGCATGTACTGGTGGTGATGTGTCAACAGGGTAAGCCTCACTTAAAGTGGAATAGGTATAGTAACTATCCTTCTTGTTAGGCTTAGTATTTGCCTAGATAAAGTGAGTCTTTTGACATAGATTTAGGTCTATAAGTCATACTGCGTACAGCATTCATATGGATCATAGTCCACGACATCATCAGTAAAGAAAGGCACTTGTTCATAAAGAGTAGAGTCCTTCTGTAAGTGTAGAGCTAAAGGAGTTCAAATCAATTGCTATCATTTTTCACTAGTATTATCTTTCATATTTTGTACAAACATCAGGGAACATTATGTTGATATTAATTTTTATTTATCATATAAAATTTCCTTCAAGCTTTCAGGAGTGTTATTAGGACAATTTATATTTTTGTTATTTGACATTTGAAAATGAAACAAAATGAGAAGTGAATTGAACTTAATGTTGACAAGAAAATGAATTGTATGATAGAATTTCAAAGGAAATTTAAAATTAGTTTATCAAATTAATAACCTCCAGTATAAATTAAATTTCAAATTACATTAAGAGATGTGAAACTATGTTAGAAATTTTCCATGTGAAACAACATAAATGCTAGTCTTTCCTATTTTACATTAGGTTTTGAAAGTTGAGCCTAACCATTGTAGGCTTCCGAAAAGACTAGAAAAAAATTCTCAAACACCACAAACAGCATATTCCAGCTATAGGTTATTTTACAAGATTTTATTTGGTCTTTAAATAGTTTTTCTTTTGTAATACATGTTTTAATTCTTATGATTCAAGCTAACTAGTGACCTGATTATATACTGTGAATAACACACGTAGTTCTGACTAATGATTTTGGAAATGGTTGTGGAGACACTGACCTCATTCACAGATCACTTTAAAAACTGATGGGCAAATATCCCAAGCTTAATGGCCTGGAAGCAGAAAGTATGTCTAACGGATATTTAAATTGCTCCTAGGTGCTAAAAAATACAATTTTCTCAGAAGTAGTGACCTTCTGAAAAAAAGTGAACCAGATATTCCCAATCACCAACTAACAACAAAGATTCAAAAGTTAAACAATTCAACTCCATTTCCAAGTGATAGAGAAATCTCAGGCATGTGGAACTTCATTAGAAAAATAGACCTGACACTGGAATAATACTCCTTTTATTATTTTTAAATTGCCAGACTACATATCATATGTTCACATGTTTACGTGACCATTATATAACTACTATCTTAGTAGAAAACTTTCAAAATAATTTATTTATCTTTCTTGCAATATACATCATTAATATGAGCATGTATTTATAGGTTTTGAAGTTATGGGCATGTGTGTGTATGTGTGTGTGTGTATGTGTGTGTGTGTGTGTGTGTGTGTGTGTGTGTGTATGTGTGTGTGTGTGTGTGTGTGTAAAAGATGTTGTGCCCTTTGGAGCTGGAGATTTTGACAGCTGTGAGTAGTGAGATATGAGTTTGTATATTCTCCAAAAGCAGTAGTTCTCTAAAAGTGCTGAGACACCTCTCTACCCCTTTCCTGTATACCCATGACTTGGGGATTACACCTCCCCCTTACCATCATTCTCTTTATCTTTCATATCATTGTTCCTGCGAAGTCTGGGCCTTCCTAAACAAGGGCCTTTCTTGTTCCTGAGATCTACAGGTTCTAGACTACAGGTATGTACAATTAAACATACCCATCCAAAGATTTAGTCTAAAGACCCACATATGAGTGAGAACATTGTTATGATAGAGTTTTGTTGACTCAGTATGTTTTTCAGCTCCATCTATTGACCTTTGAACTTTACAATTTAATTTTTGTCTAGATGAATAAAAATCAATGTTATTACATTTTCATTATCCGTCATCAGTTGAAGGGTGTCTTTGCTGTTCCCATGCCAAAAGACATTGTTAGTAGAGCCACTCTGAACAATGATGAGCGTATGTCTCCATGGTTGGAAATGATGTCCTTGGGTATACTAAGGAGTGTCATAACTGAGTCATATGGCGGATCTATGTGTAGTTTTCTGAAAAACTACCATACTGATTTTGACTGCAGCTATATTGATGTGTACTGCAACTAAATTCATAAACATTCCCTTTCATTGTTTTTTTTTTTTTTTCCTAATCTTGAAACCATGCATATTGTAATAGGACATAGAGAAACAAATTTGGTACTCATCAGGAAGCTTCTTCACTATGAGTGGCTTTCAAAGTTTTGTATATGACCTTGAACACTTCTGGAATTAAATTTCATCAACAGTTAAAACTGTGAATGTGAATACAAGTTAAAACTTGTATATAAGCTGCGAGCCCTGTGACCTACAATAATCACCTATTTTATGAGTGTAGCCAGTGCTATTCAGATTGTATCTAAGGTCTGATCCATAGAGAGAAAGACAACCTTAGTACTGTGCCATCTGGCCACAAATGGGACAATGTCATCACACACATCAAAGACTCAGAGATAACTTCAGAGGAAGGCAAGGAAATATTGAAAGAAAGAGAAGGTGGGCAGACCAGAGTAAAGCAGTGTCTTCTGGGCCTGACAGGACTATTGAACTCCTGAGCTAACTGCAACTTTGTTGTGTAAGTAAGACCCACACAAAATAAATCCACTAAAAATTCTAACATAGTGGTTGCTACAATATGTTTTATGGCCCTGTCTGGCCCGAGGTCCAGACCCACAGAGCTGCAATGCCAAACCCCTTAGCCACCCGCTGCTGCTTAGGCCCCCCAAAATGACTCAGACACTTATATTAGCTTCATGCTGTTTGGCCTATGGCTTAGGAACATTGCTAGCCAACTCCTTCATCTTAACTCAACCTATTTCCATTAATCTGTCCTGTGATGTGGCCCGTGGCTCACCTGTGTTCCTTACATGTTTCTTCTTTGGGAGGCTGGGCCTATTTGATTTGACTCTACCCTGCTTCTCCTACCTATGCGGTAATTTCCCTTCTACTTTTTCTATGATGCCTGTCCTGGGCCAAAAACAGCTCCTTTATTTAAAGACTGATATTCATATCATACAGAAAGACATTCCCACGTCAAGTGGTTCATGAGCCCTCAACTGTGAGGCACTGTGAACAGTTGATGGCTTCTGGAAGAGACACTTTTCAACCATGCTCCAATTGAAGGCAGCAAAAATTTAACTCTGTGAGTAATTTAATAAATAAAAATAACATGAAATTGAAGAGTAGGCATATATCTTAAAGGAGTTAATGGGAAGAGTGAGGGGTTAATATGATTAAAACTCATTATGTAAAATTATAAAAGAATTAAAGTATTTTTAAAAGCTAAAAACAAACTTAAATAGGTAAACATTTTGCTTCACTTAAATAATAATTTCAATATGGTGAAATGTAAATATCTATAGAAAAATAAACTTAAAATAAGTAACATAATATATTGTTAAAAATTAGAACATTAAATTTAGTTTGAGACTTACATATATAACATCCCAAAAGACAGTAAGATATTTCCAGCACAGTAGATTACAGAAAAAAGAAATTTTATCATTAACATTGGTATAAGATGGGAGGGAGGTAATGATACTGATATTGAGGGTTAAGGAAAATTCTCCTAGGGTGTCTGCAAACAACTTTGTGGCTGTGACTGTGACACTTAAATCACAGTGACTATAATGCAAACATACATGAATGACACATTTTCTTTCAGTCATAGTTTATCTCCTACTGTTAAAGCAAGTTTATATTAAGCTGAAAGACATTTACATAAACATAGCTCTTTGAGAGTCAGAGTGTTCTCAGGACACATCATCCTCCACAGGGTATTATCACAGCCAAAAAGTATGCCAACACACAAGGACCCCAGAGACACATAACAAAGGAATGTACTCCAGATGAAACTTTCTGATGCTTAAAATAATTTTAGTAAAAATGTGAATACTCTGAAGTGCGTGGCAAAATTTTCATGAATGAATAAAGGGAAAGGAGGAGGGAGTAGGAGGCAGAAAAGAAGAAAAGAGAAGGGCTGTAAGAATTTTACTATTAATTTGAGTGATTTTCAAAAAAAGTTACAGATCTCAACTTTTAAGAAATGGGTTAAAATTAGATATAAGAACTTAATCTGCTTAGGACACAGTTCCGTCATTGGCTCACTAACATTCTGATAATAAAATCCCTGTGGTGTTGAAATGAGAATGTCCACATAAACTCAGGTATTTGAATAATCTAGTAGAGACTAACCTTTGGGAATCTTTAGGTTCTTCAGATTTGTTGGCAACTTTATGTCACTTGGCATAGGCTTTAAAAATAAATTAGTTTGTGCCACTTCCAGGTTGCTCTCCTTGCTTTTTGGGTTCTTTGAATATGTGAGCTTTCTGCTCCTATGTCTGTCTCTACGGCTGCTGCTTGTTGCCAGGCATTTATCACAATGATGAACTTTTATCCTTTCTGGTATCTTTCTTAAGTCAAGATACCCCCCCCCCTTTTAAAGTCAGTTTGGTCATGAAATACTATCATGCCAATATAAATTAATTAATAGAGAACCTGATTATTAATTTCCCTTTAAAGTTATATTTAACAGAAGGTGGGATTTACAAATAGATAAGAATCACGGGTTAATGTAAAACTAAGAGTTGGCAAGTAATAAGCCAGAGCCATAGGCTAAACAGTTTATAATTCATATAAGCCTTTGTGTGATTATTTGGCAGTAAATGGAGTAGGACCAGCTAGGTGGGACAGAAATTTCTGACTCCAGATTTTATTTTATTTTTTTCTAACAGGGCAAACACAGCTATTGATTAGACATCATATTCTGTAATTAATATAGGAGCACCTATATAGAATTTCTACAAAATAGAAATTATCTTGAAGATATCTACTTTATATAGAATCAAAAACAGAATGTTGAGAAATTAATGATAATATCCATAATATGGCAAAACAGGGTATAAATTTAAGCAGTTGGGGCCAGCCACTGATTGTGGGCATTGACCAGTAACTCCTATAAGGTATTTATAAGCAAATTTTACATATTACCTGCCTGGAGTGTCTAATGTGGTAGACATGATTTTGCCCACTGAAAGCAAACTGTAGACAGGGAAATTTGACACTTTAGGAAAAAATATCAGCAAAAAAAAAAAAAAAATCAGCAAAAATGACAGCCTGTATCTACAACAAAATGTTTTTACTTCAAAAATGAGAAGGCATATTATGGAAAGATTTTTATTCTTATAGTACTCATGTTTCTTTCACACATCAAAGCACACTCAAGTTATAACTATAACATAGTAATCACATTAATTTGAGAGATAAAATTTACTGTCTGAAAGTTATAGTGTCAGAAATTGGCAGTGTGTGATAAATGAGTAAATGGTGTAAAGAGAAATAATAGATCTGATTCTGTACATATAAAATAAGGCAGCATCAACATTCATGGGGAGGAAACTGACAATTGTGGAGAGATACATATATATCCCTATTGGTGTTGGAGATATGACCACAACTCTATAAGGAAAACAGGTCTTGCAACTAGAAAAACAGTGACAACTTATTGATCTCAGAAACACTGTCATGTAGTGGAGAGCAGACATGATTATTAATTACAGTAATACTGCCAGGCTTTGAATCCAAGCATCAACTTTGGCTGATATCATCCAACTATAGCAAAATTCAAGTGACATCTACAGCAAGAAATGTTATAGTGAGTGTCAACTCACATTTTCCTGATACAAATAAGAGCAATCACATAATATTTACCTTAGCCTTTATGAAAATTAAATGGTAAATCAGTTATAGAAAGCTAAGCAGAAAATCTAAAATTGCTTGAAAGTCACCAACACACAGTGCAACAAATGAGTCAAAATAGGCACCTGAGAAAAACTTTTAGACATTTTGATGAAATTCTTATGAAAAGAAAAATAAATTGTCATTTTTTGAATTACATTTATGGAAACATTGGTAAGGTTGGGGTAGAGTAATATAGTGCATAGGATAGAAAAGAATGAAATGCATTCATTTCATTTTTCAAATTTTATTTCATCTTCAGATACTGCATCAAATTTTATCTATTAATTTTAGTGTTTCTCCAACATCTGGAAAGAACCTTCTATTGCTCCAGGTTCTGTAAATGATATTCAGAAGAAATCTTTAGTGTTTCTAACCTCAAGAAATTTTATCAAAAGAATACAAAAATAGTGGAATTGAATGTTCTGAAAGCAGGATCAGTGTTTCATTTTGGGAAGCTATTGGAGAGGAAGACTCAAGTGGTTAAAGAATATCTTTAAAAAAGAAAATGAAACTGAAAGCTGTTAGTAAAATCAAGGAAAAGAATAGCAGGAGCAAATGATATTTTTCTTAAAGATGTATTATTATTTTTAATTTTGTATACGTGGCATGAATGGTGTGTGTGTGTGCGTGTGTATGTGTGTGTGTGTGTATGTGTGCATGTATGTGTCTGTGTTTCTTTGTGTGTTTGACTACAGGTGACCACAGAGACCATAAAAGGACATCATAAATGTTACAAGGTGATTTCACTATACTGGGATTGAGCACTGGAAACCAATCTGTTTCCACTGGAAAGAGTAGTGCAAGTTTTGAATCATGGAGCCACATGTCCAGATCCCAAATGATGTTTGTAATAGACTGTTCTTAATGTAAAAATGAATTGGAGGGATGTATCAGCTGTGTATAAAAGGACTCTGTCCTACGTTGTTGCAGATAAAATAAAATGAATGAGGTGGTTCATGCCAGTCTGAACTCAAGTGTTAAAGAAGAATTCTACAGGAACACAGAGTAATGCCTACTGTTGAATCTCAGGATACATAAGGGAGGAGACAATACCAGTTGCATGGTGGTTTCATTTTACAACCACATTATGATGGCTGATGTGTTATATGAAATTACCCAGCAGGAAAGCAAACCTTTGGGCTTGTCTGTGAAGGATTATCTTAACTAGGTTAAATTTAAAATGTAAAATGCATGTACTCTGGGCAACACCATTCCATTTGCTGGTGTTCCAGACTTAATAAAAAAGATAGTCCTAACACTGGGGAAGAACTCATTTCTCTCTGCTTCCCAACTGTGGATGAAATGTGACCAGCAACATCAAGCTCTTCTTACATGATTTTCCCTCCTCATTAGACGTTGCATTCAAACTGTGAGCCATCTAAACTCTTCTTTCCATTACTTGCCTCTCATCATTAATTACATCACAGCAACAGAAAAAGTAATGATATACACACACGCTTTCCTTTCAGTCTATAAACAGAAAACTGCTTATAAAATAAGATATTACATAGATACTGACAAAATGCATTTATACATATTAAATTCTCTATTAATCAATGAGTGTCTTGAAGGATAAAGTGACTTAGAAGTGGTGAGGCTGTCTAAAGAAGCAATGTCTGGGAAATTTACTAATTATTTTAATAACTCTAAAAATCTTGATTATTCTCCATCATTATGGAAAGTATTAACTTAATAAAACTCAAGATAATCACTCATCTCTACATGCTCTATGTAACTACTCTTTGGAAATTGTTGCCAGAGCAAAAATCACTATACAGAATTTACATTTTCCCTTCTTAAACAAGACATTTTTTAAAAAAATTAAATTTTATCATTGCAGACAGATATGGTGTCTAGTGTACATGCACAAAATATAGTCAACTGAATATCTCTCTCTCTCTCTCTCTCTCTCTCTCTCTCTATATATATATATATATATATATCTTAGAAACACATTTCTTTTAAAACAACCAAGCTTAATTCATTCTTTAAAATGTGAACTTATATTAAAGCAACTGAACAATCATTAAATTATCTTATTAATAAATGGAAAACTGGAAATTTCTGAAATTAAGTTTAAAAATTATATTAAAATATTGATAGAATGATCTTTACCATAAATCTGAGCTAGCAAGGAAAACTCTTGTGGGATAGAACTCCCCCATTAAAACCACAGTCTGTTTAAACCCCATCTACAAATCCCAACTCACCCTCAATTGGTTCTATCACCCGGTGACTTTAGTGGCTATTCAAGACTCATGATGCACCTATTGGATCAAGAGTAAACCAGAACTCTCCATAACACATTAGTTTGTAGGACACCTACATATTCAATTTCCACCACAACTCCCAATTTAACCTACCACTCAGAAACTGCAGAGGCTACCTGACAGCCTCAGTTCACCAGGACCTATAAGATCAAGAGCTCATATTAGACCATATTAGATTGGATCCATGAGACAAAGAAAAAGCCGGCTCTTATTGGACCAAGAACAACTCACTGTGACACAGAAGAAGCTCCCTCCAAGTAGACCAAGAGTCCAGATTAGACCAACAGAGGCCTTATGAGACACATACAGTTAGAGCATATTACACCAAGAGAGCTCTGAGTTTTCATTAATTCAACTAGAATTTGTACAATATTTGTTAGCAAACATGGGGCTCACACAACCACATAAAAACTGAGGAAACTTAAAAATAGTCCTTGAACACAGAAATGAGACCAATAACAGCTTCTGAGTTATAGCTCTGAAGTAGTTTATGGTACAGGGACACCCTGGTGTGGCAAGCTAGTTTGAGCTACAAAATGTATAGCTTTCAGACTCTAGCTTAAGCTACAATAAGGCCAGTTCCTAAAGTCTCATAAATGACTTGGTACAAACATATGCTACTTATGACAGATTTATATTACTGCTCTTATAGGCAAAAAGGAAACTGAGTCAAAGAAGGCTTCTTAGAAGCTGCATTTTCTTGGGGGTGCTCTGTATGCTGGTAGCAAGCAGAAGCATGGCTTTTTACAATGATGCTTTCTGTCTCAAAATTCTGTGGATCTTTTAAGATACCTTCTGCCAAATACTCAAATGCAGTTCATGAACAGTGGGCTACCATGGTGCTCTACTTGGTGGCAATGGGGACTCTAAAATTCCCCAGAGTGGTAGTTGTGGTTCCTAACACTACTTCTGCTAACATCCACCATAGTCATACCTTTAATCCTAGCTACCCTTGAAAGATTAGAGTTGTGGTCAGAAACATGAGAAGATAGGAGACAGTAGAGACAGATTTAAAATATCTAAATGGTTTACAGTTTGTTTAAAAACACACTTAGTCTTGAGTGAGAAAAGAAAAAAAGAGGAGAAAGTCCTTAAAAATGAAAAAGAGTAAAAAGAATATAAGTCACATAAAGATGGAAATTACAAAGGCAAATCTGAAAATAGAAAACTTGAAGAAATGAACCAGAACCACAGATGCAGGCATAACCAAGAAAATGAAATAGATGGAAGAGGAAATCTCTGGAGAGGAAGATTCAATAGTGGAAATAGATGCATCAGTATAAGAAAACACTAAAGCCATAAAAGTCATAACACAAAATGTCCAAGAAATATGGAATACCATGAGAAGACCAAATGAGAATTGGAATTGAAGGAGAATATCAGCTCAAAAGCACAGAAAATATATTTTAAAAAATCATAGAAGAAAACGTTTCCAACCTAATGAAGGTAAAGCCTGTACAGATACAAGAAGCTTACAAAACACTAAATAGACTAGACACTCTCAAAAACATCTGCTCACCATATAATAATCAAGCCATGAAACCTATAGGACAAAGAAAATAATCTCTGTATTGAAGCACCACTGGATCAAGGAAGAAATTAAGAAAGAAATCAAAGACTTCTTAGAATTTAATGAAAATGAATCCACAACATACACAAACTTATGGGACACTAGGAAAGCAGTGCTAAGAGGAAATCTCATAGCACTAGATGCCTAAATGAAAAACCTAGAGATATCTCATACAAGAGACCTAATAGCACAGCTAAAGGCTTTAGAACAATTGGAATCAAAATCAACTAGGAATAACCACTAAGAAATAATCAAACTAAGTGAAGAAATCAATATAATAAGAAGGAACAATTAAAAAAATCAACGAGTCAAGGAGTTGCTTCTTTTTGAAAGTCAACAGGATAGATAAACCCTTATCCAAACTAACCAAGCAGAGTGAGAATTCATCCAAATTATCAGAAATGAAAAATGGGACATAACAACAGACATCCAGGAAATTCAGATAATTATCAGGTCATATTTTGAAATTCTATACTCCACTAAAGTGGAAAACCCAAAGAAAATGACAGCTTTCTGGACAGGTAACAACCACTTACCAAAATTAAATCAAGATCAGATTAAAAATCTAATCAGATCTATAACCCTAAAGGAAATTAAAGCTGTTATTAAAAGTCTCCCAAGTTTTTTTTTTAAAGCCTTGGACCAGATGGATTAAGTACAGAATTCTACCAGAAATTAAAGAAGAACTGTAACCAATACTCCTCAAACTATTACATAAAGAAGAAATAGAAGGAACATTGCCAAACTCTTTTTTGAGGCCACAATCACCCTGGCTCCCAAGCCATTCAAAGATACAACAAAGAGAAAATTACAGACCAATCTCCCTCTTAAACATTGATGCGAAAAATACTCAATAAAATTATGGCAAACCAACAACATATCAAAAAAAAAAAAAAAATCAACCTGATCAGATAGGATTCATCCCAGAAAGGCAGGGATGGTTCAACATATGAAAAACTGTGAATGTCATCATCATATAACAAATTGAAAAAAAAAAATGATCATCTCATTAGATGTTGAAAAAAATCCAATCCAACACTCCTTCATGATAAAAGTCCTGGAAAGATCAGGAATATAGTGAAAATACCTAAAGATAATAAGGTAATATGCAGCAAGCCAACAGCCAACATCAAACTAAATTGAGAAACACTCAAAACAAACCCACTAAAATCAGGAATAAGATAAGTCTGTCCTGTTTCTCCTTATCTATTCAATATATTTCTTAAAGTTTTAGCTAAAATAATAAGAGAACAAAAGGAAATTAAGTGGATACAAATTGGAAAGATAAAATTCAAATTACCTATTTCTATTTATAGATGGTATGATCATATATAAAAGTGACACCAAAAATTCTACCAGGGAACTCTATCAGCTAATAAACACCTTCTGCAAGATAGCAGGGTACAATGATAATTTAAAAAATGAATAGCCCTCCATTATAATAAGGATGTAATGGCTGAAAAAGAAATAAGTGAAACATCACTGTTTATAATAGCTGCAGATAGCATTAAGTATCTTGGCATAAATCTAACTAAAGATGTAGCAGACTTGTTTGACCAAAAAAAAAAAAAAATTAAGGCACTGAAGAAAGAAATTTAAGAGGGTATCACAAAATGGAAACATCTCCCATGTTCCTGGATAGGTTGGAAAAACAGTCAAAATGGTAATTTTGCCAAATGCAATCTACAGATTCAATGCAATCTCCACCAAAATACCAACATATTTTTTTACACTCCTTGGAAGAATAATACTCAACTTCATATGGAACAACAGAAAACCCAGGATTGCCAAAACAATCATGCTCAATAAAAGAGCTTCAGGAAGAATCGCTATCCATGACTTCAAGCTATACTATAAAGGCATAGTAATAAAATCAGCCTGGAACTGGCACTAAAACTGACCCATAAATCAATAGAATAGAATTGAAGTCCCCAACATTAACTCACACACCTATGAATACCTGACTTTTGACAAAGAAGCCCAAAATAATCAGTGGAAAAAACATAGTATCTTCAACAAATGGTGCTGGCATAACTGGATATTAGTATGTAGAGGAATGTAAATAGATCCAAACCTATCACCCTGGACAAAACTCAAATCCTAATGAATCAAGGACCTCAAGATTAATCTAGCTACACTGAACTTGATAAAAAAGAAAATGGGAAATACCCTCCAGTGCATTAGCAAATGTGACCACTTCCTAAATACAACCGGTAGCACAGACACTGAGAACAACAATGAATAAGTGGGACCTCCTGAAACTGAGAAGCTTCTGTAAGGCAAAGGACACAGTCAATAAGGCAAAATGACAGTCTAGAGAATGGGAAAAGATCTTCACCAAGCCTACACCTGACAGAGGACTGATCATCAAAATATACAGAGAACTCAAGAAACTAGAGCCTAAAAAAATAAATAAATAACCCATTTAAAAAGATGAGTATCAGAGCTAAACATGGAATTTGCAACAGAAGAATTACAAGGGGCTGAAAAGGACTTAAAAAAATTGCACAACTCTTTGTTGTCAGAGAAATGCAAATCAAAACAACTTTAAGATAATACCTTACACCTGTCAGAATGTCTAAGTTCAAAAACACAGATGATAGGCTATTCTAGAGAGGATAGAGAAGAAAGGTAACATTACTCCATTGTTGTTGGGAGTGTAAACTTGTACAGACACTCTGAATACAGTAAGGCTATTCCTCAGAAAACTGGGAATGAATCTTCCCATGAATCCAGCAACACCACTATTGGCACATATCCAAATGATGCCCATTTGTATCCCAAAGGCATTAGCTCAGTTATGTTCATAGCAGCATTATTTGTAATAGAAAGAACATGGAACCATCCTAGATGCCCTTCAACTGAAGAATGGATTAACAAACTGTGGTACATCTACTCAATGGAGTACTACTCAGCAGAAAAAATATGACATCCTAAAATTTTCAGGCAAATGGATGGACACAGAGAATATCTTCCTAGCTAGATACTCCAAGTCCAGAAAGATAGGCTTGGATGTACTCATTCGTAAGGGTAATTTAGACAAAAAGAAAAGAATACCCAAGCTGCAAACCACAAACCCTGAACATCTTGGGATCTGAAAGAACTTAAGAGAGACATCAAGAGATTCCCCTAAGAATAGAAATAGAGAAGATCACCTTAGCAAATTGGAGTCATAATGCATTGCAACCAAGATGAATTGGGAAGAAATCCTGAAAGAAGGAGATGGTTGAGTGGGAAGATCAAGAGGGAGATAGAAAGAGATGGATATCTGGATAGAGCTATCCAATGTGGGATTGGAAAGACTAGGTGACAGGGAAATGTCCAAGAACTCACAGGATGTCCCTGGCCAAGTCTCCAAACAACAGTGGAAGGGCTACTTAAACAGGACTTCCCCTATACTCAAGTGAGTAAACACCTAAGTGTCATCACAGAACCTACATCCAACAAAAAATAGAAGTGGAGGCAGATATCCATGGCTGAGTACTGGGTCATACTCCTGGTCCAGTCAAAAGTGGGGGAAGGGAGCCTGTATGAGCAAGAGAATAAGGATTATGCAGAAAATTCCAACAGTGACAGCTGGCTGGAGCTCTTAGGAGCTCATTGAATCAAGAATAACCACTGGAGATCCATTGGGAAAAGAAGCTAGGTCCTCCAAGGGTAGGCAATTTTCAATTGGCATGAGCAGTATGTGGAACCATGAGGGTTGAGATCAGACTGTGTTCCTGTTCATGGGCTGGCACCTTGGAGCCCATTCCCTGCAATGGAACACCTAACACAGCATTGACTTTAATGAGTAAATCGGTCTTGCCTCGAGTGGATGTTCCATGCTGAGCTAACCCACCTTGGGACATCTTGCTCTGTTGGAGGAGGGGATTGGTGTATGAGGAGTCAGAGAGGCTGAAGGCTAACTGGCAGTCAATGGGTAAAAGGAAGGGAGGGGGTGCCAGGGATGCATTGATTAAAAATGACATTTTTAAAAATAAAAATAGAAGATAGATTATTAGATCTAATTTTACTGAAATACAACTGTTAATCTCAAAATATTTTTATGCATTTTGATTTGATATACATTTAAGATAAATTTTGTTATGCTACATGTATATTTCTACTTTTAAGTAAGGTGACATGTTTATGTGAGTCATTAAAATTATGGTGCTTAAATAAGAAATATAGATTTATAGTTAATCATTTGTTATAACCAAACCTAGACTCATGTTAGTTTAACGTTTTAGGTAAACAACGATATATTTTAATTATACATGTGACCCTCAAACACTTCCAAGAACTGCAGAATATATAGCACTGAAATATTTCAAGAACTTAGACTTTTGTGCATAGTAAGACATTTTTGTTGCTGCCAGCATGCATCAACTTTAAGAGGATGATGAGTATTGTAGAAACTCCATGTGGCATTTACTTCTTTGTGACAAAAAATAGCTATTGAACAAGAACTTGTTCTTGCCTCAAATGCCTGACAATATGAAGTATCAACTGGACATGCAGGATCCATGGGAAAATGGCCTCTAAACTTTGCCAAAACAAGCCTTCATGGTCCTTCTGGTTCCTGCTTCACAATGAAAGCTGCTAGACATTCTGCAGGTCACAGGGGCAAAAAACTTATGAAATATGCCAGAATGAGTACAGAAGTTCTTCAAAAAATATGTTTCATTGAAAAGTCTGCCAGAGACTCTAGGCCTTTAGGTTAAAGATGGATGCTCCAATGTTACAAAAGAATTTTGGGTGACTGTCCAGGTAGCCAGATGTCTCTTTAATTTCTTGAATTAGAAAGTTATTTATAATGCCTTACTGCCGCCCGAGACTACCCAGGACCAAAGAAACTGCACCATTGCAACACCTTACCTTGCTCAGATAATGTTATGTCTTTGTAGGGGACTGTGTGTTTCATGGTAAATAATTGTCCCACCAACTGGTTTAACAAAAAGCACTGATTGGCCAAAGGCAAGCAGGAAGTGTGGGCGGGGCTACCAGACTAAGAAAACTCTTGAGAACAGGAAGCATGGAGCAGAACACCAGAGAGAAGCCAGAAGAAGCAGAGGACAACTGTGCTGCTCTAAAGAAAGGTACCAAGCCGCATGGCTGAACAGGAAGAGTCATGGGTTAGATGAAGGGTAGAGAGCTAGCAAGTGATATGCCTGGGCTTGAGGCCGATCAGCCTAAAACTAATTGAAAGCATCTGTGTGTCTCTGTAGGACTGTGGGTCTGCGAGTCTGCTGGTCTGCGGGTCTGCAGGTCTGTGGGTCCTAAACCTTGAGGTTAAGCCCGAAAGTCCAGGCCAGAAACTTCATACTATGTGTCTTTCATCTTTGAGTTGAATATGAAATAATTATAATTATAGTTTAATTTAATTATAATAAAAGACAAATTAGATATGAAACTTTGGACTCACAAGGATAAGGTAGTTGACATATTTTCTTTAATTTTGCTAAATATAAATAGACTAGAAATTATAACTGTTATTCTTTCTTGATAGCTGTTTTATTATTTTGCTATGTTAAAATTAAAACTTTCCTTTTTTATTAGACAAAAACGGAAATTGATGTGGGATATCTTTATGTATGCTGTGAACAACATTGGCTAATAATGATATTTTGGCCTATGGCAAGACGTCTTAGAAGCAGGCAGGAAATCTGAGCATAGATAAATAAGAAGGGGCAGAATCAGAGAAAGACTAGCTGCTGTCCAAGAGATCAAGATCTAATGGAACACAGGTAAAGCTATTAGCCATGTAGCAAGACATAGAATAATAGAGATGGATTAAAATGCAAGAGCTAGCTAGCAGTAAGCCTGAGCCATAGGCCATATAGTATGAAATTAATATAAGCTTCTGCATGTCTCTTTGAGACTTTGGGACTTATGGTCTGGACCTCAGAGATAGGTAGAGCTAAGCACTTTTAGGCAGGTATAGACCTCAGGGCGAGTCCAAGACAGAAACCAATTACTACATCATAACTATTCATTATGGTCCTCAAAGTTTTAGCTAGAGCAATAACACAATGAAAGGAGATCAAGCAGTTACACATTGGAAAGGAAAAAAAAATCACTATTTGCAGGTGATATGATAGTATATTTAAGGTATCCCCAAAATTCTACAAGGGAACTTCTATATCTGTAAACACTTTAAGCAATGTAGCAGAATAAAAGATTAGCTAAAACAAGTAAATATTCTTCATATAAACAAACAATAAAAGGACTATAAAAAATCAGGGAAACTCATTCCTTATAATAGCTGTAAATATCATTAAAAATCTTGGGGGATCTCTAACCAAAGAAACAAAAAAACCTGTGTGACAAGAACTTTAAGTTATTATAGAAAGAAAAGAGGAAGATATGGAAAAAAAAGAAAATGATCTCCCAGGAGTTTCAGTAGGTAAAATCAAGCTTATAATAATGGCAATCTTATAAAAGCAATTTACAAATTCAATGCAATCACCACCTAAATCCTTGCATAATTCTTCACTGAACTCAAAAGAAAAATACTTAATTTCACATGAAGTGACAAAAAAAATCCAGGATTGCCAAAACAATCCTGTTCAATAAAAGAACATCAGGACGCATAACCATCCCTGACTTCAAACTCTACTACAGAGTTACAATAATAAAAGAGTTAATACTGGTATAGAATGAGACTTGTCAATGAATGGAATCAAATTGAAGACCCTGACATTAATCTATAGGGTGATTATGTTGCTTCATTGTAAATAATTGTCCCACCCACTGGTTTAATAAAAAGCGCTGATTGGCCAAAGGCAGGCAGGAAGTGTGGGTGGGGCTATCAGACTGAGAAAAACTCTGAGAACAGGAAGCACAGGGCAGAATGCCAGAGAGAAGCCGGAAGAAGCAGAGGACAACTATGCTGCTCTAAGAAAAGGTACCCAGCTGCATGGCTGAACAAGATAAGAGACATGGGCTAGTTTAAGGGTAAAGAGCTAGCAAGTTGTATGCCTGGGCCTTAGGCCGATCAGCCTAAAATTATTGAAAGCATCTGTGTGTCTCTGTGGACTATGGGACTGTGGGACTGCGGGACTGTGGGACTGCAGGACTGCAGGTCTTGGGTCCTAAACCTTGAGGCTAGGCCTGAATGTCCAAGCCAGAAACCTCCTACTACTTTAATCCACATACTTATGAAAACCTGATTTTTAGCAAAAGGCCAAAAACATACAATGGAAAAAAGATAGCATCTTCAACAAATGGTGCTGTTAACTGTATGGTAGTATGTAGAAGAATGCAAATATGTCCAAAACTATCACCCTGCATAAAGTCCAAGCAAATCAAAGACCTTAACATAAACCCAGTTATACTGAATCTGATAGAGAAAAAGTGGAAAATACCCTGGAATTCATTGCCACAAGAGACCACATCCTAAATATAACACCAGGAGCACAGGTACTTAGTACAAAAATTAATAAACAAAAGACCTACTGAAATTGAGAAGCTTCTACAAGGCAAAGAACACAGTCAATAAGATAAAAATACATCTTACATAAAGGGAAAAGATATTCACCATTTCTACATATGGCAGAGGCCTGATCTCTGACATATTTAGACAACTCAAGAAACTATATGTCAAAAAACCGAACAATCCAATTCAAACATGTGATTTAGACCTAAATAGGGAATTCTAAACAGAATTTCAAATGGCAGAAAGACATCTAAAAAATTGTTCAACATCTTTAGCCATTAGAGAAATATAAATCAAAACAACTCTGAGCTACCATCTTGTACCTATCAGAACGGCTAAGATCAAAAACACAGATGACAGCTTATGCTGGAGGGAATGTGGAGCAAGGGGAACACTTCTCCATTGCTAGTAGAAATATAAACTTGTGCAGCCACTTTGGAACTCAGTATGGTGGTTCCTCAGAAAACTGGGAATCAATCTACCATTGCAGTAATACTACTATGGATGAACATTCTTACAAAGGGAATTAGGTCAACTATGTTTTTAGCAGCATTATTTGCAATAGCTAACAGCCTATATGTTCCTCAACTGAAGAATGGATTAGACAATTGTAGTACGTGGCATATACTCACACATAAGAAGATTTTATATTTGAAGCAAAGGATAACTAGGCTACAATATACAAACCCTGAGAAGGTAGGTAAAAGAAAGAACTTTTGAGAGACATCCCTGGATACTCTTGTAAAGGGAAAATAATGAAGTTCTCCTAAGTAAATTGGAAGCATTTGGTGGGGGGTGAGGAAGCAAGGGGAGATGGGAAGGGAATATGAGAGCAAGGGCTTCTTATGTGGAAAGTAACAGAGAGGCAGAACAAAAAAATAGATATGTAATTAGACAGAGCCATTGTGGGGTTTGAGAGAAACCTGGTTCTAGAGAAAGACCCTATAACCCACAAGATGATCCCAGCTAGGACTCCAAGCAATAGTAGAGAGGCTGCCTAAAGTGGCCTTCCACTATAATCAAATGAATACCTGCCCTAATTGTCATTATGGAACCTTTATTCTGAAGCTGATAGAGGCAGATGTAGAGATCCATAGCTAAATACCAGGTTGAGCTACTGGTACAGCTGAAGAGAGGGATGAGAGATTTCATGAGGAGAGATGATCATGATGGGGACACCCATGGAGTAGCCTGTTCTAAGTAAGATGTTGGGAGTTTGCTGACTCTGAAATGAATGACAGATGACAAGCTTTCATGGACTGGATCTGGATGCTGTGAATGTGGATGAAAGTCAGAAGGTGTGGACAGCTCGTGGAACCTCTTGTAGTTGGACCAGAGTTTATTCCTGGTGCATGAACTTGTTTCTCAGGGTCCATGCCCTGATGTGAAACACTTTTCACAGCCTGAATACATAGGGAAGGGACTCAGTCTTACCTCAACTGGACATGTCAGATGGAACTGACTCACTTGTGAATCCTTGCTTTCTTTGAGAAGTGAATGGGAAGTTTGGGAAGTTTGGGTGGGGAGAAGCCTGGGTGGCTGGAAGAAGGGGCAGAAGTGGGAGCAGTGATGAATATAGAAGAAATAAAATAATAATAATAAATATTTATAGAATAAATACAGCAAAACATGTTAGAAATATATGTCAATTTCTTCATTAAATAAATAAATATGTAATCGAAATTCACAAAAAAATTTGTTAGAAAAATACAGTATAGTTTGAAATATTAATATATCTCCTAGTTTTTGTAAGAATATAAACATAATAACTATGCAGGGGAAGATTGTGGCATAGAGTATAGTCATCCACATAGACATATCATAGGAAAGGATACATTAACACTTGGTTTTTGCTTCCAATAACTTATCACAAGGCTATTAAGTTCAATACTGGAGGCTTGAGTACATGTCTGCTATGGGTGATATGAAGAGAAACAACTACGGTTCTTCTCCTGAAACACACTCTATTTGGGTAAGTAGTAGCTAAGCAATTAAGTATAATATCATTACCCTCATGAAGGATGAATATAACCTTGCTCCTTAGTGCACATCATTCTGCTTGGTGATTGCTCTCTTTCTGGAGAATGTGGAATATCCTAAGAGTCCCTCAGGACCCCATACTGCAAACAGCCCAATCCATTATTTAATGTATTCACATGAGCTTCTGCTGAAGGCTATATAGCAATGTAGACATATTCTTATTGCATAAAGTAGTGTTTTGTGGCAAGTGTTTGGAAGGTTTAGAAGTTTCTTAATTACAAAGGGAGGAAAACACTTTTGTAACAGAATATTTTTAGTCTCAATTTTCCTGTCTTGTTCTAATTCTTCTAGTTGAGTGATAGTGTTTTATGCCACTTTCTGGAGTGGAATTTTCATATATGACACCTTTCACTATGAATGAGGGATTTATACTAAGCAGGTCAGTGCCCAGGTGAATAGTGATGTAACTACTATGTTATTTGTTGTGTTTTATTTTATCCCCCAGGAGTGTACATAGTGTCCCACACTATATTTGCATTGCAAAACATATAACACTCTTTTATATTTCTTTATAAACATCTTCAGCTGTCTAGAATCTAGAAAAGATGTTCACAGTTCAATAATATTAGTTAGAGGTAGTACTGAGCCAAAACTTTGGTACTTCCTCCTGTCTGTGGTCAAGAAAGGAGAGAAAGCGTGTGATTATGTATGTGTAGTTCAGACACCAGTTAGCGTGAGGATGATCAGGAAGCCCTTAACTCCTACCTATGCAAATATGTCAAACTTTGCTCATATTTATTTTATTATTGAAAACATTTTATTTACAAAAAGAATCATTGAATTGCTCTTCTTTTCAATGACTGAACACACAATCATGAGATTCTAAGTATAAAAATCAACTTGAAAATAAGTTAATGTAATATATAAATCAGTTGAAGGAAAATAATGGATTATATTAGATTCTCTACGATTCTTTCTTCATTGGTTGAATAAAAACCTCATAACACCTGAGCTTCATTTTTCCCAATGCTACAATGCAGATGGATGTATGTTCCTTTAACAAGTAAACTGGAAGAAACTGGTGTGTTTATTACTTTTATTAAACATAATTTTCTGTGTAAGAAGAATAATCTAGGTGAGTTGTTTTCAAATGCCTCCATATAGTTAGATCAGAATCCAAAGGGGTTTATAGCCTCCCCTCTCAGGAATCTGACTCCCCACACATTTACGTTCTCAGCTTTAAGATCTACTGAGCTATCTCTATTTTTTAAAAGCCAAGAGGTATCATAATTTGTGGCATTCAAAGGAGCATTTCTTATAAAATGGACGTATTTGTAGTATCACTTCAAATGAGTTTTGGAAGATAATAACTCATTCATTTTAACTTATTTTAGAGTTCTTTTTATGGAACAAATATATATACCAAGTCCTGTATGAGAGCATTTATATCTTTTCATTTATTGATTTTTAATATCTTAAATATATTTAATTATTCTTCTTTTACATAATAAACTAACTATAGCTCAAAGAAATTCAATTGTTTTGACACCATACATAAATAAAGATATTTTTATCCTCTTAGTTTACCAGTCTTTCCTTAAACATTACTGATTCTATTCCAAAGTAAGAAATAGCAATAAGAGAAAGTATGCTAATGTGTTTGTATACGTGTCTTGTGGTTTGAGGAAAAGCACCACACTGGCCAGCAAATCCCTGTTCAAGGAATATTAATTCAGAAGCTGGATAAGATTTTTAATTAGAAAAGTGATATTTAGCTTATGCTTTTAAAATGGAATAATTTTATGTTAAATAATCTCTCTCTTCCTCCCTTTTTCCCTCCCCCTCACACTCTTGTCTTTTTTGAACTACAAATTGTGGCTTTAATTCTATTCACATGCTATGGTTACTCAGGCAGATTTCTCCATGAGTGACTGTCACACAGCCAGTAGCAGCAGAAGGATGATGAGCTCAGAATAAAAGTCAAAAATGTCAGTATCACTGCTTAAACAGACACAATAAGTCCTGAACAGTACACTGGACAAAATTGCCATTTATTCACAAATCTTTATTTGTAATTTGTAAATGATTATATAGTATATCTCCCCTAATTAACCTGTATATCTGTAGTGATAACTGAACATTCAAACGTCATACAAAAGATAGATGTGTTAGCTAACTTTGTTCAATTTGTGTTTAAACTCAGTTTATACTCATGTGTATCTCTGCTGGGTATACATTTTACATTGTGTTTAAAATGTATGACCTGATGAGCAAAGATATTTATGAGGATCATATATCAATAAGGAATTAAAAGTATAAAATGAATTAGTTTACTCATTTCCTTAGTACCACGACTAAATATTTTTTTAAAATAGGGTCTGTTTGGTTTCAAACTAATTATATATCTGAGGATAACTTTAAACTTCTTTTGTTTCCACTTACATCTCCTCAGTGTGACATCACTGGTCTGTACTACCATGCTTACTTAGCACATGCAGTCCTGGGGACAAAATCTAAGACTTTGCCAATATATGGACAAAACTCTAGCAACTGTGCTATATCTGAAGCCTATGGATACACACTTTAAAATGTTTTATTTTTAATATTGTTAAAACTTTTTGTAATTATTTTTGTATCTTTGATGTGATGCATCTTGAACCCATTCATTTTCTGTCCTTGTGATCAGCCCTCTGCCCTTGCAACCTCCCTAATAAAATAAATTTTAAAAAAGAAAAAAGAAAAATATCTATGTATGTGGTCTGTGGTATGTACATGCCAGTGCCATGCCTATAAAACTCAAAATAGAGCATCAGATTCCCCTGGAACAATTTGTTGTGAATGCTGGTCATAGAAAGTATCAACTCTTAACCACTAAGTCATCTCTCTAGCCCAGGGCTGCAATTTTATAATGTTTTATTTAGACATGTAAAAAACCCTGAAGTACCTAAAAACTATGATTCACAAACATGATTCAAATGTGTTTTGGACTTTATTTACCTATTCTTTGTAGAAGAAGAACAACTTTCAGTGGCTTAACTGAAATATTTTGCAAAGTATCACCTTTTTACTCGAAGTTAGATTAACTTTAGAAATTCAATCCCTTGACCTAATTTTTTTAAAATTTCTGTGTCATTTTTCCCATTCATGCCAATAAAACTAGTTTCAGTAAATGAAGAAGTCTATTTGAAACCAGACATAAATCTATCATAACTTTTTACTCCAAAGTAATTCTTCATTCAAGTTATGAGGATGAATAGATTTCTCAAGATAAAATCTCCATTTTTGAAAAAGTTGAAGGAAATGAAGTTAGAAGACATATACATATTCTTAAAGTAGAATTTAAAATGAAATGTTTAGTTGTTTGTACAACCTTGCCTTAGATTTTCACAAACCAGAAATATATCCATGTTACCATGTATTGAGAAAAACCTAGCTTGAAAATGTATTTTAATGCTTAAAAACAACAGATAATGCTATAAACTCCAGAGCAATGTCACTAAAGTCCTTTACAAATAATGATTGAATTTGCATGTGGTGTGTTATCACTGTATAATAAACAGAAGTTCATTTTTATTCTAGAATGACTAGAAAAATAAATAAATTGCTTCCAAAAGTGTGCCAAAGATCCTATTTTTTTTTCTTGCTCACTCACAATATTTTCAGCATTACAATGATGAGCCAATGAGAGGATTTACCTGTCTGAGAAAACATCTTCAGCTGACTAATCATTTACTGAGATGCTAAGTACATTCTGAGACAAAGTTGTCATCACTGAGAGGACACTCAGAGATATAAACCCTATCCTAAGGCATATTGTATTTCTTGTCTAGTACTAACATAGTCTTCCTTATGCACACATAACTGTTATAACCATCTTTCACGCTGTACTATGATAGTATTATACTGGCAGGAGTTGGTTATTATATACGTATAAGGAAGTAGAGACTTAAATTAGCAACTGAGGATCATGTCGAGATCATGAAAACAACACTGCTTATTCTATTTATTCCATACATGATTGCCCCAGGTCTGGGAAAGAATGTCAGATACATATAGTTCAAATAGACTAAGTTTCTGAAAACACAAAAATATGAGCATAAAGGTTAAGAGTATGCAGTACTTGTATCATAATGGGCATAGGAAGACATCTCATGATGTATTGCAAGAAGCCTTGCTCTAAATAGGCCCAACAGCCTTGGATGGGTGTGTGAAGTCAGCATAGTGAAGAAACTATGACCATTAGTCTCAAAGTAGCCCTGGATAGTCTGACACCAGGGACTATTTTTATTCATATAGTTTTAATAGTTTTCATGAACAGTTTTACAACAAAATTTGTTTCTTTTTTGTTTCTAATAATGGCTACATTAGTTGACAGACTGATCCATTACTGTAGTAGGAGGTTTCTGGCCCGGACTTTTGGGCCTATCCTTAAGGTTTAGGCCTGCAGACCCGCAGACCCGCAGACCCACAGACCCACAGACATGCAGACCCACAGAGACACACAGATGCTTCCATTAGTTTTAAACTAACCGGCCTAAGGCTCAGACATATAATTTGCTAACTCTTTTACCCTTAAACTAACCCATGACTCTTAACCTGTTCAGCCATAGTGGCTGGGTAACTTTTCTTAGAGCAGCATAGTTGTCCCCTGCTTCTTCCGGCTTCTCTCTGGCCTTCTGCTCTGTTCTGCTTGTTCCTAGATTTTTCTTAGTCTGGTAGCCCCGCCCACATTTTCTGTGTGCCTTTGGCCAATCAGCACTTTTTATTAAACTCATGGGCGAGGGACAATTATTTAAAATGGAACAACACAATCTCCTACACATTACTTTATTTCCCTTCCATTCCCTGACTTTCCCACTGGTAGCCATTGGCAACTTCATTCATAGCTCTAATGTGAGAAGCATAAGCATTATTGGAAACAACAAAGAAAGTTTTATAACTAGACACATCTACAGGTAGGACAGTTGTTCACTTGGCAGTATTTGCAGTTACAGTGTCATGAAAAATTAAAAAGAATGTTGCCTCTAGTGATTAATATTTACCACTGATAAAATCTAAGTTATCACAATTACTTCAACAACCAAAGGTGAATTCTTCTTTCTGTACTATTCTATCACCTATAGAGAATATGCCAACTGTTTCCTATTATCCTGTAAAATACATAACTTAAAAGCTTACTCTTAATAGTTGGCACTGTTTATCACTTTTTTCATATCTCCTTTCACTCTCCTTCTTACAGTATTGGAAGAACATCTTAGGTTTCTATAATTCTGCTTCATTTCCTCTTCTTAGACTCTTCCCACTAAAGTTAATGACTGACAACATCTACTATTAAGCATTTCTCCTAGGCTCCAGTGGTTAAAATAATTCTCTCCAGAACAGTTATGCAAATTTGAAATGTCATGAACTACTATGACTCTCTCAGCCTAGTATAGGGTTCATTGGAAAGGCAATGAACCTTCTTGAGAAACCTTAATTCAAGGTCACCTTTGAAACACAAAGGCTTTAGGAGCTGAATCCGGTACAATCTATAATTTTAAAAACACCCCCTCTGGCTCACCCTGAGGAGAAAGATCATGAGGCATTTTTTCTTTTGTAAAAGCGATTTTATCTGTAGCTCTAAGAAAGTGAAACTAGAGGTGGCCAGAAATATGGTTTGCAAGGACATCAGGTAGCCATACACTCCTAGGGTTATGCCAAGAGTTATGCAGTGAACTATCTATTGTCTTTGCCAAAATGGTTCAGATTCATCAAGACCTTCTGACAAGGAGAATTCGTCATAGTAGTCTCAGGTTCTGGACCCCCAAAAAGTCCTATGTCTCCAAGCAACATAGATATTGTATATATGTATATATTGTATATAATGTATATGTATATATATGTATGTATTCATGTGTGTGTTTTCACATGTGCCTACTTACAATTGACTGCCTTCATGTATTTTTGCATGTTTTTATATTTGTGATGCATGACTAGTATGACTATCCATTTTCATTAAAATGTTTCTATATGCCTAATTATAATGTAGGTGCACATATATGTAGATACAGGTATTCTAAAAGTGGGTTAGCAAATTTTTGGCTGAAGTGAATTTATATCCTGTTTCAAACTAAACACTGTGTCTGTGACACTCTGACAATAGTACTGACCTTAAATTTATACGTTGCGTCAAAGACTGACATGTTATAAATAAAATATATGACACCATTTTTAATGAAATGCAGTAAATATTGACATGAGAAATGCATGAATATTTTTTCTCAGCTAATATGCTCTTCCAATACCCTACATTATTTTTATTTGGTCTTTCCATATTTACCTTTTATTTCATTTCATAGTTCAGAAATCTATAGCTTTATAGTCAGATGATGTAGATAAATGACAGACAGAAATAAATGTTTGTATATATGAACAGGCAGTGAGATGAGGCATGCTTTAGTATATGGTCTCGCTCTATAGGCTAATGTAGCCTCCCACTCATTGGGTAGCCTGAATGGCCTGATAATCATGGCAATCCTGTTTCAAATCCCAAGTGCTTAGATTACTAACAACTGTCATCAAGCTATCATGCTGAGCAAAAATTTTGTAATTTTAAAATTATGTATTACTGCATTTTATTTAAAAATATGAAATGCATATGTAATATCTGTCATTTTGTATTAAAGCCTAGAGATTTAGTTCTAAGTTCTGAATTAGGCTCATATTTACAGCTAGTAAGGACAATTTCATCTTCCTCAAGAGTATTCGTTACCTCTGTTGTTCTGAAAATATATTATAACCAAAGGAAAAATTAAGGAATAAAGAGTTTATTTTGGTTTATGATCCAGAGTGACAAGGTCTGACATAGCAGCACGACATGGAACGAGGCTGATCACAATGGAAACAGAAGGAAGCTGGCTGATGACATTTTGTTCACGTATGGGAAGCAAAGAGAATCAGAGAAAAAAACAGAGGTGGAAAGGATAGAAAGACAGAGAACAGACAGTGAGAGACAGAGTGAAAACAAAAAAAATGGTGATTTATTACAAACCCTCAAAAGTCCCCCCTTATTTACTTTATAAGGCTCCACCTAAAAGTCTCATAACTAACACAAATTGTGCTACCAGCTCAAGGTCAAATGTTCAAATGCAGGAGCATGGAAGGGAATTGAGTCACTCAATGTTTTATGCTAAACACAAATTTCAAGGAAGTAGCCTTAAAAATTAAATTACTTCTCAACTCACATGTCTAGCAAAACTCATAACAAATTTCTCATTTTAAAAATATTTGGAAAACATTCAGTGTTTATTTAAATTTGGTATAGAGTATCAATTAGTTTAAAACAATACTGGCAAAAAGCATACTGTAGATGTCTCTCATCTACATGTGTGGGCATGTCTGTGAACAAATTTAGAAAGGTCAATTTCTAAATACTATAAATGTGAGAGCAGAAACAAGAAAACCAGGCAGGAGAGTGAGGAGCCAGTATATGGCAATCATGTTATGATTTATAATAATAAATATGTTATGAAAGAAATCACAATCAGGCTTGAGATAAAATATTGTGAGATGCTAAAAAAATAAGTGACCCTCATGAAGAAGTGAGCAGGATCTGTCTTTCTGGGATGACAAGCCCCTTCTTATGCCTTATCTACCAGGTTCACACTGGCAATGTGCTTATCTCACATGGGTATGGTTCTCTTGTAGTAGACATAATTTTATTCCTGTTTCTGCTAACATTTAAGGGTTTGTGTGTGTGTGTGTGTGTGTGTGTGTGTGTGTGTGTGTGTGTGTGTGTGTGTGTGTGTGTTTGTGTGGTTTTTTGTGTGTTTTCATTTCTTTTTTATCACCCCTAGAAAGATGTGTTCATTCCATAGGAAAGTTTTTTTCAGGAAGAAGAAAATATATTTTACAGTTGTGTGGCACAAAGAGAACCAATACCCCAGGAAGCATCTACTAATTGTGAGTGTTAAGTTTTTGAGTTTTTTTTTTGGGGGGGGGGGAGAATTTAAAGTACTCTCAGAGGAAGTACAGTTTCAAAGAGAATCTCAAATAAATACAAAAGTATTGGGGTTTAGAAAATGAATGTGGATGATAATAGAACAGCGTGGGCAGTTTGTGGAGCCCCTTGCAGTCCAACCAGAGTTTATTCCTGGTCTATGAATTGGCTCCTCAGAGCCCATTCTCTACAAAAAAAAAAAAAAAAAAACAAACAAAAAAAAAACATCTTACTAAGCCTTGATTCTCTGGGTGTCAGAGGTGGGGGGGGGTAGAATTGAATATGCCAGATTGGATGGACCCACGTTAGGACTCATTGCTCTCCTTGGGGAATGGATGGGAAGGCTCGGGGAGGACTAGGAGGAAGGGAAGGAGGGGGAACAGGGTTGGGTATGGAAAAAACTTTTTAATAAAAATAAATAAACAATACAATTTTAAAAAGCATTCTCAACATACATTTACAAATGAAAAAAAATCATCCAGATATGAGACAAAAGTAGAAATAATAAATCTCAGTATATTTCAAGTGTGATTCTTAACATATATTATATCAAATGTGATTCTTAAAATGCATTGGCTGGATAATGACAGTTTGTTACCAATATCTTTTCATCTTAATGCTTTATGAAATAGTTTTTAAAATTTCAGGGACAGAATAATGGAATGATTCAAAGTAGATCAAACAAAATAAGACTAAAGTATAAAGGAAGTGGGTTATTTATGCAGTACAGGAAAAAAATATTTAAAAGTGTTCCTCTAAAATGTCAACATCAGAAAGAATAGATAACTACCTTCTGTTTCACATCTTACCATAAAAGATCTTTGATGTGTAAAATTTACTCTTCCCAAAGGTTATATATGGAGAGCAAATGTGGATGTTGTATATAGTTTGACTTTAAAATGTCAAGATGAAAAAAATTTATATGAATGTTTCCAAAAATAAAGATGATTTGGGTCTGGGTTGCATATTTTTATGGTGCATTTGTAAGTACTTACAGATGAACTATGTCGAATGCACCATCAGGAAGATTACATTTCTCTATTTTTGTTATAGACTAGCAAAAATCATAAAGTTATTCATGTTGAACCTGAACTGAAAGTTCTCAGATGTTTAGTGTACTTACCATTATAACTGCTATCCTAAATTCATCAGAAAAAAAACAATATTCTCTCTTTATGTTTTTAAAATTGGGGAAAATTTTTGAAGGCACAAGAAGACTTTTTCAATATCTGTTTGAATACATTCCAACACTCCATTAGCAAGCATACACACAAAGTATAAGAGGTTTAAGTCTTCACAGAAATACCTGCAGCAAGGTTTTATTATGATTGATGCTAACTGAAGCATTTTTGAGAGCAGAAATTTGACATCTGCTGTTTTCTTTCACCTTGCAGCATTATTGTAAGTAAGACTAGCTGCCAAGGCCATCAGACAATAAAGAAAGGGTCTCTTGGCTCACACTACATATGGTAATTCAAGAGCATCAGGGGCAAAGCTCATCTACTTAGTAATTGACAACTATGGCTTTACACTGCTTGACATTCTTGTTTCCACTATTTAGAGGTGTTCCAGACATCAAAAGTGCATGAAGATCTTTGCTGGTGTTCTCGTAACTACTCATAAACTATGGGGGGGGGGGGGGATATTATTTATTGTGTGTGGGAGGGTAGTGTATCTGGGCATGTGAATGTGTGTGTAGGTGCCTGAAGAGGGTAGGAGAAGGTGAGTCACAGCAGATGAGAGACATGATGTGAGTGGTGAGACTAAGCTCTAGTTCTCTGCAAGAGCCTAGAGAACTTGACCATTGGCCCAGTTTTCCAACAGCTGGATTTAATATTTTTAGGTAATACAATGCCTTTGTTTTAGAATTTAGAAGAATTATTTGCATTTTTTGAGCATGTATTATAGGACCACACATATGGACACTAAAGGAGATAAAATGTCTTTGTTGTTTTTCTCTTCTGTAAGTACTGATCTCTGAAGTTTTATTTTACATAGTGGTTCCAACATCATTCTTCTGTGACATGCCACTCTTTCCTTCTGGAATATCTGTAATATTATCATCTGTTGATTATTTTTATAGATTCAGAGGTCTTGTTCAGAGGAAATACTTGCTATTCTACACTGAGGGACTTTTTTTTCATTCCTTACTGCATCTCTAATTCCACAGCTAAATGCTCACAGATATTAATAAAGAACAGACATTAAAGCCATACCTACAGCTTCACAGGGACATCAAAATACCTACTGCAGTCCATGTGCCACTTTCTCTGGGTCATTTCTTCTGATGGATTATGGTCTTTCTGAAGAATCTTATTTTTAGACTCACAAGTCCAGATTAACATTCTACTGTGTGCAATGAGGAGTTAATAAGCCAACTCCAGCTTTCCTTTTTTTCCCTGACAGTTGCTCCTGAAATAATTACTTTACTGTTTTCAGCTTTTTTAAATCTATAAACTGCTTCTTTGTAAAAAAGTAATGAGTCATTTCTAGCACATTCTTTCCAAGATAAAGACTAATGACTTCTAACCATCATGAGCATTTAATCATCATCCCTCTGTGAAGTTATTTTCTCAAAGGTATTTTATATCTAATATTTATATATTTTATGTTTATGAAGACAATGCCTGTAGCAGAAACAAAGACACATCTTGAAGGGGTTTCTTTACACACTTAATATAAAATTATTATAGAACTATCATTTTGTAATTTTAATTCATACTTGCCATTAAATAGATTAAAATCTTGGCTTAAAGTCTAATATTTGACTGAGACATTAGCAAGTTATTAGGATAAAAATGTTTAGTGCTTAACTCTTTCTAAAAATGTCAAGAAGAACAAATTACAAAGTCAGATGTCATAATGCCACGTTGTAATCTAGAAATTGGAGGCTGAGGTTGAATTATTGCTGTGAGCCTGAGGGTAGCTTGGCTTACAAAGCCAGTAGTTATTTCACAATAATAAAAAAATAAATTCAATTTTAGACAGAGAGGACTCTACATAAAGAAATATAAGATAATGAAACAAAAATATCTTCACACGAGCTCAAGAAATAAATTCCAGTGTGGCTGACGTGAGAAGAAAAGGTCATTTACAGACTGGTGAACTGTTCAGCCTGTGTTAACTCTTCCACCTATGTGTACCCACAGATGGCACAGAATCAAAAGAGGGACCCTTGATAGGGCTGAGGGAGATAATCCTTGGATGTTCAATCTTAGATTGTTCTCGTAAAAACCCAGTGCTGAAACACCCCCTCAGCTGCTGTCTCCAGGTGCTTTTTACAGACTATGTCTTAAAGTACATGACAATGCTCATTGTGTTCCACAGCATCAGATTCCAGATTTGACCAAAATGGACTCAGTTCTGAGGCTCAATACAATACCAAGTCAAAAAGAGCAGTCACAGAGAGTGAATCAAGATGGCAGTGGCCATCAACACCCACTTAAGATATGCTGCAAGGAGCAGGAGAGACTCAGACCCATAGAGATTTCAAGGGGAGATGCAGTGGTGGAGGATGAATCTGTAGAGCACTACTTGTTTCCCACTCATAGAGGAGAGAAGCGGAACTAGAACTAGTGGTGAAGAGTATGGGAGCAACAAATGAGCATGTTGTTGCCGGGTAGGGCCAGTTCTCAGCTCTCAGCCTTCCACCTCAGTGTGGAGCTGCCTTTGTGGCAGCTCACACTGCTCACCCTGATGGGTGGCATGAGAGCACATAGCCTTGTCATTGGCCAGAGGCTTCAGTCAAGGTGGTCATGCCCAGTGAGCTGACAAGATGACCTTCCCCAATAGGAGGTTGGTGAGACATAGCCTGGATCTTCTACAGAACCCATCCCCAAGGTATTTCCCAGCCAAAAGATTACTGTGACTCTGGGCAACAGCAATATATCAAAGATGAATATCAGCTATACTTCACCTTTTTATGAATTAATTTATATCTTTATTTAAAAATTTCCCATACCCACTACTGCTCCTCCTTTCTCCCTTCCTCCAAGTCTTCCCCCAAACCAAACCACCCCAGCCTCCAATTCATTCCTCAGATAGAACAAAATTCTCAAGGTGAGTCAGTTTTGTCTGCCATATCCAGTTGAGGGAAGACCAAGTCCTTGTACCAACCTCCCCCCCACACAGTATCAAGGCTTAGTAAGGTGTTTCTTTGTAGGGACTTTATTCTGAGAAGCCACTTCATGCACTAGAAATAAACTCAGGTTCTACTTCAAGAGGTTCCACAAACTGCCTATTCTATTATACTGTCATCTACATTAGGTGAGTTTAATTCCTTTCCATAAAAGTTCCTCAGCTGTCATTTTAGAGATAGTGAGCTCCCAATGGCAGGAGTCAGCCATCTCTATGGGTCTCCTCCTCATGATCCTGATCCCTTTATTCATATTCTCTCTCTCTCTCTCTCTCTCTCTCTCTCTCTCTCTCTCTCTCTCTCTCTCTCTCTCTCTCTCTCTCTCTCTCTCTCTCTCTCTCTCTCTCTCTCCAGCTGGAAGCTGGACTGGAAGCCCAACCTGGTACTTTGCTATTGATTTCTGCTTCTGCCTCCACCTGTGGCTAGAGGAAGGTTCTATAATGACAATTGGGGTGGTCATTCATTTGATTATAGGGAAAATTCTGTTAGGCATCCTTACTATTATTGATTGGAGTTCTAGCCACCAAAACATTTTCAGTTCTTGTGTGTTTTCCAGGCACCAGGTTTCTCTCTCACCCCACAATTGTTCTCTCTATCAAGATATGTATTTCTTTGTTCTGCATCTTTGTTGAATCTCCCACACAACCACCTCCTTCTTTCATGAATTCTTCCCATCTCCCTTGCTTGCTCCCTGTTATTATCCCATTTACTCAGTAAATCATCTCTATTTCTTCTTTCATGGATGATGCTCTTAAGTTCTCCCTGTTACAAAGTTGCTCAGGGGTTTGTGTATTTTAGCCTGCTTATACTTTGCTTCATGTCTATCTACATATGAGTGAGTACATACCATGTCTATCTTTCTGGAACAGTGTTACTTAAGATGTTACTCTCCAAATCCATCCTTTTGCCTGCAATTTTCAGGATGTCATTTTTTTTTCTGCTGAGAGTACTCCATTATGTAAATGTACCACATTTTTTAAAATCCATTCATCAGTTGAAGCACATATAGGTTGTTTCCTTGTTATGGCTATAAAATAATAATGCTATGATCATATTTGACCTAATGCCCTTGAGGTAAAAATTTGCATTCCTTGGGTATATGCCCAATAGTGGTACTGCTGGATCTTGTTTAGATTAATCCCAGTTTTCTGAGGAGCCACCATACTGTTTTAAAAGTGGCTGTAAAAGTTTACAGTCCCATCAGCAATGGGGGAGTGTTCCCATTGCTCAGCATCCATTCCAGCATAGGCTGTCATCTCTGGTTTTGATCTTAGTTATTCTGACAGGTGTAAAATGGTATCTCAGATTATCTTTGATTTGCATTACTCTGATGGCTACAGATTTTGAACAATTCTTTAAGTGTCTTTCAGCCATTTGAAGTTCTTCTGTGGAGAACACACTATTTAGCTCTGTACCTTATCTTCCAATTGGGATATTTGTTAGTTTTTTTTTTTAACTTTTAGTTTCTTGTATTATATTTATATTTTAGAGATGAGTACTCTATCAGATGATCAGATGTAGGGTTGGTGAAAATCTTTTCCCATTCTGTAGACTGTCTTTATGTCTTATTGGCCATATCCTTTGCTTTACAGATGCTTCTCCATTTTAAGACATCTCATTTCTTAGTTGTTATGACTGTCTGTGCTACTTCTGTTGTATTTAGGAAGTTTTTCCTGTGCTAATGCATTCAAGGATATTTCTCATTTCTTTTTTATCAGGTTCAGTGAAACTGGGTTTTGCTGAGTACTTTGATCCACTTGGACTTGAATTGTGTCCAGGGTGATAGATATGAATCTATTTGCATTATTCTACAAGGTGCACTCCAGTTCTGTCAGCACCATTTGTTGAAGATGCTATCATTTTCCAATGTATATTTTTGGCCTCTCTGTCAAAAATAAAATTTAATAGGTGTGGGGATAAATGTCAGCCTCTTCAATTCAATTACATTGATCTATAAATCTGTTTTTTTATGTCTATAAGTTGTTTTAATTACTGTAGATCACAATAGAGCTTGAAGTCAAAGATTGTGATGCCTCCCAAAGTTGTATTATTGAATAAGATTGTTTTGCCAGCCTGGGCTTTTTGTAATTTTATATAAAGTTGAATATTTTTCTTTCAAGTCTATGAAGTGTAGTGTTAGAATTTTGATGGTGGTGGATTGAATCAAATCTATAGATTGCTTTGGGTAAGACTGCCATTTTTATTATGTTGATCTTACCTGTCCAAGAGAATGTGAGATCTTTTATTTTCTAATATTTTCTTAATTTTCTTCTTCAATGACTCAAAGCACTTGTTGCAAAGACCTTTCACTTCTTTGGTTAGAATTACCCCCAAGATATTTGATGTTATTTGCAACTATTTTAAAGGATGATGTTTTCTTGATTCCTTTTTCAGCTCTATCATCATTTATGTATAGAAGGGCTATTATTTAATTTTTAGTTAATCGTATATACTGCTATATTGCTGAAGGTTTATCAGCTGTAGAAGTTACTTGGTAGTAACTTATGTGTACAATCATATCATCTGTAAATAATGATAGTTTTATAGTCCAGTTTTATGATGACTCAGAAGACCTTGAGCCAGACCAATGATTCACTTTAATAGCTAGTATTATGCAAAATTGTATGGGCAAGAAAATATACTTTGTGACTATAAGCAGTTAGCAATGCTACTTTAATAACTAAAAGAGTAATAAAAAGGTGGGGGATATGGGAGAACGGAACTGGGCATGCACATCCTATCACAGAAAGCTCTGAGTAACTGCAAGATCATCCTGGCTCTAAGCAAGAACTTATCTGAGATAAAGAATCATTCATTTTCTGGATAAAGGTTTCTAAAAGATTGTCATGGTCCCTTCTGCCTGATCCCATGTTGACATCTGAGATCTACTGGAGTCTCTGTGAATGTCCATGGTCTATGCTATTGCAGTCTGATACGGGCCAAGGAGGTTACTTTTGTGGAAGTCTCCTGGTCCACAGCTGACTAAGAGCTGACCAAGAGCCAACTTTGACAACTGGAGACACACAGCTCCTTGGCCAACAGCCAACTAAGAGCAGCTCCTGAAATTACTAGAGACACACAGCCTCTGAGCCAAAAACTAAGAGCCAAGCAAGAGCTCACTAAGAATGAACCTAGGAATCAATGGGCAGACTCTAGTGCAAGAATATACATAATAATATAATGAACAACAAGACACCACCAGAAGTTGATGGTTCTACATCAAGATCTAAGCATAACAATGAAGAGGAAACAGAAGGAAATGACCTTACAAACAACTTTATGAACATAATAGAAGCCTTAAGAGATGATATTAAAAAGTACCTTAATGAAATAGAAGAAAATACAAACAAAAAATTGGAAGAGATTTTAAAAAAACAAGAAACAGAAAACAAACAGGCAAAAGAAACATTCCATGATTTAAAAATTAAAATAAAAGAAATAAGAAGGCACCAACAGAGGCAAATTTTGAAATAGAAAACCTAAAGAAACAAACCAGAACTACAGATGAATGAAATGAGATGGAAGAGATCTCTGAAGTGAATGATTCAATAGTGAAAACAGATATGTCAGTTAAATACTACACTTACACCCCTCCCCCCAAGAAAGGCATAACACAAAATGTCCAGGAAATCTGGGACATTATGAAAAGACCAAGTCTAAGATTAATTGGAATTGAACAAGAATACTAGCTGAAAGTCACAGAAAATATATTCAATCAAATCATAAACCAAATCATAGAAAAAAAACTTTCCAAACCTAAGGAAGTAAATGCCTATAAAGATAGAAGAAGTTCATAGAACACCAAGTAGACTGCATTCCCCCCCAAAAGGCTGCTTACCACATAATAATCAAGCCACTAAACTACAGGACAACAACAACAACAACAACAACAACAAAAAATACTAAGAGTTCAAAGGAAAAAGGCCAGATTACCTATGAAGGCAGACCAATCACAGTAACACCCAACTAGTCAATGGAAACAGCAAAAGCAAGGAAGTCCTTGTCAGATGTTATATAGATGCTAAAAGAGCATGGCTGCCAAACCAGACTAGTATAGCCAGCAAAACTATCAATCACCACAGATGGAGTAAACAAGATATTTCACAACAAAACCAGGTTTAAACAATACTTTTACACAAATCCAGCCCTACATAAAGCACTATAGGGAAAACTCCAACATGAAGAAGGTAGATATACCCATAAAACCACTAGCAGTAATCCCATAGGAAAAGAAAAACCTAAAGAAGGTAAATACACAGAAGCTACCACCAAAAATGACAGGAAATAACAATCATTGGTCATAAATTCCCTTAGTATCTATAGACTCAATTCACCTCTAAAAAGACACACCCAAATACTATGGATACAAAATCAAAAGCCATCATTCTGATACATACAAGAAACACATGTTAACTTCAAAGATAGACAGACACAGGCTCACAGTAAAAGGTTGGGATTTCCAAGTAAATGGTCCTAAGAAACAAGCAGGTGTAGCCATCCTAATATCTTACAAAATAGACTTCAAACTGAAATCAATCAAAAGAGACAGGGACAGACAACTCAGGAAAAAATCCACCAAGATAAAGTCTGAATCCTGAATATGTATGTCCCCAACACGAGGACACCTACATTTGTAAAAGAAATACTACTAAAGCTTAAACATCACCTCAAACCCAACACACTAATAGTGGGAGACTCCAATATCCCACTTTCACTTTTGGATAGGTCAACCAGTTAGAACTCAACAGAGAAATAAGGGATCTAAGAGATGTTATGATCCAAATATATATGTACAGAACATTTACTCAAATGCAAAGGAATATACCTATTTCTCAACAACCCCTGGAACTTTCTCTAAAATTGACCATATACTTGGTAATAAAGGACATATCAATATATATAAAAAAAATGAGAATACCTTTTTATATAATATCAGACCACCATGGCCCAAAGATAGTGTTCAGCAACAATAAAAATCACATAAAGACTGAAAATTCATGGAAACTGAACATCTTTCACTTGAACCACATCTGTGTCAAGAAGGAAGTTAAAAAATCAATCAAAAACTTCCTAGAATTCAATGAAAATAAATCCATGCCCTCTTAAATTTATGATATGTTCCTGACTAGATCTCCAACCAATAGTGGCCCTAGACAGGATTTCCCCTATAATCAAATGAATGACTACCCTAAGTGTCATCATAGAATCCAACAATGAATAAAGTGGAGGCAGAGATCCATGCCTGAGCACCAGGTCAAGCTCCTGGTCCACTTGGAGAGAGGGAGGAGTGTAGGCGGAGCTTACCCACAAGGACACTAATACCAGATAGATATTTATTAGAATATAAAGCAACACTCACGGTACAGGCAACAGAGTATAATAGCACCTGAACAGGGACCGAAGTCTGCAGACGGACGGACGACGTGAGCCTCCCTCCAGCAGCCAGGAACCAGGAAGAGAGCGTGTCGTCTCCCGCAGACCCTTTTCAATGGGGCTTTTCCCCCGCCCCCTTCAGGTCGGGGGGCCCGGTGCTCTGTATAAATGTCCCTTGACCTTGTCAGCTGACACCTGAATCCCACAACAGAGGAGAGTCTTTATGAGCAAGGGGATCGGGATTATGAGGAGGAGTCCCACAGAAATGGCTGGCTGGAGCTCTGGGGAGCTCACTGAATCAAGAACAGCCACTGAGGAACCGTTGGGAAAAGGAGATAAACCTTTCAAGGTTAGATGATTGGCATGGGCAGTATGTGGAGCTTAGTTGGGTGGGGTCAGACTGTGTTCCTGTGTGTGGGCTGGCACCTTAAAGCTGCCCATTCCCTGCAGAGGAGTGCCTAACCCAGTCCTGATAGTGGAATGAGGGATTTGGACCTGCCTCAAATGGATGAACCAGGCTAAGCTGACTCACCTTGGGATTTTTTTGGCCCTTTTGCAGTAGGGAGTAGGGTAGGGAGAGGCTGAAGGGTGACTTGGAGGGATTTAGAGGATGGAAAGGGAGGGTGAACAGGGTGTTATATTGAAAAAAAGACCTTTAAAAAACTGACAGAAGGTTATTGGTAGTGAAAAAATAAAATATCATACTGTGACATTCAGATACCTTTTGATATCACAGCTGGATGTCATCCCTCAGTCAAGATGCTGCCACTGGTTCCTTCCTCAGTCTCTGCAAGGACATTGCAACTTTACTTAGCTTCTCATAATCACTGCTTAAATATCAGTTTCTGTAATAGGTAGGACTTTTATTATTTTTATTATTATTATTATTATTATTATTATTATTATTATTATAGTTATATTTCATTACTTCAATGAGAAAAACTTCCTGCTAAGCCAAAATTCTTCTTCTCCAAGCTCTCTTTTCCTGTGAAAAAGTAATGGCTTCAACTGAAGTTTCTTTTCTCTTGTTTCCTTAAGAATCTCATTTTCTATACCACAATGAGACCTTGTAAATGTTTGAGGTAATCTTGGTGTAATTCAATCTGATTTCTGACCCTTGATCTCTCTATATCTCAGTAATCAAAGCTTTCTAAAGTTTGGTTATGTTCCCTTTAAATATATCCACCCTCTTACAAAGTATAATTTATTCTCTAAATCTCAACTATTTGGTCTTTTAACCTCTCTCCAAAGTTTTCACCTCTTCCACCATTTTCCATTACTTCTCCCCCTTTTCAATAAATATTTTTAAACAATTTGTCTAAGCCCTTTAGCTGTTTCTATGTTCTATCTGGTCTTGTACTGATGTCTTTCTTTACATTATATATCTCTCTACATAATTTTCCTGTCAAGGTTTATTTTTTAATTTGTTTAATCTCTCTCAAATACAATTCTCCGTTAGAATATTCAATAATTTCTCTGTATTCTATTTAAGATAAATGAGATGCATTAGGCTACTATTTTTATAGTATTTGTTCACAATGTTTAATATATAGTCAGTTTCTGACACGTTATTTTAACCATTAAAAAAAGGCCCAAGTTTCCCATAGTTCCCTAATTGATGGTAATTTATCTTCACATAAATTTCAAATTTAATTTGGATAATCATAAGATTTTACCCCCAAATGAATGGAAAACTGAATCAGTAAATTCACCTTTCACTGCTATGTAAATCCACTGCTTCTGTATGTGTTTCCTTCTTTCTGTATTTCCCGGTGTTTCCACAGTAAACAGATGTTACAACTGATAGTGCACTAAGCACAAAGCAGAAGCACTAACAGAATTAATGAAAAGGTTGTTCACTACAATCCATAATTGAATGAAACTTAATGGTTAACCAGTTTTGCAGAAATTCTTGTAAAAGTAGGTTGATTTTACATTTATCACTTAGGTGAGGCTAGTTAGTGCTGGGTTCTGAGTCCTGGGCATAATTTCTAGGTACTTGACAAATCACTCTCTTTTCTTTCTTTTTTTCTTCTTTTTCTTTTTCTTTTTTTTACTTAGATAACATACTTAGAGTCCATACTCTTACTTGTATAGTGGCATGAGGTCATTTATTATTAAAATAGTCAATCCATTTTATTGCATCATTTTTAACTAGTAGGGTTCATCTAATCTTTTTGCTTGATAATTAAAACAAATAGAAATAGGTGTGTTACAGAACTGCATCTGTTTATCATCATCTGATGGAACACTTGTGACATCAACAGAGAATCCCTTTTCATGTGTTTTTTTTTTTATTACTGCGAAAAATATAATGACATTCTTACAGATAGTGGAGCCTCATGCTTACTCATCATGTATAGGAAGCGCTTATAGAAAATGTAGTTACTTTTCCACTCTTAAATACCTACACTCTTAAATACCTGCATAAAATGCAGGTTTGTATTTCCACGAACTTAAGAAAAATTAAATACTTCATAAAATAAATAGGATGCAAATTAACAAAACACCAGTTTAGGATTCTAGAATGTGTAACTACAGTAAGAATCCTACATTAAAGACTAGAAGACAGAAACTTAAATATTCTAATGATATTACTGAAGAAGAAAACTTGTAAATCACACAATCAATATTTAACCAAATTTTTATCTCTCAAGAGTAGGAATTTGTGATTGTTGTCTCCTTGGACTTCTCAGAAGAAACAATGGAAAACAAATAATTGAATAAGCAGCTGTATGAATTGAAAATGCACATATTACTCATCGAAGTACAGAGTAATGATATAGATATATCTCTGATAGCTATAGAACTGCCTTTGAGTAACTATTATTTTTAAAATATTATATGTAGCTGCTCTATTATGTTTAGAAGATACATTTCCTTGTGATTGTTCACAAGTTCTGGCTCATATGATTCTCTTGTCCACTGTTCCATTTTAATTTCTGAGCCTGGAGTGGCAGTTCTGTACACAGTTTCTGTTCAGGGCTTAGTATTCTACTGTCTCTTATTATCTGTACCTTTTCCAGTTGTGTATCACTATTGTGAATACTATTTAGTAAATATCGAAGCTTCTCAGATGAGGCTTGAGAGGTGCAGTATTCTATGGATGTAAGGATAAATTATTAGGAGTCAGTTTAACACTGTGTCCACTTAATCAGCTTATTATTAGAGATCATCTTCTAAGGTCTATGATATCTAACTATAGATTTTTAAGCAAATAAATAGTGTCAAGTATGAGCTTTATCTTCTGGACTATATCTTAAATTCAATAATAATGTGGTTGGTTACTTCCATGATATTTGTGTAACAACTGCATTATAAACATTTCTTGCTAGACTAGTCATTATTACAGTTTTTAAGATTATTATCAAATTCACAAAACATGTTCAAGTCCAAGCCAATCCAAACCCCAGTAGGAACAGACAAGATAGGCATAAACATTCCATTCCAACCCCTAGAAATACTGGCTCTTATAATCCCTTTAATTGAGATAGTCAACTTTTTTCTAGAAGTATAACTCTTGGTAAATTGCCCATTTTCCAGTGGAAGAACATAAATTCAAGATCAGTTGGACAACACAAGTTGTTGTTGAAGGCTTAAAGGGGTCACAAATTTGAATGTGTTAAGATGGGAGTGTGGATCTGGGAAGAACCTTTGAATATAGTCAAAATAAATTGTATTAAACATTCAATGAACTAATGAAATATTTTAAATAGTATGAAAAGCTAACAGTGAAAGGGGTCGAGTTTCTCTTCTCTCATTCTGATGACTTTGTTTCTAGTTTTTCCTTTTATCCCCACCACTAATCAAGAAATACAACATGTTTTCTCATTGAGAAGGAAAGTTTACTACCTGTAACAGTCCCTGAAATTTGTCCAAATTTTTAGAACAAGTATCTGCTTTATGATGGATGGTGTAGACTAACAACATGCCAATTTTTTGCCCATTGCATATTTTAGCTTCTTTAATTCTTCCTTGTGTGCTTGAATACACCAAGCTCTACCCTTCTAATATTGAGTGCTTTTGCTACTTCTGTCAAATTTCTCTTGATGAATGTTTTAAAAGTTTGATAATTTTATACAAGCATTCAATGTGCTGGATAAAATCCACCCTATTTCTTCTCCCTTACTCTTTTTCGGTTTATCCATTATTACTTTCCCTTCTAACTTTCATTGTTCTTTTTAAACCCACTGGGTCTACTTAGTGGGTACATGAAATCATATACGGAAGTTAACCAGCCTCAGGTATTTCACAACAGATATTATGTGAAAGAAGCAAGTTGTTTCATTGATATGGAAAACAAATATTGAACTAAACGGAAACAGTTTGCAGATGACATCATCAGGAAATGAGGAGGAAACATTTAGTTACTTCTTCAAGTCCAGAGTCTTTGCAATTGTAGTGGACCAACTGAGTTAAAATTTTGTTTTGTGTGTGTTTTTATCATCAAATAAGTAACTTTTACCACTCTTTTTCTGTCTCTTAAACAATTGTGTGTCTTTCTTATGCTTTATTATTTAATTATATTTTTATTAAATTCAAAATGCATTAGGCTCTTTTTAGTTCCATGCTACCACACAGCTTCTCCTGAGTCACTCTTTCTCATTGCTAATCCAACACAATTTGAGAGGTTCAAAGGAAGAAATTCTCTTTGATGATTCTGATGTGCATATGTTTTAGCAATAAAAATTTAAAGATGAGAACCTTTGGAGTACTTTCAGCCTTCAATATCTGAGTCTTATTTCCAATGGATATGCTGCTAGTAATTCCTTTTATTTTCATTTTCTCTTTTCCAGTCTTTGTATATGAGATAGTGTCTTTGTTAATACTGGAAATCCTGGGGTAAGATAGTTGCTAAGCAATTTCATCTGTTTCAAATGGAATGTTGACACCTAGTCCTATGAGAATATTGTATATAGAGTAATTGAGGAAAAAGCTGCTGTCAAGTAACAAAACCTCAAAATACCCAGAGTGCTTTGAGGTACATACCTATGAAGTTTTAAAAAGATCGACAGGAAAAGAACAATTGGACTGGACAGAATATTTACTTGGTAAAATTTAGCTGAACAATTTAAAAAGAGATGATCATTGTTTTTAAAAATGAGTATGTGGAACCTTGAGGGGTGGGATCAGACTGTGTTTCTGTGCATGGGCTGGCACTCTGGAAGCTAGTCCCTGCAGAGGGACACCTGACCCAGTATTTACTTTGGGATGAGGAAATTGAACTTGACTGGAGTGGATGTGCCAAACTGAGCTGCCCACCTTGGGACTTCATGCCCTTTGTGGGGAGGGGATGGAGGAAGGAGAGGGGATGAAGGCTTACTGAGAGGGATTGGGAGGAGGCAAGGGAGAGGAAGCAGGGGATATACATGGATAAAAAGGACATATATTTTATTTTATAAAAAATAAAATGAAGGAAAACTAGAAGTAAGTAAGTAAGTAAATAAATAAATAAATAAATAAATAAATAAATAAATAAATAGAAATTAGTAATATAACGCCAAAAAAGTCTTCTTAGCTTCTAAAACTTTCATTGATTTTAAGTTCAATTATGCCTACATGACTCTGCCAAGGCACTTTGAAGTATGAAATAAATCAATCTTCGTTGGCTGTGTATATATTTAACATATATGAGCTAATTGTGGTTGTATGTTTAATATTTAATCTTCCCTTTCAGTTACAAACGATTGTTAAAAAGAACAAAAGACTTTTCTTATGTTTGGAAAGTCCTTCATTTTTGACATATAACATCACATTATCACAAGGATATTAGCTCATCTAAGGCTCCTTCTGCAGAGGCTAAGAAAAGGCATAAATAAATGGAGCCCAGCAAAGATTAGATTAAAACTCTGCCTTCAATAAATGTAGCTAACATAGGATGCTAGAGTGTTAAGATTTTGAAATTCAGAATGAGAAAAAAATACACAGCTATTTCTTGAGTTCAAATTCTATGTTCCAATTATCTTTAAAATGTTACACATAAACATTGAGCATATAATTAAAAAGTTACACTCCACATTAATATGTATCCAAATGAGATGAATTTAAAAAACAGTGCTGTTTAAATTATTTTCATAGCTAATAGTAAATACTGTACTATTCTTATTTTGAGATAAACTAATAAATATTATTGGTTTATAAATAATACATTATTAATTTCTATGTAAATTAGTCTATATATTATTTATGTATGCTAAATTCTATGTGTTCACTTAAAGAACTTTTTATATTGTTACTATTAGAACTTAATTTGTTGACTTGATTTTAGGTGAAAATAGATTGCACTATTATATCTAATGTGGCCTTTATAAAATTATTTTTTTCATATACCTTTAAATGTAAATAAATTAGAGAGTTAACTGTTATGTGATCTATTTTTACCCTTGTGCCTGCTTAGACACTGGCAGGATAAAGGTTGAGACTTTCCATTGCATTGATGAAAAAAGTAAAGTTGTACTTCATGAAGAGAAAAATCTGCTTGAAACTTATAAACTAACCCATTTTTCCCTCAGTGAGATAAAAGTGCAAAATTTCTGTTGTCATAATTTCTAGCTCCTCTACTGTCACCTCAACTCAATGAAAGAAAACTTTCTTACAAAGAAACAGTTTGGTCCTATATACAACCAAATTTCTTGGAATGTATACAAATATCATCACATCTGGGCAGCTGAGAAACTACTATGTTGCAATTTGTTGTATGAGGTTTCTGGCCTGGGACTTTCTGGCCTAGCCTCAAGATTCAGATCCACAGAACCACAGAGACATATAGATACTTACATTAATTTTATGCTGATTGACCTAGGGCCTAGGCATATAACTTCCTAACTCTTTACCCTTAAACTAACCCATGATTTCTGTTCTTTTCGGTCCTGTGGCTCAGTACCTTCTCTTAGAGCAGCATAGTTGTCCTCTGCAACTGTGGTTTCTCTTATTATCTCTGTGGCATCTCTGCTCTGTTCTTCCTTTTCCCAGAGTTTTCTTAGTCTGGCAGTCCTACTCACACTTCTTGATTGTCTTTGACCAATCCACATTTTTATTAAACCAGTAGGTGGGACAATTATTTACAATGAAACAACATAATCCCACTACACCATTGGCTTAGATAAAATAGCACTAGTTAATTGTGTGTTGTCGGCCCTCAAGGCCAGTGAGGGTAAAAGAGTACTTCTGGTCTGGAACCATCATGAGTTCTACAGTAGAAAAATGATAGAAACTCCAAATTTTCCATTTCAGGATATTCTGTAGAGATGGATGTCACAGACCATGCTGATATTAGAAAATTACTAACTTTTTCATATTTATCTGCATTTTATTATTCTTATTATCACACTGGTCATAATCAGAACAAGTTGAAATAAAACATAGAAGTGCTTGATTTTTTCCATTTATTTTAGAGATAGGTTCTGACTTTATGTTTGGCTGGGCTTTAACTCTGAGATATACCTCTGTGTCTGCCTCTTAAGTATTGAGATTATTTATTTTTTTCAGATTATGAAAAAATCATATCATTTCCCCTTCCCTTATACCCTCCAATCCTTCTAGTCAACCTGTCCAACTTGCTACCTATAAAATACATGGTCTCTTTTACTTTAATTGAGACATGATTATGTCAGTATACATATATGCATGCTCATATATAATTTATATAATTTAATATATAAATAAGAACCTTTTGGTTTACATAATGCCTCTTGTATGTATAAGTTTTCAGGGCTGACTATTTGGTATTAAGTAACCAATCTGTAACTTCTTCTCTGAGATCTGTAGTCCTGTGTCTAAGGTTGAAACTATATGGTATTTCATCCTTCCACATTAGCATGTCTATATTGTAGTGCCATTCAAGTCTTACTTAGGCAGCCATGTTGGTTAAATTTTATGTGTATAGTTGGTGACATAAACTTAGCTAAAACATGGAGTTAAGAAACACAGTCTCATTATAAACTCCTTATTTCTTTAGCTTTTAAAATCTTTTTGCCTTTTTTTCTGTGCTGATCTCTGAACCTTAGGTGTATAAGTTGTTTTGTAGATGTTTCCAATGAGGATGAGCATCAAAATTCTGAATGTTGATTGACTGTTGTTTTCTGAAATGGTTTGTATCTATTATTAAAAAAAAAATTCCTGTAGAGAAGTAAAGACTACATTTTTCTATGGATGTAAGGATCAATATTCAGAATTTAGTTAAGGATTACTAGTAAAGTAGTAGTAATAGGCTCTTATTCAAAATTGATAATGTCACTAGCACTAAATTGAGGATTAGCTTCCCAGTACAAGGCATGAGTTTCTTCTTGCTGTGCAGATCTTAAGTCCAATTAAAGATCTGTTGGTTACTGCCAAGCTATACTCACCACTCTCTCACCCTTAGGGTCATCATGTAATGATGGTCACTGTTGTGGTTCATAGATGTCCTAGCTGGGTGCAAATGTTGGTTGCTTTCCTCCTTTATAAAACTTGCATGGTGACTTGTGGCACCATGTGAACCCAGACCTTACTGAGGAAACACTTAGGTCAGCTCAAGATATGTCTAAAAAATATTCTTAATTGTGTATATTATAAGCAGTTTCTGATAATTTATCATAGTGTTCATATGAAACATCTATAAAAATATGAAGAAAACAAGTATATATAGTGATGGCAAAGTTCATCTTATTTAGAGAGAAAACTAAAGAAAATACAAGAGCAACACAGAAAATTACAAATATAGAGAAAAGTGGTTTGAATTTTTAAAGAAAATTTGTTATAGAAGAAAAGTAGAAGAAAATTCTAATAGTACATGTATATTCTTAATTTCTTTTAAGAGTTAAAAGACAAAGATCAGATGTAGCATTGTAGTTTATCAGAAATTATTAATTAAAGATACAGAGAAATTAGTTTCTATAAATCAATAAAAATCATTAAAGTGTTTATTTTTTTGCTAAGAGGAGAGTCTTGCTTTATGAAAGGTTAAATGTACATTAAAGAGAGCAATGAAAAGTTTAGTAGATAATTTGGAATTGTTAATTATTTTTGAAGTAGATAATATTTCTGGATCTTCTGTGCCCTTATGCCAAATAAAGAGAGAAAAATGACCTTGTGTATTCTAAGAAAAAAATTAAATATTATTTATTTATTCCTGTTAGTAGTTCAAATTAATTATTTTTATTCAAAAAATTATGTACTATTAAATAACCATTACTGTTATTACAACTAATAAAGTTATCATTCTTACATGTATCATAAATAATAAAAATATTAGAAAATTAAAATATAAATTAATATTTTTCTTTAAGTTCATGCAATACAAGGTACTTTTGAGTGCTTGCCTTGATGGTGACTTTGATATTCAGGACACCTTCAGAATCTTTGACTTGGGAGTTTAGGACAGGTTTAATTATTCCCAGCTAACATGAAACCTGATGAAGAGCTTGTTCTATGAGCAACACATATATAATTCATGTTACATACATTGTATACAAAATTTAAAGAGGTTTTCAAGGGCTACCCAAGAAAATATATTCAAATATCATTTTAGAGTTGCCAAAATGGAATGAATATTAAGAAGATTAAGTATGTTTTTAAATTGAAATGATAGAATTTGACGTCATGATCACTTGAACATACAAAAAGCTTTGTCCCTTGAAGAACAGTAATTACAATGTTATATTGGGTTCATAGAGTCCCAGATATCAAGAACACAATAAAGGCAGCTTACTTAAAATGCAGAATATTTTTAGAAAACACAAATGAGAGGTACTACCTACATCTTATTGCCTATTGTAAATGAGAACTCTAACATTTTTACTTGTTGAAAATCAGAAGAGTTCCCCTGGATGTGTCAATTTTAGGTAAAAGAATAATTATGATTTCTCCAGGATCATCTTATTCTTAGTTATATTATTTTCTGTACTAAAAAATCTGATTCTGGGGGCAGACAAACTGTCCAGGTAGTTAAGCCTAATCTAATCAAGCCGGCTGTGAATGTCATCATGAATTTAATATTTAATGTAGGCATAGTACAACTTAGCAGGTTTTACTTGACCTTGATAATGACTTTTTATGTCTTTGTTTATATGCTCATGTTTGTTCTCTATCTGTGGAAGCTGTCAGTCTTAAAACATAGGACACCTGTGTGTTTGTGTGTGTGTGTGTGTGTGTGTGTGTGTGTGTGTGTGTGTGTGTGCGCACGTGTGTTTGTGTTTTTATTTTCTTTTTGACATATTCTCTCAAAGGACAGAAACTTAATATATAGGCTCTATAGGCAGATCTGGCAGTACAGAGTTTCAAGGATTTGCCATCTCCTCCTTCCTCTCAGATCCTTATATTTGCAAGGCAAATGTTGGCTGACTTAATTGTCTACTGAACCCTGCCTAAATAAAATTAGAAAAAAAATCTTCAGCGCCTTCTTTTTTTATGACACACTGTTTCACTACTTCAAAACATTTTACTTTCAAGGCTAGGGTAAAATATTTTTAATACACAGATAAACATTTCAAACAAGCCCACCATAGGATCATTTTTCTCCACTAATCTGTTTTCTGACTGCCTTTCCCAAATAATGACTGATGTCATGTGTGTGTGGGAGGGTGGTTTCCACTTGAGAGAACAAAAGCACTTCATTAATATTTGGGTTTTAGCTTTATTACAAACCATACAAATGTTAAGCTACTGATTGATGTGGGAATGTCTTTCTGTGTGCTGTGAATATCAATCTTTAAATAAAGGAGCTGTTTTGGCCCATGACAGGAACCATATAAAAAGTAGGAAAGCATAATAAAAATGTAGAGTGTATAGGAAGAGTAATACATTTATAGTGAATGTTTTTTTTTTAAAAAAAATTCTTTATGGTTTTTGTGTTTCAATATTGAGAACACATATGTCAAGAGTTCTGTCATCACTTTAAGTCAAAACAGAGATGCTAGAATAGAAATATATTTTTCTTGCATTAAAATAGTAACTGTATTTAACAACTAAAATCACTTCAATGTTATAAAAATAAGTAAATGGTTAAGATCACAGTTTTTTCTCAGGACTGACTCTAAAAAAACTAACAAGTCACAATCCTCTTTAATTGTGTGCAGAAAAGGTATTCTCAAAAGACAGAAAGACCAATCAAATTCCAGAGAAAATTCACAATGATGAATTTGAACCTTAGTTTCTAGGCACCACTGAAGCCTTGAATTTGGTCCAGAGGAGCTCAAACACATTTCCATTTTTTCCATTGTTGAGAAGTGACACAATGGTGTCCCTGTCATGTTTGTAGCTGCTGAAGACAAAGTATGTGATTTTTGATTGTTCCACAAATTCAGGATTACCATGCATTTCTCAAGATTTATTCTGAGTCACTGAGAGTGGGGTCAATGGTTTAATAAGGAATGTAATATAGAGCTAAGTTACTGGGTTGCATTAGTGAATTTCTCCACTAGAGTGCAAGTTTATTATAGAAGGAATTTTTGTTTCTTTCTTGGCTATTTAATTGAGTGTGGCAATATGTCCACTTATTGATTGAGGTAGAATTTTATGGTTTGGACCTGCATGAGATAAAAGCAAGGACACTGAGCCACCTGTTTACTTTGAAAAACTGCTCTGATGTATTTTACCTATTAAAAGTTACAATGTTCAATGAATTCTGTAGAGACTGCTTTGAAACTGGACAATATCTTAGATTTAAACAAAAACTGATGATTTCCATTGCTTATCATTATCACTTCTGTTTGAAATCAAAAATGCTGATTTGCAGTTCCTTTCCTTGATAACTTATATTCATGGTTCTTAACTTGGAATTGGTGAGTACTGATCCTTCATGCTTAAGCATCTTCCTAACACAATCTGTAAGCAGAAGTACTTTAAGTCAATGAACCATGTGTATCCCCAAGGCTCAATTCTTCAAAACCATGCACAAAATTTAGCCAGTATTGCTTAAAAACCTCTAAGTTAACAACCCATGGTGAGTATCGAAGACTGGAAGTCAAATGTTGAAATGTGAGCCGTAATCTCAACTATGAGGACAATTTATATGAAAGAGGGATATATTTAAAATGGTTATATTGGGTCAGTGAAAAATCTAAAATGTGCACATATGTGTTTCAGAATGAGAAAAACTTCAAAGAATGAAAGTGTGTCAGGTTCTGGAGAACAAAAAGTTAAAATTTTGACAAGGGAGGCCACTGAATTGTCCTTTAGACTCTGCATTCAGGGGACTTTGGTGATGTTGCATATGGTGTCTCTGACATTGGTGCCCCACTTTCTATAATTTATCTTATATCTCAGTTACCAGTTTTTCATAATTCTGAAAAAATGACATTTTAATAAACATGCTTTTTTCAGACTTCTATTTTTTATTTTAAGTATTTTCTGTACTTTTTAGTTATTGGATGGAATTCTTACAAAGGTTATAATTTTTTTCCTCATTTCTGTAAGTACTTATTGCCTTCATCCTGTTTACAATAATCTATAGTATAATTCCTAGGAGTATCCAGCAAATTCTCTAAGACACTGAAGTGATGTTTACCAGATGATTGTATTATTTTAATCTTAATCACTTTATTATTTGGATATAAAAGACACTGATTATACTCTTAGTGAAATACTATCTCATGAGTGATCATTTCAGAAAAGTTATTGCTGGTAAATTCAGACCTGTATTCCATGAAATTTATCCTTATTTATCCATCCTAAAAATTAATAAGAGTATATAAACTCAGGAGAAATTATAACAAGAATTGAAAATGCAAAAACATGATGTAATATTTTCTGGTAATTTGTGAAAGCATTGCCCTAAAAGATACAGAGACCATGATGGCATATTTACAGAGCACTAATCTATGACCACAATCTGATAACTTCTGTTTGCTGCTGATTTTACCTGGGACCTTCACCTAAAACCATTATTCCTATCTATCAGCACTGGGTGAGCAGTATTATTTCTGTATTATCTTTCTTACCCTTGGTCTTCAAACAAATGAAGCTCATCTCTTAACAAATCACACACAATATTATATGTACAAAATTCAGTGATTTTTTTTCTTTCAGTGAAAGCCTTACTCCACATTCTCTTCACATACTCACTGTGAAAATATCAGCATTATCTATCTCTTTAAATAATCTAATCTGAGTTAATGCCTGTCAATACAATTAAATCTCCTTCTGCTCATACTGGAGCCTCGATAGTCTCAGAAAACACTTTCCACTGATCATTATAAAGAAATGTGATTTTTAAAATACTATTGTCCCCACATATTTATAGGTGTATTTAGTAATTATTAAGTACCTATTTATTGGTTTGAAAATATGTTTCTACTTGTCTTATTAGAATCCAAAACCAACCAACCAAAGATCAATGTCTTTTTTCCATCATTATTCCTATCTCTTGTTTAGTGCTCCCTGGTTTTATCAGCATGATTTATTCCCATTCAGCTGAACCACAGATAGTCCAAACTCAGCAATGTTTTGTTGTTGTTGTTTCTGTTATTCTCACTATAAATGCTGACAACTTTCCTGTTTCATGTTTTCTTTATCAATGTGGAATCCATATACCATTGTCAGGCCCTTATATTTTTGACTCATACATTATTGTGAGACAGTATTAATAAACATAAAGTGCATTGGTGAAATAGAATATAGTAAGCTGCAAATGGAAGCTATGTAGACTAAGGTAGCCAACACTGCCATGCTCCTGTGCATGCTCACCTAATGTTAATAAATTTTAATGTATTTTATAGCCTATCTACCGCATGAGATATATTGGAAAATGTAATGATGTAGAAACTGATTAATATTTCATGGCCAAGGAAAATATTAGTAATAAAATTAAACAAAATATTAGAATATAAGACTATATAGCATTAAATTATAAATATAAAATTTATTTTTAGCTATTAATAATTGACTATAGTAATGAATATAATAAGACATTGTAGTGGTATTACATTGTTACATTGTAACAATTGTCCTACCTGATAGTTTAATAAAAATACTTATTGGCTGAAGGTAGACAGAAAGTGTGGGTGGAGCTACTAGACTAAGAAAACTTTGGGAAAAATAAAAACAAAGCAGAGATACCACAGAATTGCCAGACAAGCCAGAAGATGCAGAGGACAACTATGCTGCTATGAGAAAAGTTAACAAGCCACATGGCCGAACAGGAAAAGAATCATGGATTAATTTAAGGGTAGGGAGTTAGCCAGTTATATGCCTGAGCCCCAGGTCAAACAGCATACGGTAAGCATCTGGGTGTCTCGGTGGGACTGTGGGTCTGAGGGTCTGTGGGTCTGTGGGACTGCACTTCAAGGCTAGGCTGGAAAGTCCAGGCCAGAAACATAATACAAAACAATATATAATTTTTCTAGTGTGGTGTTTTTCCTTATATAATAATCCATAAATTTGATGTTAAAATTTAAATCACTCAATGAGACATCACTAACTTTCAGGTGTGGAAAGGTTTTGATTGGTATAAAAGTCCTCTCCTTTGTTCACATCCTAGTTACTGGGACCTACAGCCTCACAAACATATTTACGGTAATGATCATGAGATGAGGACATTATCCTGGATGATTTGAAAAGATCAGTTGCTATTACACTGTGAAATGTCCATGTAAACAAAGCCTACACTCCTAGAATCTCCTAAGGAGACCATCATTAAACCAGAAAAAGCTATTTTATTCTTTTGAAAGTCAGAACCACAAGACTACTGTAAATCTACATTGTTTGACAATACATTCTTGATGTTAATTTTTTACAAGCATTAGAAAAAAATAATACAAAATTGAACAAATACATTTAGATAATTAATAAGAATCACTTAGACGGTAATTATGTATATAAACAGCCCCTAAATAATGATAGTGAAGATAACTCTTCATTATTTATCCATGCTTCTATACTACAAGAGATAGGAAGATATGGAAATATAAAAGTTTATTTTGTTACATGTGATTATCTGTATTGTGCATTTGTGTGTATGTGATTGCATATTTGTGCATGTATATGTGTTTACATGTGAATGTGCACATCTGTGTGTGTACATATATATATATTTATATATACATATATATAAATCTGTATAATGTATAAATACCTGTAGTCTGTGTATATGTATTTACATTTAGTTACCTTATTATGTGTATATGTTTGTTTATGTGTGTATAAGTATAGATCTGTGTGTACATGAATGATTATGTATATGTGCATGTGGATGTATTTATGTACCTATATAAATGTGAATTTGTATGTTTGTTTCCATTTAAATTACTGAATATGCATGTGTGAGCACTTTTATATAGATATTTGGATTTGTATAAGCTCATAGACATCTTTGAATATGCATGTCTATTTATGTGCACACACACAAATATATATATATATATATACATTTATATACATATATGGGTACATGCATGTATTCTATGTGCGCATATGTGATTATCTGTGTGCAATGTATATATGAGCATGTATGCATGTGTCTAAATATATGTTTTATATGATTTATGTATATGTTTATAAGAATTTATGTTGTATGTACATATTTATTTTTACCTTTTTGAAGATAGGCTAAACAATGGTTTTTATAAAGCTATGAAATATAAAATACTGAATGTGTTATGTCCAAGTAAAACACTTGTGGGATGTTGATAATTTGCTGTTGTCTTCTTTTGCCTTGGTGATTCTGTATAGATTATGATGGGTTTCAGAACAAGGAGGTTGGAGGGAGCAAAGGGAATGGAGAAAATTGGTTAATTATATTTTAGTTTCTTAAATTAAATATTATTTTTATTAAAAATTTATAGTTTCTTTGAAAATAGATTTTGAAAATATCAAATTCTGACTAGAGTTTTTTCTTATAATTTATATTTTAAAAATGTGATTTTATCAATATATCCCCCATCCCCCACTCCCTTCTGTCCTTCCAATCTCTCCCATTCAGCCTTCAGCCTCATCACTCCCCATCCTTCCATCTCCTCTATCAAAAGGGCAAGAGTCCCAAAGGGGCAAGTTCAGGCAAATCCAATTTACTCATCCCAAAATCAACTTTGGATTAGGTGTTCCTCTGCAGGGAATGGGCTCCAAGGTGCTAGCCAATGAACAGGAATACAATCTTATCTCACCCCTTGTGGCTCCACATGCTGCTCATGGCAGTCAAAAGTTGCCTACCATTGGAGAGCCTAGCTCCTTCTCCCAGTGGATCTCCAATGGCTTTTCTTGATTCAGTGAGCTACCCAGAGCTCCAGCCAGCCATCACTGTTTGAATTTTCCTCATAATGACCATCCCCTTACTCATACAGACTCTTCTCCCATGCTCTCTGTTGGACCAGTGTTCAGACATAGATCTCTGCCTCCACCTCTATTCTTTGTTGGATGTAGGTACTGTGATGACTCTTAGGGTGTTTACTCATTGGATTATAATGAAAGACCTGTTTAGGCACCCTCTCCACTATTGTTTGGAGACTTAGCCAGTGACATCCTGTGAATTCTTGGACATTTCCCTAGCACCTAGTCTCTTTCCAACCTCACATTGGAGTCCTCTATCAAGATATCCATTGTCAGCAGAACTTCTCTTAAATACACCAATCCAAACTGAATATGATGGAACTTCTCTTAAATCCAAAACTTAATATTTATTAAAATATATGCCAACACTCATGATACAGGTTACAGCTTAGGTAGATGCCTGATAGACTGCATTATCCACGCGGTGGATGATGGATGCCGAACCGATCTCTCCAACAATCTGGAATCAGGAAACAGGGCCTTCCAAGATCCCAGCAGCCCCTTATGAATAGGGTTGGCCACTCCTCCTTCCAAAGCCCCGTACCCTGGATAGGCATCTTCAGACCTTATCAGCTGACACCTGAATCCCACCACATCTCCCCCTTTTGTCCAACTAAGAAGGTTCTAAACTAAAACTATATACAATAGGAATTATTATGAGGTAGTATCTAGGAGAAGATAAGGCACAAACTACACCTTAAACCTAACAATATAAACTACATCATATATTTCTAGAATATTTGTAGATGATATGGTGTATAAATTACTTTAAAAATGTTGATCTGGGAAACTGAAAATCCAACATATGAATGTTCCTCACTAAGGGATAATAGGGTAGTAACCTTAAATACCTATTCTTCAAACCCTTCAAGACATGAGAAGGAAAATGTATCACCTGAGAGTCAGAAGCACACGCAAGTAGTAGCTTCCGAAATTTGGGAAAGGACAGTGACACAGTTACCTGGACAATCACCTATGGTTTTGTGCGCCATTGGAGCATCTATCATATTGACTACAGGCATATGGTATCCAAAATATATTTTCACAAGCAGGGAAATTTTGAAGGGACTGTCTTATCCTGTCCAGACAGGTTTCATCAGTCTCTATCCATCAACTTGTTCATCCAGCTTGGACATCATGTGTGTACTGTCAGCAATCAAGGTAAGGGCAGTTCTTTACCCAACCAGCCATTCTCTTCCACAAGGACAAACTCTAAAGGAGTATCCTTGATGCTGTACACCATCTCAGGAAAGGAGCAGTGACACCAGGAGTCATCGCATTTTTGGGGCCAAATTCCAAATAATAATAAATGTTAAATGCCATATTCTCTGGGTCTATGAAATGGTTGAATGCTCCTGTCTATCTATGATATTTTAACCTGTATCTGAAATGATTGTGACATGGCAACTTAAGTAATATTGACTGCAGTTTTTATCACCCTAAGAATTAAAACCTGTACTATAAAATTAGAATACCTATAAAGGGATGTATAATATCTGAACAATGATTTTTAGTATGACTATCAAACATTAGCCAGAGGTATATATACAATGTAAAGTGGTAACAGTATTTTAGACATGTATATACATATATATCATGAAAACAGAGTTATATAAAACATCTTGTGCATATATCATAACTAGTGCAATCATACATTATCTCTAGTATATTTAAATGGAAGTAATAATTGTACAGTGGATATGACAATAATGTGCAAATATTTTAAATAGAGTTAGAAGCATATATAAAATATAACAGTTACAGATTCTGCTTTATATCAATGTACAAGTTGCTTTGGTTATATAAAGCAATTTCAGATTTAACTTTGTACCAATGTACACATTGACTCAAACATATAAAATGATTTCAAATTTGTATCAATGTGCAAATATACATGCCATTGCAAATTGTCTTTAGCTTAGCTCATATATTTGTCTAAAAATTGTTTATAGGTAGATAGAACAATATACGTTTATCTATCCTATCTATTCTTCTTTCTCTTCTTCAAAAGTGATCCTTGAGGTTATATTATTATTCTGTCCTCAACCCAATTCAAATTATAACTATACTATCAGAATAATAATTACCCATAACCCTCAGAGCACAAAACTTATTGGGAAAGGGGATGTAGTCTTTCATAAGGTTGTTTCCTGCTGACTTAAGGGTGATGGCATCTCTGGGATTCTGTAAAACCTAAAACAATTGTTAGATCCTAATGGACATCTATAACCATTCTCAGAGCACTGGCTAAATCCATCTGGAATTATTATTAGAAACGTGACCTGAAAGATAATCATAGAGATCTATCTGTTTTTGAATAATCTATTTTCTAAAAGCAATAATTGATTGGTGTGCACCAGGTTCTTGAATTCTCTATTTCTGCCTCTGTCTGTCTGTCTGCCAGTCTCTCTCTCTCTCTCTCTCTCTCTCTCTCTCTCTCTCTCTCTCTCTCTCTCTCACACACACACACACACACACACACACACACACACACACACACACACACACACACACACACATACTATCTCTTTTATTCCTATTTCACCAGTAGGTGTTGTTGTGGTGGGGTCCCCACCTCAGTTCCAGATTCTTTGTAGATATCTGATAGGAGGAAATATTATTTACAATGGAAAACTTAAACATTTTTGATACCCAAAGAAGATATTTTCATCATTTATGACTTCAGAAGATTGTATGCAGACAGGATGTTTGGAAGGTAGAGATACAGAGAGAAACAAGTTTCAAAATGAAGTCACAATAGTATTGATCCCTAAACATTCCAACTGTCTTCTGTCCCACAGCAGGTGGATTTTCTGATATGAGACAGAATCTCTTACATTTTCTTTACTTGGGTTTAGAGAGGGAGAAAGCCACTTGCTCCCACTACAAATCCAGGCCTATTAATAGTCAAATCAGGACCACAATTTTTTTAAAGAGGTGTAGATGCAAGGTGCAAAGCAGTAAGAATTGAAAAATTACCCAGTACTGCATATTTATATCAGTTGGCTCATAGTCTGTTGTTACATTCCTTCATCACTGATTTCTCTTCCATTGCAGGTGATAATCATTCAATGTCCAGTCAATGTCTTAAAAACACTTGTATCCATTTTCCTGTAAAGGCAAAATTGAGACCCTGCCCCAGGCTTGTTAAATGTGTTTTCCTAACCATGTATCCATTTGTCATATCAGGGATGAGCAATTACTTCTCCTCCAGAAGAAACTCCTTTTTTGAAGCAGACCTTTATTAATTTTGTCGGTACCCATATCTTTTCTTTTCCTGTTGAAACAAAAGCAAACCTCTACCCCATTGAAGTGCATATCCCGGCTTTCATTCTGAAGTTAACACATCCCTGAAGTAGATGGGTTGATTTATCTCAGAAGATTTAGCCATTACCAAATGTCTTTCAGCAGCTGATATTCCCTTTTCATCAGCGTTAAGAAAATTCAAAGTCAATAAGGCACTGTGCAACCTCTCGCTGGGTTTTCTCATTTTTCTCTTCTGTTTATAAAGCATCTCTTTCAAAGTGTGCTGAGATCTCTCTACAACTGCCTGTCCTATAGGATTGTATGGTATTCCCATAATATGCTTTATATTATAATATCCAAAAATCAGCTTCATTTTTAGGGAAATGTAAGCTAGAGCATTGTTAATTTGAGTGGGAATTCCCATTATGGCCAAGGCTTCCAAAAGGTGAGTAAGTACAGCATCAGACAGGGTTCACTGTCTGCCCATAATTTATCAATTTCTTCATTAGTCAAAGGCACAACAATTTCTGCAGGGCCCTTTCCAGTCAATTGGTGAAGTCTGAATTTACCTTTAAAAATCAGATCAGAAATTTTTTCAATATATATTTTCAGCTTCTTGCTTGGCCTATATGGCAGAAATATCCATTCTAATATATCATTTTCTCTTTGCATTAAGATTCCTGTTGGAGAATGTCTAGAGGCTAAAATAACCAGTATGCAATCTAGGTCTGGATCCACATGATGCACATGTGTTTCTTGAAGTTTTTTTTTTTTTTTTTTTTTTTTTTTTCCTACCAACTCTAATTCTTTCTTGGCTTCATCAGATAATTCTCTTGGACTATTTAAATCCTTTTCACCATCTACAGTCTTGAACAGATTACCTAGTTCATAGTTTTTTATACCAATAATGGGCCATAGATGAGCAATATCCCCTAGTAGCTTTTGAAAATCGTTAATAGCCCTCAATTTATATCTATTCAATTTTACCTTTGTGGCCTAATTTTCTGTAAACCTATATCCTAAATAATTGATAGAATCTCCTCTCTGTACTTTCTCTGAAGCAATTTGTAGTTCTCAATCAGTCAATATTTTCTTTAGTTCTTCAAACAATGTTTCTAATATTTTGTAGTTTGGGTCTGCCAACAAAATATCATCCATATAATGGTAAATGATAGATTGTGGGAAGCGCTTGCACAGTATTTCTAGTGGTGGTTGTACAAATATTGGCATAAAGTGGGACTAGTCAACGTTCCTTGGGGAAGGACCCTCCATTGGAACCTCTTAACTGGACATGAATTATTAAGAGTAGGCACTCTCAAAGCAAATTTCTCTTTGTTCTGTTCCTGTAAAGTATGATATTAAAAAAAAAAATCCTTCAAATCAGTAACTGCAATAGGCCATCCCTTAGGTAACAGAGAAAGCAGAGGAATAACAGATTGTAAAGAGCCCACAGGCTGAATCACTTTATTAATTGCTTTTAGATCCATCACCATCCTCCATTTTCCAGATTTCTTCTTGACAACAAAAACAGGAGAATTTCATGGACTGGTTGAATCTTCGATATGCTGAACTTGTAACTGCTCTTGTACCAACTGTTCCAAAGCCTGAAGTTTTGGGTTTTTTTTTTTTTTTTTTTTTTTTTTGGCAAAGGCCATTGTTGAACTCAAATAGGTTTTTCTGTTAACCATTTATTTCAAAGGCAATGCTGTGAGTGTCCTTTTAGGTTCTGCTGTTATCGGGAAATTCTTTTGTACAACCTGAATGGCTGGTAAATTTTCTTCATAGCACCTTAAAGTATCACTTTTGGAAACGTAATTGAGTGTTTGGTTAATATCAGAACCGGAAGGGATTTTAATCTGAGTATTCCATTGCATTAGAAGGTCACAACCCCATAGATTCACTGCTATGTCAGCCATATATGGCTTCAACCATTCTTTTTGACCTTCTGGTCCTATGCATTCGAGCCATCTCACACTCCTTTAACCTGAGGTATTGTTTCAATACACAGAAATTGAATATCCATTGCCTGTAATGGCCATCTTGGATGCTATGATTGTGGGGTTATGTTCAAAACATTAGCCCCCATGTCGACTAAGCTATGGATATAATTATCTACCCGTATTTTCAATTTTGGTCTTTGTTCATTTATTGAAGTCTGCCAAAATATTCATTTTGTGATTCTTCCTGGAACTTCTGATTTCTCTCTTGAATTTATTCTATTATCCAATGCAGTATGATCTAGATCAGGCATTGGATGCCCTACTCATCTGGCGAATGCTGGTATTCCACTGTGACTGGATATAATCTTATATTCCTTGATTTTGGAGTCTGATTTTGGGGGGCTTCCCAGGGGAAGTCCTGAAAGGCTTTTCCTGATGGTAAATGGTTGCCTTCTTTGTCCCTGGTAGATCTATATTTGTTGGTCCAATGTTGTCCTTTGCCACATCTTCTGCATAACCCAGAAGGCAATGGCCTTCTGTTTGAATCAAACCTAAAATGGGTACTATTTCCAAGTGTACCTTGGGTACAATTACATCTTATATGGCCTGGTTTACCACAGTTGAAACAAGTGATGCCTTGATTCCTCACCCTAACATTAGCAATGGCGTGGCCTACCCAATTTTCCTCCCCACAATGGAGAGATTCAGCATTGGTTGCATACTGAAACCATTCTTCTATTGGTGCAGATCTGATCTTTAAAGGCATAAGCATTCTTTTACATTCCAAATTAGCATGATCAAAGGACAGAGAAAGTATTAACTGCTTCCTAACTTCTGGATCTGATTCTGCTCTATGTACAGCCCTGGTAAGCCTCTGTAGAAAGTCAGTAATAGACTTTTTTAAGCCTTGTTTGACCTTAGTATAATGCTCAATTTTTTTAACCGAATCCAAAATCTTTTCCCAAGCATTCAGTGCAGCAGTAGGGCATATCAATACAGTATTCTTGTCATAAGTAGATTGAGCCTTCACATCAGCAAACATATCTTCACCAAGGATTTAGTTCTGAGAAGCAAAGAAACCCCTAATTCTTCCTTATTGTTCTAAGGTCCTAGCTTCCTCCCTAAATCAGCTTCTGCACTGCAAATTCTGACTTTGGGCCAAGACAGCATTCATTAGCTGCATCCAATCAATTGGAAAGATTCATGTTTTTGCTGACCATGAATTTAGAAGCTGCTTTACATAAGTAGAGTGTATACCATGTAATTGCCTCTTTAAAGTCCTTGATGTCTTTCATATGTACTGGCTCATAACTATATAAATTCTGAGGATCCCCCAAATGCTTTCTTTGTCTGAACAGTAGCTGGGAACAATATTAGTGGGGAAGGGGTTATTCCCATCATGTTTACCACCTTAGGTAGAGTATCTCCAGTACCATAATATTCCATCAGGAGTTGACCTGAGCCTTTCTGAGCATAAGATGCATTACTACCCTTTTCTAGTACTGCAACATGGTCCTCCCATTCCTGAAGCTTGGATACTACCAGTTTTCATTCCTAAATTTTGGACTCTACTGGTTCCCATTCCTGGATTTTGGGTACTACTGGCTTCCATTCATGGAGTTTGGATACTATTGATTTTTCTAGAGCTTGGTTTTCCTGATGAAGCAGTCCTTCCAAAGACCTCACTGAGTCAGCAATTTTTGATCTATATCATTAACATAATTAATGATTTTCTTGTTCTTGTCATTAATATAGTCAACAAGTTTCTTCTTTTCGTCATTTACATAGAGCCTATATTTCTTCTTGTACAGTGTTATCCATATCAAAAGAGGAAGCCTTATCTGAAAGCTTGTTGTAACCAATTTCCAGAGAATTAATCTTATCTGCCATTTTAGTGTTTGAAATTTCCACATCACACAACCTGGACATCAATTGTTGATTTCCATATTTCACCTTTTTAACCTCATCTGCCATTTTAGTATTTGAATTGTCCTTATCACATATTCTGGACATTAATTGTTGATTTCCATATTTAACCTCTTTCATCATTCTCATATTTTGAAACATAAAATAGAGAAACAAGCTGAAAAATAGTAGGACTGGGATATTGAAGCCTTCAAGATATTCATTCAAGAATTGCTCAATCATCATGGAAAAATATGACCTGATAATGGAATAATTATCAGCTATTACCTCAATTCAGGTGCAATGATGATGTTTGGTCAGCATGTGTTGCAGTAGTGTTCAATGCTCCATTCACCAGCAATATGGCAGATGCAGGGACTCTCAGCAGCATTAGGCAACCTACAGACCCTATGCGGTCTTAAGGGGCCTCATTAGGCAGAATACAACCCTTATAAAAAGCAAAATCTCACAAATTATGACAGGATGGCAATCAGAAGGTTTTTGGTGATGCTTGTAGCAGATGCATGGATTTTTGCCCATACACAGAGGAATTTACACTCGCCTGGTCCCAGCTCGGTCATAAACAGTGACAGCACTTGTGTGGAGGCAAGGTGAGACCTCACTTGCATTTGTGTACTGGTAGTGTGGGGCAAGATCACACTCGCTTCTGCTGTGTGCTGAGGTCACTAATTTGTGGCTCAAAGTGCAGAAGTTGTGGTGGCTAAGAGGCAATGACTATGAGCCTCCGCTCAGTGCTGAGAAAAAGGGGCACAGAGGGGCAACTCTCAGCTCAGCAGGCATGGGCAGGGGACTACTGGTTGCTCTGACAGCTGGCTGGAGAGTGAGCAGTGGAGCCCAGTATAAAGGAAGGACAGGCCAGTGAGGGAGGGAGCTTTCATCACACATACCAGAGTGCAGGTTCTCAAAGCTGAACACTCTGCCTGTCCTCTGCTTTCTAACAGTGTTCAAAACACAAACAGTGTTCAAACACGCATGGGTAGAGGCCTGACGTTGGGTCACCAGATGTCGGTGGTATTTCTCTTAAATACAAATAATCCAAACTTAATATTTATTAAAATATATGCCAACACTCATGATACAGGTTACAGCTTAGGTAGATGCCTGATAGACTGGATTATTCACGTGGTGAATGATGAATGCCGATGGATGCTGAACCGGTCTCTCCAGCAGTCTGGAACCAGGAAACAGGGCCTTCCAAGATCCCAGCAGCCCCTTATGAATAGGGTTGGCCACTCCCCCTTCCAGAGCCCTGGACCCTGGATAGGTGTCTTGAGACCTTATCAGCTGATACCTGAATCCCACCACAATCCATTTCTTTCTATCTCCTTCTTTGTTCCTTTCACTCAACCATCTCCTGCTTTCAAGATTTGTACTCAGCTTCTCTTGGTTGCAGCCTTTTATGACCCCAATTTACTAAGGAGTTCTCTATTTTCTCTACTTAGGGGGATCTCTAGTTTTCTCTCTTAAACTCCTTCTAATCCCAAGAAATTCAAGGAGTAGGCTTTCCAAAGGTGTGTAGCTTGAGTATACTTTGCTTTTTGTCTAAACCCCACTTATGAGTGAATACATCCCATGCCTATCACTATGGACTTGTGATACCTCATTCAAAAGGATAATCCTCAAATCCATTCATTCGCCTGAAAGTTTTAGGACATCATTTTATTTATTGTGTAGAAGTAAAACAGTTTGTTAATCCATTCTTCAGTTGAGAGACATCTAGTTTTTTTTTTTTTTTCAAGGTTTGTGGGGCTCTTGTTTCAGGAGATACAGAAGAAACAAAGAAGGAACATCCAATGCTGAGATAAGGTACTGAGCATGCTGTGAAACATAGATAAAAATATGGATTATTTTTAGCTAGTTAATATAAGATAATATAATATAAGAGCAAGTACTTATTAATACTAAGTCTCTCTATGGTTATTTTGAAGTTGGTGGCTGGACAGAGTTCACCTGTAGTCTTGACAAAAAACATCACCTACAGCAAGGATCTTGAAACCTTCTTGATACCTAGTTTGAGTATCATACTATAAATCTCAGTTAACCAAATATGACAGAAAGGAATTAAAACACTCTGATTGTTAAAGAGACACAGTACTGCTCTAGTCTTCAGATGCCATGATCATCTGAGTACAAATCCCAAAGAAACAAAAAGATAGTCCTAGACCTAAGTGATTATAGCAATGCTGGAGGGTGTAAAGTAGTTGCAGAAAGGTCAATCTCCTCTATATAACAACTGAACTAATGGGAGGTGAGATTAAAATTGCATTTAAATCAGGATACAATAGTAACTGATACTTAGGTAGACTTCTGTGATTGCTATTCATGGTTGTCAACTTGACTAAATCTGAAATTAACTAATTTCTAAAAAATGGAAGGGAATTTCTTATGTGGGAATGTCTTTTTGTATCCTGTGAGTATCAATCTTTAAATAAAGGAGCCTTTTGGCCCATGACAGGCACCATAAAAGAAGTAGGTGGGGAATCAGAATAGGTAGGAAAGGAAGGGCAGAGTCAAAACAGATCAAGCCAACTGCCCAAGAAGAAACATGTAAGGAACACAAGTGAGCCATGGGCCACGTGGCAGGACAGATTAATGAGAATGGGTTGAGTTGAGACGAAATAGCTAGCTAGTAATGTACCTGAGCCATGAGCCAAACAGCATGAACTTAATACAATTGTCTGAGTCATTTCTGGAGGAGCCTAAGCAGCTGCAGGCAGCTAAGGAGTCTGGCACTGCAAGTCTGTGAGTTTGGACCTCTGGCCACCTGGGACCAAGAAACTTTAATGTAAAAACTTTCATTAGGAAGCTTTTCTTAATTTGAAGTGGGATAACACAGACATACCTTTAATCCAAATATTTTGAGTTCAGAAAACACCACCTCTAATTTGAGCGACACTGTCTTCTGGAGACCTCTATAAGGACTTGGAAGAAAGGAGCATTTTATCTTTTCCTGCTTGCACCTACCTTGCTAGCAAGTCCATTTCTTCACTGGCAATGGATCCTACCTTCTTGGGATTCCATCATCTCCTGAAGATCAGCTGAGACCTTCATCCTTGTGTACTGAGAAAGTTTTGGATTCTAGGACTCTCGACTTATACCTAGACATTTTTGGATTCATTAAGCTATACCTGTAAGTCAGTCATCTAAGAAATCCATTTTCTGTATATAGTGACACACTATATACATTCTGCTTCTTTGAGAACTCTGACTAATATAACACCGAAAAAGGAAATAAAGTCTATAAAAGTAAAACTACAAAACAGAATACAAAAAAGATATAAAAATACAACTGATAAAATAAAAGTAAATATTTGAAAAGTAATATTTTATTTAAGAACTTTTTACTCATTTTATATATGAACCACAGATCTCCCTCTAATCATTCCTCTGTCCCTTCTAGCCTCCTTCTTCCCCATCACATATCTCATTCCCTTCTCCAAAAGGCTAAGGCTTTCTATGGGGAGCCAGCAAAGCCTGATACACTCAATTGAGGCAGGGTCTGCATCAAGACTGAGAAAGGCATCCTACTCTAGGAAATGCACTCTAAAAAGTCAGCTCATGTAACAGAGGCCCCTTAAACAGAATAGGCTACATAACTGTCTCGTGTATGCAGTTGGCCTACTTCAGTCCCATGCAGGCTCTACACTTGTCACTCTAAGGTTTCTGAGTTTCAAGTGATATTTTAAAATAGTTATAAGCACACAGTCTGCCAGAATATTGTCATATAATCAAGAATGACTAGTATGAGGTTTCTGGCCTTGACTTTTGGGCCTTGCCTCAAGGTTTAGGCAGACCCGCACACAGAGACACACAGATGCTTTCAATAGTTTTAGGCTGATTGACCTACGGTCCAGGCATATCACTTGCTAGCTCTTTACCCTTCATCTAACCCATGTCTCTTGCTTAGCCATGCAGCTCGGTATCTTTTCTTAGAGCAGCATTGTTGTCTTCTACTTCTTTCAGCTTCTCTCTGGCATTCTGCTCTATGCTTCCAGTTCCCAGAGTTCTCCTAGTCTGGTAGCCCCACTCACACTTCCTGTCTGCCTTTGGGCAGTCAGTGCTTTTTATTAAACCAGTGGGTGGGATAATTATTTACAATGAAACAACACAATTCCCTATAAATGGCCCTTCCCAGATTTTGCTGTACTATTTAAACTTCTGAAAATGTTTATTCACCAGAATTCAGGAAGCTACCTTTCTGCACACCTTGAGAATCTGAACACCAGTCAGGATATAGTGTGTTGTATTGTCCAAAGAACACAGCAATCCATACTGGATAATGAAAAATGTATGAAGATCAAGTGGGTGACAACTTAAGGCTGACTTAACTACAACATTAGCTTTAAATCTGATAGAGAATGTGAAAGGCTTGAATAAAAAGTATAGTATAATCATTGTTGGTTACAAGTCTATTGCAGATATACTTAAAATTCATTGTACATAATTTTAAAATTGCCCCAATAAAATAACTCTATAATTTTCACCTTTATTTTCTACTTTCTATGTCAGAAAATTCTATAACATTAAGCTCAGCTGTATATCCATCTGTCATTTATTAGCTATGTATCACCTATTTATCATCCCATGTGTCTTTCTCATAATCTATTATTTATCACATTTTAAAGTATGTAACTACTTACCATTTATCTCCTAGCAACAATAATCTATAAATCTATATATCATCCATCTACCTACCTATTATCTGTACATCTATCTATCTATCTATCTATCTATCTATCTATCTATCTATTTATCTATCTATCTATCATCTATCTACATACATACCTACCTATTTGCCCTTTCAGTTAGAAAATACAGCTCACTCCTATATGGTCTGATAAGGCCCATCTTTCTATCTCTTTCCAAAATCTGCCCTCTCAGAGAATCTCCAACAAAGGAAAGGCACCCAAAAGGCAACTTCTGCATTCTTGGTCACTGTGAAATCTCATTGTCTAAGCCACTTACTTTTTGACCATACTTGGGCACAAACCCAGCTTGTGGCCGATGCAACATCACCCATCCCCTACAGACTATGTAACCTACCTTCCTTAGTTCAAGTGTGTGACTTCTCCTACCTCAATATCCATAGCTAGAGAACATGGCAGGGGGTTGCTTTGTTCAATAAAACTTGATTTTTAAATTTTCTCAATTTTTCTCAATTCATCTTCTAATAGTTTACTGCATTGGCAGAGAAATCTATTATCACAATACAAAAAAACCCCAATATCTACCTCATTTAATGCTATTTTCCTCTGCATTGAATATTTCCTCAATCTTCCAAAAGAACTACATTCACTTTCATGTCATAAATGACTGATGATAGATAGACTGATGTATAGATACATACATATTATTCTTACAGTGTGTTGTCATTCTCCTTGTGAGAGTTTGTGTATGTCCTCTGTTACTTAAAAATTTGTCATAGTTGACACATAAAACTGTGAATATTTAATATATAATATATTATGTATTGTGTGTACGTTTGGACATGTGCACATGTCACTAAAGCTGTCTTAATAACCAAGGTAATATCTATAATTTCTGGCATCCTTTTGGTGTCTGGGTTTTTCTGCATCCATTTCAATTTACATAACTGACTCATAGCAAGAATTCTAGTTTTCTATGTTTTCAAGTGAACAATAAACCTGGCTGATGCTAGTATGTGTTGAACAAATGAGAAATAGACCTTGATCATCATACAGTGAAACCTTAGTGCATTTTACTGAAGAGCAGCAATTACAGTAGGTGTATCCTCCAAGACTGTATCCAGATATACAACATCCCAGGTCTTTGAATACTCTGTCCTTGGAGTCATTGTCCATGCTGGAAAGAATTCAATTGCCCTGCTGATGTTTCATGGTATCAATAATAGAAAAGTACAATTTTTTTCAAGAGATGCTTACACTTATTTATTCTGTTAAAAGTTAAGCTTTTCTGAGTGAAGTTAAGAAAGTATTTTTTTATATTATTTTATAGGAATAATAGCAATGATTGGGGAAGGAGTAGAATTTTTCACCATAAGCAAAAGATATAAAACATGGGGGCTTAAATAAAAACAGATTTTAGCTTTTTGAAGTCTTTTGAGAAGGAAATGTGAGCCAAACATGATTATAGAGACAGGGATGCAACTGGCATATGTCCATTCCCCTGATACATAAAGCAGAAAATTTCAGTCTTTTTGGACATGCCATCTTGAGTTTAGGTAAAGAACTACAATTCCCCTTCTTTCTTCACTTCCTTACTGATGAAAAGCATTGTGAAGACAATATATGCCATTTTTTAATCTTTGTGTATTCTCAAAGCAAATGGTAAATGTTCTTATGACTACATGCTTGTGCTGAATTTAGATTTTCTTTTAACAAATCTCTTGATTTACCTCCTTGGTGGTCAGTGTCTAACTGCATATTTGAGTTTAAAATATATTTTAAAATAAATCTTTTCCTTCATTATTTATGAGCTAAATGGATTTAATGCTATTAATGTGTTGAAATCTGTCTGCAAAACTGAAATGGAGAGTAACAATGGGTGTGATGGATGGTAGAGAAGAGTAGAGGGTGAACAGATATTGCACTGGACAGGAAAGTGGGAAAGAAACTGTGAAGGGAAAGATCAGAATGAGCACATATGGGATAGATGAGAGGGAAAAGCTACAAAAAATACTGCATTTCAAATGCTTTCATGATATCTGAAGCTTTATCTGCTAATCCTTTTACATTAACAATACTGTGTCCTGATCACAATTGACACTTGTGAGTTAAAAACACAGCTCATGTGACTTTCCTGGCTTAGTATGCGGGCTACAATATTTTCTACTTTACTCTTTACTTATTATCAGTATGTTATGTGTCTACTTTTTAAATTTTTTCTTCTACTAAAATATACATTCCAAGAAACCAGTCAGATTAGCCCTTCTAACTGCCATTGAATATCCAATTTCTGTGATTATGCTTAATGCACACTCACTACTAAGAATATAATCCCACTTTATTTCAACCCAAAGATCAAAAGGCCATTTGAACACAGTAGCTAACTGAAACAGACCTTGGGGTACAGATGTAGCTCTCAAGGCCATGAGGAAAAGATAAATTATGAGATCACCCTAGTGGCTTAAAGTACAGATGTAGTAGATTAGTGGTAGTTTTGCATTGGTGACTTTCAATTTGGTAGTTTTAAAGATTAAGACTGAAACCTTACATTTAGCATTTCAAAAGTATAATATAGAGAAATATGTAAACAATTTGAAGTCATTACACTTAAAAAGATACTGACACTTTTAAATAAAAGTACAATGTGAGTGTTGCCAATAATTGAATGGATTGTCCTAGGAATTGATGGAACTTAATGTGAAAGATGTGTAACTCATCAGTTTAATTATTTTAAAAGATCATTTACATGTATGGGTGTTTTGACTGTTTGTATATCTATACCCTATGCATGAAGAACCCTTAGCATCAGAAGGGGGCACAAAATCCCCTAGAAATGTAACCACAAATAGTAGAGGTTTACCATGTAGGTTCCAAGAATTGAACCTAGGTCTTCTTTAGGAGTATCCAGTACTTTTAACCATTGACACAGCCATCCTACATACAATGTCAGTATTTTAATGGCTTGATATTAGGTGGCACATTAGGAAAGGTTGAAAATGTTTAGGGTGAGGATTGGTGAGAAGATTTAGGTGATTGAAGGATTTTCCTCAAAAGGAATTATAGGATGTTTGCCTCTCTGACTTTATCTTTGTACCCAGTGTCCATTTAAGGTTAAGCCTACCCTACCACCTCCTCCCTACCATGATTTGCTTCCCACCACAGGTCAAAGTAACAAGGTAATCAGTAGGGTACAGAGTGAAACCTCAAAATTATGACTCACAATTAACTGTTATTTTTACTAACCTGATTGCCTCAGCTATATGTAGCAGAGTGGTCTACCATCTAATTTATATTAAGGCAGTTCAGAAAAACATCAGCAGGTAAGGGATCACTATACAAGCTTTGCTTAGATTTGCTGTTCTGTAGGCATAGGGTCCCATTCTGTAGCCAAAGTTAATCTTGATCACTTACTGATTCTTCTCCTTAATAATTATGTCTCCTATTTGAAGTACATATTTGTGATGCTGCTATGAAGCTTTCGGCCTTCTCTATAATGGGTGTGCAGAGTGAAGCATGCAGAGATTCTAAGTTTCAATTCTCAACATTTATCTGTTTCTGAGAATGATGACCTTCTATTTCACAAAAATAAAATCATAATTATATGTAAGTATGCTCGTCTGAATTCTTTTTTCTAGTGAAAGTTATATCACTTTCAGAACTATTCATGATGTACTAAAAGCAGATAGAGTTTTTCTCTTGGATCTTCAAAGAAATGACCTTAAAACACACTCAAGAACAACTTTAAAAGATTTCCAGCTGTTGATCAACTCAGTAGCTTTCCATCTTCTTTTTAGGAAGCTACACACACACACACACACACACACACACACACACACACACACACAGGAAATAATATTTTGTAACAATTTCATAGGTATCTCTCCAGAGTGTATCCCATTTCTCTCTGTACTCTAAGGCCTTGGAGAGAAAACTTCCCAAATCTAAAATATGTCAGTGTATGCTTTCTCATATTCTCTTGAACCCAGAAAGCGATACATCTCAGACATATTTATTACCTTACTTTTCACACTCTATTTCTAGAACAGAAACTCAAAACCCTCCGGCATGCTGAGGCTGCTGGTATCTGCATGTTCAAGACAGAACCCTCTTGAAAGAGGTTTTCCTTTAAACTCTATTGATTCACTAGGCCAACTTCTTTTATAGATTTACATTATGTATCATTGCATGTTTTATTTTGTACACATGAGTATAGTTTATTGAAGAGGTCCCGTGTTATAGACTGCTATAATCACCTAACATGGGATCCAGGAACCAAATTCAGGTCTCCTACAAGAGCACCATATACTCTTAACTGCTGAACTACCTCTCATGTTCAGACTCCCAGACTTTATAATGTCATTTAATCATTTTAAGTATTATAAAATGTGGAGATTAGTAATACCTAGATCCTTCAATCATTATGTTTTGCTGTCATCAAATGCACAAAAAGTGCTGTGAATAGAATTTATCACAGGATAATTCTATATGAACATTTTCCCTTTGTGACACTGTTATTTCCATTGAAATCACTCAAGTTTCTTCTTCAGTTACACACACACACACACACACACACACACACACACACACACACACACACACAGTAAAACTTATTCACCTTCAGTTTGATGTATCAAAAAGATAGAATACATCTAAAAGCATTCAATGCAGGGGAAGGCTTCCTGAGGAAAAAGTTCCATGTAACAAGACACTGCCTAGTTTACTTACTCACTTCTCTCTAACCAAGTTGATTAACAATCGAAGATAAGTTCAAATACAAAATCATAGAAAGAAAACATCATGAAAAAAATTTATTGTAAATGTACTGCTCATCTCTTTTGCCCGGTCCTTATGAGATTTATACTCAAACATCACAGATGAGGTGAATCTCCAGGATGGCTCCTGACTCCCAGAACAACCCACAGACAAAAGAATGTGACAAGACAAAGCATCACTAGAGTAACCACAGTGCTTCCATACTTTGTGCCCTCATCTAGAGAGCACAGAATTCCTGCCATGATTTATAGTTCCTTGAGTTTCTAATAGACTTACTGAAAACCCAAGTGAACTGCAATGCCAAATTATTTTGCCTCTATTTGGTACTGTATCTACAGCATCTAGCAGGATATATGCTTTCCCTGCTTACATAGTATGGACACAGTGGAAAAATACTTTTAAATGATCATTGCATCTATGTGGTATGTATGAAAACTCTGAGTTTATAAGCTTCTAAGCACATTCCTTCTCTCTACAGAACTTTGAACAGAACTTTGACTTTTAAGCAATGAACAGTGTAAAGCAGTTCCCCAGACAATAGGAGTTCAAACAAAAAGCCAGAAAGAGAATATCTAGAAGACCCATTAGAAGCTGACATTTGACAGAATGCATCATAAGTGGCTGAAGACATTTCAGATGAGGAGCCTCTTCCTACCAATCTCTCTATAATGGAAGGATCCCAGGATCCCAGTTCTATCAGGGGTTCTTTTGCAAGATGCTAACCTTACTGATGTTGATGTTCTTATTACCTAATTGACTCTGGAAGGTCTCACTTGGAGAATAAGAGATAAGGAGTAGCTTATAGTTGGTGCATAAGCATTCAGAACTCTGTGGGATAATCTCTTTCAATAGCAGCCAGTTTGCAGACTTACTTCACTGCACAATATCCACTGTCATTCTTTATGGCTTCCAATATTTATGGGTCCTATATATAACTAGAATATCTGAGCTCATGATGCCTGTCACCACAGGGTCCAAAAAGCAGAGGGAGAAATTGTCAGTGATATTTGAAGACGGTAAATTTATACCCTAAAAATTGCCTTCCCTCTATAAAATTTCAAGCTACCAAGCCTCATAATGATGACCCAATCTTTCCAGAGTTCAGTCTTGCTGCTGTGGTGAGATGGTCAACCACATTTTTAGGACTTCTCTCATATTATCATCAGATATTCCTTTTTTCTCTTTCCAATATATGTGGTCATGTGTCACTTGGGCTGTTAAATCTAGTTTGTGTTTTTCACACCAACCTCAGACTACTCCAAGGACTTTTGAATTGGGAGTAGATTTGGGTAGCAAAACAACAAAAACAAAAAACAAAAACTTATAGTGGGCAGGTGTTAAAGTAATAATAACATATACCCCTAATTCTTTTCTACAATGTAGTGATCAATCTACATAATAATTCCTCACCCCTCCCATTACTCATCAATTTCTTTAGTAAAACACGGATATTCCTACTGCAACACAAGTTTCTTTCACACCAAAGATTTTTAACAAAGTAAGGTGTAGTATGAGGTTTCTGGCCCTGACTTTTGGGCCTAACCTCAAGGTTTAGACCTGCAGATCCACAGTCCCGTAGTCCCACAGTCTCATAGAGACACACAGAGGCTTACTATAGTTATAGGCTGTTTGGCCTAAGGCCCAGGCATATAGCTTGCTAACTTTGTACCCTTAAACTAACCCATGTCTCTTATCTTGTTCAGCCATGTGGCTGTGTACCTTTTCTTAGAGCAGCATAGTTCTCCGTTGCTACTTCTGGCTTCTCTCTGGCCTTCTGCCTGGCATTCTGCTCTGGGCTTCCTGTTCTCAGAGTTTTCTGAGTCTGGTAGCCGCACCCACACTTCCTACTTGCCTTTGACCAATCAGTGCTTTTTATTAAACCAGTGGGTGGGACAATTATTTATAATGAAGCAACACAATCCCCCTATAGTAAGGCAGTTTGATGAATTAATAAGTGTTTTCTCTAACATATCAACAAATGAGTAATTTAATAATATAGCTATTTCTGGATTTAAGTTTGACAAATGTTTTAATATATGTCTACAAGTTTTGTAAACTAGTCTTTGCTTGCAGTGACTTAATGATTCATATTAACAATTAATGAAACTTCAAAGGACTACTAGTAATAATGGCACTGTTTACAGTAAGCAAACCAGGGAAAGATAGTACTTTTATTGTATACATTCTGTCCACTTGGCACAACAAACAATCAAATTATAATTTGTAATATATAGAAGCTGAACTGACTCAAAGAAAACTTGAACTACATGAAGATAAAAAGACAGTACTTAACAAGCAAAGAAAGCATTTGGGTTTCAATTTTTATGATTTTGTTTTTCATTATTATCATGTTATTCATCATGACAATCTGTGTACACCCTTAGGCCAACTAATCAGGCCTCAGTGTGAGGAAAACTGACCAGGTGAGCCAGAAAATCTCCTAAATGAATAAACCTACAGCCTAGGCAACTGAGGTTCTGGAGCAAGCAAAAGTTGCTGAGCCAGAAAAATATAATTCTGGGACCTTATTTATTTTCCAAATACAGAAAATACAGCACCTCCACTAGAGCCAGATAGTAAGATTTCGACAGTCTTATTTCTTTCTCATAGCCTTTCTTTTTTGTGTCTCCTAAAACATTTAACCCTCCAGTTTAGATTAAAGTAGCATTCTCTTACACAAGAGAACATAGAATATAATAATGCTAAAAGCCTTTGGGTCAAACACAGAGGAAAAGAGATATTTCTTACATCAAAAGGAAATTAAATGATTATCAGCAAGTTCAGCAAACACAGAGTTTAGGGAGAATATAGGGAGGGTGAGAAGAGAGCTTGACCTGGAACTCATCACATGGCTTTGAGGAGATTAGGAGAATAACAAGCCCAGTCTTCTGATATGGGATATTCACAGTAGTAAATAATTGCTGTTATATTAGTCTTCAGTAGTTGAAATAATTAGTTGAACTGGACAGAAAGAAGAGGGTATATTCTTCCACACAAGAGAATGATATGACTAAACTATAGTTCACATGAGCATCTTGATGAAAGTCAGCTGCAGGCTGTCTGAATGAATATCAACTGCAGTGACTTATATATGGTTTGATGAACACCTGGCACAGGACAGTATTCATAGAAGGCAAGTAGAACTCCAGGTCTGCCATTATCTACTCAAGGTCCCTGTTGAAATTCTCAGAGTCCCAATCTCTTAGATCCTGTACTGTCTTCTTTCATACACAATTTTTGTATTCAAAATCAGATTAAATTTGTTTGAATGCAAAACAATGGGGTGTATGCTGCTCTCATTTAAATCGACATATCATGGTAAATAACTGGTTTGATATTTTGTCTTAAATACTTATGACTAGACAGACAAAAGTAGACAATGAATGGGTCTCTTTTATTCATAAAACATAGTTCTTCTTTCTTTCCTCCAAGATGGGCAACTTGGAAAATGAGCTTGGAAAGCATGAAGGTGAGGAATCTCTCAGGGCATAAATTGATATTTTCCAATCTAGTGAAAAATGTGTGGGAGAAATCTAAAACATGTAATTCCTTGAATGTCGGTACTTTATTTCTGCTTTGATAAGGTTGTTCATTTATAATTTATGGTATATTGTTAAAAATCTTTACAGGATATTAATGGTGTGCAAATTATGAGTTAGGCCACTGGTACTGCTGGGCAGTACTATAGGAGTCTTCATGTAGTTTTGCTGTCTCTGAGTCTTCTTTTGAACTGTTAGTGCAAGGAAGGCTTAAACTTAGTATGATCTATAGTTAAGGTCACTAATATTCACTAACTAGATTCCAAACCTAAGGGTGTCTTGAATGATCTACATACATTTCTCTCCATAAAGGCAGGCCATCAAGAAAGCAAAATCATTTAAAATTCACTGTGATAGCATTTCTTCAATCTCTCACTAAGTAAGATGAGTATCCACTGTATAACCAAAATAACTGGATAGAAAAGAAAGGAGATTGTCTGATATAGTTTTGGAATCTGTCTTTTTAAAAGACTGGTTGGTAACAGTATCTTACAACTTGTAAGGAGAAAGGAATCTTTTCAGTTATTAACAAAGCAACATAGTACAGCACCATGATAAGGTTTAGGTCTGAAGAGACATTAACTTGGTTTCTGTCCTACTTCAGCAACTCAGCCTTTCTTGCTCTTGTTAAACTGACCTCATTTCAGTCTTATTTCCTCATACAAACTGAACAATGTCAGGATTGGAAGAATTAGATGCAAATTAACATAAAAATGCAGAATGAAGGAAATAACTCACAGTTGGTGTTAAATATTTCATTTTGCATAAATCTTATATGTGTCTCTGATGTGGAAATCTTTGGATAACTTTGTGTTTTGTGAGCATCCTTGATTTGTAATACTGAATTTCATGACAACTCCAACTTTTGAATATTATATCTAATCATTGCAGCTGTATCTGTGGAATTCCTTTTTATTCTTTGAATTTCAGATTTGTTTATTTATGAAATAAAAATGGACTCAGTATATGGAATATATATGTGCTTTTATATTTTATATATCATACCCAGATGTAAGTATACACTGAAGCAATAACAATTAGAGAAATCATGAATTTAGGAGGGAGTAGAGGGAAGTCTAACAGAGGTAAGATGGATGGGACTGGTATAGATACAGTACTCAGGACTCAAAATAAAATATAAATTAACATTATTGAAAGAATGTCAAAAATTCTGTAATCCAAGAATCACCTACAATAGTTTTGCTAAATTAGCACTTCATCCATTGTGTTTACTTTTTACTAAACATTGCTATCAGAATACACTACACTGTTGATTATTTAGAAAGTGTAACAGTAGTATGGAATTGGAAATGGACCCAAAATATTTTTTCAATGAGTATAAATTTGTTTCATTCATTAGGAAATGTCTACTTGATAGATTTCCTGCATCATAGTGTAAAATGAAGAATTCTACTGGAACCTAGTGATTTTTTTTTTCATTTTATTTGTCTGTTTTATCCATGTACCTCTCTTCTCCCCCTTATTTCTCTTCTTCCAATTCCTCCCAGTCAGCCTTCAGCATTTCCCCATTCCCAAATCCCCCCCAAAAGCAAGAAGTACCAACGTAGGTCAGCTCAGCTTGGCACATCCACTCCAGGCAAGTCTGATTTTCTCATCCCAAAGTTAAAACTGGTTAGGTGTTCCTCTGCAGGGAATGAGCAACAAGGTACCAGCCCCCACACAGGAACATAGTCTGATCTAACTTCTTAGGGCTCCACATGCTGCCCATGCAAATCAACAGTTACCTACCCTTGAAGGGCCTCGCTCCTTTTCCCCATGGAACTCCAGTGAGTTTTGTTAATTTAGTGAGCTCCCCAGAACTCCAGAAAGCCATCACTGTGGGAATTTTCCTTATCATCCTTATCTCATTGCTCATACAGACTCTCCTCCCCTGTTCTCAGTCTAACCAGGATTTTGATCAGGTGTTCAACCATGGTTAAATGTCTCTACCTCTATTCATTATTGGATGTAGATTTTGTGATGACACTTAGGGTAGTTATTTATTTGCTTATATAAGAAGTCCTATTTAGGCATCCTCTCCACTATTAGTTGAAGACTTGGCCATGGAAATTCTGTGAGTTCTTGGAGGTTTCCCTAGCACCTGGTCTTCCAACCCCACATTGGCTTCCTCTATCAAGATATCCATCTCTTTCTATTTCCTTTTTTGTTGCTCCTCTCACTCAACAATCTCTTTCTCTCATGATTTGTTCCCAACTCTTCTTGGCTGCAACCAGTTGTGACCCCAATTTGCTAAGGTGATCTTCTCTACTTTCTCTTGCTAGGGAATTTCTGGATGTCTCTCTTATGCTCCTTCTGATCACAAGCTGTTCAAGGGTTGTATGCAGCCTGGGTATTCTTTGTTTTTAGTCTAAAATCCATGTTTATATGAGTACATTCCATGCCTTTCTTTTTGGGCTTATGATACCTTGCTCAGGAGGATATTCCTCAAATTTATTTGGCTGCAAATTTTAGGATGCCATTTATTTATTTTTTATTATTTTGTTTATTTATTTTACTGCTGAGTAGTACTCCATTGTACTGATTTACCACTGTTTGTTAATCCATTCTACACTTGAGGGTAATCTAGGTTGTTTCCAGTTTCTTGCTATTATGAATAATGCTGCTATGAACATAGTTGAGGTACTGCTTTTGGGGTAAGAATGTGCATCCTTTGTATATATGCTCAATAGTGGTATTGCTGGATAATGGGGAATATTGATTCCCAATTTTATTAGGGACTGCCATACTGCTTTCCAAAGTGGTTATACAAGTTTATACTACCACCAACAATAGAAGAGTGTTTCCCTTCCTCAGGATTATAGTTCTGTTTAGGTCTTTCATCTGATCTTGGCTTAATTTTGGTAAGTGGTACCTGTTCAGAAAGCTGTCCATTTCTTTTAGGTTTTCCATTTTTAGTGGAGTATAGATTTTCAAAGTATGATGTGAAAATTCTCTGGATTTCCTGGGTATCTGTTTTTATGTCCTCATTTTCATTTCTCATTCCATTATAATGGATACTCTCTCTGTGTGTGTTTTGTTATTTTAGATAAGGGTTTATCTATCTTGTTGACTTTTCCAATGAACCAACTCTTTGATTCATTGATTCTTTGTATTGTTCTCTTTGTTTCCATTGTATTGATTTCAGCCCTAAGTTTGATTATTTCCTCTGTTCTACTCCTTCTAGGTGAGTTTGTTTCTAATTGTTCTAAAGTCTCCAGCTGTGCTGTTAGGTCTCTTGTGTGAGATCTCTCTATGTGTTTCCTATAAGTATCTAGTGCTATGGGTTTTCCTCTTAACATTGTTTCATTGTGTTCCATAAGTTTAGGTATTTTGTAGATTCACTCTCATTAAATTCTAGAAAGTCTTTGATTTCTTCTAAATTTCTTCCTTGACCCATAGGTGGGCCAATTGAGAGATGTTCAGTTTCCATCAATGTATATGCTTTCTGTGTTTTTTGTTGTTATTGAACTCTTACTTTAGACCATGGTGGTCTGATATGATACAAGGAGTCATTTCCATTTTTTATGTATTGATATTTGCTTTATGACTGAGTATGTTGTCAGTTTTTTATAGAAAGTTCCATGGGGTGCAGAGAAATATGTATAATCCTTTATGTTTGTGTGGAGGGTTCTTTATATATCTATCAAGTCCATTTGGATCATAACATCTTTTGGATCCCTTATTTTTCTGTTGAGTTTCTGTTTGGTTGACCTACCTATTGGTGAAAGTGTGGTATTGATGTCTCCCATTATTAGTGTGTGGGGTTTGATGAGAGGTTTAAGTTTTATATATGTATGTGCCCTTGCGTTGGGGGCATAAATATTCAGGAGGGCGAATTAATCTTGGTGAATTTTCCCCGAGATGAATAGTAGTTTCTGTCCTGGTTGATTTTGATTGATTTTAGTTTGAAGTCTATTTTTTTTTAGATATTAGGATTGCTATACCAGCTTGTTTCTTAGCAACATTTGATTGGAAAGATTTTTCCCAACCTTTTACTCTGACCCTGTGTCTGTCTTCAAAGTAGAGGTGTTTTTCTTATATGAAGCATAAGGATGGCTTCTGGGTTTTTTTTTGTTTTGTTTTGTTTTGTTTTGTTTTGTTTTTTGTTTTCATTGTGTTAATGTGTGTCTTTTTATAGGTGAATTAAGTACATTGATATTAAGGGATACTAATGAACAATGATCGTTATTTCCTTTTATTTTTGGTGGTAACTTGTTTGTATTTCCTTCCTTTGGGTTTTATCTTCTGTGGGAATTTTGATTGTTTGTGGTTTTACAGATGTATCTGGTTTCCTTAGGTCAGAATTTTCCCTCCAGTATTTTCTGTAGGGCTGGATTTGTGGATAGGTATTGTTTCAATCTGATTTTGATGTGAAATATCTTGTTTACTCCACTTATAGTGATTAACAATTTTGCTGGGAATAGTAGTTTAGTTTGGCAGCCATGCTCTTTTAGTGTCTGTAAAACATCTGACCAGAACCTTCTTGCTTTCATTGTTTCTATTGAATAGTCAAGTGTTATTCTAATGTGTCTGCCTTTATAAGTAGTTTGGTCTTTTTCCTTGTAGCTCTTAGTCTTTTTTCTTTGCTCTGTAGGTTTAGTAACTTGATCATTATGTAGTGAGCAGACTATTTTATTTGGTGTTCTGTAATCCTCTTGTATCTTTATAGACAATTCCTTCTTTAGGATAGGAAAGTTTACTCTTATGATTTTGTTGACTATATTTTCTGTGCCTTTGAGATTGTATTCTTCTTCTTTGATTCCAGTTATTCTCAGTTTTTTTTTTTTCATGGTATCCTAGGTTTCCTGGATGTTTTGTATTATGACTTTTTTGGTTTTAGTGTTTTCTTTAACTGGCATATCTTTTCCTCTCCAAAGATTCTCTCTTCTATCCCTTGCATTCTGTTCATTATGCTTGCATCTGTAGTTCTGGTTTGTTTCTTCAGGTTTTCTATTTTAAGTATTGCCTCATTTTTGTGCCTTCTTTATTGCTTCTATTTCAATGTTTAATTCCTCTCCTGTTTCTTTCACCTGTTTGATTGTTTTTTGTTTTCTTTTGTTTTTTCAGGGATTTGTACATCACTTCCATTTTTTTCTTTGTATTTTGTTCTATTTCTTTAAGGGAGTTTTTTATATCCATTTTTATAGCTTGTATTATAAGTTGTTTTTAAGATAGTTTCCTTCTATTTACCCTTCATTCTTAATGTTTTACAACCACCAGCTTTTTTCTGGTTTTTTTTTTTTTGATGTTCTTTATATTGATATATATATATATATATATATATATATATATATATATATATATATATATATATATATATATATTTTGCAGTGTCCTCTGCCCATTGCTTCCTTGGTTCAGTCTTAGTCTGCTCATGGTTGTCTCCTAGGCAGTTGAATGTCTCCAGTAATTGCAGGGTCCCCTCTTATTCAGCTTTTAGTTGGCTGTAGGCCAAAGAGCAGTGTATCTTGAATTGGCACAGGGTTTTTTTTTTTTTTTTTTTTTTTGGAAAGGTCTTAGTTTGCCTTTAGTTGGCTCTTATTCAGCAATGAACTAGGAGTCTAGGAGGCTACAGGGTCTCCAGTTTTCAGTGTGTGATGATACAAATTGTGTTTTGGCATGTTTTGGCATGTTTTGGCCTGTGGGATATCCCTCAAGCTTCATTTTGCTGGGGATTGGGCTTATGTGGAGGGCTCTCACAGTTTTTGTTTGTTTGTTTGTTTAGAGAAGAGCTGGGTATGGTTGAGGTGTTGGCTGCTGTGTCTCAGGGCCAGTGTTCAGAGACCATGCTCTCTGCTTGACCTGAGGGCTGGGGTTTCACTCATGGCACAGTCAATTGTGGACCAGGAGACAGGCTTTTGGGTCTCCAGTTGTAGGGTGTGATGATGCAGAAGAACCTAGTGATTTTAAGATGAACAAATTCTCTCACGTGTATAAATGAGCATTGCTTCAAATTCTAAGATACCCAAAAGAACACATAGTATGTTCACAGTGTTGGCACTTGCTGGAACACAGATATTTCTTCTTCAACCACAACAGGAGTCACATTTACTGCTAATACCTTTCCTATTCGCAAGAGTCAAAACCTATACCTATCCACTCCATGAAAATCTGTTTCTGCTGCACACAGCAGCAATTCTCTTGAGTCTGTAAAATACTGATCTAATTATAATGATGACCTCCCAGTTGCTCCTACCATTAGTAGAAAATGTATGGCAACAAAGCAGCTGGTTCATGTGTTCTCTGTCATTTTTTTCTTTCTGTTAAGACTTCCTCAGAAGATGATGACAAAAAGTGGTCTGTCAGAATTTTCTTAGAAGCTGGAGGTATAACTACTCAGTCAGAACTCCCTCAGAATCTATATGAATGGCTGGTGTCAGAACTCTCTCAGAAGCTGGAGTTATGTTTGATATGCCATCAGTTCCTCAGAAGTTGGATATGTGACTGCTCTGTCAGGAATTATCCAAAGTTAGAGGTATGGGATGGTTTGTCATGACTCTTTCAGAAGATGGGATGTTCCTGGCACATTGGTCCACAATTAGTATCTTCATCTAACACAGGTGGACATAGGAATGGTAGACTACAGCATTTTGAGCTATCTCTCCTCCTGGAGGCATATTGAGTTCCTTTCAGGCTAGTGTCCAACAGACTGTGATGTTACAGCTGGACATCTCAGCTATATCTTAGAATTTGTTCTAAAAACAAAACTCTGTGCCAGTGTCCATCACTGTCGCATTTACAACATTGCTTGGGCAAAAGCCATTTTCCTGATTTTTGAGGAACCTTTACCCCATTCTCTCTAAAGTATAATCAGATTTTCTGAATTAGTGGAAAGGTCATATGTCTCAAATACTTTGAATTCATAGACACACAGTTTTCTTTTCATTTTGAACTTTTATTATTTTTTGTTAATAAACTTGCCTAATTCTGATGCAAATGACACCATTATGTAGCAAGGGGTTTCTTTGAGTCTGGATTGAATCACCATGGGACTTTGCTTCAAGCAAAATTCTGTGTAATTCCTGACTTTGTTGGTGTGTCAAAGTTTTTTAACTTAGAACCATATACTCAGTCATGAGTGTGGTTAACAAAAGAACTTCCCCTGCTATTACTTATTCATTATAACAATGCAAATGGGTAAGAGAATTGAATAATCTTATAATTTCAAAAAATATGAATAATATAGTCTTAAAACTTCAAATATAATTGAGAATAAATAGCATGATCTAAATACTGTGAAAATTACAGTACTAATTTGTGTGTGTGCATGTGAGTGTATGCATGTGAATGTGTGTGTGTATGCATGCAACTTTATAAGGGTTGTCTTTGTCTCATTTTTATGTTGTTCTTTTGAGACAGATTCAATATTTCTCTTTTATGAAAAAGAAACTGCTTTGCAGGTCAAGATCATGGTGAGGAAAACCACAAAGGCAGCTGATCTGAGCTACTAGGAGCTTATTGACTCAGGACTAAAAGATGGGAATCTTTGTAGGACTGAACTAGGTTTTCTAAATGTGGGTGACAGTTATGTGGCTTGGGTAGTTTGTGGGGCCTTTGACAGTAGAACCATGATTTATCATTAGTGCATGTACTGGCTTCTTGGAGCCCATTCCTTAGGGAGGGATGCTTTGCTCAGCCTACATACGGGAGTGGGGGGGAAGAGCTTGGTGGTCCTGCTTATCTCAATATGCCAGACTTTGTTGAATTCCCATGAGAAGCTCTGCTCTCTTTGAAGAGTGGATGGGGGAGATGAGAGGAAGAGGAGGGAGGGGGGAGAAAATGAGGATGGTATGAAATAAAACACTTTTAAATGAAAAAAGATAATGAAAAGAAAAGAGATTGTAAGCCTGATGCTCTTTCTCATTAGTTATAAAAAATGAGGTTTAAAAACATGATCTGACATACTTTGTGGTCACTTTTTGTGACCTTACTCCAAAGTTTCATATGGAGAATGGCTGTCATTGACAGGTGACAAAGCTTTAGGTTTTGGTTGTCATTGAGAGTTTATGAAAGGTTTAGGTATAAACAGTTTGATACCAGGTCCACAGGAGGTAACATTTTATTTGAAATGTAGACTTTTTAAGGAGAATCAAAATACATTTATTGCAAAAATATTTTCTGTAGGTGATTACATAAACTTAATTTTTACTTTGTTAAAAGAGCAAGAGAAGTATGTCTATTCATGATGGTATTTTTTTGTGTGTTTGATTTAGCTATATAAAGTTTTCTTTAGTATAACAATTTCAATCATATCTTCGACGATTGTCAGGTTACATTACATATTTGCATGCATCCTATCATTTCTACTAGATTCAATTTTAAAAATTCTTGATATTTCTTAATTGGTCCATATGTCATTTAGATGCTTAATGTTAAATATATCTGTGTCTTGGGTTCATCAAGTGTTCTTATTATTGATTTATGGTTTCCCTCTATCCCTGTTACAGAAGTAGAAGTTTTATGCTATTTCCTAGTTTAAATTTCTTAAAAAGTATGTTTTGACCTCTAATAGGATGACTTGATGAATTCTTCAAAAGATTAAGAAAAATGTGTATATTTCCCTGATATTTGATAAGTAGTGTGTGTTTTAAAATTACATCACAATAAATAACTATAAATGATTTCCAAGCATGTAGCTGCTAATTATATCAATGAGTATATGAAGGTCTGTAGAAGTTAGAAAGACCCAGTTGAGTAGTGTCCCTTCCTCCCTGGTTTTCTTTCTATTTTTTTTTCTCTGATATGGCTATTATTCCTGAAACATCTATCACCTTCCCTAAAATTTTGTTACTTTTATGTTATGCAATCTGACACCTTCTTGTTATGCAACTTAAGGACTGGGACACTGTAATGATTTCCATGACAGTGGTTCCCTTTGTTCTTTTATGATGCCCCACTTCATATCTGAAAACTGTTCTGTTCAATATCTATTCTTTCTGACATTAATTTTGATACTGATGCTTTCTTTTAATCACTGATTGCAGAGCACATTATCCCTCTGATAATATCATAGTAGCTGTATTTAAATTACCATTTCTATAAACAGACAGTTGAATCTTGTTTCATGATCAACTCTGACAAACTTCTTTAACTGGAATAGTCAGATGAATGTTCAAAGTAGTCATTAAGACGATTGGATTCAGATTTTTTCTTCTCTCTGCCTTACTTGTCCCATATTTACTCCATTTTTATATTGTCTTTTTCTATTGGTAATGATGTTACTTATTTGACATGCTGTTATCTCCCTTATTAATTCCTTAACATATCATTTACCTTATTTTCAACATATTTTATGGCAAAACTTTCATGGTAAACATTTACATTTCATAAAAGTGTATATACTCCATTTTCTGTACAGGAAGCATGCGTCTCTATAATAAAAACCCATTGTATTTTCTCTTGCCCACACCTTATAATTTTGCTGACTGTCATTTTATATAGAAATAAGGATCTGTGCACATAGTTATACATACAAACATGGCACTGATAAATATATATATATAGTCCATGCATATCCACAGTCATACATACATACCACATACAATAGAGAACACATTACATATTTGCAGTACATACTATTTACACATCAATACTATATAAATATACAAATAAATATATCACAAATATATACTATTTGCAAACATACAGGAATAATACACCAACACACACACTACATACTACATGTATACACATATAACACACCTATGAACATGCAAACCACACAAATACATACTATGCACATGTATATGTGGACTTATGAGGAAATAGACAATTTCAGATAGCCTTTCATAGGCATGTCTTTATCCTGAAAAAAGATGGTACTAAGAGGGGAAGCATATGTAACCTAATTATAATATGAATGCAGTGCACTTACAAATGGGACAGTCTTATGAGATAAACCTAATAAGGCTTGATGGACCTTTCATCTATGTAAGAATGCGCCTTAACAGGTATCTTCAACATGTGACCCAACTGCTGAGGTCTGATTTGTGAGCACCTAACCTCTGGAATTGTAAGAGGCATTTTTATATTGATTGTGGTAGTTTGTTTGCAGCATTGTGGATGGGCCAGAAAGGGCATATATAGTTTGCTTCTTGTTTTTTAGTTTAGTTTAATTTAGTTTTTCTTCTCTCATATATCTGGACTGCTGCCTCTCCTTGCTTCCCCTCTTCCAGTCCCTCAGCCTACCTGCCTTATTCCCTAGTCCACTACTCATAAGAAAGGAGAATACTTCCCACTGATATTAGCCAAATTTGCCATAATATGATGCAATATGACTAGTCATATACCCTCCTATCAAGGTTGTACAAGGCAACCCAGTAGGAGGGGGAAGAACCAATAAGCAGGCAAAACAGACAGATGCACATATTTCAATTGTTAGGTGTCAAGAAAAATCCCAAGTTAAACAACCACAAGATGTATGAAGAGGCCTTGATGATGACCAATGCAGATTCCATGGTTGCAGCTTACATCTCTGAGCCCTTGGAAACCTTGCTTAGTTGATTCTGTGAGCTGTGTTCTGGTATCCTTGACACCTCTGGCTCTTACCTCCATTTTAGATCAGTAGTACTGAACCTGTGAATTGAAAATATTTTGGAGGTTGAATAACCTATTCATAAAAGTCACACACTGTATATTTACATCACAGCATACAAGAGTAGCAAATTTACAGTCATGAAGTGGCACTAGAAATAATTTCATGGTTGAGAGTCTCCACCACAATATGAGGAACTGTATTAAAGAGTCACAGCACTAGGAAGGTTGAGAACTATTGATGTAGGGAGTGCACCCAACCTGCTGGATATCTGCTGCTTTCAGGTTTCAAAGTATGTGATTTGCATGATGCACTGAATTTAAGAGTATTATTGGTTACTAAGTTTCATCATCTATGCTAGTTTTTCTCTCTTTATTCTACCTCAGACTTGCTCATTAGACATCATGTGGTTTAGGTAAGAGTTATGAAGACCTTTAGTAATTCATTCTTATTTCAGCCTCTTTTGACTCTTTACATTATTAAGCTTTCAGAATTTATCAGATCAAAGATTCTTTTCTCTGTTTTTTTTTTTTTTTTTTTTTTTACAGTGAATAGATTCTCCCATAAGGCGTACTCTCTGTTTGCAGTGGAGTGTTCTAGCCTCTGATTCTTGTTTCTGTCTGCTCATTCTGACACTTGTTATTTCATGGTGATAAAACTAGTCTATTAGATCACTATGCCTGTTCATTGTATTTGCATTGAATTGTCACCTTAGCAATTCCAAAAATCTTTATCATGTCTGCTTCTAATCTTTTCTCAGATTGTGCATTTATGTCTTGGTGTGGATATAATTCTGACTCTGAGAGAAGGTATGTAGATAAAAAGCTCTACAAAATACCTGAAATGAACTGGCAGGATGTGAGAAATACTCTAATTCTCTGATTAGTCTCAGTACTTAGCCTGTGTCTTAGACTGTAAATCTCTGAACTGTTTCTTAGCCACACCTGTGTGTCAGAGAAGGGTCACAGTGTCCTAGAATTGAGTGAATCCCATCTTACACATGGATAACAGGGGCTGTGGTCAAGAATATCCCATTTTTACATGACTGTTTGTGGATCCTAAACCTGGAGTTAAGTTGATCCAATCTTACATGTGTTTGACTGTGGCTCCTAGACCTGAGTATTTCCTGTCTGTCTGTTAATCTTGATTTTTATAGTTTTCAGAAGGTGGGATCTGATTAGTGGTTTCTTCTGAGGGAACATTCCATTAAGGGGCATGATATGACCATACCAATAGCAGGATGAAAAGTGGATTTTGAAATGATACTTAGTTTAGAAGTCTATCAGTTTCTGGTCATATATTATATCAAACTATAGCCATTGAACTCCCCCTGAAGCTTGTGTTTCTGACTTTTACTAAGATGTTTGTTTCTTTGTTTTCTTTTTATTCTCTTTATTTTGTGGGGATAGGCTGATGAAAAGTCTCTATTAATTTTTTAAAACATTTTAAAATTCATTCTTATTTGTATGTTCATTTTATTTTATTAAAAGGCATTTTTATCCATGTATCACCCTGCCCCCCCTTTACTCCTCCCGATCCATCCCAGTCAGACTTCATCCTCCCCCTCCTCATCCCCCATCCCCTCCTCCAAAAACATAAGAAGTCCCAAGGTGGGTCAACTCAGCATGGCACATCTACTCCAGGCAAGTCCATTTTTCTTATCTCAATATCACAACTAGGTTAAGTGTTCCTCTGCGGGGAATGGGCTCCAAGAAATCCTTTATAAAAATTTTATACATGAGCCTTCTATCATTTTTATTCATTTCTCTTTCTAACTCCTACTGTGTGCCCTCATTTCATGTGAGAATTTCATAAATGTATCTAATGAGTTTGGACTGGCTAACCTCCTTTTGTCTCCAATTCCTGCCCTGTATTCCCCAAATATAATTGGTTATTCTATTGGTGTGTAGAAAAGTGATTATGCTCCTGGTCACAAAAAGAATGCTAAGGAGAATATCAGAAGAATTGGAAATCACAATCCACGCTTTTGTGGGCAAATTCAGATGGGCCCTGCTCAGAACAATATTGATCACTAAAGACAAATACCCTGCATGAATCTCTTAGACAGTCATATTGGCAAAAACCTGAGGACATATATACAGAGAGCAGAAGCACTTGTCTCCTTGAGCATGAGCTATTTTACTCTTTAGTCCACTATTTGTCATAGCTGCCAAACATTCTATTGAGAGGAAAAAGATTTCATTTAAAATATAAGCATTAAAATTAAAATTTTATGTAAAATAAATAAAAAATAAAAAAGAATAAAAATTAAAAATTTCGTGATGGAAACTTATCTTCCCAGATAATATAGCTTTGAATAGCTGTAGTCATGTTATAAAATCCTCACCCTTAGTGGTTACTAAGTGTGATCTTAGAAGATCACTTATTTACTTTATATCCTGCTTCCTTTGTGTAGTTTAGGAGAATTTATACAAGTACTATGGTGAAGTTATATGGCAGCATAATATGGAACACACACTGGAGGCTGTGTGCTTCATCAATAACAGTTGTCACAGTGGCTTTCTGAGAAAAAACAAATTAATTTTGGCATCATTCACCATTTGTGAATCTAGATCCTCTCCTTCCTTCAAGAGTATCATTCAAAACTAACACTGGGACAAGGGAGATGCTCTTATCTTCAATTACTGGTATTCTACAGAGACAAAAATCAGTATGGTCACATATGGATGTTCCTGCCTCTCCAATTTCTTCATGCTTAGATGTTGATCAACACAAAACAAACATTATATTTGTGTGTGTGTGATTATTTTGTATTGTTGCAACTCAATCTTATTAATGTTTTTGCTTTCTTTCTGTTTATTTGCTTTAATAAAGCATAATTGATTATATTTCTAGTTTGAGATCAGAAAGAAAGTGGACAGCTGTCCCAGCAGCTGCCATCTCTTCATGTGTGCTGAGTCTGACCTGATACAGAGTGAAAGGCCAACCAAGATGAGGGGCTTATTTTATACCTGCATCATCTTATTGTATCCTATATTTCTGTCCTGACTCAGAAATTGCCAGAATTAGGACCTTTATGTAACCAAATTTCTTTAAATTTGTGGCTAAAGAGCAAAAGAAAAATGTTTCCTAAATTACTTAAAATGTGTGAAAATGAATAGTTGTACTTTTGAGAACAGAGTCTATTTCTATTGCTAATTGCCTAATGACAGATTTGATTTGTTTTTTTTTTAATAGAGTAATTCATTTTACATTTTTTATATGAGTATTTTGCCTGTATCAATGTCTGTGCTTCACATGTCTGTAGTATCTGAGAAGGTAGGAAGAGGGCATCAGATAACTTCATACTGGAGTTACAGACTGATGTATGTGAACTGTTATGTAGATGCTGAGACCTGAACAGAGTTCTTCATAAGAGCAACAAGTTCTCTGAAATATTAAACTATCTCCATAGTTCTTTCCTAGAATTTTTTTTTCTATTCATTTACGTTAAGGTGCTAAATGTATTTTAAAATATTTTGGGTTGTTTCATTTAATTTTTTCATATATCTGAATCATTGTAAGTGTGTCTAAAGACCACAGAGGTCAGATAAGGATATTAGAGCCTCTGAAACTGGAGTTACATTGATTATGAGACTCCATAGTTTCTAGGAACCACACCAATGTCTTATGCATTCTTAAACTTGAGATAGCTCTTCAGCCTAGATGTAATTTTAAATTAATTAATAAGAGTTAAAAAAAAGATCAACTGTCTTTATCTAAGTAAATTTTTAGGTGTGATCCCATTATATACAATTCACATATATTTTTAACTTCTCAAATATTTGATAACAGAAACAGTAAGTTCTACTCTTGTTTTTAATCCAAAACATATCCCTGAAGCATATGTTTAGTTTGTTGAGCTTGACTTAAAATTGGAATTATAAAATAACAGAAAGGTCTACATTCCGAACTATTTCTGTTACAGAATAAACATAACTAATAATTTCAAATAACATATGATCTAGAAAGTATAGACTAGATAAAAAAGATTGTTTTAACTAGGGTGTCTGTGACGGTTTTCATAAAATGTAAAAGAACAAACTGGATTTGGTGTGCTCACTTTTGAAATTTTTTTAATCTTTTACATTAGTTTTTTTAAAGGTATTTGAATATACCTGTCACTGGTCCCCTTTCTTCCTGTCTTCCTAATCAACCTACCAGCTTCATCTACCTCATAACTCTATCCTATTTTCAGAAAGTGTAAGGACTCTCAGGGTGATTCAATGCAGTCTGGTATATCCAGTTGAGGTAGAAGTAAACCTCACACTCCAATATCTAGGATGAGCAAGGAGTTTCTTTGTAGGGAATGGGCTCCAGGAAGCCAGTTCATGCACTAAGAATAAATTCTGGTCACATTGCCAGAGACACCACAAATTGCCCATATCATTCTATTGTTATCCACCTTCAGAGGGCCTAGTTTAGTCTCATGCAGGTTCCTCTAAGGTCAGTTTAGAGTCAGTGAGCTCCCAGTAGCTCAGGTCACCTATCTCTGTGGGTTTCCCCATCATGATCTTGACCTCTTTGCTCATAAAGTCTCTTGCTCTTCTGTTTAGCAGGACTGGGAGTTTGACCCAGCACTTAGTTGGCTCTCTACATTTGCTTCAAACAGTTACTGGATGTAAGATTTATAATGACAGTTAAGGTGGTCTTCAATTTGACTACGGGGAAAGGTAAGTTTAAGTACCCTTGACACTATTGCTTGGAGACTTAGCTAGCTAGGATCACCATTGTGGATTCTTGGGCACTTCCATAAGTATCAGGTTTCTTTCTACCCATACAATGGATCCCTCTATCAAGATATCTATCTCTTTATTCTCCATCTCTGTCCTTCCCCCAACTCCATAATTCTAATGTTTCCTTCCCACCTTCTCTTGACTCCTTCCCTCTTTGGTTCCAATTCACACAGGAGATCTTATCTATTTCCCCTTCCCAGGGGTAGGGAGAAATCCATGGATGGATGGCTATCTTAGGTTCTTCTTTGTTTCCTAGCTGCTCAGGGGTTGTAAATTGTAGCACAGATATCCTTTCCTTTACATCTAAAATCCACTTATGATGGGACACATACCATATTTATCTTTCTCGAGCTGTGTTACTTCAGTCAATATGATTTGTTCAGTTCTACCCACTGCCTGCAAATTTCAAGGTGTCATTTTTTTCCACTGAGCAGTGCTCCATTGTGTAAATGTGCCACATTTTTAAAAATCCATTCTTCAATAGAGGGGCTTCTAGGTTGTTTCTTGGTTATGCCTATTACAAATAATGTTGCTATGAACATATTTGAACAAATGTACTTATGGTAAAAACTTGAATTCTGTGGGTATATATCTAAAAGTTATATTGCTGGATCATAAAGTATATTGATTTCCAAATTTCAGAGAAGTGGCCATACTCATTTCTGAAGTGGCTGTAGAAGTTTATATTCCCACAAGCAATGGGGGAGTGTTCTCCTTGTTACATATCCCATCCAGAATAAGCTGTCATCATTTTTTTTAAAATTTAGCCAGTCTGACAGGTATAAGATGGCATCTCAGAGTAGTTTTGATTTGCATTCCAGTAGCAGCCAAGGATGTTGAACAATTCTTGATATGTCTTTCAGCCATTTAAAAGTCTTCAATTGAAAATTATATATTAAGCTCTGTATCCCATTTTAAAATTGGAATATTTGGGTTTTTTTAGTTTCAAGTTTCTTGAGTTCTCTATACATTTTTGACATCAGTATTCTGTCAGATGTAAGGTTGGTGAAGTTATTTTCCCATTCTATAGGCTGTTATTTTTTCTTATTGATCATATCTTTTCCCTTCCAGAAGATCCTCCAGTTTAGAAGGTCCCATTTATTAATTGTTGATCTCAATGTTTGTCTTATTAGTGTTATATTTAGAAAATTATTTCCTGTGGTGTGACAGTGCTTTCAAGACTACTTCCCACTTTCTTGTCTATCAGGTTCAGTGTAAGTAGGTTTATATTGAGGTGTTTGATCTATGATCTACTGGAATTTTGAATTTTATGCAAAGTATATACTTGCATCAATTGGTATTATTTTTATTTATTTAATTTTTTAAAATATCTAACACTGCTTCTTCCAGTCCCTCCCAGTCCCCCTTCAGCCTCTCACCATCCCCTATCCATTCCCCAAGGAGGACAAGGGTCCCAAGTTGGGTCAGTTCAGGCTGGCATATCTAGTTGAGGTAGTTCTAAGTTCCTCATGCCAGTATTAGGGCTGAGTGAGGTGTTCCTCTGTATGGAATGGTTTCTGAGATGTCAGATCATATAGGAACGTAGTCTGATCCTACTGCAAGAGGCTCCACAAATTGCCCATGCCATTTGACAGTTTTATACCTTTTGAGGGTTTATTTTATTTCTGTGAAGGTTTCTTGGTGATTATTTCAGAGTCTGTGAGCTCCCAATAGATCAGATCAGCCATCTCTGTGGGTCTCCCCCTCATGATACTGATCCTTTTGCTCATATACATTCTCCCCTCTCTCTCTCTCTCTCTCTCTCTCTCTCTCTCTCTCTCTCTCTCTCTCTCTCTCTCTCTCTCTCTCTCTCTCTCTCCAGATAGATCAGGAGATCTACCTGGTGCTTAGCTATTGATCTCTGCTTCTTCCTCCATCCATTGCTGGATGAAGGTTCTATAATGACAATTAGGATGGTCATCCATTTGATTATAGAGTAAGTCCTGTTTAGGTGCCCTTTATAATGTTTTTTAGAGTCCTAACCTGGGACGTCTTGTGAGTTTTTGAAGGTTTCCTTAGCAACAGGTTTCTTTCTAACCCCACAGTGGCTTCCTCTATTAAGATATATATTCCTTTTTTCTCCCTCTCTGATGCTGCTCTGCCTCAGCTGTCTCCATCTCTCATGATTTGTTCCTACCTCCCCTTGCTGGCTCCCCAAGTATGATCCCAATTTACTCAGGAGGTCTCTATTTCCCGTTCCCAGGGAGATCCATGGATGTCTCTCTTAAGTTTCTTCTGTTACCAAGCTGTTCAGTGGTTACTATTTACAGCCTGGATATTTTTTTGCTTTATATCTGAAATCCACTTATGAGTGAGGATATACCATATTTATCTTTCTGGGCCTGTGTTAACTAACTTGGGATGGTACTCTCCAAATCTATCAATTTGCCACAAATGACATTTTATCTCATTGCCTACTACTCTTCCTCTTTGTATTTATGATAATTTATAAATATAATGAATATTTTTCCAATATAAAAACAAATAACTAAAATTTATTAAAGCTTTATAAAAATATACTCAATTGGTCATCTATAAGTCTCTAATCAGTTCTTGGTTCCCACATACTTGTTTAATACTGAACATACCAGAGAGAAGAAAGCTTTGGATTCTGCTAAACTATTGAAGTTTCAAAGGAATCCTGGAAAAGCCTTTTGTAAAACACAGTCTAGATACAAAAAAAGATATCCTTGCCATATACTTACAATTTAAAATTAAAATGGTCAATGTCTCATTTTATCATAAGTCAGTAGAATCTTTTAAAGAAAGTTTTTTCTTGAACCAAGAAAACTACTGAACAAATTGTGGTGATATATTGTACATTTAATAAAATTAGCCTGAAATATCAGAGGACAGAGCCACCCACAGAGCTAAGGCAAGAAGGTCAGGAGTAGTGACTCATGCCTTGGGCGATTCTGTGGGTTCAAGGCCAAATAGAACAAGATTGTAGTGGCACACATCTTTATTCCTAGCAATAGGAAGTAAAATAGCTGCATGAAGAGAGATGAGGTAAGTGTTAAGCTTTGCTTTGCCTTCCCATTCAGCTGAGGACTCAGGGGCATTCAGTCTAGGATTCCTGGATATAGTAATACCCTATGCAACCTGAGGATTAGGCTGGGGGAGAACTGGTTGTGGCTTTTTTTCTCTGTTTCTCTGACATTTCAGTTCTCCCTCAATATCTGACTCCTGGTTATTTTTATAATAACAAATAAAATTTGTACAATAACAAAATTATACATTTGTCACTTTTCATGGAATTTTACAACATAAAGAAGAGGTAAAAATGATGTCCTACTGTTTTTCACCATCTGATATAAGATTTTTGGGTTTTTGTTGTTGCTGTTTGCTTTCGAGACAGGGTTTCCTTGTGCATCTGTTCTTATCTTAGAACCAGTTCTATAGACCAGGCTAGCCTCAAACTCACAGAGATTTGCTTTATTCCATCTTCCAAATGCTGTGTTTAAAGGCATCAACTATCACTGCTAGGGAATAACTGATGTTTAAGCATATTTTCTTATTTATTTAAAAGTTTTTTTTTTTTTAATTCTACATACCAACCGTAGTTTCCTCTCCCTCCCCTCTTTTTGTTGATCCCCTTCTCCCTCTCCCTACCCCCCTATCCACTTCTCAGTGAAGGTAAGGTCTTTAGTGCGGAAAAAATAAAGTCTGGCCTATTCAAGGTGAGGCAGGACCAAGTCCATCCACCCTCCACCCATATCAAGGTTGATAAAGGGATCTTTTCATAGGAAATGAGCTCCAAGAAGATAATTCATGCACTAGGATAAATTCTGACCCTACCGCTCTACAAACTGCCCAAGCCACACAACTGTCACACACATTAAGAGGGCCTAGCTTGTTTCTATGTAGGTCCCCAGCTTTCAGTCCAGAGTTAGTAAGCTCTAAATAGCTCAGGCCAGCTGTTTCTGTGTATTTCTTTATCATGATATATTTGACCCTCCATGCATTTGACTGGACACCAGTTTCTCAGCACAGTACTTAGCTGTAAATCTCTGTATCTGCTTCCATCAATTACTGATCAAGGTTCTATGATAACAATTAGGGTGGTCATCAATCTGATTATGGAGGAAGCCCTGTTCAGGCACTCTCTCCACTATTGTTTGAGGTCTTATCCAAGGTCATTCTTCTGGATTCTTGAGAATATTCCTAGCACCAGGTTTCTTCCTGGCATAACTGGATGGTGGCATGTAGAAAACTGCAAAAAGATCCACATCTATTAACCTATACAAAACTCAAGTCCACATGGATCAAATACTTCAATATAAATCCAAGTTCACTAAACATGATAGAAAAATTTGGGAAGGTGCCTTGAACACATGGGTGACCACTTCCTAAGTATAACAGTAGTAGCACAGACACTGAGATCAAAAATTAATAAATGGGGCCTTCTGAAATTGAGAAGCTTCTATAATGCAAAGGACACAGTAATGAATACAAAACAGCTGCGTATAGAATGGGAAAAGATCTTTAACAGCCCTACCTCTGAAAGAGGGCTAATATCCAAAGTAATTAGCAAACTCATGAAACTAGGCATCAAAATATTAAATAATCCAATTAAAATTGTGGTATAGATAGAAACAGAGAATTCTCAACATATGAGCCTCAATTGGACAAAGGAAACTTACAGAACTCTCAACCTATTTTACTTTCACTTATGTGTATATGTATGTTTTCTATGTGTGTGCTTGTGCACATGGGTGTTGTGTTTATGAAGACTAGAAGGAGTCATCAGATTTCTCTGGAGCTGAAGGTGTCTTGCCACTGGAAACTGAACTTAGGTTTTTTTTTTTTTTTTTTTTTTTTTTTTTTTTTTTTTTTTTTTTTTTTTTTTTACAGAATCTGTAAGTTTCTTAACTGCTGAGATTACCTATATATGCACTCTGTAAAGCACCCTAAAGATGCTATAGGAAGATGTCATGTGCAACTGTACATAAGTTTCTCTGAAGGCATTTGTCCTTTTCATGAGATCTTCATTATCTTCCAATATTTGACTTCCACAGAAGTCCCTTTCCACCTGTCTTTATAGGATACAACTAAAGAGAATTTATATTCTCAAATCTCAAAGTCTCACAGAGCCAGCTTACAAACACTTGAAGTCCCTCACAGTTTGTGAGGTGTGCATTACTCACTTCTGAAGTTCCCCAGGGGAATCAACCTCCTGTCACTCACAGTGGTAAATGTGTTGAAAAGTAATCTTTTTTCCCAGTCTCAACCACTTCATAAAGAAGTTGCTTCCTTTTGAATCCTTGCCTTTGGCATACCCCCGGGGAATCCTAGCTGAGATATCTACTACAAAAACTTCTGTATATCTTGCCCTGCTTTTCAATGACCCAGATAGCTCTTTAATTAATTGCTATGACAGATTTTAAATAGTCTCTAGTTTCCTCTATCCCTAGCTGTTTCCATGGTGTTTCTGCCCTCTTCACATACTGTAAAATAATTAAGCTTGGTTTTATTCTTCCTAGGTTTGCAATTCTGGATCCTTTAAGTTTTTTTAAAGTGAAAATTGTATTAGATAAGGTTAAACATAAAAGGACCTCTTTATTTTGACCATTAGCAATAAGAAGTTGGAGATCATGTCTGTGAAGTGTGGGGCAACTTGTGGAAAAGCACTGAGTGTCACTGGGGTCTGCAGAAGCACATCCAAACATTTCCATGTGAAAAATTACTTGTATTTTCTTATTATAATTCTTAGTATAATTGGGTCATCCTTATTAGCCCATTGTTGCCTATCAATTAGGCTCTTTCTTTACTTTAAAGCCCCAAAGCTAGATGTTTACATAAGTATATGTTTCGCAGATAATTTTAAGAGAGTCAGCTTAGATTTAAAACTAACATTTATGCATTATAATATGCCCCAGGGAGCGGATTCTGGTGGTTTGAAAGAAAATTGTTCCATAGGTTCATGGGGAGGGGGACTATTAAGAGGTATGGCTTTGCTGAAGTAACTATGACTTTGTTAAAGAAAATTCGTCACTGAGAGTGGGCATTGAGGTTTCAGAAGTTCAAGCCACACCTAGGGTGGCTCATAGTTTCTTCCTGCTGCCTTAAGATCCAGAAGTAGAACTCTCAGATACTTCTCCAGCACCATGTCTGCCTGCATGCCACCATGCTTTTCATCATGACTAATGAAGTGAACCTCTGAACTGTAATTCAGCCCTACTTAAATGATTTTTTTAAAATATCAAAGTTGTGATTGTGGTGTCTCTTCACAAAAATAAAACCATAAGATACAAGTAAATTTGTATATGTTTCAAAGATTCTGAGAAAAATTCTGAATTGTAACCTTTGTAAAGTAAATACCCTTTAAGAGAGGAAAAAAAAACCTCTAAATTTTAATTGAAGTGAGTAGAATATTAATAACATTATGGCAATTTCCTGGTAATAAAATTTAAACATAGCGTTTCCCATTTTCTTCTTGCTTTGTGGTAGAAAACAGTACCAGCACTGGAAAAATTGTCCTTTGCCCTTTGATCTTGTGACCTTTGGCTTCTGTAAGCCAGGCTGTTTAGCAGTATAGATTTTCCAAACACTCTCTTTCTAACATATAAATTCTCCTGGTCTCTCTTCTTTATCCTGTGAAAAATTCACTTCTTGTAGATTAAAGACCCATCTTATTATGGTACTCTTGGTTTAAAGGAATGATAACTCAGCCCACAGCAAATACTTCTGATTCTAATTGGAAACGAAAAATGTAAACATTCCTCACAAACATATTAAAATTGAAGCTTTCAAGAGAAATTATTAAGAACATGGGACATGTATCTTTTGGAGGCTGAAAATATAATTTCTAATGTAGAGATACTACTCTCTCACTTGTCATCTATTATTAAGAATTCACAGTTACAAAATGTGGCTGCCCAGTGCCTTCTAGTGGTAAATTTTGCTTTGGCTCTGCAGCCTGGCATGTTATTTTGTCATGTAAGTTATAAAGAAAAATAGTTTTATAAAGAAAATTGTAGCATAGTATTTAAACATCAGAGAAAACAAAATAAAAACCATTCAGTTGAATAATGTTAGTGCATAGTCTGAAAATGCAAAGTAGGCAAATCCACTCAGTTCAATGATATCATGCCAATAGTGAGAATAAATGCACACAAAGCCTGTAATTATCTTTAGGAATACTTTTGAAAATAAGGCTATATAATTACAGAGTAAATTAAATTAGAAAAGGTACTGATAATACACATATTTAGCTGGCTGGAGGAAGAAAAACGATTAAAAAGAGAAAATTTTTATTAGATCCAAAACTTTTATGTTTCTCTCAGCATTTTGAAATATCAAATGTGAGAGCAATTTACAAAATCCCTTTAAGTCTAGTGAGTGGTACACTTTTCTGTATACCTTGTTGTAGGGGATTGTGTTGTTTCATGGTAAATAATTGTCCCACCCACTGGTTTAATAAAAAGCACTGATTGGCCAAAGGCAGGCATGAAGTATGGGTGGGGCTACCAGACTAACAAAACTCTTGAGAACAGGAAGCACAGAGGAGAATGCCAGAGAGAAGCTGGAAGAAGCAGAGGACAACTATGCTCCTGTGAGAAAAGGTACAGAGCCCCATGGCTGAACAGAATGAGTCATGGGTAAGATGAAGGGTAGAAAGCTAGCAAGTGATATGCCTGGGCCTTAGGTTGACCAGCATAGAACAATTGTAAACATCTTTGTGTCTCTTTGGGTCTGTGGGTCTGCGGGTCTGTGGGTCTGCGGGTCTGTGGGCCTAAACCTTGAGGTTAGGCCCAAAAGTATGGAACAAACACCTCTTACTACACCTTGTAATTTTGAAATAGGATAGAATATTCTTAGATCTCTGAGAATAGAATGTGAAGAAATTCCAAATTAAATTCCCCATGGCATCTTATGAGCATAATGGTAAAAACTCTGGCCATGCCCACTCCTTCAGGGTGTAAATATTGCTGATCCAGTACATACAGTGACAATGACTGAACTTGCCCTTACAGGAGCCTCTCAGCCATTCCTCTTGCCTGACGACCCTTTCAAGGTTGTGGTAAGAAGCCAAGACTAAGGTTTGAATGTTGTAAGGTGGCTTGTCTGAGACTGTCATAGGCAGAGGTTGTTGGAAAGCCCCTAGTAAAAGGTACTGGAGATGCTTGTCAAGACACTACTTTCCATTTTGTGAATGGAGAGAATCTCATTCCATTACATTATAAAAATTTACTGAAAGACATGAGAGGTAAGATATTAAAACCAAAACAGACAACAGAAAAACAACAACGACAATAGAACTGAAGCAACAGCTTACAGCATTTGTGTGTCTTAAACCCAACATTAGGAGTCTCTGTCTGTCATTGCGGATCACACTAGTTAGATTTTATTAAACATGTCCCTTCTCAGTCACCAAGTTTTTCAAAGTGTCCATGTCCATCTGTAAGGAGACATCAGGTTTAATTAAATTTGCCCCTTTCCCATTCTCAATACAGACATATATGAGCACACATATTAAGTACTATTATATTCTGTCCTCCAACTGGTAGTTACATATAAATTCCCACTTTCAGATCAGCCTTTTAATGATGACTTGCTTAAAAGTCAAATTTTTATGATATCTTTGTTATTAATGAAATTCAATTTTATGGATTAAGGAAGTTAGGCAATGAGCTCCTCACTTAGCCATACTCCTAACACCAAAGAACAGAGGGTCAAAGTTATAACGTTCATCTGATTCTGTAATCCCTGCAGGAAAGCAATTGCAATGAATTATTGAGACTCTATCAAGTGGTATAATCTTGGATTGTGAGAAAACTCATTGTGATATAAGCAAGCTCTGACATGTGAGTTTCAAACGTCATTTCCCAATTTCCTCTTCAATATACTGAAAATATAAAAATGCTACATAAATACACAATGACAAGTGGGTTTATGCATGTAGAATTCCTTGACAGATGTAAGAAATTGTCTATGAACAGTGTTGATCATGTGATATAATGATAACAGTGCATAATGCTGATTTATTATTTATTATAACACACAATTTCCAGAAAATGGAGCACCTTTCTCCACTGCAGGTAATGCTTCTATACTTTTGTAAAATCATTTTACTCAAAGACCTTAAGGACCATGACAGATTTATACAGGGAGGCTGCCTTGGCCCAAAGGGGCATGTCTTTTCTGCCTGTTCTGTCTGGCTGCTTTACTGCTTCAACTACTCCAAATGTATTAATATGCTCATTTACAAAAATAGATATGTAATTTATTTTTTCTTTTCCTTATTTTCACTGTTTTTCTAGGACATTCATTGATTTGTTTTCTCCTATTAAAGATTTGGGAAAGCCAAAAGTATCAAATTGGGATCCTACTGCTCTGGAGTGTGGCTTTCAAAAAGAAAAATGGTATCATCATTCCACTGAAGGCTTTCAAGCTTATGCTTTCTGCTTCTATGATTGAACTTAGTGTGGGCGGGACTTTAAAGGATTCAGGATTCCCTGTAGTCTATACAAGTTCTTGCAAGCTTTTGAAATGAACTTCAAAGAGAACATTTTAAAAACCAGTTAATTTTTCAGATGTTTTGTAAATATCTTTCTTTTCCCATGATTGATAGTCCAAATAATAATATTTTGTTTGACAAGTGAAATAATATTTACTTACAGCTACAGGTACCAATATCTTCATTAACTAGTTGAGATCAGCAACATAAATCAGTAGTCCTGAGAATTTCAACCATGATTTCAGGTGAGAACTGTGTATCATACAAAGCTTTTACAGTGTCTCACTCTCATGACAGCTGTGTGAGGTAGAACTGACTGCTTTGATTTTATTAATTAGGAAAATACAACTTGGGGAGTCTATAATATGACAGATTTCACCCTTGATTGTGGCTGGAAGGCTATGTGGAAATTAACATCTGGGAACCAGCTGCCACTCTTTCAGCATGCTGATATCTTCACATCCATTCTCTGTGAAATATAACTCCGTGATGATTTTCATTCCTGAATTTAGTAAGTGAAGCACAGGACTGAAGAATGCTATAGTAGATCGCAGTAATGTAACCTGATCTTAATGCCACTTCTAGAACTTTCATATTAGTACAGACTTCAAACCCCATTAATCCTTCATGATGTGATTGTGTAGACAGTGCTGATAAGTGACTATATCCTTCCCTATTATATAGTGTGCGGGTCTGCAGGTCTGTGGGTCTGCGGGCCTAAAACTTAAGGCTAGGCCCAAAAGTCAAGGCCAGAAGCCTCCTACTACAGTGGTGGAATATGCAGAGGGAACATGTTCACTTTATGTTTAGGAAGTAAAAGAAAAGAAGGACAATGAGGAAGGAAGAGGGTAAAAATAAAGAGGAGGAAATGTAGACCATGATGAGGCCAACAGCCTTCTCTGGAAGATGCCACCATATGAAGGTTCTATCATTTTTCAAAACCACTGCACAGTGACCAAGCTTTTAACACATAGGCTGTTGTGTTGTGCTACATTCCACATCTGGGCTACGAACTGTACAAAGTTGTGAAATTGAAACACTTAACAGAAGTTGACTCCAGAAAACGATGATATTCATTAGGTTGGCCAAGCCATTTTCTAAGGCTTGCACACTCACATATAGAAAATTCTATTCCCTAGCAGCTTTTTCTCTTTGTTCTTATCAGTATTCTTCAGCATGGTATTTTTAATTACTACTAACCATAATTAAAAATATAATGAACAATGTTCTATTATCAAGATTATGATTATTTAGTGTTTATTAAGTATAGTAGCACAGTTTCTGTTAAAATGCAGAAAGTGTATTAGTAGGCTCACAACAAATTCTCATTTCATTGAAAATTATTTGTGCTTTAGTTTTAAAAATATTAGTTTAGAATTCCATTGGATATTATACACACTAAAATTGAATATGCCAGATGTTCTTGAAATTCTTCCCAGAAATAGACATTTATTTTTCATGTAAGTATAAATAAAATAATTTATCTATAATACATTGTTCATGAAAAAACAAGGCTTACATCCAACTTTCACCTCAGGTTAATTAAATCTCAGTTTTGATAAATGAGTCACTAACAATATGCAACAAGTTTGCAATTCACATATTAGTATGTTGAGTTAGCAATCTGCTAGGAGTTTCTATTAATAATAAAGATATTTAAGTATTTGTCACTTGGTTATCTGTAAAAAAAAGAAAAAATAAAATAAAACTCATGAGAAATTTGAAGTAGGTTTTCAAGAAACACTAAAAGAAAATGAGGTCGCAGGTTTTTCTCTTGAGTTTTACCTAGTTAATTAACTTTCCCTAGACATGTAATGAACAGAGAACCTCTATGTCCCAGCATATAAAGGCTTGTTGTAATTATTTCAACACAGATAAAGTTAACAGTCTAAATTAATAATTAGTTCCAAACTTAATTATGAACACACAGGTATTTCAATACTTAAGCATCTATAGTTGGTTAAATATTTTTGTTTTTGTTTTTTCTTTCTGTTTTTGCTTTTGAGATCGGCTTTCATATTTACCAGGTGGGCTTCAAACTGTAACATAGTCCTAAATCATCTTCAATTCCTGGCCCTTCTGCCTCTCGCCTTCACCTCCTAAATGTTGGAACTGGGCATACCACCATGGCTGGCTCAATAGCATGTAGATTCACTAACTAACAGGAAATATATCTACCCAACTTCTGGAGTTTTGGAGTAGCACACAATAGTTTCCTCTTAGCTCCACATGGCTTGTTGGTATTTCTGTCCATCAACCTCACTGCTCTCTCAGAAATCATTTGTTCAAAGCAGTGCTCATCTATCTAACTCTCAGCTTCTTTGCTCTTCACCTTCTCATCCTTTCCTTACTTTCCACTCTCTCTCATAGTAAAGGGAGCAAAAGATAAGAAAGCCTTTGTAGATGAAAAGATAGAGGAGGAAGACAATGACAGGCATGGCAAATAAGAGGGAGGTAGAGACAGTCAGAGAAACGTAAACAGAAGAAGAGTGTAAAATAGACCTATGGAAAAAGCTGAATTTAATAGTAAACACAGTTTTTGTTCTCTGGAAACAAAATTCTCAGCTCTAAATTCCCTTTACCAAAGGATGGCAGTGCTAGCATGCAGTACCAGTTCTTATGAGACTGAGAGCACATCATGCACCAAGATGTCAAGGCTACCATTTGTTACAGGAAGAGGTCAAAATCAACCAGTTCCATGAGCCTCTATCACAACAACAACAAAAAACAATACCCTCACCAAAAATTCAGCAGCAATAACATTATTTGTATGATATGTAGGCAACATGAGAAGTAAGCACTGAAACAGATCCAATTCTCAAATGTACAGCCTTGTAAAATGATCTTTTTTAATTTAAAAGATACTATATCTACCACTGCGGCCCCTCCCTTCTTTCCTCTCAGTCCCTTCAAGTCCTCCCTCAGGTTCCCCCATCATATCCCTCCATCCATTCCTCAAGGAGGGCAAAGAAACCCAAAATGAGACAATTCAGTCTGGCATATCAAGTTGAGGTAGGCCCAAATCCCTAATCCCAGTGTCAAGACTAAGTATGGTTCTATAGGGAATGGGCTCTGAGATGTCAGTTCATGCACCAGGAATACACACTGGTCATACTGCAAGAGGCGCCACAAACTGCCCATGACATTGGACTTTTCTCTACATTTGGAGAGTTTAGTTCCTTTCCATAAAGGTTACTCAGTGATTATCTCAGAGTCAGTGAATTTGCAATAGTTTGGGTCAGGTCAGCCATCTCTGTGGGTTTTTGATGTGGGAATGTTTTTCTGTATGCTGTAAATAGCAATCTTTAAATAAAGGAGCTGTTTTTGACAGGCACCATAGGAAAAGTAGGAGGAGAAATCAGAGTGAAGGTAGGAAGAGTAGGGTGGAGTCAGACAGACCAAGCCTGAAGCCCAAAGGAGCAACATGTAAGGAACACAGGTGAGCCACAGGCCATGTGGCAGATAGATTAATGGAAATAGGTTGAGTTAAGATGAAAGAGCAAGCTAGCAATGTGCCTGAGCCATAGGCCAAACAGCATGAAGTTAATATAAGCATCTGAATCATTTCTGGGGGCCTGAGCAGTGGTGGGCAGCTAAGGGGTCTGGGGCTGACTGCAGGTCTGTGAGTCTGGACCTCTGGCCTCCCAGTACCAAGAAAGGTCATTATGACAGGTCTCTTCCTGAAGATCCTTATCCTTTTGCTCATATATTCTCCCCCACCCTTCAGCTAGACCAGGTGCTTAACCTAACGCTTAGCTATGGATTTCTGCTTTTGCTTCTATTCATAAAACAATTTCAAAAAAAATAAATTGGAGAAATGACATTAACTTATTATTTCTTCCTCCAAAAAAGAAACATGGACAGAGAAAGTGATTGAGCCAGTAAACCTCTCAGGATCACATATTTTCTCTAAGTATTGGAAATCAAAGATGCTCCAAGTGTGGAGATACAATGAAGCAAGATGAGTTTAGGTGAGTTATATCCACCATCCAGGAGGCAGAGGCTAGTAAATTTCTCCTCATACACTGTGGCTAAGTAATAATATTTAAATTAGAATTCAAAATGTGCATTTAACGGGATCCTTCCTTTTCTTGGAGTGAACACAATTCTGCTTATATACCATATATAGAACACTATTGTGATTACCAGTGTTGCCCATATTAGGCTGGTAATAACCATTGACCATTTGCAAGTACTATCAAAAAAATCACGAAAATGACTGCCCAGCAATTTTATGATAAAAATAGTTGTTTGTAGACCAGTTTCTTGTCTCATGTGACTCATCATTTTGAGTTCCTTAGCAGTCTCTTTTTGCTCCAGTGTAAACCAAAGCCAACTATAACAAGTTTACAAAACAAAAATGTAATCTTTGAAGGAAATGACCTGGTGACAAACCTTTCTCCCTTCTCCACACATGACCCTCTCTAGTCTCTAGGGAACTCTATTCTATTCTGCATTTGTAAAATAAGTGTTTCATGTACTTTTAATGAGAAAGATCACATACTACTTGTTTTCTGTGCCTGTATTATTTCACCTCAGTTTACTCATGTTATGACAAATGATATCTTACTCTTTATCATGGTAGTATATGTACCGTTTCTGCCTTACTCATAAGTTTGTGGATGCCTCAACTGTTGCCATTTCTTAGATATTGTACACCATAGTTAAACAATTATTATAGACAGATTGATTTTATTTTCTTTGGAAAATATTTAGTTGAGTATCAGTGGATTCTATTGTCATTCTCTTTTCTATTTGGTGAAGAACCTTCCTGTTTTACTCTACAGTTAGTGAACCAATTTTCATTCCCACTATCATGATGAGGGAAGTTTTCCTTTTAATATATCCTCATGAGCATTTTAAAAAAATTTTCATAATAGTCATTCTAACTTTCATAAGAATATGTTGTATGTATGTTTTATGTGCATAAGAATGTATTAATTCTTTCAATAAAAATAATTTAAAAGATTATAGCTTTTTGTTAGGATTTGTTTTAAAATTTGTTAAGATACCAGATGACCATTTATGACTTAATTTCAAAAATGTTTCTTGAGGTTCATTACCTATTTCTAATCATTTTGTGCTATGTGATATTTTGATATGAATATTGTGAAATATTCTACTACACTATGTGAGTATATGTTGCTGTGATTGAGTTAATAAAGAAATTGAATGGTCAATTTCTGGAAAGGTAAAGTGTGGGCAGGAATTGCAACAAAAAGAAGTATGAAGAAAAGAAGTCACAGAATCAGGAGGAGACATGGAAAGGAAAAAATTGACTTTTACTAAAAAAGGTATCAATATATGTGACAGAACATAGATAAAAAAAATATGGGTTAATTTTAAGTGTAAGAGTTAGCTAGTAACAACCCTGAGCTATTGCTGAGCAATTATAATTAATGTTAATTCTCTGAGTGGTTATTTGGGAAGTAGCTGGCAGAACAAAATTATAGTAGTCTGGAAGAAAAAGTCTGCTTATAGAATATCATCTTAGTTAGGGTTTCTATTGTTGACCGTTACCACAGCAAATTTTATAAAGAAAAATTAAATAAAAAGAAAACATTTAATTAGGATTGCACACTTATGGTTCCAATGTTAGGGCCAGAAACAAAAAAACATACAGTCAGCCATGTTGCTAGAGAAACAGTTAAGATTCTTACATATTGACTCATAGAATACAGGAAGTAGTCTGCCTCACTGGGCATGGCCTGATCATACAATAGACCTCAAAACCTGCCTCTAAAGTGGCACACTTCCTCCAACATAATAACACCTACTCTAACAAGGCCACACCTACTAATAGTGCAACTCCATTTAGGTGTCATTTTCTTTCAAACCACTACATTCTACTCCCTGGTCTACAGAGGCTTGTAGCCATATCATAATGCAAAAATGAACTCACTCTAATTTCAAATGTTTTCCTAGTCTATTACAGTCTCAACAGTGTTTAAAAGTCCAAAATCTGTTCTAAGATTTATACAGTCTCTTAGTGTAATCCCCAATAAAAATCAACTCAGAAAACAGATCACATACTTTCAACATATACAGGATATAAATTATTCTTCCAAAACATAGGGAAATAAGCATATTGAAGCCAAAGTATGATGGAAAACAAGCTGGGAAAACTCCAAACTCTGCATCTCCATATCTGATATCAAAATTCTTTTCAGATCTCCAACTGCTTTCAGCTTTTTTGACTGCAATATACTTCCATCCCTACTGTTAGTAGCTTTCCTCAGCAGGTATCCCATAGGTTTGGGATCTCCAAAGCAATTCATGCTTCAACTTCATAGCTTTACACAATGGTTTCTTTAAGCTTTCATTCAGAAATACCCCTGATATATCCCTGGTCTCAGTACCTTTTCATAGTTGAGCTAAATTCCATAATGCTTTTATTCTATCTGTGACTTCAAAGCCAGAATTACCTGGGGCTGGAACATGTACTCCTGGTTCAGTTACATCTTCACTAGCTTTCTGTTTTCTACCTTCATAGCCTAAGCCTAGATGCCCTGATACTGGATCTACAGATCAATCTAGCCTTGAACTTAAACTCAGAGATCTGCCTACTTTGGCCTCTGGAGTACCTTTATTAAGGGCATGTGCACCACACTGGACTCTAAGATTTTCTTAAATTCGTTTTCACAAATTGGAAACTTAACTGGGTCATATCTTTGCCTGAAGACACCACTCAATTTATTTTACTTTTTAATTTGATTATCTATTATACCAGAGATTTTAGTACCAATAAACTACCTAGTAGTCCTTTTCTCCTCAAATTTTATATCATGTAATTTAACCTGCTTAGCTTGTTTGTTTGCTTAATAAATATTCATTATGGTTTTACCATTAGTAACCGTTACAGAGTCTATACAAGACTGTTTGTTATTTATTCTGTCAACAAAATTAATAAAAAAATACTCTTCACTTTAGCATTAGGCAAACTTTTCAAACAAGTTCAAAAGGCAACCACATTTTCACTTAAAATATTATAATACTGGTCTCAATGCCACATGCTAACATTCTTTTCCTCTGAAACCTCTTGATGCAGCATGCAAACTTCAACTTACACTCAGCACCACTGTCCTCCATGTTCCTACTAATATACCCCATGAAACAGCCCTTAAAACATTCAACTGCTTTTCTAAAGCACAGTCCCAAGAACAATACTCCTTCAAAGAAAAGCATGATTAAGTTTATCCCAACAATATTCCAGTCACTTGTGCTAACTTTTGTTTTAGTTAGGCTTTTTATTTCTCTGAAGAGTCACCATGACCAAAGTAAATATCATAAAGGAAAACATTTAATTGGGCTTGGCTTGCTTACAGTTCAGAGGTTTAGGTCATTACCATTATGACTGGAAGCAATCAGCATGCCAGTAGACATTGTTCTAGAGACAGAGTTGATACTCATAAAAAAGGGAAAGTAGTTTTTCTTACTGGGAATGGCTTGAGAATATAAGCCCACATCCATATGATGCACTTCCTCCAAGAAAAGCATACACCCTACAGTAAGTCTATACCTAATAATGCCACTCCTTTGAGATCCATTTTCATTGAAACTGCCAAAAGTATTTCCTGTTCCACATATATTTTGGTTAAAAATTCTTATCTGTATGTTATCTTTTCATTTGTTAATTGTTTCCTTTGCTGTATAGAAGGATTGTGTTTAATATGCTATATTGTCTTTTTGCTTATAGTCCCTACTTATTTGGAATCTTATAGAGATAGGACCTCCTTTCTTCTGTTTTATTATATCACTTTTATCATTTGAGATTTTTAAAGAGTATATTCATCTTGACTTTACTTTGTAAATGATAAGATAAAGAGTGTAGCCTTAGTTTTTCTACATGGGATGTCATTACTAAATCACATCATTTATTCATCCTTATGTATCTATGGGACATAGTTTAAATATGAAGTGTTTTCTGCAGCCTGTTTTGAGCCTTTTTGTAGACTTTTATGTCTTGTAATTATTTCATGACTCTTTATAAATTTTGTCATAGAGATGAGATTCTATGTTATCATCCCACTCTCATGGGCTGTAACTTGTAACCACAAACAAAAATAAACCCTTTCTTTCTTAATTTGCTTCTGTCAGGATATTTTACCACAGAAATGAGAAAATAAAGTAAAACACCTAGGACTCTTACATGGGTATTCTTTAAGTTGTTTAGATTCAGAAATGCTATGTAAGTAACTTCATGTATCATTCTTTCTGAAATCTTTTCTTATGTTCCTTAACACTTTTCATGAGGATTTTCTTTGCTGTTATTAAAGAAGAAAATTAAATATAGTGGTAAGAAACCCAAGATTCTATGTAGAAATAGTTTCAGGGTCCTTTCTGTCTTCATTTTAGACAGTTCCCAACCACAAAGTAAATCAGTTTTATATTTATGAACTTTGATGAAGGGAGTTAGTCCTTACACTCAGGAACCTAGATTAGCTCTGTGAAGACTATGCTCTGTGAAGCCTGCCCACACCTTCACACTGTAATCATAATAATCAGAGCTCTACTAAAGATCTTTAATATGGAATAATTTTATAGTATTTAAATATATATCAGAATATATAAAATAATACAAATACTATAAAATAAGACATGAGATTTTACTTATAACTTATCAACACATCTTAAAAAATACTATAATGTATATTTACACAGCTGAGTATTAGTGGTAAAAAAATCATGAAATTTGTAGGCAAATGGATAAAACTAGAAAAGAAAATAATCCCAAGTGAGGTATCCCAGACCCAGAAAGAAAAACATAAACCTACATCCAATGACTGATGGAAGCAGATGAAGACACCCATAGCCAAGAACTTGGTCAAACTCCTGAGGGAGGAGCAAGGTGTCAATAGCACAATGGAGAAAACCACAAGGATACATGATCCAAGCTAATGGGAGCTCACTGACTCAGGATTGTCAGCCAGTGAACCTGTACAAAACTGAACCTCTGAATGAGGATGAAAGATACATGGATTAAGCTGTTAGTGGGACCCCTGACTATGTGATCAGGAATTATCCTGAATACATGAACTGGAGTTTTAGAGCCCATTCTCTATGGTAGGATGCCTTACTCAACCTGGATAGGGGGAGGAAGGGATGGGTCCGGTCTCAACTTAGTGTATTGACTACTCAAGGGAGGCCTTCCCCCTTGAAAGAGTGGATGGGGATATAGTGAGGGTGATGTGAGTGGGAACAGGAGAAGGAAAAGGAGGGGGACAATGAAGGGTATGTAAAATAAATTTTATTAATAAATAAATGTTAAAAATTGGGGAAATAGTAATTTAGGGAGCCTGGAAACCGTACAGGCCAAGGAAGCAAGTAGACTAATTGCAGATCTTTACCTCTCGCTGTGTTCCCACATGACCAGTGACTAAATCTTATCCTAAACTTTGTAGTACACCACATGCTGCCATCTACCCTTCCTTTCTGCTACCATCTCCAGTGGATCTCACAGGTCATTTCCTCCCCCCACTCATTGCTTTATCTCAGCACCCAACTCCAACATATATTATTTGGATACCTACAGGCCACTCTACCAAGGGAAACAAAATAATCTTTACCTCTCTCTCTCTTCCTTTAAGGATAATTGCCCAGTCTCATTCCCAACTCTGTAGCAGGCAACCTGCTGTAGCCTTTTCATAGTCTGTGCTCTAGTTCGTCAGGGACTAAGCATATTTTGAAAGAACACCCTCCATTTATCTCCCTAGTGGACTCCCTCTACCACCACCACCACTCCTGGAACCTCGTAGTCCACTTATATTCCTACATGTAAGGTCTCAATACCTAGAAACATTTACCTGTAATGCACAGTGCCCACATCTGTCAGGATTGCAGGAGAATTTATTACCAGACCACACACACTTTCCTAAAAAGAGAAAAAATAGAAACAAGGAATTAAAATGCCCACCTAACAAAGACAAAACCAGGTATAATTACCTAGAGTTAAAATTTTTCCAAATTCAGATGCCTGTATCAAAACTGCCAAGACATTATGTCTTGAAACAAACCTACCACAGTAAATCCTCAATAATGCAACACTGCTGAAGCACAAGATGAAAACCATAAAACAGTCTATTTAAATATAATGAAGGTATATTTAATATACCTTATATAATATATATAATATAAATATAATAAATCTTTAATAATTTACTAATATTAGGTCCATGGTATTGACACAAATTATACATGCTAACTAATGGAATCATAAATTCATACACTCTAAAGACACTTGATTTTTGATAAAGAAGACAGAAATATAAACTGAAAAAAAAGAGAAAGCCTCTTTAACAAATTTTCCTGGACAAAATGAGTGGCTATATATAGGAGAATCCAAACAAATCTATGTTATTCAACCTGCATAAAACTCTACTCTAAATGAGTCAAATATGTCAGCATGAAAGCAGGTTTACTGAATCTCATAGAATAGTAAGTGAGGAATATCATTGGCATAGAAAGCACTCTGAAGAGAACATCATTAGTGCAGGCACAAAAATCAACATTTAATAAAATAAAAAAAAAACTCATAAAACTGAAAAGCTCTGTCCGGCAAAGGATACCATCATTTGCAAAAAGTAAAAGCTGATAAAGTAGAAAATAGATTTAACAACTGTACCTCCAATAGATGGCTAATAACCAACATATATAAAGAACACACAAATCTAGACATCAAGAAAACAACTAATTTAAAAAATAAATTACAGACTTTTTTGTTGTAGTTTTCCTGTGGCTTTCTTGGAACTCACTCTATGTACCAGATGGTCCTTCCTCCTGCCTCTGCCTCCAGAGTGCTGGAGTTCTGGGACTAATGGCTTAGGCCACTTCCACACCAATCTTGGATTTAAATAGACAATTCTCAAAAAAGAAATCTCAAATGACTAATAAACACTTTAATAAATGTTCTGCATCTCTAATCATCAGGCAAATACAAATCAAAACTACTTTAAGATTTCATCTTCTACCTCTTAGATTACCTAAAAATCAACAGAACAGCTGAAAACAGCTCTTGCTGGCAAGGATGTAGAATAAGAAAATATTAATCTATTGTAAGGGGGAGTGCAAACTCACATAGCCACAACGGAAATCACTGTGGTAGTTCCTAGGTGATGTAAATTGATCTACATCAGCATTCAGCTATACCATTCGTAAGCATATATCCAATGATGCTCTACCCTATCACAAAGTTCTTGTTCAGTCATGTTCATTGATGCTTTATTCATCTTAGATGTCTCTCATCAGAAGACAGGTAATAAAAATGTATATTTATACAGCAAATTATTAGCTATGAAAGAAAGGAAACTCACAGATTAACAGATGGAAATAGAAGAAATCATTGTGAATGAGGTAACCCAGACCCAAAAAGATAAATATGTTTTACATTTGCTTATATGTGAATATTAGCTGTTTAGTTGATGATAGCCAAGGTGTAATCCATACAAACACAACAAATAGGTACAAAATAAGGTAATAAAGGATACAGGTAGATAGAAGTTAGGGAAAAATAAAATAGATATGTGTGAACAGATAGTCTTATTTATTAAGTGTGCAGGAGGAGAGAGGTAGATTAGGGAGGGAATATAAAGAAAAACAGCTAAAATTAAAGGCCATTTGAGGGATAGTATGGTTTTAATATGCTGGGTTTTTCTTTTTCCAAAATCATTTTCATTTTTATTCAGTTTATGTTTTATTTTCCTTTTTTTAATTCTACAGTTTTACACACACACATACAACAGCTTCAATTTTAGTTTTTTAATGGCATTTCTGGAATATGTTTCTTATGCATTCTTTTGGGTTCTTTTCTTTATTTTGTCTAATTCTGATGCATTTTTGTTTTCTTATTCATTATTACATCATATTTTATATTATTATCCCATAGAGGCCTGCTCGTTTTCTAATGAGATGCAGAATGTTTTTGGATCCAGATGAGAGGAATGGTGTGGAGGAAATAGCAAGAATAGTGAAAGGAGAAACCATGAACAGGATACATTATGTAATAAAGAAAAATGAAGTTTTAATTAAAAGGGGGGAAAGGGATTATCAGAATCTAGCAGTCTTTTAGTTCTAATATTATCTTATGTATAAGTTACTATTTCCATCTGGAAAATGTCCAAAGTATTGTGGATTTGATACCAGAACTAACAGGAAAGCAAAAGTAATAACTCCTAAGAATTTTATCGCCCCTAAGATAATTTTATGTTTAAATATACTATTTCCTCTTAGTTTTTCAATGGCATTATATCTTAAAATCATTTTTTCTGACTTAAGTTAAAATAGTTTTCTATAAACTCTAACATAACCTAAGCTTTCAGCAAGCAGTTGTAAGCTTTTTCCTGGGGGAAACATGACCACAGTGGTGATGGATGGTGATTGGTTAGGGTTAGGCTGCTGTTTTATCAGGAAGAATGAAGGTTGAGGCAGCCTTGATAATTTAATAAAAATACCAGCAATGTTGTTTTGAGAACTGCCTAGTTCTTTCCTTCATGGCTATCTCCCTTTAACTTGCTGTGCTCTTTGATCTTTTATTCTCACAGTTTCCTCACATTGTTCAACTCTCTGGAATTTTTCCAGTGCTTCAATAAATAAGATCATACGGTGTTCTCTACCTTCTGGTATCATTCTTATACTTTGTACAGCCTCTTCAGCAGGATTGCACTGTGTTTATGGCGATACATTTTTTTTTCTTTATCAAGGACTAATGAAGTAATTCTTCCTCTACTAAAATTTATCAGATAACAAGAATTATATCCCAGACTCTGCTTCAAGTTATCTTGTGATTCCTACAAAAATCTTTATCTGCTTCTGCCACACATATTTTTTACACTTAAAATTATCCATGAACACTGGAGTCATTTTCTTTGAAGGTCTTCTTGAAGTTATTTCTTTGACCTTCTACCAAAAGTCACGCTAACTCTGATGTGCCTTTGAAGGGTAAAGCCTTTCCAGAAAACTTTCAACAGAATCACTATGGTAACTCCAGACTCATGAAATGTATTTATTAACTATTAGGGCATGAGCCCCAAAATAATTCTTTGATCCATGGACTCTATGAGAAAGCAATGAGAAGGCATGAAAGCATTAATCATGTTTGAATCTCAATAATGGTTCTATAAGATCAGATATATTGTCAGTACATTGACATTTGTTGGTTCCTTTATTTAACTCACACCTTAACCAATCATTTATTTATAGCCCTATACAGAGCACAGTTTGTGAAATGCTTTCTTCATTGAATTTATACGTTTCTTTTCTCATTTAAATCTAGAATCAAAACATGTGTGTTATGCTTATTCACAGTGAAACCTTGGGGATCAATATGAAAGCTGTACCATGGTCCGTTTTCTCTATTTGAGAAATGGAACGGAATCTATTGTCTGCTCCCTCCTAACTAGGTCTCACATCAACAAGCATGTTAGTGACATATCATCCTCCAACTTTCACTATGAGCTTCTAAAAATTATTAGGATTAAATATTTTATTGTGATTGAGTCAAAACAAAACTTAGGGAAGTAGGAGGAAACCATCTACAATACTAACTTAGCAATGTACCTATTTTCAGGAAATAAACTTAGGGAAAGATACATCTTTGATGTGGGAATGTCTATCTGTATGATGTGAATATCAGTCTTTAAATAAAGGAGCTGTTTTGGCCCTTGGTGAGCACTGTAGAAGAAGTAGGTGGGGAATCAGAATAAATAGAAAAAGAAGGTTGGAGTAAGAGTCAGATTGAGCCGGACACCCAAAGAAAGAACCCAAAGTAAAAAAATACAGGTGAGCCACAGGTCACATAACAAACAAACTAATAAAAATAAATTAATTTAAAATATAAGAGCTAACTAACACTGTGCCCAAGCCATAAGCCAAACAACATAAAACTAATATAAGTGTGTAAATCATTTTTAAAACAATCTAAACAACAGTAGGCAACTAAGTACTCTAAAATGACAAGTATGTAAGTCTATACCTCTGGCCACAGCAAATAAAACCTCATTTTAACAGATGTCACCCCCCCATTGGCCTCAGCTATTGCAGTAATTATCACTTGCAATATACTATATATAGGATTAATATTTATTAGAGGGTATTTTAACATTCCTAGATACAAATTAAACATTAGGGTGATTCTTGAAGGTAGGATGATCCCGGCGATGGGTGATGATCTAATCTCTAAGAAGGCAGGAACAAAAAAGGTTTCTGAAGATCTCAGCAGCACCTTTTAATGGGGCTGGCCATATCTTGTTTAAGCTCTTAGAACTCTAGAGACACACTTTTTAACCTTATCAGCTAACACCTGAGTTTCACCACACATCTTTGACTTGAATTTTGGTAATAACACATTGAAAGTTGTGAAAAATCTTAAGTCCAGAATAATTTACAACTATTGTAAATTCTTTGTTATTTTCCTTTTGGAAGGTGAATACACATAGTCACTGTAGAATAAACAGCTGAACTAGAGGGTATGAAATGACATAAGGGTTAAGACTTAAATTTTATATGAACAAAATAAAATAATACAATTCTTGCTGGTTTCAAGTTGTATAAGCTGCTTTATGGAGGCAGTACCAAGAGAGAATCATAAGTTTTAATTGATTAGTGCAGGACTCAGACCAAGGGAACAGAACATAATGGCAAGACAACAATTCAGGTATAAGGAATGATGGTTTATTTTGAGCATGGGAGAAAAACCTAATCACTCAAAGATTCATCTCCTCATTTGCATAATGGAAATACATTTTTGCTTGAGGAAGAGGTAGACATTATAGCTGATACCAAAATGAAAGAAGTAGACTATCCAGAAATAAGCAGTCATGTATAAAACATTAATTTCCAATCATTGCCTCAAAATTTTGCAAAAAAAGGGAAAATATTTTAGAAGTGTTACAATTAAAACAATATATTAGATGCAGCCAACTGTAGCTGACAGTGCTAGATATTACAGTCCAAACATTATATTTATGACCTCCAACATTTAAAAATATGTAAATATTTCCTCTTAGAAGTCCCCAGCAGGCATATAATCTTACTTTACTAGGCATATGTTTCCTGTGATTTATGCCTTTAAAAACAATATTTCACCTTCTAATCTACCTACGTTTATGTTGTGACTCTTAATTATCCCTTCAAGTACTCTGCTCTAAATATATTAGCATCCCTGGCTCCAAATATTCAATACTTTTTAGCAGTTATCATACTCCTGTCATTCGCCAGACATCCAGAGTCATCACACGTGTGTGTGTGCGTGTGTGTGTGTGTGTGTGTGTGTGTGTGTGTGTGTGTGTGTGTATAGAATAAGCCTGAACTTACTATTGGCATCACAGCATTAGTATTTGCATAGAATTCTGCTGTTTCAGTCTCTTCAGGTTTTGAAGCTGCTAGAGTGAGTTAGTGATATCATGCACAATTCAGACTGTATCTATTTGTAAAGGCAACAATGGCTTATCTTCTCAAAAAGTTCTCTGGGATTGCAAATAATGTCAAAAACTTATAAGAAACACGGTGACATAGAAACAGAAGTTAAACTATAAACTCATTGGCTTTGATGATTGTTTTACACTGCTGTAATTGATAATGAGATGAATTATTAAACTATTTTTAGTCTATATATTTGATCTCAAGTTTCATCAGAGTTACATAAAATAAGGTGATAGAGAAGTGATTTTAACTCTCCATTTTTATCTTCATAAGAATGCATAATATGAGAGTCAATGGCAGAAAACTGGGGAAGAGGCTTTCTCTCTTAGATAGCATGGATGCTGAAATAGGAGGATCTCAGTCGCTCATGAGTTCAGGAGGTTAAGATATTCCTGTGCCATAGAGATGTCATGCCATCAAACACACACACACACACACACACACACACACACACACACACACACACACACACACACACACACACACACACACGAAGAATAAAAGACAAAGAAAGATAGAGGCAGAAAGGAAGGGAGGTGTCAACCCCCCAGACAGTGTCTTTGACACTGGATCTGCAGTTGTAGCTACATTTTCATGTTTCAGGAAAGAGGTTTTAGGGATTTCATTAAGTTATCCATTGAGAAAACTTGAGAAATTCCTCAAGTGCTTGAAATATTGCAGAAGTAAGTCGTCAGTTACCTTGAAATGCACCTAGTGAGAGTTAACTCTATTTCATTATTGTCTTTTATTTGGATACTTTACTGGGAGTTCAGTAAATGTATACAATTTATCACCTACATAATTTACATATTTTCTCCTAAAAAGCAAATATTAAGCTAAAGATCAAACTAGAAAGTTCTGGATGCAGTATTTTATTGATGATTAATAAATTAAAGTTCAGGAAAAATGTTGCATTTGAAAATCTCTTTAACTGGAATTCAGTTTGACACCTAAATGTTTGAGAGCTGCTTTCCCATCTAATCCTTTATCTCCACAGCTCCATTCCACTCCACACTGCTGTCAGATGTACACACAGAGCATTGCTTGCTATAGCCTTGTCTCTGTTCCTTGTGTCCATGTTTTGTCCTCTCCAGTGTCCATTCTGCAGATTTTGTTCTCTATAGCTTGCATGACTCTTGTAGAATTTTAAACATATCACACGTACCTGTTAGCACAGTCTTTGATCATATTTTAGTTAATAAACTCCTTAATTTTCAAGTAATCACAATCTAATCTCCTTTACAATTTGTCTTCATGATTTACTACTAGATACTATCCTCTGACTAAATCATAAATTTCACAGTAGATATGCACTCTACTATTGGTAGAGCAACCTTAAAATGTTCTTTATTATAAACTTTCAATAATATGTTATGTTAATATCATGTTAATATTGAGTGTCATGAACTAATTAATTTATCTGACAAAACATTGTTACTCAGAGAAAAGTAACAAGTAACAAGCAGTTGGGGTTTGGTGATGCTGATACATTTAAGCCACCTATGGTCCTCCAAGTAAACTCTCACCCATCCCATAAGTAACCCTACTAAACACACTGACTCTCTAAGATAGGCATGAATTGAAATGTTTCTTTGATCTATGCCTTCTTTGCCCTTTCAGGGGTATATATTTGTTCAGAATTCCCCAGGAAAACTCAGACAATAAAAGATCTATTTGTCCTCTTATATTTTATTAGCTCTCAAGTCAAACATTGCGTTCCAAATGGTCATGCAAGTTCCCTTTTTGGAAGGCTGGTCTCATATTTTGGACAACTTTCAGATCTCTTGCATCGGGAAGAAGAGAAGTCATCCAATTAAACACTTTCCCTACTTTCTCATGGTACTGTGCACACAATGTAATATAGTAGAATGTAGTTGTCAAAAGATAAGAGTGAAAAGGGTTAATCATGTACATTTAGCTACTTATTATTCTAGTATTTCCATTTCTTTATGATCAAATTTTAAAACAAAGTTCTGTTACAATTATATAGACAACATAAGTTACTTTATTTTGGGATCAAACACAATAATCAGTATATACTTACCTCAATATAGAGCCAATGACTTTGTACTCTCTAAATAAAGCATTTAATTTAGCTATTAAATATGATTTTCTTACTGTCCATATTAAACTATGGTGAAATCACAGTTGAGAAAGAATAAAATGCAATTAGGTGCTAATCAAAACTTGTGTTGCCCACAGCTCCCAAATGTGAGGTGAGTCATTCATTATGCATTTGCTGTGATTTTCACCAGTCAGTAATTCAGTTCACGAAGAATTTAGAACTATTCACTCATTAGTTAGGTCACTGAGCATTCTATAAGAACCCAAAATGTTTATCCAGCACTCAAGTTGTTAAATATGCAACAATATATAAGTGATACATTCTAGAGGATATAAATATGTACACAAATCCACATATAACTAGTTAGGTTCACTGGAGAGCAAAGTAGCTTCATTAGTTACTTTCCTATCTCTGTGATAAAACACTATGATCAAGACAATTTATAGAAGGAAGAAATAATCTGAGGTACCAGCAGAGAGCTCACATCTTGAGTCACAAACAGTAAGCAGAGAATACTAACACAAAATGTTGTAAATCTTTGGAAGCCTAAAATGCAACTACCAGTGACATATTTCCTCCAGTGAAGCCACACCTTATCTTTATCAAACTGCTACTAACTGGGAATTGTTTATTTAAATGCTAGAGACTGTGATGATATTTGTCATTGACCTACCTCAATAGACATTTGAGTGATGAAGCCATTTTTTAAATTATAGAATACAAAGGGGTCTTTCTGACAATCAAAAATGAATCAGTTTGCATATATATGTACTTAATATATGTTATACTCCCCAGGATACCTTTTATATGCATATATTATATAGAATAAATAATCTATTAGTTTTGCATTTATTTGTTTATATGGCAATAAAAGAGTGAAAATGTATTGATATTTAACAATGATGTCAAATCAGTAAGAAGAAATCTAAAGAAGCCCTGCTAACAGAAACATCATTATCATATGCATGTACACACTAATGGGACATCACAAGATCACAATTAGTGATTAAGGAAATGTCAGCATTTAATTATGTCATAGTACAGCACATAAAATGTCAGATAGTAGCCACTAAAGGAGTGTGTCCACTTATTTTACCTATTCCAAGTCAGTTTACTATGAATTTTGTTTGCTGCATACTCACAGCCTTGAACTGACAGAGTGCAGCTGCTTGCATTCTGGAATACGGGTTGCTGGGAGTTTCTTCAATCAGCATGGCACTGAAACTCTGCCATAATGGTAAATTGGAGTCTCCCACTCAAGACAGCATTTGACAGCTGCAGAGGCTGTGTCCAAATGTTTGCACAGTTTCCAGTTTGCAAAACAAACAGAAACACACTGTGTTCAATAAATTTAATTAGCAGGTTGTCCTTTAATTTAGTCTTTTAACAATCTGTCACTTTTTTTTATTGGATTCTAAAAGACTAAAAAATGTTTCATTTAGCTATTTTCCATTCCAGTGATTCTAAAGAAACTATTTTAATCAATAATATTATTATATTTCCCTAACAGCCTATCAGTCAATTTTGACTATTGAAAAGATAATGATATAAATGCATGTATATTGACATAGAATGCATGTACACATATACTAATGTAAATATACATGGCATATTTTATACACATGCATAAACATCATATATTATATAATACATAAAATGTGTACACATTATACATACAGAATTGGGGAACATAATCCTACAATAATTATTTTTATAATGACTGTAAAGTATTGAGTTAATACATAAAATTTCAGTTTTTGTGATGAGCCATTACATAATTCATTAGTTATAGTACAAGGGTCAAGGAGTGTTTACAGGCAATTTCTGTAGCTCAGGTCAAACACATTTTTGTATTTTTTGGGTTATGTGGCCATGGATTCCTGCTTCTCCTCTGCTATATCTCAGAAATCTATTCTATTCAATGAGAATGGGAACCACACTGGCCTCAACACATTGCTAACATGGTTACCAGGGTTTTGTGTGGCCCCATAGAGTTTAATAAACATTGTCGGTTTTTGTGTCTATTGCCTATTCATTGAGTACAAAGCAATTGCATTAGGAACAAGAACAAAGTGTATCAAAATGCCCCTTAGATGTAAATGAGGCTATATTTAGATTTAACAAACACAATTAGTTGTAGCAATTAAGGTTGTAGTTGCAAGTATCAGAAAGCCCTGGTAATCATGGAGCCACAGAACTGCTTTCTCTCCTACTATAATTGGGGAGATTTGCAGTTTCTACCCTGTGGTTAGCTGCACGGTCATATTATCAGAGAAGACAACTTGACATCCAATGGTTTCAAAGACAGCTGGTGCTCAGTTACATATCACAAAAGCATTCAAGGGTGGGATGGAGTTAGGGTGGGGCAATGCCTCTACTTCTTGCCTTTCTGTTGGGAAACCAATATTTCCCCAACTTGGTATTGGAATATAGTTGCCTCACTAGTATTATCGATGTCAAGAGTTGTTCATGGTTGCAAGATGTTCTAAAATGGCAAACTAGGACCTCACTCTCCCAATTAATTTGAGGTTATATTAATGGGAAAGAGTATAGGAAAGAAATATGAGGTAATGTTTTATTGTCTTTTGTACCCATCATCATGGGAAACATTATAATTTGGTTAGAGTTTCCTATACTCATTTTACAGCTTAGTATTTATTGTTTTTAATATTTGAGCGCCTATGGAAACATGATGCTATGAATTTTTCATTGCTTAGTACCTCTGAAGCTTAACAAGGAGCTGATATAAGTAGATTTTATTTTGTACCAAAAATTTTTATGTGATTTTTGTTGTTTTTAGTCTTGAAACAGAAATCCAAGTTGAGCAACTTGAGAGGCTTGCCATCACTGCTCATTTCTCTCAGGTGCTCCGATTGCAATGGCTTTCTAAATTTTTCTCAAATGTGAACAACTCAAGTCTTTCTCACAACCTTTGCCATCATTCTTCCTTTAGTTTTAGACATCTCTGCAAGCCAAGATCTCTACTGTCACTGCCACATTCTCATGCCTGTTGCTTCATTAGTCCTAGTAAGCCCCTCTTCCCTTCCTGACTTTTGGGCCAGCTCTTATGGCTCAATGCTTTTCCAAACCCTCCTCTACCTCATTAATCATGCTATTTGTTAATTTTCCATTTTTAACATTTCAATTCATGTGATCATGCTGCATATGTTAGTATATAATCAGACATGTCAAGCATTAAAACAGTTCTTCTTGATATTTTTTGACTCATTCTACAGTTTTCTGAACCTAATACAGAGCCAACCATAATTATTTAATATTTGTTAAACAACAGAAGAATAATTCCCTTCTCCTCTTTCTCACTGTTCACAGCGGAAAGAAATACTAATAAGAAAACATTATTTAAGGTAGAGACCTGGGTCAGAAGTTTCTTAGACCATGATGAATTGTGTATTTAATGAATAAAAAATATCTAATCATATTGAGATAAAATAGATTTATAATTTCATTTGATCAATTGACAAATTATTCAGAACACAGATTCTGATACTACACATTGATTTAATGGTCACCAGAACTGAGAATTTTTAATGAAAAAATGTTGTCATATACTGTAATATTTAAAGTCCTCTTTACAATCAGATCTTAGTATTTGTACATCATGAGACTTGAATTCCTATGACTTCTCTAAGACAGTCCATATTAATTTTATAGACTTCTCTAGAAAAGTTAATTATATGTATGTCTGTGCATTTGTGCATAAGTATGTAAATTTGAATGCAAATACCTGAAGAGACTGGAAGAATGAGTACAATCCCCTGAAGCTGACATTATAAGTGGTTGTGATTCACTTTATATAGGTGCAGAGAAATGAACTAAAACTCTCTGCAGGTATAGTATACACTCTTAATCACTGAGACATCTCTCCATGCTCTAAATATTAATTATAAACAGTATTTTTTGTTCAAAAATTAGATGAAAGATTAGAAGAGGAACTATACCAAAGACACACAGATGAAAAATTCGTGTATAGAATGATGCTCAAAATTGTTTCATCTGATGAAGGTCCTGCTTAAGTTCATTCCTTTACAGAAGATGAATGAAGATTCCCCAAGACATCAAATACTGATGAGAATGGAGGATGATGAGCCACACCCAGTGTTAATGGGACTTCAACATGATGTAACACGTTGATAGGGATGAACCATTCTAAACATTTTTTTTACCATACAAGCTATAACTGAATCATAATTGTATCTACCCAGATGTTTTGAAAATATATGAATTCAAAGAACTGACCCACATTGGGACTTCTTGCCCTTTTCAGGGAGGGGATGGGGGATGGGAAAGGGGAGTCTAAACAGGGACTGGAGGGATTGGGAGGAGGGAAGGGGGGTGAGCTAGAAAAAAAGACCTTTTTTTAAAAAAATAAACAAATTAGTTGATTTAGAAAATAAAAAAGAAATGTATATAAAACTTTATTCATAATTCATAAAACCATATGCAACCAAAATGACATCAAGTATAATGTGAACATAGAAATTGTTTATATTAAAGATGGAACACTGATGATAAAAAATTAAAAGTATCAATCCATAAAAAATTTAAGAATGATAACCTCATGTGGATAAGTAAAAGATCAATCTAAAAAGTGTAAATAATGTAGGGCTTAAAATAGTTTCAAAATGCCATAAATGTGACAAAACTAGAGAGATCAGTATTTTCCAGTTTCTGAAGTTGTGAGGAAAGATAAATACATGATACATCCTACTTCCTTTTAAAGTCTGAGTAGGGAAAAGTGACAAGCATGTGATGCCCACAGGATTCAACTACAAAAAGCTGTCCTATGTGGTACTGCCGTAATAGATAGACATTATTAGCAGAACAAAGGCTGTCTTTATTCTTGAAATTTATTCTTCACAATTTATAATCAGTTGATATTTTCTCTGTATCTTAGTTGTATGTTGCCCCATCACTCTGCTGCATGTAAGATCCTGACTCCGTATTGCTATACACAATGCTGAGGCCATCCTTAAAACTGTCAATAAAAACCCATTCAATGAAGCCTTTATTAAATCCTAACAATGAAAAGAAAAGGTTTTTTTTTTTTAATTCACATAGTTATTTTGTCTTCTTCCCTCATTAGCATATTTAAATATCAAAAACTCAAATATTTTAAAATCCTATTTAAGCCATAAGAATCAGTATTTTTATCAAAATCATGTTAGTAGTGGCTTTACAAGATTTTTAACCAAACAAAGCACTGATATTCTCAAAGACAAATTTGGTTTAGGAAACTTAATACAAAGGTAATTATAGTAAACCCTAGCTAAACAGAAATGTATTCAGGTATTTTTTTTTTCAAAAAATGTGCAAATAAACTATGAAACCAAATAAACCCCTTACTTAGAGCTGCAATGTGTCCAAATTGAAATGTTACCTTTTGTGATTCATGAGCAGGGAGAAGCTATTTATTAATTGTTTACTAGCTAAGTAGAAAAGGAAATGCACCAAGACTGCCACCAAGAACTGCTTCTGACACTCTTGTTTTGATTGTGAGAGCCTCAGCTTTAATGCTTGAGCCATCTCTCCATACCTCCCTCTTTTCATGTTATCTCATATGGCAGGTTCATAATTCCCATGGTTGACTTTGCTCGTAATCTGATATGAATCTACTTTGACTATTAAGATACAATAATTAGACAAATTTTATCAATTGATGTAGTAGGACAATGTTTTTATCTCCCTGCTGGAATCTTAATAATCATAAAATTATTATCCAGCTTTTACTACAATTATTCAGTGGAGAGATTTTATACAGCTTTATTTTCTATTTTTTAGTTTTCCTAACAAATATCTATTGTGGGGTTGAGGTTAGAGTTCATGAAGTCCATGCTGTCATTCAGAAAGCCTGAGTGGCTCTTTGATTGCAGGTCTGTTCACTCTCTCTGACAAGTAGCTCAAAGGTTATATGTTCTTACTCGTGGAAGCCTTGGGGTGGCAAGGCAATGGCATTTATTGATGTAATGTCTAACAGTAAAAAATGCAGTTACAGTTTGGTGTGAAGTTCTAATTGGGAGTCAGTTTTATCCTTCACAGTTGAAAGGCAATTCCACTTTTTTTTTTCTTTTGTAGGCCAAAATTCAAAGGCAGCTGATCACAGGAGGAAACCAGTACATGGTGTGTTCTTTACAGGTGTGCATATGGTACAACAGGAAGTCAGATCTTCTCTCCAAGGCTTCCTTACCAGACTGGGTGCAGCTTCTCCCAGGGCTACATATAACTGTAGCTCTTACTGTGAAGGAAACAATAACTTCTGCATAGGCATTGCCTTTTCAACTTCACACACTGCTAAGGTCAGCATCACTCTTTCCACTTGAAGAATCTGAACCTCAGGTTCTCAAGAAGCATATGGAAGATTTTGAAGGTAAAACACGATGGTATTTGACATGGTATCTTTCATTTCATTATATAATCCATAGTTTGAGCCTGGAGTCTCTTTGGTGCTAAATCTATTCTCTAAAATCTATTCTCTAAAATGATATATATATATGATCTTATTTTCCTTTACCCAGTCCTCTCAGTCACACAGATGGGTTGCTGAAATTTATTTCTATTGCCCCTGCCATAATACCTGTCCTCACTAACACTTTGATTATCCAATTTACTATGATGCTTTCAGCCTCCCCCGCAAGTCATTACTTGAGAGATGTAAATGTTGTTTTACTCTATCAGTCTTCACAAAGGAAATGAAAATTAATGGTCATGTGCACCATTATCACACATTCTTTATCCCCTCTTTCTCCCTATTCTCTTTTATTGATTACTTCACCCACAGTATGGTGACCTTCTTCTTTGTTCTCTAGCTCATTTAGATTTTGTCATCTGGGTCCATCTTTGTGACAACTTGTGGCTGTGAATCTTTCTTTTATTATGTTAAATTTATTTATTTATTTTGCATCCCAACCACAGCTCCCTCTTCTCCCATTTCTTTCCCCACATCCCCTCTGTATAGGTGGATACAGATGCAGAGATCTACTGTCAAAGATTAGGTTGAGCTCAGGTTATCATGCTGAAGAGAGTGAAAAAATATTATTCAAGCCAGAAGAGTAGAGGGCATAAGAAGTAGACTGCAGAATCAGCAAACCTGGGCTTATAGGAAGTCACAGAGTCTGAACAGACAACCAGGATGCACAGATTGATCTAGGCACTCTACATATAGTTGTCTAGCTTCACCTACTCTGAATGCCTGTCTTCATACAAGGACTCACCATTCTTCATCTAATTCCTACCTGATAATTTAAATTCAAACAATCATCTATATAAATAAAGCTCTCTGATTTTGCTTTTAAGTGTTACTTTATATGTATTATTTACTTGGAGACATTTAAAAATACATTTGAATGACATGTAAACATATTGATTCTGTCTTCACTAATGAGTTTATATTATTTCCTTGGGTAGTTACTCCTACGGCTTTATTTACTATCAATCTCTGGAGAATTACTAGGTCATTCAATTCATCTACTTTGCTTCATGCCACTGGTATCATAAAATGTTCTTGAATATGCATTTCTTAATGTGATCATCTCAACTAATTAGTTAAGGAGTAAAATGGTCATAGTGTTGTGGAATTCAAAAAGACTATGTGCCCAAGGCTTTCCCCTTACAATCTGTATGAAACTGGAGTTTCTCATATCTTGTAACTTTAATTTCCTCATCAGTAAATTAAAATCTATACAGCCCACCAGTATGCTTCTTTATATATTGTAAAGTATGAACATGCTTTACAAAGGGAAAACTGGTGCTGTTATTGTTGACAAGTATTCTAAAGTTGTTACATAAAACTATTAAGAATCAATGAAGTCAACAAATATTTACTGGATATATACTATAACCCAGGATACTCTTAGTACCAGTGATATGACAATAAAAATATGATTGGCTTCTGACATTCCAATCAAATGGGCAAGGCAGCTATTTCACATTGGTTTTTATTTATTTGTTTGTCATTAATACTTCAGTATTTACTAAAAACTTGGTAGTTCAGTATAATAAAATTCAATGATAGTATATTTTTTAGTTAAAACAAAAAGTGGTCGTGTATTCATGAACTGCTACAAAGAAGGTAAGTTCTGTCCTGAGACATTTCAACAGAGTGTTATGTCCCTGCTATCTACTTTACAGAAGCTCCCTGCTTCTCTGTGGCCTCTCCACTCTCAGAACAGCCATGTTGAGTTTTCTCAGTGTCACACATCCAGGTTCTGAGAGCAAAGCCTCTGCCTATCTCCTTCCCTCATAAGAGGACAACAGAGGACATATGGGTGGTTGGCTGTATTTGACAACTATAAACACAGAAGATAAAATTGAACATTGAATGTGGTTTTCAATAGATTCAACAGATGGAGAGGAAAAGGCTTTCTAATAATCAAAATGGCCTGAAAATGAGAAGGTCTTCCATATAAAAAGGAGCAAAGCTATTCAAGACAGATGGGGTGATTGGTGATGGAACAGCAGAAAGAATTTATTGGAATGCTATGAACTGAACTGATCATCCTTTATGCATCACTGTACCACTGAATTTATGCCAGGAGACTATCAGCTTCCCCATATCCCTTAGGAGCCCAACTGCCCTTTGGTATATCTGCAAGTTGACTGAGCTTACTCCTTGCTTTGTGGTGAAGACTGTAAATCATTCCCACTGTCTGACAGCAGAGTTCAGAGGGATTTCTCTTTCTCCAAGATACCTGTTCACTGTCAATTCAGAATACTAGCTGTATCCTTATTTGTGCTATCTGAAGCCGAGTTATGACCCCTTGAGCTTCAGCATTCATAGTGATAAAGAAAGCTTTAACTTAGTAGAGGATCCTTCTCTCTCCCATTCTATTCCTAGGCTGGGATAAATCATGGCTGTTTTAAGATGAAATTAGAAACTCTATAAGTAAGATGAACGATAAATTAACAAATCTATAAAGACTTTTTAGGGTATGTTTTCAAGACTTATTCAGTACTATTTGACTACAATATACTTTGGCTTCAAGAAAACACATGGTAAGAGGCCTAAATGAAAGCAAACTGTTTACAAGTGTGAGTTGAATATACCCTATATTAAGTAATGAATTGATGTACGAGGAGTGAACAATGAATAGATAATAGAAATTAATAATTTCTTAAAGTCAACTAGAGTAGGAAGTAATGCTAAAATAAGGTTTACATGCATACAAATTGGAAAAGGGTGAATTAATGCAAATATAGTCTGTATCAAGGCTAGAGAAATAACTCAATGGTACTTGCAGCTCTTCCAGAGAAACAGAGTTTGATATCTAGCCCCCATGTAGTGGTTTACAACTTTCTATACCTCTAACTCTAGAGGATGCAACACTGTCTTCTGGCCTATATGGACAATACATAAATTTGGTCCACAGGTAAAACATTAATACATATAAGATTATGAAAATCTTAATAAAAACAAGTAAAATCTATAATTGAAACAATGGGACTTAAGAAAAAAACCATGAGGGAAAGGTTGGTGATTGTTCATGCTAGGAAGATATATTCATTTCAGAAAGCAATGGGACAAGGTTACAGACTTGTTGGGGACAAGGTCAGGAAGGCCTCAAGGCTACTTATTCAAACTTTAGGAAGTCTACCTACTTAGACTGGATGGGATGATGAGCCTCAGAATTGACAGCAGCTGGAGGAGAACACCACTGTCACCTCAAAACCAGCAGTCAACAGGAGAGAATGACAGTCACTTAAAACTGTCAGGAAACAAATAGACTTCATACTTTGTAAAGTGTATTTTATCTTGTGACTGTTATTCCATAATAACTTTCTATCGATATTCTCCATGCAAGAAGTAAACTCTAGATACAAATGACCATGTTGGAAATGAGTGTCAAATTCCATTAGGGGAATGCTAAGTGCCTTTTAAGTTCATTAAACACACACACACAAAAAAATGGCAGAGCTGGACCTTGGAAGAAGCATTAACAAGGGCCATCTGAAGGAGGCAAGTCACTCTCTGAAAAGTTTGACCACTCTTATCCTGTGAATTCTTTTTCTAGCTCTTCTATTAGACAGATTCAACTTTTCAAAACACTTTATTACTTTTTCTGGAAATGACAATCCTGTTAGACAAGCATATTTAAAGCATTTAGTTCATTGCCATCATTTTTCCTTCAGTGAAGACAGAAATATACACACAAAATGCCTCTCTACAGCATGCTGCTATTGCTTTTGGTAGAAGGCTCAGGCTATGTGACAAAGGCATAACATAGAAAAGGTTTTAATTCACAAGAACCTGTCAGTAAGAGAGGCAAGGAGAGAAGGTGCTGGAGGAATTAAATAGAGCCACACTGAACAAAGGCAAATGAGGTATTTTTAGAAGTTCACACACATAATAAATCTCTCTGGCTGTTCCTAATCTGCACTCCTTGTCTTTTTGTTTTTGTTCAACCATTTAAAGTAATCCATTTCATTTAAACCCTTCTATTTCCAACAGTTCTTCTCTAAGCAAAGTGGGAAAATGAGAGTCTCAAAACACGTGTTAGGATATTGACAGTTTCTCAGAACCAAGCCCCATGAAAGGAAACATGACCCAAAACTAAGAGGCTTGGGCATGGTATATTAAGAATAACTGGTGTCAGGTAGTGTGTAGTGCACAGCAAATATGTTCCACACTGAAGAGTTTAATGTCTGTGTTGGAGAAGCTCAATAAAACTCACAAAGAAGCTTCTGAGTCAAAATGTAGCTCAATGTCAGATGAAGTTTGGTGGGTTAGATCTTGGATTGCTTTCTTCCTTTGCATCTTTCACTTCCTGACATCAGTATTACCACACAGTTAATTTTAGCAGGAGCCTTTGCTAAACCACATAGAATGCGGTAGCCATGTTTTGCTGATCAGGTACCCAATCTGCTATACTAGCTGTACAGTCATGGAAATACATGCAAACCAACATAGATGCTGAGCCAATGACAGGCTTTGGTGGTAAGAGTGTTAAATATCATTTCCCAGATCCTACTAAGTGCAGCACTCTGGCAAGAAGGGATGGTAACAGGGAGAGAATGCTTGCAGAGAGGGAAACTGCTACCCCTTCCACTATGGCTTCAAAGACCTTAAGTCAGTTACAAAATTAAGACCATTAATGAAAATTTACTCAAAAGATTCACCTACTGTAGTTTCCTTGCAATTAAATATATGTGTGCATGTGTGTGTGTGTGTGTGTGTGTGTGTGTGTGTGTGTGTGTGTGTGTGTGTGTGTGTGTATGTATGTGAGACGGGGGAATATCCTCTGTATTCTGTGTATATCAATCAATAAATAAAGGAGCTGTTTTGCCCCTTGATGGACCCTGTAGCCAGAGATAGGAGGAGCATAAGTAGGCAAAGAAGGGCAAAGTCAGACACAGATTTAGACAGACATCCAAAGAAGCAACATATAAGGAGCACAGGTGAGCCTCAGGCCACAAGGCAAAACAGATTAATAAAAATGGGTTGAGGTAAGTAAAGGAGATAGCTAGAAATGTTCCTGAGCCATAGGCCAAACATCATACAGTTAATATAAGTGTTTGTGTGTTTCTTTGGGACTTTGGAATTGTTGGTTCAGAAAAGCAGTGGTGGGCAAGTATGAATATGGGGATAGTCTGGGCCAAAAACTTCATTGTAACACATATGTATATAACATTAAACAATATCAATTTCATATAGATAAAACAGATTTTGTAGCAAAGAAAGTTACTAAAATAAGACATACAAGATCAAAATCATAAGAGGACAAAATACCAGAAATATGCATACATCTCAAGAGTTCATTCAAATTTAATGTGTGTGTGTGTGTGTGTGTGTGTGTGTGTGTGTGTGTGTGTGTGTGTGTGTTATGAGGGAAAGATTTTTGAAATAATTTTTTACTTTAATTTGTCTGTCTGATTTTATTTTTCAGTTTTAACAGTTATTTAAATATCTCAGACACATGACACCTATCCAACCAGTTTTCAGTACCTTGCACAGAGAAGACAGTTTATCTTCATAAAGTCTCTTGTTTCAGGATCTTGTTACCGGTGTTTTACAACCTTCAAAGTCTAGCTTTCAACATATCTCTGAATGATGGTTTTCCTTTCTGCCTTTATTTTCAGGTTACTGGGTTGATAAATTATTTAAGATTCTCTAGAGGAACACAGCTTAGAGAATGGGCCTATATTATGAAGGGGATTTACAAGACTGTTACATATGATGTGCACTGGGCAGTACAAAAATAGCTGTCTGCACACTGGGGAGACCGAGAACACACTAGCTGATCAGTTCTGCCAGATGCAGTACTGGTACTGTCTGGACAATGGAGAAAACTTAATGAGTCATTTGTCTTCAGTTCATGTTGGAAACAGTGTGAGTTGGGTTATGATGCCAGGAAAGGATGGTAGACACAGAAGAAGCAAACAAATAGAAAAGGAGGACAAATTCCTCTGAGCTCCTTACACCTGTGCCTCTGCTGGAATGAATTGCCAGCTCTGGATGTAAGTCTTCCCTCTGTTCTTCCTGAAATGTCCTCATAGACATATCTCAAGATGTCTCTTAGTGGATCCAAGATCCAGTCAAGTTCACAATAATGCTTAAGCATTATAGGTGGAATGCCAGTGATTGGAATGTGCAAACAATACTGAGGCTGAAAAGCATAGCAGGAATGTTATTTTCTTAATTTTATGGTGCATAAAAGCTTATTTACTGCTTCTGAAGCCCAATATTCTTAATTATTTAGACTAAACCATCAAATGATACAGGTCAAAACAAAGTGTGACAACCTTTTGGAAAACTTTTTATATTCTCTTGCCCTAATCTAATTTCCTTTCTCCTTGCTGAGGTTAATGATATTTGGGAATAATTCCACTTGACTTAAAAGACTATATATTTAAAAGACTTCTGTGTCACACACACACAAAATCAGTATAATATTCATACACTGTTACACTGAGGTTTCTTGGTGCTGGGTGGCCAGAGGTCCAGACCCACAAACCTGCAGTGCCAGACCCCTTAGCTGCTCGCTGCTGCTCAGGCCCCCAGAAATGATTCAGACACTTATATTAAGTTCATGCTGTTTGGCCTATGGCTCAGGCACATTGCTAGCTAACTCTTACATCTTAAATAAACCCATTTCCATTAATCTGTCTGCCTTGTGCCCCGTGGCTCACCTGTGTTCCTTACATGTTGCTCCTTGGGCAGCTGGCTCGGTCTGTCCCTGACTCTGCCCTGCTTCTCCTACCTATGCTGTGATTTCCCCTCCTACTTTTTCTATGGTGCTTGTCATGGGCCAAAACAGCTCCTTTATTTGAAGATTGATATTCACAGCATACAGAAAGACACTCCCATATCAATACACAAACATGGGAAGTTTATGTATACACTTTATTCTGCTTTTGTCACTCTGTCTGCAACAGTTTTGGTAAACTCCTGTGAGACAGAAACATAGTTTCTGTTGCCATGGTGGTGTCTGCCTCCCTCTCTCTTTGGAAAGGGCCTCATTCTCTTACTTATCAAGTTCATCCATCATTTCATTAGAGGAGGTTAGAGCTTATAAATAGTCTTGACTTTGTGTCTCTCAGAAGGTAATAATTTTGACTTGATAATATCACACATTTTCCCACACACTTTGGGCATAAATTAAAACTAGAATTGGTTGCTATTTTAACATATTTAGGCAAATTAAGAGTGTTTGTTGAGCTAATTTTTTTAATCAACATTTCCTTGTTTCTTCTGGAAGAGAAAAGGAATATTAGTAGATTTCCCTAAACTGCCAATTTATTTTGGAAAATAAACAATTTTCTTCTTTTTACATTCAGTTTCTTGTATTCTGAAGAGTAGTTAAACATAAAAAAACAATATGGAATTCTGTGTCATTAGTAGACATGAAAATAAAGTATAATAAAAAGGTTAATTGTGATAAAGACCATTTAACAAACAGAGCGGTAACTAATAAGGATATTGCTAAGTGCAGTGACTCACATCACTTTCTGCAGGGCATACAGGATTCTCTCTGTCCTTGTTTAAGAGACAATAAAGCCACAGAATGCATGGATCAAATAACTCATCTTGTAACAGAAAGTATCCACAATAATGACTTTGATACATTATCTGACTTGTCTTTATATCAACATTTTCTGAAAGTAAAATATATATATATATATATATATATATATATATATATATAGATATATAGATATATATAGCTTCTGGGAGGGTGAAGGTACAGTGGACTGATAAATATACTACTGGAAATCCATTAAGAAGAAAATTTTTCTGTTGGTTGCTTTTACTGTGAAACGGGACATCATAAACTCAAGCTGTTTTTCCACTAATAGTCCTAGCTTCTGAGAAATCAATCCCCAAGCTTGATTATGTTTAAGTGAGACACAAAAGAATAATGAAGTTAGGTGGTGATAAGATTCCATGAGAGTAGAGTAGTTAGTCTACTAACTCTATCTTGTTGGGGCCTTTGTTTCCCCACTGGCTCACATCCGAAGGATGTCCACATGGACTTATTGTCACAGATACAGCTGTTTTCACTATCACACTCCATGGAACATGATGGTAATATACAACTTCATCCTGGCCTTACTTTTCTACTCCCCTGAAACATAAAAAAATGCTGTCTAGTCAAATTATAGCTTTTGATTATGTCCCAAGATGAGGACAATATGAGAACCAAGTGTGGTCTGTCTGAAGGCCTCATTAACATGCTACAGCCTATCATTTTGTCAACACACATTCATCAGAATATATAGGCCAAATAATAATTTGGTATGAAATTAAGTAATGGGAGATCATTATAGTTTCTTGATCTTCTAGAACATACAAAAATTAAAAAAACTCATTGGCAGTTTATCACACTATTGTCATTTTGTTTGTGATTTTTGTTTTACAACTTATTTTTAATTATATATTTGTTAATGTGAATTTATGACTACCTAAATTAGTATAGTGTACTTTGGCTGTCACTATGCCTTGTGCCCATGTTAATATTCTCAGCAGAGCATTTGGAATATGTAAAAAAAAAGTATCTATTATATAATAATGTTTAGGCTTCTTTCATGGAAGAGTCAACTGAAAAAAAATAATATTACAACCTCAGAGAAAATAGATTCTGCTTTGGATTATCTGATTTAGAAATCAGAAGCAATGCTGCCCTAAACTGGGCCATTCTCAATGAATAGACTGTTTTCTCATAAATTTAAATACTGAGAATTGGATAAATAAGTGTATAGTAAGGGTGAGTTTAGAAATTTTTGATCTATTAAATGTTAGCCTTGTTTCATAGAAAAACTTCTTAATATGAAGAAGATGACCTAGCCATCTGGGATGATCTCACTCTTGTGACCATGTCTCTTTAGCTGAGGGATACCTAGATGATGGAGCTAGAACATCCAGTCTTCCCACCAGATGCAAACAGCAACTGAAAAATGTAAGAATCTTCATGAACATAGAAATGGAGAATTTGAGGGACATTACCTTGTCCTACATTCAGTAAGAAAAATTACAATCTCTGATTTCTTTGAGACATTATTTCCTAATGCAAATAGTTTATAATTCATTTTATAATTGCAAAGAGAAACAAAGTTACCATCAGCTGTAAAAATCTTGCCACTATTGATAGCTGCTATATTCATAGTGAACAGGCCTTTCTGAACATTTTCTTCATTCATGAATAACATGCATGTAATTACCTTAATTACCTGAATAAATAAGTGAATAAAGGATTAAGTAAGGATAAGTATGGATTTTTCAAATCATGGCATGGCAAAGGACATCTACTCTTTAGGATATAATCAGTGAGGTCACTGGACCTCAACGTTATACAAAAAACTACAGGCAACTTCGAGAAATTAGAGAGCTGAAGAAACTGTCATTTTTGGAGTAGATACAAAAAATTAGTTCATCCCAGAGCTCATATAAGTGCAGGAGACATTATGAATTTAAGGAGTTGTATTTATGTATTTAGGGATATATTACAAAATTTGCGAGTGAACATGGTGGGGAAGTGTTCATAAAAGGGGTTGGAACGAAGAAAATGCAATTATGAAGTTAAAATGTAAAAATTTATTTCAGAGAGTTGAGACTGTCTATCTGTATTTTAAATGCTATACTTAAGGGAATATGAGGAACTGAGCAGTTGACATTTTTCCAGATATGGACAAACCTGATGTTTCGCATGTCCCTGTGAATGCAACCATATAAAATTAGTAAGTTGTAATGGACCTTTTTTCTGAATGCAGTGACTATGGAAAATTTCTGGGGAGACATTAATATCCATCCAAATATGAAGGACACTGGATTTATATATAGGTGTACCCAAGCATAATTAAACAAAATGAAGGAACAACATGTAAAGTTCCTGCAGCCTGAAATAAGTGAAGACACCTTGGGCAGTTTCCATAAGCCTCCCAAAAGGCAAAGAAGACTCTCATTGAGACAGAACTTTTTGAGATAAAAAATGACTTTAAAACTAAGGATAAATCCTAAAATTATTTAAAGCTTGCACTTTGAAGTAAAACTCAGCCAAGCAAGGAAATAACACACAAATCATTAACTTTTAATTTCTTAAAAAATGAGTATCATTTATTCATGTTATCAGACTGTTTTATAAAAGAAATATTAATTTCCCTTTATTTCATGCATAATTAAACATATTTGCAAAACTGTATTTCATTCATTTCCTTTTCTAAAAAGATATTACAACTTCAAAACAGAAATTTCATTACAATGTTAATATTTAGTAACTCAAAAGAATCCCTCAGCACATAAGCAAATTAACTGCTAGTTCAATGCATTTTTCAGTATTCTTTCCTTATTATAACCAGACCACTTATTTCTTCGTAGATTCATACAAGATGTTATTTCTTCACTAATCATTTGAAAAGTAAATATTTTTACTATTTGTCCAGTTGACCAGCTGCCATTTACTGATTTTGAAGCTTCTAATTTCTCTGTGGTCAGTTAGTTTAGAGAAACAATTGTTAAAGTTGTTCACCAGACAGAAACTGTTAAAATATATATTTAAAATCTTCTGTTTGCATTCATTTTCTAAATTATGTCACAATAATCTTAGACTCACAAAATTCAAATGCCATATTGATATGCCCCAATAAAAACTGTCTTTGGATGTTCTAAACTACAGGTGTGCTGTAAAAATATTTGAAGCTAATCTTTTATAATTAGAAAATGGGATAGAGAAACTGATCATCTTTATGGTAAGCAGAAATCTATATAGCTCATCTGTTTCTTAGATGAAAACATTTAGTGCATACCAGATATTTAATTAGTGCTTTCATGAGTGGAAGAGTCTGTGAATTATTGGAAATCCAAGCCTCAGGTGAATTTTCTTTTTGCTAGTCTCCAACAGAGAAAAAAAGAAAGAGAAGAAACAAAATACCGTGCATAAAAATAAGTGAGAACAATGAAAACAGAGAGAGTCCTAATTAACCATAGGTATGGCTCAGGCAGAAAAGGAGCATATTTCCAAACCAACTTTTGTGTTTTAGAAAAACAATCACCTGGACCTCATTTTCTTCCTGTATTTAACTGGTAGCCCCATGGTTATTAGCACTGTGACTATGTTTATGCTTTTCTAAGCAGAAAATTTGAGTTATCAAAAAATTATTTTTTTAAGTGATACCCTCAGATTTTCCTGTGCCATCTTTGGTGCTAAGTGACAATAAAACAGAAGTGTTGTTCCTGGCTAGGAGTATGGCAAGTAGAAGGACATTTGAAAGAAAACAATTAAATACTTAAAAGAATGTGTTAGCACAAAGGGATAAAAGGTAATCATGTTTTTAAAAGCTATGATAATAAAACTTAGACCAGTGAAAACATGAAGATGAGTTGAAAACCTGACTTAGTGTTTGCATAGCAGGCATAAAGACCAGACCTACCACACTACACACATACATACACACGCTACCATCACCACCATGCCACACATGCACACATGTACATACACCCCTGTGTGTCCAAATACAAGAACAAATAGTTCAAGTTGGAAATAGAATTTGTGTCATTCAGACAAAACAAAGGTTTAGAATATGCGTACATGAAGATTAAAAAGCATGAAGTAGAAACAATAGCTTAAAATTTTTATATAATACTTATCAAAATTCATAAAATATATTCACTTATATAACTTGAGTCTCAATGGTCTCTAAGCACAAGACAAGCAAAGGATACATACCCGTATATTAGAAAAACGGACTACAAGGATATCCAAAAGTTGGAAAGAAATGAAAGACTTAATGAAGATGAAAAGAAGAAAATGGGCAAATGACAGTGAGCTTTCTTTCCTCATCTCTCATCATGTTACCAGTATCTGCACCTATTCCTTGGGTGTATTTATTGGATCCTACTTCCACGCTCCTCTCAGAGCACTGAGGATGCACCTCCCAGACAAAGAGAGGCATGCAGAATACCATTTAATGAACAATTTATTGTTCCAAACTTTGCATAAAATAACATAAAAAGAGTGTCTACACTGATAAACTCAAGTTAAGAATAAATCTTGTATTCAATGGTTAGGAAGGTAAAATAAATTTGTTTCTGTGAAATTCATATCTGAAATTCTAAAGTCACAATGCATGGTGACCATTTGATTAAGATAGAGGAGAAATGATATTTATGGAGACAGTAAGTAATTCAAGGTCATTTGAGGAGTGAGAGTGTCAGAGTAAAAAAGATCTAGTGTCTGGATTTCCCTATGTACCCACTGTAATCTGTTTCCTCTTTTTCCCTGTGTATCACATTTCTGCCCATTACAAATTAGTGTCTTAGTTTCATTCTGTATAATTGATTTAAGACAGAGTTCTGTCTAACCCAAGTAAACATTTGGAGACTGAACTAATCTCCTGACAGTTCTTAATTAGATTAACATTCCTCAAACACAAAGAATGCCAAGTGTCAGCACTGTCTTTTCTAACACAAGAGACACAAAAATAGCACATATATAACTTACACTTCCTAGAAACTTGTTTGCATTGAACAAATTGAAAACTATTATACTGGTATCCTAGAGCTTGTCCACCTATTTTTATGTGTATTTTACTATACTCTCTTGGTTTGTATTGAGAGGTATTTTCCACTAAGAGAGTTGGATTTACTGTTGGATTTACAGGAAGATAAATATTAACCTGTGACATCTAATTCTTTTTTCTCATTCCTAGAAGAGTTTGTGAAGTTATTTCAGCATAGCTTTTTAATTCTGAAAACCTAGAAGAAGATATCATAAATCCATACATTGAACATTTTTGCAGTAATATTTCATATAAAATAAAACATTATGTTACAACCACAGCCTGATATTTCCTCAAGTCACATATCCCACCACTGCTATAATTAACGCATGTTACCAGAGTCCAAGCTGGGCTCTCAATATAATCCCCAAATCCTCTACCCAATACTTATTCAATACTGGGTAAGAGAGAGGCTCTTACCCAGGCATATTCATATGTTCATATAATAGCTTATAAAACGTACTCAAAATTTCTATTACATGTAAATAAAAGAATTAAGTAGATAAATATATATCTTGACTGTATAAGAAGACTCATAACTAAAATACTTAATACATATATACATATAAGCATAGGCATTTAAAAACATTAGGTCATTTATAGGTACATATGGACACATAAATATATGTGCATAGGTATATTTTCTATATATTACGGTCATTCATATGCACCTATGTACCATTCAACAATCTGTTTATGATTCAATTTTTATTGTGTACATATCCTCTGACATATATCTCTTTCATATAGATTTTATAATTAGTTGGCCTGTAGTTATTAAAACTACTCAACAATTGTGTTGATTAGTTTTATTGTCAATTTGATACAACCTAGAGTCATCTGGGAAAAAGGTTGCTTAATTTAATCACCTAGATTAGATTTACCTGTAACCTTGCCTGTAAGGAATTGCATTGACTACTGATGCAGCAAAGGTCCCAGTCCTCTGTGAGTGGTTCTATTCCTAAGAAGGTGATCTTGGATTTTATAACATAGATTAGATATGTATCTGATCATCAGCCTGGGACCAAGCTAGAGAGAGAGCAAGCAGTGTTTCTCTATGTTCCTGATTTCAGGTCCCTGCCCTGAGTTCTTGCCCTGACATTCCTCAGTGGTAGACTGACCTAGAAATGTGAGCTGAAATAAATCCATTCACCTACAAGTTATTTTTGGTCAAAGTGATGTATTAGAGGAACAAAATTTAACCAAAACACTAATAACATGTTATAATTATGTGGTAATTATGTGTTCCTTTCTATATCTACCAGTTTGGACTGTTATAGATTAAAGTTTGTCATCTAAACTTGTTAATATTCTACCTCTCTTTTTGTTTGTTTCTTTTTTGATATTTGTTATATATTTCCCCATGATATTTTTGTGTTTTCTTTAACTTTTCTGTTCTAAATTCATGAGGTTTATTGTTTGGTTAATTATCTGAAATCTCTCCAGTTGCTGATATAGGAGTTTATTAAAACTTTCATCTTTACTGTATTCACATTATATCCTAAAGTTGTCATTTCTTGTATTTTTAAGTTAATTTTTACAAAAAATAATTTTAATTTTTAATAACCATTTCAATAGCATGATTTTTCAATCTCCAATTATTTTTCACAAATAAATTCCTAGTGTTTTAAATGATTCAACCCTGTGTCAATACTCATGAAGCACTGTTTCTCCATCCTTCTCTGAACTTTTCATTGGTTCTATTCTCTTCCCTTTTGTGCTCTGTTCTAGAGGATTCCTGGACATGGAAGGGCTGACTTTTGATGGTATCTAAGCTTAATTGGTGGTGTTGATTTGATGTGCCTGGTGAAGTTGTCAGGGAACGTGTTAGAAAGTAGTTATTGTGTTAAGTAGGACTTAATATATGAAGAAGTAGCTGCCAGAGTGGTGGCTACCCAGTGTGGGTTCAGAGCTCTTTGGTGGCCTCTTAGCTTTGTGAGTGAAATCAGCAGGAGGATAGAAGATGGTGGTTACTTCCAACACAGTGGCTTCAGGAGAGAATGTGGTTAATATATGCTAGGAAAGGATGAAGGGTTAGGCAAGCATGCACTATTGACAACCCATGGCATCAAGACTAAATTATTTCTTCAAAGGCACACAAACTCTTGTATACAGAAATCCACATATACTTCCTCATCAGATAAGCAGAGTTAAAATTCTCAGCTCAGAGCCAGGCACAGGGGTGAAATATTTAACCCCAGCTACATGAGAGACTGAGGTAGGAGAAACACAATGCTGAAATAAGCCTGTGAAGTATAGTGCGACCATATTTAAAGAAAGAAAGACCTCAGCTTTCCGCACAGTAGTCCTGTGACCTTGAATAATCTACTTAGCTTCTTTCAGTGAAAGTTATCTGTAAAATTCAAGTTATTCTGTGTTTATAACATAGAATTGACTTCTTGAAAAAATAGCTATAACATGGAAAATGCTCATCTAGAATCAAATTCTATAAATTATAGTTGTCTTTTGACCTAACTTTTCATTTCTTACTTTAAAAGTAACAGCTAAAGCATTGATTTAGAATCAGACAATGCATAGGACCAAGTTGTAAAAGTCATAAAATTGGATACAAAAGTCTATATTTTGCTGTGATAGGACAATTTAACCATCAGACAAAGGTCAGCAACATTAACAACATCAGTGGAAGGATCTTGACATCTTTAGCAACTGCAGTGCAGACATGGAAGTCCAGTAATCATCTTTTCTTTATTGTCTCCACAGTTTGAATTTTTACCTTGGAAAAGTTATCCAAGTCTCTCTGGACTTAGGGCTTAAAAATTCAACTGGAGGGAATAGTTTGTAAGTCTCAGGCAACCCATGTCTTTGCTTTTCTGCTTTTGGGACTATGAATATGTGCCATCATATTCAGCTTTTACATAATTTGGGTTTTGGAGGTCAACCTCATATCTGTGTTTGCAATTCCAGATCTTTTCTGAGACCTATATTTTCTGTCCTTGGGTAAGTGACATTTGTAGAAAGGAAGTGTTTGACATTGGCCAAGAGGTAAATGACCTTGAGGTCATGTTTGAATTTAAGCCATCTTACTTAGGGAATAATCTTTGAGAACTCTGTAATGGAAGTTATCCTGAAATCTGGATGTCTCTATGGAGCACTAGATGAATCAAGTGAGTTCTAAAAGCCATGGGTAAAAAGAGAAACATGAGAATGGTGTCCAGTAATGAAACTAGGTGTCAAAGCATTATGAGGAATAAATGTCTTCATTTCATCTTGGTCTTCACTGCTAACCCTTGAAGACACTGGAGACTTATGTTCAAAATAAGTCTTTACTTGACTTCTGCTAAAATTCTGGTCTTCTCTATCCAGGGGGTCCAGAGCCCTTCTTGTGTATTCTAAAAGATATAGATGTCCCCAAATCTGATATAACTCTTACCAGTAAAAAGAATAACTGAGTGACTAGTTTCCTTGTTGAACTACCCCAACTTCAGGCCCTAAGCTCCAGGGCACATTCCATGTCCCTCCTCTCCCATGTCAGCTCCAGAAAAGCATCTGAGCTCTAACTCCAACTCTGTAGGGACTCTACCACTGTGGTGTAGTTCCCAGCAATCGGCCAACAGATAAGGGGTCTGCATGGAGGTTGCACCACCACCAATAAAAACAGCCAATGGATCTGTTTCTGCCAAGACTCACTCCACCACCCAAACTCATCTACTTCTAAATCCTCTCCATGGTCAGCTTTCTCCTGCAATATCAGCAGACCATAAAGACACAAGTAACACCCAAAGAAATTGGAAAAATAGGTGAGTGATTGATCTACCAAATGAATTGTTCCAACTTCCAGGCTCTAAGATGATAGGCATGTACTGTGCTCCTCTTTCTCCCATCTCAGTCCTAGCAAGGCAGCTGGGCCCTGCCCCAAAATTAGGATAAATTCCACAGCTCTTTTGCAGATCCTAGCAGCTTGTCAACAGAAGGAATACCTGAAGGCAGATACCACCACTGTCAGCCACTTACTCTCTTCTCCCAAAACACACTTTCTGCTAAACATCACCCACCTCATCATCTTTCCATTGCCAAGAGTTCCCTCCAAAATCACCAAACCCTGTAGGCACAAACATAATCCATACTTGGTTGTGTTCTTAGTCTTGAAATATAAAATTGTCAAATTTGGACAACAATCAACTTAAATATTTTAGGTTTCATTGACTCTATTTTTTAATGTGCTAACTTTACCACCTCTAGTTATTTTTAATATTTTAAAAATACATGGATTGTTTTTGTTCTGACTTTCATTGTTATCCATTTTATTCTTGACTTCTATATTGTGTTTATCTTACAATTCTATTTTATTGTATATTAAATTATTACCTATCTTCCTCACTACATTTTTATGAGTTTGTATTTATTTTTATAAAATAAAAAATAGTTTGAATTTATTATGGAAGCAGATAATAGTTTTATGAATTGTCAGTGTCTCTTCAGACATTATTAACAAATTTTTTAGTTTAAGAAACAAAATTGTAGACTTCTCCACCACAAGTTTTCTTTTGACTCATAGATTTACAGAAACTTATGTTGAAGAACCTAGAATATATTTTGTTTCACTAGACATTTTTTCTAACTTTTACATTACTGTTTACTTCTGGAGCTCTTGGTTTACACTTCTTTTTTAATCTTTATTTCTTAAGGTCTACCAGTGAAATTTCTGCATATCAATGTATGAATAATTTCCCTTTATATTGTGCTTCTCTTTTTACTTGTTAAAAATTAACCTGATACCTTATATGCGTTGTCAGAATCTTGCCATTGTGCATAGGCAATCTGAATATATGGAAACATCAAAATCCTCTTAAGACAGGAAGGGATGGCTTTCTGTATATTGTCATTTCTGAAAGGTCTAGGTTCCTGAGATGCTTGTTTACAGAATGCTGTGTTTTCAAGGTCACCCATAATGATTTCTGAGGGATACCTCAACAGCACTTAAACTGTCTAACATAGTCATCCAGAAGATCAATTACAAATTTAGAGAGATGACTTAGTGTTTACAAGAAGGTGCTACTCTTGCAGAGGACCTAGATTCCCAGAACCTACTTTGAAAGAATCATAACTACCTATCATTACAATGTCAGGGGATCCAGGGACTCTGGTCTTGTGGACCTTCATTGACATACCTAAACCCACACACACTGACACCCATACAGACATAATTAATAATAAAGTTAATAAATATAATAAAACCTAACCTTTAAAATATTAAAAAGAGCTCAAAGCAGTCATGAGACACAATCACATTATTCTGTTTTTGCCTAATTTATCAAGAATGTGGTTTGTCTGCTGGTAGTTGTTATACCAGTATGATAGTTGTCAATACAATTGATCATGCTTGCAAAATGTGCATGTATATTACTTAATAATAAAAAGTGATTACTAATGTCCTTTAATAGCTTTTATACTTGTCAATTATATCCTCTTTAAATAGCTTAAATAAACGTCTTCTAGAGAGTTAAAAGATAAGATTTTAGGGTCTCACATAGAGGAATTAGGAAGTCTAACCTGCTTGGAATATGTAGTGAGTTTGAGAAAAGGCATAACTATATACTGAAGGTCTATCTATAAGAAATGTTGGTTTCAGAATGTAGGGATTTGGATTTTATATTTAAGCACTCCATGCTATAGCATGGAGCCATTAGAATTTACTTAAGTATTGGACTCACTTCTATTGATGCTAACATTGATGCTCAATGTCTGAGAAGACAATTAAGTCATCATTAGGCTAAATCCAAGTAGAATAAACAAACTTGGCAGAGGAACAATGCTATCCACAAGCAGAAAGCCAACCTCTATAGTTTACTTTTAAGAACAAAGGCTTTGAATTCATTCTATAAGCTCTATGTATATAATTCATTTTTTTCTATTAAAATCATTTTAAACATAGAGCAAGAAATCTACATGTTTGAGTATCCATAATAATGTATTTTATTTTGTAGCATTTAGTATACAAAATGACATCTTATCACTTAAAACAGACAAACTTTGCACCATTTTTTATCTTGGAGTTGAGAGAAATGTTTGTTATGTCACTGAAATTTAAAAGCAGTTCCCTCCTTACTTAAATTTTGGGAAATCCTGGTTTAGTTTCGAAAAGCCAGGTCAAGTCAATTCAAAGATATAAAGGATGTGACAATCACATTCTTTGACTCCTAGTCCAAAATCCTTTTAACTATGAAGGTGAAAGTTAGTCCTGAATTAATACATGCAAATGCTTCCTATCTAATCATCCAATTCCAGTCTTCTAGATTGTCAGAAAGATAGAGCAAGGTGACATGCCACCCAATATAGTAGGATTACATTCAGGCACAACGTTAATATTTGTCCCTCCTACTGTTCAGTATAAAAAATAATTGGCAAGAAGGAAGATAGGAACTGTGGGTGGGGCTACCAGGCTAAGAAAACTCTGGGAACAGGAAGACCAAAACAGAGATGCCAGAGAGACACCAGCAGACACAAAGGAAAAAGGACAAAATGAAGCTCCATGAAAAGGTACCAAGCCACATGGCTAAACAGATTAATGTAAACAGATTGTTAAGATGAAAGAGCTAGATAGCAATATGTCTGAGCCATAGGTCAATCATCACGAAATTAATATAAGCCTTTCTGTGATTATTTGAGGCTAAGAGGCAGCAAGGTTGAAAGCAGGTCCAAACCTCAGGGTTAGGTTGGAAATTCCAGGCCAGAAACTTCAAGTTATAGCCCAATATCCATTTCTCAATTCTTTCTGTTCATAAATAAACTGAGGTTGTACACAGTTTAAGCTGAACCAGGTTTGTCAAGGGTCAGGAGGGAACAAGTTAAAGATTAATTTACTGTTATCCCTGCCTATGATAAATACTAACAATACTAAGGCTACAGTTGTTCTTAGCCTTCCTGGAAGAGAAATGGAAATAAATAAAAAAAAGATGAATTTAAATATTTATCACTTCAGACTAGATAATAGTACCTTAAAGGAGAATGAAGAATAAGCTAAGCTTATCATATGAAGCACTTATAAAAAGTCATTGTCTAAAAAATTAGATCTACAACAGGAAAAATAGGTAAAATATTTTGAAAACTACGTTACAAAAATCAAAGAATTAAAATGAAGACTAAGTATTTCACCGTCATAAGACAGTGTCTAATAATCATATAGGAAAAATATATCTAGATAAAATATATTAAAAGTTTAAAGTTTCAAAACTGATAGTAATTTAGTACATACAATGTAGCTTGTGAAATAGAGTGTTTTCATAGCATGCAAAAAGCCTGGGTTCTCAATAAACAGGGCATGGTATCACATACCTACAATCCAAACACTGTGGAAGTAGAGTCAAGACTATTAGGCATTCAAGGTCATCCTTTGTTACAATAGGGGGCCGTGTAGCCTCAACCATGAAAGTATGACTTAAAATGTAACTTAGTAAATTAACTAAATAAAGAAGAAATTAGAAAAAAACCTATGAATACAACAGAATATAAAAAGAATAATCCGTATGTTATGCCTTTCTCAAGAGTAACCATACATAAAAGTAATACTAGATAATATTTAATATTTTCAAAAATATTTTGAATCAATGCTTCATATGAAGATGAACAAAGGTATTTGATATTTCAAGTAATTTAAAAATTATTGTAAAATAATCAAAGGGATCAAAAGGAACTATGATCAAAATTGTTATCTACCAATCAATAAGTAACTCAATCTACTCAATTAATTTTATTTCGACTATTACTATGAGAAAACTATATGCTTGGCAAAATACAGAAATGCAGACATGCCATAAGAAGTTCTAGTACAATCATAGGTGACAATGCCATCCGTGGTTCCCTGATTTGACCTCTTAGCAAGCCCTGCTTAGGAAGTGAAGTCACTTCCAATCTCTATACTTTACTTTTTGGCCACACTCCACTAGCTGCCACAACTTTCTGATCCCTCCAGCTGCATGCTTGTCCCAGCGCCCCAATATCATCTTTACCATGAACACATTCAGCTGCTGTATCTGCCCTTCTGGTTTGTACCGCCTCCCAAACTTGGCATTGTTCATGGTTTACTAGTGCTTCTTTTGGAAATATTTATTATTTTATTATTAATTGTGTATTTTTGTCTAATTCCTGACTAGAACATTTGCTCGGTGAAGAACATGGCTTACACATATCCCAAACATTTTGAGTAACCAAAATTTAAAATTAAAAATGGTGTTACATTATGGTTTCTTGGCCTTGAGTGACCAGAGGTCCCATACCCACAGACCTGCAGCCCCAGACAGCTTAGCTGCCTGCTGCTGTTTTTCTACCCAAAAATTACTCAGACACTTATTTTAACTTCATGCTGTTTGGCCTATAGCTCGGGCACAGTGCTAGCATGCTCTTTCATCTTAATTCAGCCCATTCTCATTAATCTGTCCTGCCACAGGGACCATGGCTCACCTGTGTTCCTTACATGTTTCTTCTTTAGCAGCTGCCTCGATCTCTCTAATTCCACCCTTCTCCTATTCTGATTCCCCTACCTACTTCTTCTATGGTGCTTGTCATGGGCCAAAACAGCTCCTTTATTTAAAGACTGATATTCACAGCATACAAAAAGACATTCCCACGTCATCTCCCCATTTCTGTCTAATCAAAAAAGAAGGTTTAAATTTTAACATAGCAAAATTACATATGACAAAATAGCTACCAAACAAGAATTACAGTTACAATATCTAGTCTATTTGTATGTAACAAAATTAAAGAAAATACTCTATCATTTACCTTATCACTGTTAATCTAAAGTTTTATATCCAATATACCTTAAAATAACCAAAAAAAACTATACCTATAACTATGCAATCTTTAACGACATCAAAGACCACAGAAAGATAAATTTACCCAAGTAAACCAGAAGTGCAAGCAACTTCCAAAATCTAGAAATGACAGAAATGACACCTGAATACCAGCACAGAGTAGCCAAAATTTAAAATGAAAAAGGGTGTACTAAAGACATCTCCAACATCCAATTTGCTGGCTGGCTCAAGTAGTTTTCTTAGACAGCACATTTTAGACTATTCAACTGTCTCAAAGAGTAATTAATCATTGATTTTTCTTAATTACTAGGCTAACTGAAATGCTTCTTGAATGTGTGCTTATAATCTCAGCTCCCAGAGACTCTTGCTTAGATGTAGATAACTAAATACATATAAAAACATTTTATTGGGCTGTGAAAAGAGTTTACCTCGTTAGAAGTGAAAGTCTATCATTTATGGAAAAGGAACATTAGTGTTGGTGAGACTGTGAGAACACAAAGTTGTAGACTGACATTTTAATTTCTTCTGAAATAGAACTCTGCTTTTATTTTTCTGAAGAAATCAGTCTTGGCTCTGCTGGCCCCATCATTTAAGAAAACACATTAGTCCAGAACTGACAAAAAGATGTGTGTAAAAGTATTACACCTTATCCAAGAGAATAAAGATGTAGGTTCCCATCACATAACATTCCACTTCCACCAAGGCTAAGATTGGTGATAGTATATGACTCTGGTATAGGACTTTATATTATAGGAGATATTTATCTAACCAATGACATTAAGTTTATAATTTATTTTAAACATTCTAATTTTGTTCCTGTTAAAGTATATTTTATGACATATTTAAAATATGATCACCTTCACAAATTCACACAGAAACACAGAGAGACATACACATACACACAGAAGTATACATATAGATACACAAAATCACGGACACAATCATACACGTGCATGCACAGACACATATGCAAACTCATATAGACACAGATTTACTTGCACACACAAACACATGCACAAAGGAACACAAACACAATTTCACACACACATGCACACACACATGCACACACACATACATATACATATATATATACATACATATATATATCCAGACACACACTGACAGACAGAGATGCATACACAGATACTCAGACACATACACTCATACACAGATACAAAAACATATGTTTAGACACACATACATAAATGCACATACATTCACACAAAGACATATATCCAGACGCAGAGACATGCACAATCACAAATACAAACACATACACACAAACACATATGTATATATCTGTACTCACAGATGCAGAGACTCACATACACAATCACAGACATGCACTCAGGCACACACAGAAGGCAACTTGAGAACTACAAGACAGTCCCACTTCAGTTGCATTCATGAATGAAGTATCCATCTTAGATCACCAACTGACTGTCAACCTGTGCTCGGGGTTATCTAAAAGTATTGGAATAAAGGTGGCATTCTGTCAGAATTTCATCCTCTCCCCTCCAAAAAAGCAAGAATTTGTGAATAACAAACCTAAGGGTTCTATCAGTTTGTTCTCTGATATGAAATTGCTTGGTTCAAGACAGTCAGTTTGTCTTAATTATCCTCACAGTAGCATTTTGGTGAACTGTGTGAGATTACTTATTTCTTAGAAAAAATGTTGGTTGAGTTTTGATATCAAATCAGCCCCTGGAGAGCTCCCTGGCCCCATAGAATGCTTTTTCCTCTTCCTCAGTTTTGCAATCACTCCACATCTGGCTCACAACTGCTGCATTCCTTCTGTTTTAAAGTAAATTTCATCTATAGTTTTTGTTATTGCACAAATACATGCACCTGAGTGCACACCCATATAACTTACCTCTTCATGTTTTTGGAGGTAGCATAAACACATAGATAACACTCACTTGCTTATTTATATTTTTATTTTTTAAATTAGTACTTTCAATCATGAGTATATCTGTGTATGTCTGTGGTGTGTGTGTGTGTGTATGTGTGTGTGTATGTGTACGTGTATATGTATGTGTGTGCATGTTTGCATATGATTTCATTGCCACAGCGACCAGAAGAGGACATTGGATTGGATACAGAGACACTGGCAGTTGTGAACTGCTATATGTGAGTGGATACTGAAGCCCTCCTATTAAAGGTTCTCAATCTGAGAGTGCAACCCATTTGGAGTGAAATGATCCTTCCACAAAAGTTGTCTAAGACCATTAGAAAACAGATATTTACACTACAACAGTACTGAAATTAGAGATATGAAGCAGAAAAAAACATAATTTAATGGATGGGGCCATCACAACATTAGAAACTGTATTAAAGGCCACAGTAGTAGGAAGGTTGCAAAGCACTGCCTCAGTATGAGTAGCAAGCAGGCTTAAATCTTTTATTATATTTCATTTTTCTTTCCTAAGAATAAAACCCATACATATTTACTTAGGAAGCTAGTCCTAGGAAACAGTTTACATAGCTAACTAACAAAAAACTAACATCTGGAACAGCCTGATTCCATTAAGACCAGACTTCCGATTGATTTCTCACAAACCTGACCATAACCAAAATTTGTCATGAGTATTTCACTTCAGGTTATGGTTTCAGGAATGCAGACTTGACAGAAAGGAAACTGGAAAAAGAATATAAGAATATAATAAAAATGCAAATGTTCCTGGGATTTATTTGGATCTGCAACTGTAGAATTTCTGTCAAAGATTCAGGTGACTCAGAATTAAATTTTTTAAAGCCTTCCCAATAAATATGCAATTAATGACTGTTCTTAAGGAGCATTCATTTCTATTTGGATGAGTTTTAATTTTCTAATTTACCAACTATATAAAACCAATAAATAAATTGAAGAACTCATATTTTGGTGCAGTTTTAGGCAGTAGTATTCACACAAATTTACTTGATAGCACTTTTTAAATCTAAAAATGTCAATAGAAAGTAAAGTTGAGTTTTGTAGGACAATTTAATAAGCCTATAATAATGAATATCGGGGGTTTTTTGTTTTTTTTGTTTTTTTTTTTTTTTTTTTTGCTTAAAAATTAGCTTTTCTAGTAGACTCTCTGGGGAAATGGAATGTGGTGCAGACTATAGAAGTGAACAGGTTTGGGTGATATTGAAAAGAACATTGCAGATGATAGAATAGACTCTTAGGTCAAAGTAAAATTCAACTGGGCATTTTCACAAATAATCATGAGAGCATTTTCTCCTAGATTTACTTATTGATGCCAAGGTTTTCAAAGATCAACATGCAGTTTATGTAGCCTAGTGCATGATTTAAAAGTGTTGCACTACTGAGCTCTGCTGACAGTTCAGAAATGTGTTTAAAACCAAGCTATGTGCACTAAAGCCATCTCTGAAAAAACAAACAAACAAACAAACAAACCAAAGATTTTACCATGAACATTCGTTTTTTAATTACAGCAAACATCAGCCCTTTGGTGGTTTGAAATAAAATGGTCCCCCATTGGCTCAAAGGGAGTGACACTATTAGGAGTTGTGGCCTTGTTGGGATAGGTGTGGCTTTGTTGGAGAAGCTTTGTCACTGGCTTTGAGATCTCATAAACTCAAGACAGAGCTACTGGTTTACTGGCTCTTTCTGCTGCCTGTAGATCCAGATGTAGAATTTTCAGATACCTCTCCAGCATGGTGTGCTTGTGTGACACTGGGCTCCCTGCTATGATGATAATTAACTAGACCTCTGAACTGTGAGTCAGCATTAATTAAATGTTTTCCATATAAGAGTTTCTGTGGTCATGGTGTCTCTACACAGCAATAGAAAACTTTACTAAGACATGGTCCAATTTTGAAGATACTCAACAAACAAGGAACAACTCCCTGAACTTTGTGGACACTGACTGGTATAGAAATCCACGGAGAACATGGAGTATAAATATCATTAGGCTAGCAAATTGAATTCCAAAAGGAAAAGGATAAGTTGTGGACAAAGATGGAGGAAAATAATGTCAGAAAGAGGGTGGAGGGTAAAGAGTGAAGGAAGAGAGAGGGGAGAATAGGAAAACAGAAACAGTGTGAAAGAAATGACAAGATGAAATAAAAGAAAAGAGGAAAATTACACATACACATAGTATGAGGTTTCTGGTCCAGACTTTCGGGCCTAACCTCTAGGTTTTGGCCCACAGACCCACAGACCCACAGACCTGCAAAGACACACAGATGCTTACAATAATTTTAGACTGATCGGTCTAAGGCTCAAACATATAACTTGCTAAATCTTTACCCTTAAACTAACCCATGACTCTTACCTTGTTCAGCTATGTGGCTCAGTACCTTTTGTCAGAGCAGCATAGTTGTCCTCTGCTTCTTCTGGTTTCTCTCTGGCATTCTGCTCTGTTCTGCCTGTTTCCAGAGTTTTTTCAGTCTGGTAGTCCTGCCCACACTTCCTGTCTGCCTTTGACCAATCAGAGCTTTTTATTAAACTCATAGGTGGGAAATTTATTTACAATGTAATATCATAAATCCACCACACATAAACATAAAGACACAGACACATACACTCACAACACACAGTCAGACATAGACATACACATACAGAGACATGGACACACACACATACACACACAGTCACACACACACACACACTCACATACACATACTCATACACAGACACACCCACAGAGACACAGATATAAACACACAAACATACACAGACAAACACATACAAACACACACATACACACACACACAAAGAGACACAGACACACACATACACTACACACACAAAGTTACACACACACAACTCACACAAAGACACACAAACACACAACACCCACAGAGAGACACACATACACAGACACACACACAGAAACAGACACACACGAACCACACAGAGACACACAGGCACACACACAAACACACATACACACACACACACACACACTTTCCTGAGTTATTGCAGTGGTTGCATTTGCTTTCTTTGGCATATTCTCTCACCCAAGACAATTCCAGCCTTTGAGTTGCTTACACCTGGCTTTTCATGTTCCTAAGTGTCTTTAAAAAAATGCAGAATCAACAAGAAATTCAGAGCCAAGAAATAAAATGTATCCTTAGGATTTAATAGGTATCTAAGAACTAAATGATAATTTTATATTTATATCTAAACAATTTGTTTAAATTATTGGATTCCATTATTTTCACTGTGGTTTTCAAAAGCATATAATAAAAGCATATAAAAAGTTATTTTCATCTTAATATTACCTGGTCAATTGTTTTGAAAATGTTCCAAATGAATCCTAACCAGTGTGGTGAAGTTCAACCAAGACCCTAATCACACAATGCCACAGGCCTTTCAGGCTGAGAACATGACCCTCCCTGAGATTACCATTTCTACACACCCCAATGAGCAGGGTCTCTCTTATGAGTTCAAGTGCTAACAAGCCACAGAGGTTTAAGGGTTTCATTCAACAAAACCTCCAAGCCTTGATATGTTTCAGAAATGACTCATTAAGCTGAAAACATGTTGGTTGCATATGAGATGAATGGGAACTAATTCTATCTTGCACCTTGAATATATGGCTGTACTTAACCAAAGCCGAGACATGACTAATTTGGATTTAAGAAATTTGGATTTGAAGTCCATGTCCTTTATAACAGAGAACATTGAAGCTAATAGACTGTACACATCATGCGTGTGTGCCTCATTCAGAAATATTTTTTCTTAAAAAAGAAAGTTGTAGTACTATGCAATTTACCATCATAACCTTCATGGAGTAAAGTATTTTCTTGATGCTTAAGTGACTTCTTTGGATCTTGTTTGATTTTATATTTATTCTGCCATTTTGTGTGACTGGCTTCTTTTCTCAAATCTGTCTATGAGTTAGATTTAAAAGTGTCCTGGTAGATAGAGATGGCAATCTCTGGATAGAGGAAGCCAAATGTGGGGTTGGAAAGAGACTGGGTACTAGGAAAACTCCAAGAACTCACAAGATGTCCCTGGTCAAGTCTCCAAACAATAGTAGAGGGGGTGCCTGAACAGGACTTCCCCTATGGTCAGGTGGGTGACTACCATGGGTGTCATACAAGGAATAGAGGTGTAGGCAGAGATCCATGGCTGAGCACTGGGAAGAGCCTCTTATCCAGCTGGGAGAAGGGGAGAGGTGTCTGTGTGAGCAAGTGAATGGAGATTGTGAGAAGAGTTCCTGCAGGGATGACTGACTGGAGCCCTAGGGCAGGGGGTCACTGGATCAGGACTGGAGATCCATCAGGAAATGGGAGCCGAGTGTGAACTGGCACGAGCAATGTGTAGAGCCTTGAAGAGTGGTATCAGACTGTGTTCCTGTGCATGGGTTCGCATCTTGGGGCCAAATCCCTGCAGAGGAAAACCTAGACCAGCTTTGACTGTGGGATGAGTGGATAGGACTTGCCTGGAGTGGATGTGCTTCGTTTAGCTGACCCACCTTGGGACTTCTGACCCTTTTGGGGAAGGGGATGGGTGGAATGCCTTCTTTTGCCATCTTTTGACTTCTATTGCCTATTTTTGCCATCTTTTGCTGCCTTTCGCCGAATTTTGCTGCAATTTTCCAGGGAGGGGCGAGGCTGAAATCTGACTGGCAGGGATTGGGAGGAGGGAAGGGAAGGGGAGTAGGGGAATCACAGATAAAGATGACATTTTTTTTAAATAAAATAATTTAAAAAAATAATAAAATAGTATCTAGGTTGCTCTGACCAAAGATTCTACCTTTCCAGCAGCTCGCACCAAACACAGTAAACCATCCCTCTCTTTAGATATTTACCAGGTCTCACTGCTGTGTCAAGTTCAGGGTGGTAGTTTTAAATACATCACAGTTACTTAAAAGGGCTCTGATTTATAGAGTCAAGAAAATGACTTTCTAGGATTGACAAAGTTGAGGAACAAGAGCGATTAGATTACAACTAAACTCAGAGTTATATTTACTGAAAGCTGTCTTAAGGCAAGCAACAACAATGTGCCACCAAAACTCTAAAACTGTCAAGAACATTAGAATGTTAGATCAAAATAAGGAGTCAACTCTTTTCTTCTTTGGGAAGACTCACAATGGGGGGTTTTCACCTGTAAGTTTGAGCTGAATCAGGGTTATGATGAGTGACATCTCAAAGTAGCCTGATCATGTTTATCAACAGACCGCTAGTCATGACAATACTATTGTGATCATTAGAAACTCTTTTATAATTGCAATATCACATATTTATTTAAGGAAATCATGATGTCACTTATCTGTTCATTGTTATGTTCTAAAAATATTTTTCTTATTTACTCAGCTACCTTTTATAGTATTAATAGCCCTACTGTGTACTCTGTCAAGAATGCTCATATATAATATATATCATAACATATAAACCCTTTACTTAATATTGTATTTTTAATCTCAAAAAAATGAGTGTTTTGCCACTCAGCCCTGCTGTGTTTTAACTTCTTGTATTATACTCCTGACCCCATTAAAATGCTAGAGACATGATTTCTCCTTTTCCACAGTGTATTGGGAACTTTGTTGATTGGTTTTGATTTTTCTGTTTATTTGTTTGTTTGTTTTTATTCTTCTCTCTTTGATACATCCTGGCAGCAGTTTCCCCTCCTTACTCTCCTCTTAGTTCCACTGCTCCTCCTTTGATTACCTTCAGGAAAAAGCAGGCTTCCTTGTGATAACCAAGCACAGCATAACAATATATAATTAAAATAGGCACATATCAACCAGACAGACAACCCAGTAGGAGAAAAAGGGTCCCCAAACAGGAAAAAGAATCAACACTTCTAGCTCCCACTTTAGGAGTTTCACAAGAACATCCATCTACACAACCATACAACCATATATATATATATACATATGCATTGAGGATCAAGCTCAGTCTCTGTGATCCCCTATGAGACTTTCTTAGTTGATTCTGTGAACTGTGTTTGCATGTTGTCATGTTGTCCTCAGCAACTCTGGCTCCTACAGTCCTTCCACCCATTCCTCTTTTGTGGAGTTTCTATTGCTCTGCCTAGTGTTTGATTGTAGTTCTCTGAATCAGCTCTCATCAGTTGCTCGAGAACACTTCTTCAATAATGAGGCATGAACCCTATGAGTATAGCAGAATATCATAAAGATTCATTTCATTGATTATTTTAATCAGTCATATTTGGTTCTATTTAAGTCTTTGAGCCATCTGGCTTCCAGATTATGGCCAACTAGGCGATATTAATCATGGCCTCAAATTATACCAGTCATTGATTGACCTCTCCCACATGCTCTAAGTCATCATTGCCCCTGGGCGTCTTGAAATCAGTACAGGTTTCAGGATTTTATAGCTGGATTTGTGTCCTTGTCCCACGACTGGGAGACTAGCCTGGTTACAGAAGATGTCTGGTTCAGACTCCATATCCTCCATTAGTACAAGTGAGTCCTGACTAGGATCACCTTAATTTATTTCAGGAAGTTTCCACTGCACTAGATTTTTGCATCACCCCCGAAATGGCCATCTATCCTAGTCAGTCTATAATCCACAGTCCCAAATAAGTTAGATAAAGACAAGATGTCTAGGGGTTGTGTGTGAATTCCTCTGGGAAAAGGAAATAGAGTAGATTATGAGGTTAGTCTGTGGTGAGCTGTGTATAAGAACAGTAGGGATCAGGTGGGGAAGAGAGATACAGAAGGAGAGAGTACAAAGAAAGACTTTGTTGATTGTTACCAGAATATAAACATTCTATTTTTAATAACAGATTGGTAAATGTTTAACCACAATTATAGATAAAAATAATTTTGTGGCTCAAATCACAGCTTTAAGAACAAATTTAATGTGAATTTCTTTAATATCATCCTGCAATTTCCCCTATGATCTTTCTAGAGCTTTTGAAATTAACTAATTTAATATTTAACTAATTATATGAGGAACACAGTCTCTTTATTTCTCAGTTGCAGGATCAAGGTTGCAACCAGTTTGCATATCAGATTCTTTGTTAATAGCTGTGAATGTGAAGTTTCCCCTGCCACAGCTGAGCTCAATTTAATTCTTTTTAATAAAGAAACAAAGCAAGCAGGAATTGCACTGCACAGAGCAGCATCATTAAAATAGAGTGATGCATTACAGTGTTTACTTTCAGGGGAATTTTGAGAGTTGTGAGCCAATCAACTCTTTGTTTTCAAGAGTATTGAGACATATATTTCCTCTATTAAGACAACAGGAAACCTAAGCAAACTAGGAATTTGGAGGCTTGATGACATTTTAAAGAACTGAGCTATATCTCATTCATCCAGACTGGGTCAACTTGTTGATTCTAATTAGAAAAAGAAAAGCCCAGGGAAATATTTCAAACAAAAAGTTTTGCTTCCTAAGACATTATAGAAAGACATAATTAAAGGTAATAGGCAGGCTGTTTGGTTTATTTAAGTAATACTTTTAAATTAATACCCTTGAGGCATTACACAATCATCCTGTGATAATATAGCAAATTATGGTCACAACTATTGTCCAGATACATAAATTTTAGGAACCACCAAAAATGAGTTTATGTGTGTTTTTAAATTTTTGCATTTATTATTCTATAATTATTTCTAATTAATATTAGATATTAATAATAGCTTCTTATTAAAATAAAGTCTTAGAACATTAAAGAACATATTATTTTAATAGAGGCCTTGGCACTGTGCTTAGTATAATTTTTAATTTTCTTCTCTAACCAGACATGAGATTTAAAACTCTGTTACATTCAACTACTCAACCAAAGAGAACACTATATCTAGTTTCTGTTATTTGCTTTGCCCCAGTAAACAAAGCCTCCACTAAACTCTTGCATTCCAATGAGCCAGGAATTATTTCCCAACTCTATCATGTACTAATTGTGTGTTATATAGTGGTAATTATTACAACTAAAGTCCCCATATCAATTTGAAACAATCTGTTACTGAATTTATGTATTAATATGAGAATTATGAGTTTAGGGAACAAAATTAGCAATTCTATTTATTTTTATCTTTGACTATACTTTCTGATTAATTGTATACTATGTTTACCCAATACAGCAAATACATTAGCTTTTATCACAACTTCAATGACATTTATGAATACTATCATTATTAAGGGTCACAGTCAAGCCATAAGTCTGTATCTATGTAATGGTATTTTAGCAAATATTATACTAAGCAGCATTAAGTCAAGTCTACAGTTTAGAAGGTGAGAAAGCTAGTTTTGTTCTATTCACTTTCTTATTAATTATCAAGTAATACTTTATCCCAGTATCTTATTTGTTTAAAATCCTCTCAGAATAGTGAATTTTTGTGATTGACTAGGAACCTCAGGTTCAGATCTGATTATTCATATTACTTGTATCATAGAATCGATATGGTATTTTGGGTGAATTTCTATGAAGATTTTTATTGAGAAATAAGAATCTCTGTGAACAGCTCACAGCTCTCTGCTTATTCATAGCTTCCCCCATGGAGAATGTAAAAGCAACTTGACTGCAATCAATTTTGAAGCAGTTTAGAATCTGCTTCTTATAAGGACTGAACAGGGAATAAAGAGATAATTCATGAAGAACAAAACTTGTTGACTTTCTTTTGTCCTTCCAAGTTCCTATTCAAGACATAGTTGAAAAGTGAGCCAGGATAAGTAAATGTAATTATAACAGGAGATCCGTAAGTCATTTACAATGAAACTTGAATATATTAGATGCACATGAAAGCATGCTTTCTGCCTCTGATTTGGACAACACAAGGAAGCTGCAATCTCATTATAAATATTTCTTTGAGCAGCATAACCATTTGGCTTCTGGAAATCGACCCTTTCCACCTTCTGTGGATCTCCTTGACTCCTCAGATATCAAGAAAGTGACTTTCTGTGCCTCACAATTTTCCTTAGTTCTGGCATATTGTGCTGGTCAGTCTATGTTTTTGTAGATCATTTTGCATGTTTTGACAATTGTGTATTTGAATCACCTGCTTTAAATTCATCACCTCCACCTTCTTTACATTCTTCCAATTCAAAGACTCTTGGAAAGCTGTTAAATAACTATAGAGAAGCTTTAGTTTTTAATATATTTGTAAAATTGTAATCCTACATGTATGTTTGTAAGATTTGTAATCACATGTTTGTACATTCAATCTTGACAATTTATCAAAAATATTAAAAGTCAGGGGAAAAATTAATGTAAATGAAATGCTTATTGGCTGTCTTTTCTTTATGTTTATCTATTGCAAAAAAAATTTGAGAGTGAAGAATCAATTGTATAAATTTTACAGATAAAACTAATTTGAAAAATTAAGTTCACAAGACCAAAGTCATCTAGGTTATAAATAGTAAAGTTAGTGTAGTGATCCAATCCATCACTCTCTAGATCATCTGTTCACTTGGTCTCCCAGACTCTTCCCTGCCCATTGTTCTGAGTAAACATGAAAACCATACTCATGAAGAAAATCCTTATGGGGAATTATTTCTGTTTCAAAAGCTAAAGTTGAATTTTATATGAACATAAATAAATGTATTTCATTTGCCTATCCATATTTATGAGCTTGTCTAGCATCACCTAAGAATAGCATATACTTTGTACTGTATTCTAATGTGTTCAAAATGCTAACTGACCTAATCCATACCATTTTGTGAACTGAACTGTCCCATTGTCACACCTCGTGAGTAAAACGACTACTGCTTACAGCCTTAATTCTATGACTAAAGGTTGATTATTAAAAAGCAGTAATTCTCAGACAAAGCAATATGATATATGAGGTCCATACTGTTATCAAAGATGAGGCAGGACCAAAGAAAGCCAGCCATTCTGTCACTATTTCTGAGACCACTGTCTTCAGACATTATATAAATTATTCTTGAAGTTCATCTAGCAGTTAGTTATCTTAATTGATGTTCACTACATGTAGAGAAATATGTACTGTAATCACATTTGTTAGGCATCTGAGACAATAATAAGGAGAAAATTTATGTGATGTCACAAGTCACAGAGCAGACATTCTGTAGAATGTAAACAGATCTTTATTATCTTTTCTTAGGCCATACTCTACAGTACTCATATCATGATAGGCCTTTAGCCTAGTCTCAAGTGCACAGGTGAAAAATAATTGAGCATCTGGTTTTCTATTGCTGACATTTATTTTTGTAATAAAGGCCATTGTTAAAAGTCAAGCACATATTTTTGAATTTTGACCAGCAACCTATTTAATGTTATTTTATAGAGCTGTTTATCTCATCTATTTAGTTAAGTACATGAAAATAATCAATAGCAATCCACTGTGTTTAATGTTTACTGGCACTTTAAAGCCCTGGGTTTTGTAAATTTTTCTACATTTTCCATTTCTTAGAAGATTATTCATTATATCATGTGGAATATATCACAAGGTCATTGTTGCCTAATGCTCTGAGAAAAAAAAATAACTATAACTTTTCCTACCACAATAAAGAAATTAATCAAACAACATTGTATTAGCATTAGAAAGAAAAATACACAAAACAGATCAGTGGAATAGAATAGAGAGGTTAGGAGTGAATTCATATATGCGTGTATATATATTTCCAACTTGTTTTTAACAAAGGTGCAAAGAGCACACCCTAAAGAAAGGTCCTTTTTCAGAATAGTGTTAGAAATCGTGTATCTACATTAAGAACTGTAAAATTGGAGTCTTACTTTCACCATTTGTTAAAAAAATATTTTGAAATAGAGAAACATAATACATGAAATAGAAAATTTATGGAAAAAAACTTTTAGGATATTTTGGAGGACATTCCAATTAAGCCAAGGATATTTTCTCTAATACTGTTCCAAATAGCACGGGCAATAAAATCCGACTACTGAGATTAAATAGAGGCTCATCAAAGTGACTAGGCTACCTACAGATTGAGGGAAATATTTTCCAATATCCATAGTATACCAATAATTGTAATCAGTACACAGCAGAAACATAAGCAATCTGTTTTAACTTGGCATTGATCTTAATTGATATTTTTTAAAGACATAGAGGATAAGAAAAAATAACAGAGAAAGCATGGCAAATATATGTTAGACACACATGAGAAATTTCACAATTAAACTTTGTGCTTTGCACTATTAATACATACTAACAAAACAGAGGAAAAAGAATGAACAGAGACGAGAGGCATGAGAAAAATAAAATATTTGTGAACATTTAACATTCACAAATATTAAATGAAACCTTCATCCAGTAAGAATGGCTATTGTAAAAACATCAATAATAACAAGTGCTGAGAAGAATGTAGGTACAGAGGTCCCTTGTACTCCTGGGATGAAAACGACTCTAAGTCATTCATTGATAGGGTTGAACAGTCCACGATGTTTGAAGATTTTCCTAGTTTTATTTCTGTTGCTGTGAAGAAATGCTCTGACCAGCGGAACTGAGGAAGCAAAGAGTTTATTTGTCTTATAAGTTATAATTCAATAATTGAGCAACGTTAATGCGGGAACTCACATGACGAGTCACATCACGTCCACAATTAAGAGAAAGGAGACAGAAACAAATCCTTGCTTTCTGCGTCTCCTTAGCCAGCTTTCTTTTCTGTTAAGCAGTTCAGTGCCCAGTCTGTGAAAAGGTGCCTCTAACATTCCTGCAGAATGGGTCAATAAACATTCAAGAGAATCTTCCAAGAGATATGGGCACAGTCCAAACTGATTGGGATGGTTCTTTATTAACATTTAATTCCAGGTGATTCTTGGTTATGCTAAGTTAACAGTTAAAACCAATTTGGATAAGAAGCTTTGAGAAGTGATTGGTTTTTAATTGTGTTAAAATAATGTTACGATATAGAAATAATCTTAAGACATAGGTAGAAATAATGTTAAGATATAGGTAGATTGTAAGACAGAAGAGATCATAGGATACGCCCACACATATTCTGCCCTGTTTTGTTATTTTTCACATTCAATATGATACTCCAAACTCAGATCCAAAACTGTAAGCAATAATAAGCCTGTGTTCTTTATGATTTTTTCAATTTAAGATTCTGTTTTTCACTAATAAAAAGGTCTATAGCATTATTTTCAATTCAGCTGAGAAATTTTGTTTATAAAAGAACTCATCAAGAAAATAAAAAGAAGGCTAGTTACAATTCAGTTGTATAATACTTGCATAATATGTGTGACACACAAGAATGAAGAGATTTAAAAAGTGCAAGATAGGAGAAAACACTTGTGAAATAGTTATCTTAAATATTTTTGAAAGTAAAATATTTAAGGACTTTTTAGATGTTGGAGCTTACATGATAAAACCATGGAATTCTGAAGGAAGAAGCGTAAATCCCTCATCATGGACAGAAAGGGAAATAAAACAATGTCCTCATTGTTTATTTTAATCTCCAGAAAACACTATTTGTTTTGAAATTTATGTTTGCAACTACATTTCATTATGATAAACAAAAGATAATTTTTGTAAAACCTTAATGTCTGTGGCTGAAGAAAAAGCAAGTGGTTAAGAGCTTTCACTTATCTTAGAAAGGGTAGAGTTTGAGTTTGCCCATTCAGGACCCATATCAGGCAAACAGCAACCACCTGTAACTCAAGCTCCCCGGTATACTCTCTCTTTGGTCTTCTGAGGACACCTGATGTGAGTAAATGTCACACACACACATGCACACACACACACACACACACACACACACACACACACAGAGAGAGAGAGAGAGAGAGAGAGAGAGAGAGAGAGAGAGAGAGAGAGAGAGAGAGATACACACAAACAAAATAAAAATAAGTAAAATTAAATGTCCACCAACACTGGGATACATTTCTACACAGTTCTTTATAAAAACAATGATTATTATTAACAAGGACATTAAATTGAATACACAGACATCTTAATTTCCAAGAAAGTATATAGATAACATGGTTAAAACAAGTGTGGTGGTATATTTAAAATGTGGTACCATAACTACAATTTTACATATCAGAAAAAATGGAATAAGCTTTCTAATTCTGCTCATACAAAATAAGATTATATTTAGAAATGACTTGAAGAAATCTTGATAATATGCTTAAATATTTATTTCTATTGTGGATAGAGGAATAAATATATTAAGTTCATGGCCAGCCTTGAGTTTGAGACCAGTCTGTTCTATACAGTGAGTGCTAGGACAGCCAGAGACATGTAGGGAAAGCCTGTGTCAAGGCAGGATTATGGATGAGGTATGGAGTTATTTAAATAACAGTTCAAAGGCACATTCCAATTAAATAGTTTAATTTTTTAGTGGATAATTATATTAATAATTTGATAAGGTGAATATGAAAGGAGAATGTGATACATAGGAACAGATATCGGAAGTAGACAGACCTAAATATTAGATTTTTTATCAGTTCTGGGAATATGCTGTCTGGCCTTTTATAGTTTTCTCTTCACCTCATTTTCTGTCCTTCTACAATAATGTAAATAAACATCTAAAACCTTCCACTGTATCCTTTGCTCCAGCACAGGGCTACTAGAGGATCACATTGTCTTCATGATGTGATTGGTGAGTGAGTTTCCCCACTTACAGAAAGCTTTGGCCTGCCCCACACCTTCAAGTCTGAAAGTTACAATTGTATGTCTCCTCCATATTCCTTGACTATTTTTGCTTGTTTTCCATGTTATTTTAGAAAAAAATCTATTCATCTTACTCTACTTCTTAAAATCCTTTGTGACTTCTGTAATTTCTTTAAAATACATAATCTATTCAATGGCTTTCAGAGAATGATTACACTCTGGTTGGCTTGAAGAACCATCAACTTTCAAAATAAATGCTAAAACATGAATGATTCTAGGTGAAAATGTTAGGATTGGCCCTGCCTTTCATAACGTCTCTTAAGCCATCTCTGGATCTTTAGTTTAATCTAAACTTCTTACTTTGTCTTAAATACTTTGTTCCATTTGTTTCCATCATATATGTACATGTTCTATGTCATGCCAGGACTGGCAAAATGTTTGCATGTGTTATGGATACCTTTTATGTTCCTACTATGCAAATCTGTCAACCTTTAAAATCTAGAGTTCTATAAAATTTGATATAACCTGTTATTATAATTAGTGTTATTACCTGTCCCTTTCTATTTTCCAGATTTATTTCTCTGTTTTCCTTATGTCAGACACTTTTTTTTAATTTAGTCTGGTGTACCGAATGTTGTCCAGCAATGTACATAGGGAGCTGCAGAATGATAGGGTAATATAAAGGATTTGTGTTAAAAGTAAACATTTGTAAATGCACCCCTCACTCTGGACTTGTCCCAGAAATGCAGGAATGTTTCAACATATAGAAGCTAGTTAATGTAATCTACCATATAAACAAACTGGAAGAAAAAAGAAAACAGCCCACACAATTGTCTCATTAGATACGGAAGAACCTTTGATAACATTCAACACTTCTTCGTGATGAAAGTCTTGGAGATATTAGCAATACCAGGGACATATCTAAACATTATACAAGCAGTTTACAGCAAGCTGAGAGTCATTCTTTTTATTTCAGAAGCTCTCCTATGTCATACAGAAAGCCCCAGCTGATTATATTCATTCTGAATAGTAGGAGTCGCAACAGAGTTTGCAGGTCTTAGCTCCACATACAACTTTCTCTGGACATAGCAGAGTAAGTCTAGTAACTTGTATGCAGTTTACCCATACTTCACTGTGCTTCTGGCAGCCTTAACTGGGGAATGTTTCTGCCCCATAAATACATTTTATAAACAGTGTATTTACTTCTTGTCTTAGGATTTTTATTACTTTGAAGAGACACCATGACCAGGGAAACTCTTATAAAGAGAAACATTTAATTGGATGGCTTACAGTTTCAGAGGCTTGGTCCATTATATTCATAGCAGGACATGGTTGTATGCAGGTAGACATGGTACTGAGAATGGACAAGGTGCTACATCTTGGTCCTTTGAGCAAAAGGAAATGGTTCCTGGGTAGGACTTAAGCATATATGAGAAACCAATGCCTAACTCTACAGTAACATAGTTTCTCCAAAAGATCACATCTACTCCAACAAGGCCATACGTCCTATAGAACCATTTCTTAAGAGCTTGTGGAGGCTAATCACATTCAAACTACTACACTTTCCTTTCAGCCTCCTCCTATATGAGCTAGAATTTGTTATACTAATTCTTACACTCCAAGAGTGAGTGCTAATGATACTCTGTCATACTTATAAACCAGTGACTTGTCCAGTCATCAGATAGGCTTTCTCTGAGAGCAGATGGAAATAAAATAGACACAGTTATCTTTATAGAGAGTTTAAATTTGAGGTCTCCAACAAATCCCTCTCCTCAGTTCTCTTGAAACTCCATAGAACAGGATGAAGAAAGATTTGAAGAGTCAGAGGGGATGGATGATACCAGGAGAACATAGTCATCTGAATTACTAATCAAAATTCATGTGAACTCAAAGAGACTGAAGCAGAAAGCACAGGGCTCATTTGAGTCTGCACCAGGTCCACTGCATATATATTATAGCTTTTTAAATCTAACACTTTTATGAGACATGTTACTATGAGAACAAGAGGGTCTCTAGTTCTGCTTTTTTGTTCTTAGGACACTTTTCTCCTTGTGGGTTGCTGTATCTAACCTCAATATGCAAGTTTTGCTTTGTCTTACTACATTTTTATTTTATCATGTTTGGTTGTCATCTCTCTTCAAATGACAGAGAGTAAGTGGATCTAGAGGGAAGGGACGTGGTAAGAAACTGTGAGGAATGTGGAAGACAACTATACTCAGATCATATTGTATGAGAAAGTAATCTATTTCCATTTTTAAAAGAAATAAAAATAAAATAGAAGAAAGAAATTTTAAAAATAATGAGGACAAAGGACATTAAATTGTAATTGAAATGAATGGTTTTGCTTTGTCAACAGAATTGTACATTCCACTTTAAACTGTTCAACTTTTATTTAACTGATATTCTGATAGTTTTCTTGTGTGTCATGTTAGTAACAATGTTTGTCCCAGGTTTAAAGCACTGAAGCTCCAAGTAGTTAAATTTATACATGCTTACGAATTTTTATTAAATCTTTATTTCAATTGCTTACTTAATAAGCACTTGATGTATTTTACAAACCATCCCAAGAAGTCACAATGTTAGAGATGTCATCAAAGGCACAAGTTTCTAACCTGGCTTTATCAGCCGGCTAGATAAGCTACTGAGTATCTAGGAGTTTTACCAGTTCTTACATGATGGTAGTGGAGTGAGATACAACTGTGCTTTGAAGACTGGCCAACAATTAAGTGAGTAATCTATACCCAGATGATCCACTAATTCCACAAATACTGAGTGTTTACTGTGCCCCATCATGGTCTCAGAAGTTACTGCATCCCAGTGAATAAATGATACAAATATTTTGCTCTCATAAAGTTTGTAATATAGATCACATAATATAAGGTTAAAAATATTTTTTCCTTATTAAAAGTAAATATAAATACATAAAGTCCAGGAGCATAGGATGGGTGTGATGTTAGGGGAGAATACTTTACAGAAATGAGGAGGTTGATTCTGCCCTATAGCATAAATTTTTAAAGGACTTAATGAAGCAAATATCTTACTTAAAAACTATTGGTTGTTTCTTTACTTCGGGATTTTATTGTTGAGAAAAGACACCTTGGCCATAACAATTCTTACTTTAAAAAATTAACTGGAATGGCTTACTCATAGTACAGGAATTTAGTTCATTGTTGTCATTGTAGAAAGCAAGGCAGCATGCCTGGCATAATGTCTGCATACAGCATTACCCTGGCTGTTGATGTGAACATACACTCCAATGCATAGAGCTGAAATAATGAGTATTACTTTTAGTTTCCTTCCACAGATGGGGTCAAATATGTTGTAAAAACACACTCAGTATAATGTTTTCTACAGACCTTATAAATAATAAGTTTTATCTTCTGAATCCAAGGCCAGATATTACATATTACACATAGCACTGAGATATTAAATATTGCACAAGCCACTGTGTGGGACATGATGTCAAAATGAGCAATTTTAATTTAGGCACTGTACAACAAACAGAACGTGGTTCTCAGGAAGGTCATAAACATTGACTTTCAAGCAAACTGCTTCTGGCAAAGTGGGCAGAATAATTCATCTGTTCACTGACCCCCAAAAAGCTGTTAGATGGGAGTTTAGTGAAATAAACACCAAACTTTCCCTCATGACCTCTTTGTAGAGAGGGAGAGGAAGTTGGTGTTGGTTTTCTTGCCTGCAGATAGCACAGTAGGAGAAACAGGGAGTAATAGAAGGTGAGAGGCTGAATGTGGGCTGTGGCTGCAACAAGAAAAGATGCCCACATTACACACTCTCAAATACACACACTCTATGAGTCTTTGTTCACACACCAATAAAACCTGTCAGTTGTTCTTGTCTGTCATTGCGCTTCCATCACTCTGAAACAGGATGCCATAGCCAAATGAGTTAACAAAGAAATATGAAGCTAATTCTGGCTATTTGGTCATTCTGAAAATTAAAATCTAAGCTGTGTTCTCTCTTTTTTTTAATATATATTTTTATTCTCCTGACTTTTAAACATTTATTTTTGTTTTGAAGCAATGCAGTAGCCTTTTAAGCCAGTGATATACACCTACAATATTGAGGATCATGAATTGTCATTTTCTGGTTAAATGGTATTACCTAACTTAATTCACTCTACTTTGAGGCTGAAGGTGAATGCATGAATTGATACTGAAATATCTCTACAGCTTGGAATATTGCTAGAAATCTAAAATGATTAGATACAACTCAGCATGCACCTTTGCTTTCACTGAATTTTGGAATTTTAGATGTGAATAACTAGTTTGTAGGATAAGATTTAGTCAGTGAGACATCCTATATATTGGTACAGCAAGTTGTTCATGAATTTAGGAACCAGAGTTATGTGTAAAATTCCCAATTTTATTATTTTTTCATTGAGAATTTGAGTGATCTATTTCATTGTGCTTGGTTTATGTTTCTTTATTGTTTAAGATAGGTGAGAATATATCCTTGTTATAGAAGGAATATAAGGACCACATTGATATGTACATGGATATATGTTTTTGTTACTTGTCCTAGTATTAGAATAGCTTCTGGGCAATTTCTTGATATTTTACTTGAGACTTGAACAAATGGCATCAATGGGTAAGGTTACATTCTGATGTTCACGTACTCCATAATGATTGGCTGTGAAAACTAAATGCAGAATATGAGAGAGAAGTGGTTTGATAATCAGATGAATAGAAGTTCATGCTTGGAAACTGATGTTAACCATTCATTGTCAACTTTGCTGGCTTCAGACACATCTAGGAAACAATGATGTGTATGTCTGGGAAGGTGTTTCCGTGGATGTTTAAGAGAAGACTCGCTTTAAATCAATGTTCTAAAAATGAGGATTTTGGATAGATCAGAGAAAGAGAGTGAGCTGACTGCCAACATTTCCCCCTTTCTGTTTTCTCACTATGGACTCTGAAACAGGCCATATCACACTCCTGAAATCCCTTTCACAACAGAAGGAATTGATCCTTTCTTAAATTGTGATGTTAAGTAAAGTTTTCCCTAAGGTGGCTTTTGTCTCTTATTGTCTCAGAAAAGTGTGAAGAAGGTAACAGTAAGTTTACAGAAAGGTAGCAGTGGGGTTTTTTTGGTCCTTGGTGGCCAGAGGCCCAGACCCATAGACTTGCTGTGCCAAACCTCTTACCCACCTACCGCCACTGCTCAGGCCTCCAGAAATGATTCAGATGCTTATACTACCTTCATACTTTTTGGCCTATGGCTTAGGCACATTGCTATCTGGCTCTTTCATCTTAACTCAACCCATTTTCATTAATCTATCTGCCACATGGCCAGTGGCTCACCTGTGTTTCTTACATGTTGTTTCTTTGGGCTTTTTGGCTTGGTATTCCTTTGACTCCACCCTGTTCCTCCTACCTATTTTGATTCCTCCTACTACTTTTTTTATGGTGCCTGTCATGGGCCAAAATGGCTCCTTTATTTAAGGATTGATATTCACAGCATACAGAAGGCATTCCCTCATCAGAGAAAAGTCAAACAGATTTAGCAATATAAGCAATGAAATTCAAGATGACCTTCATGGTGATGCAGGAAGAAAATGGAAAAGGCAGAAGGACTGAGAAGGTGCCAGTGAAGAAACAGAAAATTATGGTATTTAGTTCTATAGAGAAAGGGGTTAAGACAGTGAGCTGAAGGCATACATGTAAATGTACCATGTATTGTTCTCTGGTGTCTCAGGATGTTCCTGTACCGGGTGTCTACTAATCAAATGCCACTCATTGATATAGGAATGTAAGGAACACAGGTGAGCCATGGACCATGTGGCAGACAGTTTAATGAGAATGGATTGAGTTAAGATGTGAGAACCAGCTAGCAATGTGCCTAAGCCATAGGTAAAACAGCATGAACTCAATATAAGCATCAGAATCATTTCTGGGGGCCTGATCAGCTGCAGGCAGCTAAGGGATCTGGTGCAGCAGGTCTATGGGTCTGGACCTTTGGTTGCCCAAGAACAGAAACTTTATTGTAACAAATGGCGCCCAGCATGAGGCTGAACACCTACAAACAGCCAGAGAAAGATTAGAAATGACTCTAGATTACAGAAACTGAGCCAAAGCAGCTTCCAAATTTTGTATCTGAAGCGTCCAGGCCCCAACAAAGTGACAATGGCAGACTGCTGGCAGGCCGGTTTCTGAAGTCTCACAGAAGACTCAGTAGCATGTGATTGATTTTAGCTTGTTGTTCATTTTGAACAAAAAGGAAACAAAGATGGTTTCTTAGTAGCAGCATTTTCTTGGGTCTGCTGTTTTCTGGCAGTGAACAGAGACATGGTCCCTTTAAGAGTACTTACTGATTTTGTCCATTAACCACTTACAATGAAAACAAACATTTATAAACACTATTTTGGGAATTTGAGCATTGTTTTCCATTACTACTTTCTCCTGATTAAGAGGTGTTAAAAATCTCTTGGATTCTTGAGACTGGATCATAGTCTGTAGCCCTGATGGTGATATGACCATCTCTTCCCATCAGAGGTTTTTTTCAGGTGGTCTTTGTTGATGAAACTATATTAGCCTGGAATCAATCTCTAGGTTCTCATCTTCTGTGGAAAAAAAGCAGAACTCTTCCAAAGCAATAAATTCTTAGACACAAATTTCATATCACCATAGGAAAGTGACCTTTAAACTGGACTTGCACGTTCCATAGGAAAGTGACCTCTGACCTTTGAGAGAACAAGCTAAAATGGTCCTTCAGGTTCCTGCTTTACAGAGAAAACTGTCAGACATTTTTCAGGACTCAAGAAGAAGCAACTGATGAATTATATCAGATTGGTAAGAGCAGATTTCCTACTTTACTGAAATGAAATGAGACTTTGAGCCTGAAGGCTGAAGCTGGATGCCCCAACTTTATAAAGGAACTTTGGGTGACTGTCAGCCAGACAGGTATCATCTCTGTCATTTCTAGATTTTGGAAGTTGCTTGTACTTCCTGTTTACTTGGGTAAATATATTCTTTTGTGGTCTTTCATATAATTGAAAATTAGATAGTTATAGGTATAGTTTATCTTAGTTGTTTGAAAGGTATATTGGATATAAAACTTTAGGTTCACAAGGATAAGATAGATAATAGAGTATTTTCTTTAATTTTGCTAAATGCAAATAGAATAGATATTGTAACTGTAATTCTTGCTTGATGGCTATTTTGTTATATGTTATTTTGCTGTGTTAAAATTGAAACCTTCCTTTTTGATTAGACTGAAAAGGGGAGGTGATGTGGAAATGTCTTTCTGTATGTTGTGAATATCAATCTTTAAATAAAGGAGCTGTTTTGGCTCATGACAGGAACCATATAAAAAGTAGGTGTGGAATCAGAATAGGTAAAAAAGGAAAGGTGGAGTCAGAGACAGACCTAGCCAGCCCCCAAAGAAGGAACGTGTAAGGAACACAGGTGAGCCACGGACCATGTGGCAGACAGTTTAATGAGAATGGGTTGAGTTAAGATGTGAGAACTAGCTAGCAATGTGTCTAAGCCATATGTCAAACAGAATAAATTTAATATAAGCATCTGAATCATTTCTGGGGGCCTGATCAGCTGTGGGCAGCTAAGGTGTCTTGAGCAGCATGCTGTTCTGTGGGTCTGGACCTCTAGCTTCCAGGTATCAGAAACTTTACTGTAACATCTTGCAGAGGGATAAGTTGTGAAAATAAGACACCAAAATCCCAGAATTCAGTAGAGTGTGATGAGTTCAAACAGGCAACCCTTATGTAAGCAACTTTTTGGAGCTTGTCACTCACCACTTCTTTATATTTAATATTTTTAAGCTCAAGGTTATTTTCTTAAATATGGGACACCAAATGAGAGTTATAATATTGAAACCTGTAGTGGTGTTCTCCTCCAATATTGGTCTTTGCTCTAGTTTTGATAGTGTCCTTGTGTTTTATTTTTTGAACATCTTTTTCATTTCAGTTCGTGAGCTAGACCAAAGGATGTCTACAGAGTTTGAGTTTCAACAAAACAAAACTGTTATTGTGTATTACAACCACGTGCATTAAATTTTCTTTTAGCAATTATTATTTTAAATCTCTCATAGTGTTATTTTTCCTGCTGAGATATCATCTATAATTTGAAATATCTTGTTTTACTTGTGGAGGTCTTTATCTAGCTAGAGTCTTTATCCATTAGTATCAAACCCTGTTCACTGTCCTCCAGTACTGCTTTATAGATGCCATTTTAAAAATTCCAAATTAGCTACTATAATTAAATTTCTAAAAATCATGACATTTAATTAATCCAAGGATAAATCCCATATTTTATTAATTTGGAAGAAAACAGGACAATCTGAAACCACACAGCTTCAAAAGGTAACTATGGACTCCATGTGTATCTTCCATATAATTTTCTGTAAATCTCTGATTTCAGAGAGTACCAGAGTTCATATGCTCACACCTAAATTCTTCTATTGTTGATCTACATTAGAAAAGAAGAAGAGGTCACATGATGAACATGATATTCAGAAGAAAAATAGGAAGTGAAAAAAAGATGTTTATTTTTACTTATATCTCTTAAGGGTAAACTAATTAAAATGTAATTAAATGGATGCTAATGATGGCAGATGCTGTGAAATTGCACCACAAACTACAACTATTGGGAAGCAGAACTTTACAGGTGATAAGCAGAGACACATGAACTTCAGGAGTTCATCCTTTAATATAATCTCAAGACAGCAATGTTTTATACACTAAATGAAGCAGGGATATTTTTCTCAGATTGCCTATGTAGTTCATATTTAAAAAAAAAAAAACATTAGATATTTTTCTGAACTATTTGACATTGTGTTTGAAAACTTCAGATTATGTTGGGCTCTCTAACATAATTCATGACAGAATTTCTATGAGGGAAAACCACTCACAAGTTAAAAGCAGCATTGTACCTGAGAGGTGCAGAAATGGGTGTAGTCAGCATGAAGATACTGTATTATATTCTTAATGGGCACCTCAAGCCAATCAACTATGAATTCAATTTACCACTAACAGCCTAGAAGCTCATCACTGTCCTAATTTTGCTAGATATAGTTGGTCTCTTGGGTTTGAGTCTCATCCTGAAAAGGTTATTTGAATCTCTGTCACTTATCACCTTTACCCTGCTTGAAGCAGCCTACTTCCTGCCTTATCCTCACTATATAGCCTGCTTGTGGATCATGTGCCAAGTTCAAACTCAAACACATTTGAGAGTTTGCTGAACAAGATACACAACTCCTTTATATTGTCAAATTCAGACAAAGAAATTTCCTTTAAAACTTGTGTATCTGTAAGCTTCATAACAAAAGGAAGTGTTAAAAAAAATCTGTGATTGACTAAATGCAGAGTGTCCCTGACTCCTCCCTTGTGTTCCCAGAACCTGAATAATGTCTCTGTTTTGAGCATCCTATAACACCCTGAACATATGGGTTTGGCTTGAAATCTCTTTCTCTTTCTTCTGCTTTAAACACTTTGGTTTTCTCCATCATGATCTCAAGAGAAGCTTGCTTTTCCCTTGGTTGGATTCTTCCCAAAACTCATTATTGTGACTAAACTGCTTTTGAATGGAATATCAAATCTTCACATGACTGAATTTACAGCAATCAAAATAATGACATCCAAGCTGCACACAATATTCTGAAATAACAAATGTTCACTAATTCTCTATCTATGCGATAGCTGAACCTGAAATCTTGAGGACATAAAAGAAAAAGACAGAATAAAATATTTACTCATGAAAACTCTATTTTCTTAGAAAATACAGACCATAAAATACATGAATTAATGAAAACAAGAAGATGCAGGCAAGAGAACCGAATTCAGGCTGCACTGGGGAAAGAATCATGAACTGCCTAATATAATGAGGAGGGAACACAGATATTAGGGCTGTGTCTTGTAAACTGTATATATCACTACTCAGAAGTTTTCATGCATGGACAAGTTTCACTAGGTTCTCTGAAGTATTTTTGATGTTGTGAAATACCCAAGGTACATTAACATCAGGAGCCAAAGCATGATGTGAGGTCAGGCTTACTGTTTCACAGGCTTCTTCTGATTAAGATCTGAAATGTTTCCTAGAGGACCTTGGCTGAAAGTTTGGGCATCAGTCTGTGAGAATATTAAGAAATGATGCAAACTTCCAGGTTGAGATCTCATTGTAGAAAGCAGTTCACTTAGACCATGACAGGGTATATTGAGACCCTTCCTCTTCTGTTTGTCTGTCTTCTCAGCATCTTGAAGAAGGTATGCTTATGAAGCAAAGTCTGTGGTAACTGTAATAATTCTTTTACATCAACAGCAGAGAAGTTTATTCATGGCCCTAATGTGGGCTGATATAGACATGAATCCTAGAATTTCCTCTTATGTCATTCCCCTTAAAATTTCCAGGCCTCCTATGAGCAGTACCATAGTGATGAATAAGCACCCACCATATGAGCCCAGAGATATATGTGATCCATATCCAAAGCACACAAGTGTATCCCCAGGTACTAAAGTGCTCTGGAATTTGAATTCTGATATATCTGTATATAGAGAGATGGCGATATATTGATGTACACACATTGATACAATCACAGACAAAACATTTTTAGCATTAACAAAAGTAAAAGGTATTTTTGTTTGTTATTATACCATTAAATCACACATTGGATTGATTAGTATATTTTGCTTCCAAAGACCCTTTGCAATGAAAATAGATTCTTCTCTTATATAATACATTTGACCAAAGTTTCTTTTCCTTCCACTCATCCATGCTCTTCCTCAGATATACTCCTTCATCTTCTTTTAGAAAAGAGCAGGCATCCAAGAGAATGCAACTAAACATGAAAGGAAAATTTATAAAGAAAGGCTAAAGCCCTCACACTGATGCTGGACAAGGCAACCCAAGAAGAGAAAAAGAGCCCCAAGAGCATCCAGCATCAAGGACACATCTGCTCCATGGTTAGGATTCCCACATAAACATCAAAATAACAGCTACAACATATACACAGAAGACCAGGAGCACACAAGTGTAGTCCCCATGCTTGCCACATCAGGCTCTGTGAGCACATATATGTTCTGTTCACTTGATTCAGTGGGCAGTGTTCTCCTGTGCCCTCCATCCCTTCTGACTCCTACAATCTTTCTGCTCCATTTTAGGTGGAATTCCCTGAGTTTAAAGGGGAGGGACTCAATGGAGCCCTCCAATTTAGACTCTTTCTCCACATAATATCTGACTGCATATCACTACATCTGCTCCCATCTGCTGCTAGAGGAAACCTCTCTGATGAAGAATAACAAGGTATAAATCTATGAGGGTTATTAGGTATCATTTGATCTGTTTTTATTTTGCTTTATTTTGTTTTGTATTTGTTCTTGACTTTATATTACTTCTGTTTAGTACTGTCTTAGTCCTATGGGCAATCTTGTCTCCAGTTCCTGGGCATCAAAGCAGTGGTTGGCATGGGCTTCTTCTCATAAAGTGGAAACTCAAGTTAAACTACATAGTGGTTGGCCAAGCCCACAAGTTTTCTTCCACCGTTACCCCAGCACATCTTTCAAGTAAGACATATTGTAGACCAAAGGTTTTGTGGCTGGAATTGGTGTTCAGGTTCCTCATTCAGTAGCCTGAAGGGTGCCTTTGAAGACACCAGAAAATAGGAAAGAAAGTTTCATGCAGGTACAACCTTGGTATAGTCACATTCAATGAATTGTGTGTATGTAGTCCCCAGTAGTGGGTACTCACTATTAGTGTGCATAGATCAATCATCTACCTAGGATCAGTTTGTGCATTTCCATAGCACTCACTTAGCCAAAAACTCAATAGAATGCACACCAGTCCCACAACTGGGAGTTTTGCCAGGTCACCTCCATAGATTCCAGGAAGATTCAATAGCACAAGATTTCACCCCACCAATGTTCCCAAATTTTAGTTGTCTCTATCTACATTCTCTCCCCCATTGAATTTCCCCCTTCCACATTATTCCTCTTGTTCTCTTCACCCACCAAATCTTCTCTCAAAATCTATTCTATTTCCCCTTTCCAAGGAGATACATGCAGTCACCCTAGAGGCCTCTCTTTCAAGGTCTATAGATTTCAACTTGGTTATTATTTACTGGGGTTTTCTGAGAAACATTCCTATTGATAGCTGTAGTGGCTATATGTTTGCACTCCTCCAGCAATGGAGAAGTGTTCACTTATTCCACATCTTGCTATCATGAGTTGTTACTTGTATTATTCATCTTCCCCATACTAACAGGTGTGAGATAGACTCTCAAAGTAGTTTTGATTTGCATTTCCTTAAATGCTAAGGATGTTGAAGGTTTTTTTTCTCAGCTATTTGATATTCTTCTATTGAGAATTCTGTTTATATCTGTCTTATATTTTTAATTAGATTATTTGTTTGTCTTTTGATGACTAGTTCCTTGAGTATTTTGTGTATTTTTGTTATTATTCCTCCACAAATGTTGTGCTGGTAAAAAGCTTTCCAATTATATAGGCTAATGTTTTGTCTGACTTATGTTCCTTTGACTAACAAAAGTTTTTCAGTTTAATGAGGTTGCATTTATTAATTGTTGATCTTAGTACCAGTGCCATCACTATTCTTTTCAGAAAGTTGCCTCCTGTACCACTGTGTTCAAGTATTTCCCCATTTTTTTCTCTCAGGTTTAATGTGTGTAAAGTATGGATCTGTTTCGATTCATCTGCATGGAGATATGCAGTTTCACCAGCACAATGTGTTGAAGATGCAGTCTTTTCTCTAGTGTGTATTTCTGGATGCTTTCTTGAAAAGAAAATACTGTCTGCAGGTGTGTGAATTTATGCCTGAGCATGAACTCAATTGCAGTGAGCAACATGTCTGTTTTATTGCCATATATTTTTATTATTAGAGATCTTTACTGCAATTTGAAATCAGGAATAGTGATACCTCCAACAGTTTATTATTATTATTAGTAGTAGTAGTAGTAGTAGTAGTAGTAGTAGTAGTAGTAGTAGTAGTAGTAGTAGTAGTAGTATTCAAGATCATCTTTACTATCCTGAGATTCCTGTTTTAATGTATGTTCTTTGCAATTTTCCTTTCAAGGTCTGTAAGAAACTATGTTGTAGTAGTAGGGTTTCTCTGGGTCCCGGGCAGCCAGAGGTCCGAGACCCACAGACCTGCCGCCCGAGACCGCTTAGCTGCCCACCGCTGCCCGGGTCCCCAAAAACGACTCAGACACTTATATTAACTCCATGCTGTTTGGCCTATGGCTCAGGCACATTGCTAGCTAGCTCTTATATCTTAAATCAACCCATTTCTATTAATCTGTTGGCCATGTGGCCCGTAGCTCACCCGTGCTCCTTACATGTTGCTCCTTGGGCGGCTGGCTCGATCTGCCTGACTCCACCCTGATTCTCCTACCTAAGCTCTGATTTCTCCTCCTACTTCTTCTATGGTGCCTGCCATGGCCCAAAACAGCTCCTTTATTTAAAGATTGAGATTCACAGCATACATAAACACATTCCCACATCACTTCCCCCTTTCTCTCTAATCAAAAAGGAAGGTTTCAATTTTAACATAGCAAAATTACATATAACAAAATAGCTATCAAGCAAGAATTACAGTTACAATATCTAGTCTATTTGTATTTAGCAAAATTAAGGAAAATATTCTATCATCTACCTTATCTTTATGAATCTAAAGTTTCATATCTAATATACCTTTCAAATGACTAAGAAAAACTGTACATATAACTATCTAATCTTCAACTACATCAAAGACCACAGAAGGACATATTTACCCAAGTAAACCAGAAGTGCAAGTGACCTCTAAAAGCTAGAAAGGACAGAGATGACATCTATCTGCCTGGAAAGTCACCCAAAGTTCTTTTTTAAAGTTGGGACATCCATCTTCAGCCTACGGGCCCAAAGTCTCTTTTCATTTCAGTGAAGCAGGAAATCTGCTCTGTCTATTCTGACACAGTTCATCCTTGAGTCCTGGAGAATGTCTGACAGTTTTCTCTGTAAAGCAGGAACTTGAATGACCATCTTGGCTTGTTCTGCCAAAGTTTAGAGGTCATCTTCTTATGGAACCTGCATGTCCAGTTTAAACAGCATACTGTCAAGCAGTCAATATAAGAACAGGTCCTTATCTAGTGGCTAACCATTGCCACAAAGAGAGTAGACTCCATATGGAGTTTCTTCGATGCCCATTTTCCTGTTGAAGTAAATTAGTGCTGCCAGGAGCAGACCTGTCTCACTGTCCAGAAAAGTCTAAGCTCTTAAAACATTTTAAATGCCATATTCTGTAGGTCTTAGAAGTATTTGAAGATTACCTACCTAATTGAAATATATCTTTGTATACCTAAAAATCCTAACTAACCTAACTATAAGTTTGATTATCAAAAGTGACTATTAACCTTCATTTCTTAATTATACACTACAATTTTAAAACAGTTACATGAACATCATACCTTAAACAAGAAGAGAAAAACACATACAGCATAACAAAATTGACCTTAAATTTGTATCAATAAGCCAAAATCTATACCAATGTAAAGCATTTTGAGATTAACAGCTGATTTCCTGATCTAAGTAAATTCAATAATCTAATTTTTTAAAAAATTATTTATATACCATATCCCCTTTTTCTTCTTAGAAAGAGATTAACTATGACATTAACCATTTATAATGAAAACAAACATCTAAAAACAATATTTGGGGAATTTGGGCATTGTTTTTCTATTACTACTTCCTGCTGATTAGAGGGCGTTGAAAGTCTCACGGTTGTTGAGGCTGAATCAGTCTGCAGCTCTGAAGCTGATACGGCTATCTCTTTCCATCAGGTTTTTTCAGGGGGTCTTGGTTGATGAAACCATATTTGCCTGGAAGCAATCCGCAGGTTCTCATCTTCTGTGGAAACAAAAGCAGAACTCTTCCGAAGCAATAAATCGTTAGACACAAATTTTGAAATCAAAATACCTTTAAAAAATACATTCTTGTTTAACTTAGTAGCCTTTGTATTTGCCCAGGAACCAGAGAAACCCTACTACTACACTATGTTGACAGTTTGATCTATGAATTTAAATTTGTTCATTGAATTTTGTGGCTTGGACATTTTACTGTGTTAATTCTTCTAATACATTAAGATATACCTTTATATGTCTTCTTCAAATTCTTTCTTCAAAGACTAGGAAGTTTACGCTAAACAAATATTTCACCTGTTTGCTTGGGTTGCCTCAAGATATTGAGTAAGAGCTTCTCTGTGTAGATCTGGTTGTCCTAGAACCTCTCCTTAGACCAAGATGGAATAGAATTTTAAAATATACCTTCCTCTTCCTCTTGAGTACTAGCACTAAAGTGTGTCACATCTACCAAGATAGTTTATATTGTTTGAGGCTAAGAGTGTCATTTTTTGGAATTTCTTTATCAGTTCATTTGTCATTTTGACATAAAAGGCAACTGATTCATGATTCAATCTTTTTTATTTTTTATTTCGAAAAAGTTTTTTCTCTATATCAAACATTGTCCCCTTTCCATCTGCTCCTCCCAGTCTGCCCACAGCATCCCCTCATCTCATCTCCTCATCCATTCTCCAAGGAGGGCAAGGAACCCCAAAGTGAATCAACTTGGTCTAGCATATCCAGTTGAGGTAGGTCTGAGTCCCTCTCCCCAGTATCAAAGCTGAATTAGGTGTTCTTATGTAGGGAATGAAATCCAAGATGTCAGTTGATGTATCAGGAATAAACTCTGGTCCTAGTGCAAGAGGCTTGACAAATTTCCTACATAGTTAGGAGGTCATCTACATTCAGAGGATTTCCTTATTTTCCATGAAGCTTCCTTAGCTGTCATTTCAGAGTTAATGAGCTTCTAATAGCTCAGGTCGGGTCAGCCATCTCTATGTGTCTCCTCCTCATGATCTTAATCCCTTTGCTCATATACTTTCTCCTCTCTCTCTTTTTAGCTGGACCAGGAGCTCAACCCAGTGCTTAGCAATCAATTTCTGTTTTTGCCTCCATCAATTCTTGAAGCAAGGTTCTATAATGACAATTAGGGTGGTCATTCATTTGATTGTATGGGAAGTCCTGTTTAGACACCCTCTTCACTAATGCTTAGACTCCTAGCTAGGAACATCTTGTGAGTTCTTTGATGTTTCCTTTCTAATCCCACAATGACTCCCTCTGTCAAAATATTCATCTCTTTTTTCTCTGTCTCTGTTGCTCCTCCCACTTAACCATTTCATTCTCTCATGATTTCTTCCCACCTCCCCTAGCTTGCTCCCCTTATCATCTTAATTAACTCAGGATATCTCCTCTATTTCCCCTTCCCGGGGGTATCCATGGATTCCTCTCTTAATTTCCTCCTATTAGCAATCTGCTCAGGGAACATAGCCTGGTTATCTTTTGCTTTATGTCTAAAATTCACTTATGAGTGAGTACATGCTACATCTATCTTTCTGTGTCTGTGTTACATGACTGAGTTATACTATCCAGATTCATCAATTTGCCTGAAAATTACAGGATGTCATTTTATTTTTACTGCTGAATAGTACTTCATTGTGAATATGTATCTCAATTTTAAAATCCATTCTTCAGCTGGGGGACATCTAGGTTGATTCCAGGTTCTGGCTATTACAAATAATGCTGCTATGAACATGAGAGAGATTGGTTTATAACTCTCTTTCTTTGTTGCATCTTTGTGTGGCTTGAGGATCAGGGAGATTATGGCCTCATAAAATGAGATTGGCAGTGTTTCTTCAGTTTCTATTGTGTGGAATAATTTGAGAAGTACTGGTATTAGTTTAGTTTTTCTTTGAAAATCTGCTAGAAATCTTCACTAAAACCATCTGTCCCTTGACTTTTTTTGCTTGGAAAACTTGTAGTTAATTACTGTGTTTAAAGTGTTATCAGTTTTATGAGTTCCCTGGTGAATATTTTAGGGTCACACACATATATTAAAAAGTCACCTGCAAATAACAATACTTTGAATACTTCCCTGCTAATTTATATCTCCTTGATCTATTTAAGCTGTCTTATTGCTCCGGATAAAACTTCAAATATGTTGGATAAAACATCAAATATTATATCATATACATATGGATAGAGACTACTATCTTGGTCTGTTCTGTTCCTGGTTTTACTGGAATTGCTTCCACTGTCTTACAATTTAATTTGATGTTGGTTATGGGCTTATTGATAACTGCTTTTATTATGTTTAGTTGTTTAATTTGTATCCCTGATCTTTCCAGGGCTTTTATCATGAAAGGATGCTGGATTTTGTCAAAGGCCTTTTCAAAGTGAGTAATAAAATAAGTTGTTAATAATTCAATTCCAAATATTATATAATACATCAAAATAATGGCAGTGTTTGTGGTAAGTTATGACAACTAAAAACATTCAGCTCTTTTTTTTAATGCTTTATTTCAGGGACTTTTATTTTTCTTTTTTTCTATCAACATCAACGTATCCTGGTTCCTAATGAGGCTTGCTCTGCTTTCTCATGTTCCCTATCTATATTGGCGCTGGACTGGCATCCTCTGTTGCATTGAACGCTTTACTCTCTTCACATGTGCCAGCCTCTGCTTTGATGACAAAAGCCTCTATCGATATGTCCTGGCTCTAAGCAAGATTCCTCTGTTCCATTCACCACAGTACTCTCTCCATACACACCAGCCTTTGTTCTAACCAAAAACACTAACCCTGTGTAAGACAACATCTTTTCCAATGCAATGACTACTGTCTTCTGTCCATGTGCACCTTCCTCTCTTCTGGTGACTACTGACCTGTCCACTCCTGCTTTAGCCTTAAGCAAGATATCTCTATTTCAGTGGTCATGGACTCTGTCTACTTTCACTGTACCCTGCATGGTACAGTTGCCTTCTGACATTCCTAGGCAGACATTTTTCCCCACAGGATATGGTTGTTAATATCCTTTATTGGTTTTTTGATGAGTGGTCACAAACCCTTATTTTAATTACCCAGAATGTCAAGAGAGACTACCTGGTAAGTTGTTATAGAATCAGCCAAAAATATATAAACAGAAAGAAGCACAGGAGAAAAGTGACAGGAAAGTTTTCTATTTTATGCTCATGCTCGACTGCTTCTGTTGTTCCACTTAGTCCCTGTGGAGTTCAGGACTGTGTCTTCCTGCAGCTCTCAGGGCACACGTGTTTCTCCTTAGTTCTTCTTACTTGGAAGTGGCAATGTATCATCTGTTAAAAATGTAAAACAAATTGTCCTTCAGTAGTTTCATGTGCTCAAAAAAGGGAGATTGATTTAATTTTTGTTATGTGGCAATATATTTAGATTTATTGAACGTTTCCTCTTAATTCTTGTTCAATTTTAACTGACTTTAATACTTTGTGAAAGTTGTGATATTTTCTTTGTATTAAATAAAACTCTATAAACATATTCTTTAATGTAAAAGTTGTTTTCACATCAATGACCAGAATTTTCTGGGTATACCTCTGACTCATTCAATAAAATGGACATTACTACCCCAAAAACTATTTCCTCTTTTGTTAAGATGATTCTTTTTTGTAATGGAATCTAAGTTACACATCTGTATGTCCATATGAAAATAACATTTTGATCTGGTAATAATTGCAAATAAATATATATTTTCAGCATGAAAATAAAAATTAAAGGATGGTGTACTTTTTTCACAATTACTTGGGTCATGATGTTTGTATTATTAATGGGATGGAGATGATGTCCCTTTTATGCAGCATAATCTTATTTTATTATAAGTTAATTTTATTGCCAAAAATTCATTAATTTTTTCTATAATTTACATACATAAGATAATGTTTTACATCCATCTCAGTGTTATTGCATCTAGGTTTTTAAGTTGCCAAATTGATACATTTATTAATGCATCAATTTCTATGGTGGGAATATGCCACACATATTAGAAATATATTATTGATATTTAATCAATATTCTATTGAAAGATGCTTAGGTTATTGTAGAGTTAATATTAATAAAGTATCAATATCTTTGTGCAGTACTTGCTATGAGTATATAGTTCCATCTTCCTTAAAAAGATCCTTGGGAATGTGGCTGAATTATAGCATAGATAATTCTCCAGTCATTATTTTGAATACTCCTTGAAATAAAATCATTCTCCTAATAAGCTGTGCAAATAGCCTTGGGTTATTTGTGAGGAGTCTCTCTGTTCTAATAAAACCTTTTACAAAGAAAATGTGTAGCATTCAAACTTTTCTAGCATGTTCAGTTGAGTTATCCTTTCCTATATCACCTCTAACTTTTGAAGTAATCTCTTCTTTTTCATTAGCCATGTGAGAATATTCTTTGTTTTTCTCTGATATGAACAACATGTCCTGGTTCCTAATGAGGCTTGCTCTGTTTTCATGACCATGCTCATCAACAGTATTTTGTTGTATACTTTGTATCCCTGATTTCTTCAGGGCTTTTATCACTGTTTTTATTGACTATTCATGTAGACTCACATAGACTCTGTATTCAGTGTCAGTTCAAGCTTGTATTTAATTGTTATAGTGTAGTTTATTTATTATTACTACTCATTAGAAGGAAGCAGAGAAATTTTCCTTTGAGTGCATATGAGATTTCTCACATCTCTGTTATATCCATTGATTTTTCTTAGCATAGTCTTCATGAAAAAGGTTAATTTTTAACTTTTTTGTAATTATAACTTAATTATATCATTTCTCTCTCCCCTTCTTTCCCTCCCTCTCATTTACCACTTCTTAAATAAATTATCTTAAGCCTTCTGCTTTAAAAAAATTTTAATTTAGTCACTTTCAAGTTTCTGCAATAAAATACACTGCAAAAACAGTTTAATGTAGGAGAGTTTATTTGAGCTCTTTGACCACTTTTTGATATTAATATATTAATGACAGCAGCAATAAAATGCTATTATAGAAGGTGGGAATTCCATGGGACCCTGTCGCATGAAAGAATGAGACTCAGGGATAGATCTCTGAAGAAGTTGGAGATACTAGAGGGAATAAACACCACAGTCAAATCTTACCCAGCTGTCTTATAGCTTCTTCAGCCTCGATTCCCTTGGAATGGATTTCTCTGTGATTGAATCCCAACTAAAGTTTTTTTTCGTAATTAAGGCGTGGCCCCACCACACCTGCTTGGGAGCCTAAAATTCCTTCTATAATCTGAAGTGACCTTGACTCAGTTAGGATTAAGGGCATACATAGGTCACCACTACCAGGATACTCCTTGTGCTGGGATTAAAGGTTTGAATTACCACTCTGATTTTCCTAGACTGACTGTGGTTAGAGCTCTGGGACTTCTGGAGCTTTTACTAACCCCCCCACATAGACTGTGGGTAGATTCCCTCTGATATCTCCAAAACTTCTGAAACTTTATTAAATCCCCACAGGACCCCATCTCTAGGGAAAGAAATATAGCAACTACTAACAGTGGGAATATTAGCCAGATATGAGCTCCCTAACTGGTTATCCAATTTCAATTAGTAGTGACTGAAATCATAAATGTACAAAGACAATAAACATATTCAGTAAGTTGTATTAATATATCAATGCACATATGTAAGAATAACAATTAAGAGATAGAATTCATAAATTTGAGAAGGAGTAGGAAAAGTATACATGATGAAAAGGTGATAGGGAGAAAAAGTAAAGAGGGAAATGTTTGATTTTATTTAAATTTAATAAAAATATAAACAGACCAGAAAATAAAAAAAATGAATTAAATATTATCAAAGTACTCAGATTTCTACATTTATTTATCTTATAATAAAAACATATATAAGAAGCATTAACAGTTATGCTTGGAAATTTAGAAAAACTCAACCTAAAAGTTAGAAATATGAGAAAGAGCTGTAATTTATTTTTACATTAACATATCATCCAGAAATGTAATTTTATATAACACCATGTAAGCAAGCTTTAGAAAACTCTAAGACACACAGTGCTGTGGGATTATGCTTTTGTACACTGTAAATATTTGTCATTGTAAACACTAATTTAATAACATGCTAATTGGCCAATTAGCTATACAGGAAGCAGAGGCAGAGCAATAAGACTAGGAGAATTCTGGAAAGCCAAAGTGTTATGTGTTAACTAAATCAATAACAGTATTGTCTTACAGTATGAGATGGTTCCTGTCTGGTGTGGTGGTTTCCACCTGCAGTCCCAAACATTGGGCTACAAAGGCAATGGGACCAGAATTCTGAAAGCATCTTCATCTACTTAGGGCAATGGAGGCCATACTGCAGTACATCATAAGATCACTAAAGAAACATTCTGCACTTATATTGGACATATACAGAATTTGCTGTGCAATTAATCTATTAGAGTTAAAGTATCACTGGCTATTTTAGCAGTTTTAAGAGTATTAAGGTAAGAACATGTTTGTGATGCACAATTGTATGGAGGCAACTGTTCTACACTGACCATGGTAATTACACATCACCACATTCTTAATCTACGGTATAGGTTATACAGAATTGAAATTTTTACTTGCCTCATACTTTAACATTGTATTATTTAGCAGATGTGCTGCTTGTTTGCCTTGTGAACTGCACACATAATTACTTAACCTTAAAAATAGTGCTAAAAACAGGAATATTTGTGCTATGTTTTATTTTTCTTAAAAATGAGAGCCTCTGTTCAACTAATTATTAATTAAATGTTATAGTGATAGTTTAGGGCAATTTAGGCTAATGATTTTCATGTGATTTTGTTTGATTTTATAGCTGGTTGTAATTCTCTTAAATAAGTCAAGTGCACCATTGAAGCTTCTAATGCTGTAGATAATGATGGAGGTTTTTTAAAAATATGACTGTAGCTCCCAGCAGTGTCTTGCCTAATGCTCAGTATTCAACATTACAGAATATTGATGTAATCAGCAACCCATGAAGTAGGGGGTCACATGCCAGAAAACTAACCTTGGAAGCACATTAACCACAATAGATAAATACCGTTCAGCAATTCTTATCATGAAAATGCTTTTAGTAGAGCATCTCAAATTCATATTTAATATTTAATATATATACATTTATAAATTTTATAACAAATAGAATAAACCCAACAATTTATAATAATCAAAGAAATAATCTCTGAAAGCAAACTTTTAATTTCAGACTACTACATCTGGACCTCTCAGTTTGAGGGTTTTGAAAATAATTAACTTTGATATTTGTCAAGAATAATTTAATAGCATGACATTATCATAAATTTGAGTTGTACTCAATCTGAACTTCTAAAGGGTTGAAATAATGAGCATTTTAGAACCAGAGAGAGTTTAAATCATAACCCAATAAGATACTACCAAATAAAATGATTAAATTGTAAAGTTGACTCAACTCAAGAACACTATACATTAAAAATAATATTATATTTAAAGAATCTGGCACAAAATAGACCCAAACCTATTTTACTGATATTAATTTAATAAAAGACAAAGAATATTAAGAGAAGATCATATTTAAAAATATTTTCAGAATTGTCTTTCCTTGAAAAGAGTATTGATTAATATGTCCTGTTGGGTGATATAATGCTAGGCGATGTATATTCCTTTTTAGTATTTATTTAGAAAAGAATTATCCTGTCTGTGACTTTATATGAATTAAGTGAACCTTAGTGTGGCTTTGTGGCTTTAATTTTCTCTACCAGAGGATATATTTTATTAAATTAGTAGTATTAAATAAAATAAGTCATTCAAAAATGGAAAAGTCTAGATTTTAAAAACATTGAAAGTCTTTGACACACAAAGAAAAATAAGAAGCAGAATTTAAAGGAATCATTCTTTTGTACCAACGTATTTTTAAATACTTTAAAAAGAAAAAAAATATTTATTTTAATTTTGTGGTATAAATCATTTTCACACATGTTATTAGTTTTGGTTGTTATTACCTCAGGTTACTTAGTAATCTCATAACAGACTAAGTTAAAATACCTGAATTACAATTATTACTGCTATTTGACTGTGAAAGTTTACGAAATCAATTATAGTTCACTTTTATCATCCTCAAAATGAGTGTGATCATATGATATACCTCATAATTGTTTTAACTTGAGAGTCTGCATGTCAATCATTAAGATTGGGCTAATATTTATAAAGTATTTAACTGATCATTATAGACACACCATTTCTTTTTATTTTGAATGCTCTGAAACATATCTACAGATCTTCCATTTAATCTACATTTTAATTGTCTATTGCAATATAGTAATTGATATTCTAATACAGATTCTCCAGTTTTGTTCCTTATTTATAAAGTATGTGATGTCGATCAGTTGTTTTAAGATTTACTTTATTAGTTTGTGTGTGTGTGTGTGTGTGTGTGTGTGTGTGTGTGTGTGTGTACTTTTCTTGCACTCCTGTGTGCATAGTATTCATGAATGCTGTGTGTGAGGTCCCCTGAAACTGGAATTACATGTGGCTGCAAGACACCATATAGATACTGGAAAATTAATCTGAGTCATCAGCAAGAACAGTAATTGCTCAAAACAGCTAAACTCTATTTTCAGCCTTTATTTAAGATTGTGAAGTATATGGTCTTCTTTAATTTTATATGAGTTAAAGAAGTTTCTCTTATAATTTAAAATTCTAGACCACAACATCTCATTTTATTTTTTGCTAGAAAATTTACTTTCAGGAAAATTTAAGAGGAGTAATATTACAGATATGTGCATTTTCCCCCAGTTTGTATGATATTCTTTATTAATACCAATTTGGGGAGTATTGAGGAACAGGTAAAGGAAGAGTTTAGAAGGTTTGTAAGCCTCCCCTTCATGCATGAGCATGCATAGTACACAAGAATCTCTCAGTAAACCTTAGGCAGTTTACAAGGCAATTTATAAATGAAAATATTATTTCTGCATAAGAATTTGAGGCTATGACACATTTCCATTTGGTTCCAGCAGTAATCACAATATTCCCCTCCTCCTCACCTGCTGTCCATGTCTTCTGTGTTATCTCAATTACTAAATTTTTGATTGAGTTTTATTAAGAACTTTTAGAATATTGGAGGACTTAGAAGTTATAATATGAAGCAGGAACACAATCTGTGAAAGAAAAATAAACAAAAAAAACCTGTGTTCTCCTGGCCTTATATGCATACATATATGTATGTAAATATTCACTTGAATGTAGTATAACATATAGAAAGATGAATGAAAAAATTAAATATTAGGTAATGAAGTATGACTTGTTGCAAGTGATGAATAATATTTGGCAAAGTACATAAATTTGATGATCCTCATGGAGTTTTCATTTTGGTAATGAATAGATGCACAAAAATATATTTGTAAATTAAAGTGTTAAATTTAATGTGAAACTTCAGAGTTTCAAAATTGCTGTTCTAACTATAAAGAAGTTTCCTGAAATAAAAGTACATTAGGTCTCATTGATTTTGGTACATGATATATATTTTTAATTTTCAAGATTTTATTAACGTTTTAGTAAGAAAGAGTTCTGTATATGAATGTATGAACTTATATCAATCTCTGTACAATGAACATCTAAAATATTGCATTCTATTGCCCTTAAATGGTTTAAAAACAATTTAAATCCAGGATATTTTAAAAATTTGACATATTTCTGCATATATGTCAATGAATCAAAACAACTTAATATAAATATTGTAAATTGAATAAATCTTTTGATTTATGTTATCAGCACATTGAGTCATATTAAAAGAATGCTAGCAGACCATCAACACTGAGACCTAATGAATCAGTGCATACCTTTCTTTGAAATCAATTGTGTCTCACTCTTAATTGTTACCAGGATCCAATTAAGATACCTGGCCTAGTTTCTTCTGATCTTTCCATTACAATTGAATGACCTCACATCATTTATTCACTGACCAAAAGTCATGGGGAAAATCCTGGCATACATGAAGGTCTGTGTTCCCCCCTGCCATACGAATGAAGTGAATCCTGAAGTCAGCAGCATCCCTTCCCATATACAAATGATACAGTTGCACATGGATAATAAATCGTGTCTGGAGAAGCCAGTATAAATAAGTGCCATTTCTTTCCTTTGACGTTTTTGTACTTGAAGGGTTTATTTTAATATACTAACCTAACCACAGTTACCTTTCTCACCATTCCTCACACTCACCTCCTAGTTTTCCTCCACACTATACTATCCACTCCTTAGAGAAGACTTCCCATGGGGAGTCACAAAGTCTGCAATTTCTGGTTGAAATAGAACCAAGCCCCTCTTCTTCCCCTGTATCAAGCCTGAGCAAGGTATGCCTCTATAGAAAATGGGTTCTAAAAAGGCAGTTAATGCACTAGAGATAACCTGGTCCCACTGCCAGAAGTCCTACCAACTACTCAAGTCACACAACTGTCAACTATATAGAGATGGCCTACTTCAGTCCTATGTGGGTTTCCCAACTGTCATTTCAGAGTCAGTGCCCTCTCAATAACTCAGGCCAGCTGTCTCTGTGGGTTTGTCCATCATGATCTTGATTCCTTTGCTCATATATTCTCTCCTCCCTCTCTTTGACTAGACACCAGGAACTTGCCCAGAACCTAACACTTGTTCTCTACCTTGTTGCAATGAGCTTCCTTACCTGTGGCTCACCTGGGTTCCTTACATGTTGCTCCTTCGGGCTGCAACTCGGTATGCCTATCTCCACCCTACTTCTCCTCCTACCTCTGCTCTGATTTCTCTTTCTACTTTTTCTATGGTGCCTGTCATAGGCCAAAACAGCTCCTTTATTTAAAGATTGACATTCACAGCATACAGAAAGACATTTCCACATCACCTCCCCCTTTCTGTCTAATCAAAAAGGAAGGTCTCAATTTTAACATAGCAAAATTACATATAACAAAATAGCCATCAAGCAAGAATTACAGTTACAATATCTAGTCTATTTGTATTTAGCAAAATTAAAGAAAATACTCTATCATATACCTTATCTTCATGACTCTAAAGTTTCATATGCAATATACCTTTAAAATGACTAAGAAAAACTATAAATATAACTATCTAATCTTCAACTACATCAAAGACAACAAAATGATATATTTAGCCATGTAAACCCGAAGTGCAAGCAACTTCCAAAATCTAGAAAGGACAGAGACGACACCTATCTGACTGGACAGTCACCCAAAGTTCCTTTATCAAGTTGGGGCATCTATCTTCAGCCTACAGGCCCAGAGTCTCTTTTCATTTCAGTGAAGCAGGAAATCCTCTCTGTCTATTTTGGTATAGTTCATTAGTCCCTTCTTCTTGAGTCCTGAAGAATGTCTGACAGTTTTCTTTGCAAACAGGGACCTGAAGGACCATCTTGGCTTGTTCTATCAAAGTTCAGAGGTCCCCTTCAAATGGTACCTTCATGTCTAGGTTAGACAACAAACTGTCAAGTAGTCAATGCAAGAACAGTTTCTTTCCCAGTGGCTAACCATCACCACAAAGAAAGTAGACTTCACATGGAGTTTCTTCAATGCCCATTTTTCTCTTGAAGAAGATTGGTGCTGCTAGGAGCAGACCTATCTCACTGTCCAGAAAAGTCTAAGTTCTTAAAATATTTTAAATGCCGTATTCTGTAGGTCTTAGAAGTATTTGAAGATTATATCTACCTAATTGGAATATATCTTTGTATACCTAAAAATCCTAACTAACCTAACTATAAGTTTGATTATCAAAGGTGACTAATAACCTTCATTTCTTAATTATACATTACAATTTTTAATCAGTTACATGAACATCATACCTTAAACAAGAATAGAAAAATACACACAGCATAACAAAATTGACATTAAATTTGTATCAATAAACCAAAATCCATATCAATGTTAAGCATTTTTAGATTAACAGCTGATTTCCTGACCTAAGTAAATTCAATAATCTAACCTTTTAAAAAACCATTCATATACCATATCCCCTTTTTGTTCTTAGAAAGAGATTGACTATGAACATTAACCATTTATAATGAAAATATTTAGAAACAATATCTGGGAAATTTGGGCATAGTTTTCCATTACTACTTCCTGCTGATTAAGCGGCATTGAAAATCTCACAGATTGTTGAGACTGGATCATAATCTGCAGTCTTAAAGCTGATACGGCCATCTCTTCCCATCAGAGGTTTTTTTCAGGGGGTCTTGGTTGATGAAACTATATTTTCCTGCAAGCAATCCACAGGTTCTCATCTTCTGTAGAAACAAAAGCAGAACTCTTCCAAAGCAATAAATCCTTAGACACAAATTTCAAAGTCAAAATACCTTTAAACTATATATTCTTGTTTAACAATCTTTGCATTTGCAATCCATTGTCTTTCTGCAGTTAGCTCATTAACAGTTAAAAAATTAAAAGAAAACACAATAACAACCAAAATCCAGATTTTATGTCTATTTTTCATCTTTACATGGCTTATTATATTTTTATTACTCTATTTCTCTTTTTAAAGACTTTCTCTACCTTCTCTCTTTTCTCTCTGAAGACTATGTACCTTTTATACACATTGTAACCCATTTATAGGTTCTTTTAAAATCTGAATTTGTTTTTTTTTTGTGAATCTTTAATCATTTTTTAACTAGAAGATCTTTTTAAAATACTCTCACTCTCTTGCCATATAGTTTTTGCAGATACAGATGAATCAGTAAGTTCTCTCACAGGGACCACATCTCTGTTCATGGCTAGCAAACAGAGCACACCCAAGAAAATGCTGCTACTAAGAAAACGTTTTTGTTTCCTATTTGTTCAAAATAAACAAAAATCTAAAATCAATCACATGCTACTGAGTCTTCTGTGAGATTTCAGGAACCAGCTTACACTGCCTGCTGCCAGTCCACCAGTGCCATTTTGAATGTGACCCAGATGCCGTGCTATCTTTGTACAATGACCTGCTTCACATACACAATTTGGAAGCTGCTTTGGCTCAGTTTCTGTGATCTAGAACTCTTTCTAACTTTCCATATCACTACCTCTATTCCATCAGTTGATGGAGGTTCTATTATAGCAATTAAGGTGATCATAAATTTGATTTCAGGGAAAGGTCATTTCAGATACCTTCTTCACTATTGCTTTGAGTCTTATTGATTTCTGGGAGTTTCATTAGCCCCTTGTTTCTCCTTAGTCCACAAATGGTTTTCTCTGTCAACATGTTTATTTCATTGTTCTCTCTCTCCGTCCCTCCCTCAACTCTACCATATACTGTTCCCACATGTTCTCTTCCCACCTCCTCTACCTCCATATATTTTCTTTAAGTTTCCATTGGCAACTCCTCAGTAAAATGCTGTATATTGGCAGGACTCATATTGTATCAGGTAGAAAGATTAAATGAGGAGGAGAAAAACTCCACCATTGTCTGCTTTTTATATAAACTTAATTCCTCCACGAACATTTGGAAGAATTTATGGGTGTTTATGGAAGCAACTTAATCTGGAGATCATAATTTCTCAGAGCACCAGACACATTCGTGTGATTCACATTTACTCTTGGTCAGTTGTTTAAATATAGGAGTACAGAAAGAAGAGGGTTAGAATGAATAATGACTAAAGAACTACAAGACTGTTCTGGTAAAATAAACAACATATTTGAATGTAAAAGCAAACTTAAAAAATTAATTATGGACTTGAGATGGGGATGGAAGGAAAGCAAAACCATTATTGCATGAATTAAATTAATTATATTTTACACCCACATTCAGAGGGTTTAGCTCAGTTCCATTCAGGTTCTTGACCTTTTTGTTAGCTTCTTCCTGGGATGCTTAATACAGAAAGCAGTAAAGACCGATATTTTTTACCTACAAATTGCAACATCTGAAGTATTTGTAAGAATCTAATAGGAGAATGTACTTGCAAACCATATGTCAGCTAAGGGTTGATATCCAAATGTGGGAAACTCTTTCGACTCTCTGTCCAGCACAGCAACTGAGCAAAGATTAAAAAAAAAAAATTAAAAGGGTCTGAGTAGTGTCTTCCCAAAGATGTATTCTTTATGTATCATAAAACATACTCAACATCTCTAATTGTCAAGGAGATTCAAATTCAAACTATGTAAAATATGCTCTTACAGCTCTTAGTCTTGGCATGAATATTACTAAATAAAAACTAACAAATTTTGTAAGAATGTTAAAGAGGCCTCTGAGTTGTTCCAAAATGGAAAATGGCAAACCTATAAACAGAAACGATCTGAAAATGTGACAACTAGAACAATCTCTTCAATATCACATAAAGAATTATGGTAAACTCAGTCAACTTCATGTTACCATATTTAATAAAACATAAATGTATTTACAAAAAAAAGTCTGTGATTGCTTTGTTTGTAGAATGATTTCAATCCTCTGGAGCCTATTAAATTCTAATTGAAAATAGAGTTAAGTTGTGACTGTGAGGAGACAGATTTTCTTGGCAAAAAGGTCACCATATTCACCCTTCTTTAAGCACAGCCTTACTTATGACCTCAAAATCTGTCCAGCATCAGGTACTGCTCCTCCCTGTGTTGCAATGAAAAACATTCTGGCCCAGTACTTCAGCCTCTAGACATTTACCGTATTACAGAGCTCAGGAAAATAGCTCCAAGTATGAATATAAGCCTTGGATCATTGAAAAGTTGCTCAAGCTCAATTCAAAAGTCTTTTGGGTAATGAATTTAATTTTCATTGTTTAAAAAGATGATTCTTTTCATTTTTAAGGCCATTTACAGGATCTGAAAATATATTCACACAAATTCTCAGCCTATGGAAATAAGTATGCAGTACTAACCACAATTTATCACTTCACTTGAGAGGTTGTATATCATATTTTCTATATTTTTAGGACTTGGAAGATTAAATAATATTTGTTCTGAACAAAAAAAGATATCAAACCATGTGGCTAAATGTAAATAGAATCATGGGTTAGTTTAAGAGTAAGTGTTGGCAAGTAATAATCCTGAACCATAGGCTAAACAGTTTGTAATTAATATAAGCCTCTGTGTGATTATTTGGAATTGAAAGGACTGAGGGTCTGAAACTAAGGGCTAGAGGGCCAGAAACTTCTGACTACAGATTGTGCTATAAGAAATTAATATGTATGGAATGTCACACCATGATTGACTGTATTAGATAATACATTAATCAATGCATAATCTAAGTCCAGTTGGTGAACACATTTATAATTCTGAGAAAATTCTACCCACTCTTTCTTTCTTGGTGTCTTCATCTCACTTCTTCTTTCTTTTTTATTTATCATGAAGACAGATCCTTACTAAAAAACTCAATAAAACTTTGTGTCCATGGTGTTTCAGTTTTCTCAGTTCTACTATGATACAGGTTTTCAAACACAGAGAAGCATTTCGCTCTTATTAAGTACAATAAAGAGTATTGGCATTATTACCCAGTTTGCAGATTTCTTGCTTAACATGCACAAAGTTCTGGGCTCCATCTGCATTACTGCATAAAATTTGCTTGTCGGCATATACTTGTAATCTCAGAATGCAATCGTAGAAACAAGCAGAGCAGAAATCCTGTACTGCTTATTATATCACCCTTAGGTACAGAGATTCCTGTACAAACTATTGGCTACTCACATTAATGTTTATAAACAGATAACTTGACCCTGAAGTCAAATGGCTATTTGTTTTAAAGGTTAAATACACTTGTAAGGTTTTATGAATGTGTAAACTGTAGTAAAAAAGAAAAGTGATTTAATTTTGCACCTTCTGAGATATTGCAGATTGGCGTGTTGTTCTCACTTCAAACCTATTATCTTACCTTCTTTCCTTGAAGCCTCTAGTTTACATGTCCTTTCCAGTGGTCTCTCTCTCTCTCTCTCTCTCTCTCTCTCTCTCTCTCTCTCTAATATCCAGAATATTTTTATTAAATATATGTCCCCATAATTCATTCTGCTGAAATCCTGGTAGGTAACAACTATCTTCCTGCCTTTTCTTTCCCAGAAATCAGAGGATGACTCCTTGAAACTCTCCCTAGAGAGCAGACAAACCCCTTGTGACTTTTAAGGGATTTAAAAAATAATTGAGTTCTTCTAAACCCTAAAGATGCCAGCTTGATCACTTTCTTCCTGCCAGACACAAGATAGGCTTGAGATATAAGTGTCCTCTTGGCTTCTATGTCACTAGCACAGGATCCATCTCACTGCTCCCTGCAACCTGTGATAACAAACAACTCCGTTCTTTCCTGTGGACTGAATGGAAAAAGCTATTCTCTCCTCCTTGAGATCCCATCACAGGTACCTGTGAATGTAATATTATAACTCTCCTAATGAAATTTTTCTGAGAGGATTTATTTTTATTTATTTTCTATAAAACTGTGTCATCTCTAAAAATTTATAATAGTTATTCCATGCTTCCACTCATGGAGAAAGAACCATCTCTTGTGATGCTCTGGATGTCTCTTATCAAAGTGTTAAGACTCAAGGGCCTTTCAGGTTTGACTCTTCAACATCACTTAAGGAAGCTCAAAAATCTTATACAAATTAAATCTTAAATTATCTTAAGTTCACATGTCATTTTCATCTCTTTAATATTCAGAGTTGGTGATCTTTCTTTTCTTCTGCATTTAACATCTGCCTTGGTGACTGCTATCATATCTATAAGCATTCCATTCTCAAAATCAAAACTGCCAAAGCTGTTTCAATCCAATCTTTCTTTACCTTGTTGACTTACAACAGGTGATTTCTGAGAAGCCTGGCTCTATGGCTGCTCTTTCTCAGGCACAAATATTAATTTTGGACTTAGTTTGTTGTTATTTGAAACAAATAGACACTTTCTTTGTAATAGTCATCTTATATCTTAGATGTTCTTTCCAGGTTTTTCAATGGGTGTGTTGCAAGCTCCATGGAAACACTCTCATTCTTCCTTTGTTAATAAGAGGTGCCAGATCTTGGGGGAACTTATGTCAGAGCCTCCTGTTACTCACATATCTAAGAACTGTATTTGTACAAAAGACCCTTGTCTATTATCAATTTATGCTCAGGACTATGGAGATTTACAACATGATTTTGAGCTATCTTACATCTCTACAATCAAGCTTTATTTTTTTGAAATAAGATTTATTATAATAAAAAACTTTTAAACACATCAAAATTAACCATACACAAAATTCTGTAAAATTTAATGAGCAGTAGGAGTTGTCATACAAGGCACAAGTGTTTACATTTATTTATTTTTCTTCAGTGTTGAATATATTTATACACTCATCTACCATTCATAACAAAGTAATCCAACATAATTAGAACTATAAAGCAACTGAATTTTTCATCTTCTTTCATAATTCATGCAAATTGCCTCCATTTAGTTTTTCATTATCCTCTTATATTTAGTTTTTTCATTGTCTGTTCTTCATGTTCATCTGTTTATATATATATATATATATATATATATATATATATATATATATATATATATATAAATCTGTATATATATTATATCTATTGGTAGAATACTGTGTTATTGAGTTTCTTTTCTATACTTAATACAATATAAGAAACAAAAACAAAACATATCTTTTTTCTTCTTCATTACTCAATTGCATACAGACATTGTATTTTTTTTTCTTAATTCTTGATATACATTTTTATCACTTGATTTTAAAATAAGATCACATTTGTGTAAAGTACAATAACAAATGTTCTTTTTGCACATTCAAATTAAAAGTGTCTTGTGGTCACTGAATGACATCCAAATTACTGTAGTCTGTCTTTTGACAAGCAAACAATGAATAAAAATGAAAAAATATCAACTTGAATTTGATTTATGTTCATTAAGAATGTTGAACTAGATAAATCTGCCTTGTGTTTAGTTGGTTTTTATTACATTTGTTTTATGTGTGGATATTTTAACTTGTACTTAATATTAAGAAGCAGAAATCATAAATTTTTTTATGAGAACACCATGAAATGTCTTTTTATGTGACTTTGTTCTAGGCCAAAATATAATGTATTGTGATTTATTTTCCATTCTTCATTAAATTGTCATTGATAAAATTAATTGGAAACAGTTAAACCAATTTTTCAATTTCAGTATTTTAACTCATAATTTCTAATAATATCTTAGGTTAGTATAACAAAAGAATATTAGTTGAAGAATGCTATTTACACTTCTTCATTATTTGGTTAAAGATTATAGTGAGACAATATTATCGTAGAAGTCACTAAGCTAAGACGCCACTTCTCCATGTTATTCTCACTGTATATCTTCTGAGAAGAAAGTGATTGATATAGAACAAAGAAAATATTTACTGTCATTTCAACTCCATAGCTATTTAAATCTTGGTTTGCTTCTATGATACTCTTAGAACTTGGGGTAGAACCGTGGAATTTATATATAATCCTCATATATGGAATTTTTATATAATCCTCACATAGTACAGCCTTGCCTCTAGAAGAACCCTGTGGCACCTAGTACTTCTTCCTATTAAGCAAGAAATGACCATGAATTCAGCTTTAGACATCAGTTTTAGTTTTACTTTTGCTATAATGGGTTTTCAAATTCCAGCAAGTTTCTTAACCTTCTAAATCTCACTTTCCCTTTCCAGCAAGACAGATCTGTCCTCTAGTTGATCTTGCAGGATATGAAAGATGCTATGAGATTATTTCAACCCTAAGCAACTCACTTAAAACAGTTGTCCTGGCTGTGAATTTTCTCTTAAGATGGATGCAAGCAGTGCTATACGTCAGAACTGCTAGGTAAAGGTATGAGTGAGTGAAGAAATTAATTAAATAATGATAAAAATCCATTTAGAAAATATAAAACTGGAGACCCTGAAGCCACTTGGTCTACATCTGACTAAGAGCCAACTAAGGACTGCCCCTGTGACAACTGGAGGCACACAGCTCCTTAGACACAGCCAACTAAGAGTCAACTAAGAGAAACCCCTGAAACAACTGGATACACACACACGCACACATACACACACACACACACACACACACACACACACACACACACACACACACACACACCTGACCCATAACTGATTAAGAGCCAAATAAGACCTGACTAAGAATGAACCAAGGAAGTAGTGGGCAGATGTCAATGCAAGAATACATATAATAATAAAAAGAACAACAACACACTACCAGAAGAAGCTGGTGGTTCTACAACAAGATCTACATATAACAATGAAGAGGAAGCATAAAAGACAACCTTAAAAACAACTTTATGAAGATAATAAAAGCTTTAAAAGAGATATAAAAACTACCAGAAAGAAATGGAAGAAAATATAAGCAAATAATTGGAAGAAATGAACAAATCCCTGAAAGAAAATAAAGAAAACCAAGAAAAAGAAAACAAACAGGTGAAAGAAACATTCTGGGATTTAAAAATTGAAATAGAAGCAATAAAGAAGACACAAACTGAGGTAAAGATGAAAATAGAAAATCTGAAGAAATGAATCTGAAGAAGATGCAAGTATAACCAACAGGGCACAACAGATGAAAGAGAGACTCTCTGGAGTGGGAGATTTAATATGGTAATAGATACATCAGTTAAAGAAAACAGTAAAAACAAAATAGTCATAATGCAAAACATCCAAGAAATATGGGACAAAGGGAAAAGAACAAACTTAAAAATAATTGGAATCAGAAAAAGGAGATTACCAGTTGAAAAGGAACAGAAAATATAGTCAACAAATTAATAGAAGAAAACTTCCACAACCTAGAGAAGGAAATGCCTATAAAAATACAAGAAGTTTACAGAATATTAAATAAACTAGACCCAGAAAAATATTCTGCTTGCCACATAATAATCAAGCCACTAAACCCAAAGAACAACAACAACAAAACACTGAGAGCTGCGAAGGAAAATGGCAAAATTGTTATAAAGGCAAACTCATGAAAATAACACTGGACTATTTAATGGAAACAATGAAAGCAAAAAGGGCCTGGTCAGATTTTATACAGACACTAAAGGAGCATGGCTGCCAACCCAGACTACTATACCCAGCAAAACAATCAATCACTATAGATGGAATAAACAAAGTGTTTCAAGACAAAATGAGATTTTAACAATAATATCAACAAATCCAGCCCTACAGAAAGCACTAGAGGGAAAACTCCAACCTAAGGAAAACAGACACATCTATGAAACTACAAATAATCCCACAGAAGAAAAAACCCAAAGATAGGAAATATACACAAGCTACCACAAAGAAATAACAGGAAATAACAAATCATTGGTCATTAATATCCCTTAATATTAATTAAACAATTCAATTATAAAAAAGACACACCCTAACACTATGGATAAAAAAAACAGAAGGAATCATTCTGTAGCATACAAGGAAAACAACTCAACTTCAAAGACAGATGAAGGCTCAGAGTAAAAGTTTGGGAAAAGACTTTACAATTCAATAGTCCTAAGAAACAAGCTTGTGTAGCCATCCTAATATCTAATGAATTAGACTTCGAACTAAAATCAATCAAAAGAGACCAGGACAGACATTACTTATTCATCTCAGGAAAAATGAACAAAAATGATGTTTCAATCCTGAATATTTATGCCCCCAATACAAAGGCACCTATGTATGTAAAAGAGACATTAATAAAACTTAAGCCTCACATCAAACACCACCACAATAATAGTGGGAGACTTCAATACCCCAGTTTTAACCTTGGATAAGTCAACAAGACAGAAACTAAACAAAGAAATAAGGGATGTAACAAATGTTATGACGCAAATGGACTTAATAGATATATACAGACCCATCTAACCAAACATGAAGGAATATACATATTTCTCAGCACCCCATGGAACATTCTCTAAAATTGACCACATAAAAAAAAATGGAAAGAACTCCTTATCTCATATCAGAGGACCATGTCCTAAAGCTAGAATTCAACAACAGGAAAAATCACAGAAAGCCCAAAGTTCATGGTACTGACATCTCTCAATTGAATGACTTCTGGGTCAAGAAAGAAGTTAAGAAAGAAATCAAAGAATTCCTAGAATTTAATGAAAATGAATCCACAACATACTCACTTATAGGACATAATGAAAAAGTATTAAGAGGAAAATTCATAGCAATAGAGGCATATATAAGAAACCTAGAGAAATCTCACACAAGCAACCTAACAGCACAGCTGAAGGCTTTAGAACCATTATAAGCATACTTACCTAGAAGGAGTAGGTGGCAGGAAATAATCAGACTTAGGACTGAAATCAATACAGTAGAAACAAAGAAAACAATACAAAGAATAAAAGAATTTGTTCTTTGAGAAAGTCAATAGGATAGATAAACCCTTATCCAAACTAACCAAGAAGAAAAAAGAGATTATCTAAACTAATAGAATCAGAAATGGAAAGGGGAACATAACAACAAATACCCAGGAAATTCAGAGAATTATCAGGCCATACTTTGAAAATCTATGCTCCACTAAAATGGAAAACCTAAAAGAAATGGACAGGTACCACTTACCAAAATTAAATCAAGATCAGATTAAAGACATAAACATATCTATAACTATAAAGGAAACTAAATCTACTATTAAAATTCTCCTATGTAAAAAGAAAAGAAAAAAAAAGCAAGCCAGGAACAAATGATTTCAGTGCAGAAGTCTACCAAACATTCAAAGAAGAACTAATACCAATACACCTCAACACCTCAAACTGTTTCATACAGTAGAAATGAAAGGAAAATCGCTGAACACTTTTAATGAGGCCACAATCACTCTGATGTCCAAGCCACTCAAGATGCAACAAAGAAACAGAATTACAGACCAATCTCCCACATGAACATTGGTGCAAAAATATTCAGTAAAATGCACGTACTGAATCCCACATTTCAAACAAAATCACCCATTGTGAACAGGTTGGCTTCGTGCCAGAGGTGCAAGTATATGAAAAATTGTGAGTGTCATCCATCATATAAACAAACTGAAGAAAAGAAACCACATGAACATCTCCTTAGATGCTGAAAAAGTCTTTGACAAAATTCAACACCTTCTTGATAAAAGTCCTGGAGAGATCAGAATACAGGGAAAATAACTAAACATAATAAATGTGATATACAGCAAGCCAACAGTCAACATCAAACTAAATGGAGCAACACTCAAAGCAATTCCATTAAAATCAAGAATAAGACAAGGATGTTCTCTCTCTTCATATCTACTCAATATAGTTCTCAAAGTTTTAGATAAAACAATAAGAGAACAAAAGGAGATTAAGGGGATATAAATTTGAAAGGAAAAATAAACTATCTCTATTTGCAGATGATATGGTCAGATACATAAGTGACCCCATAATTATACCAGGAAATTCCTACAGCTGACAATTACCTTCAGCGATGTTACAGGGTAAAAGGCTAACACACATAAAAAAGTCAATAGCCCTCCTATATGCTAAAGATAAAAGGGCTTAAAAAGAAATAATGGAAGCATCACTCTTTATAATAGCCGCAAATAGAATTAGATAGCTTGGTGTAACTCTAAAGTACCAGATCTGTTTGATAAAAACTTTAAGTCACTGAAGAAAAAAATTGAAGAGGATATCAGAAAATGAAAAAAATCTCCCATGCTCCTGGAGGGGTAGGATCAAGATATTAAAAATGGCCATTTAAAAAAAAAGCAATATACAGATTTATTGCAATTCCCATTAAAATCCAACACAATTATTTACAGAACTTGAAAGAACAATACTCACTTTCATATGGAAGAACAGGAAACCCAGGATTGCCGAAACAATAGTGCTCAATAAAAGAACTACAGGAGGGAACACCATCCCTGACTTCATGCTATACTTTAGAGCTATGGTAATCAAAATAGCCTGGTACTAGCATAAAAACACACTTGTAGATTAATGGAATCAAATCCAAGACCATGCTATTAACCCACACATGTATGAACACCTGATATTTGACAAAGAGGCCTAAAATTTTCAATGGAAAAAAAATATAATATCTTCAACATATGGTGTTGGCTTAACTGGATGGTAGTATGTAAAAGAATACAAATAGATTCAAACATATCACCCTGCACAAAACTCAAATCCAAGTGGATCAAAGATCTCAACATAAACCCAACTACACAGAACTTGATAGAAAAGAAAGTGGGAAATACTCTCCAAGGCATTAGCATAGATGACTACTTCCTAAATATAATACCAGTAGCACAGACACTAAAAATAAAAATCAATAAATGGGACCTCTTTAAACTGAGAAGCTTCTGTAAAGCAAAGGATACATTCTATAAGGCAAAATGAAAACCTACAGAATGGGAAAGGATTGTTAACAGCCCTACAACTAACAGAGGACTGGTCATGAAAATATATAGAGAACTCAAAAAACTAGAGCCTATAAACCTGTATAACACAATTTAAAAATGAGGTTCAGAGCTAGAAAGGGAATTCTCAACAGAAGAATTACAAATGGCTGAAAGGCACTTAAAAAAATTATCCAACATGTTTAGCCATAAGAGAAATGCAATTCAAAACAACTTTGAGATACTACCTTACACCTCTCAGAATAACTAAGACACAGATGACAGCCTGTGCTAGATAGGATGGATGGAGATCAAGGAGAACACTCCTCCATTGTTGGTGGAAGTGTAAACTTGTAAAGCCACTCTGGAATGCATTATGGCAGTTCCTAAGAATCCTGGTTATCAATCTTCCCAAGGTTCCAGCAATACCACTATTGAGCATACACTCAAAGGATGCACATTCATACCCTAAAGGCATTAACTCAACTACGTTCATCGCAGCATTGTTTGTAATAGCAAGAATTAGTAAACAACTGAGATGTTCTTCAACTGAAGAATGGATTAACATCTACACTCATCAGAAAATAAACAAATACAAAAAAGTAAGAGACATCCTAAAATTTGCAGGGAAATGGAGGATTTGGAGAATATACGCCTGAGCAAGGTATCACAAGCCAAGAAACAAATGCATGGAATATACTCACTCATAACTAGATTTTATACAGAAAAAAAAACAAAGAATACCCAGGCAGCAAACCAAAACTCCTGAACAGTTTGAGATCAGAAAAAACATAAGAGAGACATCCAGAGATTCTCCTAGGAAGAGAAAATAGACAAGATTTGCCTTGGCAAATTGAAATCATAATGGGTTGCAACCAAGAAGAGGTAGGAAAACTCATGAGAAAAGAAGAAGATGGTTGAGTGAGAAGAGCAACAAGTAGGGAGAAAAAAGAGATGAATATCTTCATAGAGGAAGCCAATGTGGGGTTGGAAAGAGAGCGTATTCTATGGAAATCTCCAAGAACTCATAGGATATCCCTGGCTAGGTCTCCTACCTAAAGTGGAGGGGGTGCCTAAACAGGACTTCCCATATAAGCAGATATATGTCAGCACAGAACCTATATCTAGAAAACAACAGAGGTGGAGGCAGAAATCCATGGCTGAGCACTTGGCTGAACTCCTGGTCTACCTGAAAATGGGGGAGGAGAGACTGTATGAGCAAAGGATAGGGGTTATGAGGAATATTCCCACAGTAATGCCTCTTTGGAGCTCTGGGGAGCTCACTGAATCAAGAAGAGTTGTCAGAGATCCATGGGGAAAAGGAGCTAGGACTTCCAAGTGTAGGCAACTGTAGATTGGCAGAGACAGTATATAGAGCCTCGAGGTGTAGGATGAGACTGTGTTTTTGTGCATGGGATTGCACATTGTTGCCCATTCTCTTCAGAGGAACGCCTATCCCAGTCACCATATTGGGATGAGGAAATGGGCCTTGACTGGAATGGATGTGCCAAGCTGAGATGACCCACCTTGTTACTTCTAACCTTTTGGGGAGAGGGGATGGGAAATAGCAGACGGGGAGGCTGAAGGCTTACTTGGAGTGACTGTGAGGCAAGAAGGAAGCAGGATCAGAAGCTTACATGAATAAAAAGACATTTTATAAATAAAAAAAGTTTAAAAGAAAATACAAAACCACAAGTAAACCACAAATTATATAATGGTCTCCATATGGTGCTATAAATGAAAAATAATTTTATGTCCTGACAAGGTACACATGAATCTTTTTGAATGGAGCACTCAGACACAGAAATTTAATAAAGTAAGAATTATTCTTCTAAATCTAGTGGAAATAAGTAGAGATGAGATTTAATTTCTATCCTGCATCTATATAAACTATTTACATAGTATATATGTATATATATATATACAAATATTCTTTATATCTATATCTGTCATATAATTGATATTATGTATAGGTATTCTATTTGATAGATAAAGGGGAAATATGTAACCACAATGGCTGTGGATTTAATATTGATTTTATAAGTCATATGATGTTGAATGTATTGTTCTGTTGTTATCAATAGATACATAAAATACCTTATAAATAATATGTATATATATATATGTATATATATATAATTCTGATGTATTAACACAGAATAGCAAATGTACAAAGGACTTATGAGTTGAAGCCTGGTGACTCTTTAGAGCCAGTGCCCTCTGTAATACACTTGAGAAGCTGAAGGTGCCTAGCTTGGACTTTTTATTTCTAATAACATGCTTCACCTCTGTTCTGAGTGATTTTCAATTAGCATTGTAGCAAATCTGGACAAGTCTAACCCTTCTTTGAGAATGTTTTTGTTGTTCTCTGCTTATTATTTTATAAAAATTACTGCTCTGAAGTATTTTTCTGGCTTCTATTCACTAGAACCATAATGCCACAAACATGGTGCTGCCTCTGATATTGCCATAAAAAGAGCTGCTTTGAGGCAGGTGCAGTCTTTGTGGAGGTTGGCCTGCCATCCCCAGGGTTTAGCACTATTTAATGGTCTACAGTGTTTACCGTAACTAGTTAATCCATTCCATTATCAGAACATTGCCCAAGCAGGTGATGCAATTAGTGAATCAGGAAGTCAGCAGAGAACAAAGAAGTTGAACCAGATCAAGTGTTGCTTGTAGCTGCAAAGGCTACTTGAGGTGAAACTCAGAATATAAGGCTTCTTTTGAGCTTGAATAAATGGCACTCGTCTTTTAAGAGTGAACTGTGAATGCATATGATGTAACAAAGTTTACCTATCATTTTTTTGTACAAAATATTTAGGAATTGGAGTTCAATACTGCATTTTTGTGATTTAAACCCCATTTTGATATCAAGGTTTTGCCATAAGGTCATGTGGAATTTGAAGCTCTTGACATATTTCTACTGTTTTACATATACATGAAGCTCACAGAGAACATTTGGTTGTGTTACCATGAATATTTTGAGAGTAGATGCTACATTAGCTTTGTGCTGTGTGCCATTGTTTGTTAGGTGAGGATGTATATACAAGTATATTTTCTCCCCAACAATGATGCTGATGACAGATCAAAGATACAAATTCAGCCAATTGCTGATTAGTAAACTAGATTCAGTTGGATTTATTTGAGCAGAAGTGAGGATTGAGTAACACAATAGCTCTCATGGGTGACCATTGAAAAAGGTGTATTCTGAGAAAGGTCTTCACAACTTGCAAGTTGTTACCTGAAGAGTTTCAAATTCCATAGAATCTGATTAATGATAAAATATTCTCCAGAGGAAACTCCTGGTTTGTATAAATTCTTTGTGAGTCCTTGTAACTTGTGAAGCACCTTCCCTTCCGAGGGAATACTTCAGTAAGGAAGAATAACTATACAGCAACCCAAATAGTGATGTATAAACTTGATGACACATACATAGATGTGAATAAAGGTCACAGCAGTAATTTGGAAAATGAGATATGACAGAAAAATATATAGATAAGTAAATATATTAAGCAAGATTAAAAATCTTTGCTAACAAACTATTGATAAATGTAAGAATATTAGAAAATATTATTACAGTGCACCATAGTAGAAGTGCATGGTAGAAGTTATAAGCATGATGCTAAGAAATATAATGCAAATTATATTTACTACTATTGCACATTTAGCTTTAAAAATTTTTTATAAAATGTGTGATTTTTGACAGAGATACAGACAGACAAACACACAGGAGAAAGAAAGAGAATTTAAAAAGTAAATAAGAACAAAGGAGAGTTAAATACAAAACGTAATGTTTCCATAAGAGATATGTTAATTTATATGCTATGCACAATAGACAAATCTTCAGTTTGGTTGGGGTTCTGAGGTGAGGAGTAAATGAGTCAATATGGCATTTGTTTTTAAATGGTGTGCTGTGGGGATTCAATAAAAGTTTCAGAAGTATTGGGGATATTAGAGAGTATATACCCACAGTCTATGTGGGGAGTTAGTAAAAGCACCAGAAGTCCCAGAGCTCTAAACCCAGTCAGTCTAGGAAAATCAGAGAGTGGTGATTCAAACCTTTAATCCCAGCACAGGGAGTATCCTGGGAGTGGTGACCTGTACCCTGAATCCTAACTGAGTCAAGGTCACTTCAGATTATAGAAGGAATTCCAGGCTCCCAAGCAGGCAGTGGTAGGGCCTTGCCTTAATTTATGAAAGGGTACTTAGGATTGAAACACAGAGGGAAGCCATTCCAAGGGAAGCAAGGCTGAGGAAGCTGGAAGAGAGCTGGGTAAGATCTGACTGTGGTGTTTATTCCCTCTAATATCTCTAACTTCTTCAGAGATCTATCCCTGAGTCTCATTCTTTCATGCAACAATTGGCGTCTAACTTTGGGGCACAAATTTCTCTCCTCCCTACCCAAAAAACTGCACTTCAGAACAACACGTGGCCAGAGGAGTAATTACTAGCGACTAGGCTTTCCATTCTGGGTTAGCCTCCAGCCTTAAGCAGACCTGGTACACGTGTTTCTGTTTCACTCTCATCTGGATAAGTCTTTCAGACAGTGGCCTCTTTCTTCTGGTGGGTTGTTTCTTTTTCCTTTTTGGACTCCTCATTGGGTTGCTATCACACTAGGTAGCTGCTCAGCTTCATAATAATCAAAGGACAATAACCGTAAGTAACTCATTTAAAAAAAAAAAAAAAAAAAGAGGGAATTTGTTTAAAGCAATGGAGGGTGATTGGTCATACTGTAACCTCTTGTTAGATGATTTAAAATTAAAACCAGTAAAGGAAAACATAGATAAGATAAATGGAAATACCATAATGTTTATCATACTATTTACTATGAATATTTATTGTTTGATATCACAGAAAAAGTTGACTAATGTAAATCCAAAGAAAAAGGTCTTTAAAAAGCCTGTTGAGAGAGAACATAAAGATGCTCAAATTCAAACAGAGGAATATGAAGAAGCAAATTCAGCAGGGTCATCTAAAATTAGACAAAAACAGGCAATATTAATATACCCAGTAACCTTAAAAAAAATGAAGGATGATAAAGATGAAAGAGAAGCTAGCTGGGCTCCAGTAAAAATATTAGAATTATGGAGAGTAAAGGAAGCAATTGTATCATATGGGATGCATTCACCATTTGTTAAACAAATGCTGTAAACAGGCCACCCCTAAAGATTGGTTAGATATGGTTACAGCAGTACTTGAGGCAGGGATGCTCATGCAGTGGAAGTCATGGTGGAGGCAGGAGGCTAAAACAATAGAACAAAGAAACAGGACCAAAGGCATACAGGTCTCCCAAGACCAAATTCTTGGGGAGGGAGAATATGCTGATATTGACAGGCGATCATTACACAGTGACCATCTTCTGGATTTATGTCACATGGCAGCTTTAAATGTGTGGGACCAGATTGGAGAAATAGGGGAAAAAAGTGAAACATTTACAAAAGTAATTCAAAGTCCCAAAGAAACTTTTACAGACTTTTGCACAGATTGACTGCAGCAGTAAACAGAACTGTCCCAGACTCAGAAGCCCAGTGAATAATCATTGAATCACTGGCTTTTGAGAATGCCAATGCACAATGTGGAAAAATACTTAGACCTTTAAAAGCAAAGTCAGCACTTTTGGAGGATTGAATTCATAAAACAACTAATCTAGAGTCTTATGAAAGTGATGATAACTGGGTAGGAGAGCTTATTTCTAGAGGTATAAGAAAAAAAAAACAAATGTTAAATGTTATAATTGTGGAAGGGAAGGTCACATAAAAAGAGATTGTAAACAAGGCATTCCTAGAAACAATGCTTTTGGTAGAAACAATCCCAAGAGAACACCTCTCCCTTCTGGAATATGCAGAATGTGTGGAAAAGGAAGACATTGGACTAATGAATGAAGGTCAACAAGGGACAGACAAGAGAACTTTCTGCCCTTAGGAAATGCTTCAAGGAGGCTTTCAAAAGTCACCATATCAAGTCCAATCCAGTCTTATCCTGCCATTGTAGAGGAAACACCTTCCCAGAACAATTAAAAAGACACACTAACTGGAATGATAGAAAATTTACAGAAAAAGAAAAAAATTCAGGAAAAAATATAAAGCAAATATTTTGGCAAACTTCTATCAATGAGCAAAGGCCAAAATTAAAGTACAAATAAATGATGTTATTATTGAAGGCTTATTGGACACAGGTGCAGATGCATCCATAATTTCACCAGAGTTATGGCATCCAGGTTGGCCCTTTCAGGAGGTAAATGTTCAGTTTTTGGGTATTGGGTCGAGATCCCAGGTAAAACAGAGCGCAAGATCGATTGAATGTATAGTTCAAGAAGGACATAGAGGAATATTAAAGCCATATGTGGCTGATATAGCTATAAATTTATAGGGAAGAGATTTACTGCAACAGTGGAACATGCAGATTAATATTCCTCCAAATACAGAAATAAGCCATGAACTAACACATTGTTCCAGAAGAAATATCAGAAGATATTATGAAAAACAGTCACAGACCATTCAGGTTATAGAGAAACAAGGCAAAACAGCTGCTGATCTTTCAAAAACACCCACCGCAGTACCTCTAAAATGGCTAACAGAGAAGCCTATATGGGTTCATTAATGGCCTCTAACAAAGGAGAAATTAACGGCCTTAGAGCAGCTGGTACAGGAACAGTTAATTGCTCATAATATAGAAGAATCAACCAGCCTGTGGAATTCTCCTGTATTTGCTATTAAGAAGAAGTCTGGAAAGTGGAGAAGGGTAATAGACCTAAGGGCAATAAACAAGGTGATCCAGCCAATGGGCTACAATATGGGATTTCTTTGCCTTCTCTGTTACCAAAAGATTGGCCTATTATAGTTATTGATTAAAAGACTGTTGTTGTTTTTTTTAACAATACCTTTACAAGAGCAAGACAAAGAAAAAATTGCCTTTACAGTGCCCACCTATAATAATTTTCAGCCTGTAAAAAGATTCCAGTGGACGGTCCTCTCTCAAGGAATGCTTAATAGTCCTACTCTGTGCCAGTATTTTGTTCAAAAGCCAATAGAACAAATATGCAAGAAATTCTCATAAATGATAATTTATCATTACATGGACGACATTTTGTGGGCTGATTCAGATATTGATATGTAGGAAAAACTTTTTGAAGAAGTGAAAAGAATTTGCCTGCTTGGGGATTACAGATTTCCCCTGAAAAAATACAAAGAGGGAATTCCATTTATTATTTAGGGTATAAAATAGGCCAACAAAAATTTGACCCCAAAACGTACAGATGAGGAGAGATAGATTAAAGACACTTAATGATTTTCAAAGACTACTAGGAGACACTGACAATTTACGACCAACTATTAGAATTAAAAATGATGAATTAGATAATCTATTCAAAACCTTAAATGGTGACAAGGGCTTAAATAGTCCAAGAGACTTGTCACCTGAAGCTGAGAAAGAACTGGCTTTGGTGGAAAAGAAATTACAAGAGGCACATGTGGATTGTGTGGATCCAGACCTCAATTGCATTCTAGTTATCTTGCCCTCTAAGCATTCTCCTACAGGAATTTTAATGCAAATGGGAAATGTTATATTGGAATGGATATTTCTTCCACATAAACCAATCAAAAAGGTAAAGACATAAGTGGAAAAGATTTCTGAACTTATTATTAAAAGAAAATTAAGACTTCATCAATTGACAGGAATGGACCCAGCAGAAATTCTTGTCTCTTTAACTAATGAAGAAATTGACCAATTATGGATAGAAAGTGACCTTGGCAAAAAAGCCTGCAGTAATTTTTTGGGAGATGTTAACAACAAATATCCTAAAAGCAAAAGAATTGAATTTATAAAGAAAACTAATTGGATTCACCCTTGTATTGTATGAGATAAACCAATTTCCAGAGCTCCTACATTTTATACCAATACAAACAAATCAGGAAAGGCTGATTACAAATCATAACATATAAGTAAAGTAACTCAAGGCCATTATAATTCTGTTCAAAAGTCAGAATTATATGCCATCGTGATGGTGTTGTTGGACTTTACAGAACCATTTAACATAGTCACTGACTCTTAGTATGCAGAAAGAGTTGTTTACACATTGAAACATCTGATTTTATTAATGATGAATTAAAATTAACTTCATTATTTATTCAGTTACAAGGAATAATCAGGACTAGAAATTATCCCTTCTATATAACAATATTCGATCCCATACAGGTCTGCCAGGTCCTTTGGAAAAAGGTAATGATGAAACTGATAAATTATTAATAGGAAATGTACTAGAAGCCTCAGAAATTCAAGAAAAGCATCATGTTAATTGCAAAGGATTGAAAAAAGATTTCTCTAAGAAATTGTAAAAAAGATGTCCCACCTGTTCTTTCTATAACCAAACTCTTTTGCCAGCAGGAAGTAACCCTAAAGGTATACATAGAAATGAAATCTGGCAGATGGATTATTTCATTTTAAGAATTTTGGAAATTAAGATATGTCCATCATACAATAGTTACGTTTTCAGGATTTCAATGGAATACTGCTTTGAGTTCAGAAATGCTGATTCTGTAATTACACATTTGCTAGAAGTTATGGTCATCATGGGAATACATGCACGAATAAAGAATGACAATGCTCCAGCATATGTCTCTACTAAGATGAAACAATTTTTTTGCTTATTATAATATAAAGCATATTACAGGAATATCACACAATCCTACAGGGCAAGCAGTCATAGAGAGATCAAATCAAACTCTAAAGGATATGTTAAATAAACAGAAAGGAATAACAAAGACCTCCAGAGATAGACTACATAGTGCTTTATTAACTTTGAATTTTTTTAATGCTAATGATAAAGGAACAAAACCTGCTGAAAGGCATTGGACCATAGAAAAAACAGCTGAATTAAATCAACCTGTTTACTTCAAAGATGTACTAACCTCTGAATGGAAGCCAAGTTATGTGCTATGTTGGGGAAGGCATTTTGCATTTATTTCCACAGGTGAGGAAAGATATGGATACCATAAAAATTAATAAAGACTCGAACTGAACCAGAGAAACTTCATGAAACTAAGAATTGATAGCTCATCCACCCATATTACAATTCTTTCTGTTGTAAGAAAAAACAAAGTTTCGGGGCAGGTTTCTGTTTTTGTCTTTAAAGGAAACTGGAAATATCCATCTTCAAGAAGTTAAAAGGCCTTGGATATCTAGACATCTAAAGCAAAAAAGAGGCTATCCAGGAAAATTTGCAAACAAAAGAATATAGTAACTATTGGTACCAGTATACTTAATAGGGTAAAATCTCATTGCTTAACATTTACAATTTTTTTTTTTGGTTAGTTAAAGTCCCAGTTTAATTATAATTTAAAGCTGGTTTTAGAGTTGGATTGTGGCTCTCTCCTCTAAACTCAAGCATACTTATTAAAGGAAAATAAAAAAAAAAAAAAAACCTCTGTATCATATCAGAAAAGCCACCTGATATGGGACAGAAGATTAACAAAAAATAAGGGACTATTCTATTGTTACTAATCCTATGCTCAATAAATTGTTATATGTTTACTTTCCTGTACATTGTGTGGGTTTTAGTGTCTTATTTTTTTGCAGTGATCTAGGACAAGGCCTACTTGTGAACTTGAAATATCCAAAAGGAGGATGGGACCCCACAACAATGGTTTCACATGAACTCTGACAAAGCCACTAGGCTGACAAACACCAATCAAACATCTGATTTGGACTACAAACTGCTCAAGACAATTTTGTAGCAGCTCATTGAGATGAAACAGTTTCACAGACTGCTATGGCCAGGACTTGGGACAAGCTATATGCTTTCCTGTTATTCAGAGACTGGACAACAAAAGACACAGCTACTTATTTCAGGACTTAACATTTAACAAAACTTTTCTTTTCAGGATCCCCAAAAGATGCCATCGCCCCCAGTCAGCAAGAAGTAAACTTAAGAACACAGCGCCCACACTCCTAAGTGGTGGGGTGAGTTGGTTTTGGTTCCCATGTGGTGGGGTGGCTTGGTGTTGGTTATTCAATGGGTCATGGGTGATTGTCATTGTTTAGATTAATTGGTTAAAATTGTACATGGTTATGGGTAGAAAAAAATTAAACAAGAATGATTAGATTCAATATTTGTGTTTAAAAAATAGAAAGAAAAAGGGGATACAGATCTATAGGATATAAGGATAGATTATGGAGTCTTCTTTTAAAAGAATTTACTAGCTTTAAATATTTTACATTGCATTGGTTTTCTGTATACAAATTGTACATCTTGAGATGAATTGTGTCATTGTACAAATATTTCTATGCTTGTTTGAGGTAGTATACTTAATCAGTTTATCTGACATTGTAATCCAAATTGCTAATCCATGAAAGTTTTTATTTCCAATTAATGAGAATATAAAGCAATGCAAGTCAGTAGTTAGACATTACATTCAGACATAGTCATGTTAGATATGTTTTCAAGGTCAAACAAATATATTTTAGATAAACAGGTCTTCTTCAAAAACTTTAGCAATCCATAGAATACGGCATTTAAAATATTTTTAGAACTTAGAGACTTTTCTGGACAGTGAGACAGGTCTGCTCCTGGCAGCCCCAATATACTTCAAAAGAAAAAGGGGCATTGAAGAAACTTCATATGGAGTATGCTTTCCATGTGGCAACTGTTAGTCATTGGACAAGAACCTGTCCCTGTATTGACTGCTTGACAGTGTGCTATTTGAACTGGACATGCAGGTTCCCTCAGAAAGTGACCTTTGAACTTTGACAGAACAAGCTGATATGGTCCTTCAGGTTCCTGTTTTTCAGAGAAAACTGTCAGAGATGGCCCATGGATGGTGTGAGGCCTGTAGCAGCCCCTGGCATGCTGGGCCTGGATCTTCCTGGAGTTGGGTTGCTTGGGAATGCAGTCCAAAATGGGTGGTAATCTCCATCTAAGGCTAAATACCAGCACAAGACCTATAACCAACAAGTACCACAAAGGAAAATTGAAAAGAACTTTGAAGAGAGACTTCACTCTTCAGGACACAAGGAGAAGTGACTGAACTACCCCAAAATGGACAGAGCAGATTTTCTGCTTTATTGAGATGAAAAGAGACTCTGGGCCTGTAGACTGAAGATGGATGCCCCAACTTTATAAAGGAACCTTGGGTGACTGTCCACGCAGATAGGTGTCATCTCTGTCATTTCTAGTTTTTGGAAGTTGCTTGCACTTCCTAGTTATTTGGGTAAATATTATTTCCTTCTTGGTTCTCTGAGGTAGTTGAAGATGAGATAGTTATAGTTACAGTTTTCTAATGACAGTTTTGGAATAGAAACTTGGAAGTTAAAGTTTATAAGTTTAAGAGACATCAAAATAATAGCTTTTAGTTAGAAAGGAAATGAATTAGGTATAATCCTTTGGACTTATCAAAATAGGATAATTAATGAAATATTTTTTTGGAATTGTCAATTGTTAATGGACTGGACATTACTCATTTATTCTTTGTATATATTGTATATAATTATTGTACCTATTGTATATTGTTTTTCTTATGTTAGCTATTGACTTCTTTTTTTTTTTTTAATTAGACACAAAAGGGGATATGTGGGGATTCGATAAAAATTTCAGAATTTTGGGAGATATCAGAAGGAATATACCCACAGTCTATGTGGGGAGTTAGTAAAAGCTCCAGATGTCCCAGAGCTCTAAACCCAGTCAGTCTAGGAAAATCAGAGAGTGGTGATTCAAACCTTTAATCCCAGCACAGGGAGTATCCTGGGAGTGGTGACTTGTACCCTAAATCCTAACTGAGTCAAGGTCACTTCAGATTATAGAAGGAATTCCAGGCTCCCAAGCAGGCAGTGGTAGGGCCTTGCCTTAATTTATGAAAGGGTACTTAGGATTGAAACACAGAGGGAAGCCATTCCAAGGGAAGCAAGGCTGAGGAAGCTGGAAGAGAGCTGGGTAAGATCTGACTGTGGTGTTTATTTCCTCTAATATCTCTAACTTCTTCAGAGATCTATCCCTGGGTCTCATTCTTTCATGCAACAGTGTGCTGTTACCCCTTTGGGATCAAATGACCCTTTCAGAAAGGCTGCCTAAGACTATCTGAAAACACAGACATTTACATTATAAATAACTCATAAAAGTAGCAACATTAAATTTATGAAGTAGTAGTATAAATAATTTTATGGTTGAAAGCCACCACAACATGAGGAACTGTATTACACTTTGTATCATTAGGAAGGTTGGTAGCTTTTGCTAGGGTCCACCACATCTCACATACCTCACATCACATTTTGTTCTGAGATAATTTCATTGCACCACCTAATGTGCAGCTGTAGTTATCTGTCTTATCCCTGACAGTCTTCCTTTTTCTTTATACTATTTTTTTTAATGTCAAAAGAGACAATCCTACTTTTCCTCTTTCTTGCACAGGTTTTCTTTATAATCTCATTGCCAATTCTCCCTCTAAAGATCAGCCTGGAGTAAAGGGAAGCATGAGTTCAGACAAAAGTTTAACTCAAAAGAGTCCTTCTTCATTTCCTTTTTCCAATTTTCTATCTGTAAATTCCTTCAGAATTGGCATTAGAAGAATGAAAAATAACTTTAAAATTCTACCACATGGTATGTAGTGAGTGTGCATTAGGATGACGGTCAGTGGGGACTGTGTTCAACTTTGTGTCAAGCTGTCCTTTCCCTGAGTGCCTGGACAGACTAAGTGATGATGATTTTGTGACTTGGGAACTCTGGGTTATATCAGATAAGCTGCAGGACAATTACAAAGTTAGCTACAAAGTAAAAGTTGAAATATTAACTCATTATACTATAGGAATCTTATTCTTTTTCTATTCTCATTTTAAACATTGTTTTCAAAATCAAAAAAATATTTTAAAATTATTTGGAAGATAAAAAATCTGTGAAAATATGATTGCACAATTTAAATTTAGTAGGCCTTATAAGAAGTGGTATGAAAATATAACCAATATAACAATGGATATATAATGAGTTGGTATTTTAATACTGTAAATATTCCTCACATTTGCTCATAGATATGTAGGAAGTATAGAAACTAGGGGCATCTAAGAACCTAGAGGGTCAATCCTGACCTCAGCCAGTTCAAACTGATTATAATTGGTGCTTTAAAAATATGCTCCTAGCACTTTCTCATAAGGCAACATGGAACAGATGTGCCTGAGATTCTGTGGAACAACAGATGCCAGCCCAATACTATGCCCATAAAAAGAAAAAAACTATAATTGCCATAAATGAGGAAAACAAGATATTTTAAAATAAAGTCAAACTAAAACAATATCTATCACTTTCATAAACATCATATCTTAAAGAATAGAAAAATAAATACAGCATAAGAGAATTGACCTTAAATTTGTATCATAAACCAAAATTCATAGTAATTTAAAACATTTTGAGATTAACAGCTAAATTTTGATTAAAGTAAATTCAGTAATATACTTTAAAAAAATCATTCATATACTATACTATCTTTCTCTTCTTAGAAAGAGATTAACCACAACCATTAATCATTTATAATGAAAACAAACATTTATAAACAATTTTTTGGGAATTTGGGTGTAGTTTTCCATTACTACTTCCTGCTGACTTTGAGGCATTGAAAATCTCACAGGTTCTTGAGACTGGAACATATTTGCCTGGAAGTAATCCACAGGTTCTCATCTTCTGTGAAAACAAAAGCTGAACTCTTCCAAAGCAATAAATTCTTAGACACAAATTACAAAATCAAAATAGCTTTAAATGTGTATATTCTTTTTTAACTTAGCAGCTTTGGATCCCATTGTTTTTCTGCAGTTAGCTCATTAACAGTTAAAAAATTAAAAGAAAACACAATAATCATAATCCAGACACTGTGCTTATTTTACATCTTTATGTGTCTTATTATATTTTTATTCCTCTATTTCTTTTTTTAAGGACTTTCTCTACCTTTTTTTTTTCTCTCTGAAGCCTATATAGCTTTTACACACATTGTAACTCATTTACAGGATTTCCCCCCTGATCTGAATCAGTTTTATTGTAAATCCTTAATCATTTCCAGTCAGAAAAGCTTTTAAAATACTCATACTCTCTTAAAGAGCCACATAGTTTTAGCAGAAAAAGCTGAATCGATAAGTTCTCTTAAAAGAGCCACATCTTTGTTAACCACCAGTAAACAGAGCAGATCCAAGAAATGCTGCTACTAAGAAACCATTTGACTCTGTTTCCTTTTTATTCAAAGTAAACAGAAACCTTAAATCAATCACATGCTACCGAGTATATTGTGAGACTTTGGAAACTAGCCTGGTTGTTGCTTACACTCCCTGTTCCCCACAGTCCTCTGATGCCATTTTGAATGTGTTCTGGTTGCTTTCTTCTTTGTACAAAAACCTGCTTCAGATACACTATTTGGAAACTGCTTTTGCTCAGGTTGTGTGTCAAACCCCTTTTTAAACTTTCTTAGGCTTTAAGTGAATATTAGGCCCATGTTGGAATGCAATCTATTACACTATGTTTCTTAGTCCCAGACAGCCAGAGGTCCAGACCCACAGACCTGCTGTGCCAGACCCCTTAGCTGCCCGCAGCCAATCAGGCCCCCAAAAAGATTCAGACACTTATATTAACTTCATGCTGTTTGACCTATGGCTCAGGCACATTGCTAGCTAGCTCTTACATCTTAACTCAACCCATTCTCATTAATCTGTCTGCCACATGGCCCATGGCTCACCTGTGTTCCTTACATGCTTCTTCTTGGGCAGCTGGCTTGGTCTGTCTCTGACTCCACCCTTCCTTTCCCACCTATTCTCATTCCCCACCTAGTTTTTCAATGGTGCCTGTCATGGGCCAAAACAGCTCCTTTATTTAAAGATTGATATTCACAGCATACAGAGAGACATTCCCACATCAGAAAATAAACAAGATAAGTAAACACCCAAACTATCTAAAAAACACCAAGAAAATATCCAAAATCTAAAAATTCAGAAGCTAAAATGGGAGAATGTAGTAGGAGGTTTCTGGCCCGGACTTTTGGGTCTAACCTCCAGGTCTAGGCCCACAGACCCCCAGACCCACAGATGTGTAGACCCTCAGAGACACACAGATGCATAGATAGTTTTCAGCTGATTGGCCTAAGGCCCAGGTATATAGCTTGCTATATCTCTACCCTTCATCTAACCCATGACTCTTAACCTATTCAGCCATGGGGCTCAGTACCTTTTCTCACAGCAGCATGGTTGTCCTCTACTTCTTTTGGTTTCTCTCTGGCATTCTGCTCTGTGCTTCTTGTTCTCAGAGTTCTCTTAGTCTGGTAGCCCCACCCACACTTCCTGCCTGCCTTTAGCCAATCAGCGCTTTTTATTAAATCAGTGGGTGGGACATAATCTCCCACAAGGGAACATAACAACAAACAACGAGGAAATCCAAAGAATCATTTGATCATACTTTATAAACCTGTATTTCACAAAATGGGAAATCTAAAGAAATGAATATTTTTTTAGAAACATAAACAAAGATCAGATAAACAACTTACATAGACTACCAACAACCAAGAAATTAAAAGTAGACATTAAAATCAATCAAAAATAGGCCAGAAACAGATGATTTAAGGACAGAATTATAATACACTTTCAAATAAAAGTCAATGTCAATGCTCCTCAAATTATTATGCCAAATAGAAACAGAAGAATCATTGCTAAATTTATTTCAGAAGGCCTTAGTCGCCCTGATACCCAAACACACAAAGGTTCAAGAAAGTGAAATACAGACCTGTTTCCTTTATAAACTAAATGCAAAAATAATTAAAGGAGGATGGGGGGGAGAAAGAAGAAAGAATACCGAAAAATAAAAATCAAAATATTCTTTTAAAATGATCAGTTACTCTAGGATAGTTCAACATACTAAAATCTGTCAATGTAAACAACTATATTAAAAAATAAGGGAAAAAAGCCACATAATATTCTCATTAGATGCAGAAAATGTATTTGGCAAAATTCAATGTCCCTTTATGATAAAAGGTCTTGCAGAGGTAAGAGATACAAGAGATATACCTAAACGTAATAAAGTCAATTTACATAGAGAATATAGCCAACATTAAGTTAAGTAAAAAGAAACTAAAGGTAATTCCTCTAAAATCAGGAGTAAGACAAGATTGTCTATTCTCTCCATATATCTTCAATATGGTACTTGAAGTTTTAACTGGAATAATGAGACAAATTAAAGAGATCAAGGAGACACAGTTAGAAATTTGCAGATGAAATTATAGATATATTGGCAACCATAAAAATTCTACCAGGAAACATTTATAGCTGACAAATACTTTCATCAAAGTGTCTGGATACCATATTAACGAAAAAAATCAGCAACTTCTTATACACAAATAACAAATGGACTGAGAACGGAATCAGAAAGTAACCTTCACAACAGGCACAAAAAACATAAAATAAGGCAACTCTAGTCAAGTGTATGAAGACCAGCATAACACGTCAAGTCTTTGAAAAAAGACAGTGATAAAGGTCCTAGAAGATGGAAAAATCTCCCATGCTTATGCTTCTGTAGGATTAACACATTAGATACTCAGGTCTTCAGCTTGTACAAATCTTAAGTGTAAACTTCACCCAATGATGAGCAAACATGAGATCTAATCTTGTTTATGGTTTTAAAAGCAAAGTGGCCTGTCACTGGTTGTCTGAGAACAGTCAGCTCTTCTAAGATAAACTCCTGATAAAATGAAGCCCACAAATACATATGCACAAGCACATAAAATATCCAAAGATAAGCATAGCAGCATAAAAGTTAGTGGAAAACTAAAGATGAAGAGTAATCCTGAACTGACTATCAGGCTTCAGATGGAATATAAGAAAGTGGAGTCAATGCAGAGCCTTAAACTAAACAACAACTAGGCATTCTTTTCTAATAAATAGATAACACTAGTTATCAAAAAATATAATAAATTGCATTACATTCAGACACTAGATACTATAATATTTGCTAATATACTTTTAAACATTCCTTTTAGTACATGCAAAGAATTATAGCAAGCAAGGAATACTTGTCATATAATGATTATTTTCTGACTTAGTCATATTTCACATCTTCTGGTTGAGCATGACCTTTTTTGAGGAGATTATCTATGCATAGAGAGCCTCACAAAGATGGTTGTGTATGGTGCTTTGGATTAAAATTTGACTATATTATCAATATCATTCTGGCCATAGTGACTTAAAATGTCTCATGATCTTTACCATATATCTCTCCAATATTCCAAGTATTTTTGTATGTCCATAACTGTGAAATAAATTAGCTTTAGAATATAGTCTTTTATAATTTTCACATGCTGCAGAAGGTGATATGGCTCAGTGTATTTGAACTTAATTATTAGGCACTTCATGAAACTTATGTAGTTGTATAGATAAATAATGGAAGAGAGAAAATCAATGTGAGGATAACATTTGACATTTTTCCAGAGGCTCTAATAAAGCTGCCAATGACTTTCATGTTATCCATATCATTCTCATAATGGATGTCAGAAAGTAAATAATATATGTGAAATGATTAGTTGAAATATTTATAATATTTGTCTAATTATTCTTTACCAATAAAAGTTCAGAATCAGATGTCTGGGTAAGAACCTGAATGATCCAAAATACTGCAATAAAGCCACAAGGGACTTCCTATCTCTTATATTCCTCCATACAAAAGGCCAAGATTCTCTCTAAGTCTGATATTATTGCTTCATGGCTCTCTATTTATCCTTAGTCACTAGCTGATCAAAATTAACTGGCTATGACTTCCAATTTAAAACAAACTTTATTGTCAGAATGCAATTAAAAGCTTACAGATTTTCCTTCTTTTGTTCAAATAAAAAGAGAAAGTTTCAACTCTAACAAGGTAACATTATATACAATTAGAACAAATATTAGTCAAGAATTACATCAATAATGTCCAGTCCATTTGCTTTTGGAAAATTTATAGTAAACACTCAATTAACTATTTAATTTTGGTGAGTCCAAAGGTTATTTTTAATTATTTTTATTTTTTATCTAATTCCTTTTTATCCTACTTTGTATAATCAACCTAAAATTATACTTTGATGGCTCTCAATCTTATTCACTTTATACAACTTTTAAAATTTTGTAACAAGAAAACAGTAATTATTACTATATAGTCTTCCACTCTATCGGAGACCACACAAGGATTACTTGAGTAAACAGAAAGTGAAGAATAAATGACTTTCAAAACAAAGAAATAACAGAGACAGCTGGCTGATTAGACAGTAATCCAAGGTTCTGCTGTAACATTGGGGCATACATTTTTGGTTTATAAGCCTAGAATATCTGATAGGCTTTTGGATATAGCAGGAAAATTGAAGGACTGTCCTATCTAGTCATGGCAAAGTTTAGCATTCACTTTCTGTTGTGTCCAGCTTGTCCAATTTAGGCAGCATTCTGTCAGCAACTAGTGTGTATATATATATATATATATATATATATATATATATATATATATATATATATATATATATATATGTGTGTGTGTGTGTGTGTGTGTGTGTGTGTGTGTGTGTGTTTGTGTGTATATACAAGTATATAAAACATATTATATAACATAATATATATATAAAAGAACAGAGTCCTAACTTTTAAAATTATATCTTATAGTATGACTTAACTGCTTCTTTCTTCATATAATAAAATGTGTATGTATTCAGATAAAAACAAAATGGCAACTTTTTCATTTGTGAACATTTTTGAAGATAAGAGATTTTTCTCTAAAAAGGTCATACACCTGTGTCCTATGCATTGAAATGCAATCAAGTTGCTTATATCTTTAATTTATTGACATAAAATGATACTATGTAACAGGAGAAGTAAAAATACATCTACTCACGCCATAAGAGAAGATTAATAACATATCCATTAAAGAAATCTCCAAGCTTTGAAAATTGATGATGACTTAATTGGTTTAACTTACAGGGTCATGGGTATGTCTGAAGAAACACAGCATTCCCAGAGTTACATTAGTATGGAATGGGCAGCTGTACTCTGGGAAAGTCCCAGGGCTATTGTTTCTTTCTTATATAACCTCACAAGAAGAGGGAAGGGGACACTTGGTGATCACAAGGGGTTTGTGAGCACCACCATCTTTATCTTTTTTCTCCATGAAGGACTGCTTATATTCAGCATTTAAGGAGGGTGATTATAGTAACTCTGGCTTAAGACACAGTGTCCACATAAAGATAGGTAGGACAGAGGCAAAAAATACCATATATTTTATTTGAACTTGTACCAGTTGGTGGTGTTATTCACTGTTGTTTTTTTATTATTATTTTTATTTTGAGTAGGGAGTGTAGTATGATGTTTTTGGCCTGGACTTTCGGGCATAACCTCAAGGTTTAGGACAGACCCGCAGACCTGCAGACCTGCAGTCCCACAGTCCCACAGAGACACACAGATGCTTTCGATAGTTTTAGGCTGATCGACCTAAGGCCCAGGCATATCACTTGCTAGCTCTCTACCCTTCATCTAACCCATGACTCTTCCTGTTCAGCCATGCAGATCGGTACCTTTCCTTACAGCAGCATAGGTGTCTTCTGTTTCTTCTGGCTTCTCTCTGGCGTTTTCTCTGGCTTCCTGTTCTCAAGAGTTTTCTTAGTCTGATATCCCTGCCCACACTTCCTGCCTGCCTTTGGCCAATCAGAACTTTTTATTAAACCAGTGGGTGGGACAATTATTTACCATGAAACAATACAATCCCCTACAAGGGAGACCCAACAGTAACTGCATAAATAACAATAGCAAATATCTTTACATATACAACATGAGTTTATTATGATATAAAGGACAATAAATTAACAGAATATCTTTTAGTTGAATTGTTTTCCTATTATCCAAACTTAGGAAACAATGTCAGGATGAATTTAGGGAATTGTTTTCACATATATCTTTTTCATTTATTAAATATTAACATGATCTAAAATTGTGATCAGGACAGGAAGACTCAGAGAACATATTCACTTATTAGGATGGTTCATGACTTCTTGAAAATAAAATGAAAGTTATTATAAATCCTTATGTAAAATTTAAACAGTTTTGAAATTAGAGACAAATTTCAAAATATAACACATTTAAGGTATTTATGCTGATAACGGATAATCTTTTTTAAGTTTTAATGTCTATCTTTCATTATTCTGAAGTGGGTTTCACCATAAAGCTCAGGCTGGGGTGGAGCTCATGACTCTCTTAACTTTAAGAATGACAAGTTTGTGCTACCTCATCTAGAGTCCTTAATTTTTTATGACATAATAGTTGTAAATTCTTATGGTACAATATTTTGCCTGGATACAATCATACCATGATGTAATCAGTATAATCAACACATATTTCATTACAAGCATTTCATATGAAAAGTTTAAACATGCTATGCTGGTGATCAAACACGCTTATGAAAAATGCATGAAGAAATTTTATACAGATTACAATGATATATTGTTTTATCAATTTTAGTCAGAAATGTTCTTATAGAGGAGTGGTGTCACTACTTAATAGTTTATAATTGTAAGTGTACAGAAGAGCAGAATTGTTGTGTTTAGAAAAATAAAGCCAGACAGAAACAAAGATCACTTCATCTCTGTTAATTCAGAGGCTGGGATCTGAACACTGGAATTTCCTGCATCTGTTTGTTGTTGACTCTCCATTATCTTTGCCAATGAGAATGACCCTAGAAGCTCAACCTCAATCAACATCTGTAAAGAATATCAGCCTCAAGTCCCACCCATAACAGAATACTGCATTTTTTAATTTCCTTTTATTCTTTTCTGAGTTACTTCATCTCACTTTCTTCTTTTCTTCTCTCTGTTTTTCTTTTTACATTTTGTTGTTTCTGTGTTTGTGTTTTTCTATGTATACGTATAAACAAACATATCCTCTCTCTTTCTCTCTCTGTCTCTCTTAGTGTGTGTGTGTGTGTGTGTGTGTGTGTGTGTGTGTGTGTGTGTGTTGGGAATTTTTTGTATGTGTCTTTGCCAGCAAGGAAACAATCCACATGAGATTAATAGTGAAACTCAGGTCATGCTGTGTCAAAAGCATCTAGAGTCAGACTAAGTGGTATAATTTTCTTACATTTAAACAATAAAATTTAGTGGGAAAGTTTTTCAAGAGACAATTGTCACAGCAAAGCCTTAGGTATGCCTACATGGAAATTGTCACATATACTATAAAGTTTCTGGCCAGTCTGGCCCAAGGTCAAGATCTGTAGTCCCTCAACCACTTAGCCCCAAATAATCACACAAAAGCTTATTTTAATTACAAACTGGCTTGTGGCTTAGACTCATTATTAAATAGCAATTACAACTTAACCCATTTCTATTAGTCTATGTCTTGCCACATGACTAGTGGCTTTACTTCTGTCATGCTTGCTTTCTTGGGTGGCAGCTCATAGCATTGCTTACTAACTCTGTACTCCTTCCTTTTTATCTATGCTTGGATTTCCCACCTGCTATAAACTGGCTTGCCATTGACTAAAATAGCCTCTTTATTAACCAATGTTATTAACAGCATGGAGAAGAACATCCCACTGCTTATAATACCACCTGCCTTTAATCTTCTTAGTCATGGACCAAAAACAATTTCTGTATTATTCAATAGTGATTTACAGTGTATAGAAAGACATCTCAAATCAGTCACAAAGTACATCCCTTTATCAAAGCATCTGTAACCTTTACCATAATAATGGATTAATTTGAGTGAAAGATTGTGACATGACTTCTATATGTAACCCTGACTTATCTGAAACTCTCTCTATATACCAGACTGGCCTTGAACTCAGACCAATATACCCACTTCTGCCTCCCAAGTGCTGGGATTAAAGGTATTTGTCACCACCCTGAAAGAATGGGTTCTTATTTACAGAGAAACATGATTCCAGGTAAGAGCCTAAGGAGAAAGGATTTATAATAAGCATAATATAGCTTCTATTAACTGAGAATGTAAAGTATATGTACTTATAAGGATGTTTTTTATTTATGAAGATGTGTTCTATTTACTAAGTGACAAAGTGCAGGATTAGGGATTAAAAAATGTTATGAATTCAGGAAGATCCAGGAGAAGGTTTGATCCACAAAACAGCAAAATATTAACAGTTTGTCAGACAACATCCACTTCAGCATTCATGATAAATAGGTATCAGTCATTTCTTTTCCTTAAGAATGGTTTCTGTGTTTAATAATTCAGTATTTTTTAATCCATTCTTTGAGCTGTATCTTGTGGTGATATTTTGTTTTGCTTTAACAAATAAACCTTGCCTAAAGATTAGAGGGAAAACCTAGTCACTAGCTAAACATAGAGGTCAAACTTGTGGTAGAACACACCTTTAAATACAGCACTTTGTGGGCTTAAAGAAAGAAGAGTTGTTCAAGGCCAACCTGGGCTACTTGAGATTGATCCAATTTAAAAGAAAAATAGAGCCAGGTGGTAGAGCCTCAGGCTTTTAGTACCAGCATTAGGGAGGTGGAAACAGAAAATGTTATTGCTGGGCTGAGAGGAATATAAGGTAGACAGAGACAGAACCTTACATCAGTTTTAGTTGGAGGTAGGAAGTCTTCCAAGTGGCTTGCTTACTCCTTTGCCACTCTGATCTTTCAGCATTTACCCAATATCTGGTTCTGGGACATCATTATTAAAACCAAATAGGGTTCAAGTTATAGTGCCTTCTACATGTATGCATATATATACATATATATATATATATAAACATAAGTTTCACTATAAAGTAGCATATACTCATATTAAAACTTTTAATTATATCCTGAACCCTAGGTTTAATACTTGAGGATTAAAAAAATATAAGAAATTAATATATAGTATTTAAATTTTTATTTTTAAAAATGTATCAAGTAAATAATGTTTGAAAATATAAAATCATGTAATTCCTTTATTCATGGCTATATGACTTGATTGGCTTAGAATAGAAGATTGATTGAGTGCTATAAGAACACATTCTAAAACAGAAATTTCCTAGAACTAAGGTGTATGGTGTATAAATGTTCTATTTAATCCCAAGGGCTCATTAACTAAGTCAGAAGTGCATTCTTGTTCTTTTTTTCTTTGTTTTTAATACTTTGACATGACCTGGCTAATGAAACTCACTTAATCCCTTCAGTGAGAAAAGTTATGCCCAGAAGTAAAATCAGAATCCGTTTTTCAAATAAGTAAATCCTAGAGATGCCACATGCAGCTCATGGTCTGTTTTGGTGCAAAGTTATTTGTTTTATGATCAATACATTATCTATTGCATTTATGCAGAGATGATCATGGTCTCTAATATATTGCCTATAATTAGTGGCTGTGGAAACAATTATGACTTTGTTAGAAGAATCAAAACGAAGGGGGGAAATATAGACATTTACAGGTGAATTTGCTTATACTCATGAATATTCTGGAGTTTGATAGACATATTTTAATATAAAGGTTCCATATTTGATTAATGTTCCCTTACAGCTGTATTTCTCACCACCTTCCTCTGTGGTCTCCACCTCTATTTCTCAACCCCAGCCTGTTCTGAGGCTTCCAGCAGTGATTCTGTTCTTGTCAGTGTTTGAATCTACTGTATTGTTGTTGATCATCTGTTGAGTTCTTTGGTTTTGCTAAGTTATGCAATGGAAGAACTTTGTTTGAAGCTTTTTTGTTTGTTTGTTTGTTTGATTAATTTGTTTTTTGAGGAAAAATGTCTCTGTAACAGTCCTGGTTGTCCTGGAGTTTGCTTTGTAGGCCAGGATGGCCTCAAACTAAGTAATCTTCTTGCCTGTGCCACTAAAATCATGTGTCAGTACATGGCTAACAGTGGGAGAATTTTAAAACACATTTGGTTTTTTTTTTTAATTTTTTTTTGATATTTCTTTCTAAATGTCTCATTTCTGATGTTATTGTCAAACATTCCTGAACTTATTTGAAGCACATTCTTAAATTTTCCAGCTTTCCTCCTTCCGTTTGACTTTATCTTTTTCAGAAATAACCATTTTCTTTAACAAATCCATCCTTTCTCTGAGTTTCCTTTTGTGCTTATTATTTATGATTTAGCTTTCATGTTGTGTAGGTATTTTTGATATTTTTTTAACCTGGTAAAGTAATAAAGGAGTAATCCAAAATATTTGTTGATTGCATGTTTACTTTTTTAAATTATTTTCTCCTAAGCTGTCTCATTTTTTAAAAGTGGGCCAACAAGGTGAAGGAAATATTGATTTCTTTAGTAAAGGTTTTAGGTCTCATTTCTAACACTTTGGGAATTGAAATTGAGAAAGCAGAATAAATGTCAACCAATCCATGAGATAATCTTTACTCACTCCTTATAGTCTACCTAGTCTTATCCTGCACATCACCCAGGATTCATGCTTTTCCAGGATACATTCTATCTAGAACTACACAAATCTAAAGATTTCTCAGTTTTCTTCAGTAATTCACGAACACAATGAGTCTTCTATTCCTTTGCTTATTTTTATTAAAAAATTACTTTTAAGATCTCAAATTTTCATAAGCTTAGAATCCCTCATATAAATAAAAATGTATGCTGTTTTCCCTTTTCTTATTAATAACAATATTTTAGGTAAAATCGGAATATCTGATGTTATAAATACTTTCATATTTTACTTTCCTTTGCTCATTTGTATTACTGTAACCAAATATCTGATAGAAATATTTCTTCAAGTTCATGGTCTCAAGGTTTAAATATGTCATGAAAGCCAGGGTATGGCAGAAGAGATGGAAAACTGAGTGAAAGAATCCTTGAAAGTTTAGGGTAAGTGATAACCTGAGATCATAGCCTTTGTGACTTATTTCTTCCAAGAGACTTCTGCCTTTCTTTTCAAAATGTCATCGCATTTTGAATCCATCAGTGATTTATGTAGGCAGATATTTCTATACACAAACCACTCTTAAGTAATGACACAGAGGCTTAATATTAACTATAATTAATATTGATACCACAATCTCAGGCTTGTTGCTAGCTAACTCTTACATATAAATCAAGTGATATTTCTTACCTATGCTTTGCCATGTGGCTTATATCATTTCTAAGAAGAACATCTACATTTTGCTTCTCTCTGTGTGTTGTTCCCGACTCCTCAGCTTTCATCATTTTTTTTCTCCTCACATTCTCAGTTTGGCTTTTTTTTTTTTTTTAACCTAAGTTTATCCTGCTTATCTGTTGACCAGTCAGATTTTTTTATTAATCAATTATAGTAACACAAATTCACATGTTACAAAGTAATGTTCCACAGATTTATTACATCATATCTTTTATCAAACTATCTTAGTGATATCTTAGCAGACAAACCAGTTTCCTGGCTTTCTTATTTCTCAATCTGATCAAATGACCTTTCACAGTTAATTTTATTTCTAGTGACTCTTAAGATGAATTTTCTTCAGAACCATTTGAAATACTGACCAAACATAAGTTAATGGTTTTCTCCCTCACATTTTCTCATCCATATCTGAATGAAGCTCAAGATTTTGATTATTGTTCATCCCATCAACAAGAATAATACCATGACTACAATTTGAAGCAAGCTTGATTTTTATCAGGGTGCACCTCAGAGCTGGCCAGTGACTTAGACCCAAATCTGTTTCTTGGGTCCTTGCAAGTAGTAAAATCACAAGTAGTTTTGGAAAATGGAGAAAATGAGGCAATTAGAAAATACAACAATAACAACAACAACAACAACAACAAAAACCTTTAAAAATATCATGTGGTCACCACTATGTGATTAGGGTGGACTATAGGAGAACCACAGTATTCTCAAAAACAAATCAAGGTCATGGGTTGGAGAAGGTCAGGTTTCAAAAAGCAGAAAATAACTCAATTTTCACAGTAAATAGAAATACATTGTTGAAAAATACAGCATAATGGTCCCTGCCTTTAAAATAAAGTCAGGCAAGTTCCTCAGTACTTTGCTCTGTCTCAGAAGTGCTGGGGAATATACTTATGGAACCACAGCATGGCATAAGCTGCATATTAGAATTGGACTTTTAAGTTCTATAAAGGTAGTCAACAAAAAACTTTATATCTGTCTTTAAAGAGTACATTAGAGCAACTGAAATAAACAATTACTTGCTTTAAAAGTATAAATAGAAGACTACTTGTAAGGTTATAAACAATGAATACCTTTAATTTGAAATGATGCTCTACAAACATTATAGATTTTAAAATGTCATCCTTATTTTAAAGTGGCTATATATAACAATACATTAAATTTTTTCTTCACAAAAATTTGTGTCTTGTAGTTCAACAACCACCTCCAATTTTTAGCCAATATTAGTATATAAAGAAAGAAAATTTTGATGAATATAAAACTGTCATTTACGCAAAAACTTTGGTTTGCTTGAATTTATTTTGTCTACTTTTATGCAGTAGATGATAATTTAATCCTCTCCATTTTAGAACATTTTTATTCATCTGTTGAATGGAAAGCTTTACTCTAAGCTAATAAAATAACCCATATTATAATGATAGAGTCACATACTTAGAAATTTCACAACTTTGAGTGCCTTATACATTCCAGTAAAATGAGGGCAGACAAAGTATCCCCAATTACATTCTCTTGAGGGAGCAAATTGAATTTTTAATGGGAAATTAAAAAGTGATGTACAAATGGGAAATGAAATTTAGTTAAGTTCACTGCCATTCAAGTTTAAGACTTAATGTGTGCATCTACTTTTACACTAATTATGGACATTTAACATAGGGACAGTAAGAATTTTCTGGATTACTTGTAAGAAAACAAATCATTTTCATTATCCTATGCAAAAGTCTTTTCTTCTACTTCATGAAAAACTCAACAAAGCTTCTGTTGTTTAGAAAATTGCCTCTTACTGTGAAAGGCACAATGGAGATTTTTTTATTGATGTGGGAGTCCCTGACTTTTTCTCCTGTGGTGCAGGTGCACAGAACTCTTGAATAGACAACAGAGAGAATGATTATCATCTTCAACAAATATAAATCACACTCCCTGCACCATCTTTTAGGAGCAGCTTTTACTGTTTGCCACTGTTAACAATGCCCTTAATTAAAGGTGTCTACCCTTCCCAGTAGATATGTAAATTAATCTTTGTAATCATATCAGTAACTCCCTTCCTGAGCTGGTTTTCCCAAAAGACAAAGAAAAAGGAAGATTAGATAAATCTCTTAAAAATGGAAATGAAGAAGGGATAATTTGAAGGGAGAGAGGGAGAGAAAAAGCAAACCCATCTTAATAGCAGAGTTAGTTTGAAATTTTCTCTTGGAAGTTAAGTTTTCCTTTTAGAGGAAAGTGAGCCCTCCACAGATTCTAGAAGAAATGGCCAAAATGTCTAAAAGAAATGGATTTTTCCAATTTATTATCAACATGGTACCCAGAATTACATAAAAATAGGCTCTAAATTATTGTTTCCTATTCCTAACACCATTTTTTCATATAAAATCTTCCGTTTATAAGTTACACAGACTATTTTTGAGATCCGCTAACCATTGTGTTCTGGAAAGTAAAACATATCTCCTCACACAGATGAAGTCAGTCATTTCACATATGCTGATATTTTTAGATAAAAATGAACTAGAAAAACAAAGATCATGGGGTTATGGAGACAGTTCAGTAGTTAAAAGCATGAATTCATCTGCTCTTCCAGGAGACCAAGATTCCCTTTCTTGCACTAAATATCAGCTCACAGTCCTCTGTAACTTCAGTTCCTGGGAATCTGTCAACTGTTTCTTTCTCAGGGCCAAAAAATGTGTGTGTGACACAGATATCCATACAGGCAAAATACTCATACACATAAGATTATAAAACAATTGTGTAAAACATTTGAGATAATAAAAATGTTGAAAGTTTTTTATTATGCTTAATAAATATATTTATGTTATTATTTTAAAAACTGTCAAATCTTTAGTTCATTTTCTATGATTTTGCCTTAAAACTTATTTCTATGAGATTATTTGTTCTTTTCTACAAAATATTTTTTAAAAAATTTTCATAGTCAGTAAGATTTGTGGTGTTATCTTAAAAGTGTAAGTGCAATTAATTTATCAATGTTTCTGCTTTGTATTGGATATTGGTGGGCTTGCTGCTTTTTATTTCTTTTCCTTTTAAAATTATAAAATAATGACATTTCTTCCTTCTTGCTCCACCATCCAAATACTTCCATAAATATTCTTATTCTCATTTAGACTCATGATCTTTTTCATCGACCATTGTTAAATACATGTATATTCCTAATTATAACCTAATCAGCCTGCACAAAAGAACTACAACCAATCAAAGTACAGAGTTTTGAAGCACAGCCTCAGTGGATATATCTACAAAATAATTCTCATGTCTAAGGCTCAGGGAATATTTCAGAAGAGCTGTTTAGAAAAATTGTAAGAGCCAGAAGAATATGGAGTTTGTTGTGTCTATCCCTTAGTAATTTCAAAAACTTTACTCATAAAATCCCACCAATCTGACTGTCTACGCATGAGATGAGCAAGATCACCAACAAGAAACATGACTCAACTGTACACGTACACAAAAAGCTACAGACAACTAAAAATGCTAAAAGTGGGAGAAATTGTACTTTTCAGGGAAGAACACATCAAGTAATTTTTAAGTACTAGACAATTATCTGCCCCAAGTTCAAGCACCATAGACATGCAGTTCCATAGACATGTACAGAGGTTTATATTAATTACATGCTGTTTAGCCTATTGCTCAGGCTTATTGCTAGCTAGCTAGCTATTGATTCCTAATGCATTTATATTAATCCATGTCTTGCCACATGGCCTGTTGCTTACCTACATATTTCTTCTTGGGCAGCTGGATTATGTCTTTTTACACCACCTTCCTTTTCCTCTATCTATGCTTGGATTTTCTGCCTGCTACTAATATGCCTTGCCATAGGACAAAATAATCCTTTATTACCCAATGATAATTTACAGTGTACAGAGTGAGATCCATATCACTTCTCCCTTCTATGTTTAATCAAAAGTGTTTCAATCCCAACATAGCTAAATTACATATAACAAAAGAGCTATGAAGCAAGAATTGCAGTTACAATTTCTAGTCCATTTATTTATTTAGAAAAAATAAGAAAATATTCTATTTTTTAACTTATCCTTGTGAGTCTAAAGCTTTATATCTAATTTATTTTTTATTAAAACTAAAAAAACCTATACTTATAGCTATCTAATCTACAACTCCATCAAAAACCACAGAAGGATATAATATTAGCCGAGTAAACAGGAAGTGCATTATAAGGAATTCCCAAATTCTGGAAATGACAGAGAAATCTGGCTACCTGGATAGTTACTCTAAGTTCCTCTTTAACATTGCGGCACTCATCTTTAGTCTTAGTCTTAGAGTCTCTGGCATAATTTTCAGTGAAGCATGAACTATGACCATTTTGGCATCATTTATCAGTTTCTTCTCTCTGTGTCCTACAGAATGTCTGGTAGTTTTCTCTGTAAAGCAGGAATCTCAAGGACCAACTTGACTTGTTCAGTCAAAGTTCAGAGGCCACATTCCTATGGGTTCTGCATGTCCAGTTTATATAGCATACTGTCAGGAAGTTGAGGCAAGAATTGTTTCTTGTCTAGCAGCTAACTTTTGCCACAAAGAAAGTAAACTTCACATGGAGTTTCCTTGATACCCATTATTCTCTTGAGGTGGATTGGCGATGCCTGGAGAAGATGTGCCTTGCTATCTGGAAAGAAAGTCTAAGTTATTAAAATATTTTAAATGTCATATTTTGTCATTCTTTGATGTATTTGAAGAATATCTATCTAATTGAAGTATATAATTGAATGTATAAAAATTATAACATGTCTATAAATTTATCATATTATGATTAATCTGTATTTCTTAATTATACATTAAAATTTTAAATGATTCAAATGAACATAATCTTTTAAACAAGAATAGAAAAATAATTACAGTATAACTAAATTTGTATCAATAAATCAAAATCCATACCACTGTAAAATATTTTGAAATTAACAATTGTTTTGTGGATCAAAGTAGATTTGATAATCTATCTTTTTATCATTTCCATATAATATCCCTTTTTTAACCCTAGAAAGATATTGAATATGACCATTAACCATTTATAATGAAAACAAACACTTACAAATAAGACTTTGGGAATGTAGGCATGGATTTTCGTTATGACTTCCTGCTGAGTGAGGGCCCTCATGTAGAGATTTAATAAAGTTTCAGAAGTTTTGGACTTTATTTAATCCCTACACCCTCATGGGTGTCCTGAGACTGGATCATATTAATTGGCAGTCTTATAGCTGATATGGCCCTCTCTTCCAGTCAGAGATTATTTTAAGTGGTCTTCCTTGATCAAACTTTATTTTCTTTAACCCAGAATGAATCCATAGCCTCACTTTCTACGAAAATCAAACAAAAACCTCTTCTCCAAGGTAGCATATCTTTTGACTTCAATTTTAAAGTCAACTCATTTACAAAGAATATAGGTTGAGTTAATCTAGCAGCATTTGTAATCAAATCTTCTAGTAGCTCTTACTACTTCCTTTGCAGTCAAAAAAACTTAAAGAGAAGACAATAACATAGAGTATTTACACACTCTATAATTTCCATCTTTATATGGCTTATTTTTTACTTTATTTTTAAAGACCTTTCTCTATCCTTTTCCTTTTCTCATTCAAGCCTACATACATATTTAAACACACTGTAAACCATTTAGTTTTTTTAAAATCTGTCTTTACTGTTTATCTCTTATCTTTTTTCTGTTTCTGACCACACCTTTAATCTGCCAAGGTGTAACTAGGATGAAAGACTTGTCTAGCTTGGCTAGCTGGCTCCACCCAGCTTCTAGCTTAGCTTCACAGTGAGTCTAACTTTTTTAATAGAGCTACTGGCAGGAGCCACAATTACCACTCTTGGGTATTTTAGGTTCAATGTTGCCACCAAGTAGAGCATCACTGCCCAGTGCTCATGAAATTCATTTAAGAATTGGCAGCACAGACTCTCTAAAAAGAAATAAAGTTTTGCTACTAAAGCTTCTAAAGTTTCCCTACTTATCATGTCGCATGAAATAATGAGACTCAGGGATAGATCTCTGAAGAAGTTGGAGATACTAGAGGGAATAAACACCACAGTCAAATCTTACACAGCTGTTTTATAGCTTCCTTAGCCTGGATTCCTTTGGAATGGATTTCTCTGTGTTTGAATCCCATCTTAAGTATTCTTTCTGTAATTAAGGTGTGGCCCCACCACACCTGCTTGGGAGCCTGGAATTCCTTCTATAATCTGAAGTGACCTTGACTCAGTTAGGATTAAGGGTGTAGGTCACCACTCCCAGGATACTCCCTGTGCTGAGATTAAAGGTTTGAATCACCACTTTTATTTTCCTAGACTGACTGTGGTTAGAGCTCTGGAACTTCTGGAGCTTTTACTAACCCTAGACTGACTGTGGTTAGAGCTCTGGGACTTCTGGAGCTTTTACTAACCCCCCACATAGACTGTGGGTAGATTCCCTCTGATATCTCCAAAACTTCTGAAACTTTATTAAATCCCTACAAGTATTGGCAGCAAGGACTCTCTAAAAAGCAACAAGGTTTTGTTACTAAAGCTTCTAAAGTTTCCCTACTTATCAGGAAACATCTCTTACCTCCAGCAAATAGAGCTGACCCAAGAAAATGCTGCTATTAAGAATATGCCTTTGACTCTGTTCCCATATTGGCTGTAAGAGCAGTAACTTGAATCTGTCAAACTTGTGCTTGTAGGAGTCTTCTGTGAGACTCCAGGAACTTCCCTTGTTGCAGGTTAAGCTTCCCTTTGAAAGCCTGATATTTTGTAGCTCAAGCTCATATGCCATGCCAGAGCAACTCTGTACCAAGAGCCCACTTGAAAGATACAACTCACAACCTATTTTTGGTGGTGCTTCGATGCCCTAGAACCCTATTTAAGTTTTCTCAGGCTTTATGTGAATGTGTGTGACCCACACTGAAGCATTGAAACAACATTTGTATGAAGAGTTTCTGACCTGTTATTCCAGCCTAGCCCTACAGTCCCATGTGATCCGATGGCTGTTTTATATATATTATACTTCTTCTGTAGTTGTATGAACAATAAGGTTAATTTTGTATTATCAGGAATGAAATCAGCATTTTCAATATGTAAAACAACTCTTCATATATTCCGAGTCAGTTACTTTGTTAAGAGGCTCCATAAAGTCCATCAATACCATAATAATAGCATATAATTCTGACTTCTGGACAGAATCATGAGGACTTTGAGCCACTTTTCTTAAATTTTCTAATTTGTAACCTGCTTTTCCTGATTTGTTTAAATTGCTACAATATGTAGAGGCTCCAAGAATTGGTTTATCCTTTACAACACAAGGAAGAATCCAGTCAGTGGTTTTTTTTAAAAAAATAAATTGAATTATCTTGCTTTTCAGATACCTGTTATGAGTCTCTCCAAAAAAATTGCTACAAGTTGTTTGCCAAGGTTCACTGCCTGCCCATACTTGATCAATTTTTTCATTAGTTAAAGATATGACAATTTCTGCTGAGTTCTTTCCTTAAAAATCAAATTAGAAATCTTTTCCACATGGTTTTTATTTTTTACTTGGCCTATGTGGCAGAAATATCTATTCTAATATAATATTTTTTCTTTACATTATGACTTCTGTTAGAGAATACTTAGAGTATATAATAACCATAATGCAATCAAGCTCTGGATCTGCATGATTCATGTGTACATCTTGCAATTTCTTTTCCACTAAAGACAATTTTCTCTAGACTTCATCAGAAAATTCTCCAGGACTATTTAAGTCTATATTGAAATCTAAGGTTTTGAATAAATTAACTGGGGCATGATTTTATTTCAATAATGGACCATATATGAGAAATATCTCCCAACGGCTTTTGGAAATCATTAAGATTTTGCAATCTATCTCTTTTGAGTTGTACCTTTTCAGGTCTAATTATTTTGTAGGCCTATTTTATATTCTAAATATTTAGTAGAAACCCCTCTTTGTATTATTTTCATGAATAATTTTTAATTCCCACTTAGGGAAAATTTTCTTTACTTCTTCAAGCATTCTTTAAAATATATCTATATTCTGAATTTAAGTCTGCCACCAAGGTATCATCTATATAATGGTAAAAGATAGATTGTATAAATTGTATGTGCATCACTTCTAAAGTCTCATATACAAAATACTGGCAAAAAGTGACACTATTTAGCATTCCTTGTGAAAAAACTCTCCACTGCTATTTCTTTAAGGTCAAGAATTATTATAAATGGGCACCATAAAGGCAAATTTTCTCTTGTTCTGTTCTTGTAGAGGTATGATAAAGGAACAGTCTTTTAAGTTGATAACTATAACAGGGCATCCCTTAGGTAACAGGAAAGGCAAAGGAATTCCAGATTGTAAAGAGCCCATTGGCTGAGTCATCTTATTTATTGCTTTTTGATCTGTTACCAATATTCCTTTTAAGATTTATTTTTTACAACAAATACAAGAGAGTTCCAAGGGCTGGTTGCTTCTTCAGTATGCTAAGTATTTATCTTCTCTTTTACCATTTGTTCTAAGGCCTGCAATTTCTCTTTTGTTAGAGGCCATTGCTAAATGTAAATAAGATTATCTGTCAACCATTTGAAAAGTAGGCATGTGGGTGTCTTTACAGAGTAAGCAGGTGTTATGCTATGTTTTTGTACAACCTGAATGTCTGGTGACTATTTTTTATATTACTTTATAATATTATTCTCAGTAACATTATTAGGTGTATATCTAGCCTGGAGGGAGTTTAGTATAGATTTTCCATTGATGTAGAAGGTCATGACCCTACATATTCTCTCCAATAGTAGCCATATATGGCTTTATCCTTCTTCTCTGCCCTTCTGGTCCCATGCATTCAAACATTCTTATACTTTGTTTCACTTGATATGTATAGGGATGTTTCCAATCCCTAGAAAATGAACATCTACCCCCTTTAGAGGCCATTTTGGATGCCATGATTGTGGGGTTATGATTAAAATATCTACCCCCACATGTCAACTAAGCCTTGGATAAAATATTATCTATTTATATTTTTAATTTTGGCCTTTGTCCATTTATGGAAGTCTGCTAATTTTTTTTGTGTTTTTTCTTGGAAATTTTGATTCCTCATTAGAGTTGCTCTATTATTCAATGCTCTATGCTTTTTCATGTTAGGCCCTGGATTTTCCCACTGCAACTGGATTTGATTGACCATCTTTGATTTTATTTTGAGACCTGTGCTTTGGGAACATCTCATGAGAGGCATCAAGAGGTGTTTCCTGATTGATAAGGATTGCCTTGTTTGTCTTTTGTAGATCTCCACTAATTGGTCCAGTCAGCCTTTGCCACATCTTCTGCATCATCCAGAAAATAGGACTCTTCTATTTAGGCCATTCCTAAAAGGAACATTAGTTATAGGGATGCCCTGCATTCAATTTCATTTTATATGACCTGGTTTACCACAATTAAAACATTTAATACTTTTATTCCATACCCTAACAATGAAAATGGTTAGACCTACCCAATTCTCTTCATCATAATTGAGAAATTTAGTATTGAATGAATACTAAACCATTTCTCTAGGGGTTTTGATCTAATCTCCTTTTGTAGTATTATGTTTCTGACCTGTCCATTTCAGCCTAGCCCCAAGGTTTGGACATAGCTACAGCCCCACTGCTGCTTAGCTCCAAAGAGTCACACAAAGAATTACATTAATTAAATTATGTTTAACCTATGCCCCATGCTTTTTTCTAACTAGCTTTCACATATTAAGATATTTCTATTAGTCTTTGTCTTGCCACATGGCCCATGACTTACCTGAGTTATTTACATATAGTTTCTTGGGTGGCTGGATCACATTCTTTTTCACTATGCCTTCTCTGTATCTGTGCTTGGATTTCCCACCTGCTTTTAAGATGCCTTGTTATATGCCAAAACAATTCTGTTATTATCCAATAATAATTCACAGCTTACAGAAAGACATCACACATCAAATCATCTTCTCAAACATACATATGAGTGACATATATAGGCTCATTGTTTTTAATCATTATGCTTGGCCTTATTTTTCTCCATGAATAAGCTTTTTGTCTGATCTAGAAAACAGATCTGGTACTTTATAGTGTTTGTTTGGCAGTCATTCCAAGACCACTTGCAATAAAATGTTTATCAAGGTTGAATAATGGCATTAAAACTAACTGTTGTAGGTATGGTGTTAATAAGCTGAGAAACAAACAAGAAGGTCTTATTGCTTTATTGATCTTAACAAATGCTTTATTCTCAATTTCCTTTTCAGAAGGTCAAAGTTAATTTGAACTCATTGATAATTTTCTAATACAGTCACTATGTTTCCTTAGGGATATTCAAATCATCCCACTTATTAAACAACAAAACTTTGACTCAAGTGAAAATTATTGTTTTTCTTTGCATAATATAATAATGTTGGCATGCTATATAGAAGTTAATAACTAGCTGTACCTGAGTAAGTCTGTATAGAGATATTCTTCAACTTTGTCTCTAGTTCAGAAACAAAGGTGAAAGAGAGAAAGAGGTTGGAATTTGATTTCTAGAAATACTGTCTTCACATGACAATGGGCTCTCTCTATTAGCATGAGATTTTCATGAGTATCTGAAGCTCTTCCCACAATGCCCTTGTCTTTAGATTTATGCCCCTGAATAAGTAACTTCTTTTACCATTACAGAGACTCCTTATAGCATAAAATGTAGTTAAAGAATATATTCTCAAGAGTAAAGTACCATTAGTCACTGCATGCAGCCATACTCTGATTTAATAAGGGAACATATCCCTTATTAAATATAAAATATATAACCACAGATATATTTTTCTATGGTTGTAAAGTCACAGAATAAAGAAATGATATTTATATTTGCTATAGTTTTTTATCATGTTTTATGTAATATTCTGCGACTGTATTTAAGTCCACATAATGGCAAACAGGACCCATTAGAGTCAATGCAAAAGAACATGGATGCTCATGGGGAAAGTCCTCAAGGAGACATGCATCAATTCTTGTTAAAAACCCATTTTTATATTTGGAAATAAGATGGAAAGAGAAGGAATATTCCTTCTTCAATATTAGAAATGACCTGTGGGATTTATGATATGAGCAGAAAGAGGGAGACATGGTATATAAGAGCAGCAAATGTATGCAGAAATAAAGGAGATTCCACTAATTTCTCTTAAAGTCTAAAATGCTGCTAACTGTACTATTTGTCAATATAAACCTCACAGAATAAAAGCATATATTAAATACTCAGTGAAAGGTCATGAATCAGTTTATACATGATAAGTAGATTGTACTGGCCTGCCAGCTACACTTGCAGAAAAATATCAATGGGCTTTGACTAAAACCAATATACTTAGCCTTAATGGGAAATTTTGTGCTTATGGAAGACAAACAGCAACAAAGCTTTTTATTTTGGCCCTCCTACTTTTATGATAGATGATAAGTAAACCAAGTAACTTATAATTTTAAAAATGGATTAAAATTTATAACTGGCAAAGAATAAAGCAGTGTGTGAATTGAAATTAAGATGAGTATATTAAATATTTGAATATTAAGTTATACAGTGATCAGAAACTTCACAGGTTGTGCTATAAGACAGTGCACAGATTTCAATGTAGCACAGAGTGCGAGATAAGCACGCTACACAGAATGGTAATTTTTTTTTTTTGCAAAAAGACTTCTTTGCTGGATATAACTAATTAGAAGGCTTGTATAGCTAAATATAACATAAAAAATTACATACAAACATAAGGCTTTTATTTATTAAAGGATGGTGAGATCATCACACTTCCACAACATGAAATTCCAAAGCCTCCTAGTACATAGCTAAGAGGTGAGTGGCACCCCAACCCTCAGCACAAGTAGAGACTGTGCTCTCTGAACCATAACCCAAGGACACATCCCCAGGCACCCCAACCACAGCCAGCTCTGCTCTAAATGAAAGAAAGCTAGAAGAGCACCACAAGCCCAATAGCCAGAAAAACACAGCTGGAGGGACATCCCACGGGCCAAACAGCACCCAAACCTCAATTTGCATCATCAAATACCAACAACTGGATAAGCCAAAGCCTCCTGTTCCACAACTGACAAGAGCCAACTAAGAGCCAACAAAAGCAGACTGATGTGGGAATGCCTTTCTGTATGCTGTGAATATCAATCTTTAAATAAAGGAGCTGTTTTGGCCCATGACAGACACCATAGGAAAAGTAAGAGGGGAAATCACAGCATAGGTAGGAGAAGCAGGGAGGAGAGAGACAGACTAGCCGGAAGCCCAAAGAAGCAGCATATAAGGAACACAGGCCATGTGGCAGACAGATTTATGGAAATGGGTTGATTTAAGATGTAAGAGCTAGCTAGCAATGTGCCTGAGCCATAGGTCAAACAGCATGAACTTAATATAAGAGTCTGAATCATTTCTGTGGGCCTGAGCAGTGGCAGGCCACCCGGGACCAAGAAACCACATTGTAACAACAGAACCCTGTGACAACTAGAGATACACAGCTAACTTGGCCAACAGGCAATTAAGAGCCAACTAAGAGAAGCACCTGCAGTTACAGGAGACATTCAGCTCCTAGGCTTGTGGTAAGATTCAGGTGTCCACTGATAAGGTCATAAGATGCTTATCCAGAGTCCCGGGCTCCTGAAGGTGAAGTCACCAACCCCATTCATTAAAAGGCTGATGGGATCTTGGAAAGCCCTGTTTCCTAGTTCCTGATTGCTAAAAAAACTAGTTCGGCATCCATCATCCATCACATAAATAATCCAGCCTATCAGATGCTTATACAAACTGTTACCTATATATAAATGTTGACTTATATTTTAATAATTAGTAATCTTAGATTAATATATTTATTAAAATATGTCTTCATCTGACACTTAAATTACTTTATATAATCAAAGCAACTTATACATCACTATAAAACTAAATCTATAACTATTATATAAAATTAAATCTATAACTATTATATTTTATATACACTTCTACCTCTGTTTAAAATATTTACACATTATTTCATGTGCACTATATAATTATTACCTCCATTTAACCATACTAGTCATAATATATAATTACACTAGTTATATACACAAGATATTTATATACCTCTGTTTAGATTATATATATGTATATATCTATATATACATATATATAGATATATATATGTCTAAAATACTGTTGCCAGTCTACATAATATATATAACCCTAGCTAATGTTTAATAGTCATACTAAAAGTCATTGTTCAGAGATTATACACCCCTTTATATATAATCTAATTTTATAATACAAGTTTTAATCCTTAAGACAATAAAAACTACAGACATTACTTAAGTTGTCATGTCACAGTCATCTTATATACAAGTTAAAATATCATAAATATACAAGAGTCTTCAACCATTTCATAGACCCAAAAAATATGACATTTAACATCTATTATTCAAAATTCGGCTGCAAGAGACATGAAGACTCCTACTGTTACTACTCCTTTCCCAAAGTAGTGTTAAACATCAAAGACAGGCCTTTAAAGTTTGTACTTTTGACAAAAAAAAATGGCTGGTTAAGTAAAAATCTGCCGTTACCTTAATTGCTGACAATACATACATAATGTCCAAACTAAATAAGCAAAATAACAAATAGAGACTTATAAAACCTGCCTAGACAAAATAAAACAGTCCCTCCAAAATCGCCCTACTTATTAAAAAATATGTCAAATACCATAGGCCTATAGCCAATATGATAAATGCTCCAATGGCATACAGAACCATAAATAATTGTCCATGAACTGTGTCGCTGTCCTCTCTCAAATTTTAAAAACTACTACTTCCATATACTTTTAACTTTCAGATGATGCATTTTCTTTCTCAAATCTTAAAGGAGTTAAAAAATAAATATTCAAAGTTATTACCCTATTATCCCTTAGCAAAAAACATTCAGATTTTAAATGTTCACTTTTCTGGATCAACATTTTTAAAATAATTTATACACCCTACCAACTACCAATATTCTAAAAATATGTTAAGTTTTAGTTATAATTTGTGCCTTATCCTCTCCTAAATGCTACCTCATAATAATTCCTACTATATATAGTCTTAGTTTAAAACCTTCTTAGTTAGACAAAAGAAAAAGATGTGATAAGATTTAAGTGTCAACTGACAAGGTCCAAATACACTTATCTGGGGTCCTAAAAAGAGAGTGGCCAACCCCATTCATAAAAGGCTACTAAAATCTTAAAAAGCCCTGTCTCTTAGTTCCTAACTACTAAAAAAACAGTTCAACATCCATCACCCATCACATAAATAATCCAGTCTATCAAATGCCTATATAAACTGTTAAACTGTTATCTATATCATAAAAGTTGGCTTATATTTTAATAAATATTAATCTTAATATATTTTTTTAAAAAATTCCACCTTCAGAGGCTCACAACTAAGTGCTAACCAAGAGCTGATGAAGAGTGAACCAAAGAAGCAATAGGCCAACATCAGTGCAAGAAAACCTAAAACAATATGAAGAAAAATAAGAAAACATCAGAAGAAACTGGTGGTTCTACAATAAGACCTGAGTACAACAATGAAGAGGAAACAGCCTTACAGACAACTTTATGAAGAAAATTAAAGCTTTCAAAGATGATATTAAAAACTCTCTTAAAAATAGAAGAAAATACAAACAAAAGATTGGAAGAGATTAAAAAATCCCTGAAAGAAAATTAAAAACAAACAAACAAAACACCAGAAAAAGATAACAAACTGGTGAAAGAAACATTCTGGGAATTAAAAAACTGAAATAGAAGCAACAAAGAAGGCACAAAACAAATCATAGCTAAAAATAGAAAACCCAAAGAAATGAATCAGAACTACAGATGCATCACAATCTCCATAATGCAATAGATGGAAGAGAGAATCTCTAGAGTGGAAGATTCAACAGTGGAAATAGATACATAAGTTAAAGAAAACACTAAAACCAAAAAAATCATAACACAAAATGTCCAGGAAATCTGAAACCCATTAAAAGACCAAATCTGAGAATAACTGGAATAAAATAAGGAGAAGAATACCATCTCAAAGGGACAGAAAATATATTCAACAAAATCATAAAAGAAAACTTCTCCAATCAAAAGAAGCAAGTGCTTATAAAGATACAAGAAGCTTACAAAACAATTAATAGACTAGACTCAGAAAAAATTCTACTCACCACATAATATTCAAGCCCCTAAACCTACAGAACAACAACAACAAAATACTAAGAGCTGCAAAAGAAAAAGGCCAAATTACGTATAAAGGCAGACCCACCTGGCTATTCAATGGAAACAATGAAAGCAAGAGGTCCTGGTCAGATGTTATACAGACACTATTAAAGGATGGATATCAAACCAGCCTACTATGTGCAGCAAATCTATCAATCACCATAGATAGAGTAAACAAGATATTTCATGGAAAAACCAAATTTAAATGATACTTATCCACAATTCCAGCCCTACAGAAAGACTAGAGAGAAAACTCCAACCTAAGGAAATCAAATACACTCATGAAACTACATACAACTGATAATTTTACAGTAGAAAAACCCCCAAAATGAAAATACACATAAGCATGACCCAGCCCATGCGATCAGTCAATGGAGGGTCTGGAAGAGAGGGTGGTGAGGAACAAAGAATGGTGTCTGGAAGAGAGGGTGGCCATAGAATGGATGGAGATGCAAAGTATGGAGACAAGACATGGAGTCTGATTAAGTCTCAGAGTTTATTGCAATTTGGTACAGCATATGTATATTTCAGGGAGGCAGCCCCCACCTGCTGGCTGCACTACAAGGAAATAGTAACAGTAACGATAGTAACAGCAACCAAAAGCAGGGAGTTAGTCATTGTGCAGAAAAAACAAAGCATGCCTTGTGGTGGCCAGGACCACAAGAGCCACAAAATATATCATTCATGCTTGGCAGAGAACCTCCTGGTTCAGCGAACAGTTCAACAGGCTGAGAAGAAGGAAGTGAAGTCTTCCCCACACTTGTGGGTCTCCACAGATCCCCCTTTTTATTTTAAAAACAAGACAAATACAGACATGGATGTCTTTACAGAGGCTGTGTCTGTTTTAGGTAAGGAATCTTAAGTGCTGAAAAGGAAAGGAACACCCTTCATGGAGAATTGAATAGCAGTAGATCCATCTCTGTCTTAGGCCGATAACATAGTTTTTAACCAAGGAGCACTGATTCCAGTTGCCCGTCATTGACTAACCAGCATAGCTCACTAAGAATATAAATAATTATTATCTCTGTCAGTCATGTCCAATCTGGAATAAAGTACTTGAATAGCCTGCATTCTTAAAGAAGTTACTTGTTGCTTTAATAAAGCCATGAGCTTATTGAACAGAAGAGGTCCTGGTGATAGAAGTTTAATAAGCCAGACAAGGGTCCCAAAATGGAAGGAAGCAAGATAATCAGCCACGGAGAGGTTGAAAACCAATTCTCAAACCATCCCATCTCTTTTTCTCTTCTTTTCTTCTTTTCTCCAGCCCCTCTCTAACTTTAGCAATACTATCTCTAGCAATTCAGGTACAGTTGGTATAAAAACAGCATTCTTCTTTGAGGGCAGCACACAGCCCTTCCTGTTGAAGGAAAACTAAGTCAAGTCTTCTCCTATTCTGTAAAACAACTTCAGTTAAGGAAACTAGAGAATTTTCTAAGCCTGAAATTCCTCTTTATAAATTTTGTAAGTCTTCATCTATGATGGAGTGAAGTTCGGAGTAATGTTGACTAGTAAGAACTAGGGAAGCAACTCCTGTGCCTGCTCCAGTAGTGCCTAATCCAAGCAAAACTGCAAGGGTAACAGCAGAAATGGGCTTTCTACGAGTGCAAACAGAAAAATCAAAGGAATTTCTCCAATAGGTGGAGAATTGCTCCTGTGTGTAATAAGTAAGTCTAGGAAGAACTTGAGTCATAATACAAAATTTAATGCTGGATGTGGTCAAGGATGAATATATACAAGTAGTGAGGCCATCCATACAGGCCCACCAGGTGTCCACAACAGGAATCAAATAAGTTGATGCAGAAGTATTAATAAATCCTTGACCAATGACCTGTGCTAAAGAAATCTTGTGAGTGGGTTCTTCAGCCCACCAACATGAGGAAGCATCGGTGGTCTCAGTATAACTAGTAATAACAGCTATACCCTCATAAAAAGGTGGTGAGGAATGATAACACAGCCAGCAGGAATCAACCAAATCTGTTTGACTGCTGTTCAAGGTAAAAAAAAAAAAAAAAAAAAAAAAAAAAAAAAAAAAAAAAAAAAAAAAAAAAAGTCTGATTAATTATGGTAAGAATAATATTTTGTGCAGAGGTTGGTTAAAAGTGGTCTTGAGAAGGAGTATTCAAAATGCCTGTCTTCATAGGTTGAGGCACAGGAGCAGGTTTATGGGGTACATATATCAATGCATTAGGTCCATTGTCTATAGGTTTATCATAATAAAAAGGTTCTTTTTTTGCAAGCTTAATTTTAAACACAACTCCTGTATCAGTGCCCACCTGATATAGGCGAAGACTCCAAGTAAGCCCCTGGTTCCAAGATGAATGAAACAGCTGTTTACCATGAGAAGTAAATTGTATCTTTAAGGGAGTGCACCAGCCTTTCGTTATGGTATTAGAGGATTTACAGGCTGAGAATCCATCGACTGGGGTGTTCTCGGAACTAGTTTCATAGTCAGAAGAAAGAGTAATACAATCCCAAGATGAGGGAGATTTCCAATAAGCATTGCCTGTGGTCTCACAGTCCCAGGAACAGCAGTAGTAATCAAACCTGGAGCCGCACACATTTATATAAATTGTTTCCAGGGTAATGTGGCTCAGGGCAAACAGAATGTATAAGTAGCAAGTATGGACAAGGCTATGGCACTATCACATCTAGGAACTTAGGTTTGGGGATATAATAGAAAATTCCTCCTGCCACAGGAGGAATTTCTGGGGCCAAATCAATAGGGGACAAAATATTTAGTAATCCCCAGGGGGCTTCTGCTCCTAGGGCTAGTTTACATATATCAGGAGTTAAATTAGGCCACCAATTTTTGTGAGCAGCTTTAGAGGTGGACCAAATCACATTCCCACTACCAGAAATTATATGACAAGTAAAATTAAGAGGTTGGTCGAGATTCTGAGGAGTCTTGGCAAAAAATTTGTGAGAAGCAGAGCAGCATCAGGAGGGTTGTCACCATCTTTCTTGGTTGCAGGATATGTGGAGTCAGGACCTGCAAAAAGAGAAGAATCATCCTCAGGGGCAGTTGCCCCCTCCCTAGGTGGATCATTTGTCTGCTTTGCTAATCTCTCAGGCAACCATCTTGCTGATTTTGCTTGCTTTGAGTAAATGCATACAGATCCACATCTCTAAATAAAACTTGGATCTGGTCCATGCCAAGAATTGTCCAGTGTATCATTCCAGAGAACCATGGCAAAATGATCTTTGGTTTTAGTGTGCCAAAGGCAAGTAGCTGCAGATCCTCCTTTAGCATGCAAATTTAAAAAATTCAAAATAAGTTAGGCATGATGTAAAATATTTCTTGGTGAGCCTTTGGTAGGTTACCATTCCCCCTTTTTAATTTTATCAATGGTAATTTTTAATGACTGTTGGGCTCTTTCCAATAAGCTTTGGCCCTGCAGATTGTAAGGAATGCCAGTTATGTGCTGAATGTTCAAGCAAGCACAAAATTGAGCAGAACTCAAACTGGTGTATCCAGGGCCAATATCAGTCTTAATTTGTTGTGGACACCCTAACACTGACATTTCAGTCAGCATGTGATTAAGAACATTTTTTGTAGCTTCCCCTGTTTGTAGGGATGCATAAATGAAGCCACTAAAGGTATCCACAATAACATGAATATATTTCAAATTGCCAAATTCAGGAAAATGTGTCACATCCATTTGCCATAAGGCATTAGGTACAGTTCCCTTGGGTATACTCCATGGTGAGGAGTAGGTAAGTAAATAGCACAGGAAGGACAGTCTTTTAAAATTTGTCTGGCCTGTTCTCTGGTAATCTTATGTAGTTGATGCAAAGTCCTAGCATTGAGGTAATGTAAGTTATGAGTATTCTGAGCAGTGGAAATATCATCAAAAATTATAGGTGGACAAGCCTGTATAGGAAAGGCAGTAGAATGGGTGGATAAATAATCTAACTCGTTTTCTCTTGCCAGGGGGCCAGGAAGGCCAGAGTGAGCTCTAAGATGTCCTAGAAAAAAAATGGATGAGTGCACTGTCAAATGACAGATGGAAACTGTGAAAAATATTTACCAGTGCCAGATGTAACTTTTATTAAACCTGCTGTCTCTAACAAAGAAACAGAATAGGCTATATAAGCACTATCAGTATAAATGTTTAAGGGCTGACTGAAAAAGTCAGAGAAAACTACATCAGTTGCTTGCAACTCAGATAACTGAGCAGAGGAGGATAAGCTTTCAAAGCAAACAGTAACATCACCACACACATAAGCAGCTGTAAAAACCACCAAGGCATCCTCCAATGGAGAAAAGGAAGTTATTTTGGGAAATACAAAATCATGCCTATTTGCAAAATCAAGAAATCTATCTGGTGAGTAATGATTATCTATAACACCAGTAAAAGAAGCAAATGCTACAGGCCAAAATGCAGTGGTTTGCATGAGCCAATTAATTTGTTCCTGAATATAAGGCTGAATAATAATATCAGGCTCTTTGCCAAAGTATTATCTTTCTAGCTTCCTTCCTTGCATAATAAGGTCAGACACAGCCTTATAATATGTGCCTATAACCTGCTTAGTAGTAGAATGTAAATGGGTTCACATAAGTAGAACAGTCAAAAAACTACAGTAGGTGGCAAAGCTGTTTTGCAAATAACAAACTTCAAAGGTTGATCATAATCCAAAAAACTGATAACCTGATTGCAAATGGTGTCCTCTACTACCTTAATGGCTTCTCTTCCTTTAGGAATAAGCATTCTAGGTAAAGTAGGTTTAGGATCTCCATGCAAAATGTCATACAAAGGTTTCAAATCTCCTTTGCTAATATTAAGGTAAGGAACAAGCTTTTGAAAATCATTCAAGGTTTTTAAGATTGTCTAATATAAGTTTTAATTTCTGTGAAAATATGGTAGAGCCCCTCAATTGAAATCCTAAATAAGTATAAGGATCTTTTAATTGAACCTTATCGAGGGCTATTTCTAAGCCTCTAGAATCCAAGGCTTCCTTGACATCTGCATAACATTTCAAGACTTCTTGTCTGCTCTTACCTGCAATCAAAATATCATCCATATAATAAATCATGCTTGCCTAGCTGCATGTAAAGCAGAGGCAACAAAAGACTGACAGAGGGAAGGACTATTCACCATGCCTTATGGCAAAACATGCCACTGAAACCTCTGTATAGGTTCTTTAAAATTAATAGCAGGCAAGCTAAAAGCAAAGTGCTTCTGATCCTCAGGGTGTAAGGGAATAATAAAGAAACAATCCTTCAAATCAATCATAGTCTTAAAATATCCCAAAGGAATGGCTCCAGGTGATGGAAGGCCTGACTGGAGGGCTCCCATAAAAACCATGGTTTTATTGACTGCTCTCAGATCTTGTAGCAACCTCCACTTGCCTGATTTTTTCTTAATGACTAAAATGGGTGTGTTCAATGGAGAATTACCAGGAACAATATGACTAGCCTCCAGTTGCTCCTGCACCAGCTGTTTTGTGGTTGAAAGCTTTTCAGAGCTGAGAGGCCACTGATCAACCCAGACAGGATCTTCAGATAACCAGGTAATCTTATCTGTATGAGTTACAGATATGGTCTCTACGGAAAAAAAAAAAAAAAAATCTTGCACAGGGAGGTCAAGGTTGCACAGTTAAAGGCTCTCACCTGCCTTCTTATTTTTTCCTAGTCCTTTTCCTGGTAAAAATCCACTATTTAGCATTTGAGCTGTTACTACTTCATTTGGATTACACATAATAAGGCTCAATTGAGAAAATAAATCTTTTCCCCATAAGTTAATAAGTAATCCTGGGATAATATATGGTTGAATGGTTCCTTGATTTCCATCTTTATCTTGCCAAGTCAGGTTCTTAGAATTCCTTTCAGGATTGCAAATTTGACCAATTCCTTTATGGTGAGTAAAGGTTACTTCCATAGGCCAGGCCTTTGGCCAATCCTCTTTTAATGATTGCAATATCCACCCCTGTGTCAATGAGGCCAAAGAATTCCTTTCCAGTTGGCATAACTGAAGGGTAGTATTAAAGGAATGCAAATAGAGCCAAATATATCACCTTGCACAAAACTCAAATCCAAGTGGATCACAGACCTCAGTGTAAATCTAGCTATATTGAACTTGATAGAAAAGAAAGTGGAAAATACCCTCCAATGCATTGGCACAGGTGACCACTTCCTAAATACAACACCAGCAGCATAGACACTAAGAACAATAATCAACAAGTGGGACCTCCTGAAACTGAGAAGCTTCTGTAAGGCAAAGGACACAGTCAATAACACAAAATGACAGCCTACAGAATGGGAAAAGAACTTCACCAACACTATATCTGACAGGACTGATCTCTAAAATATATAAAGAACTCAAGAAACTAGAGCCTCAAAACCTATATAACCCAATTAAAAAATGGTGTTCAGAGTTAAAAAGGGAATTATCAACAGAAGTATTATAAATAGCTGAAAGGCACTTAACCACTTAAATTTGTTCAACATCTTTAGTCATCAGAGAAATGCAAATCAAAACAACTTTGGGATGTCACCTTACACCTGTCAGAATGGTTAAGAACAAAAAACACAGATGACAGCCTATGCTGGAGAGGATACAGAGCAAGGGGAACATTCCTCCATTATTGATGGGAATGTAAACTTGTACAGCCACTCTGGAATGCAGTATGGTGGTTGCTCAGAATACTGGGAATCAATCTCTCCAAGGTTCCAGCATTACCACTATTGGGCATATGTGCAAAGGATGCATATTCACACCCTAAAGCATTATCTCAACTATTTTCATAGCAGTATTATTTGTTATAACAAGAATCTAGAAAACAACTAAGATGCTCCTCAACCAAAGAATGGATTAACAAATTGTGGTATATCTACACAATGGAGTACTACTCAGCAGAACAAAAGACATTCTAAAATTTGCAAGGAAATGATTTGAAGAATACCCTCCTGAACACGATATCACAAGCCCAGAAAGATAGGCATGTTATATACTCACTCATAAGTAGATTTTATTTAATATCCATGCTTCAAATCACAATTCCTGAACAGCTTGGAGTAAGAAGGATTAAGATAGACCTTCAGAGACGCTCCTAGGAATTGAAACTAGAGAAGTTCATCTTAGAAAATTGTAATCATAACAGGTTTCAGCTAAGAAGGAGTGGGAACAAATCATGGGAGAAAGAGATGGTTGAGTGAGAGAAGCAACAAAGAGGGAGAAAAGGAGAGAGATATCTTGATAGAGGAAGCCAATGTGGGGTTGGAAAGAGAGTGGATGCTAGGGAAACCTCTAAGAACTAACAGGATGTCCCTGGCTAGGTCTCCAACCATTAGTGAAAGTTGTGCCTAAACAGGACTTCACCTATTATCAAATAACCACCCTAAGTGTCATCAAAAAACCTACATCCAACAATGAATAGAGGTGGAGGCACAGATCCATGGCTGAGCACTGGACAGAGTTCCTGGTACAGCTGAGAGCAGGGGAGGAGAATCTGTATGAGCAAGTGACTAGGGATTCTGAAGAAAATTCCCCACAGAGATGGCTGGCTGGAGTTCTGGGGAGCTCACTGAATCAGTGAAGACTTCAGTCTATCATTTTATCACAATGTTCTTCTTAGGAGTCACAGGTCACTGTCCTCTCTTCATCTAGCCATCATAGACATGCCTGTATCGTGTGCATTAATACTTAGGCACATTCAATTAAGATTGTATCATAAAACTAATATCTAGAAAACACACTACTTGGGTGGATGAAAGGCAATAGTTTTAAAAATACTTTAATATCTGCAGGGAATATTAATTTGTGGGCTGTGCTCATATATTTGTCTCTTAGTGTTCTATTTACACAGAGCCTTGAGGAATTTCTCTTGTACAATCACAATGTATGCAGTTGAGTATTATACATTTGTTATTTCACATGGAACTCAATATTTAAGGGTCTAAAAACAATGAATAAGCCCTTAAAAAATACAAATGGTTTGCTAGATAAGTCAACTTTAAGAAAAGCCAGAAGCTTTCTAATATTAATGAAATGAAACTGAGATAAAATTGGAACAACAGCACAAGCTGAAACTGCCCTTTTAAAGACTCTACTCAGGAAAAGGTGTTGTGGGGTTTGGTTAGAAGAGATTTCATAGTTTTAGAAAAACCAAAAAAAAAAAAAAATCAAGTGTTGGAAATAGACATGAGTTGAGAAAAAATGAATTAGCAAATTCAAAAGACAATGCAAAAGAAAAATAATGTAGAAGGCTCACATAAAACAACATTACATACCCCCTCTTGGGAGGTAGAATAGTACAAAACAATGACCAAGATCTTGGGATCAGTTTGGAGGTACACGACAGTGAGTGGATGGGAGAAATGAGATCTCTTTTGTATACAGTAACTTTAGACTAGAGAATATAACTTAACCTGATCATATATAGTTTCCAATTCCTTACATACAAAAAGTGAGCCTTTCCAAGGACGCAACTAGTTTGAACTAGAGATGAGTAAAACTGGCCTTGGATTTAATCAGCTTCATAATTATTGCCTTTTCTGTTTTACCCAGTGTTATACAGTTTTTGCTACTATTATGTTTCGGTGATATCTCTGCTTTCTGCTCAAGATTCCTTTAGCTTTCTGGGTATTTTAGGCCTCAGTAAAATTTTAGGGTATTTTTTTTTCTAGTTCTATGAAAAACATATGAGTGCTTATGATTGATGGAAATGTAAGTTGATACAGAAAATCACTGTTGGGGTTATTGGAATAAAATTAATAAATATATAATCTTGTTCAGTTATAAAACATTTCTATCTACACTCAAAGGACTGTAAGTTGTCATTCCATAGAGATGCTATCACATCTGTGCACTATTCCAATGAGTCAGTAAATAGATTGAACTTAGATATCCACCACAAAATCATAAAAATAAAATATGCTCATAAACACAACAGAATTTTATTAAAATATCATGGCCTGAGTGAAAACTTGACATAGCATAAAGTCACCTGAGAATAGTCTCAACTGTAGGATTTTCAAGATTACAATGGCTGTGTGCATGTCACTGAGGGATAGTTAATTAAGTTGGGAGGGCTCAGCTGACTGTGCATATCACTTACTGTTCCTTAAAAAGGAGGTCTTGGATTGTGTACTAAGGGAAAACCAAACAGTATTCTTCCCTGGGTTCCACATTAAGTTCCTGCCCTGGTTTCTGTCAATGGTAGATTACAATTTATCAGCTGAAAAAACCTATTTTCTTCATTAGATTCTGTTTGTTTCAAGTATTTTTTATCACAGGAACATAAAGCAAATTAGAATGAATGTGCAGAGGAAAACAAAAGACACCTTGAGTCCTCACAGTCATGAGCTAGAGGCAATTGGAACTCTAATTTTAAAACTTTCTTGTTCTACAAAATGAGTTCTAGAACAGCCAGAGCCATGCAGAGATACCATCTCCCACACCAAAACTAACTAACAAACAAAATACTAATGAAATAAAATAAAAGTTTAACATTTGCAGGAAAATATAGGGAATGAAAACCACTATGTTAAGTAAAGTAAGCCAGACTCAGAGTGACAAATTACATGTCTGTGGTTTCATATGTAATTGTGTGTGTGTGTGTGTGTGTGTGTGTGTGTGTGTGTGTGTGTGTGTGTGTGTGTGTGTGTATGATGAGAAAGAAATCTCAAAAAAAGACAAGAAGGAGAATAGAAAATTGAGGGCAGTCCAATACTTTCACACAGAAGAAGTAGAAATTATTTAGGGAGAGAAATCAGACAAGCAAGCAGATTGGGGTGACACTGGGGAGGAAAATGAATAAGAACAAGTATATGAATGCATGAGAAAGAAAATGCCATAATTAAATCCTTTAAATTGTATGAAAAGGCTAGTCATTCTAAAATAGTTCAGCTAGGAGATTATACTATATATATAGAAGAAAGCATGGTTAGTTAAAAAGACCTGTGAGGGAGGAAGAGTTAAAGAATTAGAGAATTCTGGTGTGGTGGAGATAAGATTAAGTTAGACAGAGGAAGCCCTGTCAATATTGTACGGTATGGAGACTGGGAGGACTTTGGGGAAGGAAAGAATTTGACCAAAATGTATTATATGAAAAAACAAAACAAAGCAAAAAAACAACTTTCAATGTCATTGCCTTATTTGGTATCTCACAAGATGTTATAATAAACAATAGTAAACAATCTGGTTATTACATTCAAGAACACAAATAGAAGCACAATGGTCAGAGATATATAATTTTCTATTTATATATCTAAAGTTTGTCAATTGATTTCAAATCCAGTTCTTTTGCTGTGGACCAAATTTCTTCTAACTTTTAAAATTATTTGGTTTTATGTTTATTGTAATATAAGTTTTAGTTATTATTAAATGAAAACTCAGAGCCAGATATCAGAGGAAAGCTGGAATATCAGAGAGAGGAAATAGACAACAGTAAAATCTCACCCAGCCAACTTCTCAAGGTAAAAAAATATCTTCCAGAGTCCTCAGCATGGCTGGTTTCTTATAATGAATAATCACCTGTCTTTCTATGCCTGTCATAAATGCTTTCCTCACCCATTTGTTGGACTTTCAGGTTCAACTCTGCATCATATTCCAGAGTTGAGATTAAAGATATGAGTTAATACTATTTGGTAGTTAGGCCTTGAACTCTCAGAAACAGAGAAAGCTCACTGTTTCTGTAGCTATGGGAATAAAGGCATAGGCCACCACTCCTGGTCTTTCCAGTGCTAGGATTAAAGGTGTGAGTTACCACTATCTGACTTTCCTGGCTTAACTATGGGTGAATCTGTTCTCTAATATTCCAGACTGGTTTTATTCAATATATAATATATTACTACATATCTCCACTTGTGTCAAAATTAAAATAGAATGTTATAGCTAGAGTAAGAAAAATCATATAAAATAGATATATACACATTATATAAAAGCAATAGTTACATGAATAATGTCCAGGCTGTTAACAATTGACAAATTCAAAGAAAATATTCTATTATTTATAATATTTTGATGAGTCCAGAGGATTATACCTAATTTACTTTCTATCTAATTTGTATTACTAAGTAAAATCTATATTTTGATGTCTCTCAAACTTATACACTTTAATTTCTAAGTGAGTTTCTTTTCTTTAACTGTCAATTAAAAAACTGTAACTATAACTATATCATCTTCAACTCATTCAGAGACACAAGAAAAAAATAATATTAACTAAATAAACAGTATGGGCAAGCAAGCAACTTTCAAAAAAAATGTAAGAAATGAAATAGCTGGCTGCCTTGACAGTCACCCAAGGTTCTTCTGTAACAGTCAAGGTAAGAGTGCTTTCTTGCCCAGGGGCTAACTTTTGTCACAGGGAAGGTCAACTCCATATGGAGTTTCTTTGATGTCCATAATCTTCTCTGAAATAGATTGGTGCTACCAGAAGCTAATGTCCCATTGTCATATAAATAATAAAAATTCGTATTTTTAAAATATCTTAAATTCCATATTCTATGGATCTCTAAAGTGTTTGAAGATTACATGTTCATCTAAAATATATCTTTTTTATCTCCAAAACATATCTAATATGACTGTAAGTTTGATTGTAATGTATAATTAATATTTTGGATTACTTTATATCCTAATTAGTTAGTAATAATTACTTTCCTGTACTAGGACATTGTTATATGAACTGTATAGGCATGATATTTTGAAAAAGCATAGACATATATATATATATAGTAACAAATTAATTTAAACTTTATATCAATATACACAATTTGTTTTCAATATACAAAAAATTCAATCAAATGTGAAATATTTAAATCTAGTAATTTCTTTTAAAAATTAAATTCAATAATTTACACTTATATCCTATCATATCTGTGTCTTATTTATTCTTTATTTTTTAAAACAAGAACCCTGAATCTAATATCTCTTATTTAGCTTTTTTCTAACTATAACCAATAACAATTTTTAACCAATTACTCTAAACAATGACAATCATTTATATCCTATTGAAAGACCCAAAACAACCCATCTCACCTCTTACAAATGGTCTTAAACTTACTCCTGTTGTCTGGGGGTGATGGCATCTTTAGGGGACCTGGATAAATAAAGTTTTGCTAATTGTCAAGTCCTGAAATAAGTAGCATATATTTTACATATGTTTACCAGTCTCTGAATAACAGAAAAGTGTATTATCTTGTCTCAAGTTCAGACTTGTGGGGCCCCATTTTCCTTTGGGATACTTCAAGTTCACAATTAGGCATTGTCATGGATCACTGAAGAAAGTGAAACCCAACACAATGTGCAGAAAGCTAAATAAAGCCTTTTACTATAATTAATTAGTATTCTATATGAACATCAATATCATGACCAAAAGTTTAAGATATATATTTTATATATCTTATATATTTTAATATAGATATTTATTCAGCATAGCATTAATAACAATAGTCCTTTAGTTTTAGCTGTTCTTCTGTCCCATATCAGGTGGATTTTCTGATATAATACAGAGATTTTGCATTTTCTTTTAACAAGTATACCTGAGTTTAGAGAAGGAGAGAGCTACCTTCCAACTCCAAAGCCAGCTTTAAATTATAATTATAATTAGATTTATTAGATCTGATGTCATCTACAGTCCTAGGAATGCCTTGTTTACAAATTCTTTTTATGTGACCTTGCCTTCCACAATTGTAAAATTTAATATATTTCTTTTCTTATTCCTCTAGAAATAACCTCTCCTACCGTTATCATCACAGTTATAATGCTCTAGACTAATTGTCTCATGAATCCACTCGTCCAAGGGCCTTGACCTAGCTTTTAAGGGTTTTATTATTCTTTTACATCATGAATTAACATTCTCAAAAGCCAGCAGTTCAATTACTATTTCCCTAGCTCCTGAATCCAGGAGCATTCTGTTTACTACTTTAGGTATTCTGCAAAAAGTCTGTAAAAGTTTCTTTTTGACTTTGAATTACTTTTCTGAAGGATTGAGTTTTCTTTCCTATCTATCCAATCTGATCCCATGCATTTAATGCTGCCATGTGGCATAAATCCAGGGTATGCTCATTGTATAATGATTGCCTTTCTAGATCAGCATAATCTTCTTCCTCAGAAGGTTGGTCTTGAGAGACTTCTATGTCTCTAGCTCTGCTTCTATGTTCTATTATTTTAGACTCCTTCTTCCAACATATTTTCCACTGTAATAGTGGCCCAAGCTCCAAAAGAGCAATAACCATATGTAACCATCTCTTAGGAGAGAGGATACAGACCACAATCCAATCTCACACAGCCAACTTCTCAAGGTAATTAAGTTGTCCTTAATACTTAATACTAAGGGAATGAGGTAAGTTGACTAGTATAACAAAGGGAGACCAGAAAACTTTAGTTTTCTTTAGTGATGGAAACCAAATAATTTCCCTTAGTAGATAATAATTCCATAATTGTGATGCTTCCCATGATGCTTGCCTTAGAACCAGAACATTTTGTGTTTTAGAAAGTTGTTGTTCAATCATGAAGATTAATTATGTGTTTTCCACAGGAGGTAAAGGATATCAGGAATCAAATGGGCTGTTTAAAGGTTATGCGATTTCTTTACATTGCAGTTAAATTTCCTGTTTTTCTTCAAATGAGAACATACTTAAGTAATGTGAGCATTCTGGAGAATGACAGCCATGAAAAAAGTAGGTATAGATATGTCTAGCAAGCTATGAATTAATTTCCTTGGAAATTTAGGTTCTATAACTTTGAAGACAAGGCCAAAGACACCATTAGTTTTCTGTAGAATGTCTCTATGAGACACTAAACACATCCCTAAGGAAGTAGTAAAAGGATTTAAGTCAGGTTTTTTAAAAGTCTTGCTTGACTCAAAAAATTAGACACCGATGTCTCCCTACACTTCAGTTTTATAAGCTGTAATTGTTAGTTTCCCCTACAGCAGCAGCCTGCCTTTGCTACCAAGGCAGCTACATGATTACCTGTAGCCAAAGCAACTGCTGGGGTTGTCAGTATGGGTGGAGATTGTTCAACTGATTCTTCTTTCCTGGGTTTCTTCTATAAGTGTGTGTGTGTGTGTGTGTGTGTGTGTGTGTGTGTGTGTGTGTGTGTGTGTGTGCATGTGTGCGTGTGTGCGCGAGCGCACACTTACTGCGGTACCTACATGTGGAGGCCAGAAATTTTATTCAAGTATCTTCCTTTATCTTTTTCCTCTTTATCATTTTTTGTAAGGTCTCTTCATTGAATCTAAAGCTAAAAGTCTCTCCATATCTTCACCTACGCTGGGATTACAAGCTTGTATATCTATATTTTTATCTTTCAGTACTTTTATGTGGAACCTGGGATTCAAACTCAGGTCCTCAGGAATGCGCATTATGTGCTCTATCTCATCAACCTGACATCTGAACACTTTGTTAAAATTTTTATTTTATGTGTTAGTGTGTATCTGGATGTTTGTATGTCACATATGTGCCGGGACCAGCAGATGCCAGAAAAAGTATAAAATCTGGAGCTAGAATTATACATACCTTTAAGCCACATTAAAATAGGTTTTGGAAACTGAACTTGGGTCCCCCTGTAGAGCAGCAAGTGCTCTTAACAACTGAGCCATTTCTCTAGCCCCACTGTGTATAGCTGAAGTTTCAGGTAGTGTTATAACACTTTTAGTAGAATGTTAATATATTTAGTTCCATTAGTGGTACAATGATCAGAACCTCGGTGTCCTAAGGATATGCCAAGCATTCACGGGTCTTTTCATCTCTTTAATTACCTTAGCTTTTCTTTCACTGAATACCTAAAGGAAATTTCAATAAAATCTTTACAATATACAAGTTTTCACATTTTTCTCTATGGTGATATAAATACAGCAAATATGCATGTTTATGAAGGTTGTTTTCTTTAAGTTAACAAATTAAAATTCTGTGTTGAATAATTATTTTAATTCAATAAAAGTCAGAAAATTCTCAATTTTAGTGGTTCACTGCTTTATTTGATAAGCTCACTCATTTATTTGCATGAATAAATCTTTTATACTGGAGGAACATTTGAATTCTTATAAAATAAAACAAAAGATTATTTATTTTAATAGCAAATATCAGCTTACTTCCATGGAGAAATTATGGGTATAATATTCCATAATTATTTTACCTTCTTAGAAGATACTGAGCTTTATTTTATGTGGTTTTAGTTATTCAATAACAAGTAAAATAAAAACTTCATAATCATGTCAATTTATAAAAAATAATCTTGAGTATAATCATATGAAATAATATTTTTTTAAAAATTTATCAATAAAGAAAACACTCTTCTCATTTCAAAAGGGGTAAAAATTATTGTGGTGCCAGATATGAGTGTCTAAAGGCTGGAAACATAGTCTGCTCCAAATCCCATGTTCTATCATGGAGCAATTTCATAAGGCTTTTATATTACTAGAACAAAATAGTCATAAATCAACATAAATTTAAAATACATTGGTGGAAGCATCAGGTATGTGAATAACAGCAGAGCTAGTAAATCTCTGCCGTACTCATTAGACATCATCTGAAGATGTTGTTACCTTTCAGTTTAGTGAAAATTACAGGTCTGTTATACATTCCAAAGTGTCACAAAGATGTCAGGCACACACACAAAGGTTGCTAATAACTGGATATTAAAGAGGATAAAGATGATGAAACATAATTTGACTTTGGCATCATTCTAGGTGTTTACATACTTGAAATTATAATCCTCTGATCAGCCCTGTAGAAGTTAATGACAGACACAGACTTTTCCTGGAATTTTTAATTATAGTATTAGTCATTTTCTTAAGTGATCTAGAATCCTTGCAGGATCTTATTCTTGTGTAAAGTCATAGTTAATGTGATCATTACAGAGCACAACTTCAGTCCTCATATTGAGTCCAAATACACACAGAGAATATTCCAAGGTGAAGTCTTAGGTTTGCATCTCAGAAAGTTCTTCTCCTTTGTTATCCTGACAGCAGCTCATGACTTAGTGCTATACTGAAAACAGAAAAGCTGTATCAGGGACTGCAGCATTGTTTAGTGTCACACCAGCTCATTGTTATTGTAGTTTGTATTTTAAATGTTTAAATTTATATCATTAGATCTTCATTTCAACTATATCAGGTATCTGAATTTGCACACAAAACGTCATGTTTCTACTTTTTGTGAATCTTGTTAAAAAATATGTTACTACTTGAAATGAGCTAATTGAATTAGTTATAATCATATAACAAACCAAGTTGCTGTTGTTGTTTTTGAAGACTTTGTTTTGTTTGTTTGCTTTGTTGTGTAGAATCCCAACATGTGAGAGAGAGAGTTGGATTTGAAAAATCATCACCATATTTAATTGGTTAAACATAGAAGTAGATAGAAATTGCCACTGTACGCATTTCTGCACACTGATCAAGTCTAATACAGAAACTCATCAAAATGTTTTACCAAAAAGTTTCAGAATATTTTATTTAACATTTGCCATTTCTTATATGACATGTTTAAGTTCATGTTGAAACTGTTATTTCAGTTATGTGTCATTGACTTTTTCCAAGTATGTATGAATCTATCAAGTGCTAGCTTCCTCATCGAACTCCCTGAAGAATCTGCTAATTTGTAAAGCTGAATGTATCCACAAGCAAAGGGATCAACTCTTATCCTGGGTCACTTCCCAGGATGAGACAGGAAGAGGAGGAATATTTATGGAGACTCTTTAGAGATCAGGCATATGATAAATCTCTCACAAAGTGGCTTCAGTAGTTTTGCTAAGGATCAAGATATAATCTTGTGAGATTCACGCACCTCCCTGACCTAAGGGCATGTCATCTTGGCCAGTACAGTTTTGAGATTCACCTATGACCTTCCAAGCTGTATCCTTGGGGGTGTGGCCAGGAAGGCTAAAAGATGAGGTTCATGACCACAGCACTCTCTGCTTTCCCACTAACTGTAAGAAAGATTTGTTCAGTCTAGATGAGTGTGAACATTTGGTGATATGACTATCAAGAAAACTTGTAGCATTGTTTGCTACAATTCCTTGAGAGAACCTTCAAACAGTTAGCTATCCCTCCAAGGGATTCCATTAGCATCCACATTGTATTTCAGGCCATAATTGAGGACTTGTTTTTTGGGTCTTTAGACTCTCTGTTTTCTGGGTCACTGGACCCTCCAGGCAATACCGCTAACCCAAGTATGTTCCTTTGATGAGTGGGCATGTCAGCTTGGTCATTCTACAGGTCCACGTTTTTCTTCATGGGACATCAATGTGTTTAAGACATTTTTTGTCATGCTTCCAAGGCATGATGTGGACATCACTTCACCTAGCTTCCTATTAGGCCCTCATCCCACATGCCCACCAGAATTCTATAGCTGTCACCTAGATGTCTGGACTAGCAGTTTTTGTGATATAGGCTGGAGGAGCCCTATGCTTTTTGCACCGAGGGTCCCAGGGCTTGCCAACAAGCTGCATAACTGCCTGTCCCCTGCTTTTAACCAACTTACACCTTTTTACTGATTTTAATGCTCCTGATTATATGTTTCTTTACCTTGCCAAACCCCCCCCCCCCCACACACACACAAAACAAAACAAAACAAAAAAAAGTGAGTCACATGGTCTGATGCCATCTTTGTTTCTGAAAAAGGTGATCAGACTGGCTTCACTTCCATTGGTCACAATTTTTTAATTGTCTTAGTCTAGATTTTGTCTCAGAAAATTTTTGTTCAGGTGGCAGATCAACCAAAGTACTTCTGCAACCTCTTCTGGACAGCATGATACCCTTTATAAGCCCTGATTATGACTTAACCACAATCATTTCAGCTTGAAGCAGCTATAGAAACGAATGTCATTCCTTGCCCCTGAGGCAAGATGGAAAATCCAGAGCCATAGTTGTTATAAACCCAGAGACGTAGATTGTTATGACACATCAGAATATAAATCCATTCCAGCTGTTTTTCAGATATGTGTAGGTTCCATTGCAACTTGCCTTCTCAGCTCCTCCAAGAGACAGGTTCCCAAGGGTCTCCATGATGACAGCTAATTGGATATTTTTTTCATTCATACTTTCCACCATGATCTTACCCCTCTACTCCATCCCAAATCATCAAAGGCAGAGAATTCTATGTCCTTATTCTCTCTAATAACTCACCTTTTCATCTTTTTATAAAATAAATATGTGAGGAATGTTAGGAATTTATTCTAGCCCAGGAAGCCCAGCCCCACCCTGTATTCTGACGTCAAGCTCCATTTAAGGACTCCTACCTTCTGATGACTTTCTCTTTTGTCTTCTCTTTCCCTTACCTGCCAAGGGGAGCAGAAGAGCATGCTCTCAACATTTCCCCTCCCTTCTCTATTCTCCCCTCTCTTTCTCTCTCTCTTTATAATAATAAAGTCTTTCTTCATAGAACCAGTCTAACTGTCTCCTGCTGCCACTTCCCACCATGCATGCATGGGGCACTAGGACTCTATCTATAGCCATCCACCAGCTACACAGGCTAAAATGAAACAACATGTCAGATTAGATCAGATCACAACATATCCGGTTACAATATAATAATTTGGAATTAAAGGGCTCCTACCATAAGCATTGAAATGTGAAGCATTTCTAAGAAAGTTAAGGGAATAAAACACATTAAAAATTCATTGTTTTCCCCTAAACTAGAATTGTTTTCTTAAAAGAAATATATTTATCTAAACAATATGTATATGTAGAAATAACTTACATCAGGTTCATGCCTGAGGAGGTTAGGTGAGGTTCCTTGGTCCCCTAGAATCAAAGTTGGAGGTGATTGTAAGCTACCATGCAGGTTCTAGGAATAAACTCTTGGCTTTCTGAAAAATCAGTAATTTCTCTCACTAATTGAGCCATTTTTGATGCACCCAGGTTAGTTTTCATGATCATGAAGAACAACATGTATTCATGAATAAGTGGTACACATTTCTTAGTGTCTGATGCTATAGATTTTGAAGGTTTGCCTCGAGGAAAAAAATATTTTTCTTGTTAAAGTCCAAGAGTTAAATAATAGCAAATTACATCCAAAGAAAATACTTAACAAAATCTGACTCTATAATTTAATATGCAAATCAGGATACTTCTCAAAGCAATAAATGACCTGCTAATAATGTGGCTGTGATAATCATTCCACACAGGGAGATAATGAGAACCCAGAAAAAATAGTTCTCCTGTGCCCGAAGTTTTAATCCTGGCAGGGTTAACAACTTAAAGAGTTATTGTTAAGTGATATACTCTGTGAACTGTAGAAGGTTCATGCCTAGGGCTCCATATTCCACATTTTACAGATTAAACAACACTCAATTCCAATCTTCTGTCTATTTATATACTTTTAAATGTCTCTACATCATTTATAATATTCTTTATAGCAACCGTGAAGTCAATACTGTTTTAACTTTACAGTTCAGAAAAGGGAAATGAACTTTATTCACCCAACCCCCATACTCTTACAGCTGGTTGGTAAATGGAATTTGCTTAAATTTGAAGAAGACCTTTCCCTCTGGTCCATGAACTTAGTAATTACATGGTAACTTCCCCTTCACTACGCTTAATACTTCTAAGAATATATTTCTTTTTAATTTTTATTTCCATTTTATAATTTTCAGATGTGCATTAAAATTATATAAAGTGAATGAGATCATTCACACTGAAGTTTTCAGTAACATAGCGTGTAAACCAGAACTTTGCCACTGAGCGCTTTATTTTGAATTGTAAAATGAATCATTCATAATTTTATTTATATGTTTATTATTCATGCATCAAGTATTTTCACCCACTGAAAAAAAATCAAAATAATCTTCCCCAGTACAGAGCCACAGTGGACAAATATGACCTATTAATCACAGGGATGCAATGGTCTAAATATTCACCTCTAAAACAGCCATTGAAAAGGAAAATTAGATCCATTTCAGTTTTGAAATTACATCAGATGTGAAGTGAAATGTGTGTTTACCTTTCCTGAACTCATGATTATTTTAAATTAAGTTTGAAATATTTATATGCTCTGCATTCAAATAGAGGCTGGGATATGCAAATCATCCAGGGGAGAAAAGATGCTTAATGAGGAGGAATAAGTTGGTAAATTCATCAAGTTTAAATATTTTTCAGGACTACAGTGCATACTTTATTCTAAATTAGACAGGCAATGTAAGGTCAATGCTGAAAGTGTGCATTCTAATTAGAAACACCCTGTGTCAACCTTAGGTAAAAGTATTTACATCCCAAACTATATCAGGTTTTGTTTCTGTATGTATCTAGGTAAGTTTTTATATCAAATAAATAATAATAAAATAGATATGTGAATACTTCTGCTTAGAATGAAAGAAATTTACATAAGTTATATAGACCAACAAATGATAGATAATAAAGATATATGCATACACACATATATACATGTTTGCACATATATATTATATACATAGATGACAGATAGATAGATAATAAATACATACATATACATGAAGCTAAATCAATGACATATGGATGAAGATATTAATAGACAGTAGTTAAGTACAGATTTCTGATAGCTCATGAAAGTTTATGATTGGTAACAGGTTAGATACATAAGTGATGGATAATAGATAAGTAAATTGATAAATAGATGCTATGTGAATGACAGACAGATATATAATGATAGATGGCAAAGAATATGATCATGGAAATAATGATATTTATCTCTGTAGTGGGGTACCTGTTTGCATGTGATTTCTCCTACTAATTTATAATTTACCAGTGATTAAATTAGGGTCTAAGATAGAATGAAACAAACTGTGAGTAAACTGTATATTATTGAATTTCAACTTGATTGACTGGAGAAAAGTTTATGAGTTAGCAAAGTTCATTATTGTGTGGATCTCCAGAGAACATTTACTAAGAGATAAGGAATTACTATAAATTTAGGTGACATCATGCCACAGACTTGGATCAAGTACAGTCAAATGGGAAAGAGAGATCTGTGAGTACACAGACTGACTTCTCTGTGTTTAGGCTGCAGAATTATGAACTATTATGCCACACCACCTACATCCTGCCTTATGGACCAATACCACTGACATTCTGATATAACATGAATTTGTCATGCTTATTTTATTTATGTCAGTTAATCTGTCAAGTAGCAGAAAGTCTGACTTACCTGTGGGGATGGTCAAATAGTGACAATATTCTTTTCTTAAACAGGTAATTTAGACTTGTTATTAAGTTTAATTTATCCTATATGTTAAAATAAATAATTATCAAAAAAACTAGCAACAAAGTAAACATTGACCTAACAAAAATAATAATATAAAATAAAAATCCCACTAATTCATTAGGAATAAAAGAGAAAAATGCAAAGCAAGCTTTATATAATGTTAGTTATTGCAAATCAAAAGTTTTTAAAGTTAGATTTTAATCATTTACTTCAAAAATAAACTGCTATACATGACTGGTTTATTTTAAAAACATTTTTTTAAGCAAGTATGTCACACAGCTCAGCTGCCTGTCACAGGGCAGATTCTCTTCTTAATTTGACAGTAATTGCCACCTTGGAATTCATCCCACCGCATCTCAGTATGTCATGGCACTGTCATTTGTTAAGATCCAATGTTGGCAGTAGACCAAGAGAATAAAATACTTATTTAACACCATTTCAGCAACATAGACAACTTATTCAATGAGTCAATGCATTAATTTATTTCATGTATATGCATATGTTTAAGTGGTGCTCTGAGATGTTTTTCAAGAAGATATTTAAAGAATATGAACTGTGTTAATATTTTCCAGATAAAGATTGTCATCTTGTAGATAAAGTTAGTTATTTTTTCTGAATAGGCTTGTGTGTTGAGAATGCATGTCCAATATCAGTAACTCTTGCAAACCTAGTATTCTCTTCCTCTTGTTTCATTACCTTGTTGTGGGGAGGATTGAGAGTTTGGAGAAATAACAGTAACTAAAGTGGCATGTGTTTTTCAAAATGCAAATATTTAGAGTGGAAGATGGCTGGACATGGGTCTGGGATCAGACTGCCTATGTGCAAGCTATCCATCTGCTTTAGCTTTGGATCAAGGTTTGGTCCTCTCTGCTGGCTCCCTGTTGTATTTGCCAAATCCTATGGGGGAAATTATGCATATAGAGATGAGTCCCTTTTCCTTCCAAATCATCTTGAGGGTGTATTAAGAATTGATAAAATTATACATATTGTCTTAGGGTTTCAATTACTATGAAGAGACAGCATGACCATGGCAACTGTTATAATGGAGAACATTTAACTGAGGTGGTTGCTTATAGTTTCAGAAGTTTAGTTCATTACTATGCAGGAGCATCATGTGCAAGCAAACATGGTTCTGTCTACGTCTTGATAGAAGTAGACTCAGACTCTAGATGTGGCTTGAGCATATATGAGACCTCAAAATCCACCCCCACAACGATACACTTCCTTCACCAAGGCCATACCCACTCCAACATAACAACATATCCTAAAGTTGTCACTTCCTCTGGGGGCCATTTTCTTTCAAACCACCACACTTATGAAAGGTAGAGGCTTGAAGAATATTAAACTTACTTGAAGGACTTTCCCTTGAGTAAAGAACACACCAAGGCACTCCACTAGTGAAAACGTGTCTTTAAGGGGGTACTGAAGGTCTCCTTTCTGAGTGTAGAACAATCTGAATCACCATGGCCAGAGTCTGTGACTAACTAGGCTTGGCATCAGAATCGGGCATCAACCGATTTCAAAGGTAGGCTTGGGTACCAAAGCAATGTGTGTCTGGGTACAGATATACTCCCTCATAAACATGAGGTAGTTAGTTGGCACTATTTCAGCAAGCTGACTTTGACTTCTCTGAGTATGTAAATAAGGGTGGAATTAATGGACAATGCAATGCATGGGAGTTACTCAAATAATGTAGAATAATATAGTATGCCTTTCTTGTTGAACGTTGGTTATCTACAGGTATGTGTAGTAGGAAGTTTCTGACTCATCAATACTGGCCTAGCCCTAAGGTTTGGACCTGCCAGCATCTCTGCTTCCACTTAGCCTCAAATAATGACTCAGATGCTTATATTATTTTCATGCTGTTCAGCCTATGGCTCAGGCTTATTGCTAACTATCTCCAGCATCTTATCTCAACCTATTTCTATTAATCTGCCCTGACATGTGGCCTGTGGCTTAACTATTTCTTTACATATTGCTTTTTGGGTAATGGATCATGTCTCTGTCTGCTTTCCTTTTTCTTTATCTATGCCCAGATTTCCTCCCTGCTTCTAAGATGCCTTGCCATAGGCTGAAACATTCCCTTTATTAACCAATGATATTCACAGCATATAGAAAGACATCCAACATCAGGTTTGAATATACATATCCATGGTATCTTATATAGCAGGATTCTAACTTTCCCAAGTTTCATAAAATGACTATTGATTTCACATTCAAATAAACTGCTATAAACTTTTTATAATGTGAGAATGATACATTTAACTGAAGCAACTGCATGCTTCCTAGATACCTATAATTGCTATTCCTTACAGAAATCAAAGCAATTTACTTTCATCATTGTGAGTCTAACATACATCCTTGGAGACTGAACTTTATCCACATTATTTCTGACTATGATATAAAACACTGCACTTAGAAAAGGCATCATTAACCTACAAAATTCTTATCACCCAGGGAACTGCTGGAAATTGGTAAATATGTAACCTGTCAGAATAAAATTATAACCAACTTATATCATGAACCTTTATAAGGACATAAAAATAAAGTGGACAAGCCTGCTGACCTGTGCAGTGGTCTTCCAAACTGTACACTATGTAAATGAGGTCTCTGTCTAGATTTTGCCACCAAGTGGAAAATCTAATAATAAGATTTTTTTACTATATAGTTTATTCTTTCTAATTAATATGATAATATCATATAGTCTTCCTTTCTGTTGACAATATAGAGTGATTTTATTATAAGCAAATATTTGGCCTTTTGATGCACCTTTTACTATCTAACAACATAACTGATGCAGAAGTAAGCTTATATAAAGATGAAAACAAATGAGTGCCTAATAAAATTATTAACCTGAATATGTGCATAATTTTCCTTATTAATACTCTGGAGAATATTCTAGAAGCATAGTTCAACAGCAGTTCCTGACTCTAGTTACTTCTTCATCAGCTCCCAAATTTCAATTAAATTCTAGCACACAAGCAGGATTGACTGCTTTAATCTTAGTCTCATTACATTACATGTAACAAATAGCTTTGTATTTTTGAGCTTCACATTTTAAAATGACATCATGGAGAAGTTGAATTTTCACTGGCAAATGCTAGTGTCTGCTCTGCCCTGATTATAGTGATACTGAGAGGGAAAGCTAGGAGTAAGACTAAACCATGTCTAATAACACTTAGATTTGACATTTTTGATGACAATAAGCTCATGTTTCACACTTAAAATCACTTGGAGCTTGGCAGTTTTGAGAATAGGTTTAGAGGATGAACAGCAATATTAGCTAAAAACGACTGTCAAATTTACTAGATTTAGAATTTCCAAAGAGATCTACCAATAAACATGTATATTAAGGTTTGTCAAAGAGGTTGATATGAGAATAATCACCATGAATATCATCACATTATACTATGAACTAAAATCATAACATAAATTAAAAGTTTAAAAGGGAGCAATTTAGTTGAGCAATGGTGTTAACTATATCTGCCTCCCTGACTACAGACACCATGTAACATTGCAGGATCAACTATAACTAAATGACTTCCATTTCCCATCCATGTTTTCATGTCAAAATGACTACATTTGTTCTATTATATGAACCAAAAATTTATTTCTCTTAAGTTACAGTAGGCAGTTATTTCATCATAAAACAACAAAATTAGAAAACACAGAAGCTTACATGGTGGGACTATTCCCCTAGCAGGAGAGAAATCAGATTCTTAACTGATGTGGGAATGCGTTTATGTATGCTGTGAATCTCAATCTTTAAATAAAGGAGCTGTTTTGGGTCATGGCAGGCACCATAGAAGAAGTGGGAGGAGAATTCAGAGTTTAGGTAGGAGAAGCAGGGCGGAGTCAGAGGCAGACCGAGCCAGCCGCCCAAGGAGCAACATGTAAGGAGGCACGGGTGAGCCACGGGCCACGTGGCCAACAGATTAATAGAAATGGGTTGATTTAAGATGTAAGAGCTAGCTAGCAATGTGCCTGAGCCATAGGTCAAACAGCATGAAGTTAATAGAAGCGTCTGAGTCGTTTCTGGGGGTCTGGGCAGCGGTGGGTCCCTAAGCAGTCTCAGGCGGGCAGGTCTGTGGGTCTCGGATCTCTGGCCGCCCGGGACCGAGAACCCCACTATTACAACACTTAACATGTAAAAATATAGCAGAAAAAGGTCATCTATGAATATTTTCTGATACCTAGGTCTTAGAATTTCTACATGTAGAACTTTTTGGAAAGCATTTAATGCATTAAAATAATTCTTAGTTTATAATTTAACAATTAGAAATTTTATTTATTATGACTAATTGAAATGAATGTTATATTCTTATCTCATATTAATATGTTAATAAACTATACCCTGATAGATTTTATTTAAAATTTAAAATTTTATTTTATATAAAATTGATGATCATGGACGCTCATCTATAGTCCAAGAATTTAAAATGAATATTTTAATCTTATTTATGAGTACATAAAACATTAAGAGATTTAAACTTATTTATTTACTAGCCTTATGCAGAAGAAGAGAAAGTTAAAGAGGAAGAGGAGGAAGGGAAATCAGTGGTATCCTTAAATCTTGGCAATACAAATTACTAAAATCAAATTTTTAATATAATATTTATTTTCTAGAGATTCTTCTCATTTCATGTAGCAATGTATTATTAAAATAATTCTTACCCATAAGAAAGAATTTAACCACCATTTGAATTTTTCAGTAATTCTTTTCTCTTCATTTTTTGGTCCTTAATATTTTTATAAAGTCCCTTTGCAAAGGTAGACAGGCAGGAGTAGAAGCCCGTGAATTTTCAAACAATCACATCTGTGTTCTACGTGTAAATACATTATTACTGAGTTCCTGGATCATAGGCAGGTACTATTTGGCTATATAAAGAACAGTCTGTATGATCATGATGCAAATACAGGAATGTTCTTGAATTAACAAATATCTTACAAAAAGTGAGAAATTAAAAATTGGGAGGAGACAGATAAAAAGATAGATATATAGATGATAGATAGATAGATAGATAGATAGATAGATAGATAGGTAGGTAGATAGATAGATAGATAGGGAGATAGATAGACAGACAGACAGACAGACAGACAGACAGACAGACAGACAGACAGATAGATAGATAGATAGATAGATAGATAGATAGATAGATAGATAGATAGATAGGGAGATAGGGAGATAGGGAGATAGATAGGGAGATAGATAGGGAGATAGATAGATAGATAGATAGATAGATAGATAGATAGATAGATAGATAGATAGATAGATAGATAGGTAGGTAGGTAGGTAGGTAGGTAGGTAGGTAGGTAGATAGATAGATAGATAGATAGATAGATAGATAGATAGATGATAGATAGATAGATAGATAGATAGATAGATAGATAGATAGATAGATAGGGAGATAGATAGGGAGATAGATAGGGAGATAGATAGGGAGATAGATAGGGAGATAATAATAACATAGCTTGTTCAGTGTTAGGCTTAAAGCTTGGACTCAAACCAAGTATCACTTTACAACCCTTTATGTTTGTGCAAGATTCACCATGATTTTAGGATTACACATTCTTCGGAACTGCAGCATCAATTGAAGGGGACAAGGTTCTGCATGACTCTTCACATTGCATTGCATTGCGTTAGGGACACTAGCATATTGATGCTGTTTAACTCTTGGTGAGAGATTTATGATGGGCTGAGATAAGTCTCAGTGATGTTTAATTTGCTTTTTCTGATGAATAAAGATGTTTAACAGTTTCTACACATTTTTGAAAGCTTGTATTTTATGTTTTGAAAATTTGATTTTCAATTTGTATATGCATTTTTGTCATTATTCAACACTTAATTTCATGTTTTTTTAAATATAGATTCTAGATAGTAAACAACTCTCAGAGGTATAGTCTGTTAATATTCTCTGCAATTCTTTAGGCTGACTCTTCACTCTATTTTTTCCTTTGGTGTTCTGAAGATTTGCTTTATATATTTATTTAAGAAATTTATTTTTATTCATTTTATATACCAACCAAAAATCCACCTCTCATCTCTCCAAATCCCCCCACAGCCTTCTTCTCTGCATCCCACTCCCATCCCTTCCTCCAAAAGGGTAAAGCCTCCCATGAGGAGTTATCAAAGCCTGGTATATTCAGTTGAGGCAGGACTAAGCCCCTCCCCCATGCATCAAAGTTGAGAAAGGCATTCCACCATAGATAATAAGTTCCATAAAGCCAGCTCACACATCAGGGAAAATTCTCCTTCCAACTTGGTCTATCCTGTTACCAACCCCACCAACCCCAGGGTGACACAAAAAATTGATTCTATAAATCTTTCCCAAGAGATCCTTGCATCCTGCCCCCATAAGTCTTCCTTGTTACTTAGCCTCTCTGGGTCAGTTACTGTAGCAAGATTATCTTTATTTTACAGTTATTATCCACTTATGTGCGAGTCTGTATATGATTATCTTTCTGAATCTGAGTTGCCTCACTCGGGATATATACATTTTTTAAGTTCTATCTATTTGCCTTCAAATTTTATGATACCATTGCATCTAACAGCAACAAGTTCATATTGAAAATGTGACACCTTTTCTTTATGCATTTTTCAGTTGAGGGATATCTGCATTGTTTCCAGGTTCTCGCTAGTATGAATAAAGTGCCATGAACATAGTTGAGCAAATGTCCTTAAGGTAAGAGGGAACATCCTTTGAGTATAAGAGTTGTTTTAAATTAGATTGATTGCCAGTATTTGGAGAAATTGATGTCTAGTTTATTGACTTCTTTATATAGTTCAGTATCAGCATTCTACAAGATGTGGGGTTGATTAAGTCTGCTCCCATTCAGTAGGTTGCCATTTTGTCTTATTGACTACATCCTTTGCCTTACTTCTCAGTTTCACTAGATCTCATTTATTAATTGTTGCTTTAATTGCTTGTGATACTGGTGTTCAAGGTTACTTTTTACTTACTCTGTATATAACTATGAAGTCTCTATAAGTCATAACATGTGTTAGATATATTATTTCTCTGTCAAGTTTCTACTTGTAGACATTGGAGAGACTGGAGAGTTGAAGTCTCCCACTATTAGTGTTTGGGGTTTGATGTGTAATTTAAGCTTTAGTAATGTTCTTTTTACATATGTGAATGTCCTTGCATTGGGGCTATAAATGTTCAGAATTGAGGCTTCATCTAGATGGAATTTTTCTGTGATAATAATAACCTCCATGATATCTTTACTTGATTTTAGTTTGATGTCTATTTTGTTACATACTAGGATAGCTATATTAGCTTTCTTTTGAAGTCCATTTGTTTGGAAATTCCATTAAAAACCCTTCATTCTAAGGTATTGTCTTTCTTTGAGGTTGAGATGTGTTTTTTATATGCAGGAGAAGGATGGATCCTGTTTTTGAATTCTTTCTGTTATGCTGTGTCTTTTTATAGGGTATTTAATTCTATTGATATTAAGGAATGTTAACCATCAGTGGTTTTTATTTTCTGTAATTTTTTTGATGCTTGTGGCGGGATTAAGGTGTCAGCCGATAAGGTCAGAAGACACTTCAGGTACCCTGGAGGGTGTTTGGCCTCCCTGGAGGGGGTGTGGCCATCCCCATTGATAAGTGGCTGCTGGGACACGAGGAGTCTCTTTCTGGTTCCTGGCTGCTGGCTGCTGGAGAGACAGAATCAGAATCCACTGTCCTTCCATTGTGCGTCCATCGCTCATCCATCGCTTGGATATGCCAGTCCTTGTTCAGGTGCCACTATAAGCTGTTACTAATATCGTGAGTGTTAACTTATATTCTAATAAATATTAATTTTGGAATGGTTCCTTGAAAGTAAAACTCCATCTACAGATGCTAGTATGGATGTTTTTCTTCTTTGGAATATTTTCTGTGAGATTATCTATTGCTTGTGTATTTATGGGTGTATCTAACTTCCTTATGTTAGAGTTTTCCTTATAATGCTTTCTGTAGGGCTATATTTGTAGATTGGTATTATAAAAAATAAATCTGCTTCTGTCATGGCATATCTTGTTTATTCTGTCTATTATGACTGAAATTTTTGCTGGTATAGTAGTCTGGAATGGCATCTTGGATCTTAGTGTCTGTATAATATCTGTCCAGGACCTCTGTCCTCATAGTCACCATTATTATTGTTATTAGGTATTATTGTTATATAGGTGTTATTATGATAAGTTTGCCATTGTAAGTTATTTGGCCTTTTTTATTTTCAGTTCTTAATATACTTTCTTTATTATGTATGTTAAGTGTTTTAACTATTATATGACAAGTGGAATTTTTAGGGGATTCTAATCTATTTGCTATTTTTTATAGGCTTTTTGCATCTTAATAAACATTACCTTCTTTGGTTTTGAAAGTTTTATTCCATAATTTTTGTTTAGTATATAATTTTCTGTGCCTTTGGGCATATATTTTTCTTTTTCTTTTCCCATTATTCTAATGTACGGTCTTCATGGTGCCCCAGATTTCTGGGACATTTTGTATTATGACTTTTTTTTAACTATCCTGGGTTTTTTGAGTGAAAAATCTATTTCCTTTATTGTATCTCCAACATCAGAAAAACTTTCTTTAATCTCATGCATTCTGCTGGTTGTGCTTTCCCCTGCAGTTCCTGTTTGTTTACTCAGATTTTCCATTTCTAGCATTACCTCAGTTTGTGTCCTTTTGATTGCATATATTTTATATTTCATTTCTTGAACTTTTCTCTCCATCTCTTTGTTTGCTTTTGTTGTTTGTTTTCTTTAAGGGATTTGTTGATTTCTTCTATTTTTCACTCAATTTTTAATGGATATTCTCATTTTCTCTTTAAAGGCTTCTATCATCTTCATAAAGTTATTTTTAAGATCACCCTCTTTACATACCCCCTTCACTCACAGCTGAAAAAGAGGTGAGTGGCACTCCTGACTCCCATGCAAAGAAGAGACTGGCACTCTCTGAAACCTGATCTGGTGGCACATCCACTGGAACTTAATCAAAACCCAGCCACCATAAACCTAAGCCATCAGGGAGGACACTTGAAAAAGCAACCCCAAGAAAAATCCATCCAGAGAGACAATACCCAACCCACAGACAAAACGACAAAACGCACCATAAACCCATACTCCATCATCACAAAGTGATCCCATGACCTCTGAGAAAACTCTAGATCCCCAGCCCTTTGAGCCACAGCCAGAAAAGAGCCAATGAAGACATGATAAAAATGGTGATCCCAGAGATAACTGGATACCCTCTACCCACAAAACTGACTAAGAGCTGACTAAGAGTGAATTGAGGAAGCAATGGGCAGATATCAATGAAAGAATACATAAAACAACATAAAGAATAATAAAGCACCACCAGAAGAAGCTGGTGGTTTTACACATCAAGACCTGAGCATGACAATAAAGAGAAAATAGAAGGGAAAAAAAAAACTTAAAAGCAATTTTATGAAGATAATAGAAGCCTTAGAAGAGGACATAAAAATAGAGTAAAAAATAGGAGAAAATACAAAGAAAAAGTTGGAAGACATTTTTAAAAATCCCTGAAAGTAAATGAATAAAACTAAGAAGACAACAAAATGGTGAAGGAAAAATTCCAAGAATTAAAAGTTAAGATAGAAGCAGTAAACTAGTCATAAATTGAGGCAATACAGGAAATAGGAAATACGAAGAAACTTACCACAACTACTGATACAAGCATAACAAACAGAATGCAAAAGATAGAAGAAAAAAATCTCTGGAGTGGAAGATTTGATAGTGGAAATAGATACTCCAGTCAAAGAAAATGTTAAAACTAAAAAATCCATAACATAAAATGTCCAGAAAGTTTGGGACACCATGAAAAGATAAATCTGAGAATAATTGGAATTGAAGAAGGAAAATACCAGCTCAAAGTCACAGAACATATATTTAACAATATTATAGAAGACAACTTAAAGAAGGAAACTAAAGAAGGAAATGCCTATAAAGATACAAGAAGCTTACAGAACACCAAATAAATTAGACCTAGAAAAAAGTCCACTCACCACATAATAATAAAGCCTCTAAACCTATATAACAAAGAAAAAATATTAAGGGCTATATCCAGAGATTTCTGGCCCATCTAACCCCACAGTTCAGATATGCTTGCAAATACCCCCCCCCGAAATGACTCAGATGCCTATATTAATTTCATACTGTTTAGCTTATGGCCTAGGTATATTGCTAGCTAGCTCTTTCATCTCAATCCATATCCATTAATTTGTCCTGCCACATGATCCGTGGCTCATCGTGTTCCCTTACATGTTGCTTCCTTGGACAGCTGGTTTGATCTCTCTCTCATTCTGCTCTCCTTCCCTATCTATGCTTTTATTTCCTCTCCAACTTTTTCTATGGTGTTGGTCATAGCCAAAACAGTCCTTTATTCACATCATATAAAAAGACATTCCCACATCAATTCACCTTTTTGTCTAATCAAAATTGAAATTTTCAAATTCAACATAGCAAAGCTGCATATGACAAAACATGTATCAAAGCCAGAAATGCAATTATAATATCTAACCTATATTTTACAAAATTAAGTAAATATTCTATCATCTATCTTACCCTTGTGAGTCTAAAGTTTCATATCTAATGTAACTTTTATAACTAAAGAAAACTATGACTATCTAATCTTCAACTACATAAAAGACCACAGAAGATTATAATATTACCAGAGTAAATAGGACATGCGAACAACTTCCAACATCTAGAAATGACAGTGATGACAATTCCTTTGTAACATTGGGGTATCCACCTTCAGCCTATAGGCCAAGAGTCTCTGGTGTACTTTTCAGTGAAGCAGGACATTTGAAAGACTGTACTTCCCTTTCTGGTACAGTTTATCAGTTGTATCTCCCTGAGTTCTGAAGAATGTCTGACAGTTTTCTCTGAAAAGCAGGAACCTGAAAGACCATGTTGGCTTGTTATGCCAAAGTTCAGAGGTCACTTTCCTATGGAACCTGTATATCTGGTTTATACTGCATACTATCAAGCAGTCAATATAAGAACAGGTTCTTGGCCAGTGGCTAACTATTGCCACAAAGAAATTAAACTCTATATGGAGTTTCTTCAATGCCCATTTTTCTCTTGAAGTAGATTGCCGTTTCCAGGAGTGGACTTGTCTTAATGTCCAGAAAAGTCTAAGTTCTTAAAATATTTTAAAGGCCATATTCTGTATGTTTTTAAGGTATTGAAGACTATGTATCTAATTGAAATATGTCTTTGTATACCTAAAATATCTAACTAACATGACTATAAGTTTGGTTATCATAGGTGACTATTAATCTGCATTTTTAAATTATATATTACAATTTTAAATGAGTTACATAAACATTATACCTTTAAAAAGAGTAGAAAAGTACATACAGCATAACAAAATTGACCTTAAATTTGTATCAATAAGCCAAAATTCACACCAATTTAAAATACTTTGAGATTTGCTGCTGATTTTTAGATTAAAGTAAATTCAGTAATCTATCTTTTTAAAATTATTCATGTACCATATCCACTTTTTCTTCTTTGAAAGAGATTGAATATTACCATTAACAATTTATAATAAAAACAAAATTTATGGACAATTTTTTGCGAATTTGTGGTATAACATTTCATTACTACTTCCTCATGATTAAGGAACATTTGAATCTTAAGAGAGTCCTGAGCCTGGATCATCTTAGTCTATAGCCTTGAAGCTGATGTCACCATCTTCCCATCAGAGAATTTCCAAGTGGTCTTCTGTAGTGGATCTATGATGTTACATTGTAAATAATTGTCCCTCCTATGAGTTAAAGAACAAGTCATTGGCTAAAGGCAGACAGGAAATGTGGGCATGGCTAGCAGACTAAGGAAACTCTGGGAACAGGAAGAACAGAGCAGAAATGCCACAGAGAAGGCAGAAGAATCAGAGGACCACTAGGCTGCTCTGAGAAAGGTACCAAGCCACATGGCTGAACAGGATAAGAATCATGGGTTAGTTGAATGTTACAGTAAGGATTCTTGGTCCCATGGTGGTCAGAGGTCCAGACCCACAGACCTGCAGCCCCAGACCCCTTAGCCACCCGCCACTGCTTAGGTCCCCAAAATGACTCAGACACATATTAAGTTTGTGCTGTTTGGCCTATGGCTCAGGCACATTGTTAGCTAGCTCTTACATCTTAACTCAACCCATTCTCATTAATCTGTCTGCCACGTGACCCGTGGCTCACCTGTGTTCCTTACATGCTTCTTCTTGGGCAGCTGGCTTGCTCTATCTCTGACTCTGCCCCTCCTTTCCTACCTATTCTGATTCCCACCTACTTTTTCTATGGTGCCTGTCATAGGCCATAACAGCTCCTTTATTTAAGGATTGAGATTCACAGCATACAGAAACACATTCCCACATCACCTGCCCTTTCTGTCTAATCAAAAAGGAAGTTTTCAACTTTAACAAAACAAAATTACTTATAACAAAATAGCTATCAAGCAAGAAATACTGTTATAATATCTAGTCTATTTGTATTTAACAAAATCAAAGAAAATACTCTGTCATCTACCTTATCCTTATGAATCTAAAGTTTCATATCCAATGTACCTTTCAAATAACTAATAAAAACCATACCTATAACTATCTAATCTTCAACTACATCAAAGACCACAGAAAGATATATTTACCCAAGTAAACTGCAAGTGAAAGCAATAATAAAAGTCATGGCGAGAACAGTCCTTTATTCACATTGTATAGAAAGATATTCCCACATTACTAAGAGCTAAAAAGGAAAAGGACCAAGTTACCTATAAAGGCAGACCCATAAGAATAATACCAGATTACTCATTGGCAACAATGAAAACAAAAAGGTCCTCATCAGATCTTATACATACACTAAAAGAGCATGGCTACCAAGCCAGAATACTATGACAATCAAAATTATTAATCAACATAGAAGGAGTAAGCAAGGTATTTTATAAAATAATCAGATTTAAACAATACCTAACCATAAATCTGGACCTATAGTAAGCACTAGAGGGAAAACTTCAACCTAAGGAAACCAGATACATCATGAGACCACAAATATCTAATCCCACAGAAGAAAAATCCAAATGGAAACACTTGCACAATACCAACAAAAATAACATGAATTAACAATCATTGGTGGTTAATATCCCTGAATATCAATAGAATCAGTTAATTCAATAAAATGTAACACCCTAACACAATGGATTAAAAACAGAAGCCATCCTTCTACTACATATAAGAGATGCACCTCAACTTCTAAGACAGACACAGGCTCAGAGTAAAAGGTTGAGAAAAGTCTTTCCAATGAAATGGTCCTAAGAAACAACATGGTTTAGCCATTCTAATATATAAAGACTAGGACAGACATTACTTATTCATCTCTGGAAAAATCTACCAAGGTGAAGTCTCAATCCTGAACATTTATGCCCTCAACACAAGGGCATGTATGTATATATAAAAGAAACACTACTAAAGCTTAAACCTCACATCAAATGCCACATATTAATAGTGGGAGACTTCAATACTCCAATTTTATCATTGCATATGTCAACCAGATAGAAACTCTACAAAGAAATAAGGATGTAACAGATGTTATAACACAAATATACTTAATAGATATATGTAGAACCTTCTACCCAAACACACATATTTCTTAACACCCTATGAAACTTTCTCTAAAACTGATGACATACTTAGTCATAAAACAAACATCAGTAGATACAGAAAAATGGGAATTACTCTTTGCTTTATATCAGACCACTATTGTCTAAGGTTAGAGTTCAACAACAACAAAAATCACAGGAAACCTAAAATTCATGGAAACTGAATATGTCTAAATTGAACCACCTGTGAGTCAAGAAAGGAGTTAAGATGAAAATCAAAGACTTCCTAGAATTCAATGAAAATGAATCAACAACATACTCAAAATTATGAGATATATTAAAAGCAATGTTAAAAGAAATACTTATAGTACTAGATGTCTTTATGGAAAACCTAGAGAAATATTACACAAAAGACTTAACTGCACAGCCGAAGACTATAGAATAATTAGATAAAAACACATTTAGAAGAAGTAAATGACAGGAAAAAATTAAATTTATGGCTGAAATTGTATTTTATTTTTGATTGAAACAAAGAGAACAATACAAATAATGAATCAACTAATTGGTTTTGGAATAAAGGCAACAAGAAACATAAAGTCTTATCCAAACTAACCAAAAAGCAGAGAGAGGGAGAGAGGGAGGGAGGGAGAGAGAGGGAGAGAGAGGGAGAGAGAGAGAGAGAGAGAGAGAGAGAGAGAGAGAGAGAGAGAGAGAGAGAGAGAGAGAGAGAGAGAGAGAATATCCAAATTAACAGAATCAGAAATGAAAATGCAGACATAACAACAGACATCCAGGAAATCTAGATAATTATCAGGTCATAATTTGAAAATCTATACCCTAAGAAATTGGAAAACCAAAAGGAAATAGACAGCTTTCTAGGGAGGTACCACTTACCAAAATTAAATTGAGATTAGATAAATGATGAGAACAGACCTATAACACCAAAGAAAATTGTTATAAAACCTCTCCCAAGTAAACAATATAGTGTGTGTGGGGGGGGGGGGGGTCCACAATCACCCTGATATCCTAACCACTCAATGATGCAAAAAAGAAAGAAAATTACAGACCAATCTACCTCATGAATTTAATTCAAAAATACTCAATAAAAATCTGGCAAACTAAATGCAACATATCAAAAATAAAATCTACCACAATCAAGTAGAATTCATCCTAGAGATGCAGATGTGGTTTAACATACAAAAAAAACTATTAATGTTATTCATCATATAAACTACCTGAAAGGGAAAAAAAAAACATGATAATCTCATTAGATATTGTAAAGTCTTTGGCAAAATCCAACACTCCTTCATGACAAAAGTCCTAATGAGAACAGGAATATAGGAAAAATTCCTAAATATAATAAAGGCGATATACAACAATCCATCGGCCAATATGCCAATATCAGACTAAGAGGAGAAACACTCAAATCAATCCCACTAAAATCAGGAACAAGACAAGGCTGTACTCTCTCTCCTTATCTGTTCAATATAGTTCTCAAAGTTTTAGCTAAAGTAAAATGAGAACAAAAGGAGATTAAGTGGATACAATTGGAAAGGAAGAAGTTAAACTATATCTATTTGCAGATTATATGATTGTATAAGTAAGAGACCCCTGAAATTCTACCAGGGAACACTTACAGCTTATAAATATGTTCAGCAAGGTAGCAAGGTACAAGATTAAATAAAAAAAAATCAATAGCCTTTCTATATACTAATGTTAAAGGGGCTGAAAAAGAAATAATGGAAACATCACCCTTTATAATAGCCGCAAATAGCATTAAATATCTCAGGGGAACTCCAATCAAAGAAGTAGCAGACCTGTTTGACAAAAATATTAAATCACTAAATAAGAAAATTAAAGAAGTTATCAGAACATGGAAAGATCTCCCATGCTTCTGGACAGGTAATATAAACACAGTAAAAATAACAATCTTACCGAAAGCAATTTAAAGATTCAATGCAATCCCCTTCAAAATCCCAACACCATTTTTACAGACACTGCAATAACAGTACTCAACTTCATATTGAATAACAGGAAACTCAGGATTGAGAATACAGTCCTGCTCAATAAAAAACTTCAGGAGGCATCACCATTCATGATTTCCAGCTATCCAATAGATCTACAGTAGTAAAAACAGCCTGATACTGGCATAAAAGCTGACCCTTTGATCAATGGAATCAAATTGAAAATGCTGACCTTAACTCACATGCATAGAAAAACCTAATTTTTGACAAAAGGCCAAAAATGTTCAATAAAAAGATAGTAACTTTAACAAATGGTGTTGGCATAACTGGATGGTAGTATGTAGAAGGATTCAAATAGATCCATATTTATCATCGTAGACAAAACTCAAATCCAAGTGAATCAAAGACCTTAACATAAACCCAGCTAAACTTAACTTGATAGAAAAGGAATTGAAAAATATCCTTCAATGCATTTGCACAGGTAACCACTTCCTGAATATAACACTAGTAGTACAAACACTAAGAATAACAATTAGTAAATAGAACCTCCTGAAATTCAGAAACTTCTGTAAGGCAAAGGATACAGTCAATAAGACAAAATGACAGCCTACAGAATGGGAAAAGATCTTCACCAACCCTCCATCAGACAGAGGACTGATCTTGAAAATATAGAGAGAACTCAAGAAACTAGAGCCTCAAAACCTAAATAATCCAATTAAAAATTGGGGTTCAGAGCTAAAAAGGGAATTTTCAACAGAACTACAAATGTCTAAAAGGCACTTTAAAAGTTGTTCAAAATTATGAGCCATCAGAGAAATGCAAATCAAAACAACTTTGGGATACCACCTTACACATGTTACAATGGCTAAAATCAAAAACACAGATGACAGCATGTGCTGGGGAGGATATAGAGCAAGGGAATGCTCCTCCATTGTTGGTGAGATTTTAAATTTGTACAGCCACTCTGGACTGATGTATGGCAGTTACTCAGAGACCTAGGAATCAATCTCCCCCATGATCCAGAAATACCAGTATTGGTCATATATACCAAGGATGCACATTCTTATCCCAAAGGCTTTAGTCCAACTAAGTTCATAGCAGCATTATTTATAATAACAAGAATCTGGAAACAACCCAGATGCCCCTCAACTGAGAATGGATAAAAATATTGTGACATTGTGGTACATCTACACAATGGAGTACTACACAGTAGTTAAAAAAAAAGTAGACTAAAATTTCAGGCAAATGGTTGAATTTGGCAAGTATCCTTCTGAGCTAGGATCACATCCCAGAATGATATGCATGGGATGTACTCACTTATAATTGGATTTTTAGCAAAACAGCAAAGAATACACAAGCTGAAAATAACAGCCCATGAATAGCTTGGAATCAGAAGGAATTTAAGAGAAATATCAAGGGATCCCACTATGAAGACAAAATAGAGATCTCCTTAGAAAATTGGCATAATAATGGTAAAATGATGACAGAGAGGTAGGAATTAATCATGAACGAAAGAAAAGGTTGATTAAGAGGAGCAACAAAGAGGTAGAAAAAAGAGATGGATATCTTGATAGAGGAAGTGAATGAGGGGTTGGAAATAGGCCGGGTACTAGAGAAACCTCCAAGAACTCACAGGATGTACCTGGCTTAGACTCGAACCAAAAGTGGAGAAGGTGCCTAACAGGACTTCCCCTATAATCAAATGACCATCCCTCAGTGTCATTGCAGAACCTTCATCCAGTAATGAATAGAGGCAGAATCAGAGATCCATAGCTAAGCACCAAGTTGAGCTACATAGGTCTAGCTAAACAGAGAGAGGAGAGAGTCTAAGTAAATAAAGAGACAGTGATTTGAGGAGTCCCACAGAGAGGGTTGTCTTTATCTCCGGGGAGCTCACTGGATCAAAAACAGCCATTGGGGAACCATCAGGAAAAAGAACCAAACCCTCCAAAGGTAGATGACTGTAAGTTGACATGGGCAATATGTGGAACCTTGTAGAGTAGGATAAGACTGAGTTCCTGTGCATGACCTGGCATGTTTGAGCCCATTCCCTACAGAGGAACACCTAATCCAGTCCTAATATGTTGATGAGGGGATTAGTTCTGCCTCAAATGGATATACCAGACTAAACTGACCCACCTGGGGACTCCTTAACCTCCTTGGGGAAAGAATGGGGGGATGGGCTGGGGAAGGCTGAGGGAGAACTAGAAGATATTGGGAGAAGGGAAGGGAGCACAAGCAGTGGGATACATGGAAAAAAATATATAAATTTTAAAAAATATCACCTTCTGCTTCTTCTACATTAGAATGTTTAGCTCTTGCTATTGTAAAATGTGGGGATATGTTTCAAATATAATAAAAAATAGTCTAAAATATCAGAGGGATCTATTTACAATCTAGAGGATTAAACAGTCATAACTCACACCTTTAATCTAGCCACAGGGATTGTCTGGGAGTGGTGATCTATGCCCTTAATCCCAGAAAGTCTGAGTTTGAGGTCATCTTAGTTTACAGTAGGAGTTCCAGGCTCCCAGGAAGGCAGTGATGGTGCAAAGCCTTAATTCAATGAAGAAGGTATTTATGGCAGGCATAGAAAGATAGAGCAGACAAAAGAAGCCAGGAGGAGTGAGGCTGGGGAAGCTGGAAGACAGCTGGGTGAGATCTTACTTTTACTCACTGATATCTCAGCTTTTCTCTAAGATCTGGCCCAGAGTTTCCTTCATTTGAGCAACACTTGGTGTCCAACTTTGGGGCACAAATTATTTCCCTCCCTAAGCCCCCCCCCCCCAAAAAATGGTGCTTTCCAGCCAGAGAAATACTTGGCCATAGGAGTAATTACTGGCTGGCTAGGCTTTCTGTTATGAATTAGCCTCAAGTCATAGGCAGACCAACCACATGTGATTCCCTTTCACTTTCACCTGGGTAAGTTATTAAGACAGTGGCCTCCTTCTCCTGGTGGGTTGTAGGTTGTTTCTTTTGTTCTTTTTGGACCCTTTCTTAGGCTGCTATCACACTAGTTAGCTGCCCCACTTCACAGTCATTTGAAAATCACACACAACAAATTTGTGAGTAAGTTGATTTTTGGAACTTGTTTAAGACAATGAAGGGTGTTTTGTCCTTCTGTGGTCTTTCTCTAGAAGACGTGATACTAGAACCAGTGAAGGAAAAGATAAATAAAGTAGCTTGACTACTATGTATTTGCATATGTTTATTCTTTAATTTTTTAAAGAAAATATTTTATGTATATGTGTTCTTTGCCTACTCTATGTTTACGAATTATATGTATGCCTGCAATCCATGAAGGTCAAAAAAGAGCATCAGTTCTCCTGAAACTACAATTACTGACAATTGTGAGTCACTATGTGAGTTTAGGAATGAATATTGGTCTTCTGCAACAGCAGCCAGCTTAGGTAAGCACCGAACCATTTCTCCAAACCCATTTTATTCCATTAAAGAAGTCACAGTTTTTAATGTAGAAAAATAATGTTTTTATAGAGTCTAGGTAAAATGGATTAAGCATTCAGGAGATTAAAGGACTGGAATAATAGAGAGTACTTACTCATAAAAGTTAGTTTAATTAAGACTGCATAACTTTATGAATATTAGTTGAAGTGTGAATAATTTAATTCTAAACTGTAAATAATACTAAGACTAGTTTCCAAATTCACACCAAAAGTATGTGGTCTAGTTAGTTAAAAGAAAAGCAGGGAAGGCACTGGTAATGAATACATACATACTTCTGGGAACTGCACATTTATGGTGAGAAATGTGCCTTCTATGAAGTTATTTACCAATGACTAGAGGGAACATTTCTCTCAGAGTGTTTGGAGAATGGACTTTTCAGTTCAAGTTTAAAATAGAGGAATATAATGAAACTGAAGTAAATTGAAGAGAAAATCATTAGAGGAAATGTGTGTTTTTAGAGAAGCTTCATTGCTTTAGCTCATGTTTACACAAAAATGTTCATATACAATTTTCATACAATACAATTTCTAGAAATGTTTTTATTTTCCTTTTGTATCAGAGTGGTTTTAAAATGAAGCCCTTAGATCTTAAGATCCTGCAGTTTAATTTTTAGTGATAGTATCTTTAAATTTGTCATTATAATAAAAATAATCATTAATATTGGAGAAAAATAAATACATAAATTGTTAAAAAAAGCAAAAATAGCTTATTCTCCAAATTTCAATATTTCCATTGTATAATTTTTAGTATATTGTACAGTAAGTTATCAGAGAACTGGTCACCAAAAGAATAGGTATATAAAACACAGAGTTATGAGACTAAAATTAAAATTTTGTAAACTCACTTGCATGGTGACATAGTGTAAGTTTAATAAAGTAGTCTGGAATATTAGAGAACAGAGTCACCCACAGAGCCAAGCCTTGAAGTTCAGGTAATAGTAACCCATACTTGGAATCCATCAACCTAGAGGCAGAAATCCTCTGGATTTCTGTGAGTTCAAGGCCACAAAGACATGCAATGGTTGCACCCACCTTTAATCTTAGTACTAGGAAAGTTGTTTCAGGAAATGGAAACATGTGGAAGAAAAAAAAATTGACAGGAGTAGGTAGAAGGTCTTACCTTTGCCTGAGTGCCCAGTCAGTTTGAGGACCTTTGAAGATAAAACCTACCCTGACTGGCCTGAAGAGTTGGCTATATGAGAACTAGTTGTGATTTGTTCTGTCTCATATTTAAGCTTTTCCCAGTACCTACTCATGGTTTTATTACAATAGCAAACAGAATATGTGCAATACACTTGAGAACTTGTCACCATAAAAGCTACCAAAAAAAAGAAAAGTAAAAAGAAGAAGTAGAAGAAGGAGAAGACAAAAGCAATACATAAATTCCCTAGTGATTTTTATTTTTTTTCTAAAACATAGAATATCTTTGAGAGTATAATTCTGGGTCTTGTTCTCAGTAACTATTATGAAAAATTCAACTGATCTCCAAGCGCACTTTCAACTACTCCAGTAGAGCACATTTGACATTTTTATTGCCCAGTTATGTTGCTCATCCCTTTTATTTTACAGAAGCAGTCTGTGAGGGACTTCTAAATGTTAAACATGGTATGTAAATAAGAAAAGTAGACAGAGATTTTTGAGTAAAGGTTGCATTAACATACAAGACACAGTAAGAGCAAATGTTATCTGCATAGTAAATAATGCTAAGGTAGAAGATGAGGGTTAGGATTCTACCCAGATGAAAGAAAGGGAAGAAAGAAAATATTCATAAATATAAAATAAAGTAAACTTAATACCTGCTTTTTCTATTACTTTTACAGGTTAATGACTTCTGTATTATGTTTTGTCTGCATCCTACATATTAAGAGAATTGGATGTGACATTGACTTGTCCTTGATAAAATAAAGGAGAAGCCATCTTATTTCAGGCTTTCAAATCCAGATAGTTTCTGTAATAAAAAATTTCTGGCCCAGTTTTTCTAGCCTAGTCCTGAGGTTTGGGCCCTCTCACAGCCCCAGTGCCACTTTCCCCAAATTATTATCACACAAAGGCTTATATTAGTTTCATGCTAATTGACATATGGCTAAGACATACTGCTAGCTCTTCCATCATAACTCAGTCTATTTCCATTAATCTCTTTAGCCATGCAGCTCGGTACCTTTTCTCAAAGCATCAAGAATGTCTTCTTTCCTCTGCTTCTGCTGGTGTCTCTCTGGTGTCTCTGTTCTGCTCTTCCTGTTCCCAGAGTTTTCTTAGTCGGGTAGCCCTGCCCTCACTTCCTGTCTGCCTTATGACCAATCAGCTTTATGTTAAACCAGAAAGAGGGACAAATATGTACAGTATAACAATGCAATCCCACTACAGTTTCATAATTCCAATATTATCCAATAAACTATGGTTTAAATTGCACTGTATTAATTGTAATATAAGATAACATTATTTTTATAATAATTAATAATAATAGTAACAATAATAATAATAATAAAAGTACAGGATCTCATATTCAGGTATATCATTATATATAAATCATTCATTTCTTTCTTTATCAAAGTAAATATTAGAAACTAAAAATATAAAAATAATAAAACTAGATATATATAAAAAGGCACTTGAGAGAATATATGCATATATAGAGATGAAAAATAGTTTATATGCAGGAAAGGAACATCTTAAGTAGACTTTAAATTTGTACAAAGAGCCAGAGGCAAGTACATAGGACAAGGCATTGGAGACAACCTAAAAATCTAATATTCAAGATAACATGGGAGTGAAAGCAGAGTTGAGACCAAGAAAGAAGATGGGAATCAAATGATCAAGGTTTTTAATAAAATATATAAAATTGGAAATTAACATTTTGCTCAGAGCCAACTTTAGGCTTGTTTTTCCCAAGCTCACTGGAGATATTCAAAATAATCAAATAGGCTAGTCTGTCTGGGGCGTATTCATCACATTCAGCTAGCGGGGAGGTTTTACATGTTTTAGGGTAATGACATGGATGTCAGCAAAAAATATCTACAGTACTGCTGAACTTCAATTTTTATATCTTATTGTTTGTAATAATTTATTTGATTTTAAATTGTGTGTACGTATATCTTAATGGAGGGTGGGTATGTGCCCATGAGTGTGTACAGCACTCAAGGGAGGGGAGAAGAGTCATATCTTCTGAAGCTGTAGTTACAGGATGATATGTGCCACCCAGCATGCTGCTCTGCTTGGAACCAAACTCAGTTCCCATGAATGGGTAGCGATACTGTATCTTAACTGAAGAGCCAACTCTCTAATCCCAAATTTCAATTCTTTTAGTAAATTTTTTAAAAGAATATAGTGATGGTATAAAGAATGTTAGATGCTTATTACTGACTAGTAATATATAATGGAATTCTAAAATTTATCATCTTTATAACTTAATTCATCTATATCTTGATAAAATTAATTACTGCTGAAAGTTACTTTGTGTATACTGATGGTGAAGCTAGTCCTTATCAATAATTCAGAACTTCACTGGCTACTGACATACAGAGATAATGCTGAGTTGTTTCCATCTGCCATGTGTGACAGTGGCCTGAATAAAGATAGCCTTAAAAAGAATACATAAGCACAGAGGTAAAACTACTTATTTTAACATTCCTTCATACCATGTGAGTGAAGAAACAGTCTAGGAATAGAAGGCACAGGAATGTAAAGGGACACCTGCTATTTTCAATTATACCTCTACTTTTCTCTCTCTATTAACAAACATTGACATTCTAAACTATTCCATGCCCTGACTGTTCATATACTCTGTCCTATATGAACATATATGTCCTATATGAACTCTGTCCTACTCTTCAGCTGGACCAGGAGCTCAACCCAGTGCTTAGCAATCAATCTGTTTCTGCCTCCATCAATTGTTGGATAAAGGTTCTATAATGACAGTTAAGGTCGTCATTCATTTGATTGTAGTAGAAGTCCGGTTTAGGCACCCTCTCCACTATTGCTTGGAGTCCTAGCCAGGAACACCTTGTGGGTTCTTGGTTGTGTCCCTAGCACCGGGTTTCTCTCTAACCCCACAATGGCTCTCTCTATCAAGGTATTTATTTCTTTGCTTTTACTCTCCATTGCTTCTTCCACTCAATCACCTCTTTGTCTCAAAATTTTCCCACCTCCCCTTGCTCGCTCCCACATATGATTCCAGTTTTCTCAGGAGATCTCTGTTTCCCCTTCAGAAAGGGATCACTGGATATCTCTGTAAAGTTACTCCTGTTACCTAGTTGCTTGTGGTTTTGTGAATTATATCTTTTGCTTTATGTCTAAAATCCACTTATGACTCAGTACATACCATGTCTGCCTTTCTGGGTCTGTGTTACTTCACTAAGGATGATACTCTCCAGATTCATTCATTTGCCGACAAATTTCAGGATGTCATTTTTGCTTTATTTTCTGGCTTCATGGAGCCCATTCCCTACACAGCAACACCTACTTCAGCCTTGGTAATAGGAGCCAGGACTCAGACCTACCTCAGCTGGATATGCCAGACCAAACTGACTCACCTTGAGTTTCCTTGCCCTACTGGGGAATAGTTGGGTGGATGGAGTTTGAGGAACCAGAGGGAGGACTGGGAGCCCTGGAGAGGGGAAGCAGTGATGTGTATGGAAAAAATTTTAAATAAAAAAAGTGCTTAAAAAAGAGAGAATATTATAACTAGACAAATAGTTTAAATCTCCCTTTGCTGAATTCTCCTTTCAGAAACAAAAATAGACTAATATGAGCATGTGTTGATAGAGTACAAAACCTTTTGTTTTGGGAACCACACAAACGGTATGTTCAATTTTGATATTAGATCCCTGGTATCTGATTTACCTATGGTGGTGTAAAATAAAGTTGTTGTGGGAAACTGAACCTGGTTTCTCTGCAAAAGCAGCAAGTGATTCTATCCACTGAGCAATCTTCCATCTCCAGAAGGAATTTACTTTTGTAAAAGTGACAGATTTACAACCCAATTTGTTACAATGTGGTTTCTTGGTCCCAGGCAGCCAGAGACCCAGACCCACACACCTGCATGCCAGACCCATTAGCTGCCCGCTACTGCTGCTCAGGACCCCAGAAATTACTCAGACGCTTATATTAACCTTATGCAGTTTGGCCTATGGCTCAGGCACAGTGCTACCTAGCTCTTACATCCATCTACCCATTTCTAATAATCTGTCTGCCATGAGGCCTGTGGCTCCCCTGTGCTCCTTACATGTTGCTCCTTGGGTGGCTTGCTCGATCTGCCCCTGACTCAGTCCTTTCTTTCCTACCTATTCTGATTCCTCTGCCTACTTTTTCTACGGTGCCTGTCAAGGGCCAAAACAGCTCCTTTATTTAAAGATTGAGATTCACAGCATACAGAAATGCATTCCCACATCACTTTCCCTTTTCTGTCTAATCAAAAAGGAAGGTTTAAATTTTAACATAGCAAAATTACATATAACAAAATAGCTATCAAGCAAGAATTACAGTCACTATACCTAGTCTATTTGTATTTAGCAAAATTAAAGAAAATACTCTATCATCTACCTTATTTTTATGAATCTCAAGATTCATATCCAATATACCTTTCAAATGACTAAGAAAAACTGTACCTTTAACTATCTAATCTTCAACTACATCAAAGACCACAGAAGGATATATTTACCCAAGTATACCAGAAGTGCAAGCGACTTCTAAGATCAAGAAAGGACAGAGATGACACCTAACTGCCGGGACAGTCACCCAGAGATCCTTTATAAAGTTGGGGCATCCATCTTCAGCCTATAGGCCCAGAGTCTCTTTTCATTTCAGTGAAGCAGGAAATCTGTTCTGCCCATTCTGGTACAGTTCATCAGTTGATTCTCCTCGAGTCCTGAAGAATGTTTGACAGTTTTCTCTGTAAAGCAGGAACCTGAATGACCGTTTCGGCTTGTTCTGTTAAAGTTCAGAGGTCATCTTCCTATGTAACCTGCTTGTCCAGTTTAAACAGCATACTGTCAAGCAGTCAATATAAGAACAGGTTCTTGTCCAGTGGCTAACCATTGCCACAAAGAGATTAGACTCTACATGTAGTTTCTTTGATACGCATTTTTCTCTTGAAGAAGATTGGTGCTTCCAGGAGCAAATCTGTCTCACTGTCCATAAAAGTCTAAGTTCTTAAAATATTTTAAATGCCATATTCTGTAGGTCTTAGAAGTATTTGAAGATTACCTATATAATTGAATTATATCTTTGTATACCTAAAAATCTAACATGCACTTCTTAATTATAAATTACAAATTTAAATAATTACATAAATATCATATCTGAAACAAGAGTAGAAAAATACATACAGCATAAGAGAACTGACCTTAAGTTTATATCAATAAACCAAAACCCATACCAATGTAAAACATTTCAAGATTAACAGCTGATTTCCTGATTTAAGTAAATTTAATAATCTAATTTTTAAAAAGCTATTTATGTACCATATCCCCCTTCTCTTCTTAGAAAGAGATTAACTATGACCATTAACAATTTATAAGGAAAACAAACACTTATAAGTAATATTTTGGAAATTTGGGCTTAGTTGTCCATTACTACTTCCTGCTGATTAAAGGGCATTGAAAATCTCATGAGTTCTGGAGACTGGATCCTATTCTAAATCCCTGAAGCTGATATAGCCATCTTTCCCATCAGAGTTTTTTTCAGGGGGTCTTGGTTTATGAAACCATATTTGCCTGGAAGCAATCTACAGGTTCTCACCTTCTCTGGAAACAGAAGCAGAACTCTTCCAAAGCAATAAATTCTTAGACACAAATTTCAAAATCAAGATACCTTTAAAAGATATATTCTTGTTTAACTTCATAGTGTTTGCATTTGTAATCCATTTTCTTTCAGCAGTTAGCTCATTAACAGTTAAAAATTAAAAGAACACACAATAACAACCAAAATCCAGATTTTGTGTCTATTTTCTTTTCGTGGCTTATTATATTTTTATTACTCTATTTCTATTTTTAAAGACTTTCTCTACCTTCTTTCTTTTTTCTCTGAAGACTATGTACCTTTTACACACATTGTAACCCATTTATAGGTTTTTATAAAATCTGAATCTGTTTTGTTGTGAATCCTTAATCATTTTCTAACTAGAAGAGCTTTTTAAAATACTCTCATTCTCTTGTCACATAGTTTTTGCAGACACAGCCGAATCAGTAAGTTCTCTTAAAGGGACCACGTTCATAGCCAGCAAACAGAGCACACCCAAGAAAATGCTGCTACTAAGAAACCATCTTTGTTTCCTTTTTGTTCAAAATAAACATAAATCTAAAATCAATCACATGCTAGTAAGTCTGGTGTGAGATTTCAGGGAGTGGCCTGATTGCAGTTTACACTGCCTGCTGCCAGTCCGCTGGCGCCATTTTGAATGTGACCCAGATGCCATGCTTTCTTTGTACAATGACCTGCTTCTTATACACAATTTGGAAGGTGCCTTGGCTCAGTTTCTGTGATCTAGAACCCTTTCTAATCTTTCTCAGGCTTTAAAAGGATAATCGCCCATGTTGGGTGCCATCTGTTACAATGGGGTTTCTTGGTCCTGGGCATCCAGAGGCCCAGACCCTGCTGTGCTAGACCCCTTAGCTGCCCACCACTGCTGTTCAAGCCCCCAGAAATGACTCAGATCCTTATATTAACTTTATGCTGTTTGGCCTATGGCTCAGGCACAGTGCTAGCTACCTCTTACATCTTAAATCAACCCATTGTTAATAATCTTTCTGCCACATGGCCTGTGGCTCACCTATGTTACTTACATGTTGCTCCTTGGGCAGCTTTCTCGATCTGCCCCTGACTCATCCCTTCCTTTCCTACCTATTCTGATTCCTCTGCCTACCTTTTTTCCAGTGCCTGTCAAAGGCCAAAACAGCCCCTTAATTTAAAGATTGAGATTCACAGCATACAGAAAGGAATTTCCACATCACCAGTTATATCAAGAACCTATGTTTTCTATGATATGTAACCCCCCCACACAAAATAACCTAGGCCAAACTCTTCCTTTCCGAGAAAGAGCCTGACAATGGTATATTATTCCACATTATGAAATAATAAAGATATGCAAATTAATTTTTTCTTTAAGGTCAAGGCAGTTACCAAACTATGTCTTTTTAATTTGCCACCCCATCTAGGCATTGTTGACATGAAATACAATTCAGGGTAAGTTCTCTTCTTCAAATTCTATGGAATTTTCTAAATAAATATTTACCTAGTCAGTATTGTTCAGATTCAATATAACCCCACAAAACAAAATAAAAACAAACAAGGAAGAAAAAAAACTCATGCAACAAAAAATTTGAAATTCTCAGTACTCTCACTACAAGTGTTTTGACTATATACCACAAATAAAACTTTGGGGATCTGCTTTATAAAGAGAAAGTTCAGAATTGGTGTTTTATAGCTGCATCTTTGGACTGCTGGGCCATTTCTACTGGGTCACACCTATCTTAATGGATGTGATGACATTACCACAATTTCCTTCCCTGGCTTTAATCACTTTCTAATTATCTAAAGAGAATCCATTGACTAAGTATTTGGTCCATTCTACTTGTTCTAAAAGCCTTATGGTCACTTCTTGTCTGTGCTGATTTGAATAATTTTTAATAATTTTATTTCCTCTCTTTACTCCTCCCTCCCTTTCTTTCCTTCCCTTTATCTTTAATTCCTTCCCTTCCCTTTTTTCCTTTATTCCCAACTCCTTCCCTTCCTCTTCCTTCCTTCTTCATCCTTCCTTCCATTCCTTACCTTTCTGATTAAAAAGCCTTTTCTAATTTATATAACTCAGAACTTTTGATCAAAAGACAGCACTGTTAATTCCATCTCCTCCAATTTCTCTGTCATTTAAGGGTATGGTGTTGGATATTATGTCATTCTATCAGCCTCAATTTATTTAACATGTGGACTAGGAAAACAGGACACACTTGTAGTGTAGGTGTTAAACTGATATGAGAATTATGCAACATTTAATAACAATTTAAACTGTTTATGTTCCATTAAATGATTAAAAATATTCCAGGGTCAATAAAATGGCTCAGAAAGTAAAAACTCAGAAACCCAAGGACAAAGCCAAGACAGATGGCAGAGAAGAAGGAGAAGTATTACTCTCACCTCCAAATATATTCAATGTAATACTTACCCACAAACACACACCGCATATACAGTGGACACACACACAAATACCCATAAAACATTTTCTGTAATTATGCATCTTTATTTCCAGAAGGCTGTTACAGAATTTTAGAGTGCTTTATAATAAGTCTGATCATGCTAGTGCATGAGTGCTTTTAGTCAATACATTCTAGTATTTTATCAGAAACAATATTGATTTGAAAAGAAAAACACCCTTAATAAATATAATGTCCATCATAACTTCTCTCTAACCCTAAAGCAGCAGTCTCTAACAATAGCAGTACATTTCAACTAGGATGTTACCATGAAAGACACAAACAAGTTTGTATACCTCCAGCATTTTGACAATTAATTACCAAACAATATAGAATGTGAAAACTCTCACCTGATAATTTTGATTGAAAGCCTCTAGACAGCAATGCCAACCACTGAATCACTGTTTTTTCCCTTAAATATAAAGTAAGCCACCAGCTTTAGTTAACAATCTACAACAGGTAAATCAATTTCTAGGGCTTGCTTTGTAAGAATTATTATTAAAATATATGCTTTCCTCACCGGAGCTTCCCATTCTCTTGGACAGTCAGGGCCTTTGAAGTTCTTAGACAAGCAAGTGTTTAACTTAATTAGACTCATCCTATCTTTCATGTGCACATTTCAGGAATTATAGAGGAAGTATGTAAGCCAGGCTTTGTTATCTTCCTTCCCTGAGAGTGAACCAGGGGTTTTCTACAAATGTATCCCTCATCTCCCAAGGTATTTGTAGTCAACACTTACTGCATGTTTAAACTTCAGTTCTTAATAGCAAAAACCTCTGTATAGGAAATCAAACCACACAGACGCAGGTGCAGCTATGAGTATTATATGTAGCATGCTCCTTCTCGGGTGACTGTTAACTTGATGATGTACAGAGACAGTCCAGAATCACACTCTATATGCCCAGCTCACTGTCTATGATGTGTGTTTTTAAACAGTACAGCTAAGATTGCTCATGAGGAGTACTCAGAATATAAACTCAGAGACAAACTAAATGACATTGGGAGTTTTGATGATCATGTGAGTGTTTGCTTAGGAAAAGTTTTATTTATGTAAATAAAGTTAACTGTAATGTAATAGATATCTTCTGTGTAGGATATTCTTGTCCTTAGAAAATGTGACTTTCATCTGCTTCAGGACAATCAAGACAAAAATCATAAAGGTTAAGGGGAAAATGGAAGAAAAAAAAGATTGAAGAAGTTGGAGAATAAGAACAGCATGGTAGAGAAAGAAATATGGGGAGGGATAACTAATACTAAAGATCTTTTGAAAATTCTTACAGAAGCCTACTATTATAGACACTTCTTAAAACATATACAAATACAAAATAAATTTAAATAAAAGTTAACCTATAATAAAGTACATTGTCCCAACTACATAATGTATATTACAAAATAAAGATTCTGGTACCAAGAGTAGATTATCTTCATTTGAGTTATTGGCCAATGAAGGCCCTAGGGAAACCAGAATTGTCAAATATTGAGGCTGATTTATTCAAAGGAAGAATTGACAACTGTTTATTCAAAAGGCTAGAATACATAATGTTCAATAATCTGGGATCTTTCTATATTTGGTGAATCCAACTCCCTTACCTAAATATCCCAGACTCCTGAGCATTGTTTCTCAGTCAATATAACCCATCCTTATAAAAGAGATTCAATTCACTTTGCAAAATAGTTTGCTGTTACACTTATTACAAACCCTTCTTTCCTAAACCCTTTTTCTGACCATTGTTTCTTAGATAAGAAAACCCATCCTTATGCTTAGTACCAGCTCTTCCTCCCTGGGCACTTGTCCCAAGCTCTGTTTCTGTGTTAATAGAACCCATTTGGGGGAGGGGAGAGGTCACAGGTGCTCTATTAAAAAAATGTACTTTACGAAGGTGTTTTGATGTACCTATGTCTTAAGCTATGTTGTGATAATTGTCATAACATTTTTGTACAAATTTTGCTATGTTTAAATATGTAAAAACTAAGCTGTTGAGGTCAGACTCCAGAAGTATAGAGCAGCTCATCTAAGTCATACATAACTGAGTTTCATTCTTGCCTTTCATTGGTGTTTTGTTGCTGGCCTTGATGCCTACATGTATTCCATCAGTGTTCGTGGTTACCTTCCAGAACTTAATGTTAGACCGAATTTCTGAAGACACCACATACTTACATCATAACATGCAGGGAAATTGAGCCATTAGTCAAATGTAAGCTTCATACCTCTGGCTAGCATTTGTAGTTCTGGAAGTTACTCTGATTCTGAAGGAGGAAAGTAATCATTTTTACCCAGCTAGCAATGCTGTGGACTATAATAACAACCTGCCTAGCAATATCTGCCTATCTGTGCAATGATGGTATAAATATATAGAAGTAACCCACACTTCTGTTTGGATTTAAAGTATGTGACATGATATCGACACCATATCAGACACTGAATGAAGCCAAGAATTCGAGGCTAGTAGATAAGTCTTATGGGAATTATACTGTTACTCTATTGGCTTAGCAATATAATGCCTTCTGATGACATATTACTACACCCATAGTTCACTGTACTGTTAAACTCTCATTAGAGAAGTTTCTTTTTTCAGCATAAGGTAATTAAGACAGAAACACACAGCTTGTCAATACGCAGAGAATAAAGGACCTTGGAGTACTAAACTCTATCTAAATGGGATGTCTCTATCAAACCCCAACCACCTAGTCACAGGTGTTCAAGCCAAAGTAATTTTTTTGAATGTGAAACAGATTAACCACATGCTGATGCGGGCTCCATACATACGAGTAGTTGGCAAACTCAAACTGGAGTCTATGGTTTATTTTTCTAAGGGAGAGAATATGACTGAAGTTGGCTGATATGGAAGAATTTGGGAGACGATCAAGGAGGGAATGTATATTACCAAAATACAGTATATGAAAATCTCAAATGATAATTAAAATCATTACTAAATTTAATTTTATGCAGGACTGAAACACTGAAAGCATTCTATTTTGGAAATAAGATTATAATCTCTATGCTGTCTTTTACGTTGTGCAGTGCATCTTCCCTTGGGTGAGAGCTTTTCAGTTTAATGTCACTCAATTTGCCTACTTTTGATTTTGTTATTAGTTCTTTGGAAGTTGCATTTGATACCAGGAGATAAAACCAGAGGCTAGATCAGCTCAGAGTTTAAGGTCTCTGGTATTATGTTTATGTCTTTTATCCATTTAAATTGAGTATTATATGAAGTATACGACAAAGGCTAAATTTTATATTTTTCTATGTGAAAATCCTGCTGTTCCAGAATCAATTATTTATTAAACTATCCTCTCAGTGTGATGTAAATTTAGCACTTCTCTCAAAGACCAACATGTGGCTATTTCTCCTGGTCTCCATTCTATTTCCTCAGTCTGTTTCCATTATCATCCCCTCTTTTTATCATTACTGAATTTTTTTGAAAATTAATTTGAAGTTAGATTGTGATGTCTCTTGACATTTTTCTACCATTGCTTTTATTATTAATTAATTGTTCTTCTCCTTCCATCTTGTTCATTCCCATTTGTGGGGTCAATTTATCTCTGTAGTCTGTTCTGCAACTTACAGATCTTCTAGCTCAGATTCCTGAGTGCTGAGACCACGAAAGTGCCAACATGTACACCTAGGTTTGTTCTTGCTCATGATTACATTGATTCTTGAGTCATTTTATGATTCCCCATGTGAACTTGCTTTCTGCCTAGTATTTGTGTGAAAAATGACACTGGAATTTTAAATGACCAATTTGCATAAGTATTTGATTAAAGATACATTTGTTATTTCCATAACATTAATTATAATATTAATTGTACTGATGTAATTATCCAGAGACTGCAGGTACCAGAGAGAAGTCTCATCATTTGAGCTCTCTCAATGTTCTAGTGTAGGAAACTAGGTTTGGCTCTCAGTTCCCATTGGGTCACTAACAACAATCAATAACTATAGATACAAAGAATTCAGTGTCCTCTTCTGCCCTCCACAGGAACTGCACAGATGTGGTAAACAAATGTTCAGATATGAAACACATTTAAAATAAAAAATAAGTCCTTAAATTATCTGTTGAATAGAATTAACTATTGTAAATAGTCCATAAACAAAATTGTATTGATTTATTGTGAAGTGTAGTATGAGATTTCTGGCCTGGACGTTCCGGCCTAACCTCAAGGTTTAAGACCCACAGATCTACAGTCCCACAGAGACACACAGATGCTTTCAATAATTTGAGGCTGATTGGCTTCAGGCCCAGGCATATCACTTACTAGCTATATACCCTTCATCTAACCCATGAATTTTAACTTGTTCAGCCATATGGCTGGGTACCTTTTCTTAGAGCAGAATAGTTGTCCTCTGCTTCTTCCAGCTTCTCTCTGGCTTTCTGCCCTGTGCTTCCTGTTCTCAGACTTTTCTTAGTCTGGTAACCCTGCCCACACTTCCTGCCTGCCTTTGTCCAATCAGCACTTTTTATTAAACCAGTGGGTGGGACAATTATTTACAATGAAACAACAGAATCCCCTACAGTGGAGTGCTGTTTAATTTGTTTATTTATTTCATGCTTTAAGGAAGTGTTTCTTGAAAATAATCTTCAGCTCATTCATGTTTAATCAGTTTATTCATTACTGCTAGGTACAGAATGCCTCCTTCTGTGCTGCCCACTGTTTCAGACCCTTCCTCAGTTCTTGTTCTTATTTGGATAGAGGAAAGCTGTGGTATGGTTCTGATTGACTTTGATGCATCTACCACAAGTTATTCCTTACAGAGTCCATAAGAATTTACTAAACATTTTACAATGTTCAATTTTAAACCCATAAGGTCAAAGCTGAAAATATAAATACTTTTTTCAGACAGTCCCTGTCATGGTTTGTTTAAGGTCATCAAAGTTTGAACCTTGAGATTAAAAGTCTCTTGAATTGTTTTAGTGGTAGTTAATATTTTTCTTTCAGCTTTTTAAATAGACTAACAAATTATTTATTTAGCACCACAATAATATGAGAATATTACAAATTTGATTATATTTTTGCTTTTATAATAAATTATACTATCATATGATTTTGGGGTTGCTAGGTAATATTATTTCATCACTTGAGAGACTTTCTGCTATTTCCTAAAAGGCAAACACTCTTATTTTTTCTCTATGAAAACTCTTCTCTCTCTTGATCTTCCAGAGTTAACTTGTTCATACATAATATCCCTGGATAGCAGTTACTTATTTTCTGCTCAATATTTTCAGAATTCCTAAGGACAGGACAAGTATATATATGTTTGTGTGTATGAAAACAACAAAATATCATATGCTAGACAATTTATTATAAATCACTTATTTGCTTTATGGTTTCAGAAGGTTAGTGTCTGCGGTGGTAGAGCAAAGGCATGGCAGCAGAAACATCTGAAAGCTTACATCTAGTGACACATTCAGAAGGCAGAAAGAGAGAGAAGGAAAGGGAGGCAAAGAGGAAGGGGGAGAGGAGAGAGTGAGGAAGGGAGAGAGACAAAAACACAGAGAGAAAGGTACTGGAAATAATATGAGATTTTTAAACCTCAACATCCACTCACATTGACACACCTCCTCTAGCAAAGTCATACCTCCTAATTCTTCCGAAGCAGTTCCACCAAAGAGGGAACAAGTATTCAATTGTATGATTCTATAGGGTCAATTTTATTCAGACCTCCACACCCTCTTATGTGAGAAGTTACCTTTTCCTTATCACTTTTGAAGAGTTACTGTAGTCTGTGCTGGTGCAGATCTCTTGAAGTTCCCTCTATTTGAAGTTATTTATAGATGCTATGTATGTGGTTGTTAAGTTTCATCTTCAACTTAGAATTTTAACCATTATTTCTTATATTAATTTCTGATATTCTGATCTCGCTTAGTTCCAGCCAAAAGATTGTTGGAGAAGTGATATGAGCTGATTTTAAGCATAGCATTAAATCATTTAGTTATCCCCACTCGGTATAGATAAATGCAGGCCCTATTCATGCCTCTATAGTTCTTATAAATTTATTTGTACATTGATATTTTTGATTTAGAGGACCTGTACTCCTGATTTCCTCCAGCTCCATTTCATCCCACATTCTATCTGCCTCCATTTTCACAAAGCCACAAGGTCCCCTGAGTTCTGAAAGAGGGGGTATTTGATGGAGACATCTGTTCTAGGCTAAGTATTCCAAGTTCTCTCACTCTTTTCACAATGTTTGTCTGTAGGCCTCTGCACCTAAATCTATTTTTCTGCTGGGGAAATTCTTCTTGATGTATGTGTACTGAGCGCTTCTCTATGAGTATGTCATAGATATCACACAGTTATCTTTGGGTATAACATACTATGAGTATGTAGAATATTATTGGGTGTCTTTGTATTGCTACACGTATTTATTTAGAATGGAATTATTTGGTTTCATACCAGTTTCCTAGCTATCTACTCTCAGGTCCTTGCTTATACAACCAGTGTCCTGTATGGGTTCCATCTTATGTAGTGGGCATTAAGTTCAATAAGATATTTTTTGGTTACTGCTACAGGCTTTGTAACACCATTGCATTAAATAGATCTTGCATGCAGGAGACCATTGTAGATTAAGGGGTTCATGGCTGTGTTACTATTTATGTTTTTCCTTTGATAGAGTTCATTCCTGTATAAAAGATACAAGAATATATGTGTGAAGTCTTACAGCTCTAATTCTTCCTGAAGAGCCAACTATGGCTCTGATTCATCCCTGGAATTTCTAGCCGATGTCTGTTATTGGTAATAGGGTTGGATTATTTTTGAATTGGTGCATTAAGCTCTTCAAGGAGACAGCTAAATGTTATGACTCTTATTTCTTCCAGAAAGGAAATATAAAGGCTGGGGACAGTAGCTGGGGCATCGTCTAATTTGCATTAAGAGGGATGCTCCTGTCATAAGGCTTCATACATGATAGTAGGAACCTATAGCTAAGCTCCTAGTTTGAGCCTCAGTTATCATGTTTGGTGAGGGGAGAGGGCTTCTAGCACAAATATGTCCCAAGGGTCACTCTAGAGGCATCACGGATTAGAGACAGCTTTTACATAAGGTCAGTACTCCAGGCCCAGGCACATTTTCTAGATAAAGACAACTAGAGAACAGAAAATTGTGGTATTATATTGTTTTTGTTCTAAGAAATAAAGTTTCCCTGAATATCAGAGGGTAGAACCAGCTGCAGAGGCCAAGTAGTTGTGGTGCACAACTTTAATCTTAGCATTTGGGAGGCACAGGCAGACAAATTTTTATAAGTTCAAGGCTACACTGCACTAGCCAGTCAGTGGTGGCACACATCTTTAATCCCAACACTTGGAAAGTTGAGATAGAAAGTGATATGGCTGGGCAGAGAAAGGAATATAAAGTTAGAGAAGACAGAATTTCAACTGTATACTTCACTTCCCTCTTTCAGCTGAAGACTCTGAGGCTTTCAGTGTGAGGATTTGGGGAAACAGGATCTTCCTCACCTTTTGACCTGAGGATTCAGTTGTGGGGAAAATTTTCTCTAGTGCCTTGTTCTTTATTTCTATAATCTTTCAGCATCTACCCCAATATGTATGTGTGTCTGTGTGTGTCTGTGTGTGTGTGTGTGTGTGTGTGTGTGTGTGTGTGTGGTGTGTGTGTGTGTGTATGTATGTGTGTGTGTGGTGTGTATGTGTGTGTGTGTGGTGTGTGTGTGGTGTGTGTGTGTGTGTGTGTGGTGTGTGTGTGTGTGTGTATGTATGTGTGTGTGTGTGGTGTGTATGTGTGTGTGTGTGTGTATGTATGTGTGTGTGTGTGTGGTGTGTATGTGTGTGTGTGTGTGGTGTGTGTGTGGTGTGTGTGTGTGTGTGGTGTGTGTGTGTGTATGTATGTGTGTGTGTGTGGTGTGTATGTGTGTGTGTGGTGTGTGTGTGTGTGTGGTGTGTGTGTGGTGTGTGTGTGTGTGTGTGGTGTGTGTGTGTGTGTGTGTGTGTGTGTGTGTCTGTTACGAATCTTTTTCTGTATTAGATTTCTATACTATCCCTCAGATGGCTCTTAATTTATCTGTCTCTTCCTCTATTTCCTCCCTTGTCCTCCTCCCCACTTGATCCTCTAGCTCCAGACCCTTTATTCATTCACAACTATTCTATTTCTTTTTCCTAGGGAGACATATATGCCCCTCCTCAGACCCTTACTATACATAACCTCAGTGGTTATATGGATAATTGCTTAGATATAATTGGCATAAAAGCTAATATCCACATATAAATTAATACATGCTATATTTCTTTCTGTATCAGATATACTTCTGTAAAGATGATCTTTTTCCTAGTTCTATTAATTTACCCATAAATTTGATAAGTTAATTCTTCATTTGGAGATGATAAATAATTTATTTTGTTAAATGTACCACATTTTCTTTATCCATTTTTCTTTGAGGGACACCTAGGTTGTGTCCAGTTTCTGGCTATTATGGACAGACTATCAATGAACTTGTACAAATAAGGGTATCTGTAGTAAGATTTAGCATCCTTTGTGTATAACTTGAAAGTACATCTCAAGGTAGGGAGATTCCCATCCTCATATGCAACTGTCACACTTGACTCTTGCCTTTAGTAGTTATTACCACAGTGTTCATTATTTACGCAGGGACAGACAAGCAACAGTGGTTATTTACAAACATTGAGAGTATTTTGTAATGCAAAGCATGGCAGAAGAAAGCAAGTGAGACTTCCCTTGTGACTGCTACCACTACCCAGTGCCAACTCTAAGGGGCCTGATAAATCTAAGAATCAATATGAGCATCAGCATATGAACAGGATAATTCTAAGATTCAATATGGACTTTTAGATCATCAGGTACAAGTTGCTGCTAAGCCTCACTACAAGTTGCTCATTGAGCTCCATATGCATGATGTGGCACCTGTGCACATATATTCACAGACACAAAATAAATATTAAAAATGTAATTTAAACAATTTATATTAAAAATTAATTATTGACATAAATATAATATATAATAATTTAATAAAATTTATTAAATTGTTGGTAATTGTAAAATATTACAACTCAGAGCTCATCAAATTTCACTTGAATGTTTATTTTGGCAAAGAAGTGTCCAAGAGATCCACACTCATAGCCCCTTTGCTTAGTTATTCCAGAGGCAATGTCAGAGGAGCAGCAGGTGGGTGGCAATTGAGGTTCTAGTTGTCAGCCTATCAGAAACAAAACAAGACAAAACTCTCTACACACTTAAGAAATAGGATGTAACTTTTTATATGCCTATATTGTCTGAAAGATTCTGTTGGGCTATTTAAGTGGTGGAAGAAGAGGGAGTAAATGAGAACAACAGGAGAACAGCATGAAACAATAATAAAGAAGGACTCCATCAGGAGAGTGTTTGAGTGTCTTTTTTCCTAAGCCTCTTAAATAGAAAAGTCATAGTTTCCCTGATATAGATGATTTTCCTTCAAAGCCTGTCCTGCCTTAGATGCTGGCCTCCTGAGTTGGTGACAAATATAAATGGAAAACTATCTGAGCCTTGGTTCTACATTATGCTCTTTGCACATCATATCATTTATGCAGAAGTGTCTGTGAACAATGTAGATACAGTTAACAGTTGGTATATGGGAAGGACAAGTGAAGAGAGGATTCTGGAAGAGTGAGTGTAAAGACACAGAAAGGGGTCATTGTCTGACACTTTTTCTAATGCTTTGGTGAATTCTTAAGATGGATTACATCTTAGAATGTTTAAGGAATGTACACAACATTTTTCAATTACGTACTGTCCATGTAATTATTGCTGGTAAAAAAAATCGATGAACATCTCTACTTTAAATGAATTTGTATCTCATCTTTAAAGTAATTTTTGTGAAATTTGATATTATTAATTTTTTTTAATAGAATGGCCACATGAGGTGTTTTTCTACATTTTCTAACATTTAAATAATGCATCTTGCTCAAAGTTTTCTTTTCATTTTAACTATAGTACACTGTCAATTTACAAAACATTTTTAGTTTCCAATAAAATTCAACAATAATGATCAGTATTGCATCAGCTGTTATTAATGAGTTTGGTAAAAACTGTAAGAGCCAGAGGAGATGTGAAAACACCAGGAGAAGACCCTCTAAATCAACTGAGAAAAGCTCATAAGAACTAACAGATGCTGAAGTAGCAAACAAAGGGCCTACACAGGTCTTACCACATCCTCTGCAAACATAGCGTAGATTTCTATTTAATATTCTTATGAGACTCCTCATTGTATGAGAAAATGTCTCTGATTCTTTGACTCTTTGACTCTGTTCCTTCTGTTTGTTTGCCTTGCCCAACTTCAATGGGATGGTTTTAATTTACATTATTATATTTTATTTTTGTTATCTCTTAGAAGACTTCAAAATCCTGAGCTCTGAGGGAAGGGATTTGATAGAGACATCCTATTTACATATGTGTGCTTCAAGGTCTCTCTCCCTGCTTAATGTCTAGTTGTGGATTTCTTCTGCACGAGGAATGTTCTCTGATGATGGCTAAAAAAGGCACTGATCTATGAGTATAGCAGAGTATAATTAAGAGCCATTATATTACTACCCTAGCTTTTATACCAGCAGTATTTGATTTTAACCTAATTATATCTGAACTATGTAGTTTCTGTTTCTTAGTCACCAAGAAGTGTTATATATGGGTTTCATCTCACAGAGTGGGCTTTAAATCAAATTATACATTGTTTAGTTACTCCCAGAAGCTTTGTTGCAGCATTTACTTAGCATATTTTGCAATTAGGTCATTAAAAATAGTTCTCAACATTTATTTTTATTTTATGAGCTTGATTGTTCTTTTCAAAATGTATGTGTATGTCCCATGTGTATGTCTGTTATTCATAGAGGCCAGAAGAAGGTGTCAGATCCCTTGAAATTTATCAGCTGTGATCCTTTGCTTGAGTACAGGAAGCAAATTTAGGTCCTCTGAAAATACAGCCAGTGTTCTTAATCACTAAGTTATCTCTGACATGACTTACTATTGTTTTACTAAATTAACTGAAAGATATTGCAAAAACAAAATATTTTAATTTAATCAAATAGCTGTGATTTTTGGTTCTGGACCTCACACTAGGAAATATATGAGTGCACAGGCTGGCTAAAATAAGGATAGATGATAGCATCCGCAGGAGAGAGTGATATTTCATTCTTTACCAATACTTAGGATGCCATCCATTTTTACTTAGTGTTCTTTGTCAGTGACTAGTTTCAAGGAATCCTTCACATGGAACATCTTATGTTGCCTTGTGCTTAATAAACACATCCTTATACATGCAAACTCTGGCTTCTTTTCTGTTTGGGAAAGGTTCTATGCTTCTTCTTGGTTAGCACAGATTAACCTCAACAGGCTCCTGTTATCTTTATCTCTTCCTTGGTGAGTCTTCTGCTGTCATCAAAGGACCTCACAAAACAAAATAGGCCTTCAGCTGGCAGACCCAGAAGGTCTGAGTGATTTTCCTGTAGAGAAGGAACCTGATGACCAGGCAGAGTCAACCCCCAAAATGTCCACCCTCTGGGTAGAACCCTGATGAAGGCAGAGGCATGACCACAGTTTTATCCAGTGGTTTGCAGGTTACCACAAAGCAAGTAGAGTCATCGTGACCATATTTCTAGTTTGAAGACCTTGTTGTTGTCACTAGGAACTGTGTCAACTGATATTTCTGTCTATATAGGAAGGTTCTCATTAAACATTTAAAATGCGATATTTGAAAGATTTCTAAAGAGTTTAAGGAGCATCTACTAAGTATAACTGATTTTATTTTAACTATTTATTGAATTTTTGTAGATTTCCCATTATGAATCCCAATCCTACTCTTATCCTTTTCTTGGCTTCTGCCCTCTGCCCTTGCAACCCCCAGTACCCCCCAAATTGAAGTAAAACAAAAATAAAAATAAAAGCAAATACACAGAATCTCAACCTGAAAGCTGTAGTGTGCTCCAGTGAGTCACAGTGATTACTCTTTAGTTTATACAGCTTTACTTGTAAATGTTCATTGCAATTATTCATTGGTCTTTTGAGACTCTTTGTTCCTGTTGCACTATATCCTGGACCCTCCCTGGAACTCTTCTTGGATATCCTGTTGTTGCCTTGTGTCATGGAGATCTTGCAGCTTTGGATATGAAGGTCCAGCCTTTTCACATTCTCCAGTAGTTCATTGATGAGGTGGGTATTGGTGTGAGCTAACTCATAGCCTATTTCTTGGCTTTGATAGTAGCTGAATTGGTCAGCCTGCCGTATTTCCCTCATCTCAAGCACTGCCCCTGCTAGCTCACCCACCTACCCATGTTTCCCTCATCTCCAGCACTGCCCCTGCTAGCTCACTGTAGCAAGGAGCAAGAAGGAGTATCATTTCTCCTGCTCTTGTGCCCTCAGGTCCAGCTTACTGGCACTCACATCACCAAGGATAGCTCTACACTTTTATCCTTGCAAAGTGTACTATTCACTCTCCTGATTGCTGATTACAGCAATTGGTGAGGGTCAAGGGAAGCTCTTACATTCTCATATCCCCAAGGTCAGCTCTCCCTTCTGCGGAAGGTGGCTAGAATGAAAATGGAGCAAAATTTCCTATTCTCAGTCTAGTACATTGCATATGAGGGAGGGTTTGGGCAGCTTTCTTGCTCTCTTGTCTACAGAGCTAGCTCACCTGTGACCCTGCAGTACAGAGTCATCTCTAGTGTGCTTCCAGGCAAAGTACAGTACCCATTTTCCCATGTTCTGTACCTGCTATGGTAATGTGTTCGCTGCTTTAAAGGGTTAAGATCTTATTTATGAACCTTGCCAATGGAAGCTAACCTTTCTAATTATATACATATGAGCTTTTGTAATTAACTATTCTGTTAATATGTTTATGGGTTTTCATAAGCTATCAGTTAACAAAATTCTATTTTCTTTTTGGGATATAGTATTTATAATATTTTTGTTGTGTTTTGCATAAAAGTTATTTTGGGCTTGCCAAGACTTTTTTCAAGGTAACTTGAAATGACAGAATGATTATATATATATATGAAAGTTTGACAAAAATGTCCATATTGAAAAAAGCATTATAAATTCATGAAAAAATGCTCTGTAAATTTTACTAAAAGAATACATTCTAACTAAACAACAGTACATTTCTTTTGCCTTTATCAGAAGAAAGGTTCTAGTATAAAAACTGGTAGTTATCTTTAAGTTGTTAAAAGATTTTAAGCTACACAAAGTTTATAATTATTTTAAACAGTTAAAAGTGCAATTATAATAGTAACTTTTTTACTGTATTTCTTTTAGGTTTGAACATTGCATTGACTTTTTAGTATGTTGCAATGTTAAAATTTATTTCTATAACAGTTAATAAGGAATTGTGTTGACACAGCTTTCATCTTAAATCTGAAGAGTTTGTAATTAGGCTGTTATGATTTAGTGTATAAGGAACTTTCATCAGAGCATGTAAAAAATAAAAGAAAATTATGTGTCACCTATATGTATTTTTAATATTTAAAAGTACCATTCATAAAATTATATTTAAAAATTTTTTAGATAAAATCAAGAAATTGGTATTGTTTATACATCATGAATATTCAAATTTCAGTAATGGCCCAAGCAGATGTGGAATTTCCCAAAATGTTTGAAGTCCTTAACATTTGTTTTCTAAAGGTAGTATGTGTTGACTATTTCTATTTTTCTGCTATATATTCAATTAAGCATATTTAAAAACTCACAAGAATTGGGGGGGACTGCAATATATTCTATTATGAACTGATACATAGAATAGTTTAGGCAAAGTAGAGAACAGTAAGACAAATTATTATAGTTAAAAACTATAGTGTTTAGTCTAAGAATATAAATTTGATTGTCTCTAAATTTAGAATTAGAAGAAATTATAGGCATTATAGTCCAAATATTTTACCATGGCAGAATTTAGATATGCAAAATTCATTGATTCATTTTCAAAACTAAGAAAATCTTTAATATATATGTTTGTTGAATAGTAAACATCTTTTACTGTCTATTCTCTCTGTGTGGTCTACACTCTTTTCTCTCTTCTTCTGAGCACATATGATGACCTCTGGGGTCACACATGACCCCTAAGAGGCTCAACATCTACAGACATAAAAACCTGTGTCTCCATTCTGAAAGGAGTCTATATTTTGTACTTAGGGTGTGAGTAAATAAACACTGCAAAGATGCTAGATATTTTGCGGTCATTGCTCTTTATTTCTGACTTCAGGTAGAGTGAATGGTTGACAGTGTTAGAAACTTATGAGTATTTCATATTTTAGTCAATTCAGAAGTTAAAAATATACACATTAACCCAAGCTTCACCCACAGATGGCTCATTGGTTAAGAACATTGACTGCTCTTCCAGATGTCCTAAATTCAATTCTCAGCAACCACATGGTAAATCACAGCCATCTATAGTGAGGTCTGGTGCCCTCTGTGACATCGCTATCTTGTTCCTTCTGTTCCCAAAGTATTCCTAGTCTGAAGCTCTGCCCACACTTCCTGTCTGCCTTCAGCCAATCTGTTTTTAATTAAACTAGTAGGTGGGGCAATTATTTACAATGTAACAACGTAATCCACTACATGTCTCCTCATACCCATTCACACCATGCCAGATACCAGAGAAAGACAGCAACAGCAAACATGTAAAGTCACAGCAGAAGCAAAATAAAAAACAAAATACATTCTGCCTGGCTTCTTGAGGCTACTTGACAAACTGCGATTCATCTATTAGGGACTTAGCTTCTGATAGACTAACACCTTAAACTTCATTTGACACCTGTTGTTACTCTGGCACAGCCACCAGCAGTTTTTGGCCATGAATCACATACTGAGAAAAACTGTAGGCTCAAATTCATGTTTACTGTGAGAGAGGGTTGCTTTTTCCTGACCACTTCTCCTGAACAGAGTTTAGGGGAGAGAGAATATATAAAAAATGTCAAAATAAGCAGACACAAAGAAGAGGAGAATAAAAGAGAGAGATAGAGAGAGACAGAGAGACAGAAACAACTAACCACAAACCAATTATTGCGCAAATGTAAGTGTTTTAAGGTCATCCATGGTATAAATAATGTTTGTTATGAACCTTCATTGTTTGATTGATGAAAATACCATAATTTTATCAAATTTGTATTTATGTTTATACAGAAGAATTTCCTCCAGCTAACTTTTTCCATACTGCCCTTGAGTGTGGGTTTGAAATGTTTATTTCTTTAAAGCCACTTTAAGAACACAAAACAGTAAGACTTCACACTGAAACCTTAAATAGAGGCTAGTATTAGATATTCTATATAATAAGCCACTTGGCAAGCAAGTTATTTCAGAAACCAACCTTGTCAAAAGCCCTGGTACTAAGAGAAACAAAAAAAATAATCTAAAACAGTTTCTTTTTAAAAAGACACACATACACAAACAAACATAAAACCCTTCTGTTACCTACTCCATCAAACTCAGTATTATAGTCAGAAGTTTCTGACAGGTCAGACCCATGGTACAATCCCACAGAAACACACAGAGGATTATATTATGTATATGCTGTTCAGCTAATGGCACAGGATTATTACTACCTAGCTCTCTCATCTTAACTCCACCCATTCCTATTCATCTGTCTTGCCATGTGGCTCATGGCTTACCTGTATGTACTCTATGTTTCTTTTCGAGTGGCTGAATTACATCTCTTTTGACTGTGCTTTTCTTGACTTGTATCTATGCTTTGATTTCCTGTCTGCTTCTAAGCTGCTCTGCCATAGGCCAAAACTATTCTTTTATTATTCAATGATATTCAGTGAATACACAAAGACAGCCCATATCACTTGTCCTTTTCTCTTTGATCAAAAAGAAAGGTTCCAATTTCAACATAAAAATATATATATAAACAGCTAAAATTATAAGTTAGAATTATAGTTAACAATTTTAGTAGTCTGTTTGTATTTAACAAAATTAATGAAAATGTTCTGTCATCTACTTTATCCTTTTGATTTCAAAGTTTCACATTTAATTTACCTCTAATTATGACTAAGGAAAACTATAGACCACAGAAGGATATAATATTACCTGAGTAAACAGGAAGTATAAGCAAATTCCTAAACTAGAAATGACAGAGATTATATTTAGCTGCCTAGACAGTCACCCAAAGTTTCTTTGTGACATTGGGGCATCCGTCTTCAGCATACAGACCTAGAGTCTCTGTCAGACTTTTTATGAAACAAGAAATTTGAAGGAATATTTTATCCATTTTTCCCATAAGTCATCAGTGTTTTCTGTGTCATGAAGAATGTCTAGAAGTTTTCTCTATAGTAGTAACTTGAAGGACCATTTCAATTTGTTGTGTAAAAGTTCAGAGGTCACTTTCCTATGAGTCATTCATTCTAGTTTATGCAGCACACTGTCAGGCAGCTAAGACAAGAACAGTATCTTGTGGTGTCTAACTTTTGCTGCAAAGAAAATAAACTGTACATGGAGATTTTCAATGCCCAGCAACCTCTTGAAGCAATTGGTGCTGCCAGGAACAGATCTGTCTCACTGTCCAAAAAAGTCTAAGTTCTTAAAATATTTTAAATGTAATATTCTCTAGAATTAAAGTATTTGAAGATTACCTATCTAATTGAAATATATCATTGTACATGTAAAAAATACCCAGCGACTATAAATTTAGTTGTTATAGATGACTATTAATCTACACATCTTAATTATAAATTATAATTTTAAATGAGTTATATAAACATACTTTAAACATGAGTAGAATATGCAAAAAGTATAAGAAAATTGACCTTAAATTTGTATCAATAAATCCAATCCACAGCAATGTAAAATATTTTTAGATTAACAGCCATTTTTGGATTAAAGCAGATTCAATAGTTTATAATTTTTATTTTGTATCTCATTTTATTCCGAGAAATAAATTGACTATGACCATTAATCATTTATAATATAATCAAAAATTTATAGACAATATTTTGGGAATTTGGGTATAGCTTTTCCATAAATTACTTCCTGCTGTTTGGGGGCACCTGCAGTCTTATGGGGATGCTGACCCTGGATCATCTTAGTCAGCAGCCTTGAAGCTGAGGTGACCATCTATTTCCCTCAGAGATTTTTTTTCAGCGTCTTCCTTGATAAAAACATACTAGCTTGGAAACAATCCACAGATTTTCATCTTCTGTGGAAACAAAAGCATAATCTCTTTTCCAAAGCAACATATCCATAGACCTTAATTTTAAAGTCAAAAGAACCATTAAAATATATATGTTGGTTTAACTTGGCATCTTTACAATCAAATGCTTTTCTGCAGTTAGCTCATTAACAGTTAAAAAGTTAAAAGAAAACAATAATAAAATAATACAGACTGTGTATTTTCCATCTTTATGTGGCTTATATTTTTTTTACTCTATTTCTCCTTTTTAAAGATTTTTCTCTACTAGTTTCTTTTCTTTTCCAGCCTTTGTATTTTTTGTTACATACATTGTAACCCATTTTGAAGTTTTCTCCATCCAAATCTGTTTTATTGCACATCCTTAATCATTTTTAATCGGGATTGTTTTTAAAATGCTAAACTGTAAAATACTGATTTGACTGCTGGCTCAGCCCTGCTTGGCTTTTCAACATGACAGAGGTAGCAGAGTCATGTTTACCTTTCCAGTTCTGAGAAGCAGTATTAAATATCATGGAGCTATGTTTTTAAGCTCACAGTTGTGCTCCCAAACTCAAAAGGAAATTGTGGGAAAAGCCTCTCTGCATCACAGCCCTTGAGAGAGATTGTACAAACTGTCCATAATGATCGGCTTATGGCTGCTGGCATCAGTTGCACAGTAATTTTATATATGTCCAAACTACTAAAAAAAAAATCACTTGTTCTTTAATTCAGAGCTATGTGATAAAGAGCTGGTGATAAAGAGCTGGTGTAAATTACAACTTTGATACATGGAAATCAGCCTGTTTGTGGGTCTCCTTTTTCTCACTGAAGTTATAAAGAACATAAAAACATACACTCTGAATCAACAAGTACAGAATGCACTCAACATCAACCATGACTAACTCTTAGAAGCATTCTGGGTTTGGAACCTCTCTTTCAGCAAGGATGCTCATGACTGACAGAACTAATACTGTCATCTGTAAAATGTCTTGGAAGACTATTGACCCTTTAATTCCACAATTTAATTTACATTTCACCCCCCAAATTGCAACATTTAAAAATTTATTGGCTTATTATATCTGTGACCATGTTCCTTGCCATGTGTCTATAATCTTCATAAGTATTCTATGCAGGTAACAGTTTCTCTCATGATATAAATTTCAAATACAAGTGAGAAAGAAAATTTGTATCAAGATTAATATAGAGAAAAAGAAGTGTGTGTGTGTGCATGAGTTCACTGTGTGTATGTGTTTTGTGTGTTTGTGTTCTGCTTAAGAAGGTATAAAAAACAACCTTCTCCATTTGCATTAGTGTGAATAGATACTGTGCTGTGAATCCATTTTGGGAAAAAAAGTAAGATAATGGTGTTATAAACATTGAAAATGACAGTGAGAGAAGAGTTAAGGCAGCAGGAACCTGGCTGTTATTTTTGTCTTGAAGATGAAGAAAGTCATAGAGCTGATTGGAGGTACTGTATATACACGTTTGATCAACATTCACATCACGTATGAGTGAGTGTAGTTTGGCTATAAAAAGGGCACAAGCTGTATAAAAATCATATTTCTATCTTGCAAGACTGTGTATGCCTCTAGGCTGGAGAGCTTGACAAGAGCTCAGCCAGAAAGGCATCACTGACAGGCAGATACTTTTGTCAGCTCTTATTTCTAAGGGCAACTCTCCTTCAAATGAGGGACAATCCCTGGAGTTTAGAGTCATGGAAAGTGATTCAACTCCGCCCTCTTAACACTCTCTAATTAAAATCTCAAAACACTTTGCTCTAAAGTGACCTATTGAGACTGCTGTCATCATGTAGCTGTCCACAGTTGTTTGAATATAAAATTATGATTGTGGGATCTTGTGTTTGAATATCTAGTGTCCAGCATGTGTCACTGTTTTTGAAAACTTGTGGGCTTATGAAGCATAAGTCCTAGGGCTGGATCTAAAGGTTATGGTACAGCCATACTCAGTTCTATACATGCTTCCTGACCCACAAACATGTAATAAGATCTTGCCCTGAGGTCTTACCATCATGGACTTACATTCACCACCATGACTTCTACTTCTTGTTGAATTTCCCCTACTCAGGATTTTTGCCTGGGTACTTAGTCCATGATTGGCAATTAATGTAACTCCTTAACATTTCCTTTCCCAAGAAGAAATGTATTTGCATCCCTTCTGCTTTTAGATCATGTGAGCACTATAAAAAAATCTCAGAAAACTGAGCTTCCCTAATATCTCATTCTGCAGGTGACCTGACCAAGCATGCAATGAAGAAATATTGGGCAACAACATAAAATGCAGCATTTTAAAATGAGCCAAATTTTTTAGTAACTTGCACATAGATTCAAGAAATTCAAGCCTGAATGTCATAGCACTGGGAATGTCACAGGCATCGTCCAACAGAGTTATCATCTATAAAGCACTCTATCAGTGGGAGTAGAAGGAGATACTTGAATATTACTACAGGCTTCATTCTTCATCTTTTCAATAAGGAGAAATCTGTGCTTTAGGAAATAAGGTCTATTGCTTTTGTGTAAATAATAGCTTCTCTCTGAGTTTTAAATGGTACTAATACATATCAGCTATTTTAAGAGAGTAATTATTAAAAACACTTTTACAATCTGTGAATGCAATGAAGGGCGCCCTAACAGTATCTGTGATCTATCTACATTCATATGTGCAAAGAACCTAGTAATTAAAAAATATCACTGTGTCTTCATTATAATTAGAAATCAAAATTCATATTGTTGCCCAAATAGTCTAGCCTTTGTCTACTTGTCACAAAACCCAAAACTTTATAAAGTTTCTGAAAACTGTAGAATTCAAAATGTATCATTATTCCTCAGATAGTCGGCCAGCCAAGGAAACAATCTCTGTAGAGGTACCACAGAGAATACTTTCACTTTCATGTTAACCAGTATAAATTTCATAAGCTTCTGAAGTTACAATATTGTGATCACTGTTATCTTCCAAGGGATTCTAGGCAGACAAGAAGCAAACTAAATATCTTCTAGCCCATTGTAGCTACCCATATTATAGGTATAATTTTCAACATGAATATCAGCATGTACACTTTCTGAGAAAAAATAAATGACAAATGTTCTGTAATAGCTTGTCAAGTATGCAAATAAAACAAACATAGTAATATAAAACTAGCTTAGGGTTACTATTGCTGTGAAGAGATACCATTATAATAACAACATTTATAAAACGAAACAAAACAGAACAATCTAACTGTTCAGAGATTTAGCCCATTATCAACATGATAAGAAGAATGGTGACATCAGGCTGACATGTTACTGGAGGAGCAGAGAGCTCTGCAGCCATGTTGACAGGCAGCATAAAGGGAGACATAGATGGAGAAAAACAGAAAGTAAGAGAGACAGACATACTGGGCTTAGATTAAGCATCTGAAGCTTTCAGGAACACCCTCAATAACATGCTTCCTCCAAAAAGGCCACACTTCCTAATAGTGCCACTACCTATAAGCTTATGGAGGCCATTTTCATTTAAATTACCACATTCCATGTCCTGTCCCACAGAGTCTTATAGCTATATCATAAAGCAAAATGCATTTAATACAACTTTAAAAGTCCCCATAGTCTATAACAGTATCAGCACTGTTTAAAAGACACAAGTTCAAAGATTCTTTTGAGACTGATAAATTTTTTAACTGTAAAAATCAAAATGGAAAAGCAGATCACATACTTCCAACAACCACAGAGACCAGTTCTAAGCAATGAAATGTAATATCTCTATCATGCTCGTAACTTGCTTTCAAGCTGGCCTTCACTGATAGATAAAAATAAATCTTCAGAAGAATTTTAGTATTAGTAAGATCACAAGGTGAAGAATGTACCAAGGAACAGTTTTACACTGTTCACAAAGAGGAATAGGTAAAGTAATAATGGCAAATGTAATGAGCTATGCTTTTCTGATTAAAACTAAAAAGTAATCAAAATGCAGTAAATACTGACACTTTTCTTCCCTGAATACAAAACTAAGTAGCAAATGAAGACAATAAATACTTTACATATATCCCATGCTCCATAGCACTGAGAGCAACCTCTACTGACTTAAGGTTAAAGCAAATATCAGTGAGGTTAATATTTTTCATGGTCTTCCTGAAAGTCCTAAGTTCGAATTTTACACCCAAACATCACATCACCATAGAAAAGATGGCAATTTGGGCCTTCTTAATAAAATCTAACAGGAAGAAAGGCCCGTGGCTCCTGACCAATCTCTGTGTATTTCAGGATTTCTCATTGATTCCTTAGGCTATTACATTTATTTTAATCAATGAAAGTCACTTTTGAGGTGGGAAAATTTCTCATCTTCCATAATCCTCACCCCAGCAGCTGTTATCAGAGATGCTCCTGTAAGAACCATGTCTCCAACCACCTTAACAATACAGTTTAAAGAGGAAAATCTAGCACTAAAAAAGATTAATCCATTGGATCCTCACTGGAAAGGGAGATGACAAGACTCTGAGATAGCGCCTCCAAACCCATTAGATTGTTGAGGGAAATTCCAAGTTCTTGGTTCTATTATTTCAATGGTCTGAAATCGAAATGTATAAAAGGACATACTAGAAGAGGTAATTTCACAGTCTAAACCCTAGTCACCTTTGAATTCTTTATGAGTCACTTTTTTTTTTTCTGAGTGAGAGGAATTGCCTCAGTGGTACTATTAAACTGGTAGGAGAATGATTATTCTGAAACTGCTTGTAGATTCATGACTTTAGGCTCTTCAACTAATGTTCTTTGGAAAATTTAATGCACACAATTTATTGAACAATTCAGGGTTAACAATTAATAATATGGATAACATTTATTCTTTGTTGAAAAATAGGAAAAGCAGTTATTTATCAATTTTCACATTTTAAAATTAATTATATGTACATGGTATGTTAACTTTGTACAAATATGAATTTTGCCATTTTTAAACTATGTATATGTATAATCTAGCTAAGTTGCATCATGTATTCACACATGTCATCTTTGAAAACAGCAGTAAATTCTTAAAGCGTTTTATCCCCAGGTGCCTCCCAGACTCAAATTAAGAGAACATAGCATCACTCTAATGCAAGGAAAAGCAGACCTTAACTTATCCCTTCCTCAATTTGATATGCATTATATATACAGTAAGGTATTTAAATAAAGATAGATCAGAAATAAAAATTTCACTTATTATACTTTGCATATGAACTGTCACCAAGTATTTCTTAAATTAAAGTGCTCTAGTTGTTTATGTGTTAAGTAGTACATCTTTCTCATTTTCTGCAGACAATGCTAAGCATTGAACATCACCACAACCCTTGCTCAGGAGCTGTTGTAAAGTTTGAAGTTTTCTTATCCTGAGTACATGAACTCTCTTTTTAATGCCCCTTCCCTATGATGGAAAGTCTTACTCAGGCTTGAAACAGGGAAGAAGGGCTTGATCCTGCCTTTCTGGATACAAGCCTCTGTTAACTACTACAGAAAAGCTTTACTCCCCTCTAGAAGTTGTGGGAAGGGGTAGTTAGAGTGGGAAAAAGGGGATGAGGAAAAACAGTGATTGGTATGTAAAATTTAAAAAATCAAATTAGATTTGTGATAGTGAAGTATAAATTTGTCTCTGAAACTCCAGTGAAATTCAGCAAAAAAAAACTACAACTAAAATACATAAAAAATTATAGAGTAAAAATTAGAACTTAAATGATTTTTAATTATTTGAAAAATAGTAATAAATTAGTGTTGACAATCATTTGGCAATGAACCTTCCAATACATGTAAAATGTTTCTGAGTTATATAGGTAAACAGAAGTCTTTGTGTAATGTATCAAATAAAAATATCTAATACAATTTTAATATATCTTAAATATAATAACCATAACTTTTTAAAACTTTCATATCAGGTAAAGTATAATTATGTTTAATAAAATCAATTTCTTTCAATATATTTCTCTTTATATGTTTTAATGACACTAGAAGCATGCTTCTGATACTGAAAATGCTAACTTGATTTAAATGCACCATGATTTAAGCGAGTTTTTCTTTCTTTATTCCTTATTTTCATTAATTCTCAACAAAATACTTAACACACTCACATTATATACACAGGTGATTACCCCCTAACTCCTAACTATGAATATCTCAGAAATTATATGTGTGATGATTATTATGGAAGAATTATAGATAACTATTTAGTTTTCTATGGTATAACATGCCAAACTTCAATTATATATTTATAAGGCTATCTGATATATCTTCAGTCACGAATTACTTCTAGAGATATAGTAAATAGAATCACATATAATTAGTCTATATATGAGTGAAAATTAATCTATAACATAGGACCAAGACAAGATCCACATAGGTGGTGTTCATATGACCTTTACATGGCTATGTAATTTTACACTAAATGCTGTAAGTAACAAAGGACAATAAGATGATAATGTGGTATAATGTACAAGAGAACATGAGTGAGTAGCTGTATAAGCACACGACTCTTGTGCAATAGGAAACCCAAGAATGTTAAATATGCGGAATTAGATCCTCAAAATAGAAGATATATACCTGTTTTCCACACAGAAAGCTGAGAGTGGGTGTTTTTATCAGACTAGTGATCTGTGCTATCTGAATACCCAGGCCACATCTGAATTCCTGCAGATTATTATATTTATTCCATACTCTTCCTCCCTAGACCTTTATTTTTTGCTTTGTTTCTCAGCCAATAGAACCTATCCTTAGAGAAAAAGTCACTGGTAATTTACAGTGTGATGACTTACACAATCATAAGACTACACCAGTTCTTATGGTAGGCCCTTAAGCCACAGAATCGATCCTTATGGAAGAGGTCACATATACTTTGCAAAAGAGTTTTGAAATTGCCATGCCTTGAGCTTTATTGTGTCCACAGAACTGACATAATTGTTTCTAAGAAACTTTTCTTCCAAAATTGTACTTTCATTAAATGCTAAAAAATTTAAAATGCTTGGTGTTAGACTCTAGAAGTTTGAGCCAACACCATCTACTGAGTTGTGTTGAAGTAGATATCCTTCTTGCTTCATGTGGATCATTACTCTGATGACCTTGATGTTAGCAACTACCCACACAAGTGACTTTGTTACTTGTTATTATTATCAAGTTCTGTGTATTGTACCTAACTATGGGTTATAAGATGATAATCACAGCCTATTTGCACATATACCAAATATTACCAAAACCTAAGTAATATATTAATCCCTATCAGTACCACAAGGATATCAGTCAACTGTAGGAAGTTTTCAGTTCCATTATCCTGTATTTGAATTACCATGAAATATGCTGTGGTTGGTTGAAATCTCTCTTCTCTACTTTTCACTCTATTTTCGTTCTTCCCACTTTCCTTTTATCTCTGTCTGTATTTCATACACACAGAATAAATCTAAATCATAGTGTTTTGATAGCTAATTAAATTTAATGAATGGAAAAATTTAGACATATAATTGGAGCCGATATGCTGCAGTGAACATCTGTGAGATCCACCTATATCCACCTAACTGTCTAAAGCTTTAGTTTTGTTTTTTGAAATGGAAATAATTATTTCACAATGTTATTCTGGGAAGTATGAGGATTATGCAAGCACTTTATAGGACTGTAAGTAGCACCTGGTGTGTAATGAGTGCTTAGTAAATGATACTGGTGATAAATTTAGATCTGAATACAGAACAAGAAATGCCATGGAGCACATATTTTATGCTGTAGCAGGGTAAATGTGTAGGAGGAGAGAAAAAAAAAACACTTTCTGTAATTGGATTGTGCTAAATTGGAGGATGTGCTTAGATAACATGTGGTTCATATAGGTAAAGTATGAGCTCAAACCATAGATAGCAAGGGAAGGTTATAAACCATGTAGGAGCATTACATTGCCTTTTTCTTGTTTGCATATTTTCATGTTGGCATTGATACATAGACCTGAAATATTAACAAGTTAAGTAATACTATTATAATAGTTAATTCTACATGGTACACACACTAGACATAAGAGTTCACAGATCATATATAATTTGCTACTGTATCTTGACAGTGTTTCCATATGGGCTTAAAAAATCTCATTGGTAGGTTTGGTGAAGGATATTGCCCTTTCTACTGTGGATGAAGACTATCCCATTGGTTGAGGTCCTAAATAGAAACATGTAGAGGAAGGAAGGAGTTATTTGTTTCTTAATGACTTCCTACTTCCACTATGACATTATATACCTCTTCCCTTTATACTACAATTTATTTTAATGGTTTTCCCAGTTCACTAGCATTCATTTCAAACCAGAATTGTACAAGCAGCTTCTCTCAAATGATGGCTTTCAGATAGACACTTATATTACTGAGTGAAGCAATTCTTATAAATATTTTCTTTTGTCACACACTGTTACAAACTCAAATAAATTACAGTTTTCTAGAAAGGGAGATGAAAGATGAAATGAGTGAGTGTGCACAAAATTACAGATGCATATATGTCTGTGTTCCTGTAACTAATTCACTCTTTCTTAAAAGTCTTAGTTATTTTCAGGAACTGTGAAGGTAGGTTTTGATGTATATAACTATGCTATATCTCACTATGTGAAATAATCTTTTGGCACTTTTACACACAGTTGTGTTCTGGAATAAAAATGAGAAAAATGTATCTCTAGAGTGAGAGATGTTCTATAGCCTTGAAACTGGAATAGTTTCTTATCATCTTATATTTCTTGCCTGAAGATATAAGTAAGATTCAAAAGATGCCATGTAGTTATTTATAAGTAAAAATTTGCCTTAGGTAATGACAAGTGTATTATCATAGTGGATTTGTACTTGGATGAATGTATAGTAAGTATAGAATGATGAGAACATAACTGAAAATAAACTTATTTTCTATCCATGAACAGAATATTTACACATTGCACTTGGTAATGTTGTCACTTTGAACCCAAGTACACTCTTGATTCTCCTCCTATGATACTCATGTTCCTTTATAAAAAGAGATATGTGCACCATACACATTGTTCTAAGGATTAGGATATTTATCAAACAAAAATAGAGCAAGTGAGAAATTGTATTCAAATTTCATGACAGCACTTAAAATAATTAGTTTATTTTCAGTGAACTAATAGATGGTCAGTCTAAATATCTGAGGCATTTGTTATATAGGTTAATTCTGAATCTTCTTATTCACCTTGGATATTACAATGCATAACATATAGAGGTACTTATTAAGAAGAATTCCTTAGATAATTGTACTAATTAACAGCAAATTGGATTATTTTATTCTTTGCCAGTTTCACCTCACTGCTGATTATTTAGGCTGACTAATGGAAATTTTTCTCCTCTGTTCTATTTTCACAAGGCAAATATGACTTATTATCATGTTCTGTGCACCTTAAGAGTATCTCAGTTAAAAGAACCAAGCTTCCTATAAATTGTATTTGTAATTAATTTTAACTGAAACCTTTGCAAATGATTCATTCCATGAAGGAGTATTTCTTGGTCAATGCTTTTTACTTTTTGAAAAATGTCTGAGGTCTGAGTAAGGTGGCAGATACCTCCTTATAGGAACCTTGGTCCTTGGAGGAAGTGGGAATTGAGTGCCAAATATATAAGAGGGATAACCATTTAAATAATTATGTGTCATATTTTACCAATACTTGACATACTCAAACACACATACAAAATGCCTTTGACAGTTCCAATGAGCCAGTGCATAGAACCTCAATGATAAAACCTATACTACTCCACATCATTTTTCTTCAAGAGTACATCCATTTTTCCCCTTTGTGCTTGACACAAAGCCCTGATATATAGTTTATTAGGGAATTTAATGCTCTGGTCTCAGCTTCTCTCATATTAGGATTACAGGCATGGACCTTCTCATGCTAGAATGTGAACTGGGCATGTTTATAAGAACAATGGAAAACATAGTAGCAAATTAATTTTGTTTTTGCTGTGGAGAATTTCTGATCTCACCCACAGACACTAACTTCTTTGTCATAAGCTAAGATTTTTGCATGTAAAAATCCTACAACACAGTGTCTATGCATAGCAATGTTGAATTTTTCTCATTTTAGAACTACTGTAAAGTTGAGATTTTTTATTTAAACATTATCTCCCTCAGTATCTTGCTTCTCTTTCTTGGTTGGATGGAACTATGTTGTTTCTTGATAACAAGTGTTGACTATGATTGTAGAAACTGCATGCACCATCCTAACTATAGGGTCAGAGTCTGGGAAGGATACAGTTATGTTGTTTTTTTATTGTATTTTTATTATTATTATTATTATTATTATTATTATTATTATTATTATTATTATTTTATGACTAAACCTATTAATTTTACATCTTAACTTTAGTTTCCCCTCCCTCCTCTCTGCCAATTCCTCTACCCCACCATCAACTCCTCCTCTGTTTTTATTCAGAAAGGGGCAAGCCTCCTGTGGATGTCAACAAAGCATGGCATATCAAGTTGAAGTTGAGGTATGACTAAGCTCTTCCCCTGAAGCTAAACAAGGCAACCTAGTTTGAGGACTAGGTTTCTGGAAGCCCCCAAAGTTTAGAGACAGATCATGTTCTCATCACTAAGAGTCCCACAAGTAGATCAAGCTATACAGTCGTCACACAAAGGTAGACGACCTAGGTCAGTCCCATGTAGATTTCCTAACTATTGATGCAGAGTCTGTGAGCTCCTGTGAGTTCAGGCTAGTTATTTCTGTGGGTTCCCATGTGATAACGTTGACCCTTCCTGGCTTGTATGCCTCCCCTTCTTTAACAGGATTCTCAGAGCTAAGCAGAATGCTTGGCTGAGGATCTCTGCATCTGTTTCCATCAGTCACTGGATGAAGGTTTTCTCTTGTCCATTGGTGTAGTTACCAATCTGATTTCAGGAGATGGCCAGTTCAGGCTACCTATCCACTATTGACAGGTATCTTAGTTCATGTTATCTTTGAAGATTTCTGGGACTTTTCATTGTTTCTGGTTTCTATCTGATCCTGAAATGCCTCTCATCAAGATATGTTTTTCATTACTCTTTCCTCCCTCCACCACTCCCAACCCAATCACTCATGTTCGTAACTCTCCCTCCCCCCACTCTTCCCAGGAGAACACTTCTATTTCCCCTTCCCAGGAAAATCCATGCAGAGGACACAGTTTTATAATTCAGTTCCTTTTCCAGTTAATATCCCTCAATTATCACCTATACAACCTTTTTTAGTCCACAGTGTTTCACAGGGTAGACAAGCATTAGACCGCCAATCAATAGCTTTTCAGAAGCCCTTAATGAAAAGTCAATATGCAGTCACTTGCAAAAGCCAAACCTTATTTTTGTCTTTTTAAATCTGACAATTCCAGGAGAGAAAAAATATTTAAACTAGACTTGTAGCTTTTCCTCTGAGAAAAGAACTATAAACAGCATAAGTCATGTCACAAAAGCAGAAACTCAGCAGAAGCATAGAAAACTATGGTCAAAGAAAATAAACAGACTTCTGTTTCCTACATACTGTTCCACATAGAGCCTACATTCCTCAAAATGTAATTATTGGCAGCCAGAACTTAACTAGAAAATGAATGAGTAAAGATCGTTAGTGAAAAGCAACCAGGAGCTTTCTCCAGTGAGTCAGGGTGGGAAGAGGTCCTGTGTTGTGCTTAACCTGCTTTCTACCCCTACAGCTTTTCCTTTGTCCCCCGCACACCATCACAAATTCATGACCTCTATTTTATTTTTGTTGTACACACACACACTTCAGCTACTGTTTTCATTCAGTATTGCTAACCTATACTTGTGTTTAGGGCTGGCTACTTGTAACTGGTTAGCCTTCCCTGGAGAAGAGTGCATTATCACTCTTTCAGAAGTTATTGATTATCTGCAGCTCTTTACTGAGGTTGAGTCATTGTGGGATTTCCTCTGGTCACACCAATTAGCTAAGTGCTGTTTTTCTTTTATATAATATAATTTATTTATTTTAAATTTTATTTCATTTTTATTTGTGTATGTATGCCTGTAAGTGTTGCATGTGTGTTTGTGTCACTGTATATCTGTGTGTCTGTGTGTCTGTGCATACTTACAGGCAGCTACCTGAAGTGGGCAGAAAAGACAATATATAGTTGTTGCTGTAATCAGATGTGGGTTCTGAGAATCCAACTCTGTTCTTCCATGAGAACAGATCCTCTGTTCTTAATATCTATGTTATTAGCCTTTGTTCTAGCTCTTCAGCCCCTAGTGGTTTTATAAAATTATTCCTTTGGCATAAGTCTCTCAAAATTACCAAAGTTGGGGGAGGCATTAGGAGAAAAATGTTAGACTGTATCTGACAGTTGTGGGTTACTAGACTGAATCAGTATTTAGTTTTCCTTGGAGAAGAGTGGTGAACCAATGGATAAAAATCTGAGTGATAAACTGGTCGGGTCCTACCTAGAACTGCGTCAAAAGTTATGTAGATAAATTTCCAATTTTCTTCCACCTATAAGGATTTCAGTGTCTACAGCTCCTTAAAAAAAGGGAATACATTCTGTTGTGTTAATTTTTAAAATTGATAAGTTACATTTTGAAATTTAAACAACCAGTTCCTGCCCATATTCTGAGCATTTGGTGTAGTGGAAAGGGTTGATTTCATGTGTTGTACAACAGGAAGTGGGGGGGAGTAAGGGAGTATCCTAGCAGGTGAGAATTTTCAGATCCCTGGCCATCATCTATTGATGCATCTTTATGCTGATTTAGGTATCATGTTTCATTGCCAATCAGATGTTTTATTTATATAATGATATATTATATTATAAATTATAATATATACAATATTATATATTTACATATAATATAGTTTATCACTATATGAGTCTACATAAACAGTATAATTAATAAGTAACTAAAGCTCTTATATTAACTATTTTCTAGGATCAATGGCATAAAATAAGAATGGTACATTATTTATACTTTAATTCCTTATGCTTTATATTTATTATCACAGCCTCCACAATAGAATCAACATTTCACATCACAGGTACAGAAATAGTTAACAAACCAGCTTGACTGTGAGCTATAGAAAAGGCAAGACCCAAGAGAATATATGAAAATCTTGGTATCAAATATATTACAACATAAATATTTCTGTATTAGCATCCAGAACCAAAAACACATAGTATTCATCTATGAGTTACCATTGTTGTGATCATAGAAACAATTTAGTATAAGCGTTTGACCTTCAATTAAATTATTGTTATCACAGGAATAAGTAAGATGACCTTGGGAAAGAACAGTCTCTTCTTCATTTTCTTTGGCAAACAAAAGGAATCCATCTTTCAGAGTCCAAAATTGTTATATGATATTTCTAGTGAATACTGACCTATGCCATAGGAAAGTGTCCAAAAGTCCTGCCAGTCTAACTGCCTTTCTTTTCACAAAGCAATTATGATGATGTCATTTCCTACATTATCATAAATCAGTGTCAGTTCTGAAGGAACCATAAAGACTAGTGAGCTCACAAAGATGAGGACAGATGTGAGTCATTACAAGGATACCTCTCTGTCCTCTACTGTTCATGCCATGCTCATTCTTTATAGAATAATTCAATAATTTTTTATGCTTTAATTTGTTTTAAATTTATACAAATGTTATTTTGAAAAAAAATTACATTTGTAGTAAATGAATTTAAAAAGATTTAGATATGTTGATAGATATTAGCTATATTGATTTTCAAAAATTTGTGTCATAGACAAAATTGTCTTTAATGACCTTGAGAGCACAAAAACACCAAATTGCTTAATTTGAACTGTATTTTCAGACTGCTAAATAAAATGTAGAAACAGCTTTGTAAAATACATTTACAAAGTTTCCAAATAAGAGATGAGTTATTTTAATATGAACAGTCAGTGATGACCCAGCAGGTAAAACCATCTTTCCAAAACTGATGACCTTAGGTTCTCAGGACCCAAATGGTGTCCACTGGTGTATTTTTTTTTATTTCTTTGCCACTTTATTCCCCTTCTGTATTTTCCCACCCTCCCCCCCCCCATTTTATTATGTAGCCTTGGCTGGCTTTCACTTACAATGATGTCCAATGTGGCCTCAAGTACCATCAATTCTCCCTCCTCAGCTTCATGAATGTTTTGATTCTTGACAGCTACCATCATAACTTGTTTAAAATCTTTTAACTTTACACCACCAACAAGCTCCTAAATTTCCATATTTTCTGAGTAAAAAAATAGAACAATGGGAGATACTTTAATCAAGGTTTATGTCTCTGGGGAAATAGATCTAACAAATCCACTTTTATTTTCCTACAGATGTGGCAGGAATGTTAACAGTCAATTATGTTATATTTCAACAAGAACTATGTTCAAGACTTTTTATTTTAAGAGCTTATGTCCCAGTTTTCAATAGCACTAGGACATGAAAATTATCACATCAATCTTGGTGCTGACAGTTGTCACAACAATCAAGTTAACTCAAGTTATTTGAAATTAGAAAATTATCGCATTTAACATAGTAGACATATCTTTTTAATATTTTTCTCTAAGCTTTTCTCATTTTACATACCAACATCAATTCCCCTTTCCTTCCCTCCTCCCATTCACCACTCAGCTTGCCCCCCATATACTCCTCAGAGCGACTAAGAGCTCCCTTGAGGAGACAACAAATTCTGGAATATAAAGCTGAGTATAAAGCTGAGACAGCACCAAGCACCCCCCACCCCCATCAAGGCTTAACAAGGTATCCCACTATAGGGAATGAGCTCCATAAAGCCAGTTCATGCACTATGACATTGACATTGACAGAGGCTCTACAAACTTCCCAAGCCACAGAACTGTCATCCACATTGCCTGAGAGGGCTGAATTTGGTTTTATACAGGTTCCTGACTGTTGCTCTCAATCTCTGTGATACTTGTATTATATTTAGGAAGGTCTCTTGTGACAATTAATTCAAGGCAATTCCCCACTTTCTTTTCTATTAGGTTCAGTGTAACTGGGTTTATGTTGAAGTCTTTGATTCACTTGTGCTTGAGTTTGTGGAGGGATAGATATGCATCTATTTGCATTATTCTACATTCCATCGTGCAGTTATGCCGGCATAATTTGTTGAAGATGCTTTCTTTTTCCCATTGTATATTTTTGGCTTCTTTGTCAAAAATCAGGGTGTTCATAGTTATATGGGTCAATGTCAGGGTCTTCAATCTAATCTCATTGATTCATGTGTCTGTTTTCATGCTAATACCAAGCTGTTTTGATCATGTTATGGTTGAGATTGAAGTCAGAAACTGAAGTCTCCAGAAGTTCTTATATTGGACAGGATTATTTGGCTATCCTAGGCTATTTTTTTTAATCATATGTAGTTGAGTATTATTCTTTCAAGGTCTGTGAAGAATTGCACTGGGATTTTAAGGGGAAATGCATTGAATCTGTAGATTGCTTTTGGTAAGATTGCCATTTTTAATATGTTGATTCTACCTATCCAAAAGCATTGAAGAGCTTTTTATTTTCTGATATCTTCTTAATTTCTTTCTTCAGCAACTTAAAGTTCCTGTCATACAGGACTTTCACTTGTTTGGTCCAGGCAGATAGGTGTCATCTCTGTCCTTTTTAGATTTTAGAAGTCGCTTGCATTTCTGGTTTACTTGAGTAAATATATCCTTCTGTGGTCTTTGATGTAGTTGAAGATTAGATAGTTATAGGTACAGTTTTCTTAGTCACTTGAAAAATATATTGGATATGAAACTTTAGATTCATAAAGATAAGGTAGATGATGAGAGTATTTTCTTTAATTTTGCTAAATACAAATAGACTAGAAATTATAACTGTAATTCTTGCTTGATGGCTATTTTGTTATATGTAATTTTGCTATGTTAAAATTGAAACCTTCCTTTTTGATTAGACAGAAAGGGGGAAGTGATGTGAGAATGCTTTTCTGGGGCTCCAGCAGCCTCTTATCAATGGGGTTGGCCACACCCCTTTCAGGGACCCAGGACCCTGGGTAAGCATCCTCGGATCTTATCAGCTGACACCTGAATCCCACCACATCACCCCAAGATACTTCCTGTTATTTGTGGCTATTGTAGTGGGTAATATTTCTCTGATTTTTCATCTCATTTATCATTTGTATATAGGAGGGTTATTGATTTTCTTGTATCCTGACACATTGCTGTTAGTTTTTTTGTTATTTTTTTGTTTTTCTTTGTATGGTATTATATTTACAAATATACACGCATACATACACACACACACACATATATATATGTATATATATACATATATATATGTATATATATACATATCAGCTATAGCAGTTTCCTAGTAAAATTTTTGTGGTCACTTATGTATATAGTAACATATCATTTCAAATAGCAAAAATTTGACTTTTTTCTTTCCAATTTATGACCTTGTTCTTCTTTTCTTGTCTTATTGCTCCAGCTAGAACTTCAAGTGCTATTTTGAATATATATGGAGAGAGTAGAGTTTTTGTCTTGTTTCTGTTTTTAATGAAATCGCTTTGAGTTTCTCTCCATTTAGTTTGATATTCTCTGTTGACTTGTTGTTATTGCCTTTATTATGCTTAGGTATGTTCCTTGTATCTCTGATTTCTCTCAGACCTTTATTATAAAGGGGTGTTGAATTTTGTCAGAGGTTTTAAGCATCTAATGACATTTTCATCTGGTTATTTTCTTTCTGTTGGTTTGAATAATGCTTGACATTGACATATTTTTTTATGTTGAGTCATTCCTGCATCTCTTTGGTAAAGTCTAGTTGATCATAGTAGATGAGTTTTTTGATGTGTTCTTGGATTTGGTTTTCCAGTTTATTATTAAGTATTTTTGCATCAATGTTCATGAGGGAGATTGGTTTGTAATTCTCTTTCTTTCTTGCATCTTTGTGTGGTTTGGGTACCAGGGTAAGTGTATCCTCATAAAATTTTAGTAAAATTCCTTCTGTTTCTATTTTGTGGAACATTTTAAGGAGTATTGATATTAGTTCTTTTAAATTCTGGTAGAAATCTTTGCTAAAACCATCTAGCCCTAGGACTTTTGGGGGGGGGGGGTTTGGGAGACATTTGATAACTGTTCCTTATGAGATATATGTACAAGTCCTAGAGATTTCTAGGTGCTTGGGGGGCCAGCCTGGCCTCAGCCAGTTAAAATTGGTTATATCTGGTATCTTAAAACATGTGCTCATAGCACTTCTTAATAGACATGAGGGCACCTTGAGTGGGCACTTTATCATAAGGCAACCTGTAGTCTGCCTGTAATCCTTGGCAACAGAAGTAGAATACTGATGTGAGATTTCGTGGACTAGGAGAGAGGACCATTCATTAGCTGCAAAATCCAGCAAAGCAAAGCTCTTCCCTTTGGCTGTATCGAGGGTATAAAAAGGCTTACCCCTTCCTGAATAATTTTAACTTGTTTATTTCAAATAGCTTCTGGAGCCTGTGTCCTTGACTCTGCATCTGTTTTTTTTTTTTTTTTCGTCTCCCCAAGGGGAAATTAGCAGAGCCCAAACCATTTAATTTCTTATTTTATTTCTTCCTTCCTAAGTTATCCTCTTATATCTCTTCTATAGTTTTCTGATTTTATGGAGTATTTTAAATTAGTCTATGTCCCACATACAACAAAAATGTGTTAATTGCCTTTCTGTGTCCAGCTTATGTGATTTAACATGGTGGCATCTCTTTTTACACATTTGAGGAAAATGCATAATTTAGCTTTATCCATTGATATACTGAAGGCTCCCTATGCTGATTCCATGATTCAACTACTATAAATAATACAACAGTAAATATGAGTGTGCTGGATCCCCATGGAATGTTGGAGTAGCAGCCTCGGTACACCTGCCATGGGATGTAGAGTGGAGCTGGGCTCATATTATAGCACTGTTTTCAGTTTCAGAAGAAACAATCATGCTCATTTCCATGAAGTTTCACTAATACTTGTTCTTGTGCCACCGGTGTGGCACACACCAGTGTGTAACAGTATTTTTTGTATATTCTCTGTATTCCTATTTTATATATATTATTATTATTGTTGTTGTTATTATTATTAAAAAATATATTAGATGAGAGAAATAAATGCCCAAGATGCTTTGTTTCCACAAAATTTATTCTAATAAAGTTTTGTTATTGTTCTTTTCTCCAAATGTCAGTAAGTGCCACAAAAATGTGCTTACTGCTGACATGCCGTAAAATTGTTGGACTTACTAATAAACATTCATAGAAAAATTGAGCAATAGTATGAATACAAATGTCACAAGGTAATTTTAAAAGAAATATAAAAAAATTCTCCATAGTAAAATCATAAATAAATACTGTCATTTATCCTCGAATGACAAATTAGTTTGTAAACAATATGTAGAAATTCAGTTATGACCAAGATATCTAACAGAAAGTCAAGATGTCATAGGAAAAGATTTTATTTTAAATGTATTATTAGCATTAATGTTCAAGTGCCATAGTTCTTCAGTTTTTTTTATAATTCTCCTTGACTGGGGTGATGTTTAGTTTAACTAGTTTGTGAAAATTATTTTTCTTACTTTATGAGCTTAATATAATTAAATCACTTTCCTTTTCCCATTCCTCCCTTCTGAATCTCTCATATATCCTTCCTTGCTCCTTTTCAAATTCATATCCTTTCTCATTCATTATAATTTATTTATACATATATTCACATGTGTGTGAGAGAAAGTACTTTTTAAAAACTGCTAGACACACTTTTAATCATTTAGTCCATCATAGTTGTATGTAATCTGATATAAAACCAACAACTCATTGAAAGTTAACCTTGTTCATGTCATCTTTGATCACACTGCTTTTTTTGTGTTCTATTCCACACAATAACAGATATGCACATACTTGCTGTGTTAGCACAAGTCTGTACTTTAAAATCAAGATGAAATAAGATATATAAAGAGACATAGGTTCATCTAATACATAAGTAAACTGAGTATATAAAAATGTCTGGAGAATTTTCATCTTTCAGTGAAAAAAGAATTTAGGATGTTTAGGTTGAAAAATAATTTCATAAAACTTTGAGCACTAAAACTCTAGAAAAATTAGTCTCTAATATATACAGTTCACTTACTAATTAATTTTGAATACTACCGTACATTTAATATATAACTAAAACTAATATATACATATATAAATATGAAGATATATAATATTTTAGGTTAATATCACAATTGGTCCTCTAAATAATTATAATTAAGTTGATATCTTAGGCATTAAATTTTAGACTGCTGAAGACCTTAGAAGAATGAATTTGAAATCATTTCTTTTCACTATGTTGAATGTATTTTCCAATCTAAATTCTTAAATACATTTGGAAAAAAATAACATAGAGCAAAAAAATCTTGACTCAAAAGTTAATGCATCAATTATATGTAGTAATCTTGAATGCACAAGACTCACAGTGAAACATTCAGGAATGAGGTGAGTGAAGTCAGAATCTGGCCTCAGATGTGCCAGGCACTGTGGACCTCCCTAAGCCAACTGAATATTCTCCTGGTTACTGCTGCCAATCATTTAGAAATTGGATGCAGGGAAAGCGGCAGCAGAAGCATCAACGTAACTTTTCTCTGTGTAACTTTTTCATCTCATATTAAGGAAGGTGACTTTAAATGAGGCTAAAAATAGAATTTAAGACACAATTTTAGCAGAAATAACTGGATGTTCATCCAACCACTAAGGAATAGTGCAGGGGTTAGAAAGAATCAGGGCTGGATGGAGATTGTGATGAATACAATTGAGAATGTTCTGCTTCTAAAAGTAAAAATTTTCCTTTTAGTGTTCAAATCACTACAGAAATATGTTCAGTGTTTTAAAGATCAGAACGGCACATAAAGCAACACTGCTTTTAAGAGTAATATATAAATCATATTATGGTGGCTCCTATATAGAACAGTGTCTCTGAATAATGATTAAAGCTAGGGCTACATACATTTATACCCAAAGACATAAATCCAAATCATTTTAGAATGATCCACTAAATAATTTATTAATATTTACATTTTACTATATTTTAACACATAATATACAACAAAATAATCTATTCATATTTGTAGAAAGACTAAAAACATAAGTTTGATCCCTAGAACCCATATGAAAAGACAAATCTTTGTGTGACACTGGATACTTATAAGTCCAGTGCTAAAGAGGTAAAGATGTACAGATCTTCGAGGCATCATGGCAGTCAGTCTAGTATACATAGACTAATCTTGGTCAATGAGAGACCTTGCCTTAAAATAGTACTACATTTAGGATGATTCCTGACATCCATATAATTTCTTAAATGCTAGTAAATTACAGCATAATAATTAGATAACTAATTGCATTTTCAGTCTCCAAATTTCTAACCACAATTGTGTCTTCTCTGCTTATGATACACTATTTTCTCCGATGGAGTGATAGTCAACAAACTTCTTTGATATGTCTGTAGAATTATAAACTAGCATGTTGAAATGATCTCCCAGTACTGCCACTAATTCTCACTCTATCTTCTAAAGAAATCAAAAAGTTTCTTTATTCTGTATAGGACAATTTTCAAGTGTATATCACCACACAGGCTGTTGATTTCTTTCAATATAACCTCAAATAAGTCTCAGAAACTATTGATATTGCAACACTGGAACATTTTGTTTTTATTAGTTGAGTATATTCCACAGTAAATGTTGAGACTTTGCCCCTGATCTTTGACTTGAATCTGTCTCAAGTCTAAAGATTGGGTTGTTGAGATTTGATGGTTGAATGTTTACTAAGAAGTCATGTTTGTAATATTTTCAAGACATGACCAAGAATATTTCCCAAATCATTTGTTCATCTGAAGAAATCTAAGAACATTCTTTGACTATGAGCTTGCAGTGTGTGGGTGAGCTTCCATAGCTTTTACAGATAAAATTTTATCATATACTTTTATTGTTGTTATAAAACACCAAGACAAAGACAATGTGTTGAAGAAAAAATTCTTCTGGGCCTCTTGTTCTAGAGAGAGGAGAACCATGGTTGTATTAGAGAGAAATAATGGTTTCAGATATAATCTAAGAACTTATATCTTGAACTTTAAGCAGGAAGGATTGAAAGTAAATCTGAAAAGGTACATGGCAATTGGCACTTCAAAGTTTGTTTTTAGTAAGGCACTTCTCCCATCATTGCCACCCCTCCTAGCCCTCCCCTAACAGTGCCATCAATGAGGGACCAAACATTCAAATACATAGCATGGGAGAGCATTCTCATTCAAACTACACAGCAATCATGAGGAAAATTCAAAGTTTATTGGTGTTGTATTGTAGGAATGACTCATGATAGCAAACACACACAGCTCCGGGGTTTAGTGAGTTTGGGAGATGACAGGAACCTGAATGGTCTTGGCAAAGAACAGAGATCAGAAAATAAATGAAAAATCACTTTAATCATTTGTGAAAACTTTTGTCTTTATGAATACATATGTGCTTGTGTGTGTCATTTGTATACAGGCACTTTCTGAGGCCAGAAGAGTGTCAGATTCCCTGAACCAGGAGTTCCAGGTGCTTGTGGTCTGCTGAATTTGTGTTTTGACAATCAAAGACTAAGTTCCACTTGGAGAATATACAAAGGAAAAAATAGAACCAAAGGTAATATAAAGCAAAACCATTTTGTGATGCATGATCATTTCAATTTGAGATGTGTTTCATTAGCCTTATGGAGAGAAAATCAAAATCAAAAGTATTTCTGGTTGTATTTAAATATGCAACTGTATCTGTCAATTTTTCTGACTGAGGAGCATTAATTTGTGACAAAATAGATTTATAATGACAATATTATAAAACACTTATTTGTACTATCCTCCCCTTCCATGGTAGGATTTTGTTTCTTAAGAGCTTGGACAGGTCTTGTGAATGCTGTTAAAACTACTCTGAGAACATATGTGTAACTGATATAATGTGTCCAGAAGACACTGTTTCTCTGTCATCATATAAGGCCTTTGACTATTACAATATGCCACACTTCTGGCAGAGAATTATTGGCAATTGATAGCTGGTAGACGAGGGAGTCAGTTTCCTTCACACTTGCAGCCTCTGATGAGCTACCTCTCCAGTGGAAGTCCTCACAGTCAAGAACATGTGGGCATCACAAATTCAATTTTATGGCTTAAAAAGTAAAAAGAAAACAATATTTTTTTGTGGGCAGACTTTCAAGTGAAAATATTATTTTAGAGGTAAATAATATTTTGCTGTAATACAATGAATGATAAATATATCGTTAAATATGATAAAAAAATCAAGTAGAAACCACCTGTAATAAAATTAGCTAACTGTATCAAACACAACTAAAGACAACAGATTCAAAAGAAAATTACTTGTTTCTTAGGAGTATGGCAGCTAGAAATTCAACTTACAGTGAACTTTTTTAAGAAATGAAGAAAATATTTAGTATACCACTTTCCAAAACTGCCATTAAACAATAACAGGCAGCTCAAATGCATGATAAAATTTACAGCCATGTCATACCCTTTACTCATCTCCAGAACTAAAGTGCATTTTTGCTCTTCAGGAATATTTACTTTATTATTTATTTATGTATAGTTTGTGTGTGTGTGTGTGTTTGTGTGTGAGTGAATGTGTGTGTGTGTGTGTGTGTGTGTGTGTGTGTGATTTCAGTGTCCATGGAGGCAAGAAGAGAGCTGTAGTTAAAGATGGTTGTGAGTGTTCCATATAATCCTAGTGTTCCAACCCTAGTCCTTGAAAGAAAAATAAGAACTTCTAATTTTTGGGCCTTCTCTGGAGCTCCAAGAAATTTTCTTTATCTTAAGGTATTTATGAATGAACTAATAAAATAGAAATATTTTCACATATTTTTATAAGACTTTTGAGCAGGTATATTTATACTTAAAGGGATCTTGAGACAGGCTAATTATTTTCACTCTTTTTCAATTTATATGATTTAAGAGGTAACATATCTGCTGGTGTTCATTATTGAACACTTCTTAATGTGTGGAAGCACAATTCATACAGCCTTTCTTTCTAGCTATACAAGGATGGCCAGCTCAATGAGAGAAAACTTGCATCAGTCTTTGGTACAGTCTGACACAATTTATGGTTGGTGCTAAGAACTTTTAGATCAGATAGTTAAAGTAAGACCACATTGATTTTCTGTTGCCTGTCCAAGGGAAATGAAATTTTCTTCTACACAAGATGGTGTATCAAACAAGCTGAGAAAGTACCTGAAATAGATGCATTCTACTTAGTTCAGGGAGATAACTGCTTAATCTGAGTACATAGTAGAGCATCTCTGAATTTCCTCATTTGATTTAATTGCACAGAGGTCAGTGTTAATTATTTCAGATTGAGAGTTTTGAAGTCCCAGAGATGAAAAATAACTACATAATTCACTTTCAAATTTGAAGACAATTACAATAATAAAAAAAGTTTGCATGCTTCTGAGGAAGGGCAGGTATGCTAAACAAATAATGAATTATTCAACACCATACATCCCTGGAGTGACATGCAGCTATTAATGACTTATCTAATTTTACTTTCATAATTTTATACTGTTTATTATAAGTTGTGTTTCCAGAAAGTTTACATTGAAAAAAATGTATTCAGTAAGATACTACACCTTGCAAATAATAGCAGCTAAATTCCTTTCTTCAGCTTGTATATATATATATATATATATATATATATATATATATGTAGCTTTAGAATAAGTTTTTAAATTTTACAACTGCCCCATATTAAAAGGTAAGAGATAAAAATGGAAACCTCAGTTTGCTTTTTTTTTTTTTTAAACTTGGGAAACATATCAAATGATTGAACACAACACAATTTAAATAATGTCAACACTTTAGGCTATTTTAGTATCTTTTACTCCGGAGCTACCTAGTACAAAAAAATACAACTTTTACAAAGCCTTGATTTATTTTATTTTTTTCTTTTTTTGCAGAAGGACAGAAATTATTATTTTTATTTGTAAAGTGAAATTAGATATTATTATACTGTTTCCAGTCATTTTATACTATTATTTATTTATTTATTTATTATTTATTTATATATTTATCTATTTATTTATTTAAATCTCAAATGTATTTGGGTTTTTTCTTTAGGCACAGATTTCCTCAAAGCAAAGGAAATACTACTGTCACCCAAAATATGACATTTGTGGACCTGACCACTTGCCATGTAATATTATGTAAATATATTCACATATAAATGTGTATATATTTTTTCTCTGAGCCATCCTAGAATCACTGCCATGAAATGGAGCATGTTTTCTTCTGCCCTATTGATGAACAGCCATGTTCAGAGCTGCCCTCAAGGTCAGACAAGAAAAACAGCCCACCTCCCTCTTCCACCTCTGTCAAACCTGAGCGGATGATTTCCAATGGAGGACTTAGGAACCTCTGTCAAACCTGAGCGGATGATTTCCAATGGAGGACTTAGGAACCTCTGTCAAACCTGACTGAGCGGATGATTTCCAATGGAGGACTTAGGAACCTCTGTCAAACCTGACTGAGCGGATGATTTCCAATGGAGGACTTAGGAACCTCTGTCAAACCTGAGCGGATGATTTCCAATGGAGGACTTAGGACTAGAACTTTACATTTCTTCATGCTTTAACTTGTTGGAAGTATATCAGGTATCTCTAACATTTATGGACTATATAAAATTTAACATGAATTCTACCAAATTTTAAAACACTAGATTTCACATATTTTAGGGTATGGACATGCATTTCCTGAGGGTCTATCCAAATGTGACTGAGTCTGGCAACATACACAGTTTTTATTGGGATATTTTTCTCATTTCTCCCTTTCAATGGTAGTTTCAAAAATAGTGAAGGTGGGAGAAATATTGTCAATAATCTGAGCCTAAGTTAACGTAAAAATGCCCCTGACATTTTATTATAATACTGTAGCTTTGGAATTTGTGAGGATAGAAATTAGAATCAAATTAATTTTTTGATTTTATGAGTTCAATTTATTTTTCCTAAGTTGTAGATTTAAGCAACTATTTTACTAAATCCCAACATTTACTCCTTTTCTTGTAAATAATAAGAGCACAGAAAATTCAGCTAACTCATACATTCTGACAAAACGTTGGACATTGTATAACATTTCATATTTTGCTGCTGTGTATTTGATATTATACTTGAAAGTGGTGCATCTAACTTAGTTCTGGAAAAATGTCTGCTTCCTGACTTGTAAAAGATTAATAACATGCAGATCAGGGTATACTAATTGCAGAGTTAAGGACTGTGTATAAGTTTTGATGTTTTCCCATCATTTTTTTTTTAGTAACTTATAAGAACAATTATTCAATTATTGATGGGTTAAAAAGAGAGATGTAAAGTTGTTCACACCTCAGCCTTAGACGTGGGCTGGGGAGAAAGAGCATGACCCAGCTGGTTGCATGGCAGCCACCATCCCTTTCCCTTGACGAGTGGGCCCTCTCAAAAAGGGCATGAGGAACATCAATGCTTACAATCTGCACCTTTGATTGCAGGCTTTCTCCCTAGTTTATAAGATAAAATTTTATAGGAACTGCCTTAAAATAAATCTTGTGTGCTGGATATGTTTAGATTTGGTCAATTTGACCAAAACCTATACATAACTGATAAAATGAAATCTCCATGAGGGAATATTGCAATAAGATTTCTGGCCCCAGGCGGCCAGATGTCCAGACCCAAGACCTGCCATCTCAGACCCCTCAGCCACCTGGAGCTGCTTTGGCCCCCAAACATAATTCATTTATATTAATTATTATATTAACTTGATGCTGTTGGGCCTACAGCTTAGGCACAATGCTAGCTAGCTCTTACATCTTACCTAAACCCATTTCCATTTCCATTAATCTGTCTGCCACATGGCCCATGGTTCACCTGTGTTCCTTACATGTTTCTTCTTTGGGTGGCTGGCTCAATCTTTCTCTGACTCCACCCTTCCTTTCCTACCTATTCTGATTCCTCAGCCTACTTTTTCTATGGTGCCTGTCATGGGCCAAAACAGCTTCCTTATTTAACGATTGATATTCACAGCATACAGAAAGACATTCCCACATCAAAGGAATTACTTTCATTAGATTGTCCCTTGGGCATGCCTGCTTTGCATATTCTTGTTTAATTATCAATGTGGGAGGTGCAGGGCTACTTTGAGTAGTGCCACCTTTGGAAACCTATCCCAAGTGGTATATAATAGCAAGCCCAGAAAGCCTTGGAGAGCAAACCAGGAAGAAGTGTTCCATCATGACACCTGCCTTTGTTCCTGCTTGAGTTCCTACCCAAATTTTCCTTAACAATGGACTGAGATCAGAACTTCCCCACATTCTTCCTCACACTGATTTTAAGACAAAACTAAATACCCTGTATCTATATTCTGATTTATAGACAAAATGTGGCATGTGTATCAAATCTGATCATTTGTCCTTTGGAAAAAACAGTTGAGAGACTCCATTTTAACGTATTATGTGGAAACAAGTCCCCTTTCTAGTATCAGGATGGAGACTGTGATGCACCATGGTAGAGGCATCACAGATGTACTTAGAGTACCCACTGCTAGCTGCTTTTGTAGACCAACAGTGTAAATCAAACACTTGCATATTGGTAATTTCAATTACCCCCAACTTTTCTTAGTATCACAAACAGAAGTATATAATTTTTCATTTATCTTCAGAGAACTCTGTTAATAAAGTCACAAATGATTTCTGGTAGTAAAGATAAGCCTTCAAAAGCAAACAAGAAAAAAACCTGGGACCACCTGGTTCGGGTTGGTTCTGCCTTCAACTAATCAAGAACTTGGACAAAAAGGGCTGAGCTAGAACTTCTGTCAAGAGCATTAAGGAACAATGTGTGCTCTTCCTTTCTGTCTGATGAAAACGGACTTCAATTTGTATCCAATTGTTTTAAAAGAAATAAAACTTTGTTCACCTATTGTAGGAATATGACAAAAAACTCTGACATAGTTACTGCATGGATTTAAATATACTTAAATAGCAGCAGGCTTGAGAAATTCATTAGTAAACAATTTTAAAAGCCCTAAGACATAAGACAGGTTGCTTCCATTGGCAAAAGCACATATCCAGTGAAAGCTACAGGATATATGGTATTGGCTGGGCTTTTGGGCAAAAAATCATGCTATGAAGCCAAATAGTAACATTTTTTTCTTCGTTATATAATTGAATTAGGCCATCTATTGCTTTTACATTGAAAATAATGTCAGAACTTCACAAAGGAAGATTGATTTCTTCATTATTGATGAACACACTTCCACTGAAAGTATTTTCCTTTACTTCATGGGAACAGCACATTGAGTCAAGTTTGGAGGTGTTGAAAAAGCAAAGGTACTTACACACCAGAAATATCTCTTGATTTGGGAGGATATGAGGAAGTTATTTAAGTAACTGTAAGAAAAGAAAAAAAAAGTGGCAGCCGGTGATTTACAAGAAACCTGAGCACACCTCTCATAAAACCAAACAGAAGGAAAACTGTAGGTTTTATAAACCACTTAAAACCATTGTGGAATAATCCATATAAAGAAGCGATGTATTAGGGATATCTTATTAATTTTGAATATTATTATATAATATTTTGGATTTCTCAGATATGATTTTATTAGCTTTATAAAGCAAGTTTTTATGATCCTTTATATTTAATTTTAATTTTAGTTATTTGTGTATCTGTCTGTCTGCCTCTGTGTGTATGAGTAGGTGTGAGTATGTGCACACGTTGCCTGAAGAGCCAAAAACATTATTCTCCAAGAAGTGGAGTTACAGGAAGTTTTTGGCCTGTCGTGAGGTACTGGGAACTGAACCTGGGCTCTCTGCAGGAGCAAAAAGTTCTCTTAACCATTGAATTGACTATCTAATTCTCAGTTTTTAGGGTTTCTATTAACCTGTCTATCTCATAGAGGTAATCAGTATTTAAATATTTCAGCAGATATCATGTGTTGTCATGTGGGTGTCACTTTGGGATCCTCAAAACAAGGAAATTTCTTCCTTACTTAGGTGTAAATTTTTGCATAATGATAACATATGCATAGCTGGTTTACTATTTAGGGCAGTTTTGTTTCACCTCTAATGCCTTCTTGCTTGTCCTCCACAAACTGTACCCATCATTCACAGTTTGTCAAACACGATCTAATTTTACCTACAGCATATGAATAAAAATATTGAGCTTTGATTTGTAAGCCAAGCAGAAAAGTTTATTCTTCTGGTTGTTAAACTATGTCATTGGCCTCTACTATATGACTAACAGACACACACACACAGACACACACACGTTTATTCTATTCTGTAATAATGTATACAGGCAATATGTTTCTAAGAATGTTTGCTAAATTTGTGTTATTAGAAAACACAACCACAATATTTTCAAGTTTGTTTTATTTTAAAATGCATTTTTTTTTTCTCTAACGACAATTATGTTTTCCACAGTGCTCGCCTGTTTTGTATAGCACACAAGACTGGTTACTTGCAGTTGTGAGACCATGTCTATATCTGTAGTTCTCCAGAATTTCTTAATGAAGCCAATGGAAGTGACCACTTTAAAAAGACTATATGAATCTTTGTTTAAAAGCTTTACTAAAACACAGAATTATTTCTGTTACGTATTTGTTTGTGTCAGTTTCACTTCTTCTCCTGTAGCCTATCTCTTCAAAAGTACTGTGTAAGTACTGGGGTCAAAATCTCACTGTCAACAGATTTTAGTGACTAATTCCCACACTAAATTCTAATCTTCTTCAAGTCGGTGTTAAAATGACATATTGAAAATAAACTGTAGAGATGAGAGGCAGGATATAATTCATGTGCCTTAGAGAGCCTGTGGGAGGTAATTTTCTGACTATCCTTAATTATTAAGAAGGAAATGAGAGTACTAGTGGATATGCCCTCCACTTTAAATTCTTATATATATATATATATATATATATATATATATATATATATATATATATATATATATATATATTTCTTAGAACTTTCTATTCTACTCATCAGAATACGTTTTACCTCCCAGGTCCCCAGATCCTCAATTATACAGTGATAAAATAATCACTGTCCTCCTAGCTACTGGTAATAAAAAGCCAGAACACCTCAGCTCAAGTGTGCATTCAAATTATGAGTTTCTGTTCATTGACCCACAAATGTCAATGTGAGGATTGCTTCCAATGGTGTGAAAGTGAGGTGAAGATATAGAATATGTATAGAGACAATAGTTTGTAGTATGAGGTTTCTGGCTCGGACTTTCGGGCCTAACCTCAAGGTTTAGGCCTGCAGACCCACAGACCCACAGACCTGCAGACCCACAGTCCCACAGAGACACACAGATGCTTACAATTTATTTTAGGCTGATCAGTCTAAGGCCCAGGCATGTAACTTGCTAGCTCTCTACCCTTTATCTAACCCACAATTCTTCCCGTTCAGCCATGGGGCTCCGTACCTTTCTTTAGTGCAGCATGGTTATCCTCTACTTCTTCCGGCTTCTCTCTGGCATTTTGCTCTGTGCTTCCTAGTCTCAGAGTTCTCTTAGTCTGGTAGCCCCGCCCATACTTCCTGCCTGCCTTTGGCCAATCAGCGCTTTTTATTAAACCAGTGGGTGGGACAATTATTTACAATGTAACAATATAATCTCCCACATATCCCCTTTTCTCTTTTTAAAACAAAAAGTACTCCACATATAATATTCTTTTCCCCTCTTATCTATAACAACTTATAAACAACACTGTAAATTAACACAAACATTCATAATCCATGTTTTTTGAATGTGGGCGTCATCCTCTAGGCTGCTTCCTACTGAATGGGGGGTTTGTCAGCCTGTGGGTTGCATGCCAGTCTACCTGATGACATCATCACTAATATAATAGCTTGCATTTAATTTCAATTTGTGAACTTAAGTAATTTTATAAAGTAATATAATTGTGCATGTGGGCAAGTTTATGTTCAATGTGCATATTTGTGTATATGTGTGTTCTCACTGGTGTGAGTGCATACAATTATGGATCATAGAAATCTGAGAATTATGGTTTATATTCCTTGTGAGCTCTCCACTCAATTTACTGCAGCAAGGTCTTTCATGGAATCTGGAGTTTCTGGTTAGTTTGGCTAGTCTGGCTTGCCACCTTATGGCAGGGATCCAGGATTGGCTTCTACCTGATAGTGGACAGCACCACTATAATGTATGCTGTTTGCAGACATAGTTCACATCATTCTGGAATGACATAAGAAAGCCATCTCAGACTGCCATGGACCAACATTTCTAGAGCAGCATCTGATTCCTGTTCTTTGAACTAAGCAAATATCTATGGGTTCCACCACATTGGTATGTAGGAGAGATGCTAATGTCCTCACTGACTGATACATACCCTGTTCCAAATTTCAGCTCCTCTGAAATACATCTGAAGATGAAGGAATGAATATGACTTCATTTGTTGCTAGTGCTGGTACATTTGATCCTTTCTTTTCCAGAGGAAGAACATTCATGAAAGCAATAATAGCTACCTTACACTTGAATCATACAGTTATGTAGAAATAATATTTGCCCCAGGCAAGTACAGTTAAGCTTGAGATAAGGCATTTATAATTAATAATAGGGGCTAGAAAGATGGCTGCAATGCAAAGAGCTCTTTCTGCACTTGCAGAACTTCTGGTCATATGGTAGCCCATAACCTTCTGTAACTCCACTTCCAAGGAATTCAGTATCTTCTGGCCTCTACTAAAATCAGACGTAGATGTGGTTCAGAAATATATGCAGAAAAAGCACCCATGTGCTGAAAAACTAAATAACTATAAATTGCATAGAATTTTTTCATAAATATTTATTAGGAAAATAGTTGTGATAATAGCCACTCCAATGACTGACAATACAACTATTATTATAAAACTTTGTTTAATATGATTTATAAGAAAATATCAAGCTATTAAGTAAAAATTCTGCTTTCTAGAGGTGGTCCTATATCAGCCGAAAAGCATACTACTTGACTATTACATCTTAACTATTCTAGGATATATTCACACAGTTTTGTTCTAAAACATATTGATTCAATTTAGAGAAAAATAAATGTTCTGCAACATGAGTTGATGGTACTCAGGACACACTGTCACACATCAACTACATTTTCAAATTGAAGGCTTTGTAAAGAATGCAATCTCGCCAGAGACATGTTTCTCAAAGGGGAAGAAATAAAATACAAATATGAGTAAATCATACAGAATGCACATAACCCTGCAAAGGAATATTTTAAAAAATATACAAAGGCTTGATTGACTATTATACAAACTCTTCATGAAATTATCTTAATACAGTAAGTGTTTACAGAGGAAGATTGCACAATGGTGACTACAATTTGAAAAGATTTGATTTCCCCCCTGTTGTATGGTATTTTGTTTATGTTATGAAAAATAAAGCTTTATTTCCTGGAGATCAGATGGCAGAACTAGTCACTAATTAACTATAGAGGCCAGGCAGTAGTGGCACACACCTTTAATTGTAGCACTTGGAAGAAGGAAGCAAGGAGATCAGGAGTTTAAGGCCACCCTGTGTATCCAGAAGTTTCTGGTCTGGCTTGGCGTAGCCCTAAGATCTAGAAGGTCAAGATCAAAAGTCCTATAGCCACTTAGTCCCAAATAATCACACAAACATATTAATTACAAACTGTTTGACCTATTACTCAGGCTCATTACCAACTAGCTCTTCCAACTTAAATCAACCCATTTTTATTAATCCATGTACTGCCAGGTGGCTCCATGGCTTTGCCTGTGTCCCATTACATCTTGCTTTCTGGTTAGCAGCCTGCAGCACCCCCTTACTCCACCTTCTTCATCTCTATATCTGCTTAATTTCTTACATGCCTCTAAGCTATTTTGCCATAGATCAAAATAGTTTCTTTATTAACCAGTGGTAATAAAGCATATTCACAGTATACAGAAAGACATACCACATTGACCCTGGGCACTCAAGACTGAGCCAGTCTGGAAGAGAAACAGAGCTGGATGGTAATAGCTCTCACCTTTGATCTCAGCTCTTTGGATCTCATGCTTTAGATCCCAGCACTTAGGAGGTTAATGCCTTTAATCCTAATGCAATCAGGAGGTATAGACAGGAATTTAAGGGTGCTGGAGACAGGATCAGGTCCTCCCATTTGGTCTGAGGATTCCTAGAGGTAAGAAGTTTCTGATGGTTGGCTTCTCTGCTCCTCTAATCTTCCTGCTTTTACCCTTGGTATCTGACTCCTTATTTTTATCATTAAAACTAATTAGGATCCTGCTTCTTTTTTTCAGTGTTTTAAACCAACCATGGTGTGTAAGGAATATGGTGGTAAATAGTGCTAATGTTAATTGCTAATTTAGTAGAATCTAGGAATGTGGTTATGTGTTCCACAATACAGAAGACTTGGGCACAAGATACCTTAGGAGATATCATTGAATGAATTATGATAAGAGAAAAAATATGGACACTGCCATCTTCTATGTAGACAATCTCCTTGAACCAAAAATGCCCATTGGTGCCAAAGAGAGGTGTTATTTACATTTATAAGTATTTAACAAAAAATGACAACTCAGCCTGGGAAAGTGTAATTATGTTTTTTATTATTAATGTCTTAAATATTTCTTCATTTCAAAGATGCTTTCATTTTTCAGTGAAGTTTGCATGAATGCATCTTGTCAGTATGATTGCAGTTTCCCTTACTCTGTCTACTTTAAAACATTAAACATTATTTTTAAACAAGTTGCCAATAAAATTTCCACATTTCTTGAATTTAGGAATACATCCACAATATCTGTAGGCACAAAATGCATAATGAGCCCTGAAACATGATGATTTTTTTGTTATTTTTATCTACCAATGTGACTCACTGAGGTTTTCCTTGTTTAAACAAAAAAACGTATCCCAAAGTCCTCACTGCCTCTTTAATTTAAATAAGAGCATATGCATTTGGGATTCACAGAGAACAGATTGTTTAGGAAAATTTTAACAACATGATGTAGCAAAGTCAACTAGCTCTATATAAACTAAAATTTAAACAACCATTTCCTTCTAAACAGTGATTATTTGGCTCATAAAACATTAAAATTTTGTTTTAGGACACTAAAATGATGTCTTATTGCTTAAGACCATTGCCTGATTTTCCAGCTGTCCTAAGTTCAATTCTCAGCACCTACATGGAGGCTCACAATCTTCTATAACTATAGTCCTATGGAATCAAACATGTTCTTCTGGTACGCAAATGTACATGCAGACAAAATACCTATGTACATAAAATACATAAATTAATAAACCTTAACAATTCCTTTTAGATCACAGACTTAGCAAATGGATATAAATTATCATTTCAATTGTAAATCTTGTAGCTGATTCAGTCTTCTCTCCACTTAACATAGGGTTTTGAACTGTGAGTATCATAATTTTCTAGCTGTTTATTGTGTATTCACATCTTCAGTTATGAAAAAATATTAAATAGAAATACATACTAATAATATATATTTTCACCTTGTTAACCTGCTATCAATATTTTTATATCCACTGAAATTTATCATTATTTTGTTCAGTTTTTTATCTCTTGTCTTGGTTGATTTCAATTTCTTGTTACCAGACTATTCATGCCTTGATGTTAACATTTCTGTTATTCTTCCCATCCCTTGACTCTGCTCCAGAAATGTACACAGTCATGTACACAAACCATTGGTCCAAACACACACACACTAAAATGAATGATTTTGAGTTGATTACAAGCACCTTCTGATTCTTTCCACTGTGGTTAAAGTGAGTGTGCTGTAAACAATCAGTTCTATTAGCAGAGTAATGCTACTTTAAGAAACATACCAAGAAATTAAAAACAACAACAAACAAACAAACAAGCAAAAACCACTGGGGGCCAGATAGTATGTCTCTATGGGGTAAAGACATTCACATTCCTGAGCATCAAAATTCAAACTGGAAACCCTTTAAAGGTAGAAGCATAACTGATTGTCTAAATGTACATATGCCCACACATATGTCATGTGCACAAAAATAACATTTTAAAAATATTTTTAAAAGTATTTAAAATATTTTAAAGATATAAAAGACCAATTACTGGGCACTTTCTCAATTGTATTCATTGAACAAATTGTTTCTTTTGGTTTTGGAATTTAGCACATGTGGAAACATTGAAACAAAGCTGAAGCAATAGTCAAATCTCTGCAGAGTTAGAATAGTTCACCTGTCTGCATAGCAGGCACCATGGCCCATTTTCAGCATTTACAATCTAAAGGATGCAGGGACAATTTACATTGTAAAGAAACCAGTTGCTGAAATTCTGCCAGTTCAACTTTCATGATCATACAAAAGTAATCTGATAAAAAGATTTTTAAATAAGTAAGTTAATTAGCTTTTAAACTATTCAATACAATCTTTTCTTTTCTATTTACTGCAAAGCCGAGGAGAAAAGCAGGGTAACCTGACAGGCTATTGTCTTCAGTGTACTTTACACTCCAATTCACTATGTATTGCTCCTTTTTTTCCAATCAGAACCTGGTAAATACATAAGCACGTACTGTGCTGGAAATACATTCATTATTTTCCAGTGCCTAGAGGCTTCTTTATAGCTAGAGTTACATTGACAAGGTGGAAACATGACACATTCATGTAAGCAGTATTAGACTCAAGCAGCAGGGACTTTAGAGAGGGGGGAATGAACAAATATAGGGATTAGAGCCAAGACTGACTTCCCTGAATCTTTAGTGCATTAGTAGACCTGCACCAAATCTCCTTTGTTTTGGAGACTTATTTTCTGTTGGTTAAAAAGCTTAAGAAGATTTAGTTTTAATTCCTAGGGGACTTCGTATGTCCTGATTCTGGAAAGAGATAGCAGCAGCAGAATTTTCTGTAGTATCCCATTTGTTCTTAGCTCAACTTCATAATGCAAAGACAATTTTTACAGATGACAAGATGTAAGCACCATGTATAGCTAAGCATCTTCTCAAGTTCACGTAGCAAGATTTAAATTATGATATAAAATAAGATATTTAAAATATGAAACACTTTGGAGTCCAATGTTGATTCTCTTTCAATACTTGAATCATAAAATCTTATTTATACATAACAAGGTACAAATTCTTAATTTAATTCAATATTTTAGTTCATGTATGTATGGGAGAGAGAAGGTGTAGTTTGCACACTTGCACAAAATTTTGTACATTTATAGGAAAGGAAAGGATTTAACACCCTGGAGCTGCAGTTGTGAGTCACCTGACCTGAGTGCTGGAAAACATACCTGAGTCCTCTGAAACAGAAATACTTGCTTTTAACCACTGAGCCACCACTTTAGATATACAAAGTATAGTTTGATGGGTTTAAAGAAAAAATAAACTACAAGAAATTGGCTTATCTTTATCTTTAAAAGATAATAGCAACTGAGTTTAATAGAATATTCGGATAAAAACATGACCATCATTCTGAAAAAAAAAAAAAAAAAGCATACAATTAAAACATACAAGTAAGAAACCCTGACATTTAATTAGCATTAACTGTGAGTTGTTTAGTGACATCCAAGGGTGTTGAATAGAAAAGGGAAAGGATGTCATTGTAACATAGAATGTGAGCCATCTCTTTAAGAGAAAAGGTGTATTGAAGTATGGTCTTGGGCAATTCAGTAGTTTAACTTGAATTGTTTCTGCTTGTTTATTTGTTTATGTATCCTTAGAAGTTTGTGGAGAAATGTAAGTTGCTTCAAACTGATGTAGGCTTTTACCTGCAGGGATAATATTGGTTTGATGAAAGATGAGACATCATACTCATGTTATAGTATATAAATTAACACCAAATCATGGTTTTCTAGCACTAGTTACTTTTTACTGTGATTAGATAAGCTGCATTTCCTAGGCCTCTAAAACAAAGTCGGTGAGATCTACCAAACGATACTGAGAAAGAATAAATCCTCTGTAAGTCAGAAGTTTCTGGCCCAGCCTAGCCCTAGGTCTTGTCCCATATATGCTTAGTCCCAAGTAATCACACAAAGGCTTATATTAATTGAAAACTGTTTGGCATGAGGCTCATACTCATTACCAACTAGGTCTTACAACTTAATTCAGTCTATTTTCATTAATCTATGTATTGCTATGCGTCCTGTAGCTTTACCTGTGTTTCTTTACATTTCATTTCTCTGGCAATAGCTTGCAGCATCCCTGTGACTTCGCCTTTCTTCCTCTCTTATCTGCTTGTTACCTCTAAGCTACCTTGCCATAGACCAAAAGAACCTCTTTATTAACATATAGTAACAAAGTATATTCACAGCATACAGAAAGGAAGAAATCCCACATATATATATATATATATATATATATATATATATATATATATATATATATATACAGAGAGAGAGAGAGAGAGAGAGAGAGAGAGAGAGAGATCTCATTTTGAAAGAGTTCCGCACAAGTGCTGTTTCTGATTTTATCATCCTTCAAATGTGTCATAAAGATTTATCTGCACCTGAAACTATTATGTCAAACATCTCAAACTATATCATTTATCTTTAAACTAATCTACTTCAAACTGACAAAGTCCAAAGTTCAAAATGTCAAATGACCTCTAAGCTATTTGGATTCTCTCTTGCATTCTGAATCCCCAGCAAGGCATGAGTCAGCATATTGAGTTTATTTACCTTGTCTACAATAGCCAAGCATGTGTGTTGGTAAAATCATTTCTCATTCAAAGGGAATTTCAATGGCATATTTTATTTGTTGTAGAAAATTAACAATTCTTGTGCCATTCCATAAATTTGTGCTACTGTATTGTTTTTTTACAAAACAATGACCTTCAAAGAAAAACATTTTCAAGTCAGTTTCTGTATTATAAGTAAAATAAGAATGTCATCAATTTCAAAACCTAAAGAAGTCATATGTCCTTAACTTGTTTTTGTGTTAGAATCTTCTAAATTAACCAAGGCTATATTTCTTCATTAACCTCGAGTGTAGTTTGATGAGTTCAATATGAGCTCAGGTTCCTTCTCTATTCTGACATTATTTCCACTCTGTCTAGATAACTGCCTAAGCTTGCAGTAGCTCCTGATGGTGTATGCATTTATTTAGATACCTAGAAACACGTTCTCTTCATGTATGTGAACTATATTATACAAAGAGCTAATAACCAAACACGACATTTAATACAAATTCAGCTCTACAAAGTACTTCTTTGACTATGTTAAATGTGCAAGTCATTTAGGTTTCTTTTAGAAATAGCTGTACCACAAACACTCATATTTACTTTTCTATATTTTAAATTACTTCATTCATTGCCCATACATCCCACCTTCTTGTTGAACTCTAAAGCTTTGTGTACCTAATTTTCTGCTATGTATCTTAAATTTAAAATTGGGATTTTTTTTCAGAATAGACACTCAAAATTATTTTCATAGATAAGTTAAGAAATTCGTTCCTGATTTCTTTTTTTTTAAGTTGTGTGTGTGTGTGTGTGTGTGTGTGTGTGTGTGTGTGTTGATGTATATACATACATACACATACTTGAGGAGGCCTGAGGCATGGATACTCTGGGAGCGTATGTTATAGGCAATTAGGAGCTGTTACACATGGACCAGGAGTGTGAAGTGTTTTTAAATGTTGAACCAACTTTTTAACTTACTGTTGTGTTTCTTTCTCAGAAAGTTGAAAGAAACAGGAGTTTGTCATTGTAGTTTGTCAAAAAGTGCAATTTAAAAAAAAATATTATTTGAAAACTATCATATTTTAAGTAAAAATTTGTCTAATTTATACTGAGAACTAAATCCCAAAGACTGTAATTCATTTATGGCTTTTATTATGTGCATTCTGATAGAGAAAATTGAATATTTATATTATTGAAATTGAGAAATTATTTTTATACAAATTTATATGCCTCCTTATATTTGTACCTTACTCTGACCTAATAATCCCTGATGTGAGGGTCTGGAGAGATGTTTGCTCTTCCAGAATTTTTGAGTTTTAATTCCAGAAACTGCATGTAGCTCATAATCATCTAAGTGGAACCTGATGTCCTTTTCTGATATAAAGGTGTACATGCAAATATATATATAATAAAAATAATTTAATACATCTTTTAAAAATCACTGCTGTGGAGCATTTCTTTATTCTAAGATCATTTATTAGCACTCTGTTTAGGCTTTCCAGTTTTAACTAAAATAGCTTTCACTGTAACCTCAGTTATCCTGAAGTTAGTCACCAAAGCAGAGATTTCAGGCAATCCTTGTTTCATGCTCTCCAACAAAACATCTAGCTAGACCCTTCTGAGTATGTTAACAAACTTCACTTTCAAGAGCTAAATATTATTTACAATTTTCTGAAGAGACAACAGATTGTATTTTAAAATATTGATCTGATTAGAAGTTTATGAGTCTAATAAAAATAGGTAGTTCATCCATCAGAGACATAAATATATTTCTAGTTGAGTTATATCCCTTCATATTACATTAGAATCTTCAATGTTCCTCTATAAGATGATAAATGAGGAATTATTTATCTTTGGTTACACTCGCATCATTTAAAATATAATATACATTTCCATCATGTGTTAAAGGAAGGAATCCATAGCCTCATAAGAGGGAACATACAAGTTCTATGACAGCACACATTTTAATAATTAACCCATGATTGGATATATTATAAGAATTAATCATTGACTTCAGTCTTTTCTGGGTTATTTTTTTTCAATGACATGCAAAGGAGAAGTTGATACTGGAAGATACTAAATATACAGCATTCTTTGTCACTTTAATACTTCTTGAACAGTATTGAATATTAAATCTAGGAAGTTTTCTGCTTGAATGAATTGGCCTCATTGTCAACTGATTGTCAATTAGGAGGGAAATCTTCTAAATTTTGAGGTGTGAAGATAGCTGAAACTTCATTAAGATGCTGTAGCATAGGCTGCTGTTTTGACATATTTTTATCTCTGATCTGTGGGGTGCTTCAACTGTCTGCAGACAGATGCTAGTGTGGGATGTAGCCCAATATAGCTGAGCTGTACAGACACATCCATGTAACTTTCTGCCCTGTCAGTGTTCCATGTCCTTGCCAGTATAGCAGGAGGTCTCAACATTTTTTTTTTTTTTTTTTGATGAAGAAGAAACCACTGTGCACACACCAGTATACTCTGTGGCAGATGAGATAGATGCCTAGAGATGCCAAGACTTATCCATGGACCCTTAAATTCTATGCTTAGATATCTCAACAGCATTTTCACAAGAACATAACGTAAGTTAATTTAGAAAAAAACAGTCATTCATGAGTGCGGGAATTCCAAAGTGTACTTGGAAGCATTTAAAATTAGAAGCTTGAAAAATCTTTTTTTTTAAGATATCAAATTTTACTTTTTATTTTGTTGTGTAAATAAATTATGGTTCATGTAATCTTAGAAAGCAAAGATGCAAAGTATGAACTGAAATTTCCAGAAAAAAAGGAAGCCATATTAAACTTTCCACAATGCTGATCAGTTCAATGGTTGTTGACTATTCCAAGTACAGAGTCAAATTACCATGGGCTGCTTTAGTTTTACTAAATAGTTATTAATGGACTATACTTGTGAATGACCTAAAATATTTGCAGTTTTTAAACAAACCCTTCTAGAGTATACAAACTTTCTGCTATGGCTCTTAAACCCAAAACTAAGAATACAATCAGATACCAGCTAAGGCTGATAGCAGAAATTTTTCCTTTGCTTGTCTATCTGCTGGTTCCCCAATGTACCTGGAATGTGTCCAGCTTTATCACTGCCTTTTTTGTTATTTTAATAAGTGTCATGAAGCTTTTAACACATCAGAACATGGTATTTTGAGTGATATGCACGTTTCTGGGTCACATAGTCACATGTCTTATCTATTATTCCCTCCAGTGTGGAAGCTGTGTTTCTATTTTCAATAATACTACAAGGCCAGGCTTTAAATGTTTACCCAACCAACAGGAGAAAATAAATCACTAATGACCATGACAATGGCAAAACAACAAATTTTCCTTTTTTGTATTATATACAAATATCACAACTTCAGTATATTTTCTACAATTAAAATATAAGCCAGGATTATATGAAGAAATACACACAAGAAAATCTTCAAATGGCATATAATTAATAAGCCGTCAAAGCTTGTGTAGAACACAAATCATGATGATCTAGAGAACTCTGATAGAACCAAGCATTACTGGAGAAAAATGTGTCAAGGTAATGATGCCTAATAATATTTGCTATGCACATTGATTGGTACCTAGCCCAGTCATCACTGGAGAGGTTTTATCTAGCAACTGGTGAAAACAGATGCAGACCCACTGCCAAACATTAGGCAGAGCTTGAGGAATCCTACAGAAGTGGGGAAGAAAGACTTGAAGGAGTCAGTGGATAGAGAACACCACATGAAAACCAAAGGAATCGACTAACCTGTGCTCATAGTGGCTCAGAAACTGAACTGAAAACCATGGAGCCTGCATGCGACTGACCTAGGAACTCTGTACGTATATTACAGCTGTGTAGTTTGGTCCTTTTGGGAGACTCCTGACAATAGGAACAAGGGCTGTCTCAGACTTACTAGCTCTTTGGACAATACTATTCCTACTGGGTCCCCTTGCCCTTAATACATTGGGAAGTGCTTAATCTTACTGAAACTTAATATGTCATGTTTTGTGATACTCATAGGAGACCTGCACTTTCCTAAACAGACATAGGGAAGGGGTGGATTAGGAAGTGGGAATAGAGAGAGTGAGGACAGGACGGGACTGGAATGAGAGGAGGGAAGGGTGTAGGGGATTGTGTTGTTTCATGGTAAATAATTGTCCCACCCACTGGTTTAATAAAAAGCACTGATTGGCCAAAGGCAGGCAGGAAGAATGGGCGGGACTACCAGACTAAGAAAAACTCTGAGAACAGGAAGCGCAGAACAGAACGCCAGAGAGAAGCCGGAAGAAGCAGAGGACAACTATGCCGCTCTAAAGAAAGGTATCGAGCCACATGGCTGGAGAGGAAGAATCATGGGTTAGATGAAGAGTAGAGAGCTAGCAAGTGATATGCCTGAGTTTTAGGCGATCAGCCTAAAACTATCGTATGCATCTGTGTGTCTCTGCAGGACTGCGGGACTGAGGGTCTGTGGGTCCTAAACCTTGAGGTTAGGACTGAAAGTCCAGGCCAAAAACCTTATACTAGAGAAGGGAAACTGGCTGGAATGTAAAATAAATAAATAAGTACTTTAAAAAATAATAAATTAAATAAATAAAAATTAAAATGCATTTATTATTCTTTTTTCATAACCATAGACTCTCTGACTGGTAAATATTAGTGTCTACTTAGCATTACTGAAGCATACATTATATTTATGTATTTCTAAAATTATATCTGAGCTGAAAAGGGATTGTGTCCAGAGCTTCTCTCCCCTTCCTTCTTTTATTCTTTCTTCAATCCTTCCTTATTTTTGTTCTTTTCTTTGTTTTGAGAGAGCTTCTCCCAATATAGCAAAGTTGACATTTTACACACTACGTGCCTGTGCTTGCCAGGAAGGTTAAAAAAAATATAATCCTTCCTTAGCTTCCATGTCCTTCGAGTGGAGGAGCTTGTCATTACACCTGACCAACAATCAGCTTACATCCTCAAACAATAACTTCACGGTTACCATCTATTACACCTGAGTGCATGCGTGTGAGGCTCTGCAGGACATTTCCAGCATTCTTCTTTGTCAACTTGCTTCTTTTCTATGATAATTTTGCACTTTTTGTATGAAACTCTTTTCTCCCGACCCCCATTATATGCAAGGAGATATTCCATTACTGTCGATGTCCTTCATGTGTGTTTCGGTGCTGCCAAGATACAAACTTTGTATCCAGGAGTACCAACAAAACTCACAAGTGATTGTAATTAAGTTACACAGGAAATGCTGCTTCCTTTAAAGCCGGTGGTCTTCCCAAGGATGGCTCTGGAGCTTTGGGGTGCCTGTGGGGTGGGGGAAGGCTGGATAGTGTTTCTGTGGCTGGCTGATTTAATTATAATAATGTGTGAGGTAGTCTTGCTCTTCTTCTTCACTTAATCTAAATAATGTGTTAAAAAGATTCTCTTGGGGCATCTGTTCGTAAGTGGTTTATGCTGCTGTCTGGGGTAGGGGGATTTGTTCACCTTTCATTCGTTCCTCATTCTCCCTCCTACATCTTTTTCTATCCCTCTTCCTTTGCTTCCAGATGGCAAGAGAAAAAATAAAAAGATGGTGAACAATTGGTTGTTTAAGTGGATGTTTAACCTAATGATTATATTTTTAAAAGAAAAATATTAAAAAGATGGTCTATTATAAGGTTTTAGGATATTTTTAGAATACTTTACATAATTGCTATATATGTTTTCAGACACAGTAGGTTTTGTATAAAAGCAGATATAATCTATTAAGAAAGAGTTGCAGACAGTAAGCTAGGGAGCAAGCTAAGTATATAAGGGTCTTATCACACAAGGATGAGGAATGGAGACTAGAGTCTGAATGCTAGGATCAACTTAAAAGCCAGAGGGCACAGAATCTTCTTGAAATTTCAGTGTGAAGGTCAATAAAGATAAGGAGCTACAAATTGAGATGGTTACTTTGAGGAACCCACATCTGCGAGCTCTGATTTCAGGGAGATCATGTCTCAATGAATGTGGTGGAAAAAGAACAAAGAAGACTGCTAACATCCTCCATTGGCCTTTATAAGCATTTGCACCCTTACACTTGCAGAGACACACATGTGCCTACACACTTACAAACAAGCATACACATATGCACACCCACACACTCAAGCAGAAAATAAATACATATAAATAGAAAATAATTGATTTAATCTACTACAACATAAATGAACAGTTTCTTATGTACTAATTATCAGAACTATGTATTAAAATACTGTTCTAACAATGACTGCGTACCAGCAATGTGTTAGACACTGGGTGTATATTGAAAAGCAAAGCACTGTGCTTACTAACTTCATAAAGCTTCCTTTGTAGGTTCTCAATGCTTAATTTTATTTATTTTAATTGTTCTTTTAGAAAAAAAAAACATGTTTTGTTTTCAGGATTTTACAAACTTGTATTCATTTTGCTTTGCTATCTCTTTAAACCTTTCAGAACCAAGTGACGTTCAATATTCCCCACTGCAGATGAGCCTTGTTCATGCAGCAGTTCCCTCTTTCATAGTTTCCAAAGCTCTAAGACCTGTAACTATGGAAGCTTGTATTACTCTAGCACCTTAGTGTGTGTCTGTGTTTTTTATTGCCCAGTTGCATTATCCTAATGAGTATTTATGCTCAATGTTTCCTTTGTTTCAGAGTTTATCTCAAAACATGTAACAAAGGTTCTCTATGGACTGAGTGAAACACAAAACTACTTCTAAGTTAAAATTGGCTGCTAGAGGCTCATACTTCATTTTGAAACCTTGATGTATAGGGGTAATTGTGGCACAGAATTTGTGGGAGTGGCCATCAATTCCATGGTTTATGAACATGGAAACACAAGAAGACTAAAGAGAAATAAAATCCAGACAGAATATAGAAGTTGGGATTCTTCACCCCCTAATAGACTAAAAAGAAATGTTTTGATTCAGAGTAAAACCCCATAACCACCTTCTTTCATATGTCAAAAATAAATTGAATAATTTCAAGTATTAATGAGTTCATCTGAAGGCTTATGATTACATTATTTTTAGAATAGTATGTAAATATAGGTGCTTGGAATATTGAAGAAATGGGGTCTCACTATACAAGGCATTTTATTTATTTCTCAAGAGTGGGGCATATGTGAAAACCATATGAGTTTCAGTCAGGTGGATGGAGTTGTGGGATTCATGTGGAGAGAATATGTGATTTAGTCAGGAGGACTGAGTCCTAACTCCAATTTCTGTAATTATTGCAGGATATATATATATATGCCCACATTGTGAATGTGCTGTCCAGGTTTTGTGGCTCCTAGTCATTCATTCATTTTTTTTTTTCCTAAACAGATGCTCATAATCATTGCCCTTGAAAGTTGAATTTGGATTAATATCCCCCCAGCACTGTCAGAGACTCTAACCCCGGGAATGGGGAATGCTGCAGGCAAAGTAGCAATGGGCTACAGATTTCTTCTACCATTGGTGTATATACCAGCCCAGCTTCAAACACTGCTGTTGCACCGTTTACTTCTTCCTTTGTGGAGTGAGCTGGGCTCTGAAGAGACCGTATTGAAGGTGAATTAGATTGAGGTGGCACAAGTCAAGTGCTTTATATCTTGCTTGGTGAAATGGAGGCCTGAGAGTGGTTGTTTTTTATAAGATTGTTTTAAGGCAGTTGACATCTTGACTTCTTCAGCCGGTGCAGCACAGCTGCACTGGGAAGCTGTAATAGCTTTAGAGTGTGGGTATAATTTTTAAACCCCACTCTGACATGAGGCTTCACTGACATGAGACTTCTTTGGCATGAGGCTTTAAGGATTCTTCACCACTCTGTGCAAGCCTAGGGCATGATTATTGTCTCAATTCTTTGACTACTCCCTTGTTTTTTCTTTATATCTGTTTCATTGCTTCAAGTTAACCATTGCATAAAGGTTGCCTACTTTTGGTGATGCTCAATGTGACCCAGACACAGAAGTCATGACACTAGAGTGGACCCTGCCTCAGCCCTGTTAGGCCCTTTTATAAGTCTTTTTGAAGCACTAGTAATGTATTCTGCTGAGAGACGGGTGACTGAATCCTATTTGGATCTAAGTATTCCTCCTGTCACTTCAGCTTCCCTCAGGCTCACATCTGTGTGAACCAATTAATGCCCTTGCACATCTTAGGAGGCAAATCTCAACTTTCCTGCACCTCAGCCTCATCTAGCTTGCATGCATATTTTCTAGCTTCCTAAGTAACACTGAATAATCCACATATTTCAATAAGACAAATGCCACCCTCATTGTTGCTGCTTCACATACTAGGTGTAAGAGTTGAGTTATTGATCTACTTAGTGACATCTTCCATTGCTCATGTCTTGCCTTCCTCTGTGTTTCCACTGATTTTGTTAAAATAAGTACTCAATATCATCTGTAATACTCAGTTTCTGTTCTTGTTTTCTTTTGCCTCATTTTACATCAATTTGATTGATCCAAATACCACTTCATACCTCATTCTCACTCTCTTTCCTTATCTCTGTCTTCTCTCTCTATCTCCCTATCTCTATTTCCCTCTCCCTCTCTCTTTCTCTCTCTCTGCATCTCTGTATATGTGTGTTTGTGTCTATCTGTCTGTCTTTCTCTTGCCTATAATGAAAATAGATAAAAATACTTCAAGACTTTTATCTTAACCTTAAACACTGTTCCCTAAATTTTTAATATATTATTCTACCCAGTATTTTTAATGATAAATAGTAATAGAGAAAACTGTTGTCTCCTGTTGTTTTTATTATTTAGCTTAACCTTTTATGGAGCATGCTTTAGAAGTACTGGATCCTTGAAATAAAATAATACTTTCGTGAAAGTTAGAGAAATTTACAAAAGAGCTATAATTTTATCTGACATGATTCAACTTTTCAGAATCTCTATTTTACTGAAAGTTACCAGGTAGAGCTCAAAAGGTCATGTGATAGTGCTGTCTGTAGACTTTGTCCATGAGTATATATTAAAAAAAAAAAACTTTGTTTTTATATTAGTGTTCTGTTAATTACACACCATACACACACACACACACACACACACACACACACACACACACACACACACACACACACACACACACACAGGCACATACAAAATAATAAAAAGAGGAGAAAGAGAAAAGTAAAAGAATCATGATATGTAAACTTCACTCTTCAGGGGACTTTACAAGATAGTTTTTGGTATGAAGACTATTTCATTTTATACTTTACAGCACACAATTCTTATTTAACATGAAAGATAATAAAATATTGTTCTGATATATAATAAGTATTTTCTCATAAAAATAAAATTGAGTAATAACCTTTAATAAGCATGGTAAAAATGTCTTTTAGACAAGTAAAAATAGCTTAGCCAGGAACCCAAGATTGCACCTGATAACCAGAACCCAGTGATATCACTTACTTAAGATAACCAGGCATAGGCCTAGAACCCCATGAAGTTCTGGACAATGCATAAGCAGAGTTCAAGAGCAACGCTGTGCTCCCCACATATGGAGATATCCCACCTTGATCTGCCTGACAGCTAATGAATCTCCCCCAGGATCCTGACCCTCAAATCTGAGACTAATATTAGAGAATGGCCCTGACCTGCTAAGATACACTGCACAAATACCTTGGGGAAATAGGCTCAGGAGAGTAGTTAGGAATTTAGTGAGTGAACTTTGTGTGATGACCATAGCATAATAAAAGACAACTTTTGCTGTTCTATGAGTATTTACCTTCTTTTTCATGGGAGCCACATGCTATTAAGTCTAAAAATCCTCTTCAATTAAACTAAGAGAATTTCCATTTGTTTGTTCTTTAAGATAAGTATTTCTCACCCAGAAAACTCATAATCTCTTTTGGTGCCATTTGATAAAGCAGAGACATCAGAAATGCTGATTTGTTGACACTGATGGTCAGGGTCACTGGGATTTACATATATATATATACACACACACATACATACATACATACATACATACATACACATTATATATAATATATGTAATATATAATACATATATATTACATAAATATATATATTTTAAAAACTATCAATTGTTATGCAAAATTTAAAAAGCACAACTGGGAAGATATCAAATTTAAATCATAATTTTATTTATTATTATACTGTATACATGATGTGCATCAGGAAGACATATGTGTGGAGACTGGAGGACAGCTTGATGGGATCAGATCTTTTCTTTTGCCTTGAGTTTTGAGAATCAAGCAAAGATTAGGCTCCCGTGTCAAGAGCCATCTGTTCTCTGCTGAGCTGTCACCAGGCTGACATCAAATTTTAAATGCTATGGCTAGCCACAGCAGGAGTGAGTTATTGTTAGAGCACATCCACCACAGTCTGAGTTTTTAATTTTTTTAAAGATTTTATGCATAAGGCCAATGAATTTTGTCATCTATTCCAATGTTCCCTACTCAAAACAGTCCATTTTCAAATTCACTTTCTCTTTCTTTATATAAAACCATATTCCGTATCTTCTACAGAGTCCAAGATTTACATTATTTCTCGGATCCTCAGTGTATGCTGTGTTACAGATGCTCCATTTAAGAATCGTCACCACACAGTCACATGTTCTCTTAACGGCCTTCCTGTACTGCAGAAGTTTCTTGTCAGTTGGTGAGGCTTGCAGTTAAGAAAGGCCACAGAGCCCAATCTTGGCTCTACAATATGATCTTCTCTCAGTTGTAATTCTCAGAAGTTATCTCTGTACCTTAGTGCATGGAAAACTAGGTTCTGAACATTTTCCTGCATTTAGAGCAGGAGGCAATATGAAAATGTGTGCCTATTCTAACTGTTCAGAGAGCCTTGTGTCTTGGAGGAAACAACAAATGAAAGAGATGAAACAAGGCAAAGACCAGTGGAGGAAGCCAATTGCTCTACTTTATTGTCACCGACACATCTCCAAATTTGTCCTTTTAGAGATAAAATTTGACTTATTTGTTAAAATGGTTTTAGAGTTTGGTTTTCAAAATAAATATGGGCATTTATTTTTTTCTGTGTTAAAGATTTATTAATTCTTGAGAATTAAAAGGAAAAAAAGAGTTAAAATTCAACCAAACTACATCCTGAAGAAATGAGATAATTTTTAGAAACATTCATTAAGTTACATAGAAAAGACAACTTAAGCAATAATTTGTCTCTCCTTAACTAACTGCAACCCATACCTGAGCATTTAATTAATACCTCTTGTTTTGCTACCTGTTTTATAGAAAACTATTGTTTTATCTATGTACCCCATTGGTCCCTCTCTCTTCCCTCCTCCCAAACTTCATCCTTCAGCCTTGTCTTTCCCCTTCCACCCATGCCCTCCCACAAAAGGGCAAAAGGTCCGAAAGTGGGTCATCTCAGTGTGGCACAACCACTCCAGGAAAGTTCAATTTACTCATCCCAAAGTTAGGGCTGGGTTAGGTGTTCCCCTGCAGGAAATGGGTAACAAGATGCCAGTCCATGCACAGAAACACAGTCTGATCTCACCCCTCGAGGCTCCACATATTGCCCATGCCAATGGACAGTTTCTTACCATTTGAGGGCCTTGCTCCTTTATCTGATAGATCTCCAGTGGCTATTTTTGATTCATTGAGCCCCGCAGAGCTTCAGCTAATCATCACTGTAAGAATTTTCCTCACAATCCTACTCCCCTTGCTCCTAAAGTCTCTCCTCCCCTGCTCCTTCCTTCTTCCCAATTCCTCCCAGTCAGCCTTAGATGGCACTTGTTCTGATGAGTGCCGATCAGAGCCTAGTCACTTTGCCCACAGTAGCGAAGTGGCAATTTCATCTGAGTGTCCTTCTTTATGTTGAAACAGAAAGCATAAGAAAAAAATTTGAGATGTTGATCCTACCAACAGAGGAGCATGAGAGGTCTTTCCATTTTCAGATATTCTCTTCAATTTCTTCAGTCACTTAAAGTTTTTGTCAAGCAGTTATATTACTTCTTTTGTTAGAGTTACACCGAGACATTTTATGCTATTTTCAGCTATTATAAAAGATGATATTTCTTTATCATCCCTTTTATCCTTAGTTTTAGGAAGGCTATTGATTTTTTTTTTTTTTTTTTTTTTTTTTTTTTTTTTTTTTTTTTTTTTTTTTTGTTAATCTTGTACCCTGGTACATTGCTGAAGGTGTTCATCAGCTGTAGGAGGGCCCTGGCAGAATTTGTTGGATCATGTATATATATGTACAGTCATACATTTGCAAATAGAGATAGTTTGATTTCTTCCTTTCCAATTTATATCCCCTTACTCTTCTTTTTTCTCTTATTGTTTTAGCTAAAACTTTTAGAACTATATTGAATAGATATGGAGAGAAAAGACAGCCTTGTCTTGTTCCTACTTTTAGTGGGATTGCTTTGAGTATTTCTCCATTTAGTTTGATGTTGGCTGATGGCCTACTGTATACTGCCTTTATCATATTTATGAATTTTTCCTGTATTCCTGATTGGTCCACTACTTTTACTATGAAGGTGTGTTGGATTTTGTCAAAGGCTTTTTCAGCATCTAATGAGATAATCATGTGGGGTTTTTTTCAGTTTGTATATTGGATGACATTCACAGTTCTTTATATGGTGACCCATCCCTTAATCTCTGGTACAAAGCCTATTTGATCATGGTGGATGATTTTTTTGATATGTTATTGGAGACAGTTTGCCACAATTTTGTTGAGTATTTTTGCATCAATGTTTATGAGGGAGATTGGTCTGTTTCTTTGTTGTATCTTTGAGTGGCTTGAGAATCAGGATGATTGTGGCCTCATAAAAAGAGCTTGGCAATGTTCCTTCAGATTCTAAGGTATGGAACAGTTTGAGGAGTATTTATATTAGTTCTTCTTTGAATGTCTGACAGAATTCTGCACTGAATCCATCTGGTACCAGACTTTTTTTACTTGGGAGACTTTTAATAAGAGCCTTAACTTTCTTTGGAGGTTATAGGTCTATTTAGTTCTTTAATCTGATTTTAATTTAACTTCAGTAAGTGATACCTTTCCAGAAAACTGTTCATTTCTTTTAGGTTTTTCCATTTTAGTGAAGAATAGATTTACAAAGTATGATCTGATAATTCTCTGGATTTCCTGGGAGTCTGTTGTTATTTCCCTCTTTTCATTTCTGATCCTGTTAATTTGGCTATTCTTTCTCTTCTTCTTGGTTAGTTTGAATGAGGGTTTGTCTATCTTGTTGACTTTCTAAAAGAACCACCTCTTAGATTCATCGATTCTTTGTTTTGTTCTCTTTGTTTTCATTGTATTGATTTCAGCCCTGAGTTTGATTATTTCCTTCCTCCTACTCCTTCTAGGTGAGTTTGCGTCTAGTTGTTCTAAAGCCTTCAGCTGTGCTGTTAGGTCTCTTGTGTGAGATTTCTCTAGGTTTTTTATATAGGCAGCGAATGCTATGAGTTTTCATCTTAGCACTGCTTTCATTGTGTCCCATAAGTTTGGGTATGTTGTGAATTCATTTTCATTAAATTCTGGGAAGTCTTTGATTTTTTTCTTTATTTCTTCCTGGACTCAGTGTTGGTTCAGTTGAGAGATGTTCAGTTTCCATGAGTTTGTAGGCTTTTGTGATTTTTGTTGTTGTTGAACTCTTGCTTTAGACCATGGTGGTCTGATACGATTCAGGGAGTTATTCCCAATTTTTTTAATCTATTGATATTTGCTTTATGACTGAGTATTGGTCAATTTTAGAGAAAGTTCCATGGTTGAGACTTCATTTTGATGGATTTATCCTGAGATGAATAAGTACTGCCTGTCCTTGCCTTTTTTGATTGGTTTTAGTTTGAAGTTTATTTTGTTAGACATTAGGATGGCTACACCAGCTTTCTTAGAACCATTTGGTTGGAAAGTGTTTTCCCAGCCCTTTCCTCTCAGCCTGTGTCTATCTTTGATGTTGACGTGTGTTTCTTGTATTCATCAAAAGGATAGCTTCTGTTTTTGTATTTTGTATTCATTGTGTTAGAGTGTGTCTTTTTAGAGGTGAATTGAGTTCACTGATATTAAGAGATATTAATGACCAATGATTATCATTTCCTATTATTTTTGGTGGTAACATGTATGTATTACCTTTCTTTGTATTTTTCTTTTTCTTCTGTAGGATTATTGATTGCTTGTGGTTTCATGGGTGTATCTGTATTCCTTAAGTTAGAGTTTTCCCTCTAGTGCTTTCTTTAGGGCTGTTTTTGTAAATAGGTATTGTTTAAATCTGGTTTTGTTGTGAAATACCTTGTTTACTCCACTTATAGTGATTGACAGTTTTACTTGGCATGGTAGTCTGGGTTGGCAGCCGTGCTCTTTTAGTGTCTGTATTCCTTCTGACCAGGATCTTCTTGCTTTCATTGTTTCCATTGAATAGTCTGATGGGTCTGCCTTTAACTTAACCATTTTTCTTTGCAGCTCTTAGTTCTGTAGAATTAGTTGCTTGTTTATTATGTAGCAAGCAGATTTTTTTTTTGTGTGTGAGTCCAGTCTATTTGGCATTTTGTAAGCTTCTTGTATCTTTATAGGCATTTCCTTCTTTAGGTTGGGAAAATTTTCTATGATTTCATTCAAACATTTTCTCTGCCTTTGAGCTGGTATTCTTCTCCTTCTTCAATTCCAATTATTCTCATGTTTACTCTTCATGGTATACAAGATTTCTTGGACATTTGGTGATTTTGCTTTTTGGTTATGTTGTTTTCTTTAACTAATATATATATTTCCATAATTAAATCTTCCACTCCAGAGATTGTCTCTTCCTTCTCTTCCATTCTTGTGGGATGTCTCAAGAGCTGTGTTTTTATGGAAATTAGGTTTGCAGGGGACTCTCTGAGCATTCTTTGGTTTAGGACTGGGTGTGGTTGCAGTTCTGCAGGTGGGATGGTCAGTGTCCCTAGGCTGAGATTCAGAGATCACCATCTCTAGTCAGGGTGCCACTCACCTCTTAGTCAGCTTGGATCTGGAGGGAGGTTTCTCAACATGGGCATTTATAAGACATATGAATTTTATAATGAGGTTCAGTTCTTTTTTATTTATGTTTTTATTTTTGAAGATATGAAGTTATAATTTGCAGACAAATGGATGGAACCAGAAAGAAATCTTCCTGAGTCTGGTAACTGAGACCCAGAATGACAGATATGGTACATACTTACTCATAAGTGAATATTAGACATAAAGCAAAGAATAATAAAGTTATAACACACAACAAGGAGAACCCTAAGAGAGATATCTGTAGTCTCCCTAAAAAGAAAAGAAATAAAATCTCCTGAGTAAATTGGGAGCATGGGGGATAAGTGGACATGGGAGGTTAACATGAGAAAGTAGAATGGTAAAGTGGGGACGTGACAGAGAACAAGAAGAGCAAGATAAATCTTGACAGGGGAAGCCATTTTAGGGTTATGTATAAACCTGGTGTTAGAGAAACTCCCAGGAATCCACAAGAATGACCCCTGCTGAGACTCCAAGCAATAGTAGAGAGGGTGGCCTTAACTTGCCTTCCCTTGTAATCAGATTGATGACCACCCTAATTGTCATCATGGAATTTTCCTCCAGCAACTGATGGAAGCAGATGTAGAGAGCCACAGCTAAGCACTGAGCCAAGCTCCCAACACAGTCTAAGAGAGAGAGGAGAGATTATATGATCAAAATACATGATGGAGAGACCCACAGAGACAACTGATCTTAGTGTGAGCTTACTGACCCTGACCTGACAGCTGGGGAAGCTGAATGGGATCAAATTAGACTCTTGGAATGTAGAAGATAGCTGTATGGCTTGAGGAGTTAATGGCTCCTCTGGCAATGGGACCAGGATTTATCCAAGTGCATGAAATGGCTTTTAGAAGCCCATTTCCTACATAGGGATGCCTTGCTCAACTCTGATATGGGGGGAGTGTGGGGATTCAATAAATTTTCAGAAGTTTTGGAGATATCAGAGGGAATCTACCCACAGTCTATGTGGGGAGTTAATAGAAGCTCCAGAAGTTCCAGAGCTCTAACCACAGTCAGTCTAGGAAAATCAAAGAGTGGTGATTCAAACCTTAATTCCAGCACAGAGAGTATCCTGGGAGTGATGACCTACGCCCTTAATCCCAACTGAGTCTGGTGGCTTTAGATTATAGAAGGAACTCCAGGCAACCAAGCAGGCAGTGGTGGGGCCACGCCTTAATTTACAAAAGGGTACTTAAGACAGGATAGAAACACAGAAAGGAAGCCATTCCAAGGGAAGTGAGGCTGAGGAAGCTAGAAGACAGGTGGGTAAGATCTGACTCTGGTGCTTATTCTCTCTAATACCTTCAACTTCTTCAGAGATCTATCCCTGAGTCTCATTTATTCGTGAGACAGGAAAGAAGCTTGGTCCTGCCTCAACTTGATATGCCAGACTTTGTTGACTCCCCATCAGCGACTCTATTCCCCTTTGAGGAATAAATGGCAGATGGAGTGGGGGTATATTGGAGTGAGTAAGAAGAAAGGAGGAAAGGGGAACTATAGTTCATATGTAAATAAATAAATAAATAAATAATGTCAAATAATTTATGAGTTTTGAAAAGTACTGTTATCATCTGAAAGCAATTCTTATGATTTATAGAAAATACTTTGAGGGGGTATGAAGATGTCTCTGTGTTTGCTCTTGCAGAGGACCTGATCTCTGTCACCAGCATCCCTGTCAAGTAGTACAGTGCCCTGTAAAACAAGCTTCAGGGCACCTAACATTTCTAACCACTTTAGACACCTGCTCCAATGAGCATATACTTACACAGACATATATTAAGTATAAGAAATATCTTACCTGTTGGTCATCAAATAACACCTTAGCCCTGGTGACAATTCAAATACTGTGTGAACTGATGATGTCTGAAAATAAGCTAGACAGTAGTGAGCACCTACCAGGTATCTCTAGACCACTACTGTTCTCTGTGTGAAAGGAGATAGTGTACATTTTAAAGCACTATTATTGCTACATTCAGTGAATATATTAATTCAATAGTTCGGAATCAGGCTGCATAGTTACAACTGAACATGAGATGCCCAATGTGATTATGAAAAAATTCCCATATCAATTTCACATTTCTAATAAAAAATATGTATATATGTTTAAAAGTCTACAACAATTTTTTTCCAAAAAAATTTAGTTAAATATGTATAAATACATTTACAAAGTTGATTGAAGTTTGTTTCTAGAGAGTACCTAGGTAGTATTGTTTAGATCTACTGAGTAAGGCAGAAAACTTCCCAGATCCCTTTTCTGAGTCAGAACTGACAGCCCTTCTCCAAAATAATAACAGGGCAGGCTATTTTGCCTTTAAACTTATAATTAACAATTACTTTGTCTTTATTAAATGAGTTCTTTTGTTAAAAATGGCACTATGCTGATAATAGCCCTTATCAAATTTTGGCAGTTTCATACCACACTTAGGTGACAAAATTCAAACAATATCATGAAGAATTTTCTATAATTCTCTGCTGACTACCTCTCCTCAATATTTCTTCTGGTGATTTTGCCTTTATTACTATCCATCGCATTATTTTTGTTGTCACTTCTCTAATTTGAAACCTACATGGGAGCAAATCTCTCAATTTCTGTGAACTCAGTATCCAACAAAATAAAACAACTGCTGAAAATTATGGATAACCATGAGACATTAAGAATCAAATTAAGATACAATGATTTACAGGACTTTATTGTTTAAAGTTTTTGGACTTTCTTCTGGATATCAAAAAAAATCATAACACTCAAATGTAAAAATGAGTAGATGGACAAAAGGAAAGATGAATGAGAGAGACTACTAGAAATGAGGGAAATTTGGGCTCAGATTAAAAACATAGCACGGAGGAATTTCACAAGAACCCATAAAGATAACCCCAGCTAAGACTCCTAGAAATACAGTATACAAAGCCTGAACTGGTCATCTACTGTTACCAGGCAAAACTTCAAGTAGAGGGCATAGGACACCAACTTTGACCTGCAACCTTCCCTGTCTATGAGATGTGCTGGGGTAAGTGTGGCTTGGAAATTGACAGAGTGACCAGCCAATAACTGGTCTAATCTAAATCCCATTTCAGGAGAGGAAACACACTTCTGACATTGCATGGGGCACTAGGAACCACAGACAGAATGACCTACAGACCTATGATAGAACCAAACGTGAGGTGTTAAATGGGAACCCCACACAACACAAGCTATTTTCAAGACTCTAGATTTTTCTCCAAAAACTGACAGCAAAGCCTTACTGCTGAAGACAGAATGTATACCTCTTATTGAACTAGAGAAATCAATCTAATGCCTACATAGAACCTTTACTTCTACTTGTTAAAATCATTGATACAGGAAGTCACTGTGTGTTCTACCAAAGGAGAAATGTAAACACAAATGCAACAACAATCCCTTTCATCTGCAGTTCCTTCCTTCAAAGTATGTTAGTGCAATGGTGGCACAACACTTGTGGGAGTGACCAATCTATATTACATTTGAATGATAGCCCATTTCATGAGATGGAACCCATACCTAATACTGCTTGAATAAGGAAGAAGACCATGGGATTAGATACCTAAGGTCTCAGCTTATAACCAAACAGAACTATTCCTACTAAAAAGACATAGAAATATAATGGACCATGAAAATAATTTGAAATACTCATAGATCAGTACCTTGCTATCATTAGAGAAGCGTCTTCCTGAAGCAGCTGAAAATGAGTACAGAGAACCACAGTCAGATACTATGTAGTAAGTAAGAGATCATTGAACATTCATCACCAGTGGAGTGTATTCACTAAATTCATGCCCTCTGGGTTCAGAGAACCTCTAAGAATGGAGGCAGAAAGAGTAGAAGACTCAGTAGGGATGGAAGAGATCAAGAAAATATGACATTCTAAATAATTTAACAGGATTAATATACATGTGCACTCAGAGACCGAGGCAGCATGCACAGGGCCTAAAGAAGTCTGTACCTAATGGGGGTTCTGCACCTGTAAGGGGAAGTGGATATGTGTCCCTATTTATATCCTAGAAACTATAACAAGTAGTAAATGAAAATTTGGTTTTTTCCCCCCATGGGATTCTCACTAAGGAAACAAACTACTTTTAATTGTATGTTGCATGCCTAGTAGTAGACAACCAACACAAAATGAAATCAATGGCATCTGTGAAGCCTCTTTATCTAACATTTTTCTGACAAATTTGGAATATATATGTATATATACATACACACACATGATGTGGGATGTCTTTATACACTCTGTGAATTGCCATTTGTTAATGAAGAGGCTGTTTTTGCCTATGGAAAAGCATCTTAGAAGAAGGCTGTAAATTCAAGAGGATATAAAAGAGAAAGGAGGGCAGAGTCAAATGGATATGTCACCCCGAGAAGGCAGGATGGAAAAGTACAGTTAAGTATTTGCTATGTTGAAACTGAATTTTTGAAAAAGGGAATTAACATGGGATTTCTTTCTATACTTTGTGATTTTCCCATTTGTTAATGAAGAGGCTGTTTTGCCTATGGCAAGACATGTTAGAGGCAGGCCATAAAACCAAGCGGAGGTAAAAGAACAAGAAGGACAGAGTCAGAGAGAGATGCTGCAAGCTGCCAGCTGGAGAATGCAAGATGTAAAAAAGTACAGATAAGTCACTAGCTATATGGCAATACAATAGATTTATAAAAATGAATTAAGTTGTAAGAGCTAGCAAGTAATAAGCCTAAGCCAGAGGCTTAACAATTTGTAGTTATCATAAGCCTCTGTGTGATTATTTGGCTTAAATGACTATGAGAATATGGATAAGGATCTCAGATCTTCTGGGGAGAATACTTTGTTTTTCTCTCTTTTTACCTAGAGGTCCTTTGAATATATATACCATGGTTTCTAGTTTTGTATTTTTATAAGATTCTTAAGTATATAAGTGAATGGGTCTCTAAGTCTATTACTGTTTCTTGTGACTTTTCTTGGGATTTGTTCCTTCTAATTTTTTTGTCCTAATAAGTTAGTTTTTATTTTTTCTTATTATAATGCATTATATTTTATTATTATCACTTAGAAGCCTGTTTATTTCATAATAAAAGATAGAAAGGTGCTTAATCCACATAAAAGGGGTGGAACTGAAATGAGTAGAGGGGGCGAAAACTAGTCAGAATATATTCAGTGATGAAAAATATCTATTTTAAAATGAAGGAGGAAAAAGAAAGAAAACCTAGAAGACTGGCATAATGTTTTTTTGTTTTAAATTAATTTATTTATTCTATATGTCTTTTACATCATGTATCTTGATCCCACTCATTTCTCCATCCCTTTGCATCCATTCTCCACCTCTACACACTCTCTAAATAAAATAAAAATTAAGAAAAAAAAAGATAAAAATAAAATAAGGAAAAAAACGTAATCCTGTTATGGAAGCTGTAGTATGACATTGAGTCATAGCATAAATCCCTTTGTTCATATATCTTTAATTGTAAGTATTCATTGAAAAGAGCTTGGTTTGAGGCCTCTGGTTTCTGCTTTACTATCAATTCTGGGCCCTCATTAGGGTTCTTCTTGAATATCCTGTTGTTGCCCTGTGTTGCAGAGATCCTGCAGCTTTGGGTCACCAGGCCAGGTCCCTTTATATGCTCCAGCAGATCATATGCAGAGTGGATGATCGGACAGGCCAAGTTATAACCTTGAGTCTTGACTTAGCAGATGTAAAGTTGGGCTGCCAGATGTGAAATGGAGAAAGCTCCCCCATACTTACACCTTTGAGGCTGCCATATCCATACTTGTATTAACAGGGTTGACTCTACCACTCTTATGGCTACATCTCTAGCTCCCCTGCCTTTCCTAGAAATTGATGTCAATTCTCCCCCATGCTGCCACAAAGCAGATAGGCAATAGAGACATTTCTCTCATTCTCACATTTTTGGGGCTGTCTCACTTATACCTGTCCTTCCAGGATTGGCTCTATTGTGTTGTCCTGGCAATGTGTAGCACCTGTTCTCTCAACCATTTCAGCTGTTTGGGATCATGGATAGTTCTCCTACTCTAGTGAATACAGGGCCAGGTCTTCTACTTGCCATAAGCATGATGGTCAGGCAAGGTGCATCATTCCCTCACTCATGCCACTATAAGACAGATGAGAAGTGGGGATATCTCTTTCATGCTCACAGATTTTGGGATGGCTTACCCACACTTGTACTAACAGGGTTGGCTCTATGATGCTGCCCTGACATGGTGTAAGGCCTGCTGTCTTGAGTACTGAAGCTGATAAGAGCCAGAGATTAGTCTCCCACTCTTATGACCATAGGACCAGCTCTCCCATCTGGCAGAGTTTCTTAATTCAGCCAAGCAATAGGTTGAACATATTTAAACCAAAGTTTAAAAGAGGCCATAATGAAAATGCAAATGCATAGATATCATCTCTGTCAGCAAAATAAATCCAGATGTTGTTAATATTAAAAAATAAAAAGAAAAGAAAAAAATGAAATTTTCATTCACTTATCACTTCATCAGCAGCTCCTTGCCACTTCCATCCTACCCAAGCTTGGCATAGCCACCAAAGCTAGTCATGGGATTCTCCTACCCACTCTTCTACAACCTCTACTAAGATTCCAGAAGGTTTTTTTTTTTCTTTTTTCTTTTTTGGCTTTTTGTGATTCTCAGTAAGAGATTCAATTTAATGCCACAGCAATTTTTTTTTTAGAATATTGTAGAATTAAATACTGGACATCTGGAACCTAATGTGACTTATTGCATTCTACATAATTCAACACCAAGATATAACATTGAGTTAACACAGGCACTATACATAAAAAACATTTTTCCTTTGTCTCAATTGTGCCAATTTAAACACTTATAATATTTATGTCTATATTTGCAACATTTTTGTTTTTATATTTCCAAAATACTGCTTTGAGAGAAAAATATAGAAGGTGTTTGAATGGGAGAAGATAAATGGGATGCATTAAGTGGCATTTAAAATGTATTTTAAACCTCCAAGCTATAAATTCAAAGACAGAGAAGAACCAGTAGACATATTAAAAGGATCAGGACCTTATTTATTCAGAACTTATATTTCATGACATGAATTTTGCAAAACAAGACTGCTAGGAACTTGGAAGATACAATAATCATTTTATGTATTACTAATACATATTTACATCCAACAAAAAAGTAATTGAGAATTTTAAAAAAATCAGAAAACAGTTTTGAGTTTAAGATTTTTCAATCCTAGAACCAATGGGGCCATAAACACAACACCTAATAATTGTAATAATAGATGCAAATGAGAGAAATGTATAAGCCCTTAGCATCAATTAACTCCCTTCTGATCAAAACTTGTTTGCCCTTTAAAGGTCTGAAGGGTATCTGAGCCATACAAACCCTGTCTCTTCTATCTCAGAGCACTTAGCAGGCGGATGTTCAATGTAGTCCATTGCCAAACTTGTTCTCCTTTATCTATTGCCTCCTGATGTTCAAGGACTTTCTAGGAGACAACTGGGAGAGGGGATTTTAAAACTGAAAAGTCTAGTTCCTGATACAATTTGGCTGATTGAGATTTTCCCTGTTTCTATCAGAAATTATTTTGATAATTGGTATGAACTCTCAAGTTAGCTCATGGGTTATTGCAGTCTGTAAGACTTAGCTAATGCTCAATGTCTTAGCAAGGCTTTGAGCATTTATTCATTATGCTGAAACAGTTGTCTTTACCTGAAGCACATTCTAAGTACTTGAGAAATCTATGGCATGTAATTAGAGTCACCATTTATATCAGATTGAAGACAACACCAATTCAAGAGCCAAACTTCACTGTCAGGTACAACTATCAGGAAAGCTTTACAGTGGACAGTGTATATCTGCAAAGACTTCCACAGATGCCTTTAGTCAAGCAAGATATTTTTAAAAGGTAAAGATATATAAGCAGTTCAGTGCTTCCAGTCTGTGCAGTGCTATTTCTCTCTTCAAAGACATCAGAGATTAATAGTGCCAATGGTAACTATGGCAACATTACAGAAGTGACTTGCCTGAAGCTGTCACATTCTGCATGGGACTCTGTTGATAAATATTAACTGAAAACACAGGAAATACCTAGCACTTTATTTCACTGTTTGCCAATCCTCTTCTGTCAGCATTACGTTTTTCCCTAAAGTTTATGCTTTACTCAATATTCCCTTTGTGTTCTCTTTCTGTGGCATGTTTTATCTGTAGCTATGAAGGTAACTGAAACTGTATTAAGTACACATGAAGAATACCTCACAGATCACAGTTCCAATAACTCAGATTTGCAGCAGATAGATTTCTTTTCTTGAGCCTGTCTCACATTGTTTTTCTAGTTAGACTTGAGTACCCATGTGGAAGTTATCGCACTGCCTCAGCATCTCCAGAGTATCTAATAAGAATGCTTCACACTGATAGGCCTGACAGTTAATTAAGTTTTATATAAAAGGCTAGAAAGTGAATGGTATGGCTCTGGTAGTATTTTATTTATTATGAGAACTCCCTTTCTGGGTGGAATACAATTACCTACTTCTGATTTTGTTGTTAAATAGTGAAGAAATAGAAAAACTCATCATATTAGTCCCATGAGAACAAGGCTTTACCCTGCTTACCTTAGTCTATTCTCATGAGTTCCTAAAGACCTCCTACTGATACAATCTCACTGAAGTAAGAAAGTCATGGATTGGGGGTAAGGCACACTTCACTCCATGCAACTCACTTCTCTTCCTTTATGAGGAAAACCTAAAATGCCATAAAATTTTGTTTTGAAGTTTATCTAGGAATACATTTAGCACTGTGTGTACATGTTGTCTACACTTACAAGTCATGCCAATTATGGATTGCAAATATCTGAAATAAGAGAGTCTAAACACTGGTAAATTTCTTTCCCTGTTCTGATGTCCTAAACAATAAAGTATATGCAAAAAGTTTTAATGCATTACTGTATTAGTAGCAACAGAAATGAATGAAAGCCTACAGGATGATGTGTATAAAACATATGTAAATTCTAAACTATAAACAACTTGAAATTATGATATTTGTATGAGATCTTGGAACTAAACCCCCAATCAAAGAGTCAATCATATATTGTTTATATTATATCTTATCATGTGAAATAATAACACTTTCAGATTGAAATTGGTGATTTTCAGTAGGGCGTGGTGGGGTGAGGAATGTGATCACAAACAAAGTGTCTCTAATTGTCTCTGTGCAACTCTGCTTTTTCACTCCCACAAATACATGCAGTTTAAATTAAGAATGACTTATTTTAGTTCTGCACCAAAAGTTTTGGTCCATGGAAATCTAAAATTTTGACCTCAAACCTGTAGTGTAAGAGAATGTCTCTCCTCATGGCAGGAGAAAGAAGAGGTGAGCTAATATGTTCCTTCTACTATTTTGGTCCATCTATGTCCAAGTTGTTGAATGATGTTGACCACCTTGAGAGTAGATCTGAATTTACCATCTATGGAAAGCCTTCCCAGGAAGATTCAGTCAAAGTTACCAGTTTTCCAAGTATTTTTCAACACAATCAATTTGACAAGCAAATGGTCCCTATATTTTCCTCTTCTTAGTTTCATGCTCATATAGAAGCATACATTTCATAAGTATCATATGCACCCATCACTTAGGTAACATGCTAGGTTTTATGAATAAGTCTCTTTGTCTAGTATTGGATGGGGAGTGATGTGTTGAAATAGCTTTCCTGAGATGCTTTGTAGTTTCAATTGTTATTATACACATTGTATACAGTTAGAAAAAGACAATGCCTTGGACTTGGACAAAGATAATACTATGATGGTTTTCATGGCCTGCAGGATCACTCTATGAACACAGTTAGAAACCCAAAAGAAAACCTCTGTAGTGTTGAAATTACTGGCTTTCCTTTATACAAATCCTCTCACTTTATAATCTTTCAGTGGCTCATAAATGCTACCCATTGATCCTCATGGAAACTCAGGGGGACACTGAGGGACTATTAAAATGGAAAGTGCGTCTGTTTCTAAAAATGGTTATCTCTGTTAACTAACTAATAAAAATGATTCCAACAGAGAAACAAATTTATATTACTTTCCAAGGTAGGAAGATTTGACAAGAGGATTTGACTCTGTCATGCTCACTGCCTGGCCAAAAAATGTAATTAAACCAGTCTGGAGAAAGGCCAGTAAATCTAATGGTTTCTCCAGGGAGCTCAATTTGTCTGCAACAGAATTCTTAACAGACTTTCACCAGTAATTCTATCTTTTCCCTTTCTGTGTGCTTTCTGACCACCAACATAATATGTCCAAATTTGTATACAGAAAACAGAAGTATGTAGGTGCTGCATCTCCATGCCCCTATCTCACTATAGCTGCTATATAAACCTGTCTTCAAGAATGCAAATGACTCAGATAAGGGGTGAGTGTGCAGTGTGTTGTTGAGTGTTTTGATTAGAGTATTAGTGTATCCACAGATACACTGAGGCTTTGGAGACAACTTTGCTTGGATTTGTGTGGATGCATTTTCCCTTTAAAAAGACTGCTCAAAAATGATTTAATGCTCACTTGATGAGATAGAACAAATACTTGATACTACTTAGATGAACAAGAACCAGAGACCAGGCAACCCAGAGATCTAGGGTAAAACCAGTAGTACTGGCCTAAAATAAATAAATGAATGAATGAATAAATAAATAAACATACCAATAAAATGACTCAATGACATTCTGTTATACTTATAGTTAAGTACCTTATTCAGCCATTATAAGAGAAGCTTCGTTTTACACCAGATGAAAGTAAATACAGCAACCCAAGCCATACATTACAGAAAGGAGGAGGGATCTTTGGAACAAAGATATATATATATATATATATATATATATATATATATATATATATATATATATATATGTAAATTGGCTGTCTCCATCAAATCCCTCTTCTTATAGCTCAGGGCACAGTAAAGAAGAAGAGACAATATGTACAAGAACCAGAGAGGATGAAGGACACCAGGAGAACATAGTCATCTAAATCAAAGGAGCAAAGCTCATATGAACTCAGAGAGACTGAAGCATCAAGCACAGGGCTGGCACTGCACCAAGTCCTCTGTGTATGCACACACACACACACACACACACACACACACACACACACACACACACACGGCTTTCAGTGTAGTATTTCTCTGGGACTCCTGAGTGTGTCAATGAGTGGGTCTCTGATTCTTGTGCCTGCTGTTTGGGCTTATTTCTTTATGTTGCTTTGCTATGTCCAGACTCAGTGTGATGGCTTTTGTTTTATCTTATTACATTTTATTTTGTTTGGCTTAGCGTTTATCTCTTAGAATCCTGATCTTTTCTGTTGAGATACATAAAGGGAATGGGTCCAGAGTGGAGAAAATGTAGAGACAAAGTGAGAACAGTAGATGCTGGGGGAACCTATTATCAAAATGTATTGTATAAGAAAATAATCTATTTTTAATAAAAGGATGGAAAGAAACTTTTATAAGGTGAGCTGTAGATGGATGAAGCTGTGCATGGGCTTTGAATTTCATAACCTGACCTCACATTCTATTTTCACCCTTTAATTTCTATATATAGATGAAATGTGATCACTCTGCTGCCTGGCCAGCAGATAACCGCATATTCCTGCCATACATTCCTTCCCTACCATGATCTACTGTACCCCCTCTGAAACTTAAAGTTAAAATAAACACTATTATTATTTTCTTATTTTATGGCATCATATTTGAAAGATGTTGGAAAATTGCAGCAGTAAGAAGCCCTTGTTCTTAAGCAATAAAGCATGTGGGTAACACAGCCATATACTCATCTCTACATTTTTATGTACATGCCATCATTACTGAACCTTATTTATATTTAAGTGTATAAATCAAGGGTGACATATGTCGGTTTAAGTTCAATTTATCAGTGTTTTGTTTCCATAGTGTGTGACATTTTCAACATTAGATCTTACAGTCAAGTTTGGGAAGTAACAAATAGCTGCAGCAATAGTCTATTTTGTAAGTCTCTTTGACACTCACAGTTAATAATTCAAAGAGAGGCTTCTAGTCCTTGGCCCTGATAGTTACTGCAGTGCTACTTTCTGTTTAGACAGATGAATATTTCCTATCTGGATAGAAAAACAACTAAATGCAGCACAGATCATTGTCCCATGCTTCCTTCTGACCTTGAATGTGACTTGAACCAGACCCTAATGTAACTGCATGGCTTGTAAGGATCATTAATAGTTAAAGTGATAAAGATTCCATTTGGCACACAGTGTGAACTTCTGACATATTCTGACAAATTATATTCATGTAAAATAATAATACAGACATGCTCATTGTCATATCATGTGGAGGTCAGAAACTGCATGGGTGGAAATCCAGAAGCTACATCACATTCTGCACTGTGTGACTTTGTTGCTGATATTAAACAACCCCTGAAGCATAAGTAACTCTGATTATAGACTGATTGAAAAAGAAACCAGCCAACTCATCTCAAATGAGGCAGATATGAGCCTTCTAGAACCCTAGACATAATGTCTAAAGGCAAGAATAAGGAATTATAAGTGAAGCCCCTTATAGTTAGGGTTAGAAGGCATCTGTTAATCAGAACTTCTCTTTACAGAAGACACAGCTTTAAAATGCTAGGAAAAAAATAACTTCCACATAGAAACATCTCTATTATGTGACTACAATGTACACAGAGGCTTACCGATGCTTATTATAAAACAAAATAACTGTTATAGCCTGATTTAGTTTAAACTATCTGAATAATGATTAAGAAAATATCACAAGAAAGTATGATCTATGTTTCAATGAAAAAATAATAGTTAATGATTATTATATAGACATGTTTAAATTTTTCACATTAAAATAATTAAAACTAATCTCCAAGGAAAAATTAAAGTTGTTATGGGTGTGATAGCTTTTCTCTTCAGTAGATCATTGAAGATACAGCCACATTTTAGAAAGGTTCCTAGGATGCATGCATGATACTCCTTTATGTTCCCACCTTGATCTCCATGACACATGGTGAAAGAGCTCGGCCTAAAGAAGCTGTCCTGTGATGATGGTCTCTGTGAGATATCCTCCTTAATCTGTGTTCTTTTAGAAGCTCTCTCTCAGCCTCCTTTCCTCCCCCTTCTAACACTGCCCCTCAGAAAACCTACCAAGAGGTCACTCCTCCAACAGAGCTGCTCAAGAACCCTTATACAGGATATTTAAGCTCCAGTCTATATGTCTGCTACATGATTTCCCCTTCTCCCTTGAATTGAGATTGTTTGGGAGTACTTTGCTTAAATTAAACTAGGTTCCTTACCTTTGAAGTTGCCTTTATTTGGCTTACTGTGTTGGCAGAAAAAGATTCAAAAATACTTATCTGTTACAATAAGGTTTCTGTCCCTGGACTGCCAGTGGTCCAGACCCACAGACCTGCAGTCCCAGACCACTTAACAACCCACTGCTGCTTAGTTCTCCCAAAATGATTCAGATGCTTATATTAACTTCATGTTGTTTGGTCTATGGCTTAGGCATCTTGCTAGCTTACTCTTTCATCTTCACTCAATCCATTTCCATTAATCTGTCCTGGTCCTAAAACTAGTTGTTCAAATAAAGGATAAAACTCTTAATAAATGTATAAAGGACACTATGTGTACTAAAGAAATAGCTGTTGTTGCTTTAATCATTTTAAGAGGACAAATAAATGTCTTCAGCCTATTTTGTTGATTAAGAACTTGGTTCAGGGGAATTTAGAGCAATTAGACTCTAAAGTAATCTGATGGCAGCAATGCATGTAGAACACCAGGTCTCAGTACTCCTTGCTTCCTGGAGGGGATTTCATTATTTTTATCTCAATTTATAATACATTTATTCTGTTCTCTTTTTTCTTTATTATTTTTATTAGTATATTATATATATGTATATATATATATAAACATATATATGTTTAGTATACAAAACAATGTTTTCACTATAACATGTACCTGTCTATGCATGTACTTTGTTCACATTCTCCCTTATTGACCAGTTGTTTCCCAAGGCACTTCTGTTTGTCCTCTTCCTCCTTATCTTCCACTCCTTCTTTCTAAAACAGGTCTTTTCTACTTTCATGCCTTTTAAAAAGTCCATATTCAATATGTGAAAGAAAATCTTGAACAGTTGTCTTTTACAAAACGTACAATTTTTATATGCAGCCTTCAGAATTATTTAAACTATAAGAGAATTGTACATCTATTAAGTTAGTCCAAACTGATAAGTGATGCTGTATGCTGTGCATATAAATCTTTAAATAAAGGACTGTTTTGGCCATGACAGATACCGTAGAAGAAGCAGGTTAGGAATAAGAATAATTAGGAGAAGGAGGGTGAAGTCAGATCAGATCAAGCCAGCCACCCAAAGGAGCAACATGTAAAGAACACAGGTGAATGAATAAATCAACAAGACTAAGTTTGGAGAGGTCAGCAAAGATCACTGGACCACTGTATCTCAGGGGACATACATGGTGCAAAAAGAGAGGTCAAGTCATACTGATGAGTAGCAGAAATACCCATCCAATCAGGACATAGTTCAAGTTTGTAAGTTTACTCAAAGCTGGAGGTTCACAATCATGTATGTGGTGGCAATTTATACTTCTTTCTCTGTTAAGAACTATTGGCATTGACATTGGAATAAATGAAAATGGTTAACCAATACACAAACAACTCATAGAAGCCACTATCCCAAAAATGTCAGATATAATCCCAATATTTTGAAATCAATAAAAACAGAGCTGAAAGTGGCCTTAATATATTGCAGCTCAAACATTCTAAGCATGAGACTTAATTGAAATTCCATACCTCCCACAGACATACTTACTATTAGACTGAATGAGCATAGTGTGTATGGGGGTAAAACCAGCTTCAGAAAGGAAAGATGGAATGAATTCCAGACCATGGGGAACATTATGGTGCGAACTGATATTCAAAGTGACTGGAGTCAATTCCTTGAACACCTACAGCACGCAAAGAAATATGCTCCTCAGAATATGCAGAATCTAGAAAACATTGTTCCTCTCCATCCCAAGGGACCAATACTGGAGCAAGAACTCATGACAGTCTAGAGGCAGGAACAGAGGAATGCCTGGTATATGGAGGTGGGCTGTGTAGTAAAAAAATAAGAAGCAGAGTCTTGAAGGATCACTGTAGCCTTAAAATATTCACCAATGATTACAGAAGCAGGTAATTTCACTCTAGATCCTATAAGCTTCATCTGTGTGTGACTGTCATAGAAAGAATAATGAGTCATATCATTGAATTTGATAGAGAAGACCAAGTGCTCAGTGAGAAAATACATATTAGAGGCATTTAACAGTCAATTGAAACATTTCTTTTTAAATTGTGCTTTTGTCAAGTCAGGAATAACACAAAAGTTTATTTTTCTTTAAATTTTCTTCACTTTATGCCCTTTAAAAAAAGATGGATGCTTAGTTTTAATAATATCAAGGAGTTAAATTTTCCTTAAATACTACTCAAAAGATCTATAAGGAGATGTCATCAAAAAATTGAAACAATATAATACTATAAAACTTCTAGTAGACTGATTTTTTTCCTATAGAAAACAACAACCAAATGTTAGTAGTCCTCTTTCTGTGACTATCTAAATGCACAGAGAAGTTCAGGATGGGTGTGCTGAGAGGCCCATGAGCCAGGTTTACAGCCTGATCTGCCCATCATCGAGTGTCACTGAGGTTTTGGCTAGCTGGACGACAGCATAAATACACTTTTGATTTAAATTTCATAATTTAGTAACTATATTCTGAAATATCAAGAGTGGAAAAAACACAGAATAAATAACAAAATCATCATTTTACCCAAAATAATAGTTATCTATTTTTCTTCCTGTATTCACTTTTATGCTGTGGTTAAGCCAAAGTTTTCATACTTCAAAGTGAATCAGTTATAGACAGCTTCACACAGTTTGGCTTATGGGTGAAATACATGAAAGAATTTCTGTGGGCTTATAAAATTATGGGCATTATTCATTAAAAATGCTAAATCTGGTCGGTATTATTTTTTTTTCAATAATCCTACTATTAATAAATGCAGTTTACATTAACTCAGCTAATATTCACTAACAGAGGCACAATCTGTATTCAAGATTCTTTCTGAAGATAGAGTGGTACAAAGCTGTTTCTTTGCCAGGACAAGGGACATGATACATGGGAGAGATAGACAACAAATGAAGTAAATAAAAGTTATGTACATTTTGTAAAATAATAATAATTTCACAGGAGAAACATAAAGTCAATGAGGAAGGTATGTTTCTAGAAATAAAAAAAAATACTAAAATGGAACTTTGTAAAGACAGGAAAATCCACAGGTGCTGAGGAAATAAATTGACTGTCATTTAAAGACTGTGAAAACATTAAAAAAAAAGCAGATGACAAGACAGCCTTCATCTATGAGAGAAGGGAGTGGGTGCAGACAGAAGAAGAGTGTGCCTGGTGCAGCAAGCAGGGTAAAGAAGGACAGCTAGGAGACTGTGGTCATGGGGACTGAAGACAGATCTGAATGGCATCTGTACTCTGGGAAGAATAGGTCAACAACTAATCACCAAATATAAATCAGATGATTAGATGTTAAGACATAAAGTATTCATTGATGCAGTTTGAGGATATCTTAGTATTCAAAGGTTCTGGTGGCAAAGCCTGACTTACATTGATCGTTGGATTTCACATACTGGAAAGAGAAAACCAACTCTCTTAATTTTTTTCCTACCACCACATGTATAACAAGATATGTACAATAAAGCATGTACACACGCCAACATACAAAAACACATAGAAGAAAATAAATTTGGGGAGGGGGAATAATTAGAATACTTTGAGAAGCAAGATGAAGTTATCTTTTGACAATGATGAAGTAATCTCCACCATAAGGACTTCATTTACTTAGAATGGATTTTTTGTTGTTTTTTATATACTATTTTACAGAAGCAAAACCAAGGAATCACATACACTCCCAGCCTTAATAAAACCATGTCATACTGTCTATGACTTGTCTTTATCAGTTTTCACAGATTGCCTTGCTGTATGTAAGTCATGCTACTAAACATGAGAGACTTTACTGTACAAGCTTGTTTGAATAATCTCTGAAATTAAAAATTTAAAGTCTTTTTTGTTTTTTGGTTTTCTTTTTCCCCAGAATCATGTCTCCACAAAAATACATGTTGTATACATTGAATAAATCATCCTCAGTACACCTTCATCTCAAAGTTCTTAGTTTATAGTAAATGATGTCTCTGAAAACTTATGTCTAAAAAAATTTCAATAGCCTTTAGCTCACTATCTTTCTGAAAGACATTTGGTCAATGTCTTACACACAGAGCCTGTTGTGGATGCTGAACCTCTACTTTCAGTTCTACAAATGAGTCATTTAACCTCCTTACCCTTTAAAGATTGTAATAAATTGTTCCCTGAACTATTTCACCTACTGAAATATCTACTGGTGAGATAATGTCTACAAAATGGACTGAATGACTTACCAAAAAGCAATTTTCTCCATTTTTTTACTCTAAAGCTAAAAATAAAACAGATGGAAACAGAATTGGAGGATGAAGGCAAATGTCTGTGATGAGAGTTGAATGCAGAGGTCTATGACTTCGTATAGATTAGGGTGGAACAGAGATCTAACAGATAAGGGTGAAAACAGATGTCTGTGACTTTGTAGAGGTGGAGATGGAAGGAGGTTATAACTGCACAAAGATGGGATTTGAAAGCATAGGTTTATAACCTCATAGAGATAGAGTATTGTAGCAGAAGACTGTGTCTTCACAGAAAAATGGGGATGAAAGCATAAGTCTATGACTTCACAGAGATGTGGAATTGAAGCAGAAGTCTATAACTTCATAGAGATGGAAGCTAGGAGAGAAGTCTATGATTTCTCAGAGATTGTCATGAAAGCAGATATCTATAACTTCTCAGAGATTGGAATGGAAGAAATCTCTGCCTGCACAGAGATGAATATTACATGCAGATGTTGGTGACTTCACTGAGATGGTGATGAAGGCAGAGTCTGTGATTTCACAGAAATAGCAGATGGAAAAAATGTCTATGACTTCACAGAGTTGGTGACACTTCTTGTCTACAGAAGGGATCGTGATGTTCTGTGATGCCACAGCAATTGAAGGAAAGAATATTGTCTCCCATGTATTTTTGATGATAGTAAATGTTTTTAATTAACTTCATAGTTACAGAAAAATCTAAATAATGCCCACAAGTTTTCCAAGGTAGATAAAAAGTGAAGAAAATGCTTGAGGAATTAAACTTTTCTGTATAACTATGAGTGGTGCTAGTGTTTACAAAGGTCAGCATGATAAAAATCTTTGTCTTTTTGTAGAGTTCTCTAAGAAGTCTAATCATGCTACAAAGCCAGGGAACGCTCTGAGAGCTCACTGCACCTTTTTAATCCTTTACTTTGCTCAGAATGCCAGCATTTCTTTCCTTTGATTGTGGTTGCTCTATACTTCTAGATAAAACTTTATGATCATATTTTTATATTTCCTCTTTTACACAAAAAGGACATGCCAGCCCTGTTGTCTGGATCATGGTGTTTTCACTTTGTTCCTCAACTCCTGTCAAATAGTCTCTGGCACACCATATTGAGCTATTTAGCTTTCCAGCAGGGTATTTCAGGCCTTATCTAGTGCACATCACTTCTGGCAGAGATATCTTTCTTTCCTGATCAGAAGTAATAGTAAGGTTCTCTGGAGCTAGTCTCTAGTTCCTGTCATAATTAAGCCACCCATCCTAAACACATACCTCTAAGTAAATATCTCAATTACTCTGCTTTAGTAACATTTTCTCTAAGATAATATGACATAACACCATTATCATATTAGCAATATGATTAAATAAGATATTTTTAATATAAGGAAAAGATTAATTAGCACACCAAGAAACGACAGTTTCTGCTTCAGTCCTGTCTTCTGTCTAAGTCTTTCCATGTTCATAAAACTTACTTACTTTCCTTTAATCTTTCTCCCTGTTCCTTTTTTGAAGGCACATTTTACCTTATTAGTTTTTTCTCATGTGCATAGTAAAGTAATATTATGACCAAAAATATTAATTTTAATATATTTTATATAAAGAACTGTGACACTAATTTAAAATAGATATTATATTTATGCGATATTCTAAAAAATAGATTCTTAGTATACGTATGTTGAAGTAGGAAGAAACAGACCCCTGCTTATGTAATTAAATTACCTATAGAGACTAAAACAAAATGACTCTCCTCTCTTCTAAGAAACGCAGAGTCCCAAAGCTTCTAAGGAATAGATAGTTTCATCTCCCTATGCATGATAGTTTTCCAGTTCATTTTTATACACATCTTAAACTATGGAAAGGTGTTCATTAGAAAGTTCCCAATGATTTTCAATAATCTCACTTTGATCACAACAAAAAGCATAGAAGCTTTTAATATGTCATAGTGTGGTAACTAACACATTTAGGCTTTAAAGAAGTTATTGCTAAAATATCTTCACTTATATATATTGATCAGAAGGCATAAAAATTGGACAATTATTTTGAAATATGTGCACTAGAAATATGTTGTTATCAAATTGAGGTATATCATGAAAGTTTTCATATGAAAATACTATCATGTTTATGAACAGATAAATAATGTAAATTTTGCAATTGAATTTTAAAAAGGCTATAAAAGACAACGATTTTTAATTCATAGAAATAATGTTGCTGTAGCTATTCCTGAATGCAAACTTTGCACTAAACTAATTGTGTCCTAAAAGAAATAAGGTAATTGCTGCATCTTTAGTGATAATCGGAATGATGAGCCATATCTATGGCTTTTGAGGAATTGTGAAAATATTAAAATTAATTTTTTAGTAGCTTGGCATTTGTCTTTAAACAGAAAGTTGAAAATAGAGGTAGAGATCAGCTAGAAAGTATTTTTCTTCATAATGAGATTTTGCAATGAGATGACATCATACAAATAAAATCTGATGGGAGAAAATTTTTTATGCATACTTCCCTAATTTCTCTCCTCTCCTCTGCACCCTATCCACTCCTGTCTCCACTCCCTTTATTCATCCCACACTTCAGCATATTGATATAATTCCAGCTCTTCTGAAACAAGAAGGAATGGTAGCTTTTTATCTTGCTGACCTCAGTTTAGTGCACTGACTCAGCAGCAAATTCTGAGAAATGTCCACTTCATCCTGTGTGGTTAACTTAGCTTCACTTAATAATCTCTTAGCAAGAGAAAATACATACATATTTCCTCCTAGAATAAGTGCCAATCAAAACAGTAAAATATAGACTAGAAAGATTCAAAATGTTTTATCACTAAATGCAGCTTTTAGGGGCATGTCAGTACCTTTTCATTGCTTTTTATAAAGAAAAAAAAAAACCAAGCATCTTTATTGTACAGGTTTAGCACCTTAATCTTTCTTGTGTTATTCACACTTCTTCAGCTCAGATCCTCAGTACAAAAAGGAGTTTAACCACACTAATGCACATTGGTTTCTTATTGCCTTGCAATTGAATTTTCACAAAATTACACCTTAGGCAACTGACATTTATAATCTGGCAGTTTTGACGGTCTGGCTGGAGTCTCCCTAACTTAAAATCTCCATTGTTGTATTTAGTTTGCGGGTCCCATGCCCCAGAGGTCTCGGATCCACAGACCTGCCCGGCGCCGCTTATCCACCCGCCGCCGCCCGGGTCTCCAGAAACGACTCAAAGGCTTATATTAACTTTATGCTGTTTGGCCTATGGCTCAGGCACATTGCTAGCTAGCTCTCATATCTTAAATCAACCCATTTCTATTAATCCACGGGCCACGTGGCCTCGGCCCGTAGCTCACCCGTGTCTCCTTACATGTCGTCTCCTGGGCGGCTTCCGCGCGGTCTGCCTGACTCCACCCTGCTTCTCTATCTAAGCTCTGATTCTCCTCCCACCTATTTTACAGTACCTGCCATAGCCCAAACCAGCTCCTTTATTTAAAGATACAGTACGCACAAATATATTCCCACATTTCCCCCTTTTTCTCTAATCAAAAAGGAAGGTTTCAATTTTAACATAGCAAAATTACATATAACAAAATAGCTATCAAGCAAGAATTATAGTTATAATATCTAGTCTATTTGTATTTAGCAAAATTAAAGAAAATACTCTATTATCTATTTTATCTTTATGAACCTAAAGTTTTATATCTAATATATTTTTTAAATGACTAAGAAAAACTGTACATATAACTATCTAATCTTCAACTACATCAAAGACCACAGAAGGATATAATATTTACCCAAGTAAACCGGAAGTGCAAACGACTTCTAAAATCTAGAAAGGACAGAGATGACACCTATCTGCCTGGACAGTCACCCAAAGTTCCTTTATAAAGTTGGGGCATCCGTCTTCAGCCTATAGGCCTTGAGTCTCTTTTCATTTTAGTGAAGCAGGAAATCCGCTCTGTCCATTCTGGCACAGTTCATCTGTTGCTTCTCCTTGAGTCCTGAAGAATGTCTGACAGTTTTTTCTGTAAAGCAGGAACCTGAATGACCATTTAGGCTTGTTCTGCCAAAGTTCAGAGGTCATCTTCTTATGGAACCTGCATGTCCAGTTTAAACAGCATACTGTCAAGCAGTCAATATAAAAACAGTTTGTTCTCCAGTGGCTCACCATCACCACAAATAGATGAGATTCTATATGGAGTTTCTTCAATGCCCATCTTCCTGTTGAAGTAAATTAGTGCTGCCAGGTATAGACCTGTCTCACTGTCCAGAAAAGTCTAAGCTCTTAAAATATTTTAAATGCCATATTCTGTAGGTCTTAGAAGTATTTGAAGATTATTTATTTAATTGAAATATATCTTTGTATACCTAAAAATCTTAACTAACCTAACTATAAGTTTGATTATCAAAAGTGACTATTAACCTTTATTTCTTAATTATACACTACAATTTTAAAACAGTTACATGAACATCATATCTTAAACAAGAATAGAAAAACACATACAGCATAATAAAATTGACTTTAAATTTGTATCAATAAACCAAAATCTATACCAATGTAAAGCAGTTTGAGATTAACAGCTGATTACCTGTAAATTTAATAATCTAATTTTTTAAAAAAGCATTTACATACCATATCCCCCGTTTTTTCTTAGAAAGAGATTAACTATGACCATTAACCATTTATAATGAAAACAAACATTTAGAAACAATATTTGGGGAATTTGGGCGAAGTTATTCATTACTACTTCCTGCTGATTAAGGGGCGTTGAAAATCTCACGGTTGTTGAGACTGGGTCAGTCTGCAGCTCTGAAGCTGTTCTGGCCATCTCTTCTCATCAGAGGTTTTTTCAGGGGGTCTTGGTTGATGAAACCACATTTGCCTGGAAGCAATCCACAGGTTCTCATCTGTGGAAACAGAAACAGAACTCTTCCAAAGCAATAAATCTTTAGACACAAATTTCAAAATCAAAATATCTTTAAAATATACATTCTTGTTTAACTTAGTAGCCTTTGCAATCCATTGTCTTTTTGCAGTTAGCTCATTAACAGTTAAAAAATTAAAAGAAAACACAATAACAACCAAAATCCAGATTTTGTGTCTATTTTCCATCTTTACGTGGCTTATTATGTTTTTATCACTCTATTTCTCGCTTTAAAAACTTTTTCTAACCTCTTTATTTTCTCTCTGAGGCCTATGTACCTTTTACAAACATTGTAACCCGTTTACATGTTTTCTTTTTATCTGAATCTGTTTTATTGTGAATCCTTAATCATCTTCTAACCTTAAGAGCTTTTAAAATACATTCTCCAAAAAGAAGCACAGTTTTTGCAAATTAGGCTGAATCACTAAGTTTTCTTAAGCGGACCGTAAACAGAGCACACCCAAGAAGGTGCTGCCACGAAGAAAATCTGTTTCTCTTTTGTTCCAAATAAGCAGAAATCTAAAATCAATCACATTACTGAGTCTTTTGTTAGTTTTCAGGAACCCGCCTGATTGTAGCTCACACTGCCTGTCGCCAGCCCTCCGCTGGCGCCATTTTGAGTGTGACCCGGACCATGCTTTGTTTGTACAAAGACCCGCTCCACACACACAATTTGGAAGCTGCCCTGGCTCAATTTCTGCGATCTAGAACTCTTTTTAATCTTTGTCAGGCTCTAAGTGGATAATCGGCCCACGTTGGATGCGCCATCTGTTGTATTTAGTTTGTGGGTCCCATGCCCCAGAGATCTCGGATCCACAGACCTGCCCGGCGCCGCTTATCCACCCGCCGCCGCCCGGGTCTCCAGAAACGACTCAAAGGCTTATATTAACTTTATGCTGTTTGGCCTATGGCTCAGGCACATTGCTAGCTAGCTCTCATATCTTAAATCAACCCATTTCTATTAATCCACGGGCCACGTGGCCTCGGCCCGTAGCTCACCCGTGTCTCCTTACATGTCGTCTCCTGGGCGGCTTCCGCGCGGTCTGCCTGACTCCACCCTGCTTCTCTATCTAAGCTCTGATTCTCCTCCCACCTATTTTACAGTACCTGCCATAGCCCAAACCAGCTCCTTTATTTAAAGATACAGTACGCACAAATATATTCCCACACTCCATGTCTTAGGACATTTTTCATTAGTGATGCTCTGGCAGAGAACTCATTTCTTCCTGTTTCCAGATGCCAAGTGTCCCCAAGTCTTAGTTCCTGGAGACTTTCTTTTATCTCAAGGCAGCACCTTGTATCTCTCAGACAATCTTCTTAATGACTCTTCTCTCAGTGTAGCCAGAAAAATATCTCACTGCTATGAACTGATATGTTTAACTGGAAAACATTATACAAAAGATGATTCTTTCAGTTTTTAGATAGTCATACTTTTATTGTTTCTTTATTTATTAAAATACCATATCTATAGGAACTAGAGACTAGAACACAGGTATTGGTGGGATCCATCATTCTTGTTTCCCTGACCTTAGGAAGTTCCATTCCTGTTATAGACAGTTTTGTGTGTGAGACACACATTTGATGTCTTGGACACAGTAGCTCAGGAAAGTTCCATTTCTTCTCATGGATTTTTCCTCAGTGTTCACTCTCACATACCTCCTTTGATTAATGCAGTCTGGTCTCATTTATTCCTTTAAATAATCCAAAGCCATCCTCTTTTCAATATAGACAGTTTTATTTTTTAAACTTCATTTTATTTGTAAAAATAACTTCATTTCAACATAGAATAAGCTGTTAAGTTCTTACTACATAAAGAATATATTTAATATTTAACTGAATACTATAAATTAATATAGACAGTGGAGATAATCTGAAGTAGGAAGAAAAGTATTTCATGCTGAAAACTTCTAGCCAATCCATTAAGAAGTAAAATGATGTTGTATCAGAAACTATGATTGTCTGAATGATAACAGCTTGTTCCGTATGGATATAAAAATTATATTGCTGATCTTATTTTTTAAATTAAGAGGCAGTCATGTGTTAAATTTTCATTACATAGAATATAATGTTTTTTTTAACATGGTGCTCAAATTAAGATTAAATGAAAATATCTGTTATAACTGTAGTGATTAAAACTTTGTTTTTCCATATAAATATGCAAGTCTCTGTTATTCAACAAAAAGACAATAAGATAATATTAGAAGCTTTCCTACAATGGGATTTTATAATCTGTCTTAAATTTGCTAATGTACTATATTTTTTTTCCTCACTTATTTTTTTTCTCTATTTCTCTCTCATGACTTTTAAACTACAATACTAATTATTGACTCACATTCTCTATAGTGGGACTTTTTAAGCTTTGTGCTTGTGTATCATATTTCCCAGCAAGTATGATACAAACCAATTAACTTTCTAAATCATGTTTACCTTTTCTCTCCAACTTAAGGGTAAATCATTCCTTTTTTTTTCCATCAGAGTATTTAAATGTACTTTACACTTAAAGAATTCAATGACCCTGCAGTGTTATTTCCCATAGAACTTCTTAGTCTGTGCTAATAGCTAATGCTTACTCCCCTTTAATCTTCAGCTTCCTGGAGGATACAATTAATATTCGATATTGAATTATTCACACTTTCACACTGAACTACATTGTGTCAAGAGTCTTATTCACTCATGATAAAAAGTTGGCAAATCTAATGACAGAATTTCTACATGGAGTTCTTATTTTGATTGTCTATTGTCTTTAAATCTATGTCATGTCATTGCAGAAAAGCCCAAACTTTGCACAGTCAAATGGAAGATGTAATTAATCAAAGATAAGATGGTGTCTGCTTTGCAGAGAGGTTTTCAAGACAATCAATGCTCAGTGAAAGACAAATATAGTTAATAAAGTCAAAGGCCTCATGTTTTCTATAACTTTACAATGCTGCAGGTAATAAATTCAAATCTTGCACCAATGTCTGTCTGATGAACTGAGGTCAGACAATTATAGTTAAGACCAAATTCTGTTTTGAGTATCTATGCACTCTCATATTCTTTATACACATAATCCCCAATACACAAAGAATTCCATTTATTGTTTCTGAAGACATGAGAGGCACATCAACTTCTCTTTTATTGTAGTAAATGAATTTTTTTACAAAGAAAAAATGCAAATTGCATGCTGGAGAAATGTCCTGGCAGATATTATAGTTGATATTTTTTTCTTTGTAATGTTACTTCATCTTTGTTTATGTGGCTTGTTCCCTAGCTGCACACAAAACACCAAACTCATAGCATCACGGCTACTCAATTTAATCATAGAAATTGTTAATATGTAGTTAAAATTTCTGAATAACAGATTGGAGCTATGGAATATCCTTTTTTACACTGTGAAAATTTGTCACTCAGAATAATTTAATAAAAACTGATCGGCCAGGAGTCAGCCAGAAATTATAGGTACAACAACAAAACTAGGAGAATAACTGGAAGAAGAAGGGAGAGTGAGGGGAGTCATCACTAGATGCAAAGAGAGTAATATGGGCATGCTGAGCTGAGAAAAGCTACCAAGACACAGGATAAAATATAGATAAGAAATATGTGTTAATTTAACTGTAAGAGTTAGTTAGCAACAAACCTGAGCTAATGTATAAACATTTATAATTAATATGAAGTCTCCAAAACAGTTATTCAGGAAGTGGCTATTAGTTATTTAGGAATAGACAGACAGGGCAGAAAATATCTGCCAGAAAATTGTGCCCAATATGGGGTGTAAATCCACCTGAGATCCAAAAGTTTTTAAAGACACAGTTTGCTAAGCTCATAGTCTCAAAGCATCCATAATACAAAGACATGTCGCCTGACAGCTGCCTGCAAGATGGAGCTGGCCACCAATTGCTATGAGCTAAGTGTCATAGTGGGTTCCCAAAATCTCTGATATAGGTCACAGAATAGAGAGGCTTCAACCAGCTGCTGCCTGTGGGCAAGAGAGCTTCATGTTGGTTTTAGGATTTTTGTACATGAAGACCAAAAAAGGTTACAGATAGGTAGTAAAGGCAGATTTAACCAAAAAAAGGGGGCTTACAGTATGTTTAAGAATATACATAGACTTGAAAGTGAAAAAATGTCTTCAAGCACTTCAAGCCTTATAAAATATGACATTATAACATATTTAACAACATAAGGCTTTTCATGAGAGTAAAATATATCTGCTGCTGGGAGACCAATCGACTTCAGAGCAGGTGATGGGCATTGAAGAAACTCTATATTGAGTTCACTTTTCTTGTGTCCAAAGCTAGACATTTGGGCAAGAAACTGCCCTTGCTTTAATTGTTGATAGTTACTGTGTAAACTGTACCAGAAGGATGCAAAAATAGTGACTTCCAAATTTTGCCAAGACATGATAAGACAATTTTTTAAATTTCACTATTTCACAATAAAGTCTTCAGATGTATTAGGACTAAAGGCCAGAATTAGATGCCCCAATATAACAGAGGAACTTTGGGTGCCTGTCCAGGCAACTCGATGTCCCTGTCATTAGGTAACATTTCATCCATCTAGGGTTTTTGTTGGAGTTAAAGACTAGATAGTTACAGTTTTCCTTGGTTACAATAAAAAGTAAATTAAGTACAAAACTTTGGAGTCTCAAACATAAAATAAACAATAGAACATTTTCTCTAGTTTTGTCAAGTACAAAAGGACTGGATATTGCAACTATAATCCTTAATAACTGTTTTGTTGTATATAATCTTACAATATTAAAGTTAAAGCATTCATTTTTATTATGACTAAAAGAGAGAAATTCTATGACACATAATAAGTGTGGGTTATCAGCTGAGGATTTATAATTTATGTTAAGTCTCCAAGTCAATTACTTTGGAAGCAGCTACCAATTATTTGGGATCAGGAGGTCAGAACAGGAAAACTCTGCCTATAGATTGGGTCATTTTTAATTGGCCCTTTCCCATTTTACACTAACCATAAAACATTACCATATGGTCAAAAGTATTTTAGGTAAAACTGAAGTATGGTGCCCTCTCATGCATAAAGCTACCTTCTCATTCCTGCTTCTCAACACACTGCCCTGGTCAAATATGAGGCTTTTGGGATGAATAGCACAAGTGGAGGCTACTGACAGAAGCCCTAGAACAGCACAGAAAAGCATCCTATGATGTCTTCATTTATGGTGCCAAAGCATTCTTCTTCTAGAACCATATTTTTATCAGTAATGAAACTTATGCTTATTTATGAATCAAGATTGTGTGATTATTCCATATATTTTTAACAATCCATGTATGATTATGCATGATTTTAAAGAAGGGCTACTCTAATACACACTCTGCAAAATGACTTCTGCCCATGGATCTGGCAATGTTAAAGAATGGCTGTAAACTATTGCACTCTTTCATATTATACAAGGTACCTGTGATTGAACTCGTGATTGTGGGAGATTATGTCCCACCAACTGGTTTAATAAAAAATACTGATTGCCCAAAGACAGGCAGGAAGTGTGGGCGGGGCTATCAGACTAAGAGAACTCTGGGAACTGGAAGCACAGAGCAGAATGCCAGACAGAACACCAGAGAGAAGCATGAAGAAGCAGAGGACAACCATGCTGTTCTGAGAAAAGGTACCGAGCCCCATGGATAAACAAGATGAGTCATGGGTTAGATTAAGGGTACAGAGTTAGCAAGTGATATGCCTGGACCTTAGGTCAATCAGCCTAAAACTATCATGTGCATCTGTGTGTCTCTGCTGGTCTTTGGATGTGTGGGTCTAAACCTTGAGGCCAGGCCCGAAAGTGTGGGCCAAAACCTCCTACTACACATGATCTTGCACATGTGCTAACCCCACCTTAGCTCTCACATTGTTTCTTAAAATCAAAGGACCAATAGTATTACTAATGTATCCCTTCAAAAATTACTTCTTTATTCTTTTCTGGACAATGACAGAGTCTATAGTTTTGATATTTTATAGCCATATAATATTTTAGTGATTAAAAACCATTATATGCATCAGTAAACAAGAACATGAAAGCTACAACTTCTTTCCCGGTTTTTTCTAGTATACAACACACAGTATATTATGTAACTGATTTCCTTTTTGTGAAAGAGTAAAAGTCTATGCATAATAATTTCTTTAGACTATATATTTGTGCTTGAGTTTCTTAGCCCTAAGGCCATAAAAGTTCTATGGCTGTTAGTATGTGTCATAAAATTGTTCTCCAAAGCGACCATAATCATTTTCTATTCCGAACAGTAATTACAGTCTATGCCTCTCTAATTCCCAAAGTCCTGTTAATCTTTAGCATTGTTAAATAACCCTTGCTAATTACTTTAATATATAGTGATACCTCATAAATAATGTTGTGTAAATATTTTATATTATGTATGTTAGGTCACTAAGGGTATGTATAAAATAAAAAAGCCTGAGATAGTAGTATGAAAACCTGTATGCAAATGATTTTAAATGCATTCTGGAGCAACAGGAGATATTTTTAAAAATGGTAAAACATATATGCACTGCTTTTATGACATCAATAACTTTAGTTATTTCAATGACAATAATGTTGGGCAAAGAGCACATTAGCCATGAAAAAAGGATACAAAACTACTTTTCTAGGTTCAAATCCATTATAGCTTTTTGTTGTGATTTTTGACAGAAAGTGTTTTTATGAGCAGGTGGAGAAATCGAGTTCCAAAGTCAGATGCCAAGTGTTGCACAAATTCTGGTTATAATTGAGGAGGCTCAGGGACAAATCTCAGCAAAACGCTGAGATATCAAAGAGCAGAAACACCACAGTCAGATCTCACCCAGCTGTCTTCCCGCTTCCTCAGTCTCGCTCCCCTTGGTTTCTACTGCCTCTCTGTCTTTGTAGGCCTGCCTAAAATATCCTGTTGGCTGATTCAACTATTGATACCTTAGTAAAAAAATGTTTGAAGAAGTGAAAAAAAATTGACTATTTGGGGATTACAAATTGCTCCTAAAAAGTACAAAAAGGAGATTACATTAATTATTTAGGTTATAAAATAAGCCAATAAAAAATTAGACTCCAAAAGGGAAAAATCAAAAGAGATAGATTGAAGATAATGATTTCAAAGATTTCTAGTAGATATTGCCAATTTGCAACCCACTATTGGAATAAAAATTATCAACTAGACAATTTGTTCAAAATCTTAAATGGTGACAAGGACTTAAATAGTCTGAGAATTGTCAACTGAAGCAGAGAGAATAAGCTTTGATGAAAAATAATTATAGGATGTGAATGTGAATCATGTGGATACAGACCTTAATTGCATTCTAGATATCTTGCCCTCTAAACATTCTCCTACATGAATTTTAATGCAAAGGGAAAATGTTATATTGAAATGGGTATTCCTACCACATAAACTGAGTAAGAAATTAAAGACATATGTGGGAAAGTTTTCTGAATTGATTTTGAAAGGAAAATTAAGACTTTGTCAATTGACAGGAATGGACCCAGCAGAAATTGTTGTGCCTTTAATTAATGAAGAAATTGAACAATTAGTAGAAAGTGAACCTTGGCAAAGAGCCTGCAGTATTTTGGGGGGAAGATATTAACAATAAATATCCCCAAAGCAAAAGAATTTCTTAAAAAAAAAAAAACTAATTTGATTCTTTCTTGTGTTATATAAGATAAACCAATTACTGGATGTCCTACATTTTATACTGATGCAAACAAATCATAAAAGATAGGTTACAAATATAAATATAAGTATCAGAAAATATAATATCAGAAAATATAAGTAAAGTAGCTCAAAGCCCTTATAATTCTGTTCAAAAGTTAGAATTATATGCTATTGTAATGGTGTTACTGGATTTTACCAAACCTCTTAACATAGTCGCTGACTTTCAGTATGAAGAAAAAGCTGTTCTACACATTGAAACAGCTGATTTTGTTATTGATGAGTCAGAATTAACTTCATTATATTTTTGTTTCAAGAACTAATCAGGACTAGAAATCATCTCTTCTATAAAACACACCTTGATTCCATACAGGTCTGGCAGGTCCTTTAGAACAAGATAATGATGAAATTGATAAATTATTAATAGGAAATATCTAAAGGCCTAGAGCTTCATAAAAAGCATCATGTCAATAGCAAAGGATTTTTAAAAAATATTTCTCTGTCATTTGGCAACAAGCTAAAGAAATTGTAAAAATATGCCCAACCTGTTCATTCTATAACCAAACTTGATTGCCAGCAGAAAGTAATCCTAAGGGTATACATAGAAATGAGATCTGGCAGATGGATGCATTTCATTTTATAGAATTTGGAAAATTATGATATGTATATCACACAATAGATAAATTTTCAGGATTTCAATGGGCAACTGCTTTGAGTTCAGAAAAAAGGCTTATTCTATAATCACATATCTGCTAGAAATTATGACCATCATGGGAATACATTTACAGATTAATAATGGCAATGCTCCAGCATATGTCACTAGGAAAAATGATTCTTTTGCTTATTATAATATAAAGCATCTTACAGGAATACCACACAATCCTAAAGGGCAAGCAGTCATAGAGAGATCAAATTAAACTCTAAAGGTTAGGCTAAATAAACAGAAAGAAATAGCAAAGACTCCCCAAAAAGAGACTACATAATGCTTTATTAATGTTGAATTTTCTCAATAATAATGAGAAAGGAACAACAGATGATGAAAGGCATTTTACTATAGAAAAAAACAACTGAGTTAAATCTACTAAGTCTATTTCAAAGATGTACTGACCTCAGGATGGAAGCCAGGATATGTGCCACATCAGGGAAGGGGTTTGATTTTGTATCCACAGGTGAAAAAAATTATGGATACCATTATAATTTATAAAGACTTGATTTGAACCAGAGAAACTTTATAAAACTAAGAATTGATGGCTCATCCACCCATATTACAATTATTTAAATTGTAGTATAAAACAAAAGGTTGGGCAGGTTTTTGTTTTTGTTTTTACAGAAAACTAGAAATACCAATCTTCAAGAAGTTAAAAGACCTTGGACATCTAGAGATTTAAATCAGTGGGAAGGTTATCCAGAAAGATTTACAAGGAAAATAATATTAGAACTATATACCAATATTCTCTATAGGGTAAAATTTCACTGCTTAACCTTCATATATCTTTATTTTTAAGTTGAAGTCCCAGTTTATTTACAATTATAAACTGGTTTTAGAGTTGGAGTATGTCTCTCTCCTTCTCTAAATCAAGCATACATGTTAAAGAAAAATGCAAAACTCTGTATCATATCAGAAAAGCCTGATATGGGACATAAGAATAACTAACAATAAGAGAGTATTTTATTGTTACTGACCATATGCTAAATAAATACTTATATATTTAGCTTCCTGTACATTGTGTTGGGTTTTAGTCTCTTGTCGGTTTTTTGAAGTGGTTCATGACAAGGCCTAATTGTGAACTTGAAGTATCCAAAAGAAATTTGGGGCCCCACAATGACGATTCATATGAACAAAGCCATTAGACTGACAAACACCAACCAAAGAGAAGATTTGTACTATAAACTGCTCAGGACAATTTCCAGATGGCCATCTTAGAGGAACCAGTTTTCAGACTACTATAACCAGGACTTAGGACAAGCCATGCACTTTCCTGTAATATAGAGGCTGGACAACAAATGACACAGCTACTTATTTCAGGACTTTTGACAGTTAACAAAACTTATTTTTTCAGGATTCCCTAAAGATGCCATCATCCCCAGAAGTAAATTTAAGAACACAGTGCTCATATTCCCAAGAGGTAGGGTGGATGGTTTCCGTTCTTTCAATGGACAATGATGATTGTCATTGCTTAAAGTAATTGGATAAAAATTGTTATTGGCTATGATTACAAAAAAGCTAAACAAGAGAGATTAGGTTCATGGTTCTTGTTTAAAAAAGAAAAAAAAGGGTATATAGTTATAATAGGATATAAGGATAGATTACTCAATCTTCTTCTAAAAAGGATTTACTAGCTTTAAATATTTTACATTGGATTGAATTTTTGTATATTGTACACAAATAGTATATATTGAGATCAATTTTATTATTGTACATATATCTCTATGCTTGTTCAAGGTATTAATTATACTTATTCAGTTCCTCTAACAATTGCTAGTCCGTGAAAGTTTTCATTACCAACTAATTAGGATATAAGGTAATGCAAGTTAGTAGTTAGATATTTCATTCAAACATAGTCGTATTAGACTATGGACATCAGAGAAACTCCATACACAGTTGACCTTCTTTGTAATGAAAGTTAGCCACTGGGCAAGAAAGTACTCTTGTCTTGACTGCTGACAGTGTGATGTTCAAAATGGAAGGGCAGGAGACACATCCACAAGGGAATTGCCGAACCTTGCCAAGTTAAGATAGAAATGTCTTTGAGAATATCCTGCTTCACAGAGAAGTCTGTCAGACATGTTAGGTCTGCAGTCCAAAGATGGATGCTTCAGTGATAGAGAAGAACATTGGATGATTGTCCAAGCACCCAGCTATTTCATTTTTTACAGTTTTTTGAAAGTTTCTTGCTTGTCCATACTGTTTAGTTAGTTGATTTTATTTTCTTCTTAGGTCTCTGAGGGAGTTGAAGATGAGATAGTTACAGTTTTCTAGTGACCATTATAAAAATGAAACTCTGAAGTAAAAGTGTATAGTTTTTAGTTAGTCATACAAATTAGATAGAAAATGAATTAGTTATAAACCTTTGGACTCACCAGAATAGGATAATTAATGAAATTTTTTCTTTAAATTTTCAATAGTTAATGGACTAGACATTAATTATGTAATTATTGTTTGCATATATTGTATATAAGCATTGTACATATTGTATGTGGTTTTATTATATTAGTTACTACCTTCTTTTATATTTGACACAAAAGGGGATATATAGTGATATGTTGTATATTTAATAAAACCAGTCTGGAATAAAATCTAAAGCTGTCTTTCTGTTCTTTATTTTTGACATTCTGGTGGTCTCTAAGGTTGCTCCTAGTTTTTCATGCAGTGACTGAAAGTAAAGCACAGCCTGGCACTTTATACACTCATGTCATATGTGTTGCTCTTCTAAATGGAGGTTTTGCAGGTTAGGAATTAAAACTTGCATGGGCCACATGTCACTTGGCAGCTAAGGACAGGTCATGCTTCGATATCTGAAGGACCATCTCTGTGAAGCCTCCTACCATGTGCTCTGCTGTGGAAGCTCTACCCTATACCAGCTACCAGGGTCTCTCATTGGTCTCTTCATCAGTTTAAAAGTTCTGCTCACAGCTCAGTTGGTCAGATGAGGACCTGCTAAATAATTTAAGAAAAAAAAATCTATTTGTGACCTCGCTTTCATTGATCAAACCTCAAGAATTTGAGACTTGTTATAGTACCTAAGAATTAAATAATATTTAGAATATGAATATGGACTTATGAAACAAGTGTTAGATTTGGAACAGAAAATTAGCCCCACTGTAAGTGTAGCAAAAGGGCAAGATGTGCTCTAGTGTCTGGAATCTGGCCACCTTAAACATACCCCAGTGTTTCCCAGGCTGTGGTTCTGAGTGATAGACACTGGTGTCCTTCAGAACAAATGCAGATAAATTCTATCTCAATTGAAATGCAATTCCTACAAAGCACATAGTAAAATAATAACATAATACCTGATGTCCTGTGAACCTGCACTTTAGAACATAGACTTAAATGATTTCTATTGATATGGATCATTTTATCTCCTGAAGTTTATCTAAGATAAGAAATAGTTAAAGGAGCAGGAACCATTCTACAGCATGTGGCTCAGGACCTCAGGTCTCACATCTGTACCTATTTACACTTAGCAGCTGGACAGGTAGATCTAGAAAGCAGCTTAATTAATAGAGATAATAAATCTAAATAAATGATAGATACTGTCTCCTAAAATTGTTGACCGATGGCTGAAATATTGATAAAATGTTCACAGGGATTTTAAATTATGTGTGTCTTCAATGTAAATAAAACATAGAAAAATAAATCTACTGGAATAAAAAGCTTTAGTGATATGTTTGGTGAATTTCCTTCTTAATGTATCTAAAAAATAGAAATTAATGTATTTCAAACATTAAATCTATCAATAGAAAAACATAAATTAGTATAACTAATGTGATTAAATAGTTAAAACTTAATTAAACATGGTCATTCATGCACATTTTTAATCCCAGCACTCAAGAGACGGGAGCATGCTTTTAATTCCAATCTTGTTGTATATAACAAATCCCAGGCCAGCCAGAGGTGTGTGTGTGTGTGTGTGTGTGTGTGTGTGTGTGTGTGTGTGTGTGTGTGTGTGTGTGTGTGTGTGTGTATAATTCCCTACTGGGAGAAATCATACAAAAACAATTATTTAATCAATGCCATAATTTAACAAAGAATTAACGTAGACAAAACTTATGCTAAAGCACTGATTTATTAAGAAACATAATTTCTTAAGAATATGTTTCATTAATTATGTAGCTCTCTTTATCTCTGTGCAACTAAAACCCACTACAACATACCACTTGTCTTACAAAGACCTTATTGCTTGGAATGTAATACATGGTAAACAGTAATGAATCTGGATGCATCAATTTATAAAATGAATAGATGTAGCTGGTATTGTTTGGTTATAACAGTACCCAAAGGAGTATATAATCTGTTCATTTGAGAACATTTTTTTTTCTCTCAACAGCATGAATGTGATAACTGTGATCTTCCTTTGTAATTTTATCAGATCTGTTGCCAATACTAAGACTCACAAAAAGAAAGAGGCTCAGAAAAAAAAAAAAAATAAAACATGAATATCACAAGAAACTCTTAACCATGCATGAGTTCTCTCTTTCTGTCTCTCTCTCTCTCTCTCTCTCTCTCTCTCTCTCTCTCTCTCTCTCTCTCTCTCTCTCATAACATAGATTATAAACAGCTGCTGTTGAAAAGGAGACCAGCTGCATAAAGAACTCTACAATGCAGTTCTCCTTGGCCCTAAGTGATGCTAAGGCTGGGTTTTTTGTCATGCAGCTTCCAGGGTTAGTCACAATTCTGGACAAAAATCAACAAGTTCATTGGTTTACCACATTATAATTCAAGTCAGTTCTTAGTTCTGTTGTTTTCCCTTTCTTGTTAGACAGATTGAAATAAAGAACAAGCAGGTAAAAAATGTTGTCATTCTTCTTTGGTTCTAAAGGATATTAAAAGTAAAGTCTATAAGAAATTTCAAATCTCTGCCAAAAAAACTCTTAGAACTGATCAACACTTTCAGCTAAGTGGCCGAATATAAAATCAACATAGCAAAATAAATAGCTCTCCAATATACTATTAACAAAAGTGAAATAAATAAAATTTGAGAAAGATTCTCATCTAAGGTAGTCTTAAACAAGCAAAAATGCAAGAACAAATATAACAAAATAAATGAAAACTTCTACAATGAAAATTTTAATTCTCCGAGGAAAGAGATGGAGAAATATTGAAGATTTTAAAAATTCCTCCCGGTAATAGATTGGTAAAAAGGTAATACTGTGATAATGGCCATTCTATCGGAAGAAATTTATAGGTTTAGTGCAATACAAATCAGCATTAGCCATCTGGGAAAATAAAATATAAATATTTAATTTTACTATCCTTAGAATGACTAAGATTATGAAAATAAATGATAACAATATCTGACATGGATGTGAGAAATTAAAATTTTTATGTTCTTGTTGTGGGACTCTATATCCTACTGCAGAGACACCTACTGATCTATGTTTATTACTACTTTAGTCACAACATGTAGGGAATGGAGGTAGCCTGTCTGTTCACAAACTGAGGAATGAGTAATGAAAACATAGTACATTAATACAGCAGAATTGTAGTTATCTATAAGAGAAAATCAAGTGACAAATCTTAAGGTAAATAAATGAAACTGGAAACAATCATTGGGTGAGATAACTCAGGCACAGGAAGTCAACCACTACATCTTCCTTTCTCTCATGTGAATCCTAACCGTTTTACGTTTAAACCTCAAGTTTTGCCCATATACTATTAAGAGTGCTTTAGACTTAGCTAATTAAGATATTCCCAATGGCAGATTTTTTTTTTAATGAGAGACCTCAAGTCATTGTGCACTAATCAAACAGTGTTCATGGAAATATGTGGATTTCTAAGATCAAGCCAATTATGACCAGACTATTGAGTCAAATTTTTAAATGATATATAGGTCAATTTCTCTCTCTGGTATAGCTCTGGATAATGTTCAGGAGGAAAAATTAATGCAGAGTTATAGTAATATTACAAGTGTTTCTATTTTAATACATTTTATAATTGTTCATGCTGACATAGAACAGATGTAGTGGGTATTTTTGACACTAGGTTTTAATAGTATCAGATCTCTTGACTAAAGAAATTATTTTTATTCAATAAAGATGGCTAAAGAATTGAGGTGATAGAGAAGAACTTGTTTGTTATGTATGAGTCCCTGAGCTCAGTCAACCAGAGCCTACATTTAAAAAGCAATAGGCAGGTATAGAGATAAAGAATTTTAAACTCGGCACTGAGCAGACAGAGACAGATCATAGTGGCTCATTTGGGACTCCTTTCTAGCCACTTTAGTTTACTTCAGGCTGCTTAGAGGATCTTGTTCATATTCTATTTGCTTTGCAGTTCCTGAATAACAACAGCTGAGGTTTGTTTGCCTCTGGTCAAGCGTGCACACAGTATACCTATGGGCAAAGCAATACACATATACACCCATAAAGTAGATGGTAATTAATTGCATCAGTAGCTTAACCCTGTCTCCAAAGGTACATATTATTCCTATATTAATTCCCTAGATTCTCAGTATGTTGATTTTAATTAACCTAGTAGTTGCAGGATGCCAGCTGACCCTCCACAGCTCAGGATGCCTTCTGTTACATGTAAGAGTCATTTTGTATGCCAAAACGGTGAACATGTAATCCCAAATTTCATAGTTAAATGAAAATGTTGATGATGATGTGGAGGTGTTTTCTTGAAGTAATTAATAGCTATAATCAATTAAATTTATTGAGTAGAAACTGGATTGTCTGAATTACTGTACCCATTACTAAGGGATTCTCAAGAAAATATAAGGGATGCCATGAAGAGACATAAATTATACTCATGGTGAGTGACCTTATTTTCAAACATAGGGCTCCCCAACTGCCTGTCCTGAGTATCTTTCCCATAGACATTTGACTTTCCTCAATATCTCATATTGTGTAAGCAAAACCTTTTGCAGCACATCTTTACTTGTGTGTTTTTTATGGTTCTGCTATTTTTCTTTCATTGAACTTGATCTGATCCAATGTACTTATCTTACCATAAGGAATAAAAGCTTTAGCAAAAAATCCCACGCAATGTATCTTTTCTTGTTAGCCTAGGTAAAATTAATTCATGTTTCTTCCCATTGTAACTGTTATCATAAGTAAAGGAGTCTTTATTTGTTGACAGAATCGTACAGAGTAGGAGAGGACAGAAAAAAATAAGTTCAGGGTTTTTAATAGTTAGTTAAAAGGAAAGAGAGAACTGCAAACATAAGCATTTATCCTTTACACTCAGAGGTATAAAATTATGCAGTGGAAAGTCTATTAATTCATGTACAGTACTGAATGGCACTTCACAATCTCTCTCAGCATGCCGATAAGATTTTGAATGGGGTTCATAGCTTTTTAGACCTTCAGCTATAACAGCACTTAAAATAAATAATCTGCACAAAGTGAACTCCACTTGATCTACCTTATTCTGGGAGATAAACTTAATGGTGGTGTCCTCTGTAAACTCACTGAAATTAAAACTTTTTCTTCTACCCAGCCCATAATCTTTCCTCTATATTAAAGACATTTTCCCTATCCAGAGATTAAACACCACTTCTATATTTTAAGCCCATAGAATCATATTTACATTGCTACCATTTTCATTTTTAATTATATATCTTCTTATCCCTATTAGACCATTCTTTTGAATAGATAACAAAATATAGACAATGGGGTGTGTGCAAGCCTCAAGTTGTATCTAAAACAGAGTGATCTTCTAGTGAGTTTTTATATCTTAGTTAAAATGATTCAGTTATATTCTCATTGTATTTCCCTGTGGGTTGTTTATTGATAAATTGTTAATGAATCAATAAATCTTTTTTATTCTGGTATAGAATGTCAGTGAAATTCTGAAAAGGTTCAGAAACTAATTGGCATGCTCAGCTCAGTGGGAGTATTTGCTATGCATCATTAAATGACAATCTCTAAAATATGACCTAGTGTAAAAATTGGAAGAATGCCTGCATGGTCTAGTGTTTTCCCACTCTGGAATGTAATATATTCATGAAGCAACATTATTCAGAATTGCTGTGATGTTGACATGGATACAAACTTGAGGACAAATATTATATTGATTGTTACACTAGAAAGAAGCATGTGGAAGCCAGACCAGGTTCCTAGCACCATTTGTATCCAAGTTGACCAACATTGTCCTTGGTCTTTTAGGAGTTAGTTACAATATACAGCATTGTGTCAACAATGGGAATGCAACCTCCCTGTTCATATCCATCGAGGCAGTCTGCCCACTGTCAGAATTGTGTACTTCATTAGTCTTAATTATATTTAGCTCTTGTTTTTTAAACTGAATTGCTATTTTGTCTCAAAAATTTCCATTGCATACTATATGTGATAAAATGCAAAACATGTATAGTCATTTATTATACATAAAGTTTAATCACCATTTCAGGGCAAATGTAGATTCCATGGTTCTTCCTCTCTGCACACTAGTTATACTACCAATTCCATTCTACAGAAAATGATATAAAGACAAAGTAAAGTCGAATGCTATGGTTTTATTATTATATAGTTAAGAATCCTCTTTTAAAATAATTTATTTTTATGTATGTATATGTGTTTGCCCATCTGAGTGTATGCCATGAGTATACAGGTGACCATGGTTGACAGAAGAGGGCACTGGATTCACTGGAACTGGTGCTTGTGAGTTGCTTTGCAGGGATAATAGGCCCTGAACTTGGGTTCTCTGGAAGAACAACCAGTGGTAGTCATGAGATTGGTTATGTTTATTTGTATCTGTTGAAAAGCATATTAAACAGCTCTGTAACTAATAAAAAACAATGGGTTAGACTCCATGTTTAGATAACTACATATTTTGCTCTAAAGGAAACCCACATTATGGGATGCAAGTTGTATGAAAGCAGGAAGCAAATTTTCCTAACAAGAAATATGCATGAATTGTCTTGCATGCTGCTAAAAATGTCCTTCAGAAAGCTTAAAGAGTGATAATTAAAATAGAAGAAAAGTACATGTACCAGTGTTCAAGTAAAGGAATATGCTATAGATAGTAGCATTTTATTTTTATCACATGCTTAGGTAGGTCAATTGAGAGCACTTTCCATGGAAGTAGTAGTTTATCTAAATAGTTCAGAAAAAAAATCTCATATCTCCGTTGTTGACCTCTTCATTTATTTATATGCACATTCTTCAAGAATTAGTTCAGTTAGTATTTCTTCCTCTTTGTTCCCAGGGTGTTCAGCACAAACTTCTTTTGAAAGCAATGGCTCCAACCTTTTACTTGTTTTGTTTTGAACTTTTTTTTTGCTAGCATTTACTGCATGGTAAATACGTATGTACACTTGGAGAAAAGCTTTCTCTAGATTTAGTCATGTTCAGCAACAAGTTACTTTATTCATATTGATTAATCATCCCCACAGTGTTGAAGTAAAATACAGTGGCTTTCCCATATCCTGTAGGTTCAGGGTAGGCCTTTGGCTAAAGGCACTGGAAACAATGTGAAACTCAGTGTTCAGCTCTGAAGGACAAGTGATGGTGTGTAATAATAAGTTTCTGGCATGGACTTCTTGGCTTAGCCCCAAGTTTCAGACCCAGTTCCAACTCCACTGCTGCTTAGCTCCAAACACACACAAAGGCTTACACTAATTTCATGCTGATCAGCCTATGGTTCAGTCATATAAGTTGTTAAATCTTAATTCTTAAACTAACCTATGATTAGTCAAGTGCCTTAATTTTTTTTTCAAAGCAGTATTTCTACTTCTTTCCTCTGGTTCTGTTGCCCTCTCTCTCTGCTGGTGTTTCTACTCTGCTCTTTCTATTCCCAGAGCTTTCTTAGTCTGGTAGCCCCTTCCACAATGCCTGTCTGCCTTTTTATTAAACCAGTAGGAGGGACAAATATTTACAATGTACCAGAAAATAATCTCACTACACTGGTGGGCTGGAAGTCTACACCTCCCTATATGAAGCATGGCATGTATACTCCCTTGACCTCCTTCCCACTATGACCCACACTCTGATGTGTCTCAATTCACTGGATTCTGGTGAATGAATGAAGCCATGACTACCAACCCAGACTACATGACCCAGAATCCACATACTGTAGAAAACAGGCTCACTGTACACCACCTGCAGCTGACTTCCAGGTTCTCCTTATGGTAAATGGAGTCCATGCTTGATAATCAGAATGACAGCATGGGTTAGCCCTGAATCATATGGCCTCTACAGAATACTAGTGCTAAAAATATCAAGTTGATCCTCTGAAAAGGGTGTAATCTGTTGTCTTTTGTGTTTAAAACTTCTGATTACTCTTAATTTAGCTGGGACATTTGTTGTACTTCATTGTGGGTTTTCTCTATAGAAATAATGAAAATGACAAGATTGTCATTGTATTTCATGCTTTTGTATTGAGTGAATTCTCTTTAGTATATAATGAAATCTGGAACCAGATACTGGGGAAACGTTGAAACATCAGAAAGATAAGGAATAAACCCAGCCAACTCCACAGGCTGGATAAAGTAGGGCTTCCAGGAGTCCTCAGACTGACTGGAAAAATAGGCAAAGGGAAGAACTTCTGCCTTATTCACCTGCCTTATCTATTTTTCCTTGCCCAGCTATTTCAATTCCTGATCAACTTTCCTGGTGCTGGAAATAAAGGCATGTGCCACCCCTGCCTCCTCTATTTGTTCTTGAACTCACAGAAATGAAGAGGATCTCTGCTTCCTGAGTTATGGGATTAAAGGTGTGGATCTCCACTTCCAAACCTTCAGAGTTTGGCTCTGTAGGTGGCTCTGTCCTCTGATATTCCAGACTATGTTTATTAAATATACAATATTTCACCACAGCTTTGCTATTACTGTACATCTTTTTGTTATTTTGTCTTTGTTGTTGTTGAGACGGGTTCCTCTGTATAGCCCTAGATGTTCTAGAACTTGCTCCATCATCTACTCTTGACTCAAATCCACAGAGATCAACCTGTCTCTTCTTCCTGGTTACTAGGATTAAAGGTGTGGTTTAGATTTTTGTTAATATTTGGTACATGTAAACATAGGATACATAAACTAAATAAGAGTAGGAAAAGTTAAATCATTCCTTATCAAACTTAATGCAACTTTTTTAAGACATCCATATAGAGATTAGTGAAAATAAAAATAAAAAATATATTTGCTCCACAGCTTTATTTTATGTAATAGGCACTAGCTTTTCATTTTCTGCATAGTTTTTAGAATTTCCAGAATGAAAGTGGGCATGGTAACAAAACTTATTTTGGAAGAAAAGCATTTTCTCATCTGTCAAACCATAACAGCTCTTCACTACGAGAAAACTTAGGATAAAGACAGCAGTAATGAATCCCTAACACCCTGTCACTGCTTAGTACTAAATTTGTCCTTTTCAATTTTGACAGAAACTGGAACTGATTTTCTAGAAAAAAAAAAAAGGTCGTTTTTTTGGTGACAGAATAATTTAGAAGGGAGATATAATCTGACATGAGAGGGACAAGTGATAAGATTGTATTTAATAATTATTTTTCTAGTAAACTTAACAAAGTTGTTAGTTTTTCTATTAGTTATTGTTTATATGACCCCAATAAATCTTTGTATCTTTCTAGTATTAATTTTATTTGTACCTAGAATGAAGAGTTTGGATTTGATGTCCCTTTGAAGACACTATGTTCAAGGGTTTATTCAATGCTTTCTAAACCTAAACAGAAAGACTCACAAGCATGAACATTTTAGCTTGGGTGAAGCTAAAAGATACATATTATCTGGTTTCAAAAACTGAATCCCTTAACTTTGCATGAATAGTAAAACAAATGAATGCTCAGTATTCATGGTCTTTCAAACATGGGTGCAAAACAAGTCCATATGAGACTTATTGCAGTTGAATTAACTATTTAAGAAGTGCAAATAGCAAAGCTAATGTGAACATGAAGACTAAGGTGTTGGATCATATGCCCAATGTTAATATAATTCTTTATATTCTATCAAATCTTTTCTATCATGAAACCTCAAGATTTACTGTAAATTTAGATGTTATGGATGGCACAAAATTTAAGTGAAGGCTGTTAGAATGTATAGTATATTCCACCATTTTAGTCCTACTTTCAGCTTATTCTTCTATAACAGTGAACAGGTGGAAAAAGCCAACATAAAGAGAACATTTGAGAATTGTAAGAGATATGTACTAAAACAGTGATTAATATATCTTACCTTAAATCTGTTTTATCTTTTATCTACAAAATTGTAAAACTACCTAACAGAGTACTTATAACCACTTGGCTGAATATAAGTCCATATAAATATATACTCCTTCTGATACATGCCATATTGAGACATTCTGCTTGATCAACTATGCACTATCATCTTCCATGATTTTCAGAAGTAATTAGACTTTCAAAAGCTTCTGAGTTGAAAATTTATAGAGAATAGTGAAAACCTGATCGCCAAGTAATAATTTCTTCGGTAAGTCTCATCATTCACTGTTCAGTATTTTGTGAAAGTTTCCAGCATTTATTCTATAGCAAATATTGGCTACAGAGAAACTAGAAGGCTATGAGTTTTACCTGACAAAGACATTTGGACATGAATATGATTTCCAGAAAATAAATCAAGGCTGTAAATAGAAATTCAACCAGAATAAGAGCATAGCCTCATTTGTAACTTGCAAATACTTAAATATAGATAGAAATATAGATGGTAGAGATAGATAGATAATACACAGATAATAGATAGACAGATACTTATATACATACATAGATACATACACATATGCATATTTACATGGATACATAGATAATTTCCCCCTTTGGAGCTACAAATATTCATGACTGTTCTGTTGATATTGTTTGGTCTATAAAAATCACAAAAGTATGATAAGACAAAAATATAATGAGGTAATTAAGAATTGTTAACTATTTTCTTTCCTACTATTAGTACTATTTTCAAAGAGCACCACAAAGTTATTCGAACTTTAAATGAATAATTATCTAATGGAGATGTAATGACTGAGCCATCATGAGAAGTCAGTAAAAAATGCTCTGACCCTATAACACAAATCATTCTGCCATATAATGATTCTAAAATTCAACTGTGCAAAAATTAAAGATTATATATTTGGTTCATTTCTAGCTCTAAGTTCTCATGTAAGAAGGACAGGCTCTTGTGGTGTGAATGTGAAATTTCTCTACAAACTGCCTTGTTTGAACAGGTGTTTCTAGCTGGTGGTACTGTTTGAAAAAGTTCTGTAACCACTAGGAGATGGGGCCTTGATGAAGGTTGTATTGTGCTTCATATTCCTATTGCCTATCACTTTTTATTCTGTGATCAGTGTGCTTTCTAATTACTAGGCATACTCAGAGAGCCAGCTTCCAAGTTTTCCTCACCATGGAGTATCATGTCCTGTTACAATGTGGTTTCTTGGTCCCAGGCAGCCAGAGGCCCAGACCCACAGACCTGCAGCCCCAGACCCCCTAGCTTCTGGCTCCTTCTCTCTCTGACTCCGCCCTGCTCCTCCTACCTATGATTCCTCCTCCTACTTTTTCTATGGTGCCTTTCATGGGCCAAAACAGCTCCTTTATTTAAAGATTGCTATTCACAGCACACAGAAAGGCATTCCCACATCAAAGTCATCTTTAAAATTGTAAGCCAGGATAGACTGTTTATTCCATAGATTTCTTTCATGACATTTTATTGCAAAAAGAAAAGTAACTATTATAGATGCTAAACCCCAAGACAAATGTTTCAGTGTATAAAGTGTTTCAGGCCATTTTTACATACTTTGTATCAAACAGTGCTCCATGGTCTGACAGTAAACAATGAATAGAGACATATTGAGACTTCTTCAGATGTTGTAACTATTAGGATTTTTAAATAACTATGATTAGTTTTTGAGAATATCAAGTAAAAAAGTGCTTTTCTGAAAAAGGATAAGTTTGAGGAGGGATAGAAAATTACAGGCCAGTGGATTTCCAAAATTAAAAACCTGATGGAGGGGATAAAGAAGCAATGAAAACTGCAGAACTAAAAAAGAGGAAAAAAGAAATTACTAAAAAATAGTAAATGCAGTTCATGAACACCAAAACAAAACTCTAGAGCAATATCCAGTCCTCTGATGAGTATGGAGCTGCAGCAGCTTTGTAAAAACAAAGAGGAGAAATTGTTTTCAGAGACATTACATGAAACACCCAAATGTCAGAGGACGACCAAAGCACAGACAGAAAGTTTCAAACATCCTTACCACTCTGAATCTGGGTGTGTTTGGCTCTAGAACAACAAACACTATACACACTCAAATCTTCATACATGATGATACTGTGCTTGCATGTGCATGTCCTGTTGTGTACCTTAGTCACATGTAGAGTACCTAAACAAGAGATGCTTTGTTGTTCTGTGTTCTGCAGTTAAAGTGATGAGGAAAACTTTCTGCTCTCATTCAGTGTGAATTAAAATTTCAAATGCATTCAATGCAGTGGTAGTTGAATCCAAGGTGCCAAATCAGTGGATGCAGAGTATAAAATGCCTCACACAGTAATTCAATATTCTTCCATGGCACTTGGATTCTTTGTTCTTTCTTCTTGCTAGATCTGTGCTTTTCTCTTTGTATTTAATTAATTTCTATCTCTCCAGGGATTTTTTTCTTATCTGTTTTAATTCTACAATAATGTAGTTAACATATCCAGCATAGAGGTCACTGCACAAAGACTAAATTAGACATAATAAAACACTGAATGATGAAAGAGATACAGGAAGTCAAATGCTGCTGAGAGTGGGAAAATCAGTAAGACTATCTTTACTAAATTAACAGATTCCATGTGGTCCACTTTAAACTCATATACATGGGCACAATACTAAAGGAACTAAGAATAAGTGTATGTATTAGAAGGAGTCATGAATTAGTAGGACGGGAGAGGCACAAGGGAGGAGTTTGGGACAAGAGACAGATAGAATTTATTGAGAGAAAGTGTTCATCATTGTTGAGTGAAATAGTCAAAATGAACTAACTATGAATTATAGAAAAAGCTGATGGACAAATTGTATGACCATCATATGTTGCAATTCAAAACCTGTTGCAATAAAAACAGTGATATTGAATATGTATGCCAGACATACATATGAATATGTACATACATAAAACATAGATAATTTTAAAGTAATTTATTTGAAAGAAAGATGTTGGACTCATATAGTAATAATAATAAAATAGGATAATTTTTATACAAACTTTTCAATGTAAATCTTTGTAGAGACAAAACACAAATGGATGTGTTTCTTCAAGATACCATGGGACAGAAGATATCAGAAAAAATATTTAAAGTTACATTCTGTTTCTTGATCTCAACAGTATAGGGCATTCATACATAGATATACATTTCAAGGACAATTATCTCTCTATATATGAAATGTTTATATGTAAATTTTAATGCAATATATACCAGTGGTTTTCATATGTCTGGTAATCAAGTATACATATTGAGGCACTGCCCTTAAACAATACTGCTAATCAATAAAATGGGCTATACACAATAATATACCAAATACACCTAATGATCTATTTATTGTTTTAGTAAAAGACAAAAGACCCGAGAACTACACAATGTGATATCACATGCAGAGGCATTGAAATAAAAAAAAAAATAGATTCAAGACACTTAGGAAAAAAAGAGGTATTAAACTGATTTAATTTAAATCTTTTGAGTGTTGGGTTAATTTTACCTCTTTATATAGCTGGGCTTACTTAACTGTATGTGACAAGTGCCAAAGACTTTCTCCTAGACAACCTGAACTCTGTCAATGTTAATTTTACCACAGTAAACCCTAACAAGGAGACTTATTCTAAGCCTGCATTAACATTGGCTTTTGTACATTTGGCACAAATGTACATAGAGAAGAAAAATGAAATAAAAAAATGAAAAATGAAATGGAGATTTCCATCAAATTATTTATCTTTTATTTGATGAAGCATCCATATTATGTAAAGAAATATTTCTTGGTTTTTAACCCTTAATTTTAATGCATGAGAATTTCTCTGAGATATTTACTAATATTTATTATTTTAATAAAAGAGTCCATGTTAAAGTAGACCAATATAAAATAATGTCCTAAAATCACAGTACCTAGTTTCAACAAAAATTCAGAGATAGAGTCAGGAGTGTCTAATCATCCTTAGCTTCCTAGAGCCTGAAGCTAACCTGTAGAAAAAGGCCCTATATCTCTATAGTAAGCAGTCACCCTAGCCCTGGTTTTATGTTCATGATAACCACCTTCATCTGAGCTTTGGACATGTGTTTCTTTAATAATGAATTGCATAGTTACTTAACAAAGACACATAGAGAATAAACTTTTAGCATTCTATGCTACCCTCATTGACAGTTCTTGATAAAAATCATTATAGTCATTACAGTAGAACTCTAAACTAAATATTGAAGTCCCACAAAGTCAGACATCACAATCCATTCTTCCTGTTCCTCTTTCCTCAAGATCAACAGCCAGTTGTTTTCAGATCCATGAAACCTTGATAGAGTCTCTCAAGATGCATACTGAGAAAACAGTCCAGTCTTTTCTCTTCTGAACAAAATAGCTCTCTAATACTGTAATTAGGCAATGGTGCCTTGAGTAAATGAGTATTATCAAACATGAAGTGCTGACTGTGAATCTTCCAAAGATATTTCAGAAATTGACATGTTACTAATATTGGGAAATAAATCTATAGTCATTTCTAAGATTTTAAAATTTGCTGTAAACCATATACTTAACAGGAAAATCTGGCAGTATATTTGTCTTCTTGTAGCATAATTAACTTTTATTCTTCTCTGCATCACTGTTCTAAGTGAAGAGACACCATGGCCAAGGAAATTCTTATGATAGAAAGCATTTATTTGGGAGCTTGCTTAAAATTTTACAGGGTAATTGCATCATTATCATGCCCAGGAGCATGGTGGCAGGCAGCCAGGTACTGGAGCAATAGCTGAGAGCTACATTCTGATCCTTAGGCAGAGAGAGAGGGGGGTGAAGAGAGAGCCTGGGTCTGAAACCTCAAAACCCATCTCTAGGTACAGGCTTCCTCCAATAGGGTCACACTTCCTCATCCTCATGATCATTTGAAATACTGCCACTCTTTGGTGACTAATATTCAAATATAAGTCTATGGGGTCATTCCTCTTCAAACTATTACAGTCATTTTAATTAAATTTTTGTGGTTTCTAAAACTTAATAAATAGTTCTCCTTTAAGACTTTTATTGGCCATCTTCTCTGTGTAATGCTCTTATATAAAGCAGCAATGACAACACTTGTAGAATATATTGTGTAGCTATTTATTCCCACTTGTTACATGCCATCATGAATAATGGTAGCAGTCCTATAGGACTCCTAATGCTAGTGATACTTAAAATTTCAGAAAGTGCAGACATTTATAAAATTCTCAAAGCTCCTACCAATGATTATAAACAGAGTAAGATCGAAGAGCCATAGACAACTAACAAGGATCCACAGTGTCACGGCTGGGAAACTCCTTTGATTTGTAGGTTGAGGAGTTTATAAACTTCCCAAAGCAATGAAATCTATTGCCATTGTACTTTGCTGCCTACCAGAAATTGAAAGTATTCCTAAAGAAATAACATATTTTGGACTTAGCACTTCAAGAAATTGTGTTAGAACTGTTCTAAAAGCTTCCTCCATAAGTACTTTCTTAACAGTATCCAAGCATGTTATGCAACCTTCCAAGGGAGATAAACAATCCATAGTCCTATTCAGCTGGAATGTCTATGTAGAAAGACAATGTCCAGCTCAGCAAGATAAGTCCAAGTGTAAAATAGTGGTCCTTGAAGTTTGTGAGTAATCAATGTTTGTCTAACTTTATTTAACTAACACCATTTAATAGAAGAGAATCTTTCCTTTCATTGTAAACCTGGCCCATTACAACAGTCCTAAAATTGAGACAAAGCATTCTGCTGTCACTTCCCTAAAACCGTATATTTTCTGTCTTCTAAATACTTTTCCTTATATGAACAGAAAGTTGTAGCTTTAACTGTCATCAAAGAAATTTTATTTTGCCACAGAAAGGTTTTTCAAAAGAAATTTACAGTTGTTCAAAATGAAGAAAATTTTACCTTGCATTTTATCTATTCTAGCCTATTACTATTTTTTCTCAATACACCTAATTGATAATGTGAACTTTAATTTTCACTACAGCATTTTCCACCAAAGGCAAATTAAAAGAACCACCATACTTGTTCCCCCAGATGTGTATTTTTTTTAATTTTTTAAAACACCATGTTCTATTTAAAAAGACAGAAGGTATATTTTCACTAAAAGGTTTAATGTTTGATACTTTTTTCAAGTGGAATATAAAATTTCTCAACTATATTTAATAAACTTGTATTACTTTCATTGTTTTCATATTCTTTTTCAATTTTCTATTTAAAAGTCTCTTTTTCATTTTACATACCAATAACTGTTCCCTCTACTTCCCCCCCTCCACTTTCACCCCAGAATTCCTCTACCCAAACCCTCCTTACAGAAGGTAAGTCTGGCATGTTAAGTTGCTGCAGGACCAAGCCCCTTCCCCCTGTATCAAGACGGAGGAAGGTATCCCTCTATATGGAAAAGGCTGCAAAAAGCCAGTTCAAGTATTAGGGACAAATCCAGGTCCCACTTCCAGAGTCCCACAAACTTCCAAAGCCACACAACTGTCATCCGCATTCATCCACATCCACATGCCTAGTTTGGTCCCAAGCAGGCTCCCCAGCTGCCAGTAAGCTCCCTGTAGCTCTAGTCATCTGTCTCTGTAGGTTTTTCCAGAAAACCTAGGAAACAAGGAGCTCCCTAAGAGAGACATCCATGGATCCCCTGGGAAGGGGAAATAGATAAGATCTCCTGAGTAAATTGGGAGCATGGTGAAGAAGGAGGTAAGGGGAGGCAGGAAGAGAACACAAAACAATGGGATGTTTGTGTTGAGGAACAGAGAGTGAAAGCAAAGAAACAGCTATCTTGATAGGAATATCCATTTGGGGTTAGGGAGAAACCAGGTTCTAGGGAATTTTCAGTCACCGACAAGGATGACCCCAGCTAAGACTGTAAGCAATAGTTCAGAGGGTACCGAAACTGGCCTTCCCCTGTAATCAAATTGATGACCATCTGAATTGTCATCATGGAAACTTCATTCAGCAACTGATAAAAATAGATACAGAGATCCACAGCTAAGCTCTAGGAAGAGGTCCCATTCCAATCACAAAGAAGAAAGAGGAGGTATATAGGCAAAGGGGTCAAGATCATGATGGGAAAACCTTACTTCTTTTACATGCTTACACATACAAGGGATGTCCAATATTCTATATTATATATTTTCGTAGGACTTAGGATCTTCTATCATAAAATATATTTCACTCATTCACTTACTGATTACTTTTTATTTCCAAATTACATCAACTTAACAATCATGCTTTCTATGGCCTGGCATAGACTCCAACTCTATTGATTTTAGAGTTTTAGACCTTAAATATTTATCAACTTATAAGCAAATAGCTTCATATTAAATAGAATAATAATAAGTAACTTTAACTTTATTGTTATGTTTTCATTCTCATTTACTGTAATGGCTGCTATGACCAGCATTAGATTACAATTAATGCATGCTTCAAATATAACTATAATTTACATAAAAACAAAGCAAGGTGTCCTTTGCCTTACGGAAGCTTTTCAGCATCATGAGGTCCCATTTATTAAGTGTTGATCTTAGTGCTGCCCTATTGGTGTTCTGATCAGTAAGTTGTCTGCTGTCTGAATGAATTCAAAGCTACTCTCCACTCTTTCTGCTCTCAGGTTCAGTATGTATGGTTCTTTGTTGAGGTCTTTGATCAGCTTGGTTTTTGACTTTTGTTTAGAGTAATAAGTACGAATATATTTACACGCTGACATCCAGTTCAACAAGCACTCATTTGTTGAAATGTTTTTTTTTTCTTCCAGTGGGTGTTTCTGGCTTCTTTATCAAAAATAAGATGTCCAAAAGTATGTGGATTTATGCCTTGATTCTATTACCTGTATCAGCCTGTTTGTTTTATGCCAACACCATGTGGTTAATGTACTGTAGGTCGTTAGTATAACTTAAAATAAGAGATGATGATAACTCAGGAAGTTATTTTATAGTACAGGATTGTGTTAGCTAATGTGGGCCCTCCATATTTTTATTTTGAAGTTAATAATTGTCCTATAAAGGCCTGTATAAGGATATGTTTGAATTTTTATGAGGTTTTCATTAAGTCTGTAAATTGTTTTTGATAAGATGGCCATTATTTTTACCATGTTAATTCTACTGATTCATAGACATGGGAGATCTTTCTGTCTTGTGATACCTCCATCAGTATTTTTCTTCAAATGCTAAAAGTTTTTGTCATACAACTTTTACTTGCTTAATTAGAGTTACTGCAAGATATTTTGTATTATTTGTGAGTGTTGTGAAGAGTATCATTTCCCTAATTTCTTTCTCGGCCCATTTGTCATTTGTATATAGGATAACTACTCATTTGGGTGGGGATAACATTGTATCCAAACACTTTAGGATATAGACTCAGCTATATCACTCATGGGCATATATCCAAAGGATATTCCATACTGCTACAAGGTTCTTATTAGCAGTATGAATTCCCTGGTGAACTTGTGGTGTCACTTGTGCATATTATCATATTTTCTAAAAATAATAATAATTTGACATCTTCTTCTTGAATTTGTAACCCCTTGATTTCCTTCAGTTGTCTTGCTCTATCTAAAACTTCATTACTATATAGAATAAATATGGAGAGAGTAGATAGATTTGACTTGTTCCTGATTTAATTGGAATCACTTCAAGTTTTTTTTTTTTAATTATTGTGATGTTGGCTATGGGCTTACTATAAATTGCTTTTATTGTACTTAGTTATGTGTAGTTTGAGGTTTTTGGCCCAGACTTTCCGGCCTAACCTCAAGGTCTAGGCCCACAGACCCGCAGTCAGGCAGTCCCACAGAGACACACAGATACTTCCAATAGTTTTAGGCTGATCAGCCTTAGGCCCAGGCATATAGCTTGCTAACTCTCTACCCTTAAGCTATTCCATGTCTTTTGTTCAGCCATGCGGCTCGGTACCCTCCTTTAAAGCTGCATGGTTGTCCTCTGCATCTTCTCTCTGGTGCTCTGTCTGGCATTCTGTCTCAGAGATTTTCTTAGTCTGGTAGCCCCGCCTACACTTCCTGCCTGCCTTTGGCCAATTAGCTTTTTATTAAACCAGTGGGTGGGACTGTTATTTTCCATGAAACAATATAATACCCCTACATATCCCCTTTTCTCTTTAAAACAAAAGGAACTCCAATTCTAAAATTCTATTCCCCCCTTATCTATAACAGCTTATAAGCAACACTGTAAATAAACACAAACATCCATAATCTATGTTTTGGGAATGTGGGCTTCTTTCTCTAGGCTACTTCCTGCTGAATGGGGATGCTGACAATCTCATGGAAATCCAAAGAAAAATGTAGGATTATGGACAAGTCTTTAGTGGAGTAATCTGTAAGGCTGGATCATCTCAACCAGTCTCCTTGAAATTGTTTTGGATTCAGAGCTCTGGAACTTCAACAGAGGTGCTCTGAAATGCTGAATCATCTGGTCCATCCATTTCCATTGGAGATTTTTCAGGGGGTCTTCCTCTATCAAACTTTATGTTCTTTATCCAGGAAGAAATCCACAGTCTTTCATTTTCTGTGAAAATAAAAGGAAAACTTCTTCTCCAAAGTAGTGTATCTTTGCATTTCAATTTTAAAGTAAACTCATTTACAAAATATATAGGTTGAATTACTCCAACAACATTTATAATCAACTGTCTTTTAGCAACTTTTACTAAGTCATTTTCAGTCAAGAAGCTTAAAGATAAGACAGTAATATAGAGTATCCAGACATTCTTTGTATTTTCCATCTTTACTTGGCTTTTTATTTATTTTTAATCTATGTATTTTACTCTATTTCTTTTTTTAAGGGCTTACTTTCCCTTTCTCTTCTTTCTCTAAGCCTATGTATATATATTTTCAACACACTCTAAACCACTTAGACTTTTTACAAAAACTGTCTGTACTGTATATTTTTATTTCTTAGCTTTTTCTGTCTCTGACCACACCTTTGCTTGCCTAGGGTGATTGACTCCACCCAGATTCTTCTATTTTCTTTTTGTTTCTGAACACACCTTTAATCTGCCAGGATTAAAGGCTGGTATGATGGGTGGATAGCTCCACCCAGCTCCTAGTTTAATTTTATAGAATTTATCTTTTTAACCCAGGTAGTCTGGGAATTTTAGGGTCCATATAATTATCAAGTAAAACTTTGCCATCTGCTACTCATTAACTCCATTTAAGTGTTAGGTAGCAGGGCCTCTTTAAAAACTCACAAGTGTTTTGCTTCTAATGCTGAATCAGGAAGCTTTTCTTAAAACCAAGCCACAGTTTGCCTCCGGCAAACAGAGCTGACCCAAGAAAACACTGCCACTTGAAAGCTATCTTTGATTCTGTTCCTTTTTTCTCCTTATGAACAGAAACCTTAAATAAATCATTTACAACCTTTTGCTTACATCTAGGCTCCTGTGAGACTTCAGGAATGAGCCATTTTACACCTTAAACTACACTCCAAAAGCCCACCATTGTAGCTCAAGCCAACAGGCCTCACCAGGGTGTCTCTGAACCATGGCTCATGTGGGAGACACAATTCAGAGGCTGCTTTTGGCTCTAGACCATTTTTAAGGTTTTTATGACTTTCTGTGGGCATATTTGCCACACATTGGGCTGCCATTTGTAGTTTGAGGTTTTTGGCCCAGACTTTCTGGCCTAACCTCAAGGTCTAGGCCCACAGACCCGCAGTCCCTGGAGGCCCCTAACTATTATGTAAAATTTAATCTGTAATTGCTATATTTTATATATGCTTCTATCTCTGTTTAAAATATTTGCACATCATTGTCATGTACACTACACAATTACTACCTTCATTTAACTATACTAGATATAATGTATGGTTGCACTAGCTATGATATATGCACAAGATGTTTTATATACCTCTGTTTAGATGATATATATGTATATACATGTCTAAAATGCTGTGGCCACTTTACATAGTAATATATCCCTGGCTAATGTTTGATAGTTATACTAAAAGTCATTGTTCAGGGATTGTACACCCCTTATATAGGTATTCTAATTTTTAGTACAGAGTTTATTCCTTAAGATGATAAAAACTACTGTCAACATTACTTGTACCATATCCCAGTCATTTAAGATACAGGTTAAAATATCATAGATAGACAGAAATCTTCAACCATTTCATAAACCCAGAGAATATGGCATTTAACATTTGAAATTCGGCCATGAGAGGCATGATGACTCCTGGTGTCACTGCTCCTTTCCTGAGATGGTATGAGAATCGAGGATACTCCATTGGAGTTTGTCCTTTTGGCAGAGAATGGCCGGTTGAGTATGGAACTGTCCTTACCTTGATTATTGACAGTACACACATGGTGTCCAAGGTGGAGGAACAAGTTGATGGATGGAGACTGACGAAACCTGCCTGGACAGGATAAGACAGTCCCTCCAAAATTGCCCTGCTTGTGAGAAGACCTGTCAGATACCATAGGCCTGTAGCCAATATGATAGATGCTCCAACGGCGCACAAAACCAGAGGTGATTGTCCAGGTAGCTGTGTTGTTGTCCTCTCCCAAATTTTGGAATCCAGTACTTCCATGTACTTCTGACTTTCAAGTGATATATCTTCCTTCTCAGGTCTTGAAGGGGTTGAAGAATAGGTATTTATGGTTACTAACTCATAATAATTCCTATTGTACATAGTCTTAGTTTAGAACCTTCTTAGTTAGACAAAAGGGGGAGATGTGGCGGGATTAAGGTGTCAGCCGATAAGGTCAGAAGACACTTCCGGTACCCTGGAGGGGGTGTAGCCAACCTGGGGGGGCTGTGACCAACCCCATTGATAAGTGGCTGCTGGGACACGAGGAGTCCCTTCCTGGTTCCTGGCTGCTGGCTGCTGGACAGACAGAATTGGAATCCATCGTCCTTCCATCACGCGTCCATCGCTCGTCCATCGCTTGGATATGCCAGTCCTTGTTCAGGTGCCACCATAAGCTGTTACTAATATTGTGAGTGTTAATTTATATTCTAATAAATATTAATTTTGGGCTGGCGCCTTGAAAGTAAAACTCCATCTACAGGTATGTCCATTGTAGTCCTCTTCTCTCTGATACAAATGTTTATCATAAAGGAATGTTGGATTTATTTTTTCAAAAGCTTTTTTCAGCTTATGAGATGATAGCATATCTTTTTTTCTTTTAGTTTGTTTATGTAGTGGATTTCATTAATATTTGTATGTTGAACCTTGCCTGCATATCTGGGATGAAGTCTACTTGATCATGGGAGGGTGATCTATTTGACACATTCTTAGATTCAGTTTGTGAATATTTTATTGAGCATTTTTGTATCTGTATTCATAAGGGAAACTTGTCTCTAATTTTATTCCTTTGTTGTCAACAGAGAGTCTTCATCTGGCAGCTGACAGGAGAAGATGCAGAAGCCTGAAAATAACACTAAGTAGATCTTTAGAAACCCTGTGAAAAAGAGACAGGAAAGATTGTAGAAAGCAGAAGTTGAGGACACCACAAGAACATGGCCCACAGAATCAACTAAATGGGGATTCTAAGGGTTCACAGAGACTGAAGCAACAGTGGTGAAGTCTATGTGGATCTGTGGTAAGTTATGGTTATGGTTGTACTTTGATGTTCTTGTGAGATTCTTAATAAAGTGGAAGTGAGTGTCTAGAACTCTTTTGTCTACTCTTGGGACCTTTTTATTTCTCCTACTGGGTTCCTTCTTCAAGTCTTTATACAAGTGTTTGTTCTTAATTTTATTGTAAATTTATGTCATGTTCAATTGATATCTCTGCAAGACTTTCTCTTTAGGAAATGGAGGCTGCATGGATCTGTGGGAAAGGGTAAGTAATAACTGGAAACTAAAAAGAATAAGGGAGGAGGAACTCTAGGGTGCAATGTAGGACAGAAATTTATTTTTGAAAAAATAAAAATCAAATAAAGCAAGGTAAAATTCTGTTTCTTTTACCTTCTGCATGATACTCTGTGTGTTAGATTGAAGTTTCAATTTTATTTCTTTCAATGGTTTTTGAATATATGAATTGATCATAGGTAAACATGTTCCTGAGATAGCCATAGAGAAGCCAAGGAAAAGGAAAAGTGACTATGACCTTATATTATACTCCTATTACAAGATACAAGGAGTAAAATTGTTTCTAGAAAAAACACAGTTAAACAAAGATTAGCTTGAATTTTGCCTTCAATAGAAAACTACAATTATTTAGGTTTTTTTTTTTTTTAAAGAACCAATAAAGCAGTCAAACCAGTGAAATCATTTATGACCAAACAATTATCTAAAAAGTCATCATATATCATATTCATTAGGAGGACATAGAGTCTGATTCACAACATTTATTTTATCTAACTCATCACTGCTGAGACATTATTTTTCAGCAATACTGAATTATTATCCATTCTTTAAATATTCTATCACTCTTCTAGTTTCTGTGGAAGATAATCTTTATCCAAGGAGCTCACTTCCCTTTCCTTCAAGAAAACTTCAGCTCTTAATAGGGAATACCTCTGGTCCATAAAACCACTTACTTTATGCAATTTCATTCATTTCTCCAGCAGAACTAGTTGTCATGAGCTCTGAGTCCTCTGTGTACTGTAGCATTTTGCTCTGTTAGGATGTTAATTGTTCTGTCTTGTAACTACCCATTTTAATTTTTGTATAACTTATGATTTATTAACTTTCTCATTTAAAAGCTTATCATTATCTCTACTCCCTACTGTGTAACTCAGTAGATGGATGCTCTACATTCAAAACATCAAAAACCATACACATTCAAACTAAATTAAGCAGGAAAATATGTGTGTGACTTTTTTATATTTCATAAAATACTTATTTGTAGAAAATAGAAAGTAATAGCATTCTCTTGCCAAAATATTTTTATTCTTAATTTTTTATGTTTGTATATAATACTTCCAAAAAATGACATTTGGTTCATTTGCCTGGATTGTGAAACTTAGATCATTGGTGATGATGAGCACTTAAATTTAAACAGCTTCACATTATATAAACAATCAAATTATTTAAAATACTTTCAGCAGAATAATTTGGTTAATTTCCAGATTAAGGAAAAATATTACTCTCAAATGACTTTAAAGTTCATAAAGATTAAGCAAAATTAACAAGTATCACAAGTTCCACAAATGACCAAAAAGTCTCATAGTATATAATAAATTCTGTATTATTCTTGTTTCCGAGATAAATTCACTGTGGAAGGTATGAATCATAGGTGGTGAGAACAGAGCATCCTGGGTGTTGTAAATAAAAATAAGTTTTAATCTGAATACTCAGAGGCAGAAGCAAGTCAACAGATCTCAATAAGTTCCAGATCAGCCAATGCTATAAGAAGAGACTGTATCAAATAAATATACACACAAGTAAAAAACATAGCTTGCTTTATTGACAGACATAAAGGACACAAAATATAATCACACTGAATTGTAAAACAATTTTGACTATATTTAATGTTGTTTTTAATCAAATCTTTGACAAACTAAGAATAATGAGGGTTTATGGTTTAGTCCATACTGCTTTTGTAGATTTTTTTTTAAATAAGGCTCTTTTAGTTTTTTTTTTTTAAATTAAGCAATGCATTTGCTGTTGGATGAAGCTTCTACTATGACAACTGGGCAAGATATCCATCTATAAGTATTGGAGAATATTATTAAGCATCATTTTCTTGAATTTTGTCACTCATGTTCTGTTCTACACAAGGACTCTGGGTTATCCAGTCACTGGTTTCTTATAATCAAAGCAGTGTCAAGCATGGGCCCTCTCTCATGAAATGGGCCCCAAGCTAAACTAAACATTGGTTAGTCACTCTCACAAATTCTGTACCACCATTACTCCAACATTTTCAGGCAGGACAAATTGTAAGTTGAATATTTTGTAGCTGGGATGGTGTCCAGGTTTCTATTTTCTGAAGAGTAAATCCTCTACCAAACAGACTAGATTACAGGTGTAAAGGCTCCATGCAAGCACCTGCTTGCCTCTTATGTTCATTGAACTACATGGGTATTGTCCTTGGCAATACGGCCCCACTCTCAGTTTTCAGAGTGAGGCCACATTGTCCCTACCTTTGTCCTAACATTAGCCTGGGTTGGTTAGGATCTTCAAAGGATCCCCTTGGCCCACAGCTTAATCAAATGTAACTCAGTCTCACCACCGAGAATCTTGCTTGGCTATAACAACATATAGAGTGAGAATCTAAATTGAAGGTCTCTGTGGGGTTCCTCCCCTAGGAATTTAGGAAACACCAGGGAAGAGGGGGAGTGATATGGGGTGTCTATTTGTTTACTGTGAATTATCATTAGATAATAAAAGCATTGTTTTGGCCATTGCAAAGCATCTTAGAAGCAGGTGGGAAATCCAAGCACATATAATGGTGAAGAAGGGTTGAGTCAGAGAGAAATGCTGTGAGCTGCTGCCAAAGAGAAAGTTGTCAAAGAATTCAGGAAATCCACAGGCCATGACTAGGATTAAAGGCTTGGCTAGATGGCTGGCTGCCTTTACCCAGTTCCTAGTCTAGCTTTATAGAGAGATAGCTTTTTAGCAAAGGTGCTGGCAGGAGCCACAAGTACCATTCTGGGAAGTTTTAGGATCCACATTGCCACCAAGGATAGCGCCTAAGGCTACTGCTCATGAACTCTAAGTATTTATCAGTAGGGCCTTTTGACTCACAAGTGCTTTGCTGCTAATGCTGAATGAGGAAGCATCTATTAAATGAGCTGCACCTCTGCTTGCTGCCAGCAAACAGAACTCTCCCAAGAAAATGCTGCTATTATGTTTTTTGTTTTTTGTTTTTTTTTTTTTTTTTTTTTTTTTGCCTGTGAGACCAATAAATAAATCTGTCATTAGCAGCTTGTGCTTGTACTAAGCCTTCTATGAAACTTTTGCATCTTAAACTGCATTCTGAAAACCCAATATTTTATAGTGCAAGAATGCAAGCCATGCCAGAGTGTCTCTTGACCATTTTCTACTTGAGAGGCACAACTCAAAAGCTGTTTTTCACAGTTTCTGTGCATTATAACCCCTTTTAAGCTTCCTAATGCTTTATGTAAATATATATGCCCCACATTGGAATGCCATTTAGAGTATTAGTTTCTGACCCAGACTAGCCCCAAGATCTTGACCAGCTAGCTGTCCCAAATAGACCACCCCATAGCACAATTGCTTGGTCCCAAATAATCAAATAAATCTTATATTAATTACATGCTGTTTGATCTATCACTCAGGTATATTCCTTGCTACCTCATACAATTTAACCCATTTCTATAAATCTGTCTTACCTCTCATTGTTTCTATTGAGTAATCTGGTGTTATTCTGATGGGCGGCCTTCATAGGTAATTTGGCCTTTTTCCTTTGCAGCTCTTAGTATTCTTGCTTTATTCTGTAGATTTAGTGGCTTGATTATTATGTGGTGAGCAGACATTTGGAGGAGTCCAGTCTATTTGCTGTTCTGTAAGCTTTTTTATTGATACTTGCTTCTTTAGGTTGAGGGGGTTTTCTTCTATGATTTTGTTAAATATATTTTCTGTGCTGCTGTGGGAATGCATTTGTGTGTGCTGTATCTTTAAATAAAGGAGCTGTTTTGAGCCATGGCAGACACCATAGAGAAAGTGGGAGGAGAGTCAGTTTAGGTAGGAGAAACAGGGCGGAGTCGGGGCAGATCGAGCCAGCCGCCGAAGGAACAGCATGTAAAGAGCACGGGTGAGCTACGGGCCGCCACGTGGCCCACAGATTAATAAAAATGGGTTGATTTAAGATATAAGAGCTAGCTAGCAATGTGCCTGAGCCATAGGCCAAACAGCATGAAGTTAATAGAAGCATCTGAGTCGTTTTTGGGGACCCAGGTGGCGGCGCGCAGATAAGCAGTCCCGGGCAGGTCTGTGGGTCCGGGGTCTCCGGCCGCCCAGGACCGAGAACCACACTACATCACTGTGCCTTTGAGCTAATATTATTTTCCTTCTTCAATTTTAACTAGTCTCAGATTTGGTCTTTTCATGGTGTCCTATATTTCGGACATGTTGTGTTATTTTGGGGGGGAGGATAGCATTTTCATTGACTGTATATATATATATATATATATATATATATATATACACACACACACATATATATGTGTATATATATACATATATATATATATATATATATATATATATATTTCCACTATTGAATCATCCAATCCAGAGATTCTTTATTTCATATTTTGCATTCTGTTAGTTAGGCATTCATCTGCAGTTCTGGTTCATTTCTTCAGATTTTCTGTTTCTAACTTTACCTCAGTTTGTATCTTCTTTATTGCTTCTATTTTAATGTTAAATCCTGAATTATTTCCTTCACCTTTTTATTGATTTTTCTTGGATTTTTAAAAATTTTCTTTCAAGGATTTATTTCTCTCAATTGTTTGTTTGTATTTCCTTTTACGTCTTTAAGAAGAATTTTATATTCTGTTTTAAGTCCTTATTATCAACTGATGTGGGAATGCCTTTCTGTATGCTATGATTCTCAATCTTTAAATAAAGGAGCTGTTTGAGGCCATGACAGGCACCATAGAAGAAGTAGTAGGAGGAATCAGAATAGGTAGGAGAAGCAGGGCGGAGTCACAGGCAGATTGAGCTGAAGCCCAAGGAGTGACATGTAAAGAGCACAGGTGAGCCACGGGCCACGTGGCAGACAGAGTAATGGAAATGGGTTGATTTACGATGTAAGGACTAGCTAGCAATGTGCCTGAGCCATAGGCCAAACAGCATAAAGTTAATATAAGAGTCTGAGTCATTTCTGGGGGCCTGAGCAGGCGGCTGGATGGCTAAGAGGTCTCGGGCATCAGGTCTGTGGGTCTCGGACCTCTGGTTGCCCGGGGCCCAAGAAATCACTACTACAATCTACATACAGTTGTTTTTAAGGTCACTTTCTTCTGCTTCTTCTGCACTGGAATGTTCAGGTCTTGTAGATCCACCAGATTCTCCTGGCACTATGTTGTTATTTATGTTATTATATGTATTCTTGCACTGGCATCTTCTCATTGCTTCCTCAGTTCACTTCCAGATTTGCCTGTATCTTAGTGAGATGATTCTGATACAGTCTGTTCTATCTCAGTAAGATCCTCTCAGTCCAATCTGGTTCCTTGGTCCACTTGGAGATGATGTATTTTGTGTTACAGTGACCCCTCTTAATCTAGTAGGTGCTGATGCAATGTGGTCACTTCTGATCCATTAGGTGCTGAAAAACTGAGGGTCTCAAGTAACTCTTAGTCAATTGTGTGCTGGAGATCAGTAGATTTCCAGTTGCTGCTGTGGTTGCTGGGTGATGGAGTAAGTTGGTGAGTGGGTTGGAGTTTAGGAGCTGGGGGTTCCAGCGAGCTAGGTTTTGTTGGGTCTTCTGGCCTGAAGGGGCTTCCCTGCTGGCCTAGTGTTAGAGCAGAGCTGAGTTGGGGGTGGAGCTCTAAGGGAAGAGTGTCACTCACCTCTTAGTCTGCTATGGGCCAGTTGTCTCTGAGCTCCGAAAAATCAACATTTAAAATTGTATGTATGTAAAATAACCCACAACAAATTGAATTTTAAATCTGTTTTATTCTTTCAGGATTTCATGTGATGAATGTATTTTCATCCTTTCTTTCTCACTCTATTCTGTACAGTCCTTAACAAATTTCCCCACTTTAAGCAATAAGTATTATCTGATAAATGTTTCCCTACTCAATCAAAGGTTAAAAAATATTTTTGTAGCTTATTCTGTAACTCAACATGGTTATCTCTTTAAAAAACATTTTAAAATTATAAAAGAGAGAATAGGAGTGAGCAGGTAAATTGACTGATTTATACTCAGCAGGACTAGTTTGGGGAGGCTGTAAGTCCACAGTGACAGGTTACTATGACCTATGGAGCAATTAGCATGAGCATCCCACTTTCTTGGCACCTTATAATTAAGAATGATTGTTTTGCTCATTCTCCCACTATGATACTAAAAATTCCCACTCCCACAGGCTTGCAGTTTTTAGTACCGAGAAATATGTTCCTATCATTTACACTTTCCTGCTTTTATCTTATTAGGCCATCACTAATGCCCTTTCCAGCAGTTTGTTAAATCTGAATTCTAGCTATTGGTCAGTAAGCATTCCCTCCAATGCAAATGGGAATAGAAAATAGAAACTGGAATTATTTCTTATTCTTGGTATAATTTGCCTTATAGGATAAATTACACCATGTGACTACCTAGATTCACCTGAGATAAAGATATAGTTTCAGCTGTCACTTCAACATAAACCTAGAGTCAATTTATAAGAGGAAGCTGAATTTAAAAACGGTCTGTATTGCAGTCATTGGTGGCACATGCCTTTAATTCCAGCATGAGGAGGCAAAAGCAGATCTCGGAGTTCAAGGACAACTTTGTCAACAGAAAGAGTTCCAAGAAAGCCAAAGCTACACAGAGAAAGCCTGTCTCAGAAAAAAAGAAAAAAGAGAGAAAGGAGGAAAGAAAAGCAAGGGTAGGGGAAAGGGGGAGAGGAGTGTGAAGGGGACAAGAGGGGAAAAAGAGGAAAGGAAGGGGAAGGAGAGGGGAGGGGAAGAATTGGAGACTGCAGGAAGAGGGGGCATAAGAGGTTGAAAAGAACAGGAGAGGGGAGACAAGGGGAGGGGGAGGGGATAGAAGGGAAGAAAAGGCAATGGAAGGGACAGGAAGGAAAGGAAAGGGGAGGGGAGGGGAGGGGAGGGAGGGGGAGGGGAGGGGAGGGGAGGGGAGGGGAGGGGAGGGGAGTGGAGGGGACGGAAGGGGAGGGGAGGGGAAGGGAGGGGAGGGGAGGGGAGGGGAGGGGAGGGGAGGGGAGGGGAGGGGAGGGGAGGGGAGGGGAAGGGAAGGGAAGGGAAGGGGAGGGGAGGGGAAGGGAAGGGAAGGGAAGGCAAGGCAAGGCAAGGCAAGGCAAGGCAAGGCAAGGCAAGAGAAGGAAAGTGAAGGGAAAATGGAAAGGGAAATGAAAACATAACAAAAGAGAAATATTTGCTGATTGATGTAAGAGGGACCAGTGCTGTCCTAGGCAGAGGTATAGTTGCTTTGTTTTTGTTCTGGTGGTTTTGTTTTGGTTTGTTGTTTTTCTTCATTTTTGTCTTTGTTCTTTTTTTTTCTCTTTGTTAGCTCATTACCAAGCTTCCAAATTAATATATGAAGACTTATTCTTATTTAAGAATGCATAGCCTTAGCTTAGCTTGCTTCTAGCTAGCTTTTCTAACTTAAATTATTCCATTTCCATTTAACTATAGCTTGCCTCTGGGTTATTTAATTTCATCCTATATATCTTTCTTTCCTTCTTACTCCATGGCTGGCTGTGTGGCTGGCTGTCCCCTGACATTCTCCACCTCTCTCTCTCTCTCTCTCTCTCTCTCTCTCTCTCTCTCTCTCTCTCTCTCTCTCTCTCTCTCTCTCTCCTCCTTGATGTCTTTCCTGCATTGACTTTCTTTTCTTATTTATTCTTTTTCAAGTCGGCCCCACATATCCTTCTTCTGCTATTCATCTCTTTATTATACTAATTAGGCGTTTCAGAGAGGTAAAGAAACAGTTTTACAGAGTTAAACAGATGCAACATAAAAAATGCAACACATCTTTGCATCATAAAACAAATATTCCATATCACATATGAATGTAACACATTTTAAACTAAAATGCTATAACAGATAACTCTGGGATATACAAAAAAACCTAGTTGAGTAAGCCAGTGGGTTGAAGAGCAGGGCCTCAAATGGCATTTCTAATGGCCCCTGCTTCAGCCTCCAGCTTCTTGTGTAAGCTTCTTGCCTGGCTTCCCTCAATAATGTCAATAAAGCATTTTCTCCTCAAGAATCTTATCAGTATTTTTGTCACAGAAACTGAAAACAAGCTAGTACAGCAATATGTGTCAAACTGTTAGGATCTTTTTTGATGTCTTAATTTAAAATAGCATGCCTCATGTCTTTGAATATAAAACTACAGAAATTCATGGAAGAGTCTTTAATAAATTCTTGTAAAATATTTACATTCACTTTATGTAAGTTGTAGATGGTATCCAGTCTTCACAACCCCAACAGTATTGTAAATAGAATTTCAAGTTTACTGAGCAACTAGTCAATTTGTATCTTGTAGTAATTTATTGCATACACATCTGCCTCTGTAAAGCTCATTTGATGAGAATTCACATAGTGCACACTGGGCAGACAAAATGCCAGACAGAGAACTTTCTCAGGTAAATGTATTTTTTTCAAGTTGTGGTTATTTTGTGAAATGGAGGGCAACTGTGAACAGTAAATCTGTCTGTACAATACAAAGTCAAATGAGAAGTTCCAGTAGAATTGTGAGTGGAAGACTAAAACACACACACACACATACACACACACACACACACACACACACACACACAAACTGTTGAGACACTAAATTCTTATCTAGACTAACATTGACTTAAAAATGGAAACCTTATACAGAAGATAGCTGATTACTATTCTTTGAAATTACAATATTTACTAATATTCTTTTTCTAAAACCATTGATTGGGGAAGTTCTTATTTCTAAAATATATGCAATTATGTTTTCTTCTCTTTGCCTCTTGGTGCATGTGAGTGTAGGTGCATGCTGAAGTCAAAATAAGACATCAGATCCCACAGCGCTAGAGTTATAGGATTTTGAGAATTACTTGACATTGATTCTGAGAACTAAACTCAAGTCCTCTGCAAGATAGGCAAATGCATAAATACTAAGCCATTTCTATAGCCCTCATATTTGAGTTCTTAGAAAAGAAGAGTTGTCTTTGTAATCTGAAGCTATCATCTTCTTTGCACACTAAATTGCTAAGTAGGGCATTATTGAAATATCATTCTCATTGACTTAATATGCAGCAAAATTACATCAATAGTTTAGAACTCACATATACAATCTGTGCAACACTTAATAACATAAGATTAAATTAACCTTTTTTAATTCTAAGATATTATAGAATTTTTTTCTAGATGAAGAGATTATACATTGAATTCTATAATTTAACTTATTTTCATTTTTGCCCTTTTCTCTCTTCTAAATAACATTTTACAATTGCTTATATAAAATTGTTAATTATTATTCTGTCTCATTCATAGGCGTGGCAGTTCTGTGGGTCTGGACCTCCAGCCACCCAGGGCCAGCAACCATATAGTTACAGATGGCATCCAACATGGGCCAATTTCCACTTAAAGGCTGAGAAAGTTTAAAACGGGTTTTCACACAGAAACTGAGCCAAAGCAGCTTCCAAATTGTGTATCTGAAGTGGTTCATTATACAGAGAAAGCATGGCATTCAGACAACATTCAAAATGGCGCCAGTGGACTGGTGGCAAGCAGTGTAAGCTGGAACCAAGCCGTTTCCTGAAGTCTCACAGAAGACTCAGTAGCATGTGATTGATTTAAGGTTTCTGTTTATTTTGAACAAAAAGCAAACAAAGACAGATACTCAGTAGCAGCATTTTCTTGGGTCTGCTCTGTTTGCTGGCAGTGAACAGAGACACAGTCCCTTTAAGAGAACTTACTGATTCAGCATTATCTGCAAAAACTATGTAGCTCTTTAAGAGAGTGTGAGTATTGTAAAAGCTGTTCTGGTTGGAAAATGACTAAGGATTCACAATAAAACAGATTCAGATGGAAAAAAAAACCCTGTAAATCAGTTACAATGTGTATAAGAGGCACATAGGCTTCAGAGTTAAAAGAAAAAAGGTGGAGAAATTCTTTAAAAATAAATAGAAAAAAATATAATAAGCCACATAAAGATGGAAGATAGACACAAAATCTGGATTTTGGTTGTTATTGTGTTTTCTTTTAATTTTTTAACTGTTAATGAGCTAACTGCAAAAAGACAATGGATTGCAAATGCAAATGCTACTAAGTTAAACAAGAATATATATTTTAAAGGTATTTTAAGTTTGGAATTTGTGTTTAAGGATTTACTGCTTTGGAAGAGTTCTGCTTTTGTTTCCACAGAAGATGAGAACCTGTGGATTACTTCCAGGCAAATATGGTTTCATCAACCAAGACCCCCTGAAAAAAATCTCTGATGGGAAGAGATGGCCATATCAGCTTCGGGGCTATAGATTATAATACAGTCTCAAGAACTCATGAGATTTTCATTGTTCCTTAATCAGCAGGAAGTAGTAATGGAAAACTATGGCCAAATTCCCAAAATATTGCTTATAAATATTTGTTTTCATTATAAATGGTTAATGGTCATAGTTAATCAGTTAATCTCTTTCTAAGAAGAAAAAGGGGATATGGTATATAAATGATTTTTTAAAAAATATATTATTAAATTAACTTAGATCAGGATATCAGCTGTTAATCTTGAAATGTTTTACATTGGTATAGATTTTGGTTTATTGATACAAACTTAAGGTCAATTTTGTTATGATGCATGCATTTTTCTACTCTTGTTTAAGCTATAACGTTTATGTAACTGATTTAAAATTGTAATGTATAATTAAGAAATGCATGTTAGTTAGATTTTTAGGTATACAAAGATATAATTCAATTAGATAGGTAATCTTCAAACATTTCTAAGACTTACAGAATATGGCATTTAAAATGTTTTAAGAACATAGACTTTTCTGGACAGTGAGACAGGTCTGTTCTTGGCAGCACCAATTTACTTCAAGAGAAAAATGGGCATCAAAGAAACTCCATATGGAGATTACTTTCTTTGTTGCATCCGTTAGCCACTGAACATGAACCTGTTCTTATATTAACTACTTGACAGTATGCTGTTAAAACTGGACATGTTGGTTCTATAGGAAGGTGACCTCTGAACTTTTGCAGAACAAGCTAAGATGGTCTTTCAGGTTCCTACTTTGCAGAGAAAACTGTCAGACATCCTTCAGGACTCGAGGAGAAGCAACTGAGGAAGGGCAGAGCAGATTTCGTGCTTCACTGAAATGAAAAGAGACTCTGGGCCTGTAGGCTGAAGATGGATGCCCCAACTTTATAAAGAAACTTTGGGTGACTGTCCAGGCAGATAGGTGTCAACTCTGTCATTTCTAGATTTTGGAAGTTGTTTTCACTTTCAGTTTACTTGGGTAAATATATCCTTCTGTGGTCTTTGATATAGTTGAAGATTAGATAGCTATAGTTTTTCTTAGTTATTTGAAAGGTATATTGGGTATGAAACTTTAGATTCATAAGGATAAGGTAGATGATAAGAATATTTTCTTTAATTTTGCTAAATACAAATAGACTAGATATAGTAACTGCAATTCTTGCATGATAGATATTTTGTTATATGTAATTTTGCTATGTTAAAATTGAAACCTTCCTTTTTGATTAGATAGAAAGGGGGAGATGATGTGGGAATGTCTTTCTGTATGCTGTGAATATCAATCTTTAAATAAAGGAGCTGTTTTGGCCCATGACAGGCACCATAGAAAAAGTAGGAGGAGAAATCAGAGCATAGGTAGGAGAAGCAGGACAGACTGAGCCAGACGCCCAAGAAGAAGCATGTAAAGAACACAGGTGAGCCACAGGCCACATGGCACACAGAATAATGAAAATTGGTTGAGTTAAGATGTAAGAGCAAGCTAACAATGTGCCTGAGCCATAGGCCAAACAGCATGAACTTAATATAAGTGTATGAGTCATTTTGGAGCCTGAGCAGTGGTGGGCGGCTAAGGGATCTGGGGATGCAGGTCTGGGGGTCTGGACCTTTGGCTGCCTGGTGCCATGAAACCTCATTACAACATATAGTATCATTCTTTCATTCATAACCTGCATATTCAAAAGGAAGCTTTGAGACATGCAGAGTTAGCATTTGGTTTGTATCAGAACACAGGAGTCCTGGAATTGGGCAGAAAATTAAGCAGTCACTCTGGAATTATGGATAGATCATGTACATTAATGATTGGTTTATATTGGTTTAGTTTTATGTAACAATCAAAATTAACCAAATGAAACACTCAAGTTTAAACATTTTGGTTCAGAGAGATGGCTCAGCCTTCAAAAACAGATGCTGATTTTCTAGAGGAGTAAAGTTAGAGTTAAAACACCTATGAACTACAACACCAGGTGATACAGTATGCTCTTCTGACACTATGAACACACCCATACACACACACACACACACACACACACACACACACACACACACACACACACACCAGCTGCCAGTGTTAGGATATCAGTTCAATATGTAATGTGTCAGTGTTAATCTAAAGAAACTCTTCAAGATCTTATGTTCATACCACCTACACAGGCTTACTAGCACCAACTCAGAGGACAAGAGTCCTCAGCCTTTGCAAGTGCTGTAGCTCAAGCAGCCTCAGATGTGCAAAACATAATTTTCTTCTTGCAGTTCTCTAAATTTTTCCCCCTACAGTTTTACAATGTACTCAGTTGCTCTGATGCAAAGCACTTCTTTCTGCATTCGGCAAACATCCTTTTAGAGGCAATGAGGAATGCATTAATGTATGTCTTTCATATTTTAAAAGAGGAAGATCATTTTGTGTGTTTTAAAAAGTCTTTTGTTCATGTTTCAGTTGTCAGACTGTCATGTTGACATCTAAGTTGCCATTTCAATGAATAATTCAATCAATTTTTGATAATGTAGATTCATTAACTTGAAGTTCACCTTTCTGTAAACACAGTACATAATTATCAGAACTTTATTCCTTCCTCTTGCTTCACTTTGGGGAATCTTATTTGTTCCCACAGTCACTAATAGAGTCCTCAGGAGCTTGCAAGAGGTTGCTCCCATCACAAACACTTTCCCAGTGGCTGCTGTCCACTCATTCCATAGTCTCAGATCTTCCTGTCCTAACCCCTGCTGAAGGCCTTGCTGAAGGCCTTGAGCATGTATCCTTCCTCAGACTGACAGCTTGTTACTTTTTATTGTCTTGTCCCAAAGGTTGTCACCAAATTCTTCCCCAAAACCCCTATTCTCTTATATACCAAGACTAAATGGGTGATTCATTTAAAAAATACTAAGAACCTCAACAATGTGGCCTTGTCTCCTCCCTATTAAAAAAAAAAAAAGTACTTAAAGTTTCTGGCCTGGCCTAGCCCTGTGTTTTAGACCAGCAGCCCCAAGTAATTACACAAAGTCTTATATTAATTACATGCTGTTCAGCCTGTGGCTCAGGCATATTGCTTACTAACTCTTAATCTTAAGCTACCCCACGATTAGCCATGTGGTATAGTACCTTTTCTCAGAGCAGCATTTTTGTCTTTTTCCCTCTGTATCTGCCTGGCATCTCTGTTCTGCACTCCCTCCTCCCAGTGTTTCTTAGTCTGATAGTCCCACCCATACTTCCTGTCTTCTTTCTGGCCAACAAGCATTTTATTAAACCAGTAAGAGGGATAAATATTTACAATGTATAAGAGTATAAACCCAAACAAACCAGCAGTTAGAAAAAGACTGACTGAAAACTTCACCACGCCCTGCTGAGGATACACAGCAACTTAGATTGTCAGTCATTATCAAAAGAATAGTACAGACCCATGGAGAACCAACTTCACAATTTTCAACCTGAAGAACAACCTAAGATTAATACACAGTGTTATTTGTGCAATTGTCACAGGCCTAGTAAATTAAAACAAGTTTAAAGTATTATGCATGATACCATGAGTATTTGTTTTTCTAAGGTCTAAGTCAAAGTGGTAGTTTGGATGAACTTTTCACTGTCTCTAGAATAGAAATGCTTCTAGACTCATTCAGTATGTATTGGAGAGTTTAAAAAACAACTGAGTTGTATAAGGTTTAGGTAACTAACAATACTGATTATGATTCAAGTTAGGGTCCATGATTCTACAATATCTGATTTCTTTTAGACAACTACTTACAACAAAGTCTCATTCACAGTTCCAATTCCTCTTAATTCTTTTTATGATTTCCAGGAAAAATGTTATTATATTAGGGTTTTATAAAAAGAAAGGATGGAACTACATGTTTTGAATCCCCCAAGACTTAATTGGCAAGAAATCTGCTGACCTATCCCAACTGTGATAGGCACATGGCAATGATGAGGAGGATAGATAGGAAAATACAACATTGGGATTAATAGTTTATCAAATGTGAATGGTAATAAATGGAAATAGAAAGACATGGGGATCATATCCTGTACCTAAGGTTCTATTCTGTCTAAGATAAAACTGACAGTTGTATCCTGGCCTTTAGGATTTTAGCTTATTTCATGAGTTCTAGCCTGGGGTTATCCACAGACATTTTGTCCCTTCCTACCTTACTATACTGTGTCTCAGACAATGTGACAGTTGATATTCCCCCTCCAAAAGACTAATTCTGTTCCCCCATATTTGATGATTTTGTTTTGTGTGATAAAATATGAGCAAACAATGTATGAAAGAAAGTTAATTTTGTCTTATGGTTCCAGAGGGTGAGCCCACCCTTGCGGGGATTCATGGCAACAAGCATCAAGCATGGCACTAGGAACATGAAATTGAAATCTCCCATCTTATATGTCAAATACATGGAAGAGTAAGTAAACTGGGAGAAGTGCAAGTCTCTTGATCTCAAAGCACATTTCCATTGATATTTTTTCTTTAGCACACCTATACCACATAAACATCCAAAAGCAGGGCCACCAACTAGGGATTAAGTATTCATATGCCTGAGGCTTTTCATTGATACTGTCATATACTCTCTCACAAGAGCAATACTTAGAAACAATTTCCTTACAACTGTGTCAGGCTTTCATCTTGCTTTTAGACATTGTTCTCTGATATATTAGCAGATGCTCTACACAGCTGCCTTGATGACTACATATCTGTAAGCCTTATGCAATGAATAACAAGGGTTCTATGCAAAATAAAACAAATGTAGCTTTGTCTAGTTAATCAATCCTAATAACTCTTAAGTTTTTGAATACTTTGTACTATCTTTAGCCAATTAATTGTCCTATGACCTTCTTTAATTATGCATTGACTATAATTGTCTTTACTAAAGAGAAAATAATTACTAAACTTTTTATTGCAGGGATTCAAAATAAAACTCATTTCTACCCGTATTTCAATTTGGCCTAATTTCTCTCCTGAAAATAGGTGTCAAGGCACTTGTGATTATTATGAAAGGTAGAGTATCATGGGAGCATGATCACAAAACCCTTGAATTCATTTCAGGAGTACTTTTGTCAGAATGAATAGGAGCTCCACCCTGCCATTTCCAGTCCTCTATAATGTTGGCTAAAGAGCTGCTAATATAGAATAATCCAGGCAAATAACAATGGAGGAGGAATGTTAAAAACTCATTATAGCTGTGAAGAACTCTTAGCTGCTCAGACAGCCAAAGCTCTGATTATGCTACCCACTGCTACTTAAATTTCTTCAAATTTCCTGTGAACACATAGGGGAAATTTTCCTGCCTCACTTTAAGTGGGTCATTTGCATGAGTGTCCTTAGTCTAGAAAGATACAGAGCCTGTAGGTCCCTCAAGGCAAGAAATCTCAGTAATGCCAAAAATGTCAGAGTCTTGACAGTTGGTATCTGCAGAATTAATGCTGCCTGTTCATTTCCCAAGGTTAATGTGCTATCTCTTAACTTCAATTACCCAAATGCACTTTAGGAGTCTTCAGATCTTCTGTAGCATGGTCTTATGTTTCCAGATCTAGACTTGACCTCTGGTATGCTTTCTATCACCCTTGTGGACAAGTGGGCTACTTCACCCCTTTATGTCTGTCTCCTTTAAAGCCATTTGACAGCTGTACTTCCTAACACTGTGGTTTATTATGTAATGCTACAATGACAAAGGCCTTTGAAAGTAAACGTTAGCCATGTAACAACAAGCAAATATGAGAAAATGAAGGACTCTTAGAAGAATTCTGATAGATGATAGTTTGAGGGGGGGAGACAAACAGAGTTCAAAATGATTGCTGCTGTAATTAAGATACAGAAATGGCAAGATAGAGGGACAAAATAAACTTCAAACATCTTGTCCATTCACACCAAAGGTAGGGGAGATTTCTGCATTTTCTGTAAGAAATTCTTGTGGTACTATTTATAGAATACAGGAAAGTGACTAGCAGGACAAATGCAAGGAATGGATCTTAAGAGGCTCTAGAACCATATTGCTAGAGACAGGAAACATCAGCTCAGCTGAGGGGAAGAGGTAAAGACAGAGCCTCCCTCTCAATACCTCCATGACAAAACATATTTCCATCTTTCTGATCCAGGCAGGAAGAGGATAAAATTTCAAGTTCCAACTAGCAATTAAATATTACCATTTCTTACAATGTAGAAATACTAGATTATGTAAGTGATAACACAAGAAAATCAAATCAATGCTTTTATTGCATGTCATAATATAATTAAAATTTTTGAGGAAAAACTTCCCAAGACTGAGTGAAAATATGAAAGTGGAATTTATAAAAGAGAATTTCAATTTGGAAGATGTAATTCTCTTCTGAGATCAAATATTCTCCTGAATTCAAACATGTTTAAAAATTTTTGAATTTTAACATAAAAATAAAGTGTAAGTAACTAGGGAAGCATGGTCATGAATTTACTTGGTAATCCACAACACATTTCTTCTTAAATGAATCTTATTTTAATTAACATGCTTCATATATACAGATATTTATATTTACATACAAATATATGTATACAAATACATATATGATACAGTATGAGGTTCACATATTTGTATATGCCATTTAATGAGAAAAATAAGATTATTATGTATCTAATCTATTTTATCATTTCTGTAATATTAAGTTTCTGGACTGGACTTTCTGGCCTCATCCCAAGATTCAGATGCACTTGCAGCTTCACTGCCTCTTAGCTCCAAATAATCATACAAAGGATTATATTAATTTCATGTTGATTGACCTATGGCTCAGATATACTGCTAGCTAGCTCTTTCATCTTAAATCAATCTATTTCCTTTAATCTGTTTAGCATGCATCTTGGTATTTTTCTCAAAGCAGCATGACTGCCTTCTTTCCTGAGTCTGGTGGATTCTCTGCTGGTGTTTCTCTGGCATCTCTGCTGATTGCTCTGCTCTGCTCTTCCTTTTATTCAGTTTCCTTGGTTTGGTAGTCCCATCCACATTTCAGCTTTTTATTAAACCAGTAGAAGAGACAAATCATACTAAACATTTTTTTGTTCTTGAATGTTCACAACCAGCTGTGTTGGTCTAGAGGATGAATCAATGATTAACGGCTTTGATGATGCTCTTTCAAGTAACATGGTTTCCAAAACTCACTTTGGGTAGCTCACAGCTGCCTGAAACTCCAGTTCTAACAACTGAATATCCTCCTCTGGACCTACAGGTATCTACACTCAAATACGTATATATCAATAATATCTTTAAAGGAAACACTATCTCAACTATTTTGAAATGCACAGTCCTATCCTAATGGCTTAGCTGCAACATTCTACACCGAAAAGCAGAACTTAATCTTTCTAACTGTAAGATTTAATACACTGAAGAAACTTCAGCCATCTGCTCCCCTACTCCTCATCTACTGCAACACAGTTTAGAGAAAATGATCCATTTTGTTAAAAAATATTTATTAATAAAAACTGGAAATTCTAGGCAAGAAATGAAAATTCTTGACAATTATAATTAAGTAAAAAATATTTGCATATGTCAGGACAATAACAGGCTTAATAGATTGCCTATAAAATAAAAAAAAATATTTACAATGTATAGATTTGATGAAGAGTTAATATGAAATGGTTTTAAGCCAAAAATTAGCCAAAAATCTTTTAAAATCCATTTAGAAAATAGACAAATGATTTTCACAGATCTTTTTTATACAGAAAATGCGCAATACCAAAATTTACATATGTAGTCTCATTAACCAAAAAAGAAATATAAATACAACCCACCATGAGTGACAGCATGTTCCAAGTAAAATGACTACCACTAATACAATAAAACATTTTTTTAAAAAAACATATTGTTGGCAGATAAAGATTCTTGAAACAGAAATATTTTAAACTGTTGCTGTCAATGCTAATTAGAAAGACCATAGAATAAAATAATTTTTAGTTACCTTTAAATTTGTTACTTATACATTTTAGTAGTTTGCTTTTACAAAATTATTTGCTTATTCATGTGTATGTCTATGTGAGCATGCATTCATGTATTTTCTTTTTATATTTATTTTATCTTATTTTTATTAAAAATGATATCTACATCAATGTATATCCCTCTCCCCCTTCCCTCTCCTCTCCCAATCCCTCCCAGCCAGCCCTCGGCCTTATCCCTCCCCACCCACCCATCTCCTCCCCAAAAAGGGCAAGAAGTTTCAAGGAGAATGAGCTGATGGCAGCACATCCAATTCTTCACTCATCCCAAAGTCAGTGATGGACTGGGTGTTCCTCTGTAGGGAATGGCCTCCAAAGAGCCAGCCCATGAACAGGAACACAGTCTGATCCTTCCTCTTGTGACTTCACAGACTAATGGCAATTGAAAGTGGCCTGTTTTCAGAGGGCCCAGCTGCCCCTTCCTATGGAACTCCAGTGGCAACTCCTAATTCAATGAGATCCCCAGAGCTCCAGCCATCACTGTGGGAACCTTCCTCATAATCCCTATCTCCCTGTTCATATAGACTTTCCTCACCTGTCAGCTGGACCAGGAGCTCTGTCCAGTGCTCAGTGTACATGTATTTTCTATGCCTGTGTGTGCAGGTAGATAGAAGCCAGGAGCAGACAGATGTCTAGTATTTTCTTCTATCACACTTATTTGCTTCTCCCAAGAAAGATCTCTCCAGGTTTTTGTTGGTTTTGCTTTTCGATGTGTATGTGTGTCGGGGGGGGGGGGGAGTGTTGTTATTATTTTCTAGTCTGAAAGTGAGTGAGCAAGCCTCAGATACTCTTGTCTCAGTGTCCCTTAGAGTTGGAGTTGGACTATTTGCTTTTTATCCAGGTACTAGGACCTGTACTCTGGCCCTCATGACGGCAAAGTAGGTACTTTAACTGCTATGTATTCTCTCTAGACCCATTTTTCTTAAAATTCTTGCCTTAAAAACTCTCAAAGGCAGGAAATAAGGATGTCAAATGATACCTGTCCTTCCTATTAACAATAAACAAGATATGTCACCTATTGAAAATGCTTATGAAATTCTAATTCACAAAGTAGAAAACCAATTACTAAAATAACAGATAATTGAAAAATGCGTCAGATATTTAATGACTTAAAAAATTGTCTTCTTGTCCATACCAAAATTTATGGATAACCTGTAAATAAAATAGAATGCATAATGCAATCATGAAAAATGGCTTTAATATATTGTATGAAATAAACAAAACCTCGAATGTTACCACATATGTCTTATTAACGGGTGTCTTAAATAATACGACCAAGAACTACAAGAAAGATGTCTTGAATTTCCTTTATCAAATACTCAATTAGATTTGTGAATATGTGTTTTGCTCAGTGGAGAAAAAAAACATATGATTTATGAAACCCAGATTTTCAAGAAATTGTATTTTTACTGTATTATCAAACAAGAGAGTAACTGGCCAAGTCCAACATTTTTAAAAGGTCTCCAATTCCAAGATTAGTATTTGCAGAAGCAACCTTACCTTTGGAAACTTGCTCTTTGCTGGAAACCAGATAATTGTGTAGGGAATAAAGACATGGAATCCTGAAAATGAAGACAAGAAACAAGAAATCTTCCCCAACTGTGAGATTGAAGCCCAATTAAAGAGTTCAAATGCTGTATTTTGGAAAAAAACAACAAAAAAATATCCAAAGTGAAAATGAAGACAAGAAACGAGAAATCTTCCCCAACTGTGAGATTGAAGTCCAATTAAAGAGTTCAAATGCTGTATTTTGGAAAAAAACAACAAAAAAAAACCAAAGTGAATCTGTGACTTCCAGTTCCTTCAATTATCCACTAATTTAAAAACAAGTTCTATAGATTCTCAGCCTGTCCCCTTCACTGTGTGTTGGGGACAAACACAAGGGATGAAGAAAGACTGTTTGCTTGGGTCATTTTTTAAATTCTTTAGCTGACCTGATGACCTAAGTCTCATCTATGCACAGATATTTTTTATAGCTCCTACCTTCAAATCTAATCCTCATGTAAAGTGTTTTGAAGTCCTTAGCAGTACTTCATTTTGCTTGTTTACAAAGCATGGTTCAACTAGATTAGGATAAGTTGTATTATATTACATTTAATGGAGAAATATTCATTGCTGGGCTGTCTCCCTTTCATTCTGCAGTGATCAAACTGATTCTAGTTTTCTTTGTAAAAACTGAACAGATTCATTTTAGTGAATATGAATAAAATGAAACATAAATAGCAGGTAATAATCAGAGTTAGTTCATAAAGGTAAGTATGGTATGCACAAGATTTTTCTCTTGGGATACATGTATAGAATCTGAAAAAGAAAAGGCAACATCCCTTGATTTCTCACTGACCACAATAACTCCAGAAAGTTTAGTGAAGCTGACCTATAGATAAGAACTGATGGACAGGGGACTAAAATACTGCATTATTTCAATAAAGACCATAAACAAAAGCTGTACTGGTTTTCTTAGTAACTGAGTGGCATGGGAAGACATAGCACAGGAGGCCAGTAACCTGCACACATATGCAGGAAAGTCCAATTGAGATGTCACATGCTAATCACAGGTGTGTCAAGGTCATGAAGAACATTCCTTGAGGTGGTAAGGACTTTTTTTTGCATTTCTTAAATCTTCTGCCCTGAAAATTACTATCAAATTTCATGGATAGGCTGGAATACTCACACAAACACATACAAACACACAGAGGTACACAGGCACACCTGCACATGATCTCTCACAATGTTTGGCCATTATGCATGATAATTCAAAAATTACTTTGGAGCAATTTAAAAATACCAATGAAAGATGTAGGTGGATCACAGAGGCAAATTCAGTTAAAGTGGTAATGCACTTTTGATAGAATAGAATTGCAACAATTGCTGTGAAGAAGGGGAAAGAGATCCTCCAGGTTTTAAGAAATAATGAGATCATCAATATACGATAAAGTGGTATTTTCTACTAACACCTATAAAGAAGGTAAATTTGCTATATTAAACATTAAGAACTGAAAGATAAATGAATCAATGAAGTTAATAAAGAGTTCCAGGCACAAAGTTTATAAAATAGAATAATGGATGGCATTATGTTCTTATGCAATTAAGAAGGAAGATCATAAATGTATAACTAATGTATAATACATTTTATGGGTTTTACTATAGGTTTGTTGTGTCTATTTTTATCAGTCTGTAGAGGTTCTTACTGAAATCTCATTACTTTCCAGTGTTAGTTCTATCCAAGTCCAAATACTTAGCTAGAGACTAATCAATTTATAGAGCCCAGAAATGTATTTGGCATGTTTCTTAGACCTGTCAAGTCAAGCACATTGTGCCAGTACATGTCAAGCTGAAGAAAGATTTCCTGTATCTTTAGGTTGAGGAGGGTGTGTCAGGGTGAGGCAGAGAGTCTAGATTAGCTTGAAGACCTCCTGTGTAAATCACTGATGCCATCCAAGGAGTTCCATTTTTAAGACCTGACATCTAAAATTCATCTATGTGTAAATTTGCTGTTTAATTTTCCCAGAAATTGAGTTTGAATGCTTAATTAAACAATAGAGATAGAAACTGAAGAGTATAGTTGAGTGAAATCTAAAGCTGAAAAGTCCTTTTCCAAATTTTTACAGTTAGTCTGGCCTCATAACTCATACACAATCTCTACTTCTCTAAGTTTATGTTTCGTGAGTTGAGGAAAACTTTTCTGTGACTGTAGAATATGATGTCTTGAAGAGACAAACTTTAGAATAGGTTTCTGAGAGACATACACTTCATTTCAATATGAATAATGTTTTCAAAAATCATATTTTAAAAGGGGTTATAGTAATCAATAAATTGTTTATAAACCTCTACATATTAAGTGTCAAATGCTGTTAATAACATTATACTTAATAAAGAATATCTTATACCAAGAGGCAGTAAATAACTTTTAAAATAGAAGGGCAACAGGTAATTTTAAAACAAATGTTGAACAAAGAAAAAAATATCAAATGTTAATTTCACTAGAAATTTCTTTTAATTTGTGATTACATTTGTTGAGCATGACTTTAGAATCTACAACAGAAATATCAAAGTATATCAAAGGTCCAAGTCAGCTTTAGAATGGTCCCTAAGAAAAATGAGTAAGTGATTCATCAGAAATGGTTTCCTATTTGTCTTTATAAAATAAATTTCAAGTATGAAATTAATGAACAAAATCCATGGGAAAAATGTTAACTCAAAAATTGAAACTCTTCTCATACCATTTTTCTGAAATAATTAATTAATTCAACGTTTAGATATCTTTGGAAATAAAACTATTGATGGCCATAATTTTATAGGAAACCACTTAATATAAAAAACACATACATAAGCAGAAGATCCATGATTAAAGAAACAGTTGGATTCTTAATCCCTTTAATATCTTACTCTAATGCAGGTACCACAAAGGAAAGAAAAGTAATTGGTTTTACAAACCCACCAGGATTCAATTAAAATAAATACAGTGGATTTGCGTAGTTTGACATGTGAAAAATTACATGAACATCAAATTAAGAAACTTTCCTCTTAGCTATATATAAATATATATACATATATATTTCTAAAATAAAATTAATACATATGAGGATGTGTGTCCAAGTTAAAGATAGGTTTACAAAAATATTGACTCCCTCATTCAAGTGGCTACAGGGCTGAAGTGACGTATGTGTGAATTTCCAAATGTTTAACATTCCTAAACTGGGTTTTTATATAATCCACAAATAGTTTTAATGAAAAGAGGTTTATTATACCATAACAGTGGTATATTAAAATACACATTTACTTGTATTTTTGTTCAATATGAATCAGTCTAAAAACATTCCGAACAGCAATGTCATTTACTCCATTCTGACTATCTAAATTCAAGGGGAGTTATGACCTGACAAATATTTTTCACTTGGGGCGGTAGTGTTCATAATATATGCTCATATCTGCTTCATTTCAGTGCTATATCATATTTATTATAATTCATGAGGTCAATTACAGTTTTCTCCTGGAAGAAGCCACATTCCCTAAAGCCTTGGGAAATAAAAGGACAATTATAGTCCATTACAATAAAAAATCTATATGTAATTTTTCAGAAAAATCAATTTGTCAGTTTATTAATCTAGCATCTTCCTTGGTGTGATAAATCAGTAATAGTATCTTTTAATGAATAGAATATGTTCAAGTAAGTGTTGAGAAGTTTTCACTGTTTATCTAATGAACATTTTATATTATCATTGTAAGTTCACTAGATCTTAGTGAAATAAGTTCTAGAAGATATGACAGAATAACTAATGATAACTCAATTCAATCCTCAGATTCTATTAAAAGACCAACTCAGAGAAAGTTGAGTGCATCTGCATCTATTTAATAAAAGCTTTCTGTTACTTAAACATCAGAGAAATTGTTAACATTTTCTTAGTAGAATAACCTTTTATTTATGAATTTATATACGTCAACCTTTCAACACATCTCTAAATTATTATGCTTTAAGACTAGATAGTCCATAGGCATAGGAGAGAACTAAATGTTTTTCCATTCAAGGAGTGTAGCAATAAAATGGCCCCTATTGGTATTCTGTTACATTCATAGGTCAGCTTTCATCAAAGAAGCTTCCTCTGGTAAGAGATGGGCACAAATACAGAGATCCATAGATGGATAATGTGCAGAGAGTAAAAGACTGTGGAACACTTAGTACTAAATGTGATGTCTTTATCAAGTTTCTTTCCTTGTGGCTCAATAAACTGAAAAACAAGAAGTGAAAAGATTGTAAGCACCAATGGGGTGAAAGAATTAAGAAATTAAGACCTTTAGATACAACAGGACTGACTTGCATATGAACTCACAGATATTGCAATGGGGTTTCTTGGTCCCAGGTGACCAGAGGCTCAGACCCACAGACCTGTGCACCAGCTGCCCACTGCTGCTGCTCAAGCCCCTAGAAATAACTCAGATGCTTATATTAACTTCATGCTGTTTGGCCTATGGTTCAGGCACATTGTTAGATAGTTCTTACAACTTAAATCAACCCATTTCTATTTATCTGTCTGCCACATGGCCCTTGGCTCACCTGTGTTCTTTACATGTTGCTCCTTGGGCAGCTTGGTCGATCTGTCTGACTCCACCCCACTTCTCTTACCTATGCTCTGATTTCTCCTCCTACTTCTTCTATGGTACCTGTCATGGTCCAAAACAGCTCCTTTATTTAAAGATTGATGTTCACAGCATACAGAAAGGCATTCCCACATCAATTCCCCCTTTCTGTCTAATCAAAAAGGAAAGTTTCAATTTTAACATAACAAAATTACATATAACAAAATAGCCATCAAGCAAGAATTACAGTTATAATATCTAGTCTATTTGTATTTAGCAAAATTAAAGAAAATACTCTTATCATCTACCTTATCTTTATGAATCTAAAGTTTAATATTCAATATACCATTCAAATGACTAAGAAAAACTGTACCTATAACTATATAATCTTCAACTACATCAAAGACCACAGAAGGATACATTTACCCAAGTAAATCAGAAGTGCAAGCAACTTCCAAAATCTAGAAATGACAGAGATGACATTTATCTGCCTGGACAGCCACCCAAAGTTCCTTTATAAAGTTGGGGCATCCATCTTCAGCCTACAAGCCCAGAGGTGTAGGCGGAGTTTTACTTACAAGGCACCAGTCCAAGATAAATATTTATTAGAATATAAATCAATACTCACAATATTAGTAACAGCTTATAGTAGCACCTGAACAGGGACTGGAGTATCCTAGCGATGGACGAGCGATGGACGAGCAATGGATGGACGATGGATTCTGATCCTGTCTCTCAAACAGCCAGGAACCAGAAAGAGACCTCCTTGTCCCAGAAGCCCCTTATCAATGGGGTTGGCCACACCCCCTCCAGGTTGGCCACACCCCCTCCAGGGGCTCAGGATAAGCCTCTTAGGACCTTATCAGCTGAAACCTGAATCCCACTACACAGAGTATCTTTTCATTTCATTGAATCAGGAAATCTTTTCTGTCCATTTTAGTACAGTTCATCAGTTGCTTCGTCTCCAGTCCTGAAGAATGTCTGACAGGTTTCTCTGCAAAGCAGGAAACTGAATGACCATCTCAGCTTGTTCTGCGAAAGTTCAGAAGTCACCTTCCTATGGAAACTGCATGTCCACTTTTAACAACTCACTGTAAAGCAGTCAATATAAGAACAGGTTCATGTGGCTAACCATTACCACAAATAGACTTTATATGGAGTTTCTTCAATGCCCATTTTTCTCTTGAAGAAGATTGGTGCTGCCAGGAGCAAATCTGTCTCACTGTCCAGAAAAGTCTAAGTTCTTAAAATATTATAAATGCTATATTCCGTAGGCCTTAGAAGTGTTTGAAGATTACCTATCTAATTGAATTATATCTTTGTATACCTAAAAACCTAACTAACATGCATTTCTTAATTATACATTATAATTTTGAATCAGTTACAGAAACATCATATCTTAAACAAGAGTATAAAAATACATACAGCATCAGAGAATTGACCTTAAGTTTGTATCAGTAAATCAAAATCTATACCAATGGAAAACATTTCAAGATTAACAGCTGATATCCTGATGTAAGTCAATTTAATAATCTAATTTTTAAAAATCATTTATATAGCATATCCCCCTTTTCTTCTTAGAAAACTATGACCATTAACCATTTATAATGAAAATAAACATTTATAAGCAATATTTTGGGAATTTGGGCATAGTTTTCCATTACTACTTCCTGCTAATTAAGGGACATTGAAAATCTCATGAGTTCTTGAGAATGGATCATATCTGCAGCCCTGAAGCTGATATGGCCATCTCTTCCCATCAGAGGTTTTTTTCAGGGGGTCTTCGTTGATGAAACCATATTTGCCTGGAAGTAATCCACAGGTTCTCATCTTCTGTGGAAACAAAAGTAGAACTCTTCCAAAGCAATAAATCCTTAGACACAAATTCCAAAATCAAAATACCTTTAAAATATATATTCTTGTTGAACTTAGTAGTCTTTGTATTTGCAATCCATTGTCTTTCTGCAGTTAGCTTATTAACAGTTAAAAAATTAAAAGAAAACACAGTAACAACCAAAATCCAGATTTTGTGTCTATCTTCCATCTTTATGTGGCTTATTATATTTTTGTTACTCTATTTCTTTTTTTAAAGACTTTCTCTACTTTCTCTCTTTTCTCTCTGAAGACTGTGTACCTTTTACATACATTGTAACCCATTTACAGGTCTTATTTTTAATCGGAATCTGTTTTATTGTCAATCCTTAATCATTTTCCAACCATAAGAGCTTTTTAAAACACTCTCACTCTCTTGTAACATAGTTTTTGCAGATACAGCTGAATCAATAAGTTCTCTTAAAAGGACGGCATCTCTGTTCATGGCCAGCAAACAGAGCACAACCAAGAAAATGCTGCTACTAAGAAACTGCCTTTGTTTCCTTTTTGTTCAAAATAAACCGAAATCTAAAATCAATCATGTGATACTGAGTCTTGTGTGAGATTTCAGTAACTGGCCTGATTTCTGCTTACAATGCCTGTGGCCAGTCCTCCAGCACCATTTTGAATGTGACTTCTATGGTGCCTGTCATGGCCCAAAACAGCTCCTTTATTTAAAGATTGATATTCACAGCATACAGAAAGGCATTCCCACATCACACAGAGGCTATGACAGCATGCACAGGTCCTAAACAGGTCAAACCAGATGGGATCCCTGCATTATTGAGTAAATAAGTACTAGCCCCTATTTCTAACCCTGAATCTATCTCCAAATGATAATCACCCATAAAGAAAAATTAGTTTTCTTTAATTTAATTTTAATTGGTACAAACTACACTTAGAGTAGGTCCCATAAGCCTGGTAATGGTGGCACATACCTTTAATTCCAGCACTCAGGAGGCAAAGGCAAGCAAATCTCTGTGAGTTTGAGGCCAGCCAGACCTACAGCATGAGTTCCAGAACAGCTAAGATTATAGAGATAAAACATATCTCAAAAAATAGACAGACAGGTAGACAAATTTAAAAAAAAAGCAAATCCAATGCCCAGAAACAGATAGATAACACAAAAACGTAGTGGTATTTTGGAGGCTATTTTATTTTTTTGTCTAACAGCCCTGTGTCTAGTGAGTTGTTTTCCATTTTACATTATCAATTCTCATTATATATTTTTGTGGGATTTCTTTGTGTGAAATATGTATATTTCTACATCTATATGTGCTTTTTATACTTTTTCTTTGGCTCTTTTTCATATGACCCTTTGTTTTGCCCTTTTCATGACCCCTTTATTTTAGAGTTTTGTGTTTTCCTAATGTGTGAAAGAGAGCAAGAAATGATGTGGATTTGGGTGGATGGAGAAGTGGGGGAAGCTAGGAGGAGTTAGCGAGGGAAAACCATAATCATAATATATCTATTTTTAATGAAAATAACAGTGCCTCAACAAAAACACTATAAAGTGAAATAAATACTTAAACATGATGTTAGTTTTAATATAACTTTTTAAATTAATAAAATAAATTGACAATTATTTACTAATCTTATTCATCTGTAATTAATTATCTGTATATGATAGCTACAGTGCCAATTGTCAGGTCTGACAATGGAAGATGATCAAATGCAGACACAGCCTCTACTTTTATAACTTCCTCCTTTACATAAACTTGTTCTTAGTACTAGAAATGTAATGCAAATGTCTTTACTGCTACTATGAGCCAAGTTACTTAAGTAATTTAAATTAAATACATATGTCATAATACTTACATTAGTCTATTCTGTCTGCTGTGACAAATTATCACATACCAGACTGCTTATGAAATATACAGTTCTCCAGTTTATTTTTCTTTTTTTTCCCCTTTTTTCCATGCTAGAGGGCTCCATCTTGCTGGATCATCTTGAGATCAAAGTGTCAAAGCACACCTTCCTGATATCTGAGAAATATACTAACTTCAAAGCTTCCACCTACAATACCATCAGCTCAGTTTGGTTATTTGTTTACAACATAATGTCAGGGAATTTACAGACAAAAATACGAACTGAATTTATTATATCAAAACTAAAAGACTTGATAACACAGTTAAAGTACAAATGAGAATTTTCATGTGAGCAATCTTGAATATCCAATTTTAGAAAATTAAGCCACTGATGGAGATCCAAGCTTTACTTTGTCCAACTTCCATTTTCATCAAGAATTACTCACATTATAAATTAATCTTCTGCCTCTGTTTTGCAGTCACTAGAGGTGGATAATTGTTTAAAACTCATTTCTGAACTCTCTGGCTTCCTAAGAGCTCTAGGCACTGTCTCTCCTATCCTTTTCTGCTTTTGCTCTGATGTTCTGTTTTGCCCACAAAGTATGTTTGTTTCCACATTATGCCCATGCAGACCCCATGATAATATTCAGAATGTTTCATAGTTGTATTCACTACAAGAAGATTCAAAGGACTGAGGAAACGTCAGGGAACTTCACCAGCATAAGAAGAAACTGGAACCAAGATAAATAATAATGCTTTACACTTTCTAGGCTGAATAACTAGTTTAGAGCCATGCTGGTGATTAGTACCCCTGTAAATGGATGGAGCTGGATGGATAAATTTTTTTTAAAGACTATCTCTAGCTTTCAGGGCTCACCACTATGTATTGCAAAGCCAGCAGTGATTGGCATGACTATGGCTAATCCTGTAAAATCTGGAGTCAGCTAAAAGAACATCTGGGCATATCTAAGGGAATTTTCTAGATTGGGCTGCTTTAGGTGAGAAGATCAACATTAACTGTTGGTAGAAGCATCCTGTTGTTGGAAATACAGAAATGAATAAAACAGTTGAGGCAAAGGGAACACCAGGATTCATCTCTAACTACATTCTCATTATGGATACAATGTGACTAACCAGCTTTTTCTTGTTCCTGCCAAGACTTTCCTACCATGATGGGCTGTACCTTAATTGTACCTATAAGACAAAATAAATGCTTCATTTCTTAGTTTGCTTTCATCAGATTTTGTTAGAGTAAGAATAGTAACTAATACATATGTCTTGATAAAAGACCAACATATGTAAATATTTGCTCATTAATTTTTTACATCTGTAATTGAATCTCCATATGTTTCTCTGCATCCACCAAGGAAGACATTGAGGATTAGGCTACAGTGGCAAATTGTATGTAACTCCAGGAAGATAAGGGTTATGGTGGTCTGGGTTCTAACTCTGACTATTACTGGTATACAGACTAAAGACTTTTGTTCCACACAGATGCTCTCTCTGCAGACTGACCATCCTCTCATCCTAACTTAAATTTCAATATTAGTCAAGATTCTGTTCATGTCTTTGCACAAGAATTTTGAACAAAAGTGTCTCCTGTGGAAGATAAAGTTTAGAGTGATTATTGAAAACAAATATATATAAGCTAGCTTTATTATTCAACAGATTTGAATTATAGGTTCTTTACATGCTGGATTTTGTAATGGCAGGGAAATATAAAGTCCTTGGAGTCTGAAGATACAGAGAATTTCTAACTCTTTTCATTTTGAAAAAATTCTGACTGCAGAATATATTTCAGGCTGACAATTATGATCTAAACATTACAACAGAAAATGTCATAATGATTCCTATCTATTTAACTGATATATTTCACTTCCCTTTGTAATAAGAAACTATATTTAGACAAAGAAACTGATTGAAAAGACACGGGAATAAATGATGTTTTGAGGATAAAAATACAGATGAATACTCTATCAAGGCAAAAGATATTTTCTTCTTTCTATGTGCAATTTACAATCTAATTTAAACAAATAATCATACACAAGTAAAATTAGAATTGTGGCTCTTTCAAAGTGCAGATGCATAATGTCTTTATCATAAAAAAAATGTTATTTCTCCCTGAAAATATAAGTAACAAATTTGCAGTGTTGCCATCCATGACTAAAAACAAAAGCACATCATTGGTGAGAGTTAAAGATGGGGAAGAAAATCAGAGTGAGGAAAGCTGAGCCTAAAATAATACCATCAACAGAAAACATAAATTCTGAAGTCCTTCTACCAAACAGGGACTGGGATGAGTTGTTTCAAGAAGAAGAGTACATGATATTGGACTGACCTTATGAGTTCTAAGTTTCTGAGGCACATTTTGTGATCTTGACTGATCCCATAATTTTTTTTTTATTTTTCTTAATTTTATTTACAGTAGAAGAGCACATTCAAACCCCAGACAAAAACATGCACAATTAATTATATTATCATATATGAAATTTTTCAGAAACATAAAAACAATACCCCAATATTAATATTTGAAGTTATTTTTCTCTTAAAAGTAAAGTAATTATATAAAGTTGTAAAAAAGATATAATCTAGCAAAGTGTGATTTTCAGTTAAGAACCAATCCCAGGCTGATCTCCACAGACAAGTAGAGAGAATAATTGTAAGTCCTTCTTAATATCTCTCATAACATTGTTGTTTCAGGCATCTTTTTCATGCTTGAAACAAGATATTTAATTGGCCAGACTTTTTTTCATGTTGTATTTCTCCATACTTGCTTTCTGTCTTAATATTAAAGTTGGAAAGATGACTTTATAAGTCAAAGATTGCTTTATTTTCTTTACACTTGTGTACTCAAACCCCTGAGTAAAACTGGGGATGTAAGAATCCTCAGTACTTGGTGAAATCTGATGAGAAGTCTTTCAACATGTTATTTTCATGGCATGTAAGCAGAATATATCAAATAATTGAGATGCATAATGTTAGCTTTTGTTTCAAACATTTTAAATTATTGCATTCCACAGTTCACCCAGGGGGCTGGATTAGTGTAAGAAAGAAACTATGTGATCTCTCTTAGCAACATATCTCACATTTCTTATGTTAACAAAATTTGTGCTATGTTTAAGATTATATATAACCATCTTTGATATATTTCTACTACCTCAATATATTTTAGTTGATATGTTCATAATTCCAAAGAACAATACGATCACACATAGACGTTTTATAAAAACAGTTACCAAAGGTCTTTACTTCACAATATCCACATGCTTTTCTCTAGTGCTGACAGATATTACATCTTCACTCACTTTTTGAGAACTAACCTTGAAGTGTTTTCTTGCAATCCACAAGTGATTTATTTTTATGTACTAGGATTAAATCTTTAAAGTTGGGAAATTATCTCTTAAAATATGTGTTATTTCTTTGTAGCTGAAATGTGGGTCATGTGGTTGAGAAATTTATTCCTCATGCAATATTCAGATTTCTACCTGTACCTAGCAAAAGTTATTAGTAACTAAATAAATTAATAGCAAGAATTTTCTCTCACTATGGTAACCTAATAGAACATTATACTTCAGGTACATGCAAATAAAAAGTTCTCCTTTGGTCTGAATTTCAGATGAAATCCATAAATAAGAAATTAATATCTCACTTTATATATATTTATTTTAAAAGATAAAAAGAGAACCTCAGTGTCTAGTTGTTAAAATTTTGATCTCTATGGAGACAGAAGCACCCACAACAAACCCAAGTATAATTCTAGCAAAGTCCAGTATGGGAAGACAATGATGTGATCTGGTTACTTGGAGATCATGGGCAAGGGATTACTTACAGAAACATAGTACCCCAAAGCAGCAATAACAATAAAGGTCTTATCCCCAGAATGCATGAGGGCTTCCCCATAGCCACATAAATGGACCCTTCCTGGTAACTCTTTCAGTCTTTATAGTCCTGCATCTCCCAAGATCATGACACCACCTGCAATCAGGTTGGAATGATAGAAGACTAGAAGGAAGAATATCAGAGGAGGTCCAATGGCCTTTGACACTTTGGCTCTATGAGGGAATTTTCACAGTCAGAAAGCCCAGCCACAAAGTATCTTGAGTTAGTTACTAAGTGTTCTGGGCACAATGGAGGCTCATATTCTCAGAAGACAGTTTATTACACCTTTTATACAGAATGTTTTGCAACTCTTAAGTCTTCCCTGGAAACAGTCTGAAAACTCACACTATCCTTGAAAATGAAAATGTTTGGCCCAAAAACTGAGAGTCTGGAAGGAATGTTCCACATGTAATGAATGGAAAGGTGAGTGGTATGTATAAATCTGAGAAAAATAAAAATAAGTAACCTTTCTCCACATTTAATGTTTATTTTCCAGTGGGACAAGTAATCTTATGTTGTTCCCTACAAACTTCAGTGTTAGATGCCGTCACTTTGAGCTCTTCCATTATGATCATTAGCATGTGTGCTTCAGAAAACCATGACAACTGTGAAATAAAAAAAATGGACATAAGAGATGGTTTGCTTATTTAATGTTTTAGAAGGAATGCAATATTCATTTTTTATTATATCTAAAAATTAATTTGAAATTTTGGCATAGATGTAGTAAGTGTTTCATTTGACATAGAGAATTCCTTAAAAGAATAAATTAAGCAAAAATGGAAAATTTGCTATTTTATTGTTATCAACAAATTAAACTATTAATTATTACTATTAATTACTAATTACTATTAATCTATTACTATTAATTAATAGTAATAAACAAATTGCATTTGTAATTTTTGTTTCTCTAGTCACTATTGGCTGTAGTAATAGCTTTACATATCCTTAATTTGACAACAAAGTGAATTTTTCTTTTGATCCTATAAAAATTTTAGTATTATTTTTCTTACCAACCAACCATTCTGTGGTCTTAAGTTTTTCCCAAAAGCTCATTACAGATTGATTATGAAATTTATCTAATGGGCTAATGAGTGGAACAGTTGGTTGGTAGCTGGTGTGGCAACCTTAGAGGTTGTGTTTAGTTGGAGGAAGTGGATCATTGCAGCATTTTATGTTTTTCCAATCTCTCTCTCTCCCTTCATTCCTCCCTCTCTCCCTTCCTCTCTCCCTCATTCGCTCTCATCTTTCCAGTTGCCTGGTGATGAATAGATTATTCTACCACAAAGCTCTGTGACATCACATAACAGGGTCCCCAAGACACAGATTGGCATTCCCCAAATACTGAAATAAAATAAAAAATAAAGCCACCTCTTTTTTAAGGTATCCTTCCTAGTTATCTGTCACAGTAAATAAACGTTTGACTAAGACTGTATTATCTGACTGAAGAAAATATATCTACAATGGCATAATGTCTCTTCTGTGGAGAACTTTTGAAAAAAAAATCAATTGTCTCTTCAAGGTTAGTTTTTATGTAATCTACATGAACACAAAATTTTATATACTAGTACTGTACTATGATGGTTAGCTTTAAATGCCAACTTTCTAGATCATACTGGTTGTGAGCAAGTCTGTGGAGAATTGTTTTGATTTTTACTTGGCCCATTCCACTTTGGGTGGCCTTTCTCCCTAGGACCTGGAGCTCTAAAAGCATTGAAGAAAGCTTAGGGATCAAGGAAGCAGGTGGCACAGGTGTATTTGCTTTTCTCTGCTTTTACTGTGGATATGGTATGATCTTTTGTCTCAAGGTCCTGACTACATGGCATTCCAAAAAGATGGACAGTAACCCTTTCCTTCCCTATGTTGCTTTTTATAGGGATATTTGTCATAGCAAAATAAATAATCGTATTAGGACTGGTCCTAGGAAATGTTATGATATGCAACACACTGTATACTGTTTAAATGAGATCATACATATTTCTCCTTAAACATTTGTTACTTCTTTATGGTAAAAACTTTTAAATTCCTTTATTTCAACATTTTGATTTGTTGACTCTCTTTATATCCTGTGCAAGAGTACTTCGATAAGTTTGAATTCTATGTTATCATTGTACTAACAACAGTCCTACTTGCAACTTTATTGAGACCAACCTTTTAGATCCCAAATATGAGTTACAGCAGCACTGTATCTCTCCAGTCTGTTCCTGACCTGTTTCTCTTAACGAGATATGTAGTTGCACCAAGACTGTCTTTCCATGGCTGAGTCACATTCCATTGTGTATACATACCATGATATCTACAGTCCGTTATTAGTAGATGCACAGATTTCTTCCTTTTCTCGGCTACTGAGAACAGTGCTGTTATGAAATAGGACTGCAGGTGTCTGTTGGACATGAATGGGAATAAGGAAAATATGCTTATCTAATTCCCTTGACATCAGCATTTATCAGTAGGGAGGCGATTTGGGCTGTCTATTTTTAATACTACAACCTACCACCCAAATTGGTACACTTTATATGAAAAAATGTTAGTTTAGTTTACAGTTTTGGAATCGAGAAACTAAACCCTGACATGGCTGGGACTCTTGAAAGAACTTCATGGGGCATTCTTAATATCACTGCAGAACACACATGCTTTCCCTTTTCCGTCTGTTTGGCCACCAAGGTTTAATAATGTATCTCTAACCTAATGACCTGTTCTCATTAATTTCCCAATGCATCACCTTTGAATATCACAGTCATATTAAGTTTTCACCTTTCATTGCCATTGCTGTGTGATTTGGGAGACTGAATCCAGCAAAAGGGAGTCAACTCATATTCAAACCAAGACTCATTTGCCCTTGAATGAGTGGGAACTTTGACTTTAACAAGAGAGAGACTCCTACTGAGTGAAACTTTCCAGCTGGAAAGAAAAAGTACCAAACTTTAGAATCTGAAGTCTGGTTGCTGTTGAATGCTTATTTGTTTATACCAACAAACAAGTGAAACTTTGTGTGTCAAATCGTATGACCATCTGTGCCAATGCACTAAACTACCCATGATCTTAAGATACTAAATGCCACAATGAAGAGAAACTCAATTTAAATGATGTTCAGTGGATATGATTCTTTACTATAACTTAATAATTGCTTTTCTATTGTTCATTTTACTTTTTTTCTGAACGCAGCACTGAATTTCACATCTTTGTTTAAAAGAATGTTTTCTCTTCTAGAAGCCTATTTGACCACACCCTTATTCACATTTGTGGAGCTACTTCTTTCTCTCTGTGATGACATTCTTCTAATTAAATAGCCAAACAAGAGCTTATATTTGAAAATTTCTGCTCTAACTCTGACCTGTTATCTCCCCTATGTCTTATTGACTAGGACAATAGTATAATAAAGGACAATAATAACTCCTGACAGAATGTTATAAGAAAAAACATTGAAGGGAAAGTTGACCTATGAATTTAGTTTGCAATATTTTACATATTTTAGTGTACCACCTAATATAAAACATAATGTGACTTTTGAGACAAATTATGAAAAAAAAACTTTTGAGATCACAGTAGATAAGTCATATTCTGTTCAAAGTGATGGTGCAGAGACACCGGGAATAAGGGCCTGAGTTTACCCTTGAAAGCAAATGCTGTGAAGGTTTTCTTTTTTAATATTTTATTTTATTTTTCATTTAAAAAATTTCATCTCTATCAATGTATCTCCCTGCTTTCTTTCCCCTCCCAATCCTTCCCAGGCAACTCTCAGCCTCGCCCCTTTCCATCTACCCATTCCCTCCCTCAAAAGGGCTAGAAGTCCCAAGGAGGACCAGCCAGTAGGGCATATCCACTTCAGGCAAGTCCAAGTCTGATTCATTCATCTCAAAGTCAATGCTGGGTTGGGTGTTCCTCTACAGGGAATGGGCTCCAAGGTGCTAGTCCATGAGGTATGGAGGTTTTCATTTTCTTAAAAATATCACAGGGTGGGATGTCAGTGCCTTGGTTAACTTATCTAAGTAAAGGTTCCTGAGATCTAAAATGCACTTCAGATTTTTACTGTGACTTGATTAAAAATTTATTAGTTGACAGTGACAAAATTCTGTATCTCTTTATTTTCAATATAAAAGATATCTATTTCAGAGAGCAGTATACTTCCTTCAGGAGTAAGTGATAGAAGCTATCACCAGACCTATGTAACCTTTAAAATGGGTTTCTGGAATTGGATTCCATATTTTATGTTGTTCATTGATATTGAGATGGTTCACAAGTCACTGGAGATGAAGAAAGCAGCCACATTCTTAAGAATCTAAAGGTATCAAGTGTTGCAGAAAACAAGATGAAAGAAAATGTCTTCTACATTTCCTGAAACTAATGCCTAGACATATATTAAAAGAAACAGTTCAAACAGGAAATAGCTATCAAAGAAGATGGCTTAGTCTGTCACCATACCTGAAGCGGCTAGAATTGTTTCTTCTGTAAGATGCACCTCCTTACTATTTTGGATACTAAGACATTAATAAAACTAATACTTGTGCTTTATGATGGCAGCAGAAATCAAGTACTTTATGATGGCAGCAGAAATCAAGTACTTATTCCAGTACAAGGTCAAGAACCACAAGAGGTTTGTTATCTCACTAGATTGACATATGTCTATCAACTTCTTTTACTTAACCACTATGTGTGTGAACACCCTTTCCCCTACCACCACTAAATCTGTCTCATAAGAATTAGTTTTGCCTTTAATTTTTATCTCAAAAGAATATTTCATAAGAAGCAGTAAAATATGAATGGTAAATCTCCTACCTCATTTGTATGACACAAAGGTGATAAACTATGTACCTGAAGAAATGACAACTAGATCTTCTTTCAGGAATCTGAATCAGGGTGTGATATTTTACAAGGGCAGGCACTCAGAACATGACCAAGTCTCTATCACCATTACAGGGTGATTTCTACAATCCATTTCTCAACTATGAAGAGAAATTGATAATTTCAAATTGCTGGATAATTTCTTTAGTAGTTTCAAAAAATAAAAGGGAACCATAGAGATGATTTAATTTAGCTTACCATTTGAATTTTTAGCCCCATATAAATGCTTTAGGTAACAATACAAAACTTAAATATATTGAGGGATCAATTACTCAGTTATCTTTATGCAGTCCATCATATCAGGATCTTTGTTGTAAGAATATCTGCATTTCTTCAGAACTTCCCATCAATAATAGGAGATCTCAGGTCACAAAGAATGTTAGGCCTCCTTCTGCCATTCTTCCCCAGGATGCACTTAGACCACTCATTTATACGTCTGGTCTAGTTGGTTTTCTTAGAATAAATATAATTTAACTAACTAGTCTCTAGAGAATGCTTCCCTGTGAAGATTTTATTCTATCGAAGACTTTTTTTTTAATCACAGATAGAGTGTATAATGGTTATGCTGGGTAGGCTTCTTCTTTGAGTGTTCTCAAATTAATACTTAACTGTATCCCAGGGTGAAGAGAGGGGGGGATGATAGTTTATTTGGTCATAGAGTTAATTCAATCCTTTTGTCATGGGATTAGGGCCCCTATACCGAGAGCTAGGACAGATGTGATCATCTGTCATGTGAGAACATATGTGGACAGGTATACTCAAACAGGAAAGTTTGTTCTCAGCACATTCCAAGAATTTTATGGCCTCCATTTGGGAATCTCAGGCCCTAGAGCTATATAAATATTCATATTCCAAACACTCCATCTATGGGATTTGCTAGAAGAGCACAGACACATCCTGAATTTCTACCTTCTGAAGCCGACTTGTGTTTCTCTGTCCTTCCATTATCACTGAAGCCAGGTCTCTGCATCAAAGAGCTAATAAAAAGCTTTAAACAGGCAGACTGCCGCAGAATTTTGTGTTTATTCACTTTACTTAAACATAAACACTGGGGAATATTATTTCTGACTACTGTTTTGACTTTTTCTCCACATTTCCTACCCCCTTTGTTTTTCAGAAGACCAGGAGAAATGTGAAAAGCTGAAATAACTTGAATTAGGCTTTGCTATTAGAATTGCTTATATTGATGCCCCCAGGCTAGAACACTAACAGCAAGCCTAGGGTGCTTTTTCATAAAGATTCAGTCCAGTAGCAGCCATATCTTCAGGCTCTGCTCCATCATGGAAGTATCAGCAATGACAAAATCCTTCTAGACTCTTCATTCTCTCCCCTCCAGAGGATGTTTGATTCTGTCTGTAAAAAATGTTCAGTTTATACCTCACTTTTCACAAGGGTCTGTGAAGCTTCATTGTGTTTGAACATCCAAGATAATTATGAATAGCAACTATAGAAGTGAAATGTGCACTGGTATCAAGTCAAAAATGGGACTACACATTCTTAATAGTTTTGTTCTGGTAGGGGCTTGACAGAAGAGTTATAAAAATAATGACAAGAAAAGTGGAGGTTGCTTAATTTACATTAATTAAGTTAATGTATGCAGGGTCTTTATGTCTTGTATGAGTCAGTTACGAACAACTTTGCTGTGCTTTGGTCTCTTAATTTTGTCATTAATTAGAAATGTCCCTACACTCAGAATGTTGGTCTACAGTGAACATTTTGAGGTATTAATAAATTCTGGTAGAGTGTACATGTTTAGAGGAAAATAATAATATGGCAAATAATTTTTGTCACATCACATGTATCACATAAATATATTAAAGATTTTATTTTTAATTGTATGTATGTGTATGTGTGCATGTGAGTTCAAGTGTCTGCAGAGGCCATTAGGCAACTAATCCTCTGAAACTGAAATAGTAGCAATTGTGGGTCAATTGACAAAGTGGATGCTGGGAATAGAACTGAAAGAACAGCATGAATTCATAACTATAGAGCTATGAATACAAAATTTTATATATCATTATCTGCTAGCTATTTGGTGTGTGTGTGTGTGTGTTTAGGTTTGATGGTTGAATGAAGTGTAGAAGTTGTTACTGTGAAACAATAGAATTACATAGTATATCTGAGTGTTGCATGAATAAAGGAAATTCAGAGCCAGATATTAGGGAAAGGCTGAGGTATCAAAGAGGAAAGAGGACAGTCAAATTTCAACCAGCTGTCTTCCAGCTTCCTCAGGCTTGCTTCTCGTGGCTTTTACTGCATTCATCTGTCTTTCTGTATCTGCCTTAAATACCCTCTTCACCCAGTTGTTTCAAATACAGGTTAAGATTAAAGGCAGGGCACCACCACTGCCTGCCTGGAAGTCTGGAACTCCCTCTGTAAACTAAACTGGCCTCAAACTCAGATTTACTGAGATTAACGGCATAGGTCACCACTCCTGGATATTCCCTGTGCTGGTATTAAAGGTGTAAAATCACCACTCTCTGATCCTCCTGAGTTGAATGTGGGTATCTCTCTGATATTTCAGACTGTTTTAATTAAATATGAAACGTATCTCCACATCTGAGAATTTGAAATACACATGCAGGCATGCACACATAGTGTTCTATATCTGTAAATTGAAGGAGCAAATGTTTGTCTGTGACTTAGAGAACAAGGAAAATGTAATTTCATATCTCAATATAATTTTTTTCACAAAATTTATTTTTAAACATGAATTATAATATGTAGTCATTGACTGCTCACTTCTCACTGAGGCTTTCAGAAGCATCATTTTCTGTCTGATTCAATTTCACAGCCTGGCTCACACTGGAGGATTCTGTGCCTTGAGAAAGGCATCTCTAACTGTGAAATGTCCTGAAAGGAAAAACAATAAGCATGCATGTCACAAGGGCAGAGAAAAAAGTTATAACTACAGGTTTTATAAAGTAAGTATGTTTATGTTGTTTTCATCTGTTGGAAGCCAGAAGCAACCCAGAAGTTGACTAAAGTATAATCAAGTTAAGATAGATGATAAAGCCAATCTGTGGATATTTAATTTGTAAGTCAGATTATGAATTTAAAAAGGCATCAAGGCATGATGACAAACCATGTATTTAGTAAAACCTAGAAGCTGAAGGAGGAGCATCCAGAGTTCAAGGTCAGTCCTGCCTATAAGATACTCTGTTTTGAAAAAATAATCAACGAGTAAAAAAAGAACATAATCCTGTAATTATGATAAATTACTTAATCTCCTTGCTCGCATATCAGCAACTCTGAAGAGATATAGTTCCTTGTTCACAAGTATAAATGTCAGATCAAAGTAAAATTATGTAGGCACATTCTTTACTTCATGGCCTAGAAGGAGGTTTTTTCAATTAATGCAGAAATAGTTATTTTAATTAATGGTATTTACTTTCCCACATGGAACAACTCTATTTTTTTATACAATGTAACAGATATTTTAAAATTAAATTAAAATGTTACCTAATGTTTGGCCACAAGCCATACTGTTATGTTATCCTAATTAACTGCTAAATGACTGGCAGAGTGCAGTATGTTATGGAAAAACAGAACAAGATAAACAACAGAAAAATAATTTCATTTCCTTTGTACTGTTAAAATTTGCTTTGAACATGTATATACATTTTCAGAAATGCATCTTAAACATTTAACTGTACTCTAATTTTAAAGAGATATGTTTCCAGCTAGAAGAAGTATTTTTCATTAAGATTATACTTCTTATTCTTCTGGCTTTTCATGTGCTAGAACATGAAACCCTACCTAATTTGTTGTGGGCAATGAGACATTTCTAGTCATTAACTACTATTTTCAAGGTTCGTAGTTCCAACTTGATAGTCTAATTCACTAGACATAATAACAACCATGGAAAAATGCTATTAAGTCAGCAGTCCCAGTCTTCTGGGGCAACTAGGTGAGTAAAATATGCTGTTTTTCATTTATTGTGATGGATTGGGGCTAGAAGTAGTCCTTTAGAAGATCAGGTAAATATCAGAAAAATAATTTAATGTCAAATGTGTATATGTGTAAAGTTATGATCTATAAGTTTATATAGGCACTTAGACCTACGCATATGGAAACATAAAATTTTAAAAATTTTTATACTGGTTCAAATTCAGTGCTGATTAGGAGAGTTCAACAGTTCAGTGCAGCAAGAATTGACTAAATTATTCGGATCATTATGTTAGGACATCAAGCTTATTGGCCCAAAGCTTCTGGGGATTCTCCTGTCTCTAAATACTATCAAACACTGGCTTTATGTGAGTTCTAGGGATTTGAACTCAGGTCCTCATTCAGGCATGGCAAGCATTTTATCCACTGAACCATTACCCTAGACCTAGCTTTCCATATTTATAAGTACTATTTTCTTTTCAAAACTTCTGGACACAATAATAAATTGAATAAAAAGAGGAAATGTGGTAGAAACTGACCTAGAGATTAACCACTCTCTTTACTTTTCAGAAGTGTACTTTAGAACATAATTGGTAAAATGTGAAGTAAGTAAATGATAGAACTTAGAATTTCTTAAAGAGAATGGAAGTCAGTTTTTAGTAAGTAAACACATACCAAAGAAAAAAAAACCCAAAACCCCCCAAAAAAACCCAAACAAAAACAAAAAACCCTGAGAATGTTAAATGGAAAAAAAAAACAGACTTAAAAATTTTTAAAAGAACATTTATAAAGGAGCAGTACAGTAAAGGAGTAGTGCACTGTAAAATCAGCCAGCTGATGAAACAGTTAACAAATGAGGAGGTGAAAAACGCAAAAACACATTAAAGAACTATCATCTGATGGGAGTTGTTTTCTCAAGGCATTTGTGTTGTCCTAAAAGAAAGTAAAAGAATGGGTGGGGGAAGGGAGCTAGTTGATGAAGTATTTAGATTTATTTTTAATATAGTAAATAACTCAAGTGAAGTACTCATGAACTTATATCAAGTACAAGCCCAATGAATGCAAGAAATTATCATTTATTGGTTATAATAAATACTCTAAAGCTAAAACTAGAGTACTATTAATAAAAGATTTGTTCATAAAGACACACTAACATCAAAGAAAGTGGGGTCATCAGAAGAAATGATGAAAATAGGACAGTGTAGGGCTATTGTGTTGTTTCATGGTAAATAATTGTCCCACCCACTGGTTTAATAAAAAGAGCTGATTGGCCAAAGGCAGGCAGGAAGTGTAGGCGGGGCTACCAGACTAAGAAAAATCTCTGAGAGCAGAGTGCCAGAGAGAGCACCAGAGAGAAGCTTCAGGATGCAGAGGACAACCATGCAGCTCTAAAGAAAGGTACCGAGCCGCATGGCTGAACAAGAGACGTGGGATAGCTTAAGGATAGAGAGTTAGCAAGTGATATGCCTGAGCCTTTGGCTGATTCAGCCTAAAACTATTGGAAGCATCTGTGTGTCTCTGTGGGACTGTGGATCTGTGGGTCTGCGGGTCTGCGGGTCTGTGGGCCTAGACCTTGAGGTTAGGCCAGAAAGTCCGGGAGAAACCTCATACTACAGGACAGCATTGAAAATAGGCTTTAGAAAATAATTTCAAACTACCCCAAACCCACCAAGCCAGTAGGAAAAAAATCTGAAGGTAAGAACTTCCTAGGAAAACTTCAGTCTGTTAGATACCCCATCTATAAATTCTACAATAATCCCAAATTCCCATACCCCAATCCATCCCATCACCTGGGGACTTCAGTAGCTATCCGAGACCCACAATTCTAAGCACCTATTGAGGTAAGTGACACTTTACCTAGCCCAGCCAGAAATCCCAGTCTCTTTGACCTAGGTCTTGAGAAACAACCCTTGGAACACCGTCCCCAGTGATTTCTCCCCTAAATCTAGGTGGAAACTCTGCAATCCAAAACTTCTCTATTAAAGCTCAAGTTTCCTGGACACCCTCATCTATAAATCGTGCCCAAACTACCAATTTGTCCCAGGGACTTCAGTGGCTACCTGAGACCTACAGTTTTTTAGCACCTATTGGATCAATAGCTCCTATTGAATCAAGAGTACCTATAGGACCAAGAGCTTCTTTTGGGTAAAGAGCTCATAGTGGACTAAGCTTAAATCCCTGAGACATGATAAAAAATCAATTCCTATTTTATCAAGAACAGCTCACTAAGACACAGAATACCCTATCTGCAAATTGACCAAGAGCCCAAATTGGACAAGAGAGGTTTCCTGACACATAGACACAATCAGAACAGAGTGTGCCAAGAACAGTTCCCTGGGATACAGTCAATCTGTGCATTGATTCAAGGAAACAATGGGCAGTCACAAGAATATATATATATTATATTATAATATATATATATATATATATATATATATATATATATATATATATAACAACATGAAGAACAATATGTCACCGCAAGTATATGGTAGTTCTACAATAGCAAGACCTGATCATGGCAATGTAGAAAAAGCAGAATATAATGACCTTAAACAACTTTATAAAGATAAGAGAAGCCTTAAAACAGAATATTAGAAAATCCCTTAAAGAAATAGAAGAAAACACAAACAAAAAATAATTGGAAGAGATTAAATCCCTGAAAAAAAAGAAAACCAAGGAAAAGCAATCAGACAAGTGAAGAAAATATTTCAAGATTTAAAAACTGAAAAATAAGAAATAAAGAAGATACAAACTGAGACAATACTGGAAACAGAAAATATGACGGAATTAACTAGAACAACAGATGCAAGCATAACCAATAAATAGAAGAAAGGATATCTCAGTAGTGGAAATAGATATGTCAGTCAGAGAAAACATTAAAACCAAAAAAGCCATAACACAAAAAGTCCAGAAAATATGAGACACCATGAAAAGACCAAACCTGAAAACAATTGGAATTGAAAAAGGAGAATACCAGCTCAAAGCCACAGAAACTATATTCAACAAAATCATAGAAGAAAATTTTCCCAATCTAAAGAACGAAGTGCCTATACAAGATGCTTACAGAACACCAAATAGAATACCCCCCCCCAAAAAAAATGTCTGCTAGCCACATAATCGTCAAGCCACTAAACCTACAGAATAAAGAAAGAATACTAAGAGCTGCAAAGGGAAAGAGCCAAGTTATCTATAAAGGCAGACCCATCAGAGTAACACTAGATTACTCAATATAAACAATGAAAGCCAGAAGGCCCTGGTCAGATGATATACAGACACTAAAAGAATACAGTTGGCAGCCCAGACTACTATACCCAGCAAAATTTAAAATGCTATTGATAGCTTAATTTAATTTTAATTACATAAAATAAATAGAATGGCTATTTTATCAACAGAATAGCTCTGGGTGGTCACATGGTAACAATATAAATGTGCATTTAATTAAAAGCCCAACAGACAAGACATTGCACTATAATCTCTAGTCTAGCATTTGAATTAAAAATGACTACATAGAGTATGTTCACTGCCCACTTTCAAGTCTCTTGTTGCTTCTTAGTGGCCCACTAGGTTGAAGCCAGGCTCCTCATGTGGGCATAGGTAGAATGGTAACTACTATATCATGAAGAAAATCTTTTATATTCATGATTATTTTATGTAGATGACAAGATTGTAGGTTTTATCCCATGAACATAAAACTTTATACTTAGCTAAGATTCACACCACACAACCCTTAAGATTCCTTCATGATTGTGTCATGAAGGAATTATTTTGTGTTTAAATACAAGGAATTGAAATGTCATGAAAGAATCTAAATTGTGTCAATACTTGCTCTCTTTTGAAATCTGTTAATTTTGCTGCACACTTATTTTTATAAGAAGTATTGACAAAGATAAAAGCATAAAAGTAATTCTAGAAAGTATAAATTATTATAGATAAAATTTCTTAATAGGAAAACATGTTCAGAGTATTTAGTATCTAGGAAATATTTAAAATCTCAAAGATTAAAAAAAACAGATTCCTCAAGAATGTCCATAAATTCAAAATTAACTGAACCAGCAGAAAGACAGCTGGTACTAACATGAGATGTGAAAAGTTTGCTCTATAGGAGTACCCTCATGACTAGAGGGAGATTAAGTAGATGTGATAGTCAAAACTCACACTCCAGGAAAAGTTACCATTTTTTCCAACAAGCTTTTAGATAATTTTGGGAAAAACAAACATGTGCACAATCACTAATATTGTTTACACATATCTTAAGCTATAATCTAGATTCAAGAACTGTAGGTACATCAGTGGTTCAAAGGCAAAGTCACAAGTCCTGATTTTCTCAGTGAGTTCCTAAACACATACATAGTTCAGGATTCACTTATATCTTGAACCATTTTTTCTCCTGTTCAATCTCCTCTTCCTCACAAACCTTCTTTTCCACCAATCAATAAAATATAATTGTTATTAATAAAGGAATAATATTATTTCCATTGTATCCTATATTTCTGGTCAGAGATCATTACTGGGATCTTAATATTTTGCACAAGTTCATGTTAATTAAAGTGTCAGTTAGCCACTTAGTTTCATTTACTGCTTATCTACTGTTAGGTGTTGGACAAATTCTTCCCATTTATCTCCTTAAAAATAATCACATAAAATAGCAAATTAGGTATAGTTGTTCATGTGTTTAGTGCCTCAACTTTCATCATCACCTAAGTTAAATAACAGGGGTATGTAAAACATATGCAAGAGGAATAGTAACAAAAACATCAGTCCTATTGTGTAAAACAAATGCAAGCTACTTAAAAAAGATAAAATTCATTTGATTTTGACCATATTCTGTGCATGTAATAAAACTTCAATAATCCATACATATTTCTAGATAGTAATTTACATATGTTTTTCTTCAGTATACTAAATAATACTAAAATATGTGTTTCTCCAGCCAGGAAAACATTTTGCTAGAAATTTGTTGTTTTGTTTTAATAAATTTTATTTCAAAACTTCCTCATGCTTTTGAATCAGTTCCTTCCCCCTAATTTCAAATACTTAGCAATATGTAAAATTGCGTGTTTGCAGGTTAGTTCATTTACTGCACTAAAAACAGGAATATTCTTCTCTAATTGATGAATCTATCTTTTTCACTAGAAAATCACATGTCCTAAGATATAAAAGATGTTCAGACACATAAGGCCAAGGACTCACCTTTCCAACCTCACCTGTGGGGTTCATCTGTCCCCTTGGGTATTGGTGAGAACAGCAGCAGTGTGAGCTCCTTCTGGCTCTGCTACAGACAGGATTCTAAGTGACTCCTATGATGCCTGCCATGTTATTAAGTGCCTCTGGTATTTCTTTCTTCAGATCACAACCTAGACCCACCAAAACAATGTGACTTTATTGTTCTAGTGTTTTATTTTATTTGACAAAAGTGATGCTATCTAAAACATCTTATTAGGGTCACAAACCTGATGATTTGAATTAATTAGTAAGGATGTTGTTCTGATTAGTTGTGATGACATAAAAATCTTTCAATAAAGATTAAAAAGCAGAGAATGAAGCTCCTGATAGACACATTGAAATAGTGAGCTACTCTGCCGTGAGGGACAGTATATGATCTCCTCTGAATTTCTTCCCTCTACCATGTTATGTTACTCTAAGATTTTTAAGTGTTTTTGTGAGTCATTACAATTCAAAGTAAAATAGTTCCTAGTCGTGTTTCTAGTAACTTGAACTTCCACATAATATTTAGATGGGTTTAAGAACACACATCTCTAAAATGGATATCTCAATTCCTTGTATTTAAACACAAAATAATTTTCCAGAAGGGCAAAGAATGGGAAAAAATCACAGTAACATGACATTTTCTAGAACCTCAAGAAGTTGTGTATTTCTACTCCATTTTTAATTTACTGAAAATTTAATTCAAATATTTGCAAGTTGCCTGAGAACCATGTTTTATATTTTATTGCTTTGGGAGGCCTGATGCACATGGCCATGCTTACAAAACTATCCTTCTATTTTTGATATAACAGGATCTTTGTGACCTGGATATCAGCATTGGGGAAAGGCCACCCCAGCATGATTGCAGCTCAAGGAATCTACAGGCCTACTGTCAGGTCCCAAAGAAACTCAGGACAAATGAACAACTATAGCTCCTATTTAACATGCTAAAATGTACACCAGCATTCAGACTCTCTGTATACCATAAGTACTTGTTACAGACTGCTGGATCCTCTCAGCATTTCTCACCACTGTCCCTTGTCCTCTATTCTAAACCTTTCCAGATCCTGAAATTCACTTCCCTTTCTCTGGCTTCTAGTTTATACAAAAACCTGCCATTTCAGTCATGAATTTTTTTTTGTCCTCCTAGTTCTTTCTCTTGGTCCCCTTTCTTGGCTCCTCTAGTTGGCATATAATGAAAACTTAAAGTCAGATATTGGGGAAATTCTGGAATATAAGAAAGAGGAAACTTACCACAACCAATTCTCACCCAGCCAACTTCTTAGGCCAAACAGGGTAAAAACTCTTTTTCAAGGGTCCTCAGCTTGGCTGGCTGCTTCTACAGAACACATCAATTTCTGCCTTCTCTTGTCTCATATATCTTTCCCTCCCAGCTATTTTATTTCCTGGTTCAATTCTCTTTCCTAATCTTAGACTTAAGAATTAAAGGTACAAGCTACTACTGCTTAGCTGTTACCTTTAACCCACATTAATCCAGAAAGAGCTCAGTCTTCTGAGTGATAGGATTAAAGGCATGGGTTACCACTTGGTCATCCTGAGTCACCACTCTCTGACTTTTATGGCTTGACTGTTGGTGATTCTGTTCTCTGATATTCCAGGTTGACTTTATTAAATATATAGCATATCACCACATATACCCTTTGTGTCAAATATAAAATTGAAGATTATAATTAAAATAAGAAAATGTATATACATAGGTGCAATAACAATATACAATATAGAGAAGCAATAATTATATGAGTTATGTTCAATCCATTAATAATCGCTAAATTCAAAGGATATATTCCATTATATATCCTATTTTGGTGAATCCAAAGTATTGTACCTAATTCACATTCTATCTAACTTGTACTATTAACTGAAAATAATCTTTTGATGTCTCTCAAAGTTATACACTTTAATCTTTGGTACCCACTCTTTGTCCCTTAATCTCCTCTTCCTCTTTCCCCATCTCTCTCTCCTCTCATGACCTGGTTAAATCTGCTGACCATGTTCAATCTATTATTTTTCTTCTGGACTCTTCCAGATAGCTCTAGCTCTACTTTCTCTCATATCTACAATAAAAAACTTTCTCAGCCACACCTTTGAGCTGCCATGTCCTCATTTCCTTCAATTGCACTTTCCTGATCATCATGTAGATGGATCCACTGGAGGGTCTTTCTGCCCTTAGTCGCAGCTTAACACTCATAAAAAATCAGGCATTTTCCTTACTGAGACATTATTGAGAGCATTTTATGAGCCACAGAAAGAAAGAAACAGTTACATAGTAATGGCATTCTCTCATGATATAAAGGCTGTACAGATGTCCCACTCTCATAGCCTAAGGCCATTCCAGGACAGGAAGCTATGTATTTGCTACAAAAAAAAATGAGATTTTTCAAAATTAGCTGCATGGGTCCTTAGGAATCATAGAGACACTTCACATTTTAAGCTAGGAACAGAGACTTGGGCATACTACAACATTCTGAGGTAGGAACATCTAGCATCACTTCAAATTTACTCAGACCTTTCATTTGGTTAATGCATTTTACTATCCCTAGATATGATGTCATTTAAACAGAAGTCTGCAGATCTTAGAAATTTATAAAAACAGAGATGAAGGAGCACAGGATTTAAACAGACATATGTCACAATCCTATTTGAATTTTAGTAAAATACCTAGGTGGCCTTGTGAAATACCGATCAGAAGTACATTACATGACTGTAGGGGATTGTGTTGTTTCATGGTAAATAATTGTCCCACCCACTGGTTTAATAAAAAGCACTGATTGGCCAAAGGCAGGCAGGAAGAATGGGCAGGGCTACCAGACTAAGAAAACTCTGAGAACAAGAAGCACAGAGCAGAATGCCAGAGAGAACGCCAGAGAGAAGCCAGAAGAAGCAGAGGACACCTATGCTGTTGTGAGAAAAGGTACCCAGCCACATGGCTGAACAAGAAACATGGTTTAGATGAAGGGTAGAGAGCTAGCAAGTTATATGCCTGGGCCTTAGGCCAATCAGCCAAAAACTATTGAAAACATCTGTGTGTCTCTGGGACTGTGTGACTGCAGGACTGCAGGCCTGCGGGACTGAGGGTCTGCGTGTCTGCGGGTCTGCTGGTGTGCAGGCCTAAACCTGAAGGCAAGGCCCAAAAGTCAAGGCCAGAAACCTCTTACTACAAATGGCAGCCCAATGTGGGGCAAATATACCCACATAAAGGCATAGAATGCTTAAAGAATGTTCTAGAGCACAAAGCAGCTTCTGAGTTGTGTCTCGCACATGAGCCGTGGTACAGAGATGACCTGGTGAGGCATGTGGTCTTGAGCTACAATGGCGGGCTTTTGGAGTGCAGCTTAAGGTGTAAAATGGCTGGTTCCTGAAGTTTCACAGGAGCCTCAATTAAAGCAAAAAGTTATAAATGATGTATTTAAGGTTTCTGTTGATAAGGACAAAAAGAGAACAGAGTCAAAGATGGCTTCTTAGCATCAATGTTTTCTTGGATCAGCTCTATTTGCTTGAGGCAAACTGAGGCTTAACTTTTTGAAGAGAAGCTTCCTGATTCAGCCATAGAGGCAAAATACTTGTGAGTTTTTTAAAGAGGCCCTGCTGCCTAATACTTGAAATGGAGTTAATGAGAAGCAGATGGCAAAGCTTTACTCGGTGATTATATGGACCCTAAAATTCCAAGAGTACCTGGGTTAAAAAGATAAATTCTATGAAATTAGACTAGGAGCTGGGTGGAGCCATCTGCCCATCCTACCAACCTTGAGCTTTGGCAGATTAAAGGTGTGTTCAGAAATTGAAAGAAATAGAAGAATACTTGGCTGATTAAAGGTGTGGTCAGAAACAGAAAGAAATACAAGAATCTGGGTGGAGTTAATTACCCTAGCCTAGCAAAGGTGTGGTCAGAGACAGAAAAAGTTAAGAAATAAATATACAGTAAAGACAGTATTTTGTAAAATGTCTAAGTGGTTTAGAGTATGTTGAAAATAGAGATACATAGGCTTAGAGAAAGAAAAGAAAAGGTAGAGAAAGCCTTTTAAAAAGAAATAGAGTAAAAAATAAATAAATAAAAAATAAGCCACGTAAAGATGGAAAATACAAAGAATGTCTGGATAAAGACTTGTGCATAATCCTACATTTTTCTTTGGATTCCCATGAGACTGCCAGCGCCCCCATTCAGCAGGAAGTAGCCTAGAGAACAATGCCCACATTCCCAAAACATGGACTATGGATGTTCATGTTTACTTACAGTGTTGTTTATAAGTTGCAATAGATAAGAGGGGAGAAGAATATTAGATTTAGAGTTCTTTTTGTTTTAAGAAGAGAAAAAGGGATGTGTAGGGGATTGTGTTGTTTCATGGTAAATAATTGTCCCACCCACTGGTTTAATAAAAAGCGCTGATTGACCAAAGGCAGGCTGGAAGTATGGGAAGGGCTACCAGACTAAAAAACTCTGAGAATAGGAAGCACAGAGCAGAATGCCAGAGAGAACGCCAGAGAGAAGCCGGAAGAAGCAGAGGACAACTATGCTGCTCTAAAGAAAGGTACTGAGCCCCATGGCTGAACAGGAAGAATCATGGTTTAGATGAAGGGTAGAGAGCTAGCAAATTATATGCCTGGGCCTGAGACCAATCAACCTAAAACTATCCTATGCATCTGTGTGTCTCTGTGGGTCTGCTGGTCTGAGGGTCAGTGGGTTTGTGGGCCTAAACCTTGAGGTTAGGCCTGAAAGTTCAGGCCAGAAACCTCATACTACATGTGACTATTACATAAAGCCATTCATACAGTTGGGATAATCCCATCCAGACAGAAACTGAGCAAAGCTGATGGAAAGGTGGAGTCTACTGATTAAAGGAAAATGGGAAAAATATCTGAAAATGCAAGCTAAATGTAAGAAATGCTGAGCTAAACACCCAGGAAAACAGTGCTTAAGACAGTGGGTGACAGTATCAGCAAACTGCTTAGACAAACTATAAATGGAGTATAGGCTGCATAGCTTTTAGTAACTAATGTGTCAATGCGTATTTATAATTTATACATATAATGTGTGTATAGTATGCACATGAAGAAATGTGAGCAAGTGCAGTGGGATTCAGGTGTCAGTTGATAAGGTCCTAAGATGCTTATCCAGGGTCCCGAGCTCCTGGAGGGGGTATGGCCAACCTGGAGGGGGTGTGGCCAACCTGGAGGGGGTATGGCCAACCCCATTGATAAGGGGCTGTTGGAACACGAGGAGCTCTCTTCCTGGTTCCTGGCTGTTGGAGAGACCAGATTGAAATCCATTGTCTGTCCATCGCTTGTCCATCGCTCAGATACTCCAGTCCCTGTTCAGGTGCTATCACTTGTATCGTGAGTGTTGATTTATATTCTAATAAATATTAATTTTGGACTAGTGCCTTGTAAGTAAAACTCTGCCTACAAGCAAGAATCATCTTATGATAGGCCGCTTGTCTCAATATCAGCAATAATTATTGTTACTCATAACTAGTTCTTGTCTTAGAAACCATGCAAAAAATATAACTCATTGTCTGGTTTCATTTCTGTTGTGATAAAGCACTGAACAAGATGAAATCTGGAGGTAAAGGGGTTCCAGGTTCTACTCTATCATGTCAGGTAAGCCAGAGCAGAAACTCAAGCAGCCAGTGTCAGCACAGCCACAATCAAGAGCAGTGACAAGCACAGATACCAGTGCTCCCTGTTTGCTTGATCTCAGTTGTTAGCTTCACTCATAGACAGTTCAGGGCTCAGTGTAGAAAATGGTGAAATAAAGAGCCACTTAGATCAGCTAATAATCAAAATAATACTCATTGACCGGCCCATACACTAGTCTGCTCTTGATAATATCTCAGTTTATTTTCACAATTTGATTTTTAAAACTATCGCACACACACATTAACTGATGTTGTTTGAGACAGGGCTTTAACATGCAGACCTCAAGTGCTTTACGATGCCTGTCCTCAAGTGCTGGATTACATGTATAAGCCATCTCAACTGGCTATAATTATTATTATTATTATTATCATTATCATTATATTACTTGAGTGCTGATACAAAATATATCTAAATGAGTTCTGTCTACATTTCCATTTCTATTTCAACCACCATGTTCAGAGCTACTCAGAAAGTCCGAAGGGATTTTGGCCATCTCCTACAACTTTCACCTTCCAGTGCTCTTAGAATCTCATTGTAGTCATGGTGGGAGAGGTCACCTCAGATTTTACTTTTACTTTCACTAGGAACTCTTTGCTGATGGTGCCTTTATTGCCAACTAAACAACTGCATGTATGCATACATTCCCTGTCACTGCTGCCATGCAAGTTCTTGAATGAGTGTTCAGACGTGTTCATTTGGATATAATTTGAACAGTTCCATATACCACATTTTATATTCACAGCAAGTGCTTATTGAGAAGGACCATGCTAGTGAACTATAAGATGCCCACACTTCACACACTGGAAGCCTGAAGGCAGAATCTTATATGAGGAACTTCCAGTGAAGCAGCAGTGATTTTAATTGCTCTACAACATGATTCCAACTGATTTACCAGACATCCTACTGAGACAGTACAACCAGGAGCTCCAATTTGTGTCAGAGAAGGTTAAAATGTTACCTTTTCCCAAGTGAACTTAACCATGGGAGAGCTGAGTGGTTACCATGGCAACAGAGGTGACATACTAAAGGAGCTGACAGCTTTTAGTAGAGACTATAGAGGGGCTAGTTCTCCTATCAGGTGAAGAGAAACAGTCCCCAAGAACAACTTACTTTTTTTTTTTTTTTACCTTTGGACTCAAGGCTCTGACATCAGAAACTATTTAGATCTGCTGTGTGAAGCACAAATTTCTGCCCTAGCAAACTCAGTCCACACAGACTTTCTCTGCAGAAGATGTTATTTCTTCTTAGGCCATCACTCTCCCACCAGGAAAGAAGGCAGGATTTCAGTCCCTCACATCTTACATTGCAGGAGATGTGGACTTATGTTGCCCAGTTGTAGCCGCATAGGCCAACTGTGGTGGTGCACACTGGTTATCCAGTCATATGGGATGTAGAGTCAAGAAGAACAAAATCTTATTTCACGCTTTGGCTACACAGCTAATTTGAGAATACCTTGGGCTACTTTAGTTAGACCCTATCTCAAAACTCAATCAGGCAGGTTATCAATATAACTAATAAACTAATAAAATAAAAAACCCTTACCATGAATCCCTGCCTGTCTCTCCCACTGACACTCTCTGAGGTCAGATGCTTTTGCATTTGCAAGTAGTTTGAGATGAACAGGGACAAAAATTGGATATATTGTTTCACAGGAATCTGGCATAGGAAATTCAGATGTGCAGAGCTGGGCTGAAACTCTCCTTATCAGAATAAGTCTGCCATTGTGGAGACAGGAAAACAGAAATGGACTCCTCAGAAATGAGTGAAGGAAAAGTAATGAGATACAGAACCTTCTGGCCCTATCCCTGCACAAGTGCACATTGATGTTTGCAGTCTTCCTATAATTCAGTATGAAAGTACTCTATTCCTGTATTCCTATATGCCATCTTTTGACTAACCTGTGTCCATATCTCTCAAGTGTGGGCACTGTATTGTTATTGCTCTCACTTTTGTAGAGATTCTATCTTATACATTGATCTATAAAATTACATTTAAGGACTTTAACATTTCTGATGTAGGGCATTTCAATATATAACTATTCTTGGATTAGTTTTGATAAATATTTGTACAGCATTGATAGCTAATTCATACAGGTTTCTCAAAAGATAATTCTTTCTTCATGACAGAAAATGCCCATACTAACAGAATAGTGAATCCCTTGTGAGTGACACACCATTTCCAGTATTTTAAGTTTTCTACCCTGACAAGCATATTATTGTGTTACTTACAGTAATCTTTATAATTGATTGTCAGGACCAACTCACTGTTTAGATTTGATTTTATGTACAAATTTCTCAGTCTTTAATTGCCATGAAATCTAATCTCCTGGGACCTTATCTGAGATTGTTATGTAAAGCTGTGGGCTATTGGCTTTAAAGTTAAGTTTTCTATTCTGTAGGTGGTTCAGCCCTCCATTCATTGATCTGTTCTACATTTTTCCCTCAATTTTGTCTTTTCAATGTAGTTACTTTATTTTTCTACATGTTTTTCAGTTGTATAAAAGTAAAAGACCCAGTCTGTGATATTTTATACTGTGCATGTCTTTTTTTTGTTTATATCAAATAAAAGTATTTTGATGAGACCTTATTATAAACTATCTTACTAATTTTTTATTTTTATTTTTTTTGAAGCAGCTTCACTATGGTGAAATTTAGGTATCAGCTGGATAAGGTCCGAAGATGTTTATTTAGGGTCCGGGCTTCTTTTGAAGGTGGAGTGGCCAACCCCATTTATAAAAGGCTGCTGAAATCATTTATTTATTTATTTATTTATTTATTTATTTATTTATTCATTCATTCATTCATTCATTCATTCATTCATTTTGTTCTCTGACCAGGAATCAAACCTGAGCCGTTATGGTGAGAGCACAAAATCTTAACCACTAGACCAAGCCAAAAGCCCAAAGGAGCAACATGTAAGGAATACAGGTGAGCAGACAGATTAATAGTAACGGGTTGAATTAAGATGTAAGAACAAGCTAGCAATGTGCCTGAGCCACAGGCCAAACAGCATCAACTTAATATAAGTGTCTGAATCATTTTTGGGTCCTGAGCAGCGACAGGAGGCTAAGGAGTCAGGGGCTGCAGGTCTGTGGGTCTTGACCTCTGGCCTCCCCGGGACCAAGAAACCTAATTACAGCACTTCATGACCAGTAGCTTTAGTGCCCAGCATTATTTCCCCCCTTCTCTGTTTTTCTTTGTTTCCTAAGTAGACCTTGTGCTGAAGGCATTAGCATTTCACATTGCTTCTTACCTCTGTGCGGTTTACAATGGGCCAGAGTCTGCGGCTTCAGACAAGCATGTTGGGCTCTTCTGTTTCAATATTATTCAGAGTGTTAGTGAATGAAAGTGCTTGAAAGACGGATATTTTCTCACATTCAAATGCCGAAAGTTTATAATCAGAAAGGTTAGTTATTCACTAACTCTGCAAAATCCTGCTGAAATAATCTTGTTTCTTTAAAGTGACAGTCTAAATTGCATTAGTTAATATGAGGACAAGCTGTGTTTCTGTACTTGCAATGATATTTCCCTCACATTCAAGTCTGCTGAAAGTGTATCATCAGAAAGTTTAGTTTATTCACATGCCCGTCTGTTAACACTGTATACACATTAGCTGGTAGTTCCTTGTTCAGGTGGAGTGTTTTTCCACTCTGTATTCTCTCAAGGTTCCCTGTTTTGCACTTGTAATATTACATGTAGACTTTTTATCTGTATGATTGTGTTTATTCACTGTTATGAATCTGTGTATTAATACTTTCTTCTAGTTTTAGAAAATTTGAAGATCAGATTGTACTTAGTTTTCCTTCTTTGCCTTTGTTTCTCTATGAAACATAAATTTCACATGCTTTAACATTGTTGGAATAACTCAAACGTCCTGTAGAATATTTCATTCTGAAATACTTGCTACACTTGCTAGATTATATGCTGCTCATTTTCTTTCTAATATTAGTAATCTTTAGCTTCTTATATCTTTGTAATTTTTCAGAAAATGATTTATCACTGAATCTTTACAGTCCTAGTGTTTAGGTTTTCTGTTTTGATTTTGTTTGTTTGTTTGTTTTGCTTTCTCCATAGTCCTGTAATAACCAGGGTTTCTCATTTCAGAATAATAAGTTGTTTAATTTCTAAAAATGTCTGTTAAAAGTTTCTATTTACAACTTAGACTGAAAGTCAACCCATGTTTCTTGGCTCACTCCTTATTAGTGAATGATAAATAACTCTATTAATTGTAGCTAATTTCTCAATGTTGTCAATAACTCAAGTTCAAACTGATATAGACCCTGAGGCTATAGAAATAAATTACATGTCTCCTGTGTTGCTAAACACATTGCTGAGTTTTCCTTCTCTCCTCAGAGGTTTGTTTGGAGAAGCCCACTCCTCTTCACACAGAATCAGTGATGCTTAGGAGGTGAGCAGGCACCATTGTTCACCCTCAATACACTTCAAACAGGTTTTTTTTTTTTTTTTTCTGTTTCCCTCAGCTTTGTGGCTTTGGGAGTACTCTGGTTACTTTGAGAAGGGACTTCAGAACTGATTGTAGTTTACTATTTTTTTTTTTTTGTGACACCTCCTGCTACAAAGTACTTCATGCTCTTGGTTATGTTTTGTAGTAAAGTGTGGATTAAAACACTAGATCTGGCTTCTTCATACCTGTATAGAAATATACTAATTTAGGATTTTCAGTCTGTCAAGAACTAGATTAGGAGTCTTCAATATTAATTTAATTTCATGTTAATTTTAATGGTAGTGATATATTTCCACTACTTTTCCTTCTTGGGTGGATTATTTTAGGCTTTAATAGAAAGCCTTAACTATTTATAGCCAACCCTATTTAAATAAAATACCATAAATGAACTCCAAGTTTTGTTCTTTCTACGAAGAGTAATCAAAGAACCTGCATTTTTCTCTGATTTAGTTTAAGATTTATGCTTAGCTTCTCAGTCTCTCAGGAACCAGTTATTTTTTTCCCTTGGTTGGAAAAATACATAAGCAGGAAACATTTTTTCCACACCTGATCATTTTGAATGGCTTCAAGTCTGCTTGGAAATAACAGCCATATAAATCTTCTTATCCTCTTATGTCTCCAAACATAATTTTTACTGCTATTCAAGCCTGAATAGCTGTTCTTAGTGAATAAATAGTTCAAGGAAAATTATTACGTTGATTCCAAATCTATTATCATGTACTTCTAAATAACTTTGGATCAATCTAATTCTATGGAGACATAATTACTGCAACTTAATGGGCTGTTGATTTTAAAAGGCTAGAGCACATATCATTTTAATAACCATGTATTTCTGGTACCAAATTTATATATTAATTACCAAAAGTTGGTCTGTTATTGATAACAATATTTGATATGTTAATATGAGACTAAGAGAATATATATAACAAATGTTGCTTTAGAGAGAATAATAAATATCTCTGATTAAGCCACACAGAGAGAGAGCCAAAAGGTTCTCAATCCCATCTGGACCTTCAGGCAGTCTGGACAAATTTCTTCTTGTTGCTAGAATAAAGGAAACTCAGGGCCAGATCTCTTAGATCTCAGAGATATTAGAGAGAGTAAACACCACAGTTAGATCTCACCCAGCTGTCTTCCAGCTTCCTCAGCCTCCTTGTTTCTCTTGACTTCCTCTCCTTCTGTCTTTCTATGTCCACCTTAAATACTCTTGTGGTAAATTAAGGCGGGGCTTCACCACTGTCAGCCTGGGAGCCTGGATTCCTTCTGTAAACTAAAATGACCTTGAATTCAGTTTGGATCAAGGGCATAGGTCACCACTCCTGGGATACTCCCTGTGTTGAGATTAAAGGTGAGAATCACCACTCTCTGATCCTCCTAGACTGACTATGATTAGATCCCTCTGATATCTCTGAAACTTTTGGGGCTTTTATTAATGAAGTACACAATTCTGACAGTGGGAGGACTGCCTCGATGGATATGAACAGGGAGGTTGCATTCCCATTATTGACATAATGCTGTATGTTGTAACTAATTTCTAAAGAACCAAGGACAGTGTTCCACCCATGGTCCTAGAGCTACTTATGAAATAATTACTCAGAGACTTATATTAATTACAAACTGTTGTTCTGTAGCTCAGGGGTTCTTGTTACATAGCTCTTTCATCTGGAACTAACCCATTTCTATTAACCTGTGCTTCACCACATGTCTCATAGCTTATCTGTGCTCCATTACATCTTGCTATCTTGCTCCCCTGGTAGCTTGCAGTGTCTGTTCCAATAGCTTTTCTTCTCCCTCTATCTCTCTTGGATTTCCCAACTGGAAGTCTCCAGTCCTGCCATAGGCCAGACAGCTCTTTTTTTTTTTTTTTAATTAACTCTTGGTAGTAACACATAATCAGAGCATATAGAAAGACCATCCCACAGCATGCATATATATATATATATATATATATATATACATACATACACATACATACATATGTGTGTGTGTGTGTGTGTGTGTGTGTGTGTGTGTGAACATGGATTTGAGTCCAATCCCATGAATTTCTTGGGATTAATTTTCTAACTGATCATATAACAGGTACCCCACTCAATACTAGAGTAAGCACTAGAGAAACAAAGTATTAAAAGAGTGAGTTCAAGGCAGAAGATGAGATACCATAGATTGTCTAGTTAACTCAATCTCAGAGAGGACCAGGGAAGGTGTGAGCTCAAGTAACTGTTAGGAGGCAGTTTCCAGAAAAACAGGGAGATAGTAATCTGGGAATGAGATAACACCTTAGCTGTGTCTATAAAGGACACATGTAGAGGTATTATGTTATTTCATGGTAAGTAACTGTCCCACCCACTGGTTTAATAAAAAGCACTGATTGGCCAAAGGCAGGCAGGAAGTGTGGGCAGGGCCACCAGACTAAAAACTCCGAGAACAGGAAGCACAGAGCAGAATACCAGAGAGAATGCCAGAGAGAAGCCAGAAGCAGAGGACAATCATGCTGCTGTGAGAAAGGTACCGAGCCGAATGGCTGAACAGGAAGAATCATGGGTTAGATGAAGGGTAGAGAGGTAGCAAGTGATATGCCTGGACCTGAGGCTGATCAGGCCAAAACAATTGTGATCATGTGTGTCTCTGAGGGTCTGCTGGTCTGTGGGCCTAGACCTTAAGGTTAGGCCCGAAAGTCCAGGCCCGAAACCTCCTACTACAGACACATAATAGAAGGACTGAAGAACATTAATAGTTTGGGAAGGAAAGGGACATGAACACATTCAATTAGATCCATACTTCACTCATAACAACAAAAAGAAATTGAGATCTCAAAGTGGGGTGGAGACTATCAGGTCTTGAGTAGTCACAAATCTGATTTAAATCAATTCAAGAAACAAAAATTAAAAGATTAAATCACAATTGGAAGATCCTAAATTTTTTCTAAACATAGTCATCATGCATCAGAATGGTTTTATTGGAAATATTTTGTATAATAGCCTTACTTTTGTTTGCTTTTTTTTTTTTTTTTTTTGCCAGTTTCTTGATTTGTAGCCGGTGATAGCTTAAACTCATAATTCTTCTGATTTAGCCTCCTCAATGTTAGAATTACTGGCTTGTACTACCATACCCACAGGATCATATCCATAGTAACAATATTTAAATTAGTATAGGAAGCATTTAGAGACGATTTGGGGGAGCTGTGAGTTTCACTGTGCTTGAAAAGTAGCCAACAGTTGATATTTTTGTGTGTTCCACTGGTCTCAAAGATGTGACACCTTGATTCTGGCTTTCTTTTGGAATATCCCAGATGTGTAGTAAAAGTAACTAAAGAAAAATGGTCTTGAAAGCTCTTAGCAAAGAAAAGAAGAGAAGCCAGGGTCTTTATCAATGTCTTTTTATTGAGATAATATGCAATGTTCTCTCTGTCATGAAGTATTCTACTGATTTAATGACAGTTAATATGCACTGATCAATAACTGTCAATCTATAAACTACTAGAAGGAAAGTTACACTAAAAATGTAATAAAGGCTAAATATTGAAGCAAGCTGAACAGCATAATCCAAACAGTGTAGGCAAACAATAGCTTGTAAAATTATATAGGGAGGGAATATGCCATAGTTATCTCAAGTGATAATTCCTAAATTATTGTATTTATCTTCATTATAGTTTCTGGGCTATGCCTGGTGTTTCTAAGCAACTGTGGTTTTTACTTCACACCTGCCTCATTACAGCCTTAGAAATCATAAAATGGCCTCCTATAGCTGATTGACAGCAGGTTTTACTGATTATAACATTCTGGTGCATAATGTAGATATAGTGAATATATTTTCTTGGATAGATTTTGTTTGCTGATTTTACAGTTTATTTTTTCTTGGTTCCTTACTGGATGTCTCCAAGAGACTTACCCATCCAATTCATCCACCAGCTGACCTTAGAATCCATGGCTTCTAGGGCAAAATATGCCTTCCAGATCCTCAGAGACTGATGCATTCCCTCAGGCAGTGAAACATTCTGGCCACTTTTGTTTCTCTGGAAGGTCAAGGAAGCATAAAGACTTGACAGGACAATTGGTCTTAGACAGTAATATTTTGCACCCTGGCTGGCTTGCATATTTTACTTTACCCTAGCAACTACAATTGTAATATTCCTGGCAATTGTATTCTGTTTCTGATAAAGATATAAAAAGTCTGATTTTCTGGAAGCTTCTCCATTTGTTGTTTCCTTGGGATTTATTTCCCAGGAACTTTTAGCAGAGTTATTGATTATTTATTGGGCATGATTTCCCATATACATCTGGGGGCATACTGATAACTTCCCCTAGCTATGTTTGAAAATAGTCACACAGACAAGATCTCTTTTCTCATATATCAGGTCTTTGTTTCTTTGCACAGAACAGACTCAGTGTCTGTTTCCCTGCAATTAACTTTACTAGTAGACACCTAGACAGAGTCAGCCCTCAGACAAAGTATTTCACTTGAAACATTGCCAAAACATCCAAGGACAGCTGCATCTAGATGAAACACTGGTGTTCCCTAAGCTCACACCCCTACAGATAAGAGAAGTATCTGGAGCTAATACCACTAATCTTATGCTTTTAATTCCGTATACTTACTTGCACCTGGGCTCAATAATACAAAATCCTATCTTAAAGATTTATTTTTTGATATAAGAAAAAAGTTAATCAACCAACTCCTAGTTGCAGATATAAAAACAAACATTTATTCTGAAGTGCTGCATCACAAGGCCAGACCAGCTAAAAGGTGACAGGTCTCATTTCTTGTGTATATTGAGCCTTATCCTTACTTTGTCCCAGTATAAAAGATTCCCTTAATTTCCTAGGGAACATGCTACAACAGAACAGAAGACACACACACATCTTTCTTCATTGCTTACTCAGGTCACCTGGCAACCAAAGGCACTCACCCCACCCATCAGAAAAGTGACTCTTAGGATACGTTATGGAAATAACACAGTAGTTAACTTTGTTCATGGTATTTTACTGATCAATTAACTTTTAACCTTATGCCTGGCCTCATTTGGACATGTAGTTGGAGCACATGATTTTCTCCATTTAGAGTGCTTTGTTGATTTAATCTTTAGTTGACCCCCACCAAAAAATCCTTGACTACACATTCTTATTTTGTGTCATAAAAATCAAACATGCCAGTTACTGCCTGAGTGTGAGTCTTATCACCCTCTTTATGACACTGAGAAATTCAAGCCCCAGATTGCTTTGCCTTGAATAGCTTCCTACATGAGAATATAAGCCTATACCTTCACTGTTGTGTCTGTAATGCCAGTAAGAATCATGTCAATAATGATGAAGCAAAGAATATAGTTTGAGCATGCTTTTTGAGATCTCTTATACTACTCACTAGTAGAAGTGTATCTCTTGGATTTTTAGAGAATGCTTTATTGTAGCTGCTTCCCCCTAGGTTTTGTTACTTATTTCTCTAAATAAAATTGACACAGCCTCAGTTGTACTGCTGCTCCTTTAACCTGATCTGATTTTATTCCTAGAAGCTATATCAGGTGACTTTTTCCCAGATACTTACATTCACTAGGTTTCATGTAAAATGTAGTCATCACAGTAAAATATATTTATATTCACATAAAATAAAATGCCTAGTCATTAAGATCTTTTACTATTCTAAAATAGAACTTAGTTTTGCTAGGAAGATACACAATTCTAATCTCAAGGAATATTATGTCCTCTTCAGGCCTCTGAAATCACAGGGCACACATTTTATCAGACTTAGAATCACTTAGAAGAATTGTCTCTGGGTATGCTTGGGAGGGGTAATATAAATAGGTTAGTCTCTGTCTAGCATGCTTGGTCAGGGTTACCTAAAGTAGCTTGGTCCCTGACATGCTTGAGAGAAATTATCTAAATAGGTTAGTCTCTAGCTTGCTTGCAATGAGTTATGTTGATTAGGTTAACAGAGGTGGAAAGACCCACCTGTAATATAGGTTCATGTGATATTTTCCTTGATTACCACTGTAGTATGAGGTTTCTGGCCCGGACTTTTGGACCTAGCCTCAAGGTTTAGGACCCACAGACCTGCATACGCTCAGAGACACACAGATGCTTATAATAGTTTTAGGAAGATTGATTAAGGCCCAGGCATATAACTTGCTAGCTCTCTACCTTTAATCTAACCCATTGCTCTTATCCTATTCAGCCATGCAACTCGGTACCTTTTCTTAGAGCAGCATAGTTGTCCTCTGCTTCTTCCGGCTTCTCTCTGGCATTCTCTCTGGCATTCTGCTCTGTGCTTCCTGTTCTCAGAGTTTCTTAGTCTGGTAGCTCCGCCCACTCTTCCTGCCTGCCTTTGGCCAATCAGCGCTTTTTATTAAACCAGTGGGTGGGATAATTATTTACAATGAAACAAAACAATCTCCCATACAGCTCCATTCATGGGTCCTTGGCCAATAAAACATGGACACTGATCTGCCCAACAGCATCGATTTCTTTCTGCTTCTTGATTTTGAAGGCAATATGAAGATCTTCTATGTCAAAATCTCCTGTCACCATGACTTCCCTGCTGGAAACTTCCTCTGAGCCAGAATAATATTGACTTTCCTTATTTGCTTTAAGTTGGATATTTTATCTCAGTGATGAGGTAGGAAATTATGCAGTTGGTGTGACAGAAGGCCTCTCTGTCTCTCAGCAATGGGTATATCCCCAGTGCTGCCACAGGTAGCTCAAGCTCGAATGCCAGCTCTCACACTTGTACTGCTCCAGAAAGTGGCCTTATTAAACACTTTCCAAAGTTTATAAGTATAATACACCGTCCATAGAATGGTCATGTAAGGAGTTGCTATCATTATTAACTTTGAAACACTGTATATGGTAAAGATTAACACTGAAATTCTAGATGGATTACATTACAGTTCCTGTATCTCCATCTGGCAGGCCTGGGTGAGTGCCATTCTATTTTCTGTTTAAATTAATGAGGCTCTTTTTACTTCACCTTCTAAATATTATGTTTTTATGACTGGCTCTTTGTAAGAACCCGAAGTTTTATTCACATTACCTGTCTTTTTTAAGGGCTGAGCATTATCTCTTTGCTTTCTCCAGGCACCAAATCTATTTATGAAGGTATCTGTTAATAATCTCTTTGGTTAGTTTTATTTTATGTGAATTAATTGTTTGACATGGTAATTCACATTCTTAGTGGTCATAAAACCCCTGCAGAATTTAGAAAACACCAACTGTCTCTTGGGCATCTTCAATCCATCTACATCATTTATAGAATTTAGAATGTCCTTCAATACATTTGTAGAAGCTTTTCTTTCTCAAAGCCTCCTTCAGTACATTCTTTGATCTTCATTCTCTGTAACAGCTTCAATCTCTCCTTCTCTGTCTGTGTTTAAGCTGCTGAGGGAAATGGAAAGCTATGGGGCTAAACATAGTTTTTTGTGTTACTTACACAAAGGCTTCCAAATCCTGTCCTTCCTGAAGGCTCATTTTTATCTATCTATTAATTCCCATATCTGTGTTCTATAGATTATGGAGATTTATACTTTAAACTGATGAGTACCCAGACAAACAAAACTGACTTTTAAATACATACTAGTTACACAGCATTAACTATAGCTATATATTTTTTAAATTTTCTTCATACCTTGATATTGTACAATGCCATGACATAAAATTGCATTCTCTCAAAAATATGCTTATGGTGATATATTGTATTTTTAATGAAAATAGTCTGATATATATATATATATATATATATATATAAGTATATATATAATATATATAACAGATTTACCTAAAGCCAAGCCATACAAGTATAAGTAGTGACCCAAGCCTTTAATGCTGTCAATTAGGAGGCAGAGATCTGTCTGGATATCTGTGAGTTCAAGGCCTAAAAGCCAAGCAGTGGTAGAATATACCTTTAAGCCTAGCTCTAGGAAAGTTGAATCAAGAAGTAAAATAGCTGTGTGAAGAGAGAAATATAAGGCAATAGAAGGCAGAAGCCAGTTCCCTTTTCCTGCTCAATCTATAAAAGTACTCCTGGAGATAGAACCTACCCTATTCAGCCTGAGGAGTTGGCTGGGTGGGAACTGGCTGTAATTTGCTCCCTGCCTCTGTGATATTTCAGCTTTTCCCCAATATCTGGCTCTAGGTTCTATTATAACAGAAAACATAGTCATGAAATATATGCTAAAGCACTTTATTCTAAAACCCATTCCTTCAGGCATACCATGCTTATTGAAATCTTGAAATTTCAAGAGTTGAAGTAACCCACAAGACTTCCAAAGACAAGACCTACTAGCAAACTTCACTCTTTTTCCACCTCACTTTTAATTGTATCCTACTGAATAAAAGTAGTCATGAAAGAGACATTAGAATATGAAGAAAACTGAAAATTGACTGGGAATTTATTTCATTGATGTGACCACCATGAGAATGTCACATGTACTGGAGTAGGATTTCTCCTGGATCATCTATTTTCAGCCATTTTTTTTCCTGTAAATTATACCTAACACCTCATCTGGAAGGATTCTAGGAGCCAAGGGAGTTGGGAACATCTGGGCAGAGTTTATAGGGATTGATAGAGACTTAAGTGACAATCACAAACCCTATATGGTTCTGAGATAGGTTCTTTACAAATACGTTATAGTTTTATAACTTGTATTCTTGTGGTGCTCCTACCAGTGGGAATGATGGGTGTTTATAACAAATTTGGCCATGCTTACAAGCCTTTTTTTTCCAACTGGGTCACCTCAACCAGCATTGATATGAGCGTTTATACTTAGCTTTATTGAGATTTATTATGCCATGTTCAGTTGATATGTCTGGAAAGCATGTTCTTGACAGGGGAATGGAAATGGAAGAGAAGTGGCAGCTAGGGAAGCTAAGCAAAGTGGAGGTAGGGCAAACTGAAAACAGGATGTAATATATATAAAGAATAAAAATAAAAAATAAAATAATGTCTCATATATGCTTTGTAAGTAACCCCTCAGCTATTCTCTGTAAATAAGGTTTTACCTATGCCTTGGTAAAGCATCCCTCATAGGCTCAATGATTCACCTAGTTGGACTTGCCTAAAATTGTTTTTTAAACATGTACTTGCTGCCTTAATTTGGAGAAAAAATATATTTTTTCACATCTCCCCAATGAATGCAATAAGATCCTATTTCAAATATGCAAAACCTGGGAAGTGGAACTTTTGTGGAGTTAATCTGGTCATGACTCTGGAGCACTGAGGAGATCATACCTTAATAAGAAAGCAACATACCCTCATCCTTATCCTCCTCTCCCTCCTCCTCCTTCTCCTCCTTCTTCCTCTCTCTCTCTCTCTTTCTCTCTCTCTCTCTCTCTCTCTCTCTCTCTCTCTCTCTCTCTCTCTCTCTCTCTCTCTCTCTCTGAATAATGCCTGACTGTGGGTCTTTGTATTTCTTCTCATGTGCTGCATAAGGAAGCTTCTTTGAAGATGACTGAAAAAAAGGTATCAATCTATGAACGTAGCAAATATCATTCAGAGTAATTTAATCATTGTATTATTACTTTTTAAAGAATAAGGTAATATTTGGTTCTTCCTTAGATCTCTGAGGTATATAATCTCTGTTTCTTTGTCACCCAAGCAGTGTCAGATATGAGTTCCTTGTCATAGTGGGATTTAAGTAAAATCAGGCATCACTGGGTTGGTGTTCAGAATCTTGAGGAGTGTGTTTTCATGTTAAAGACAGTATTACATATTGTGTTTGTGTTTCTGACAAATAAACTTGACTGGAGGTCAGAAGGCAAGATCTAACCACTGTTTAACCATAGAGGCCAGGCAGTGGTAAACACACCACTAATTTCAGCACTTGGGAGGCTCTTTTCTTTGACTCTGACATTCAGGAGGTATAGACAGGTATATAAAGCAGATGGAGACAGGATTTAGGCTCCCTTTGGTCTAAGTATTCAAAGAGGTAAGAAATCTCTATTGGCTGCTTCTCTGTTTTTCTGAATTTTTCAGCTTTCACCCAGTTATATGACTCATTGTTGTTATTATTATTATTTATAAGACTTATAATCAAGAAACAAGATCGGGGGCTTGGGGATTCTACATAGCCTTCATGACCAGTGATTTGTGTTTGTATTGTCTTCAGCTATAAAACCCTGATATCAGTTTGTGAAGAGCAACTTCTTGTCTTGACAAAAGCCTGGGCTTAAAATGAGTTCTACAAAATCAATAACTAGGGCCAAAAAAAGGGATTCAAAATAAGATCACTTGCTACTCTTGCAGGTTACTTGTGTTTCATTACAACTACATGGAATTCAAGTTACCAGAGATTTGGCTCCTCTTCAGGACCAAGAAGGCATCAGAAATGCTTATGTTGCTCAGATATACAGTCAAGAATCCACTAACAAGAAATAACTAACTACACAACAACGGGTTAATCTAAAGTACTGTGAAATATAACATTTTCTAGATATAGTAAATGTTCCTGAGACAAAAGGCAACTTCTTTGGCTAGCCTGCTCAATGTCTGGGGCCCTAGGTCATGCAAGCAAAGCAGTATATTCCTGGAGACAGGCTGTCCATGTGATTGACATATGTCCTGGGAATAGAAAGTCTTAGGTGAGACCTCAAGAAGTTTGGGAATCTTGAGATAAATGTACCAAGAATATTGGAAATCTTTGCACAGTTATACAATCTAAATGGAAATCAAAAATAATGAGTTAAATGGTGAAAGGAAAGGTGATTTGATCAGATTCAAAGTCTCTTAAATGAAGTTTTCTTTAAAGTATATCTAGCTAAATTAGGATAATATTGTTTTTAAAAATACAATGTTTAGAAAAAAGAACAACTTATGGAAATAAAATCCAGATATATTTGAGGTAAAAGAATTAGAAATATGGTTAGAGTAGAATGAATAGAATTAAAGAGTAAGAAATTCAGTCAGGAGAAGCTTCCCTCTGGGTAGACAGCTGAGTAAGAGGTGATTTGCATCCTGACCCCGAGGCCAAGCAGAGACCATGGTCTTCAAATCTCAACTCAGGAACATTACCCCCAACATCCCAACCACACCCAGCCACATTCTTAACCGAAAAAATCCAGGAGAGCTAACCAAAACCAATTCCTAGCAAAACAAATCTCTAGAGACATCCCAAAGGCCAAACCATGCCCAAACGGCAACCTACATCATCACCAATCTACAAATGGATACCCAGAATCTTCCCTCTCAGTCCACAGCCAACTAAGAGCTGACTAATAGCTGACTAATAGCTAAAACCCTACAAAGAACAATAACTGTTGCAAATGGAGACACACAGTTCCTTGACCTACAGCCAACTAAGAGCCAAATAAGAGTACCCCTGTAACTAATGGAAACACTCAGCCCCCAGGTTCAAAACTGACTAAGAGTCGAACAAAAATGAACCTAGAAAGGAATGTGCAGATGCCAGTACAAGAATACATATAACAATATAAAGAACAATAGTAACCCTCCAGAAGAAGCTGATGACTCCTCAACATCAAGATCTGAGCACAATAATGAAGAGGAAACAGAAGAAACCAACATAAATAACAGCTTTATGAATATAATAGAAGCTTTAAAAGAGGATGTAAAAAGTTCCTTTAAAGAAACAGAAGAAAATACAAACAAAAAAATTGGAAGAGATGAACAAATTCCTGAAAGAAAAATAGAGAAAAACAAAAAAGAAAAAAAAAGTGAAAGAAACATTCCAAGAATTAAAAATTAAAACAGAAGCAATAAGGAAGGCACGAACTGAGGCAAAGTTGGAAATAAAAATTCTGAAGAAATGAATGAGAAAATCAGAAACAAATGCAAGCATAATCAACAGAATGCAAGAGATGGAAGAGAGAATCTCTGGTGTGAAAGATTCAATAGTGGAAATAGAAATGTCAGTTAAAGAAAACACTAACCCCCCCCCCCCAAAAAAAGTCATAACACAAAATGTCCAAGAAATCTGGGATACCATGAAAAAACCAAACCTGGGAATAATTGGAATGGACAAAGAATATTAGCTCAAAGGCAAAGAAAATGTACTCAATAAAATCATAGTAGAAAACTTTCCCAATATAAAATAGGAAATGCCTATAAGGATACAAGAAACTTACAGAACAAAAAGTAGACTAAACACTCCACAAAATAAAATCTGCTTGCCACATAATAAACCACTAAACCTACAGAACAATCTAAAAATACTAAGAGCTTCAAAGGGAAAAGGCCAAATTTCCTATAAAGTCAGACCCATCAGAATAACACCAGACTATTTAATGGAAAAATGAAAGCAATAAGGTCCTGGTCAGATGTTATACAAACAGTAAAAGAACATGACTACAAACCCAGACTACTATACCCAGCAAAACTAACAATAGCCATAAGTGGAGTAAACAGATATTTCACACACACACACACACACACACACACACACAAAAAAAAAAAAATAATAATAATAATAATCTAAACAATAGCTATCTACATATCCAGTCCTACAGAAAACACTAGAGGGAAATCTCTAACCTAAGAAACCCAAGACACCACTGAAATCACAAACAATTGATAATTACACAGAAGAAAAACCCAAAGAAGGGAAATATACACAAACTACTACCAAAAATTAACAGGAAATAACAATCATTGGTTATTAATATCCCTTCATATCAATGGACTCAATTCACCTATAAAAAGACACACTCATACACGATAGATACAAAAACAGAAGTCATCCTTCTGCTGCTTACAAAAAACACACCTAAACATCAAAGAAAGACACAGGCTCAGAGTAAAGGGTTGGGAAAAGACCTACCAATCAAATGGTCCTGAGAAACAAGTTGGTGTAGTCATTCTAATATCTAACAAAATAGACTTCAAGCTAAAATCAATCAAAAGAGACCAGAATGGATATTACATATTCATCTCAAGAAAAATCCACCAAGATGAAGTCTCAATTCTGAATATTTATGCCCCCAACACAAGGGCACCTACTTACATAAAAGAAACACTACTAACGCTTAAACCTCATATCAAACCCCACACACTAATAGTGGGAGACTTCAGTGGAACTTTCTTTAAAATTGACTCCATCATAAAGCAAATATAAATAGATACAAAAGATTATAATAACTCCTTTTATTATATCAGACCACCATGTTCTAAATTTAGAGTTAAACAACAACAAAATCACAGAAAGCCTATAAACTCGTGGAAACTAAACATCTCTCAATTGAACTGCTTCTGGATCAAGAAAGAAGTTAAAAAAGAAATCAAAGACGTCCTAGAATTTAATGAAAATGAAACAATTACATACTCAAACTTATGGGACACAGTGTTAAGAGGAAAACTCATAGCACTAAATGCCTATATGAAAAACCTAGAGAAATCTCACACTAGAGAACTAAGAGCTCAGCTGAAGGTTCTAGAACAATTAGAAGCAAAATCACCTAGAAGGAGTAAATGGAAGGAAATAAACAAAGTTAGGGCTGAAATCACTAGATAGAAACAAAAGAGACCAAGACAAAGAATCAGTGAATCAAAGAGTTGGTACTGGGGATAGATAAATCTAAGAACAGAGAATATCCAAATTAACAGAATCAGAAATGAAAAGCAGGACGTATCAGAAACCCAGGAAATCCTGAGAATTATCAAGTCATACTATGAAAATACATATTCCACCAAAATGGAAACCCTAAAATAAATGGACAACTTTAGGGACAGGTACCACGTACCAAAATTAAATCAAGATCAGATTAAAGGCCTAACCAGTCCTATAACTCCAAAGAAAATTGAAGCTGTTATTAAAAGTCTCTGAAGTAAAAAATAAAAGAAAGAAAGAGAGAGGTAAATAAAGAAAGAAAGGAAAGAGAAAGAAAGAAAGGAAGGAAGGAAGGAAGGAAGGAAGGAAGGAAGGAAAGGAAGGAAGGAAGGAAGGAAAGGAAGGAAGGAAAGAAGAAAGAAAGAAAGAAAGAAAGAAAGAAAGAAAGAAAGAAAGAAAGAAAGAAAGAAAGAAAGAAAGAAAGAAAGAAAGAAAGAAAGAAAGAAAGGAAGAAAGAAGGAGCTCTCTGGACCAGATGGTTTCAGAATTCTACCAGACATTCAAAGAAGAAATAATACCAATACTCCTCAAACTGTTCCATAAAGTATAAACTGAAGGAACTTTGCCAAATTCTTTTTAAGAGGCCACAATCACCCTGATTCCAAAGCCACTCAAAGATACAGGAAAGAAAGAGAATTACAGACCCATATTGCCCATATACTTTGAGGCAAAAATACACAATAAAATAATGTCAAACCAAATCCAATAACATATCAAAGAAATTATCCACCACAATCAAGTAGGTTTCATCTCAAAGACGCAGGAATGGTTCAACATATGAAAACCTGTAAATGTCATCCATCATATAAACAAACTGAAAGGAAAAAAAACACACAATAATGTCATTAGATGCTGAAAAAGAGCCTTTGATAAAATGCAACACTCCTTCATGATAAAAGTCCTTGAGAGATCAGGAATACAGGAAAAATAACTAAATATAATAAATGTAATATACAGCAAGCCAACAGTCAACATCAAATTAAATGATGTAACATTCAAAGCAATCCCATTAAAATCAAGAACAAGACAAGGCTGTCCTCTCTCTTAATATCTACTCAATATAGTTCTGAAAGTTTTAGATAAAACAATATGAGAACAAAAGGAGATTAAGGGGATACAAATTGGAAAGGAAAAAGTCAAACTATCTCTGTTTGCAAATTATATGATCATATACATAAGTGACTCCCAAAATTCTATCAGAGAAGTTCTACAGCTGAAACACACCTGCAGCAAGATAGCAGGGCACAAGATTAATTCAAAAATATTAGTAGCTCTCCTATACACTAAGAATAAATGGCTGAAAAAGAAATAAGGGAAATATCACCATTTATAATAACTGAAAATAGCATTAAATATCTTTGTGTAACTCTAAACAAAGAAGTGGCAGACGTTTTTGGCAAAAACCTTAAGTCACTGAAGAAAGAACTTGAAAAGGATATCATAAAATGGAAAGATTTCCCGTTCTCCTGGATACATAGGATCAATATAGTAAAAATGGCAATTTTACCAAACGCAATCTGCAGATTCAGTACAATCTCTATCAAAATCCCAACACATTTTTTTGTGGACCTTGAAAGAACAATACTCAAATTCATTAGGAATAACAAGAAACCCAGGATTGAAATGTAAAAAAATGTCACTCAATAAAATAACTTTAGGAGGAAACCCCATCCCTGACTTCAAGCTATACTATAGAGTTATAGTATAAAAACAACCTGTTACTTGCACAAAACAGATGTGTGGATCAATGGAATCAAATAGAAGACCCTAACATTAAGCCATACACCTATGAACACGTGATTTTTGGCAAAGAAGCCAAAAACATTCAGTGGAAAAAAGATAGTATCTTCAGCAAATGGTGTTGGCATAACTCGATGGTACTATATAGAAAAATGCAAATAGACCCAAACATCACCCTGCACAAAACTCAAATCCAAATGAATCAAAGACCTCAACATAAACCCAGCTGCACTGAACTTGGTAGGAAAGAAAGTGGGAATTACCCTCCAATGCATTGGCACAAGTGAGCAGTTTCTAAATATAACACCAGTAGCACACACACTAAGAACAACAATCAATAAGTGTGACCTTCTGAAAATAAGAAGCTTCTGTAAGGCAAAGGACACAGTCAGTAAGACAAAATGACAGCTTACAGAATAGGAAAAGATCTTCACCAACCCTACATCTGACAGAGGACTGATCTCTAAAATACATAGAGAAAAAAAGAAAAAAAAAATAGAGCCCTAAACCTGAATTAACTGAATTAAAAAATGGAGTTCAGAGCTAAAAAGTGAATTTTCAATGGAAGAATTACAAATGGCTGAAAGACACTTAAAAAAAAATTGTTCAACATCTTTAGCTATTAGAGAAATGCATGCAAACCAAAAGAACTTTGAGATACCACCTTATACATGTCAGAATGGCTAAGGTCAAAACCACAGATGACAACCTATGCTGGAGAGGAATTGGAGCAAGGGGCACACTCCTCCATTGCTGGTGGCAGTGTAAACTTGCACAGCTACTCTGAATACAGTATGGAGGTTCCTCAGAAAACTGGGAATCAACCTCCCCAAGATCCAGCAATACCATTATTGGAGGTATACCCACAGGATGCACATTTATACCCCAAAAGCATTAACTCAACTATATTCATAGCAGCATTATTCACAATTGTAAGAACTTGGAAGCAACCTAGATGCCCCTCAACAAAGAATGGATTAACAAACTGTGGCACATCTACACAATGGAGTATTACTCAGCAATAAAAAGACATCCTAAAATTTTCAGGCAAATGGATGGATTTGGAGAATATCCTCCTGAGAGAAGTATTACAAGCACAGAAAGATAGGCATAGGATGTACTAACCCATAGTGGATTTTAGACAAAAAGCAAAGAATACACAAGCTGCAAACCACAACCTCTGAACAGCTTGAGATTAGAAGGAACTTGAGAGAGACATCCAGAGATTTCCCTAAGAAGAGAAAATAGAGATCAACTTAGCAAGTTGGGATCATAATGGGTTACAACCAAGAAGAGTTGGGAACAAATTTTGAAAGAAGGAGATGGTTGAGTGAGAGGAGCAAAGAGAAAGATAGAAGGAGATGGATATCTCAATAAAGGAAGTCAGTGTGTGGTTGGAAAGAGACTGAGTGCTAGGGAAACCTCCAATAACTTACAAGATGTCCCTGGGCAAGTCTCCAACAATAATGGAGGCGGTGCCTAAACAGGACTTCCCCTATAATCAAATGAGTAACCACCCTAAGTGTCATCTCAGAACCTACATCCAACAAAGAATAGAGGTGGTGGAAGAGATCCATGACTGAGCACTGGGCAGGGTTCCAGGTCCACATGAGAGCAGGAAGGAGAGTCTGTATGAGCAAGGGGATAGGGATTATAAGGAAAATTCCCACAGTGATGGCTGGCTGCATCTCTGGGGGCCTCACTGAATAAAGAATTGCCACTGGAGGTACATAGGGACAAGGATCTAGGTCCTCCAAGGGTAGGTGACTCTCGACTGGCATGAGCAGTATGTGGAGCTCCAAGGGGTGGAATCAGACTGTGTTTTTGTGCATATGCTGGCACCTTGGAGCCCATTCCCTGCAGAGGAGTGCCTAACACATCCTTGACTTTGGGATGAGTAAATTGGGCTGGCCTGGAGTGCATGTGCCATGCTAAGCTGACCCACCTTGGAACTTCTTGCACTTTGCGGGGAGGGGGGATGATGAGTGGATACGGAGGGGCAAGGGTGAAGGCTGACTGGGATAGACTGGGAGCAGGAAAGGGAGTGGGAACAGGGGGATAGATAAAAATGACATATTTATAAAAAAAATTAAAAAGAAAAAAACTTCAGATCTTTCTTTTCTTTTTTCTCTTTTTGGACAAAATCACTCTGTACTGTGTCATCCAGGCTTGTCTCACACTTATGGAAATACTCCTGTTTAGCTCCCTGGATGATGAGCCACCATGTTGATATATTTTCTTAAGGAGAGTATGTCATTGTACCTGTTTCCCTTCCATAAATCTCTGCTTTGTAATTGAGTGTTAGGCCATTTATATTTAATAAAATCAACAAACAGGCATAGCCCCACCTTTTCTTCTATTTTTATTTGTCTCCTGGAATCTCTCTTTCTTTTACCTCTTAATCTGCCTTCCTTAGTTAACTTAGTGATTTTTTAATGTTTCACTTGATATCCTCTCTTGGCTTAGTAAACACAGTGTATTATGTGGTTGTTTGGAGTTTATGATGTAAACATTTAACTTATCTGGTCTACTTTCAGATAATATATTGCATTGTGTACTTTACTTTCTCCTGGTTTTTTGTCTTTCTTCTATTGTTGTATATTTTCTAAATGCATAAGATAATAAACATACATAAATAAATGCACAAAAAAAGAAAATCAGTCAGATAAATTGTGATGAAATGCCACACTTAATAGAACCTCACAATCATAATTTTCCAAGCATACATACATCATTGGGCAGGGACTTATCTTGTCTAATAGGCTACTTGATTTTATGTGTATACAGAAAAATGTCACTCACAAAAATGTAATAAGAGAGCTCTACAAAGAGCCCTATGGTGAGTTACTCCTTTAATACCAGCACTCAGGAGGCAGAGGCAGGCTGATCTCTGTGAGTGGAGGCCAGCCTAGTTAAAGGAAAAGAAACAGAGGAGGAGGAAGAGGAGAAGAAGAAGGTGGCTCAAATGACCAGACGTCTTGGCAGAGCTGGGGGATCATATGTTGCATTAAATTCACAATTTAATAAGAAAACTTGTTCATATTGTTTAGAAAAACAAACAGGAGTATTTCTAGTGCAAAAATCCTCAATGTTGCTTTATTTCTAACTGTAGATTTGTTATTCCAAGTCCTAAAGAATCAGGCCTCTTGTGGCATTTTCTACATAATCTCATCTCAGTCTCAGCTAGAATTTGTCTAGGCACCATTCTAAAGAGATAACTCATTTCATCTTGTTTTGAGATTATTATTGTGAACTTTTTATTTCCTCTTCTTGCTGTCCACTGAAGAAGTTTGACATAGAGTGGAAATACACCCAGGAATTTATCTATGTGGTCATTTTTTTTTCTATTTTTTCTTTTTGGTGTTTTCACAAAAGGAGTAGACCAGAATAGTCTGACAAAAAGGGCAGAGAATACACTGGTAGTGAAAGTCGAGCAATATCACCTTGACCTAGAGGTGTGGGCTTTGAGCTTTAAGGCCCCAATGTACTGGGTGTAGGTAGGCCAAGTTTCTCATTTGGTGCATGCTGGCTCTTTCCTGTTTTGCTTTTTCATACACTTGGAGGAAAGATAGGACCATTTTGCCACATGGACCAGTCCAATTTTCAGAGTGCTATGGGAATAGTGGTGTTCAAATATCTCTCTGAAATTATATTTTTGATGAAATTTTAAGGTTTTTCTAATGTAATACTTGACATATAGCTCCAGATTTTTTTTCACATAAAAATTATCTTTTAAATAACTCAATTACAAAATAGCTCCTTTTTTCTCACACCATGCTTCTGTGAAAGGCAACACAGAAGATAAACGATGGACTGAAATAGAGTTTTGCATAGGTAGAAAGGCTCATTTCAACTTAGAAAGATTTTCTCTCATATCCTCTTAAGCCCTTCAATAAATATTTGCAAAGAACAATGCCTTAATGAATATATCTGTCTACTGTTCAGAGAATAGCCTGCAAACCCAAGAGCTGAAAATTCTATTTATTTTCTCCATATAGCCAAAGGCATGAAAACCCTGGAGTACCCACAAAAGAGAAAAAAGATGCATTGACAATTGCCCAGGTACTCAGCAAGTTCAAGGATAAGCTGTGAAGCACCAAAACTGTGCTAATTCCTTTTCACAAACCTAATTACCACTTCACTTTATTCAAAATCCTCTCATCTTCATGTAAATGAGCTGTGGCATCTGTTCTCTTTCCTCCTAGAGAGGTTTTATACTCTTAATACTCTGTGGGCTAAAACTGAGCTGCAAAAATCGACTTATCAGTAATAATAATCTCTCATGAGCATTTACACACATTACATCAAAAAGAAACTAAAAAAGTACATTTAAATAACTCCATCACAGAGTGCATAAGGCATAAATTCTCCTTTCATGTGTTATTAGGTTGCTAGTTCCTCTCTAAGATGGAATGACACAATGCATAGTATTCCTGTGAAGGCCCTAAAAACTAATGATAAAACGACACATTCTGCTAGTCTCAAGAAACATCATTCTGGGTCAAATGAACAGGAAATGGACTGGTGTGCATGAGATTTTTAGAGAACCTAGAATATGTCTTCCTCTGAAATTATATGAAGACACCATCCCTGAAAGCAATATATAAAAGACTTACAGTTGAATGAAGAAGAAAAGTAAACTATTACAGTGGCAAACAAAGCACAAAAGCCAGCTAGAATAGTGGCATGACCATCAGCCCTGCTTCAGCATCTAGTTCACTCTGTGAGTGCAGGTATTTAAGTACATTTGCATGCGTTCATTTGAATGTGTCTGTATATATGTGTGCCTGTGTATGAATGCATTGATTATATGTGTGTATTTATGTTAATTTGCATATATGTATAGGTATCTGTGCGAATGTGTGTTTATGTATGTGTCCATTGTATAATAGTGTGTATGTTTGTACTTATATCAATGTGTGTGTTTGTGTGTGTGTATATTTATGAGTGCATATGTGTGTGTGCTTTTATATGTGTGTATAGTTGCATGTGTTTGTTATATATGAGTTTATTTGTGTGTATGTGTTTATTGTAATGTGTATTTGTGTATATGCATGTCTGTGTATACATTTGTATTTTGTGTGTACACAGTGCCTATCATATGTTTAGGTATTGTTTTGTGTATATTTATCTATGCATTTGTCTGTATACTTATGTATATGATTGCATTTTGTGTGTATGCAAGCGAAGGCACCTGTTTTTGTGTATGTGAATAATTATGTGCCAGTTTTTTAATCATGTACAAGTGTATGCTTTTTTATGTTCAATATATGCGTCTATATGCATGTGTTTGCACATTTATCTGTATGTATGTACATGTATTTGTGCATGTGTGTATATGCTTATGTATTTGTGTGTATGACTTTATGGATATCCATGTCTGTGCATGAGTATTTGTGTACGTTGTACATTCCAATTGTACAGAAATATAAAACACAGAGGGAAGAGGGAAAACTCAAGAAAATTAATAATGTAGCATAAAATTACATGATCATTGAGATGGGCAAGGCAACATATAAAGAGGAAAATGGCATTGTTTCCAAGGTGGCTTTTGAATTAAAGGTCTTATCAATTTGACCTTGACCTGAGCAATGTCAGGCTAATGACATTACCATCTGCAGTATGTGGCTGGGTTGATAGTACTTAGTGCCAGATGGAACAAGAAAAAAGTGCTTCCACATATTTTGATTCAATATTGATTAATATTGTCTACAAATATGACAGAGCTAAGCACTTACATGCTATGTCAACTGGCATTATCAAGAACTAACAGTTTGCTTTCTCCATTGCTTGTCCTCCTCAGTGAGAATATGCACTCAGTCTTTATAACCCACAGATGCATAAACACTCAATCAAATAACAGGTAGAGTTGAAGTAAAAGTATTTTGACATAATTATCTTCTTATTGGAAGAAATTGGTCACTCATTAAGTACAGTTATTCCCTTAGTAGTCTATTAATTCCTTAAGCACTAATTGTATGATTTTCAATTATGCAAATTGTTTTAGGAAAGGAGATATGCTTTAAGCACAGTAAGTTACAAATACCTAAACTGTTATAGCCTTTCACTATAATAAAATTAAAATTTAAATTAAAGCAAAACAAAATGAAATTACAGTTTTATATGCATAATGCAAAGTAGCCAAATACAACAATTTGTAAATCAAATGAGTGAGAAACACGACTGAGCTAATATGTGTAAACATTAGACTTAGAAAGCTCTTTCTAATATATGAATATAAAATGCAAAAAGAATTAGCTGCTTCAAAACTCACTAAAGTTTTCATAGATCATGTAACTAATATAAAAATAAAGAGGAAAAATTACACATATGTCATGTGAGGGCAAAATTAAGTAAATTATATAACTGATAATTATTTTTAAGAAGGTAAGATTGTACTGCAAGGCTTCATGTAAGGAAATATTGTAGTATTGGACATTTGCACACACCAGCAAAATTAGTATAAATATTGCATATAAAGGTGATGGAAATTAATTTTTTATAGTTTAATGCACTTTAATAGCAAACTTACAGAAACAACACAGAAGACTGACAATATTAAAACATGTACTTGCATGTAGGACAATTCAGAAAAGTATAGCTAATGGATGGAATCTAATGAATGATAAAAATGCTACAGACACCATTTGGTTGTCGTCAATAAGAAATTAACTTATTTAAAAAAATAATCCAAATGGTGACATTGTCCAGAAAATTTTAACAGGTTTATTTATAACTGTTCTAAAGTTGAGCTGTTGAAAAGTGTTCACTGAAACCTTTTGCTTGCATTAATTCTTTACATCATGCACTTATAGTAAAAATTCACAGACAAATGAAAATGGAGAAACTACCAATATCTGACATCTGTCCCATATTTTTCCACTTCCAATCATATACTTAGGTACATTTTGACCCCATAGAAATAAAATCTAACATTCAGAACTACTGATAGGAAGAAGAGGGGAAAAAATTGAGAATGAAATGTTTCCCCCATATTGGACTTTCCAGCATATTCTCCCCATATTCGGCATACTAGCTGGATATCTTTTGGCATAAGATTGTTACACGTTTGACATGGATAGTACACAGATTGGTATCTTCAAAAAGGCCAACCAGACAGGCCTCACTTGCCTCCTACAAAGCATCAATAGCTGCACTCTGTAAGCACAGATCTGCTTTGAAGTCTTGAGCAATTTCTCGCACCAGACGCTGAAGGGAGCTTGCGAATCAGAAGTTCAGTGGATTTTTGATGGCATCTGATTACGGAGTGCCACAATACCAGGCCTGTCACGATGACAGAAAGAGTGCACTCTTGGAAGTGGCTTTTGTGGTCAGTTGTTTCCTGGGTGCCTTACCACCAATTTCCAGGCAGTCTGCTTTGGAAGAACCATGGTTTGAGCACCTCTTTACTTACCCCCTTCCCCTTTGGCTGGAGCTCAGCAACTAAGAGGCAGCACTTCCATTAGATACTGGTAGTGGCACCAGAAATTCATTTTCCTTGGCTATATTAGAGATATGTATGGTAATGAGGGATTTAAGCTGGTCAACTCTAAGAAGATTTTATGTGATACTAAAACTAAACATTGGCCCTACTCATATCCAAATCCTTTCTAACACTGAGTTTCTACAACTCAGTAAAAGAAATCTTTATTAAATGTTTGAAATTCCATCATGTTACTTGTGTCTTATTCCTTTGATCTATGGTATATATAATTTGGAAATGATTCCTAACATCATTTTTTTTTTTAAAGTATTGTGCTCTGTTATTTTTTTTCTCATGTAAAATTCATCCCTCTTTAATGGAAATTACTTCCATGCAATCAGTTTTAGCCAGAAAACGTCATCAGTCAAAGGGTTTCTAGCTACAGGTCTCATTAGAAATGCAGGAGGCTGAAACAGGAAACATGAAAATACATTCTCAAGTTAGAAATGCAGTTCACAAAACCCACAGATCCCTGGCCTACATCAGACTAAGAGGTGAGTGATACTGCACCCAACCCAGGGAGAGATCCTGATCTCCAGAATGCCATTTCTGGGACACAGGTCTTGGAACCCCACCCACACTGAGCTCTGCCCTAAATGCAGGCCAGCAGGAAAAACCTACAGGACAGAAGACACAGTAAAACCCAGTTCTCTGGGATCCCAAGCTACAAAATTCTACCTTATTTCCCAACCCACATCATCACCTGGCAACCCAGCGACAACAAGAAACCCACTGATCTCTGGCCCATACCAAACTAAGAGGCCTGAAAAACCCTGGAAACCAAAAGATCCTCTTCACCCATCAGACTAAGAGATACTGTGTATACATTAGACTATGATACCAAGAAACTAAGGGAGTTCCTCAGTTCCTACTGGCTCTTGATCCAGTAGGATCCAGCACCTATCTAAGACCCTCAGTTTTTGAGCCAACTAAATCAAAAGTAGCCACCTAGGAACTACAGTGTGTCAGTACCTACTGGATTAAGAGGGATCACTGTTTCATAGAATATACTACCTCCAAGTGGACCAAGAACCCAGAATGGACCAAGAAAGGCTTCCTGAGACACAAACACTTCCAAAACAGATTGTACAAAAATCAGTTCCCTAAGGTACAGACAAATCTTGCAGTAAAGTCAGGAAGAAATGTGATATGCAGACACCAGTGCAAAAATACATATAAAAACTTTTTAAAAAATGGCACTACAGGAATGTGGTGATTTTACAACAAGTCCTGATGATGGCAATGCAGAAGCAGGAAGAAACAAATTTAAAACAACTTTATGAAGATAATAGAAGCCTTTAAAGAGGGTATAAAAATGCCCTTAAAGAAATAGAAGAAAATACAAACAAAAATTAATTGGAAGAGATTAACAAATCACTGAAAAAAAATAAAGAAAACCAAGAAAAAGCAAACAGGTGAAGGAAACATTTCAAAATATAAAAAATGAAATAGAAGAAAAAGAAACAAACCAAGGAAATGCTAGAAACATAAAATTTGAAGAAATGAACCAGAACTACAGATACAAGCATAACAAACAGAATGCAAGAGATGAAACAGAGCAACTCATGAGTGGAACATACAATAGTAAAAATAGATATGACAGTCAAAGAAAACACTAAAACCAAAAAATTCACACAAAAATTATCCAGGAAGTGTGAGACACCTTGAAAAAGAACAAACCTAAGAATAATTGGAATTGAAGAAGGAGAAGAATACCACCTCAAAGGAAGAATATATATTCAATAAAATCATAGAAGAAAGCTTTTCCAGCCTAAAGAAGGGAATGCCTATAAAGAAACAAGATTACAGAACACAGAATAGGCTAGACCCCCTCAAAAAAATCTGCTCACCACATAATCATCAAGCCACTAAACCTAAAGAATAAAGAAAAAATACCAAGAGCTGCAAAGAAAAAAGTCCAAATAATCTATAAAGGCAGATCCATCAGAATAACTCCAGATTACTCAGTGGAAACACTGAAGGCAAGAAGGTCCTGATCAGATGTTATACAGACAGAAAAAGAGGATGCCTGCCAGCTCGGACTACTAAACCCAGCAACACTATCAATCACCATAAATGGAGTAAACAAGATATTTCACACACACACACACACACAAAAAAAAAAAAAAAAAAAAAAAAAAAAAAAAAAAAAAAAAAAAAAAAAAAAAAAACAGATTTAAGCAATACCTGCAACAAGCCCAGAAAGCATTAACAGGAAAACGCCAACCTAAGGAAACCAGGTGCACCCATGAAAGCACAAGTGGTAGATAATCTGACAAAAGGAAAACCCAAAGAAGAGAAGCAAGCACACACTTCCACCAAAAATAATAGAAAAGGGCAATCAATCATCATTAATATCCTAATATCAATGGACTCCATTTATTAAAAAAACACAGAGACTAACAGGATGGATACAAAAACAGAATCCTTCATTCTGCTTCATATTTTTCATGTATACCACTGTTCAACCTCCCTTTATTCCTCCCAGTCCTTCCCAGTTCTCCTTCAGCCTCCTTCCCATCACCCCATTCATTCCTCAAGGAGGGCAGGGATTCCAAAGGTAGGTTAATTCAGTCTGGCATATCCAAATGAGGTAGATCTGAGTCCCTCATTCTATTATTAAGGCTGGGTTAGGCGTTCCTCTGCAGGGAATGGGATCCAAGATGCCAGTTCACACACTGAATATAGTCTGATCTTACTCCTAAAGGCTCCACAAACTGCCAATGCCATTTGACAGTCATCTACTTTTGGACGGCTTATTTCCCTTTCCTGCAGATTCCTCTGCAGTTGGTTTTGATTCATTGAGCCTCCAAAATAGTCAGCCCTCTCAAGATCATAATCCCTCTGCTCATGTACAGTCTCCACTCTCTCACTGCAGCTGGACCTGGAGCTCGACCTAGTTGGTATTTAGCTATGGATTTCTATTCCACCTCTCTCCATTAATGAATGAAGAACCTATAATGACAATTAGGGTGGTCATTAATTTGAATATAGGAGAAATTCTGTTTAGGCACCCTCTCTACTATTGCTTGCAGTCCTAGCCAGAAACATCTTGTGGGTTCTTAGAGGTTTCCCCAGCACCCAGTTTCTTTTTAACCACACATTGGCTCCCTCTATCAAGATAGCTATTTCTTTTTTTCTTCCTCTTTATTGCTTCTCTTACACAACCATCACCTTCTCTCAGGACTTGTTCCCACATCTCATTGTTCCATCCCCAATTTACAGAAGAGAACTTCAGTATTTCCCCTTCCAAGGGGGAATCTCTGGATGTCTCTCTCTTAAGTGCCTTCTTGCCAAAACTGTTCAGGGATTGTGATTTGCAGCACGGATATTCTTTGCCTTTTGTCAAAAATCTACTTATGAGTAAGTATATACTATGTCTATTTTTCTGGGCTTGTGCTACCTCATTCAAGATAACACACTCCAAATCCATTCACTTGCCAGGAAATTTTGGAATATAAATTACTTTTTACTGCTGAGTAGTGCTCCATTGTTTAAATGTACCACAATTTATTGTTCTATTCTACAGTAGAGGGGTAGCTAGGTTGTTTCCAGGTTCTAGTTATTACAAATAATACTGCTATGAACATAGTTGAGCTAATGTATTTGGGTTACAAATGTGCATCCTTTGAGTGTATACACCCAATAGTGATATTGCTGGATCCTTAGGGAGATTGATTCCCAGTTTTCTGAGGAACCACCATACTGCATTTCAGAGTGGCTATACAAGTTTATACTCCCAACAGCAATGGAGGAGTGTTCCCCTTGCTCCACATCTCTCCAACATAGGCTGTCATCTGTGATTTTGATCTGAGCCTTTAAAGTACTATCTCAAAATTGTTTGGATTTGCATTTCTCTTATGGCTAATGATATTGAACATTAAGTGTCTTTCACATTGTAATGAGGTTTTTTGGCACCGGGTGGCCAAAGGTCTGGACCCACAGACCTGCAGCCACAGACCCTTTAGCCGCCTGCCATTGGTCAGGCCCCAAAAATGATTTAGATGCTTATATTAACTTCATGCTGTTTGGCCTATGGCTGAGGCACATTGTTAGCTTGCTCTTACATCTTAACTCAATCGATTCTCATTAATCTGTCTGCCACGTGGTCCGTGGCTCACCTGTGTTCCTTACATGTTGTTCTTTTGGGCTTTGGGCTTGGTCTGTCTGACTCTGCCCTGCTTCTCCTACCTATTCTGATTCCCCACCTACTTTTTCTATGGTGCCTGTCATGGGCCAAAACAGCTCCTTTATTTAAAGATTGATATTCACATCATACAGAAAGACATTCCCACATCACGTTCAGCCATTTACAGTTCTTCTTTTGAGGATTCCCTAGTTAGCTCTGAACCCCATTTTTAAATTGAATTATTTGGGGGTTTGGCTTCTAGTTTCTTGAATTCTCTGTATATTTTGGAGATTAGTTCTCTGTCAGATGTAGTGCTAGTGAAGACCTTTTGCCAATCTATAGGCTGTTATTTTTTCTTATTGACTGTGTCCTTTGCCTTACATAAGATTCTCAATTTAAGGAGGTCCCATCTACTAATTGTTATTGGTAGTATTTATGCTACTGGTTTTATATTTAGAAAGTGGTCTCATTTGCCAATGAATTCAAAGGTATTTTCTATTTTCTTTTCTATCATTTTCAGTGTAGCTGACAATATATTGAGGTCTTTGATAGACTTGGACTTGAGGTTTTGGCAGGGGGTAAATATGGGTATATTTGCATTCTTTTAAGTACTACCATCCAGTTATGGCAGCAACATTTGTTGAAAATACCATCTTTTTTGCCATTGCTTATTTTTGGTCTATTTGTCGAAAATCAAGTGTTCATGGGTGTGTGAATTAAGGATGGGGGTCTTTTATTTAATTCCATTGATCCACATGTCGGTTTTTATGCCAGGCTGTTTTTATTACTATAGCTCTATAGTATAGCTTGAAGTCAGGGATGGTGATGCCTCTTGAATTTCTATTATTGAACAGGATTGTTTTGGCAATCTTGGGTTTCTTTTTATTCCATATGAAGTTGGCTGTTCTTTTAAAATCTGTAAAAATTTGTTTGAGGATTTTGATGAGGATTGCATTGAATATATGGATTGCTTTAGGTAAGATTATCATTATTACTATGTTGGTCCTACCTATCCAGGAGCATGGGAAATCCTGCCATTTTCCGATATCTTCTTCAAATTCTTTCTTTAATGATGTAAAGTTCTTGTCAAACAGGTCTGTTACTTCTTTGGTTAGAGTTACACCAATATACTTAATGCTACTTGCAGCTGTTATAAAGGTTGATATTTCCTGATTTATTTTTCAGCTCTTTATCATTTGTGTATAGGAGGATTATTTTTTGGGAGGGGTTAATCTTGGACCCTACTTTATTGCTCAAGGTGTTTATCTGCTGTAGGAGTTCCCTGATAGAAATTTGGGTCTCATTACATCACCTGCAAATAGAGATAGTTTGACTTCTTCCTTTCTAATTTTTATCTCCTTAATCTCCTTTTGTTCTCTTACTGCTTTGGCTAAAACTTCAAGAACTATATTAAATATAAAAGTGGAAAGAAGATGGTCTAGTCTTGTTCCTGATTTTAGTGCTTTGATTTAGTTTGTTGTCAGGTATTAACTTGCTGTATATTGCCTTTATTGTGTTTTAAGATTTTCACTCCAGTCACCTCTACTTTTATCAGGTAGGAGTTTTAGATTTTGTCAAAGGCTTTTTCAGCACCTAATGAGATGATCATGTGTTTTTTTCTTTCTTTCACTTCGTTTATATGATGGATGACATTCACAGGTTTTGTATGTTGAACCATCTTTGCATCTCTGGAATAAAGCATACTTTATCATGGTGGATAGTTTTTTTTTTTTTTTTTTGATATATTATTAAATTCAGTTTGCCAGTATTTTGTTAAGTATTTTTGCATCAATGTTCATGAAGGAGACTGGTCTGTAATTATGTTTCTTTGTTGTATCTTTGAGTGGGTTGAGTATCAGGGGACTGCAGCCTCATAAAAAGAGTTTGGTCAAAGGTGAAAGATTTATGTAATCTGATGAGTAAAATTTCTACAATGATGTCTAGCTGGAGCTCTGGGGATCTCACTGAATCAAGAATAGCCACTGAGAAACCATCAGGAAAAGGAGCTAGGCCCTCTAAGGGTAGGCAACTGCCTATTGGCATAGGCAGTATGTGGACCCTCTAGGGCTGGGATAAGACTGTTCCTGTGCATGGGCTGGCACCTTGGAGTCCATTCCCTGTAGAGGAACACCTAACCCTGTCTTTACTTTGGGATGAGGAAATTGGACATGCCTGGAGTGGATGTGCCATGATGACCTGACCCACCTTGGGACTTCCTGCCCTTTTAAGTGAGGGAATGGGGGATGTGAAGGGGGGAGGCTAAAGGCTGATTGTGAGGGATTGGGAGGAAGGAAGGGAAGGCATAGGGGAATATAAGGATAAAAAAAGGCAATTTTATAAAAAAATAAAATGAAGAACAAAAAGAATTTGGCAATGCTCCTTTAGTTTTTATTGTATGAAACAGTTTGAGGAGTATTGGTATTAGTTCTTCGATTGTCTGGTAAAATTCTGCACTGAATCCATCTGGCCCTGGTTTGTGTTTCTGCTTTTGTTATTGTTGTTGCTTCTTTGTTTTTTGCTTTTTGTTTTTTGTTTTTTTCTTGAGACTATTTATAACAGCTTCAATTTCCTTGGGGATTATAGTTCTATTTAGGTCACTTATCAGATCTTGATTTGATTTTTGTAAATGGTACCTGTCCAGAAAGCTGTCCATTTCTTTTAGGTTTTCAAATATAGTGGGATATAGGTTTTAAAATTATGACCTAATGATTCTCTGGATTTCCTGGGTATCTGTTGTTATGACCCCCTTTTCATTTCCAAATCTGTTTGGATTCTCTCTCTCTCTCTCTCTCTCTCTCTCTCTCTCTCTCTCTCTCTCTCTCTCTCTCTCTCTGTCTTTTGTTTAGTTTGAATAAGAGTTTATTTATCTTATTAACTTTCTCAAAGAATCAACTCTTTGATTCACTGATTCTTGTGCTGCTCTCTTTGTTTCGATAGTATTGATTTTTGCCCTAAGTTTGATTGTTTCCTGCCTTATATTTCTTCTAGGTGAGCTTGCATCCTGAAGACTGTGATCTCCGCCTGGGCTGAAAAGGGTGTCAATCACCTCTTAGTCAGCTGTGGCCTAGACCAAAGCTTTTTTCTAACTGCTAAAACCACCATGAAAAAAAAAATCTCAAAATTACACACACATATACACACATAATTTACACACACACACACACACACACACACACACACACATATATATATATATATATATATTTATGTTATATGTATCTATTTCTATAGATCATCTTTAATTCACCTACCATTCATCTATAGCCTAACTCTTATCAGAATATAGAATCATCTAATTCTAACTACCTTCTATCAATAAAAGATCCTTTTAGCGTGTTTCATCTATTTTCTGTTATCTCTCCATCTCTTTGCTGTTATGTATCTGTGTCATACCATTTGAACATCACTACAATGTTTTCCATGAAAATTTGCATCTGAAATTTTATCAATTGTTCTTTTTCTAATCTTTTCCAATGATATGCTAATTATAGTCTCTCCTAATGTATATTGTTTATAACATAACTGTTGCTTGTATTTCTGAAGCTGTTTAATGCATAAGTAGAACATGTATTTCTGGTCATTAAGAACTCATATTTTATTTCTACAAAAGCCATTTATTTTGCTTCATGAAAATAAATTTATGAATAAATATATCATTTTAGTCAAAAATAAACTGATTCTTTCAAATATTTCTACTAGTATAAATCATTAGAATAAGTTGTGAGTCCCCAACCCTATACAAAGAACTACAGGCAACTAAAAGATGTTGAGAGTGAAAAAAATGTCTTCCCTGGAATGAGCATACAAATTGGTTATCCAATATCAAATGGACAATTTGAAAATATTACACATACTGAACAGATTGCATTAAGAAATATATAGGTATATGTATGTATGTAAATATATATGATAACAATAAAAATCTAGGCTATGAGTTTAGAAAAGAACAAAGGAGAGTATACAAGAGAGCTTGTAGAGAGAAAATAGAAGAGAGAAATGATATATTATTATTAAGAAACATAATTTACAAAAAATATATAAAATGTAGATGATTTTAAACAAGCAACAAATATGTTGTCAACGCTTAGGCGGGCATATTGCCACCACAGTCCACACCTATTGTACTTAGGTGATAATTGCTTTAGTACATAATCCTGAAACCCTGAGGTAGAGAAGTAAATTTGATTACCTTTAGGCATCCTAGGAGGCTATTTTGGCCGAAAATGTATTTTTAAACATGCTCTATGGAAAATATTTTAAACCACCTTAGTTCCTCTGACGACAGGTGTGCATGCATCTCCAAGTGTCTAAGCATTGAAATTTAGCTTGATAACAGCTTTGTTTTCAGGAATTATTCTATGTCTAATAATGCAGTGTAAAGTCAAAGAATATTCAGTCTAAAATTTTGACAAGTTTGAAATTTCAAAAAAATTGTACATTCATGTGACCATTCCTCAGCAATGAAAAATATTTCTTCCCTCTTTTTCAGATTGTTTAATAACTCTCAAATTCTGAGCTTACTTTTATACAAAAAGTTCTAACATTATATACCTTGAAAGTCAGTGTTTTTACCTAATGCAATGAGAAAATGTTGCTGATCAAATTTTATTTTCCAGAACTTCTTCCTTCCACAACTTAATAATGCAACGATGTAAAATTAGCACCTTGTTTTCTCTTCTTCCTATCTGTTCATCTTTGCAACATGTTAGCATTTCTTAGCCCCAAGAAAACTTTCAAAGAACTTCCACTAGATCTCTTTTCACGGTCTTTGGATGGAGTGAGCCAGAACTGACTCAGACACCATACATTTATAGTAGACATATGTGCTGGCTGGTTTTATGTCAACTTATCACAAACTATAGTCACTGGCAAGGATCGGATCCCAATTGAGATTGTGTCAGTATAAACCTAGGCTGTAATCATAACTGTAAGACATTTTCTTAGTTAGTTATTGATAGTGGATGGCCAATCTCGCTACAGAGAGAGCCTTCCTGTGCTGGTAGGTGTTCTTGGGTTCTATAAGAAAGATAACTGAGCAAGACAGTAAGTAGCACCTCTCCATGGCCTCTGCACCAGTTCCTACCTCTAGGTTCCTTCCCTGATTGAGTTCCTGTATTGACTTCCACTGATAATGAACAGTGTTGCCTAAGTATAATCTAAATAATCTTGTTTGCTTTTAGCAATGGTATTCCATCCTAACAACAATAGCTCTAACTAAGAGAGACCTAATTAAATAAAGTCTGTGATAAAGAGATGAAGATGAGAATAAGGTATAAGAAAATGGAGGTTAAAAGAAAATATCTGGGGCTGGTAGGATGGTTTTGTGAGTAAAGGTGCCTGTCACCAAGCCTGATTATCTGAATTTAATCCCTAGGACCAATATAGTTGATGGAAAGAAGCACATCTGTCCTGTGACTTGAACCCACATATTGTGGGACAATACAGCCTGCCTACACACATATTGAAATACAAAATAAACATATCTTCTAGTTATGTTCAGTATTGCAGCGGTAAAATACTATGACCAAACAACTAGGGGGGAAAGACTTTATTTGGCTTATTCTTTCACATCTCTGTTCATCACTGAAGGAAGTCGGGAGAGGGACTCAAACAGGGCAAGAACCCGGAGGCAGGGTGTGATACAGAAACTAAGGAGGAATACTGCTTCTGGTTTGGTACGTGGCTTGCTCAGCATGCTTTCTTAACCAGGAACACCAGAACAATGGAGAATTAATACATAAAACACCAAGAGAAAATGGCAAATGTCAGAGGAGAAGCATTATCAGGAACCCAACTTCACAGCAAAAACAAAAATATTGTTTTGCAAGTCTGTGCTAAAAGTTTGGAATTCAACCAGCATAAAATCACTTCAATAACCTCTCATATTTATGTATTAGTTATGTTTCAAAGCCATCCAGGGAAAATTACAGCGTGGACTATAGTACTGGTTCAAACTCCAGGTCTTGGTTTTGAGTGTGAGATCAGACACAAAATGTTGGTTTCATGTGTGAGATCAGACACACACACACACAGTACCATATGCCACACAAAAGTTTATTCAGAGGAGTTGCTGAGTGGGTATGAGGGAGAGAAACAGAAGAGAAAGAGAGAGAGAGAAAGAGGAAGGGGGGAAGAGCAGACTCTTAGAGGCGGCTCCTTTTATGAGAGCCTGTGGGCACAGATATGTCTGCATACACAAAACCTGCCCAAGATCAAGCCTGCCAAATCTTTTCACATTGAGAAGGGGCTCATGGAATCCTGCTCACATAGTGACATGATTGACAACCATGGCTCCAGGAAGGGGGAGAATCAATTTTCTTAAGAGATGCATCCTCAGAAATACTGTCCATCCTCCAGTGGATGCCTCTATACCCATGCACAAATTGGCAGCATAATGTGGATTCAATGGTTTTAAAAATGAGTTCATAAAATTGGGAGACAAAAATGATAAACATAGAAGAGAAATTGGGTGTAAATAGTTGGTGCATATGCATAAAAAATTTTTAAAAATTATTATAACTTAAAATGTCACAGATTTGATTTTTCTCTGTTCTCTATTGTTTTCATTTCTTTTGGGTTACTGAGATGAGCAGTGAATTTTCTTCTCTAATTGATAGGAATGAAAGAGGGTCTAAGAACCAAGCAAGCAGTCACTAAACAAGTCTTGGAGATGTTAACCTTTTATCCCCACCTAAGAATGTATGAGGTAGGTCCCAGTTCCTCCCTTCAGTGTCAAGGCTGAATTAGGTGTTCCTCTGTAGGGAATGGGCTCCGAGATGTCAATTCATGAACCAGGATCATAGGCTTATCTTACTAAAGAGGTTCCACAATATGTCAGACCAAAGTGATTCACCTTGGGATTCCTTGCCCTCTGGGGAATGGGTGGGAAGATGGGGTGGAGTGTGGAGTGAGGCTAAAGGAGATTGGGAGGGGGGCAGTAGTAGATATGAAAAAAAACTTTAAAAACTTAATTAATTAAATATTTTAAAATTAAAAAAAAGAATATATGTGATGATATACAAAAAGAAACATTAATAGGGTATACAATGAAGTCTTCTGGAGTAACTGTGCACAAGATGGCATCATAGTAATAAAGGACATGAATGATACAAATATTCTTCATGGAGCACAGAATCATAGGAAAAATACAGATGGATGTAAGTCAAAAACATACTGTGTGAGCAGTTTCATGAAGACCACTGAAACACTGGAGAATGTTCACATTGAGGGTGCAGAGCATTGGAAACAGAGGGTTCTCTGCACCAAGGCCAAGCTAACTGGCCTGTTCCTCAAGTCTGACTTTCTTATTTTTGTAAGTGAAGTCCTGTTAGAATACAGGAAACCTGTTGCTGATATCACATCCTCTCCAGCTCTGACTTCTGCCTCAGATCATCAGGCACGTAATCAGATATTTTGAGGCAAATGTCCATCACCTCTTGTTTTGACACCTGTTGTCTGAAGCCTGGTTCACAACAAGACAGCAAAGCTGGCCTTGTTTTGGATCCCAAGGTAGACAGTGGATTCATGAACACTGCATTTCCTTTGTTATTCACCCAGAAAAAAAACAGCAAAAGGGAGCTTGATGGCACAGAGAAACATTGTTTATTTTTTTCTTTCTCTTTACCTCTGATGCACTTTGAGTGATAATAGAGAGAGGCTAAACTTAGAATTTGTAACTCAGAAGCCATTTACCTAAATGTTGTCATTTGACCACCTTGTTACACAAAACCTTAGAAAACCAACTTTATCCTTCAAAAATCAGGTGGAAGGGATTATGCTTTTAGTTTATTAAGCTCTCCTGCTTCAGTTATGCCATGTACAAGAATAAAATAAACATACTTTATGCACATAAGTTCTACATGTTTGAGTTTCCTTTATGGTATTTAAATGAGACTTTTTGATAAAGTATTTATGTCCATTGTTATAAAATGTATAAAGCAAAGCCACAAAATTTTAAGGTGTTTGATTTGGAGCTCAGTGGAACAGGTTTTCCCTAGTGGAGTCTGCCCTGGGTTCAAGCCACAACTCTGAAAAAAATGGAACACTGATTAAGAATGATGGGACTTCTTTTACTCACTCTCATAGTAAAAGAATACACCTTCTCTTAAAACAAAACAAAAAAAACCCAGCAAGTATGTGTAAAACAAAGCTAAATAAACTGTAACTAACACACACACACACACACACACACACACACACACACACACACACACACACACACACACACACACACACACACACATGTCCAAATAAAATAGGAAGGAGATTAACTATCTGGTTAGTAAAAGGTCATCAACAGCACTTGAAAAGGGATAAAATAAATGTCATGGAGAGGAGAATGTGTTGACTCTACATTGTGTTCAAGTAAGAAACTGATGAAATTAATATTAAAAATTAAATTAAAGAAAAATAACTATAGTTACTATTCATTCTCCTCCCATCTCCTCATGCATGCCAGGTGTTATGAATTCTTCCTCAAACACATCAGCTCTATCATTTGTTTACCTTCTTTTTTCACAACAGGAGGCCCTTTTCTGCTTTTCATACTTGCTAAAATTCAAAACATCATTAAGCTTCTCTGGTTATACATTTCCTTGATTCCTTTATTGATCTGAAGAAACATGTCTCTAGGGCTAAGTTCTCTTTCCATTGTAACTGCAGCATTCTAATGTGTGGATATTTTATTTCTTTTGTCACAAAACTTCCTAAAGATCTTATAGATGATTTTTGCTTCTCTGAATTCCCCAGACCACAGCCCTTGGTAAGAGTTAGTTGAGACTCCATAAATAAAACTCCATACATATCTATGCTCATTTGACTTATTCACAGTTAGGATGTAAAAAAGGACAACCTTCTCAGTTCCAACAACATGTTTATGAATTTCCCACAGTCCCCTTAGCACTCAGTCTTTGCTTGAAAATGTGATAAAGAGTTGTTGAATACACCATGATAGGAGCTCTTTGCTACACAGATAAGGGCTTTTGAAAATGATTTTCAAAATTGCTTTGCAAATAGCAAGTCCCACTTTCTACAGTAGAGTGCACTTCACAGTGATACACTGTAGTGCCTGCTCTATGTCTCACTATGTTACTGTGGTATACTTTGTGACATGGCCAGTACTGCAAACTGAGCCATAAGTGCTTCTATAAAGGAAATAAAATAAACTACATAATAGGGTTCCTGGAGTTGTTAAGGATAAAAAAATTCTGTTTAACAAATAGAAAAAACATGATACATATTAGTTTTACAATTCCTATCTGCTTTTCATTATTAAACTTCATATCATAAAGCCACAGTCTTGAGTCAGAATAGGTCAACTGGTTTTACTCACATCCTGAATAAAAAGGAGCAGTGTAAATGTCTGCAACACATACATTGTAAGCATTCATAATCTGGAAATTATTACGTAAAAGAAAACATAATTTACAAACCTAAATTAAATACTGCATTGTGTGACTTTACACTTTAAACCTGAAGATATGAGAGTATTTGTTTACATTTAAAAAACCCAATTTTAATTATTTAGCAAAAGCTGGATGGGATTTATTTTGAAACAAGTATGTATTCATCGTGGGAAAAAGTCACCATACTATTAGTGAAGTAGTTGTCTTAGTGCAGCCTACTATTGGATTAAAAACTATTTTCCACTCAAATGATTCATGATATTTAGTTCAAATGTTTTTGTTGGAAAGTAAGCAAATAAGCTGGTATATGGATTAGAATGTGATATCTGTTGTGGGAAGAAAACATCTCCACAGTCATGATCAGCATGCTACTTGTCTTATCGTACAACTCCCATGATCTTTTGCTGACAAATGATGTAATTCTGCTTCCTTATTAAGAAAGAGAAACGTAAATAAGCCAATGTTTCTTGTAGGAACATTAACCTATGCATCTCCTATTTACCTAGAATAAGCAGTGCAGGAGAATAAAGAAAGCATTCCAGCTGTTGTTTCCCTTAACTGAGTTACGGCTAGAGATTAAAGACAAGGTGGCTTTAAATAAAAACCCAGTAGAGGTGGATGCATGTCTGTGGTGGAACACTTGCCTCACATGTGAAAGCTCTAACTTCAGTCTCCAGCAACATAAATACAGAAGACAAAACAAAGACACAATGGGCTGCTATACGGATAATTGAGTATAAATACTTATCAATAATCTGTTCAGTTCTTGCTATTTATAAGCATTACGGATGCATGGTTAAAGAATATAGTTAATAGAAAAAACCAAGGATTCTGGATATTTTAGACATACCCTAATATTTCAAATTCCAAATTTGCAGAAGTCAAACCTACAAATCTTAGCACGACTTCCCCAAATGCCCTAATATTAGTGCTGAGAATCACACCTAGTTACACTGCTGTGCACAGAGCTTCTTGGAGTCATTGCTTATTCTCTTTCAGCCAGACCAGAATTTTATATCTTAATGCTTAAAATACATAAACATGCAGTCTGGTGGACATTCAGCTTGATGCAATGATATGCTGAATTTGTGAGATACCAGGATCAATTTCAAACTGCTTTTCACATTTGTTTGTTGTAAATAACAGCTGACAATGTTGGTTTACAGGATTCTTAGTGACATAAATTAAACTTTTTTTTAAAAAAAAAAAGATTATTGCAAGTACTTGTTTAGTATTATTCTTCAGTTCCTTGTTGTGTGGCCTCAACACTACATTGAGTTTAAATTTTGTTAATGGCTTCACCACTTAGACACACTATTTCTAATTCTGGTACTAAGCCCAACTGTAACAGACTTTTAACAAGTAAGCAAAGAACAAATATGTCTTTGGCTGCAGTGTTCCTCTAAGTATTCTATTTCTTTCTTCTAAATTATGACTTAATGGAATAGGAGATGATTATAGTATAAGTCAGTTCTTTCTAGCTAGGATTTCAGATGATGTATTATTTCCCACATTAAAATATGAAATTTAAGAAAAGATGAGCAGAAGTTTTACAAATTGGTAGTCTCCATATTCCAAAGGAACCCTTGCCAGTAATTCTGGACTCACTGGTTTGCTTATGATAGTTACTTCAATAGTAAATAGTAAGCAGACAATAAACCTCATAATTTTGTTTACTTTTAAGATGATGAAATATAGAAAAAAGTGTTAAAGTATATGACCCAAATTCTATAGGTTTTTATGAAAAATCAAAAGTAAAGGCCAGAAAGTCACAAGTTATGCTTAACATTTCAATTAGCATACTGTAGGACTATGCTTTTGTATATGTAAATATCTGTCACTGTAAATATTGGTTTAATAAAAGATGAAGTAGCTAGACAAGAAGTAGAGGCAGGACAACCAGAATAGGAGAATTCTGGGAGACAGAAGAGCAGAGAAAAGAAAACAGCAAGATGCAGAGGAGCAGGATGAGAATGCTGCTATGAGGAAAAGCACCAACCCACGTGGCTAAAAATAAATAGAAATATAGGCTAACTTAAAGTATAAGAGTTAGCAATTAATATGCTGAGCCATAGACCAATCAGCTTGTAATTAATTTAACTGCTGTGTGTTTCACTGGGACTGAACAGCTGTGGGACTCTGAGTCCAGACCTCAGGGTTGGATGGGACTGAGAAACTTTCTGACTACATTGGTATGGACAGCCTTGAACACTTGGCATTCACAACTAGTGATTTTTCTAATGCATGTTTAGTATCATATGTTATGAAGTCTAAATTCAAAATGTTGTTTGTGCCTTTCTTAGAAATTTTTTTATCATTAGTGGATGCTGAAATTGATCAATTTCTGCATCTATTGAGTATATAATGTGGACTTATATTTTATTATGACAAAGTGATATATTACATTATATTTCAGGTGTAACTCCCTTTGACATGGTGTATAATCAGTCTAATATATAATGAATTATAGTTAGTATTTTATTGAGGACTTCTGTATTTATCAGTGATATATTGGAAACTATTAGTTGCTAAGAGCCATGGGAGTGACAACTAGCGTTGGACATATCAACCCATAAGACATAAAATCCTAATGGGAGCACCACCTGGGAAAGCAGTGGTGTCACTGATGGTTAATTAATGCTTATTTTCTGTCTATAACTTTCTTGGAAGCCAGTGCCATGCCTCCCTAATAAGAAGAGCTGTGGGGCTCTTTCCCATGGCCCTTGGCAATTATCCTTTTGTTTATGAGATGATAAAGCAATTTAAGTGTTTTATTATAACTAATGTGTCAAAACAAATTTTGTATTTCCTTCCTTTTTCCTAAATAGGATCCTTACTAGTGATATTCTACTCCATGTTTGCTGGTAAATATGCAAGCTAATAATATGTGTCTAGACTGATATATGAATTACAGATTGAGTTGCTGAATTGTTTTAAAATTGATAGTTTTATTTTATGCATCTTCATTGTCCTAAAACTTGGTCACATGGGCCCTGCGTTCTGTAATATTATTTATCTACCTTGCCATTTATATTCTTTACTCCATTTGTACTGCACTCTTCATTTCATCATTAATCAAGCTATTTTTAGTCATAAGACCAAATAGGCAAAGTAAAAGTCTGAGTTTTGGAATTTTGGAATTGGATAAAAATATGGATAGCAACAGACCAATAGCAGAGTCTGCTCTCAAAATGGGTAATTACATGCTCAAAGATCCTGTCTGTTGAGACTTCCTTCTCTCACTCAGCCAAAGCCTGAGTTGACGGTTTCCTTGAGCAAGGCAGCTCCCCAGAGTCAGGAACTCTTATCTTAGGACAGATATAATGCAGAGGGACTGTGCGAAATGAAGTCACTCTCATGGGGCTCAATGTCTGCTAAAGTCTAAGCTCTAGGCTGAGATTTTTTCTGAAATAGATATCAAAAGCAATTGAATGTATTTTTACTAAATGTCATCAGACACAAAAATCTTCTGTACTTATGTGAGCTGTCTGGACATTTATCCGGACAGAGATCTGAATAGCTCTCAAATGTCCTACTATACTTTATTAGAATAATTTCAGTATGAATGAAAGTGCTTAGCATTGAACCAGCAGGCTAGAGACAAAATTTTTAGTGACAAGCTATTCAAAGTGATAGGTACATATTGACACTATATTCAAACAAGTAGAATTGATCTGTCTATGATGCCACAGTTAGTTAAATAGTAAGAATATATCATTAAAAGTGTAAAACTCAAGATAGAGACCAACTTCTAATGGGATTTTAAGTTTCCTAACCATTATTCACCAATTATGAACATAAATATGCTTTTTTCTAACGACGTGTATTCCCTTCACAGAGACACTGTTGGAAATAGTTCATCTGCAATGTATTCACGAGTCATTCCAGATACAATTTCAAATGCTCTATTGCAAAATATGCATACTCCATTGATAGTTGAAGATTAACAGAAATATTATTTATTAAGACCTGCAAGAAGGGGGTACCAATTGAATCATTTCTGCAACAGTGTAAGGGACATAATGTTTAAGCTCTCCCTATGGGTAGAGCTTTGGACCGAGTGAAGCAATCATCAGGCTGAGATAAGGTATACTGTTTAAGACTTTATACTTCTCTTCTAGTTACCTGTACAATGGGTTCATTATAGAGTACACATGGTATGAGTATTGAAGGCTACACAAATATTCAACATTGAATCCCTTTTACCTAGTAACTAAGATCTTTCTTCACACATTGAGGAATGAAGAAAGGAGACTAAAACTGAGCTTCCAACATGAAGCTCTTCCTGAGACCACTGCCAGTTGCCCATTGTCAAGAGAGATTTTTAAGACCCTTTGGACCTGACAGAGATGATCCATTAATTCTCAGTAGAAAGAATGCATTCTAAGGTTATTGGATAGTCTTTCTTGTTGCAAGACCTTTTCATACATCCCAATTTTACAACATAAATCTTTGTACACATGAGCTAAGAGATTCTGCGTAGGTGGATTGCTATGACAGATCATGAAAGTAAGTATCACCAGGACAATAATACCACTTAAAACAAGGAATTGGACACCTGGAATACAGTTTAGTTGGCAGAGTACTTCACTCCCCAAAATGCTTTTTATAGTCATATTTTAACTCAGCAACAAAATCTGTAAGGCACAGAGCTTGCCAATCTGATAGACTGTGTAGATATTGTGCCCCAAGGATACTCCTCTCTGCTTCCCTAGGATGGGGATTCCAGACTCTTGCTACTAGGACAGTTTTCATGCAGGTGGATGCTGGACATCTGCACTTAAGTCTTCATGTTTGTGTAGCTAGCACTTCACTCACTCTGTCATTATGGTCTCCATTGTACATTTTCTAAACAAATTGTACCTTTTTAGATATCTGTGACCACAGTGAGCTATCCAGTAAGCATCTCTAGATAGTTAATGGCTAAACTAGAAAATGAGTATGTTTTAAGACTTTTGTAAAAAAAAAAATTGTTATTAAATTGCAATAAACTAACACCAAATTCAGAACAGAGAAATAAAAAAAGTGAAATCTTATTATATGCACAAAATTTAAGCCAAGGAAAAAGTTACATGCAAGAATAGCAACTTTGATTTGATAACTCCACACAATTGTATTGGATGGGATGAGAACTCTTGTTAAGAATTTAATACAAGTGTCTCTTGAAATCTAGAGAAAAAATGTCTTATCATCATACACTTTTTACTTGGTAAGAAAAGTTTGATATCAATACCCATGTCACTGTTGACTATTCAAATAGTTATTTTATGTTGGATCTCTCTATGGGAAACTTCTCAATTTTAATTACAACAGTTGCTTTTTCCATCAGGTCAGGAGAGCATAATTCAATAATGAGAACCCAGTTGCTGTCATGTCCTAATTAAAATATCAAGTTAGAATCTCTTCACTTATATTTTTGACCATTCTCTAAAAATAAGATTTCCAAATGCAAAAATTTTTTCCATATTGACATGGCATAAATTTGAAAACATTCTAAGTCATAAAATGAATGATTATTTAGAAAATATAATATTCTCGAATAAATAGATCTTTTTTTATAATTCAAAAGGTCTTTCTTAATTTTTTAGCCAGAAATGCTTACTTGTCATGTAAAGAAATATTTTGTGAGATAGTTATAGAATTACTTAAGCAAAAGTAAATGAGTTGACCCACATTATAATTTGCTGACAATTAATAATCTTCATTTTACTGAAAAACAAATTTATCATTTTTAAAATATGTGAGGAATAATATATTTTCTCATCAAAAATAATTATTTAAATTATGAAATATATTACAAAGTCATTGAAAATGCTTAAATGTATTAACAGATATTCTTTATTTGAGCCTGAGTAAGCTAGTGTAATTTTGAGACTAACAAATGATTTATTTTCCTTTTAAAAGATTGACAGTTACAGTTACTAAAAATGTTTCAGACTTTAAACTGTGATGGAGAAACTTGTGATCTGAAGGTTTAAGCTGTGGGGCAGAGGTAAGGTTCTTGACACAAGGTTCTGTGCAAAATATTTTTTGCAAATATTAGTAAGATGTAAAGAAAAAATATGATAAGTCTTGTGGAAAGGCATATGAGTTTGATTGACAACTGCTCTTCACAATTAGAACAAGCAGATAATTCATTCATTTTTTCTGAATATTATCTCTTCCCTTTTCCATGAACACTAGCCAACATCACTTTTTAAAAGATGAGCATCATCTACTGAGAACAGTATACTTTTATCTACTAAAGGCAATATTGAACATCAAAGCAAAATTCTGATCCTGAAAAAAAAGAAACAAGAACATATTCTTTAAATTTCAACTTTAAATTGTATTTGTACTACCTTATGGATTTCGTTGTATATCACCACACAGAAACTGGATTTATAAGTGTGATCTTTTAGGGCCCTGGCCTTGTTATATAGCATATCATTTAAATTATATATTATTTGAAAAATGTATTATCCTGTCACTCAATCCCAGGGTCATTGAATCTTAGCTATAAAAACTAATGGGCCACACAAATCTGCCTTGGTCCTAAAATGTAAACATATCTCTAGAAAAAAGATGGACTCGTGAGAGGATAACTCTGGGTTATGAACCCATTCTTACTCTGACATTTCTTTCATTCATACAGATGAAAACATTATAAACATGTTTCTCTCTCATTCTCAGATATGCTGGCATGGCTGATTTTCTGATAGGACTGTTTTCAATTTACAAAAATAATAGGTAATATCTTCCAGAATGAGACAAGTTCTGAAAAGATTTACTAATCATAAAGATCATCTCTTATGATTGAAGATCAAGTCTTTAGTTATAAGATAAAAAATCGGCATTTTCTCACACTTTTTTTTTTTTTGGTTATCGTTTGTAACTTCTCTAGAGCAGAGTCTCGTTGGTTATTATTGAGACAAATGAAGGTTATAAAAACAGCAATAAAGCAGAATATACATTTTTGAAACAATCTTCTGTGAATGGTTTAAATTTACTTCAGTAGGGCTAAAATGACAGCAAAGTCTACATTCTCAGAAAAGTAAAAGAGAGCGACATATTTATTCACAGAAGTCTCTATTTCATTATTCTATTTCTGAACATGTAGAAAACAAGACAGGAGAAGAGTCTATCTAAACATAGTTAAAACATAAACAGAATGAAAAGAGAAAGCCTTTTCCAATCTGAAGATGACATAAAGCACCAATACAGCTATGTTTATGTGTGTATATGGCCGAGGTGGGGGGGGGGTCTACGTGTAAGAACACAGACACCCATTGAAACAAGAAGACTGTGTCATATCCCCAGGAACTGGACTTATAGGCTATTGTGAGCAGTCAGACTCAGGTGTTGTTATCAAATCTGCATCCTCTGCTAAAGAGTAAAAGGCTTAACCTGGAGTCATTCCCAGAGATCGATCTTAAAGATCTGAATGGAGTTATTTTTATGAGAATTCCATACTCCGAAATGGCAGAGAAGCTTCTCTCTCTCCACTGTCCAATAGGAAGCCATGGTGTGTGCTTATGTCACATTCTTAAGTCATATACATACATCAGTCTAAAATGATCCATGATGTGTATATGCATTAATATGAAGGTACCAACATATCCCCCTAGGCATTAGGAAAATTCTAAATATTGTTATATGTAATTAATTTTATTGTATTCATTTACTTGAAGTAACATAGATGAGTAGTATACTTTATAAAGTTGAGTTTATAAATATACAGAGATTTTTTTCTAGTATCAATTCATTATTGCTTAGCTACAAAACAGCCTCTTTTTCTAAACATGGTTTTATGGCATAATTACTATGTCTTGCAAAATATGTGCTTACAATTTAGCAAAATATTAATATCTTGCATGACTACTGAAAATAGAAGGATCATTAAAGGCGAGTCTACCTGACAGCCAGCAACACACATTTACTCCAAGATTGCAATGAACATTAACCAACACAAAATTATAAACTTAATTAAAACCTTATGATTTTGTATTTGTAACTCAGTTTTACAAGTGTGAGCAATAACAATGTTGCAATGCCAAATTACTGGACAGGACTAGGAACGTTTCCTAGGCTTGTGATTTTTGAAACTTCACAAGATGTGGAAGCACAGCTATATTTTTATGGTGTACATCTCTCCTGATGAATATTCCTTATAACCAATGGGAGAGTGAATGATATCCTGAGTAAGAGTATTGTTGGCATAAGACTGTCAAGGACACCATCTCAAACCCATGGAAATGGGAAAGCCTTCCCCACATTAGGCTAAGTAAAATGGCATGACCTTCCAGTGATCTAAGTATAGATGCTGATATAATGTTTACAAAATACCAACAGTAGGTTCCTCTTTCTTCTTACTGCAGCCTGAGACTCCTCCCCATAAAGACTACAGAGATGAGATAACCCACTTGCTTCCTCAGCTGGATTTAATAAACTCACCTCCTCTTTTAACTTTATATAATATACATGCTGAGTTTCCAGGCTGTTATTGCAGCTCGATCAGAGCTAATAGCCCATCAGTTTCCAGCTTTTCTGTATGTCAGTTGTTTCTTCATTTCCTGTCAACCTTAAAACCCTGTGGTTTGTGCCATTCCTTTATTGTCTGTGTGGTTGACACTGAGCCCCAGACACAATCTCTCTGCTGAGGCATGGCATGTTCACTAGGCTTGATGTGGTGGAAACTGTCTTCCTAATGTATTGTTCTCTAGTGTCTAGTCTAGCCAGATTTTCTTTGAACTGTCAGCTCATGAATAATGACTTGGAAATTTATTATTAAACTTACACTTGTTCCCAACTAGCTATTCATACTTAAATTAACCTATTATTTCTTTTATTAATCTAAATTCTGCAACACGGCTCCTTACCTCTCATCAGTATCTTATGCCCACATTTTCCCACATCTGGCTGATGAATCCCCCATGCTGCCCAGGAGTCCCTCCCATCCTCTTCTTTCTACTTATTGACCATTCTTCACTCTATCAAACCAAAGGCAAAGAAGGACAGCGACACATCTTCACTCAGTGTGATCAAACATCCCACAACACTCTGGTATTTTGTCCTAAATTAATTTAAAAATTATAATTATATTAAAGTCTTATTAAAATATTTTGATGTTATCTGAGTGGACCTCAAACACATTTCCCAATTTATTTTTCTCTTTTTTTTTTAAAAAAAAAAAAGTGTTCTTATTTCCTTTGGCATGTGAATCAGATAGTCTGAAATAGATTCTTTTTTTTTTTTTTATTCTTTAACTCTATTTTAGAAATTATTCTTATAGAAACTGTGCTTTCTTTGCAGAGTTGTAAAACATAAATATGTTGTTTTATGGAAGGTCCAAATTATAATTCCATCAAGCAGCTATGTTTCTTTTCCTGGATTATTTCTTTGCCTCTTCACTGGGTTATAATTACAGAACAAGAGAATGTATGAATTTGGGTACTATGTGTTACAAATATGGTTAAGAATCTAACATCAATATTCCTTTTTAATGGGCGCCTTTTCTAAGTATCTCCTATTTCCTCAGTTTTTGTATTGTACTTGACTTTGCCTTTGCAATAACCCTCTAAATTATTTTTTTAATGTGCCATCAAGATGAAAGCTAGTATATAGAAATCACATCTCACCCTTTTCAAACACACACAGGGAAACACAGTGCAATGTATAAGGACTGGGAGCAAGAATTAGAATATAATTTTTTCCCTACATTCTCTTCAATTTTTAACAAACAAATCTAGCTTGACATTTAAAATTACCCATATCACCCGTAATCAGGGATCCTGTTTTATTTCCCTTGACCCAGAAAAATAAAGAAGAAGCACAAACCCAACAGGTCAGGCATGGTGAGGGTGAGGCAGAACTGATAAATCAACAATTCAAGTCTCAGGGACTGCTTCTGCCTGCTGACAGCGTAAACACTGTTCACTATCCCAGCTCATCATGCATTTCCTCTTAATTAGCTTGATAATGAGCTAATGTTTGCAGTGGACTGTGAAATTAAAACAACATTTTGTCTACTGTGGTAGCAACATTTTCACTGGACAGACTTGTCTTTCACTCTCGCTGTGGTGTCCTCTTTTTCTATCTGTAACAGAATGAAAAGGACAGCTAAGGTACAGGAGTCTGATGGCTGAGTAAATAAACACTCCAGCAAACGGGACAATTAAATAAGCTCAGACAAATGGGATCTGGGGCAGATTCAGGAATCACAGTAACAACTCTCAGTAGACAGAGCATAACGATGCAGGGGAATTTCTGTAAAGGAGCCTAGCTCAGAAGCCCAGGTTCCATGCCTGTCCTTTGACAAGAATACTAAGACTTTCCTCTGTGTGCCATTTGAGGAAGGAAGCTCTCTAAGCAATTTTGAGGCAATAATGATGAAGTTTGTTGTTGCCAAAAAGTTAGATTATGGAATAGTGAATTCACAAACAGATTCTTTCCCAGCAAATGCAGAGTAAGCACTTCTTCCTAAAACATAATGACACTGTCATGAGCTCTATAATCCCATCTCAAACTGGTATATTTTATTTTCACTCTAGATTTATTTGTAAATAATAATCCTTATAAATAATTAAACACTACTATTTTCTTAAACCTTTATCTAATAAATACAGCCTTAGGTAAATTAAAATAGTGCCCTTTTTCTTTTAGCAAACTTTATATTTAGACTTACAATACAAATAAGACGTGTAAGGGGAAATGTGTTGTATTTTATGGAAAGATAGGCTACCTATCAACAATGAATATAGTGCTCATGAGAATCAGATTCTGCAGCAATGATAGCCAGGACAATACACATGTGGGGCAGATGCTGAAAGTAGCTTAGAGGAAGAAAGTAGCCATAGCCTTGAAGAGCAGGAAGGACTTTAACAGGCAGAGATTATCATTGAATCTTCAGGTAGAAGTTTACAAGAAGGACGGCAGAGACACAGGAAATATGGGGCTAGCACATGAACCAAAGTGATTTGAAGGGAAGAGCAAAAGAACTAACTTGTCGCAGAGAGAAGAAGACTTTAAGCCCTAATGCAGAGGTTAAGTCAAGAGTTGGAGGAGAACTCAATGAGAAGCGTCAACTTTCGCACACACTAAAGTATTCCATTTAATATTTTGGGCTCACTAATCACCTTAAGGAGGACATTAATCAAATTCTGGGCTCACTTGTAAGATTTGAGGAGAGAAGTTTAATATTTTAGGTAAAATTCATTTTAATATGAAAGAAATGATTTTTTAAAAATGTGGTAGCAGCTGTTAGCATCCAGGTCTTTACAATGCCTGGAGGCATTGTACAGTTCTTCCAGGAGGAAGAAACAGCAGAACAGGTCAGCACAGCAGCTAAGAAGAGACAGTGTGGCTACTGACAACCCTGAGTTGTACACTCTCACTGTGGGCATGTATTATATTCCCTTACAAGAAAAGTGCCTTCTCTCTCCACTCTCTCTCTTTCTCTCTCATCTTTGCTTAGAGACCACCTCTGTGCCTGTCCCCTTCCGATATAAGCCTCTCACATGAGCTCTGTTACATGGTGTGACACCCCTTAGCAGGAGGTACCTCCCACTGTTAAATTATTATAGTTGTCCTTTATTAACTGACTGAGTAGAGGTTCCAATTTTTGAAATATTTAAAAATATTCAATTATTAAATAGAGAAAGTGACTCAGATTTAATAATATAACATTTACATGTAAATAAATTTACAGTGCCTCACTGAAAAGTATGTAGAACACTGGAAAACACCAGTTAAATCTCTGAAACATAAATTACCTACAGAAGGAAAAAATATGATAAAATTCTGTGAATGGTCACTTCAGTTATTAAAGAACTTCCCATAGAAAATCAGGTTTGTAATTCTGCATTTAAGCTCCATAAACTGAGACATCATCTACATCCAAGGAAGAACAGGACTCTGTCTACAATAGGGAAACAGCTCGTTGCTATTTAATGGCTTGAGTTAAAAGTTTAGCAAAGGAAAAACATAGAAGTGAAATGTTCCCTTAGAGTATAGTTTGCCTGTAGATTTAAAAAAAAATGTAAGCACATGGTCCATGAAGGATGAATTCTTATGATGCAATGTCCAGAAAGAAGCCTTACACTCACAAATTAAGATGTATGTCCACAGTCTCAGTACATAATGCTGGGACAAGAGGATTATAGTTCTTGTTATGGTTCTCTTTCTCAAGTCCCTGTTCTTTTTTTAGGACCAGAATATTTGCATTACTACTTGTTAAAAGTGAATGATTTGCTTTTAGGTTTACAAGGCCCACTGATAACAAACTACCTTGAGTCTTAGTGGAGAATAACTTTCAACTGTTTTCATCTGCAGGACTCCCTATACACCCTAGTTGTGGGCATTTTGTAATTTTGCATGGCCGTGATCCTATAGAGGCAAGGAGTTAAATTGTATGAATTAGAGTAATGAATTCAGATGCCAGACTGACAGGGTATCAATGCTGGTAGTTAATCTGCTGGATAGGCTTGCTCTTTAGCTGTAGAATGAATTTTCAAAATAGTTAGTTATATTTAACTCTGTTCCACTTTAATTAATATGCAGAGATATATGTCACACAGTCCACAGAGAGGAAGGATATTTGGTTTAGCTTTATAGCCTCTAGATAATCAGAGTATTAAGTGAAATTAGAAATGAGTCACTCTGAGTGCTCAACATGAAACTCAAAGTTTCATTAGTCTTTCATTTGTAATAGAGAAAGATTTTTTCCATTTTCAAGGCTAGCATAGTGAAACAAAAGTCGATTGATAAACAACCTCAGAGTAAAATTAAAGTTAACATGGACTATCATCCAGGGTCATCCAATCCCTGTGTAGATGAGATGTTACCATGTAGAAAGCAAAGCAAATACAGGAGGCTAAGTAACTTACATTCAGTGCTCTGCCATGTGTGACAATCATTCCATGTTCACAAACCATGACCCAGAACAACTTGCCTGGAATATTCATTATTTTTATAGTTATTTTCATCATTAGTTTTTTTAAACAGCCTTTTCCATATCTTTTTCTAATATAACCTCAGCTCTTTGCCAAAAACCTGGATGTTTTGTGTTTCTGATGTATATAGAAATGATACTCTGGGCATTGGGCATCACCAGGCTCCTTTAAATCTTATCTCTGTAATGTGTTAGTTATGATAAATAGATTACACTGTAATCTCTAATGTGACTTATTACTTATTACTCAATAAACTAAGGCAAAACTTAGAGGGGAAGATTTTATTTGTCAAAGTATCACAACTTGATCTTTAAAGAAATATTCCTTAAAATTATTGCAAAATTTTTATTTTATGTGAAAGTGTCATTAAACAAAGCCTATAAAGTGTAGTTTAGGATATTGTTTTTGCAACATCCACTAAATTCTACCAAAATAGCATCATCGACTTAAATGTTGAAAATAATACTTAAACAGAAATGGTCTCCATAAGGACAAATAACTCATGGAGTTCAGCTAAATATATAATGGAGAAAATGTCTACATACTGTTTTACTATAGCAAACAGGGACAATGTTATATTTGTCTTGATATTTTCTTAAGAACACTTTTGCAAACATGAGGTCTGTTTTCACATCTTCAACCCAGCAATGCTGTGGCTCGTGAACTCCTTTTTCCCACGGGCACTTTGACCACTTTCATTCACAGAAGCTCTTTGTTATGATAATAAGTTGACATGAGGATAAATGACTATAATAGCTTTATCATCAGTTTTAACTCAGATTATTTCTTCTGTCGTAACTGATTTATGTGTTTCATTCTCCAGTGGTCCATGTAGCAATCTGCCAGGGACCAGAAGGAGGAATACAGAGATAAGTTCAAAATCTAGAACAACTTGTTTTCTGTCCTCTAGAATGATCTTTGGCTGACAAAGTCTTTGCACAAGTCTTTGGGGAAATAGCCTGTGCTATTTGAAAGAGAACTTTCATGAAATATATAAATCAGTCTGAATTTTGAGACTAAAGAAAAAAATCTCACATGACGTATCTAGAAAACTCTTTAAAACTCCGTATTAAAGTTTCTCTCCCACCTCCTCTCTCTGCTTCACTTTGGAACAGGATGGTGACAGGTGCATCAGTTGAACAATTTAAGACTTTATTAAAGATTTGAAGTTCCTCTTCAACAAAGGTTCTTCTGGGTATTGAATTGAGAATAAATGTAAAAAAGCATGCTTAAGGTTTGATATAATTTATGGACTACACCAGTATCGTTAGAGAGGAGACACTTCTTTATGTTTTGCCTTTCTTATCAGCCTCTTTTTTCCTCCTCATCTTCTCCTCTCTCCAAACTTCCCCTGTCCTCTCCTTTCTTTGATATAGAGCAAGAAGTTCTTTGTTTCCTAATTTGGCCTTGAACTTCATGGCTCAAGAAGTTCTCTTTCCTGAAAATGGGGACTATAGTGCACGTGTATTCTAATACCACTGTGTGAATTTGCTTCTTCAGGCCTCAAATCCCTTGTTCAACTTCTAGTATTTTTCATGTCCCTGCATGTTTTCTATTTGTTTGCTTGTTTCCTTGTAAACTCTGTGTTTCCATCTGTTTTGTGGTGTAAGGGAAATGCCTCTGCCTTCTACTGTACCTGTGACTAGATGACAGCCCTGTGAGCTTGCTCTAATAAAATATTCTCCACCCTATGCTATAGAATGGGATTCTGAGATCAGAGAAGTTTACTTTGATAACTGAGTAGCATAGTTTTTGATAAAGTAAAAATTCAACAAACATCTGTAGTGGCTTTTAGCAGTGGAAACATTAAAATATGGGTGTGGAAAGCATAAAAGTCATTAATGAGAAAACTTCACCTTTTAAGAGCTTGGCAATGGACAGCTGAAGTGAATGTGCAGACCTGGGATCCTCTGACATAGAGTGGTTGGAAGAATCAAACCTAAGTCAGACCCTTGTTCATGTTATTCTCTTCTAATTTAGGAGACACCGAGAGAAGAGATGCTGCTAAGTTGGGGTGTTGATGACCACTGGAGTGTCAATTTTGGACCATTTCTGCAGAAAGAGTTCCTAAAAGTACATATTTGAAATGCTGAGCTTACATGAGCTTTCTAATTCAATTTGAATGCTAATAGATTTTAGCTTAATTTTTTCAGTTTTGTTTGTTGTTTGTTTGTTTTGATTTTTGAGACAGTTTTTCTTTGTGTAACAGTACTGGCTGTCCTGGAACTTGCTTTGTAGACCAGGCTGACCTAGAACTCATAGAGAGCCACCTGCCTCTGCTTTCTAAGTACTAGGACTTAAGGCATATAAACTGCCACTGAGCCTAGCCTCAATTTATTTAACAAGGAGGGTGCTTTCTCTAGCAAAGGGAATGACAAACTGCGAAAATTACTTCCTGCCTGCTTTTATTTCCTATATAACTCCAAAATAACAATGCTTATTGCATACTTTATACAGTTACAAAAATGCTACTTTCATCTTGCATTAACTTTCAAGTACAATAATAATTTTGTTTCAGTAAGTATCAAAAGGAATTGAGAAGTGAGAGAACAAACCAAAGTATTTCAACTCCTGATCTCTGTCTACAGAGAACCTGACAGTGCAGGGTAGGTGGCCTCATGGGTTAAGGATAAAGCATCCAAACTGAAAGTTTGACAGGTGGGGCAAATTTGCAAAGGTGTGGTAGAGATGGAGACTCAGAGCAGCAGAGTACTGACAAAAATGCCGATGTTTGTAAAGGGATTTCATGGTGTTTCCCCAAGGTATTACTTTAGTACTGAAAAAAATGAGAAGAAATCCATAAGACAAAATAATTATGAAAAAATGCTCAAAGGAAAGATAAATTTTAGAATCATGCTAAACCAAATTAAGAAAGGTATATGAAATGGAGCTGTGTCCCTTTATCCTGGTGTTGAGAATCCATTAGGTCAGATTAGCCTCATGATCTTTTCCTTTTGTGCTTTATAGAATACACTTGTCTATATATTGAACATATAACTTCATGAAACCTGGCTGCCATGTTAGCAGTAGACACACTGTACTAACACTCACATGTACACTTTTACATACACAATTTCCAAGGTTGTCTGACTTCTAACTATATATAATTTCAGTATTGAGATCGAGCTAAAAGTCCATTATGATGAAGAATAGACTTCAGTTTCAAATATGTTTCTTAGTTCTACACATTGTTTTTCTTTATTATAAAGAACTGCTTTGTGAGAATCTTGCACTGTCTGTTCTTTTAAATGACCTGGGTTCAATTCCCAGCAAACACATGGCAGCTTACAACAGGTCTATAACTCCAGTTCCAGGAAATCTGGCACCTTTACACAATATGGGTGCATACACATAACCAACACACATAAAATGCTAATAATTTAAAAAATAGTTCTTATAGTATAAAAACTGCTTTGTGCTTTAATTTGAATAGGTAGAAAAATTTCTGAAAACTAAGAAATACACCAGGCACATTTCCTCTTGTTTATCTGCTGTATTGAACACTTAATAAAGCTTACCTAGGATACAAGTAATTTCAATGTTAATAGCAGAATTGACTCTGATTATATTCTACAGGTCAAATCTCTAGATGTTACATATATGTTTGAGGAATTATGTGGTTTTTGACTAAAAATACAACCATGTACAATTTTGGTGACTGAAAATATCAGAAGGAGTGTGGCTCAGAGAATTGGGTGAGGTCACAACTACAGTATTTAACTAAATAAAAGGGAATGACACTAATGAAGTAGATAAGAGTTTTAAAAACATGGAATTCTTGGTTTGTCTTCCAAAACCAGAGAGCTATCACATAAAATTAAGATATATTTCTTCCTGTGTCCTGGTTCTACTTCAGTGATAAAGGATGGCTTGTCTAAACAGCCATAATTTCATCTATTTCTCACTATTGCAAATTTCAGGCAGTCTTGTTAGAAAAAAACATAAAGCTTTCTCTTACAGGCTCTTGTTTTAGTTGCTTCATTACACATTGCTGTTCTTCGTCTTTTCCAGTCTCTGTTCCTCTTTATCCCCTTCTCCATTTGTCAGCACTTTCTTCCATTTTCTGTACAACACTGTGGCTATCACCTAGCAATGTCTCTATCATCTGTTATCTAGCAACTATGTATTAATCACGAAACAACTTGTTTATCATTATATGCCATAGATCACCTATCTGTATGTGAATATGTATATCAATTCATCTATCTACTGGACATTTTTCTTTTTATTATTTATAAATCTAAATGGAAAATTGCACTTGCAACTCAGTGTGAGCACACTCACTGTTCAATTTGAGATATTTTGATCAGAGTAAATTGAAAGTTAGCTTAGATAAATTCCTCAGATATAAAGAAAGTGTATCAGAAATTAATTGTTTCTACTTTATTTTCTGCTTAAATATTGCAATTTATTTTTTATGATAGGTAAGCAAACAGATCAGCTAGAGGTTTGTTCAAAATAGAAGCTAGAATTTTTTTTTATACTTTCCTTGATGATAGAATAGAAACAAACAGTGAAAGACACACCAAACTGAGTCATATTGCATTTAAGTTTATTCAATGAGCTCTTTAAAATTCTGATGTTGGTTTGGCTGGACAGATGACTCGGCCATTAAAGGCTCACAACCAAAATTTTGATGTTGGAAAATGAGCAATTTAAATAGCTTTATTCTAATTTAATTACTAAATTTTATTATGTACAATACTGATAATGAATTATCATAGTCTCTTTGAGGGAGGACTGTATGGAGAATACCTCAGCAGTCTGGGATTCCTATTGACGTGGTCTATGCACATATCCAACTTCTAATAGTGCATTGGCTAATCTTGGATATTCACCTTCATTTACTACACACAAATACCCCCTGCTAGGATTTTGTGTGTATTTTGGTATGGTTCACATGTACCTAGTTATCTGACAGCAGATTCTTATGGATGCAGGTGGGATCATGAAAACACTGCAGAAGGCAGCAGCAGATACTAGGAGACTCTTAACAGTTGTTTCTATGTAAAAAAGCACTTTATTATTAGATGAATATGGTTATTATAAACAGAAAGGTATAATTATAATAGCAGCAAAGCAAGGAGAAAGAGGAAGGGAAGGGAAGAAGAAGAAAGGAAGAGGGGAGAGAAATAGGATTTCCCAAGGAAGAACAAAAAGGGAGAGATGCACTCTAGTGGGAACCTTGCTTTAAACGGGCCTTGACACGTCAGAGCTCAGAGAGCACGGCTCTTAGAGACTGAAACTCCCTCTTCTAACAGCTCACATAGCAATCTGTTGGCACTCAAGGATGCCCATCTGCATGGAATCACATGTAAACACTACTACTCTGAACAATGGAATGAGACTCTCCTATCACTGACAATCATCAAACTTAGTTTCAATTCAACACTATTCTAGTTACATCTGAGTAAAATAGTAAAGAACGAACTATATCCTAAATGTGTTGTAGGTACATTTATAGTGAAGCAAAGACTGTTCTAGGTGAACTTTTAGAGAGAATCACAATAAGACATACCATTGCATGTCTAGGCATATTTGGGTGTGCAAAAGATTAAAAGTGAAGGCCACTCCCACATTGAAACTATAATAAAAACAACTTACATAATTTAAGTATGTCAGCCAAAATAAAGACTAACACAAGGTATGTCCTGTTGTAGTGTAGTTTCTTGGTCCCAGGCAGCCAGAGGCCCAGACCCACAGGACTGCCATGCCAGACCCCTTAGCTGCCTGCCACTGCTCAGGCCTCTAGAAATGACTCAGATGCTTATATTAACTTCATGCTGTTTGGCCTGTGGCTCAGGCACATTGCTAGCTAGCTTTCACATCTTAAATCAACCCATTTCTAGTAATCTGCCACATGGCCCGTGGCTCACCTGTGTTCTTTACATGTTGCTCCTTGGGCGGTTTGCTTGATCTGCCCCTGACTCCACCCTTCCTTTCCTACCTATTCTGATTCCTTTGCACCTGTGGACTGGAGTATCTGAGCAATGGAAGATGGATTCCATACGGGTCTCTCCAGCAGCCAGGAACCAGGAAAATGGGCCTCCCAGGGTTCCAGCAGCCCCTATCAATGGGGTTGCCCACTCCCCCTTCAGGGGCCCAGGACCCTGGGTAGGCATCCTCGGATTTCATCAGCTGACACCTGAATCCCACCACAATGCCCATGTCAACAAAGCTCCTCCTTGGAAGCTGTCAATATTCTTAGTGCTTAAATGTCCTTACTCATGGGACATTGTCATTCTTGACAGTACTTCATTTTGATCTCCACCGCTGTCTTACTTTTGAACAGTTTTCTTGAATTTTCACATCTATGTGAGTCTTTGGTTCCTTGAATAAGGAACCAAGAACCAGAAAACAGCCACCTGAGATTCCAACCACCAGTCACATATTTACCATAGCCCTCTTCGGTGTCCTGAGGAGATTTGGGATCAATTCCCCAGGAGAATTGTTTCATGAACACTGTGCTTTCACATACTAGTAATTGGCTTTGTTAGTAATTGGCTTCTACTTTGCTAAATTTTGTATGTCCCTCTTAGCATATTCCAGGACTAGAGTCTTTCTTGGAGCAGCCAATGAGTCTGCTCAGGGGTCTTAAAGTGTGTATATTCCAAGGTTTACCACAAAGTATGTGCTCAGATGAATTGAGTCTTCCTCCTTCTAAAATAGTAAATGTCCCTGTCTCCATGACACATGCCTGACTTTCTGCCCATGAGCCTCGATGCTTTTACTTCAATGTATCACTTGTATGTCAGCCTGGTTTAAACTTTTAGGAAGCCTCCAGTCTCAGTATGCCAGTGACTGGAATTACAGGGATTCATTGCTTGAATGAAAATTTCTAATGATAGCATTGAAGAAAACTGTTTGGCCCTCTAAATTGGACCAAATACAAAAACATCTTATTCAAGGTGGATAGGCCTTGTCACCCATACTATTGTGGAGTAACATTTCTGGACACAGCACCTGGATATGTTTTCTTGAAGTTATGGGAAACCATGTGGAAGAAACTGTCTCAGATCAGAAAAGAGTTTTCAAATCTTTGCCATGGTAACACATAAGATCCCACATGTTCCTTTTTTGGTTCTTTGAACAAACAAATTTGCTGATCAAGCAAATACTTTAGAAGGACCACAGGACAGAGGCCTTTGGAGTTTGTACCTGCCAGAGAAAAGAGAAAGAAGTTTGAGGTTAAAGGACCTGTTGTCTCTGAGCAGAACTCAGCCCGGCAGCCTTGAGGAAAAACAGTCAATGGTATTCTCTCCTGCATCTACCCTCCCCATGATGAAACGACAAGACAGACAGAGTTTATTCTCCAAACCTTTGTCTTAGCTGAGTGGTAGGTGTGAGCATGGATTTTACTGTCAGCTTCAATGGATGGAACAAATTATTTCTGAGTGTGTCTGTAAGTTCATTGTGAATAAATACCTGTGTGGTTCATAAATTCCGTCTCAAAGTTGCCTCTCAACTCAGATGGTTAAGATGAGGCCATCTGTAAGCTAAATAGGACAAACAGGTAGAGAAAAGATAAACTTATGCTTTGTCTGTCCTGAGATAAGCACATTTTCTTTATCCATGGTTTATATCCCTAGGTCTGCTGGCCTCTGGACTCTCAGGTATGAACTCAGGTTTCCTGTGTCCTCATGTGTTTTAAGACTGAATATCACAAAACTTGCTTCCATGGTCTGTGCCTTTAAGACATAGACTGAGCCAAATAACTATTCTTCCAGAACTTCCACCATGAGAAAAGCTTATTGTGGGCATGCTCATTCATATAGACAATTTTCCCCAAGAACTGTGAGGCCACCAGATATTCCATCAAATTGTAAAAGGTTACAATAACATGGAAGCATACACAGAGACTTTTTCAATGTCATACAACCACAGACTGTCCCTGATAGGGCATGTTTTAGGAATGGGGAAGATCCTTGAGACCCTCAAACTTCAGGCCCATCCATGTACACTTGCAGCCTAGAGAAAAAGTTCCAGTCCAATACTGTAACTGTGAGCAAAGATGGTGTACTAAGACCAGCAAAGTCCCAAGGACAGGTTGTTCAACTTAGCTGGGACCAATCATCCCTTTTTTAACTATTTCTCCCAGTGCAGTAGGAACTGAACAGCTTACCTCTGCAACTTCACTGTGCTATGCAAGTGTGTAGAGTGCTGAGTTCACACACTCAAGGCTGGTAAGGACTTATTTTCTCACCTGCATCTTCAAATGTGTGGACTGATGGACTGATGACTACATAGGCTCACATCTGGGAATGGCTGACTCTCACCTGTGCCTAATTGAGATAGAGTATTATAATTTAGTTTGCAGTTTCTCCTTATTCAAGAAAATAATTTGACTCATGAGGGCAAAATATGAATCAAACAATACTTCAAAAGCATCTGAAAAGTCATCTCTGGTAATGCTCACTTAGAATTTCAGCTGCTGAGGTGGCAGGATCTCAAGTCAAGCCTTTACAGGCTATAAACTCAGATGATACAAGTGAAAAAAATAAAAATAAAACAAATGATTTCACCTATTTGATTACTTCATTCATGCAACATTTGTGGATTTTCCATATAAAGTCCTTAGTATATAAATTGGGAGTGCATTTGTGCTTGTCTATGCTGTGTACTTTTTACAATGTGGATGTTCATATGTGAGCATTGATGCACAGGTGCTTCAGAACATCTGCAGATATTATCATACTGCCTGGAGTCCTGGCTTTCCCTGGCCCTTTCAGTGAAACAAAATCTCCTCTGTGCTTCTGTGTCTGCGTAGCTAGCAGTGCTATGAGAAATCGGGTCTTCTCCAGTCTCCCTCTCCCATCTCACCTGAAGAGACCATTGAATGTACTGGTCGCCAACCACACCCAGTTTTCATGTGCCTTATGGAGGTTCTATGTCAGATTCTAACACTGCTACTGCTAGTGCTTCATCCAGAGTCATCATCTCTCTGGCCTACTTGAGGATTTCCTATGAGAGTTTGCCAAATGCTAAAAACATGATCTCATGCAACCGAAATTCTCTTGCTTTCACATCTCTCTACTTCACTGTAAGATTATCTTCGAGAGTTTCACATTCAGAAAGTGACAGTGCACAGCACATTCCTCATGACAAGAGATGGTTCAGTACTTTCATAATTTGCTTAATGTGTTTTTTTTTTCAAATATCTACAGAGCTCTATAAAGATGAGCATCTAAAGTCCAACAAACACGGTGCCTGCTTATCATCCAGCACTCAGGAGGCAGCTGAATGTGTTAGGACAAACAGAACTTTGAGGAAACAGGCCATACGTCTAGACTTCAAAACAGGAAATAGACAGTGGACTCTTTCTTTCATTCCCAATAACTATATGGATCTTGGATCTTTGCCCATACAGCACCTTCGTATATTATTTCTCAGAAGGACAGAACCTCAACTCAGAGAACATTAGATAATGACAGGAGATATTGGGAGTGCTTAGGGCTAGGAGAAGACGTACTGTGGAATCTAGTGAGATGGCCTTCAGGGAGGCTGCTGACTTGCTTCAACACTCATGTCAGTTCAAGTAGTAGAAAAGATTCTTGAATGGAAGGTGTGATCAAAAACTGAGTGAGACAAACTGATATCTGGGGGCACACATGAGTGCCCTTGTAAGAGTTATTTGTCTTCAGGAGATAAATGAGAATAATATTTAGGATCTCAAGAGACTGTCTTCACCTTACAGAATACCAACAATGGCAAACAAAAATAACCCATGTTCTTGGAGTTGTATAACCTGGGAAATTCAAATTGTGGTACTTGATTTTATCTCTAAATATGAGCTTAGTCTTCCTCTGTGGAACAGGAAGGTGCTGTACTGACTTAGCACACAGTCTTCTGAATATCAATGAAGTTATATCCAGAGAGTTCCTCCCCAGTGACTCAGCTCCTTAGAGTCGCATGCATCTATCTCCTTAGGTTCTGTTTCACAAAACTCAGAGTTAGACATAACTAGTGAGACATTTAGCATCTTTCCCTTCCTCAAACACACAATATTCTTATCATTGAGGCTGTAAGAGTCATTCTCTGGCGACAGCTCTTCAATCTTATTCTGCCTACCCATGTCTACCAACAGCTCAAGGACTGTGCTGAGCTCCATTGACCCTGAGGAGTCCACAGTCCTCTGGTGACTTTGTAGCTGCATGAAAGGCTAACATCTTTTCTATATCAATCAATAGGCTACAGAAGGAAGAAAAGAAGAATCTAGGCTCTGCCATACACAATACTAACCCTGTTGCTGAATGCCTGGGTGGAGATAGAGCAGACAAAACACCAATGCAGACACATCCTGTTTAGCTGCTAACTTTTTTGTCTAAAAGCTGGGTCATGTGGGCACAAACTCAATAACTAACTGATTTACTCATGAAATTCCTCATTTGTGATACCATCAACTTTGTTTTTCATGTTTTTGAATGGGAAGGAAAATCTTATTTGTGATATGGCAGGACTATAATTAAAAGGTGACTTTTTCAGGTTCCATTTGGTCAGCAAGGGTGAGGAACATGAAGACGATCACAGGATAAGAGAGAAATTAGTTATGGAAAAGGAGATGTAGAATGCAGGTTCTCACGTTAAGAATTTGTGATATGTCACAAATGCTTTCTCTTATAGGCCTTCTTTTTCCAGGTTTGCTGCTGTTTTTACCAGGTAGTCTTTTGGAACAATATAAGATTTCCATGGCACTTTATTATCAATGAAGTTATTCTGCCCAAGAGAGTTTAATATTTGGAACCACTGTTGGGGTGGAAGAGCGACATCATTGTATGGGTGGATGGTGCTCCTGTTCTAAGACAGAGAATATCAAAACCTATTTCCTGCTATACTATCATCCTGTCATTCTGCCACTCCAGCAGTCTAGAACACACACACACACATACAGTGTGTGTGCGAGAGAGACAATCATCTCCCTAAATAAATTAGAGCAAATAAAGCACCACATTGGTTATTCAGGTTAATGAATTTGGTGGAAAAACTCAGACTAGAGTCCCCTTACTATGGTAGTAAAGTGTGGTAAAGACTTGAGAGATCTGTGCCCCTTAAAAACAATGTGAAGGAGCTCTTGGGTAGGTTACATTTCACTTACGGAGTGTACCATACAACCAGTCTACTTATTGAGAGGAGCACTTAGATTAGATTTTCAAAGCTATGAGTGGTTCTGTACACATCAGAAGTGTGTGCAAAAGCATAAACCATAAACCCAGCAGTTAATTTACAGGCTTCTCCTGATACGACCAAGGCGATCAGGGAGCAGAGCAGCTTGGAGAAAACCCTACTCATGCCTTCCGCAATGCAATCCCAGCTAGAAATGAAAGGATTTGTGATGGAGTGTCCTCAGTAATCTAATTAGTACCTGTGATACTCGAGTCTTCATGGTTGTTTGTGTTACAATGTGCAAAGAAAACTTTTTCCTCATATGTAAGGACTTTGATTTCCAGAACTAAAGCTGAGAAGCAAAAGAGGGAAATAAACCATTGAGAACTGTGAGCTCCATGGATCAAAGCATTACACAAGCCAGTCATAAATGTTTTCTAGGATGTCTGTGTGTTTGAGAGCCGAAGTAGAAGTACATTCTAAAGACAAATTGCTTACAATATTGACCTGTTTTCTATGAGCCCACTGATAATATAAAGGAAAAGTGAGACATTATCACTAAGGAGGAAAAAATAAACTTAACTAGATTAAGTATATAAAAAGGCACCAGGCCTTTAAATTTACCACACATGATTACAGGCAAATTACAGATCTCTCTTTTCAGAAGCAATGAGACATATCTTCTATGGGGCTGTAACAGCAGAAGATCCTATATTGCCTGGACAGTGAGCCACAGTTTTATAATAGGCCAGTCATCAGATATATACTTAATTAGAAAAGCAGACCCCTTACTTCTTAAACAATTGATGTTAATTTATGTTATATGTATTACTAAAGCAATGACAACATGGCCATAGAGATATATACTTTAATCCTGAAATTTGGTGACTGAGGTAGTACTCACACCCTGAATCAATTGTAATTGAAAAACTGTGACTAAATTTTTCTTTCAAGAATTTACAACAAACACCAGTTCAATACGGCAGTAGCTGCTGGCATCCACAGGCTCATGATGAGGCAGCTCTAAGCAGCCTGAGAGACCCAAAAAGGCTCAGAGGGGAAAGAAGGCAGCAGAGGATGAGTCTGAGAGAACACAGTATCTCAGAAAAACTAAAAATGCAGGTCTTATAAGAAGATGCTTTGAACAAGCGGTCTCACGAAACTGAAAAAAAAAAAAAAAAAGTGGCAGAGCAAGACTCCCTGATCCACTGAGAGAGAAGTGAAATTAGATCTGCTGAAGCTCACACTAATGGATATGAAGATGGTTCATTTTCTGGAATGGGCCTCCTAAAAAGGCTACCTAGACTGTGCTGTAGCTGAAGGTCATGTTTGTATCTACTGTCTGTGCTGCCAACAGAATCCTTGTGGAAGTCAATGATCTGTGCTGCCACTGGATGTTTTGGGCAAGGAAGCTTCTTTTGTATTAGTATCAATGAATATAGACTCATAATTGAGAATAAAAAACACTACAGGAGCCCTTTCTCTCCTCAAAACAAACAAAATAAACAATCTAGACAGGAAGCCACTGAAGAGAGTGTTTACTTTCTTCAAGATGTTGAAGTGTAGCTCTTTGCAGTTGATGGCTTCCAGCAGGAGGGGTAGCTAATGGATGTAGGGAAGGACTCAGTTATCTTTAATGGGTTGGCCAGTGAAATTTTGACTGTGGGCCGATGACTCTATGGAAAACACAAATTAGACTTTGTGTATTCTTTGTTTTTTCTTTTGGGTGGGCACAAAGGTGGGAGGGTGGATCTGGGAGGAATGGAAAGCTAGTTTGATCAGGTTCATTATAAATTATAAAATTGCCAAATAATCAATAAAAATATAATGCTTGAAAAAAATGCAATGAACTTAAAATATTCCCTTGAAATTCAACAGAGTCTTGCATTGTAGAGCTGTCCAGGAACTCATTATGCAGGGTGCTAGCTATGAACTAGTGACTCTGCTACCTCAGCTCCCAAGTGCTCAGGGGAAACACCTGGACAAGCGGTCCTTGCACTTAAACTACTTTTAGAGAGTTTCTTTGGGGATCACAGCAGGACACACAGTTGATCCTGTGACAGAGACATAAAATTAGTTCCAATTGTTCATGCTGAAGGTCCTGTCCTAATTGTATCCCCCAGGTCTATGAAGGTTGTTCACTGATACCTAAGTAGGACACAGCTTTCTATCCAGCCAGGTAGACCAAGGCAATTCTGATCATGGAGGAGGGAAGATGTTGCCAGTTCTCCTCACACCTCACACTACTGCTCCACAACACTAAAATGAAAGTGCTGATTTGAGAAAATGAGTGGAGGTTTGCTGCTGCTGCTGCAGTGAAGCATCTTGGCTCTGAGAGTGCTTGCCTACACACCCAGCTCTTTCTCTACTTCTGTAGAAAAGCTCTCAGGAACTATCTGGGTACTTGCTCTATTCTGAGCTCATAAATAGTCAATACATCAGTGAGCCCAGAGCCAGTCTGTCCGTTATTCCACTGTGGAATGTAATGACCCATTTAGTGAGAAAGAAATTTCTATGTCTAAAATCATAACATCAGAAATATCATGGTCAAGATACTAGTTAGAGCACCAGATTCAAGTTCAGTAGTCTACCCATGATTCCACAGTCTGAGTTTGTCAAAACTGAATAAAAATAATGTTTCAATTTATTGCTTTACCAGACATTGTTATGAGGATAATATGAACAGAGTTATAAGAATTATATAAAGAGACAAGAAAAATAATTTCAGACTTCAGAAACAAAAACTCTCATGTCCATGGATCCTGGACACTGAGGAAAATTAGGAGTGTTTGCTATTATGTGAACCTAAGACAATTCAGGTACTGAATGGCTAAGAGGTAGAATGATGTTGTTACGTTACACAGGTACAATAGCAAAGATTTTCTGAAGAAGTCAAATAATTTAAAGATGCAGAACTGAGTTTTGTTGGATTCCTAACTTTTCGCTATAGTTTTATAATTCCTTATACTCTGCAAATTTGTACTTTCTAATGAAGAAAATGACTGTGGATTTGAGGAAGCAGCTTTAGTTTGAAAGCTGATGTGGAGGGACACAGGGTCTGCTACAATTTTCACAAGCCAGGTGTTGTCCAGAGATTAGAGAAATAAAGGAGCAAATACTGTCTCTCAAACCTTTCTAACCTAGTGAGCAATGTGTTCACAGAAAGAATTCCATTTTCTCTCAGGAATAATTTTGATTTTGCTGTCAGAGTCATCTTGTAATTCATAATTCATCCTAGAATTGCCATGAAGCATCACTAGTCCTGAGTGCTGAAATTTCACTCACGAACCCAATTGCTCAGCTCAAACTGTTATTACAATGTATCTGTAGAATGATCGTTTTTATAATTGCTAAGCATCACTGCTGTTCAAGAAATCAGCAGAAAAAAAAAAATCAAGCAACTTGCCTCTTCTAATAAGCTGGCCCTCCTACCTATCTTGGCCTAGCCTCAGTACACTTCCTGGTCTATTAATCTATATGTTCGGTAATTACCCCTTCTTTCCCTGTGCTGAGAAGTGTATCCTTGGTGTCTGCTTTTAGTTTACTTTTCAATAAAGTCTTTTGTCTCCCTTCACCATTCAGTCCCAAGCTTCCTGTGTTACCATGGTTATCACCCCATGTTCTATGCTCTCCCTTTCCTATACTCTTCTGTTTTCACCCCCACTCCTGTATTTTTCTATTTTTTTGACTATCCAGGTCCAAGTGACCTGTTCTTTTTCATAAACAGCCCAAATTTGCTTTTCCAAGAGCTTTAGCCTCCCTCCTGCCCTGTATTCCTCCCTCCTCTCTAGTTCTCTTCAACTAACAGAAGATTCCAAACATTGAAAATCTATTAGTTTAAATTTATTTCTTCAGGAATGGTCTTACATATATCTAGGCCATCATTAAAGTCACTGTGCACCTTGAAACTGGCATTTTTTTTTTAAATCTCCTGCCTCTGGCTCCCAAGGGCTGAGATTACAGGGGTGTGGCACCATGCTCTGAATAAATATTTTAGGAGTTTGTGTGAAGTGTGGACCTAGGTTGTATAGCTATCTGTAAACTGAGCCTTAAGAGGATGATGGCTTCCTCTATTAGGAGTGTGCCTGTCATTGTTCCAGTGTGTGGATACAGCTGTTCCTTTACCCATGACTGTAGCAAACAGCCCTACTTTATCAGGGAGAAGATTTCCTCTCCCCCACAGCTTCAGGGAGTCACAGGGGAGAAAGGAACATCTGCCTATCAAGAAAATGTCAGCCAATCTCAGCTGCTAATTGAACAGTGCCATATATATTCTTGAGTCCCCTCATATCATCGCAACACTAATGTTGACCAGCACCAACTGTGAAGTACTATTGTGGAAAACTGCATGGAGGCAAGCATCTTGGACCTCAGTTCTTCTGTCTACATACCCAGCTTTCTGCTTCAGCTGAAACAGTCCCAAGAACTCTCTGACTATTTTTCTCTATGCCTTGCTCCTAAAAACTCAGCCCCTCAGAGAGCCCTGACACTGCCAACCTGTTATCTCACCAAGAAAGGTGAAGAAATACTCTGTCAAACTAGGAAAATCAGAGCCAAGACTACAGTTAGGGCACCAGCCTGTGTTTCAGCACTTTTCCCTTTATCCCACCTTGTTTTGATGCTTCCCAGTTTATTGAGCTGTCCAATTAAATAAACATCAAAGTTTATTTTCCTGACTGATATCTTCAAGTCTGGAACACACACACACACACACACACAGAGAGAGAGAGAGAGAGAGAGAGAGAGAGAGAGAGAGAGAGAGAGAGAGAGAGAGAGAGAGAATCTGGAAAAAAGAGAGAGTAGGATCTGGATGAAAGAATGTGAAGAACAAAATTAGTAGTGCTGTGTCCAGTTTTGATCCCCAGAAGGACCACCAGGAACACAGTAACACACTGACTCACCAAGAAGCAAACACAAGGTTTACTCGTTCAGCAAGTACAAGCTGCAGCAGGGACCCAAATCTGCCATCCAACCCAGCAGCACCAGGAGAAGGGATCCTGTGCTGCGCAGAGCAGGGTTTTTCAAAGGAAACACACACACACACATACACACACATACACACACACACACACACACACACACACACACACACACAGGAATGCTATTATGAGGCTGGGGAGTGTGGGGCAATTCCGATGAGCTGGTACTTAGGGGAATTTTCTTCACTAACATTATCTCAGAGATAATGTTAGGTGTACAATAGTTAGCTGATTGGTTGTCTTAAAGGTAAGGAAAAACTTGTGGTTAAGTTGGAATGTCCTCCTGATTACCTAAAAATGGGCCTTACCTTCCGGAAGTAGAAACTTAACTCCTCAAAATGGCTCTGGGTTACAAGATAGAGAGACCTTTGCTCTCACATCCTCTCCCCCACGCCCTGAATTTTTGTGACTGGTTCAATCGTGGACCAGTGCTTAGAAATTCATAGGGCTCAGCATCCTCATTGGACACTGGAGTATTCCCTCTGTACCATTAGCTGAATGTTCCTAATCTTTCTTTCATAAATTGTACCAACCTATTTAGAATAAAAGGCCCACGGGTAAAGAGGAGAACCAGGATGATGAGGGTCCTACCATACTGGAGAGGAGAGCTGTGAGCCACAGTGATCAAGAATACCATCTTTCAAACCAACTCTGAGCTTTTTCTCATTTTATTTTCCTCTTGGCTAAACCTTTTCTGACTGGCCATCGTGTCCTTAATTACTCCCTAATGATCTATGTAAAAGCTGCATTCTTCCTCTTTCCTTTAGGAAAAAGATCTAACCCTCTCCACTTCTGCAAAACCACCTGAGCTAGACTTTTAAGAGATTCCTATAAGTAGGAAATGGAGCTTTCCAATTTTTCTATATCTTCATCTATGGACTTAAGGAGGCTACTATAGCGTTGGATTTGGGTGATGAGGGAGGCAATACGGGTACCCATCCCTGAAAGATCTGCTCCCCCCAGGATATTCAGCGTTAGGGCCATGACTGGTTCCCTCGTAGTTCTATAGTGCCATTCAGTCAGTTGGTTAAAGTCTTCAGAAGAACGATATATGAGATGGGAGACAAGTCTCACAAGAGTGCAAAAACATGTTTGGTTAAGGACGGACACGTAGGCCAAGAGGTCAGACCTGTCAAACAGGCCCACCAAGTATCCCCGGAGATACCAGGTAATGGTTTAGGTTGGCTAAAGGGGTCATCTTGTAACAATGTGGATGATAGTGGCTGGAAACGAGCCCCAGGCATTGTCACTGAATACTTACCTGTTGTAACATTAGCAAAGACTTGGACTTCCACCTACATAAGCTATGGTCCATGGTGGTATTGAATGCCCCTAGTACAGTGACTCCTTCATAAAAAGAGGGTTGGGCATCATAGCACAGCCGACAGAAGCAAGTCATGTCTGGCTTTGAGACATTTAAGAGTGCATCTGAAGCAATTGAAATAGGGGACCATCAGGACCATTCGTCTTTTGGGATCCTATCTTAACCTGTGTGGGGTGCCTGAGATGCGGGGGTGGGGGGATATAGGCATAGTAAAAGGCTTGAAGTATGGTCCCTGCTTGAGATTGAGGACTGAGTTAGGACAAACTGCAGTTGTTAAGGGGTGCACAAGGAGCTTAATTGTGAAGAGGATACTGGATCCTTCTCTTTTCAGTACAGCCATAAGCCCCAGGATTTGCCAGTGGTCAGTCAGTTCTCCTACCACCAGTTCCCTTCATATCCCCTGCGATACGATTATCGAGTCTCCTGTGACAAGATAAGGCATAGAGGACCTGAGAACTCTTGTACTCACTCACATTGTCTCAGGGAGCGGCATCTGTGCCCAACATCTTCTGCCACAGGTCAGGTGTCTTCAGCCAGGTCATGAAGAGGTCAGGGAACCCAGTGCAGGGTGTGTGTGTGCAGTATTGGATTTGTAAAATTGATAATGTGGCAGGTCTCATCATTACTGATGACTAAAGTCAGATTCATGGGGGCATGGAAGTTGGTTGTGGCAGTAGGGATCAACAGTAGCATCAGGATCAGCGTTGCGATAGGAACTGAACCTTCAAGAGGTTTGTAGGGTACTTGATGACTTCCCATGCTCTGTCCTCATGGTCCTTGTGGAAGGTGAAATGATCTGCAGGTCCTGCATATGAGATGAGTGATGAATCTAAGCAGTGATGCCACTGAGTTTGAGAGCCTTGAGTGTTGTGGACCAACCCACATTTCTGAGGGGCATCCATCAAGTCCTGGTCATCCATCTCAGAAGCTAAGTCATTCTATAAACTGTGTATCATGGGAGAAGTTGTCCATACAGAATTTAAAAGGGAGTAAGACCTACCTAGTTGGTATGGTGAGTTCCAGACTCAGAACATAGCAAAGGGGAGGAGAGCAACCCAGTCTGTACCAGTCTCAAAAATTAATTTGGCCAAATTTCTTTTAGAGTTCTATTCATTCTTTCTAACTGTCCCAAACTCTGAGCTCTATAGGCACAATGAAGCTTCCAGTTGGTCCCCAATGCAGCAGCTAGTCCCTGACTTACCTGGGATACAAAAGCCCAGCCGTTGTCTGTCCCTGTTGTGGTGGATAAACCATACCTGGGTAGTATTTCTTCAATTGGTTTCTTGGCCACTACATTGGCGGTCTCCATCCATCCAGAGAAGATATCTATAAATACTAGCAAATACTTGTAGCCATATTTTCCAGGTTTAATTTCAGTAAAATCAATTTCCCAGTACGTACCTGGCTGAGCGCCTTGTTGCCTAACTCCTGGGTTGTGGAAGATGTACTTATAGCATTAGTCAATTGACAACTCTTACAATTTTATATGTCCTCAATAATTTGGTTACCTCCTTGGATTTTTATGCTTGCCTGTCTTAACAAGTCCTGCATTCTCCAGACACCCAAGTTTAGGAAAGATGGATCTTTGTGAGGATGTGCGCTCTTAATTTCCAGGGCAAGATGATTTGTCTGTTGGCCATTTCCCACCATTCTCCAAATAGGGTGGCCTTAGGAAGCATCTGTATCCAGGCTAGGTTCTCAGTGTCTCTGACAGATTTCTGGACTCAGAGTCTACCAGAGTTACTACAGCGGAGGGGGCAATGGCAATTTCCTTTGCATGTTTATTGGCCAGATCGTTGCCCTGTAGGATTGGCCCAGAACTTTCTGGTGTCCAGGGCAGTGGATAATGGCTAGCTTGGGTGGTCTGCATTGGGAATTCAGGAGGTCCAGAATCTCCTGTTTATTTTATTTTATTTTATTTTATTTTATTTTATTTTATTTTATTTTATTTTATTTTATTTTATTTTATTTAGTTTTCCTTCTGTAGTCAATAGTCCTGTCTCTTGGTATATTGCACTGTGAAAATGGGCTATGGCAAAAGCATACCTACTGGTAGTGTACATGTTGATTTTTCTACACTTTCCCAATTGGAGAGCATTTGTTAATACAATAAGCTTGGGTTTATGCACTGAGGTCCCCTGTGGTAGGGTCTCAGCCCATATTATTTCTGTTGTAGTTGTTATGGCAGCCCCAGAATACCTGTGACCATCCTGGATGTAGCTGCTGCCATCAGTGAGCCAGGTTGCCTCAGCATCTGGAGGAGGCTGATCTCTCAAGTCTGATACCATGGGCCTGGACAAGGATGCTGACAAAGTCATGCAGCTGAGGCCACACAGGTCTGAGTCAAGCAGCAGCATTCCTGGGTTCAAGGTGATTGGTACAAGGAATGCTATAAGTGCAGAGTTTAACAGTAATGCCTGATAATGTGTCATCCGGGCATTGCTCATCCACCAGTCTAGTGGCTGTTTCAGCATCCCAGTGCATGTTGCGTAACTATCACCAGATTTTGACCAACAATTAATTTGTCAGCATCTTTAACCAGCAGGGCCATAGCCACTATGATCTAGAGACAAGGAGGCCACTGGGCTTCCCAAAGGTCTAGTTTCTTTGATAAGCATGCCACAGGCTTCTTCTATGGGCCTATGCTTTAGGTTACCACCCCTTTGGCTACACAGCATTTCTCGTCCATAAAAGGGTATAGGGCTTGACAACATCTGGCAGTCCCAGGGCTGGGGTCTCTAAAAGTTTACATTTCAAGATTTTGAATGCCCTTTGTCTTTCCTCAGCCCATGTGAATTCCTTCCCTCCCTTGGTAGCCTCATACAGGGGTTTCGGCAATTTCAGCAAAGGTAGGGATCCAAAGGCAGTAGAAACCCACAGTTCCCAGGAATTTTTCTGCCTTTGCTTAGCTGTCTTGGGCTAGAAATTTTCAACACAGTCTTCTTTTGGGTATCCAAGAGCCATCTTTGTCCATTTTTCAGGACATATCCCAGGTAAATTACCATTTTTTGGCAGATCTGGGCCTTCTTTGCTGATGTTTGGTAACCCAAGTCTCCTAGAGTGCTCAGTAGTCCTTTGGTTCCCCTCAGGCAGCTTTGTTGATCCTCTGTGCTAATAACAAGTCATATACATATTGCAATAGGCTTACTCTAGGGTTCTGGAGTCTGAAGCCCCCAAGGTCTTCATGGAATGCTTCATCAAAGATGGTAGAATTCTTGAAACCCTGAGCCAGTCATGTCCAGGTTAGTTGCCTGCTGATCCCGATCTCAGGGTTGTGCCTCTCAAAGGTGAAATAGGCTTGACTCTGAGGGGCTAGTGGCAGGATGAAGGTGTCTTTCAAATCTAATACAGTATACCATTGTCACTCAGGAGGCAAGGAGCTCAGCAAGTATATGGGTTCAGGGCCTTTGGGGTCTATGTCCATCACTCTTTTATTGACCTCCCTCAAGTCCTATACTAGCCTGTAATTATTTGTTTGTGGTTTCCTCACAGGGAACAGAGGGGTATTCCATGCTGACTGGACAAACCTCAAAACTCTCCACTCCAAGAGTTTCCTAATATGGGGTGTAATGCTTCTCTTTGCTTCTAGGAACATTAGGTACTGGCGAACTTTAACTGAGTCAGCTCCTGCCTTGATCTCCACATACACAGGAGGTTGGTGCTGGGCAAGACCCATGCCCCCTCTTTCGGCCCATGCTTTGAGATATTTTTGGAGCCAAAGGCTCATTTCTGGGGCCTGTTCTTTTGGACTTTGGTGAAATCTATATTCCTCAGTAAGATCACTGGTGACTAGAACGCAAAATTGTCCTCCTATCTTTTGTGGATTAATTTTGCTCCATTCCCTGAAAAATGGATCTGTGCTCTCATTTTGGACAGGAGGTTCCAGACCAGCAGAGGGTATGGACATTCAAGAATCACCAAGAATGAATAAATTACCCATCACATTCCCAAGTCTACCAATTTTGGGTAGTCCATGGATATGGCTTTGTTCCCATTGTCCCTGGAACCCAAGTAATTTTTCTGTGCATGGAGCCTAGTTCCCTAATATTCCTTTCCCCTAGTCTCTCAGTTCACTACAACTTTCTTTTAATATACAGGGGCACCCTGGTTCACCAAGGCTAACATTACCATCTGAGTGGACTCCTATACTTACAAGTCATATGGAGTATACTACCAGAAAGCCTTCAGGAGGTGGCCAAGGTATGCTGATGGAGACTCATCTGACAACTGTCTAACATCATAAGCCTTAGACATATTGGTCAGCTTGCAAACTGCCACTTTTAGACTCACTGATAGAACCTGGAGATAGACCTGGAACCTCTCCTTATCTTCTGCTGTATTGTAGTCCTTTTAGTACTGGTTGCAGGTTGCAACAATAAGAGCAGGCTCTGAGGTAGGGGCTCCTATTGACCCTGGAACCAATTTCCAGCTTCTTCCGGGACTTGGTTTTGCTCCTCTGTGGTGAACAGAAAGTTCAACAGTTGTTGACAATTATCGCAGGTATGCTGGTGGGTAAAAAGTTTCTAACAAGTTAATTGGATCTTGGGGTTTCTCAGAAATGGGAGCATTTAGGGTTCTCTAATTGTATAATTGGTGAAAGGCCAATAGTGATGGGCTGGGTTCTGGTCTTCATCCAATGGCCCCACAGGCTTAAAGGGCAGAGCTATGGACGCATCAGAAGCTCCCCTCCCCCAGACATAACAATTTCTCTTACCAAGACCTTTAGTCCAGAAATAGTGTCACATATTTCTTACAAGTGTTCATCAATGAAGTAATTTATCATTGTCTCATTATTTTCATATTCAACAGATGACATTAGTGTACTTATATGCACAGATGATGTCCTTGGTAAGTGTCTTAGTCACTAGTTTACTACTGTGAAGAGCCACCATAACCAAGGAATCTCTTCTTACAGAAGAGATTTAGTTGGGGGCTTGCTTACAGCTTTAGATTCTCATATCAGGAAGCAGATATCATGATTCTGCAGCATATCTTGAGAGCTTTTCATCCTGATCCACAGGAAAGGGGGAAAGATTTGGAAAGAGAGAGAAAGAGAGAGAGATAGACTGACAGACAGACAGACTTGCATGGGCATTGTAGACTTGAAAGTCCACCCTCTTTGACACACCTCTTCCAATAGGCATCTGCTGTAGGATTATGCTTTTGTACACTGTAAATATTTGTTATTGTAAATATTGGTTTAGTAAAATACTGATTGGCCAGAAGATGGATAGGAAGTACGGGTTTTGCTACAAGACTATGAGAACTCTGGAAAGAGAAAGAGGAGAGACAGATACCAGCAGAAACAGAGAAAAGAAGACAAGAATGCGTCTCTGAGAAAATGTACCAAGTCATGGGCATAAACAAGAATCATGGGCTACTTTGAAGAATAAGAGTTAGTAAGTAATATGTCTTAGCTATAGGCCAAACAGCATGTAATTAATACAAAACTTTGTGTGATTTTTGGGACTACTAGTCCTGATCTGGGGCAATGGCTGTGGGACCTATCTGGTTGGGATACAGAAACTTCATGCTACAGGCACCATATACTCTAACAACTTAACCCTTCCCAAACAGTTCATCACTGGGTCTTAGCTCATAAATATCTGAGCCAGAGGCCCATTCTCATTCAAACCATCAAGAAGTAGAAGAAGAAGGCGACCTAGAGACTGAGTGAAGACAGTCTTTGTTAAAGTTTACCGTTTAATATAGTTGGCAAAGTGACCACAGATTTCAAGGACCAAAGGGCATGATTGAAAACCTCCTTTTAGCAAAATGTGATACATTACACAATGGAGTATTACTTAGCAATTCAAAAAATATGATATTATGATATTGGAATGCAAATGGATAGAAACAAAAAAAATTATCCTGGTTGAGGTAACTCAGACCTAGGAACATAAATATGGTATGGATTAAATTATGTATGGATATCAGCCATTAAATACATAAAAACTAGTCTAAAAGCCACATACCCAGAGATGTCAGGGCTAGGGGAATAAACTGGGAGGGGAGCACATACATCTCCCCCGGGAGGGAGAAATAATAAACAGATTTTACAGGTGGACTGGGGGCATATGGAGAAGAGAATAAATGGATATGGTTGAGAGGAGGGGAGATGGATTGAGATAAAGAATAAAAAGAATGAGAGATAGAACTGAGGGACATTTGAAGGATGATACAGGAGCCAAGTGCAGTGGAAAGGTCTTAAATTATATGAAGATGAACTTAGTCAAGTCTCCCAATGATGGTTAATATAGAGTCCAAATTGGCCATGTCTCATCACCAATGGAAGCTTCTAGTATTGAGACTGGGTCGCATTCAACTGAATTGTTATGCAAGTGCACTCCAGGGAAATTCACAAACAAGTCTGTTGCTAATCCAATGGATTTATCTCTGCCAAATGATAGTGTGGTCACATTTCCTAGGACAACACCCACACATCTCACTGAACCTGAAGTCAAGCTGAAGCCGATATGGAGTCTTTATGTTTTATTGTCTTAGGTATGGGAAGGTACTCTAAAGGCCACAAAAGCAAAATAAACAAAAACCTAACCACAGAATCTTTAATCAGCAATCTTTCCTGCCTGCAAGCTCTGCCAGGGCAAAAGTGGTAAAGAAATTGTAGGAGTAGCCAACCAATGTCTGATTTGACTTAAGGCCAACTTCATGAAATGGAACCCATACTTGACACTGTTTGGTTGACAAAGAAATGGAGACTAGATAGTCCAGAGACTTAGATTAAAATCAAATATCAGTGTTCAAGAAAATAAATAGAAGTAACAATTTTAATAGTTCCTTATGATATTCTGCTTTATTCATAGGTGCCTTATTCATCTAACATCAGAGCAAAAAGTCCTTCTGTGGGAACAAATACAGAGAAATGTAACTGCCAGATATTGTGAGGAGAGAGAGAGAGAGAGAGAGAGAGAGAGAGAGAGAGAGAGAGAGAGAGAGAGAGAGAAATCTTGAAACACACAGCTCTAAATGGAATATCTCCAACAAATCTCTCCCTTCAGATTTCAGGGAACCCTAAAGAAAATAACACAGAAAAAGTGTAAGAGCCAGATGGGATGGGGGAATACCAGAAAAACAAAGACACCTAAGTTAACTGAGCAAACCTCTTGTGAACTCAAAGACAGGACAAAGAAAAGACAAGCACGTGACTTACTCTGGTTTTTATCAGGTCTCTGCAAACATATTCTAACTCTCAGATTAGTATTTTCATGGAATTTCTGAGTGTGTGAACAAGTGTGTTTGTGATTTTTTTATACTATTGCTTTCCCTTGTCCAATATAAATGTGATTTTTTTTTTGTTTTATTATACTTTACCATTGTTTGTTATTTCTAAGAAGCCTATTCTTTTCTAATGAAATACAACAAAGTAGATCAAGAGGGTAGGAAATATGGAGAAATCTGGAGAAGCAGAGTGAGGGGACACTTCAATTAGAATATATTAGATAAGAAAAGAATCTATTTTTAATAGAAGATAAATGTAAAAGCAAAATTAGAAATAAAATAAATATTTTTATAGGTGAGTGAATGAAGAATTTTGCATTATGTAGTTTAATGATTGAAAATTTATTTCAAATGTGAGAAATTCTTTGATTTATCCTCAGACTTCCAAAAGTTCATAGAGTTTATACAATTTCTTTCTGTGTATTGCTTAATTCTGATGTGTTTCAAATCAAAAAATGCTGTCCATGTGTCTTGATTAAAGATTAAATCACATTTCCACCAATCACCATTGTCTATGTTCCTTCATGTTAACTTATGTAACAAAATAATTTATTGCCCAATTTATGTACAGGGGAGCTTTTCAACTTTGTGTTCATTATGTACAAATATGTACAGAACTACTCTCACCAATGTTTAATATCTCTGTTCTGGTAGTTTGCGAATGTAAGTCCGATTTTAAGTTAGAGACTTCATCCTCCACTTCTACCAAGATGTATTTGCAATTGAAAAAAAGACATCACCAATTGTTCATTGTTCAGTGTCAGATATGAGGTATTTGTGGTTAATTCCTGGTGGCATATGCTAGTGGTAGAGAATGAACTCTGAAGTATACATGTATCTAATTTTACAGTATAAAATACTGAATAGTGTCTCCATAATGCAAAGATGGGAACTCCTGAGAATTGGTGCTCAGGACAGGTTTGCAGGTCAAAACTGTGGTAGGATTCACTAGAATAAAGACATACTTGAGATGAGATCTTAGAGTATGCAAGGAATAAGACTTAGAGGACTTAAAAATAATTAGCCCAGGGATGGAGACATGGTTCAGAGATTGAGGGCACTGACTATTCTCACAGAGGACCCATGTTCAAATTCCAGCACCCATATGTAACCCAACACTGTAACTCCAAGATACATCTCACACACAGATATATCTACAGAAAAAAAACACCAATGCACAATTTTATAAAAATAAAAAGTAATTAAATAAAAATAGAAAAAAAACTTGACTTAAAAAATTAACTCTTAAACATGCTAGATGTTACTCCTCTACTTAATAGAAAATAACTGTAGAACTCTATATACAGTCGTCATGTTCTACCATTTAACATTTATATACCACAATCTCTTAGTGGAATCTTATTTTGAAATTTTAAAACATACAACAAAATATTTTCTTAGCATTTTTAGAGTGATTACTTTCTTTCAATAAAAAATATAATTATACAAGATTTGATCCCTGGTTTAATAATCATGTAATTAAAACTTTCAAAATGCATCTTTAATATTAATGATATTGACTCTAATGACAATATCATTATATTTAGCCAAGTGCTTAACATTTAATAAAAGAATTTAATCTTGCAGCATGCCTATTTTTTCTTCATGTGCTCTCTATTTTTACTTTGAATTTTTAAACCAAAACCTTGTTAAGAACAAGGGTGATGAATTACTAATTTTTTATAGTTGAATTTTATTAGAAACTAGGTATTTTTTCAAATTTTCAGTGTGCTGAAGTTAAAATTAAAAAAAAAACTTTGATAAAGATTTATTATTCAAATGTTACAAATTGTAGAAAAACATCTGATGTGGGCATGTAGTAAAAATAAAGGAAGGGTAAATGATGTCAAATCTTACAAAATATTACTTTAAAGATGAAATACAAATTGAACTCATTGGTTTATTTTTGCCAGCAACAAATATCTGAACAGCAAATAGTTGGAGAACGTTGTATATATTCCTAAAACATTCTGAGATATAATCCACCTTAGGACTTCATCAAAGCACCAGAAAGACTTCAGACAATAAATTTTTACTATGTCTTTATACTATCCCTGAATCCTCCCTTTGCTTGCCCCACCCAATCTTACCTATTAATTGTATCCACAATGTTCAAAGGCACATCTGCACAAATCATATAATGTGCAAGAAACATAATGTAGGATCAAGTCTCAGATATGTTCCCACTTATATTTTAAGAATCAACTCATTAAAGAGCCGGAAGCATGTGTCTTTTCAAGTGAAAGAAGTAAGTCCACTCTTTTTCCAAAATAAGTTTCCAAGTGAAAGTTGATGGACTGTGTGTCTTGACATCTTACAACTATTAAAAAGTTAAAACTGTTAGTAAATTATGATATATCCTGTTATCATATTGAATATCATTTGATAACCAGTCTTTTAATAAAATGTGTTTAAATTATATTTATTTTGTGTCTTTGGGTATATGTGTGTGTGTGTATGTGTGTTTGTGTCTGTGTGTGCATGGGTGTGTGTGTGTGTGCACAGGTTCCACAACATACATATGGAACTAAAAGAAAAACTTGATGTAGTCAGTCCTTTCTTGCCACCATATAGGTTGTGGATATAAAACTCAGAATGTCAGGCTTGGTAGCTAAAACATTCCTGAAGTGAGCTGTGAACTGGTAACAGACACATGGGAAGTCTCACTTACCTCCTTCTGTCATGCTCTGCATATAAAACACTCTCAATATTGATAAACAGCCATGCAGTTTGTCTGTCCAGTTGTTAATAACAACTCCTGTAGCAGTGGCTACTAAAGCCCAGAGAGGTAAGTATACAGCTGAATCACAGTGTGGCAGTTACTCAGGAAGATGAGAATCTCTCTACCTCAGAATCCATGTATACTATTCTTAGGGTTATACACAAATGATACTTAATCCTACCATGAAAATACTTGTTTGACCATGGTTGTTTGTTAATAGTCTATCGCCCCTTTGATTACTTTGTTGATTTAATCTTTAATTGACTGCACAAGAAAACTTCTACTAACCACTCTCACCTTATGCCATAACTGGAAACTGTCAGTTAGTGCCCAATGTGTGAATCTTAACACTTCTCTCTGTGACACTGACAAATTTAAGTCCTGAATTGCCTTGCCAAAGAATTACTGACTACATGAGTATATGTCTGTGCCTTTATTGTTGTACTTATCTCATAATGCCATGTCCTTAAATAAACAACTCTATCGTATTTCATATTTTCTATTTTATTCTATTTATAAATCTTTTTCCTCTTTTTTTTTAATCTGCAAATCCTTTCTGTATACATCTTCCATTTGGTGATTCCATGTGATTCCTCAGTTTGAGAACAGTTGGAATCTGTATTTATATCTGGTTTTTATGCCTTTTCTCAGGCTCTTTTTCTTATTGTTTTGTGATTGTTTTTTATTAAAATGTGTTACTTTTTGCTTTATCTTATTACATTTTATTGACCTTTGGAAATCTGATGGATCTCTAATAAGAGATAGAAGGGGTAGTATAAAAAAATGGGAAAAAGGGAGAAAGGAGAAACTATGATCAGGACATATTAAGGGGGGGAAATAAGGTGCTCTCCCACCTTAACAACAGGGACATAACTAAATATGAAAGGATATAGGACCTTAAAAGTAAAAACTCACTCTACATTCTAAAAGAATACTGAGTCTTAGAACAAAGAGTTTTCCATTTCCAAAACTGATTTTTCCCCAATATGTATCACAATAGAGGATGTATCTCAAAGAAAAGACTCTGGTTATATTATAAATTTTTATTTATTTTTTTACATTTGAGAAGGGTTATATTTTATGTTATTTTCACTTAGAATTCACCAAGTGGCTTGCGTTGGTTATAGGTATTAGCCAACATGCATGCCTTGTGTTCTGATCGTCAATGAGAGAAAACTAAAATTTAAAACAAATAAAATTTCTTCACATTTATAGCACTGTTTGTTCCAATAATTTAATTGAAGAAAAATATACTACTATGGTTCCTAAAGTCACTTTAAGTCTGTGTTTATTTTATAGATAACTTTAGAGTAAAATATTCAAAATTTGTTAGGCAGAAGTAAAGTTTAACTATATAAAGTCCAATTGAAAGCAAACATAAGTGTGGCAATATATTTTATGAATCTGACATGATGGCAAGTATTTAAATAAGTGATCTCAGGGAAACAATGGAAAAGGCATTTTCAAATTATCTACAGGACCTAGAAATGGTTTAGGAACTGTTAACACCAATCACAATCTAGGAGCCAACATTAGCTGAGCATTTTCACTTGTAGCTCACATTGAATTTTACTATCCTTGAGTGCCCTAAGGAGCCTTTCATCATGCAGCTGGAAGGAACTAGCATGCTGTCACAGAAGAGATCAGTGATTATGAAGAGCATTTCAACCAATAATCATCCATTCCACATAAGCCCAACATTTTCCAGGTCCTTAAAATTTTTGAGAAATATAAATATTTTTCATATTATTCTTTAGTCACCTAAAGAAACCTCTCACATTTCTCACATGTAGTACAGCATTTTGAGGTAAAGTGGCACAGAGAATATATGAGATCAAAACTTTAAGATTAATAACATGTTTTTATTTCATACATTTGGAAGGAGTGTGTCAAAGATAATTTTGCAGGGTATAAGTGTAGCTGAAATCATAACTATTTGCTATACCTCTTCCAATAGGCCTTTTTTTTCTTCTTTGTTCTTTTTTTATCCTTTATTTTTTAACATGAATCATTTTGAGCATAATAAAAACTGATAAATGTGGGGATATGTTTCAAATTTAATAAAAACCAATTTGAGATATCAGAGGGATCTAACCACAGTTAGTCTAGGAGGATCAAATAGTTTTAACTACAACTTTAATCCCACCACAGGGAATATCTGGGAGTGTTGACCTACACCCTTAATTCCAGCAAATCAGAGTTGGAGGCCAGGTTAGTTTACAGACTTCCAGGTTCCCAAGCAGGCAATGGTGGTGTCACACTTTTAATTTTAACCTGAATGTGAAACAAATGGATGAAGAGTGTATTTAAGACAAACGTAGAAAGACAGAGCAGGCAGTGGAAGCCACGAGGAGCAAGTTGAGGAAGCTGAAAGACAGTTGGGTGAGATTTGACTGTGGTGTTTCCTCTCTTTGATATCTCAGCCTTTCCCTGAGATCTGGCTCTGAGTATCCCTTATTTGTGCGACAAATAAACTTCAGCTAAAATTATTCCTACAGACAAAATTTAACATTTACATTTATATTTTAGTGGTATATGTGCTTTACATTTTAGAGATACATTGTGTAGCTAATAAATGTCAACAGAAGCTCCCAACTACAAAAGCTCACATGGCTTTAATGTTTATTGCCTTACATTTGAAGCCAGGTTTTCCTGATAGCCTGAGAGATTCCACTGCACAGATGGTACCTTGAACTTTTATCACTCTTCTACCTAGTAACTCTTCCACCTTTTTACTTTATCTCCTTGTTACAAGGCTAGTATCAATTCAGTCAGCGAAGGAGACTGGTGATGACACCATCCATTAAATAATTGAGTGTCATGCTGAGAAGAAGCTCACAACACTTCTCCCATCTTCTTTTGGCTATAATTAAGCAAGAGTAGAATAAAAGACAGAATTATAAGTTAACATAAGTAATAATTTAAATAATGATTAAAAACTTCCAAGTCAGAAAATAAAATTTAATAGCTAGATGTATAGTATCTATGAATAACTCCAAAAAGAGGGACTTTAAAAGATTCACACCAGCACATATTGCAATAACTTTTCAAAAGCCAAAGATATGGAAAAGTTAATTTATTGCATAAGAGTGTGTGGAGGTGTGAATGAGACTGGTCCTATAGAATCACAAAGTTAAGTACCTGATCCCTCTTTGGTGGAACTGCTTTGGAAGGATTAGGAGGTGTGACTTTGTTGAATGAGGTGTGTCAATGACCCTGAGGTTTCAAAAATGTCATGCCATTACCAGTCACCATACCCTGATTTGTAATTGTGTCACAATATATAAACTTTCAGATGTTTCCACTGCTCCACCATCATAGACTCTAACCTTCTGAAACAATAAGTAAGTAAATTATTTATAATAACGTATCTAGGTTGTGGTATTTTTCTGTTCTTGTTTTTCATATAAACATTTTTTTTTGGTTTATTTGCCCTCTCTAGAAATTTTCAAAATATTGATAAAAAATAAGCAATGGCTATCCAGGGGTATCATTATAATCTGGTTCTCTCTGGGAGATCAGAGAAGACAATGGTTTTCCTAGAAAAGAAAGAAAGGGGTTTGCCTCACAAGAAATACAACAGAATATCTTTCAAATGGTGAAAGAATATTAGCTAGTAACCCCCAAATAATATGAAACTATAATTTATTATAAAAGCAAGAATACAATCAACTTCACAATATTCCCATATTGTGATGGTACTGCATAAATAATTTTCCAGTTAATTTAAAAAGCTGAAATACAAGTATTAAAATAACTACTACAAAAACAATTCAATCAGCTTTTAATCTCAAGGTTTAAATTGTGGCAACAGTAACAAACCATGAAAAGGACTGTCAGAAGAAACATTATATTTGCGTCTTGGAATTATGAACTTAAAATTGAACATTATAAAATGTTTTATTAAATTCTCAGGAGTACTATAAGAATAACCTGTGGTAGATACATCAAAGTCCATCAGAACCAAACCACAGCTTTCCTTCCCCAATCTCTCCAACCATATGTAAGAAAATTACAGGAACAAGAACTGAGAAAGTATCTGTGGGCAGCACAGAAGGAGCCAGTTTGTACCCATTGGAAATTGCTTCAAATTTTAATAGATAAATTGATAATACATGAATGAGCTGAAGACTATTTTCAAGGAACAGTTTCTTAAAGCATAAAATAAACAGATTAAGCATCACTTCACAATAAATCAACACAATTTTGCTATTGGACTATTTACAGTAGCAAATCCATTTGTATGGGTTCTTGCTTTAATGATTTATTTTTATTGTGTGTGTATGTCTTCTAAGACTGTCTTTGCACCATTTGTGTGCAGTGCCTGTGGTGGCCAGAAGAGGACACTGTATTCTTTGTACCTAGAACTACAGATGATTGTGAGTGACCCAGTAGGAACTGAGAATCAAATCCAGTCCTTTCTTGAGAGATCTTTTTTTGTTCTTGTTCATTTTTTAAATTTGTTTAAAAAGGGTTTTTTTTTTTCATATACATCACTACTGGCCCTCCCTTCCATCCTTCCAGTCCACCCCAGTCCTCCCTTCATCCTCCCTGCTACCCTATCCCCATCCATTCTTCAACAAGTGCAAGGAATCTCAAGGTAAGTAAATTCAATCTAGTATATCCAGTTGGTATAGGTCTGATCCTCTCATTCCAGCATTATGGCTGAGATCTTAACTGCTGAGCCACCATCTTTCCAGTCCCTGGATAATCACGTTAAATGACAATAAATTATCAAATAAAAAGATACAGAATAGTTGAATGAATACAAATATAAGATCCAATGGTATGCTGCATTCAAAAGACAGATGCTAAGAACCTCATAGGAAGAAAAGAAATAATGGGAAATGAAACACATTAAGATTGTCACCAAGGAGTAATGGAGATATATTTACTTATGTCATGCATAAGTCTTTAAAGTAAAAATGGAAAAAGATAATACAAAACACATAATGAATAAAATAGGCTTGAGATTACAGTTGAAGATATTAATAAAACTAAAAAACTTTAAAAAAATAAAATTTCAAATAGTTTAGGGAAAAAATAGAAATGAAGACAAATGATACCACAGGAATGAAAAGGTTCAAGAGTGATTATTGTTATTACAAAATAATCAAACAGAAAAGCCTAGGAAGAATGGATAATATCAATATTTATAAACAAGAAATAGAATGTCCAAATAGATAATGAATTGATACAATCATTGATCAATTATCTGCTTATATATGGGAGGTGGGACATTCATTGGGCACAGGTGTCACAGGCTTTGGCTCCAGGGTGTTGATCTTAGGAGGTGCAATGAGGCTCCAGGAACTGAGACCTGAGCTAATGAGGGCTCAATATCTATTTCAAAGGGTACTGTAGGACCCCAGCCCCTCACTAATCTTCCTGACTCATGAGATGAACAACTTTTTCTAGGATGTAATCTTGCCAAAATGTGCTTTACAAGTCTCTAAGCTGAGTGATAATTAATATTGAATTGGACTTTTCAAAAATATAAACTTAGCTTGTTTATAAGAAACAACAACAAAAAACCCTAAACTTTATTTTATTATAGTAAGCAAAATGTGATTGTAGTACATAAAAGTCCAGGACATGGTACCAGTTCTTTTTCTGCACCAAGTATTTTTAAAATATACCACACAGATCTCTTTCAATTTTTCTGAAAATACTGAAAAAAAAATCACATTAGGTTTTATTTAAGGCGTAATTATCCTGAATCAAATAAGGCAAAGTTTCTGGTGAACATAGCTGTCGATCTCTGAGTAAACAGCAGCAAACTGAATCTAGGACTCCATTAAACTGGATGTGTACTGTCATTAAGTGGAACTTATCCTTGAGATGTAAAATACTTAAATCTAAAAATCAGTAAGAAATACTTAATGTGGAATGAAAATCACAGGATCAACTTCTTGTAGAAGGGAGAACATGATAAGTCTATGTCCTTCCAAGTTAAAATTTCAGATACAAATGGAAAGTACCTCAGTTTACTGAAGATCCTCTCTAGCAAGTCTGAAGAAATTTTGATTCTGAGAACAGAAACAGAGAGACACTTGCTCTTATAACTTCTCTTTGACAGAGTCATAAGATCTATGTCAGAACAATTAGGCAACAAGAAGAAGTAACAAACATAAATTGGAAAGGAAGACATCAATCATCCATGTTCTTTTTGAGTCTAGTTAACAAGAACTTTGTCCCATAAGTCTGTTGTACATAAAAAATAGATGCAACAAAGTCGCAGGTTATAAAATCAGCACATGTAAATCAATATCTAATAATGAATTATATGAAAAGAAATTACACACACATGCATGCATGCACAAATAAATGCACTCATATTTCCTTTTGAAATAACTCAAGAAAGAACATTGGAATAAATTTAAACAAAATGTAAAATGGAGATGTACAAGAAGATATAAAACTTGTATTTAAAACATGAAGATATAAAACAGAAGATGCCAAAAACAGAATACTTCCTCTTTATAGATAAACATGATTCACATTATAAAATAGCAATTAAATCTTCAATGATAGACTAATTCAAATAATCATTTAAAATTCCAATGTGATTTTTACACAAAACTAGGCATAAATCTAGTCCATATGTAATTATAAAACAACCCACCAGCCAGTGCATCCATGAGCATGCATACATATAAATATACATGTTGGCAATTGCCTGTGGTCCAGCACCCTGTAATCTGCACTACACAAATTTTAAATTGGAGGACAGTCTGTACAATAGAGATGATTTGACCTCACAAATGTGGGGGGGAGAATAGTTAATTAGTTTAAAAAGTAAAGATACAAAAAAAAATCAGGATACAAAATCCCTAACTTCAAACTACATTTTAAAAAAATACAGTAAAGGAAAAGAAGAAAGGAGATGATAATGAAAGCAGAAAGACAGGAATTCAGTCCAGAGAAAGAGAATAGATGGCCAGGAGATAGTTGTACACATTGATCTTTGAGAAAAGTGTCAAATGCACATGATATTGAAAGGATATTTTGTTCAATAATTGATTCTGGGATAGCAGAATTTCCACATGGAAAAAGATAAAGTTTTATGTTTATTGTGTACTACACACAAAACTGAACTGAAATGTGTAAAAGACATAAACCTAATACCCGAGGCTGTGAAATGTGAGGTGACAGAGTCTAGACCCTGGTTTCATCTCCTAGGTTATTATGCAACCTCAAAATCACTGGCAGCAAACAAATAAAACGTAGATGAGTAGGGCAGCTTTGGATTGAAAAGTTCCCACCCAACAAAGGATACGTTTCAGAGAGATAAAGACAACCTGGAGACTATAATTACATTCTCAAAATTGGATATTTTCAGTAATGCATTTGCTTAAATTTAATTTTAATAATGATTTTATTTACTGTTTGAGATTTTCATACACTATATTCTGTTCATAAATATCCCCTCCCTAAACTTCTCCCAAATTCTCTCATAACCAACCAACTTTAGTCATGTCCTGTCTTTTAAAAATTAAATTAGAGATCACCCACCAACAATGGGATAAACAGAAGCACCCTCCGGGTCCATGGCTAAATAAGCGGTGGGGGGCAAATGGACCCTCAGGCCAAGTGGACACTGTGGTCTCTGAACTCCAGCCTGGGAACACTGATCCCAGCACCCCATCCAAAACCAACCCTCTCATAAATCAAAGAAACATGGGAACCCCCTCCCCTCTCCCAGTGCAATCCCTAAGAAAGCACAGCTCTAAGAACATCCTACAGGCCAAACTACACCAAAACTATGACCTACATCATTACCCACCAACAACAGGATAAACAGAAGACCCATCATGGTCCACAGCTAAGAGCTGACTAAGAAATCCCAGGCTCACAACTGATGAAGAGCTGATAAAGAGTGAACCAAGGAAGCAATGGACAGATGGCAGTGCAAGAATTCATATAAAAATATAAAGAACAAATGATACCCCCAGAAGAAGTCGATGGCTCTACAACATCAAGATCTGAGCAGAACAATGAAGAGGAAACAGAAGGATACAACATTAAAGACAACTTTATGAAGTTTTAGAAGAACTTTAGAAGCTTTAAAAGAAGATATAAAAAATTCCCTTAAATAAATAGAAGACAAGACAAACAAAAAATTGGAGGAGATGAACAAATCCCTGAAAGAAAATAAAGAAAACCAAGATAAAGAAAACAAAGACATGAAAGAAATATTCCAGGAATTAAAAACTGAAATAGAAGAAATAAAGAAGGAACAAAATGAGGCAAAGCTGGAAACAGAAAACCTGAAGAAACAAACTCGAACTACAAATTCAAGCATAAACAACAGAATGCAAGAGATGGAAGAGAGAATCTCTCTAGTGGAATATTCAATAGTGGAAATAGATATGTCAGTTAAAGAAAACACTAAAACCAAAAAAGTCATAACACTAAATGTCCAGGAAATCTAAAATACCATGAAAAGACCAAAACTGAGAATAGTTAGAATCAAAAAAGAACACCAGCTCAAAGGCCCAGAAAACACATTTAACAAAATTGTAGAAGAAAACTTTCCCAACATAAAGAAGGGAAAAAAAAAATCTGTAAAGATACAATAAGCTTACAGGACTTCAAATAGACTAGAACACCCCCCCCCCCAATCTGCTTACTACATAATAATCAAGCCATTAAACATTCAGAACAAAGAAAACATACTAAGAGCTGCAAAGGAAAAAGGCCAAATTACCTTTAAGGGCAGACCAATCAGAATAACACCTGACTATTCAATGGAAACAATGAAATCAAGAAGGTCCTGGTCAGAGGTTATACAGACACTAAAAGAGCATGGCTGTCAACTCAGATACCTAGCAAAACTGTCAATCACTATAAGTGGAGTAAACAAGATATTTCATGACAAAACCAAATTTAAACAACAGTTATCCACAAATGCAACCCTATAGGGAGCTCTCGAGGGAAAACTCCAACTTAAGGAAATGATTTACAGCATTGAAACCACAAACAATCAATAGTACCATAGAAGAAAACACAAAGAAGAGAAATACACACAAGCTACAACCAAAAATAACAGGAAATAACAGTCATTGGTCATTAATATCCCTTAATATCAATGGACTCAGTTCACCTATAAAAAGACTCATTCTAACATGATGGGTAAAGAAACAGAAGCCATCCTTCTGCTGCATACGAGAAACATGCCTAAACTTCAATGAAAGACATAGGCTCAGAGTAAAGGATTGGGAAGACTTTCCAATCAAATGTTCCTAAGGAAAAGTTGGTGTTGCCATTCTAATATTTTTTTTTTTAAAAAATAGACATCAAACTAAAATCAATCAAAAGAAACCAGAACAGACATTATTTACTCATCTCAGGAAAAATCAACCAAGAAGACTCAATCCTGAATATTTATACCCCAAACACAAGGACACCTACATTTGTAAAAGAAACACTACTAAAGCTTAAATCTCATATACTAAAAGTGAAAGACTTCAATACCCCACTTTCACCTTTGGATAGGTCAACCAGACAGACACTCAATAGAGAAATAAGGGATCTAATAGAAGCTATGACCCAAATGAACTTAATAGATATTTACGGAACTTTCCTCCCCAAAACAAATAAATATAATATTTCTCAGCATCCCACGGAACTAAAATTGACCACATCCTCAGACATAAAGCAAATATCAATACATAAAAAATGAGAATAACTCCCTGTGTCATATCAAACCAACATGGTCTAAAGCTAGAGTTCAACAACAATAAAAATCACAGAGAGCCCACAAACTCATGGGAACTGAACATCTCACAATTGAACCACTTCTGAGTCAAAAAAGAAATTAAGAAATAAATCAAAGTATTCCTAGAAATTACTGAAAATGAATCTACAACATACTCAAACTTATGGGACACAATGAAGTGCTAAGAGGAAAACTCATAGCACTAGATTCCTACTTGAAAAACCTAGAGAAATCTCACACAAGAGACCGAACAGCACAGCTGAAGTCTTTAGAACAATTAGAGGCAAACTCACTAGCAAGGAGTAGATGGCAGGAAATAATCAAACTTAGAGCTGAAATCAACAAAATGGAAACAAAGAGAACAGTATGAAGAATCAATGAATCAAAGAGTTGGTTCTTTGAGAACATCAACAAGATAGATAAACCTTTATCCAAACTAACCAGAAAGCAGAGAGAGAATATCCAAATTAACAGAATCAGAAATGGAAAGAGGACATAACAACAGTCACCCAGGAAATCCAGAGAATTATCAGGGCATACTTTGAAAATCTATACTCCACTAAAATGGAAAATTTATATGAATTGGACAGATTTATGGACATCTACCAATTACCAATATCAAATCAAGATCAGATTAAAGACATAAATGGACCTATAATCCAAAGGAATTTGAAGCTGTTATGAAATGTCTCCCAAGTAAAAAAAGGTTGGAACCAGATGGATTCAGTGCAGAATTCTACCAGACATTCAAAGAAGAACTAATACCAATATTCCTTAAACTGTTCCATAAAGTAGAAACTGAAAGAACACTGGCAAACTCTGTTTATGAGGCCACAGTCACCCTGACTCCCAAGCCACTCAAAGATGCAACAAAGGAAGAGAATTACAGACCAATCTCTTTCATGGACTTTGATGGGAAAACACTCAATAAAATTTTGGCAAACTGAATCCAACAACATATCAAAAAAATTATCCACTGTTATAATAAGGTTTTTGGCTTGGATAGTCAGAGGTTTAGACTTACAGACTTGCCACTTTAGACTTTTAGCTGCTGTTGTCTAGACTCTTTTTAAAATGATTTAGAAGTTTATGTTAAGTTTATGTTGTTTGGCTTATGGCTTAGACATATTGTTAGTTAGCTTTTTATATTAATTTAACTTATTTTATTAATTTGTTTTGTTATGTGGATTGTGGCTTATTTGTGTTTTTATGTTTTGTTTTTTGGGGCAGCTGGCTTGATTTGTTTTGACTTTGTTATTTTTTAATTATTTTAATTTTTTATTTATATTTTTATGGTGTCTGTAATTACCAAAACAGTCTTTTATTTAAAGATTGACATGTATAGCATATGATATTTTTATATTATCTTTTTATTTTTGTTTAAATAAAAAGAAAGGTTTTAATTTCAACATAAAATTATATGTAATAAAATTGCTATCAAGTAGGAAATATAGTTATAATATTTAGTTTATTTGTATTTAGTTAAATTAAAGAAAATATTTTATTATTTATTTTATGTTTGTGAATTTAAAATTTTATATTTAATACATTTTTAAAATAGTTAAGTAAAACTATATTTATATCTATTTAATTTTTAACTATATTAAAAATTATAGAAGAATATAATATTTACTCAAGTAAACTAGAAGTGTAAGTAATTTTTTAAAATTTAGCAATGATAGAAATGACATCTGTTTGCCTGGACAGTCAGGGAGATAGGGATTATGAGGAAGATTCCCATGGTGCTTACTGGCTGTAATTTCAGGAGCTCACTGAATTGGGAATTGCCACTGGAGATCCAACTGGAGGGAGAGATGTGCCCTTCTGGGGTAGGCGGCTTTTGACTGGAATGAGCAGTGTGTGGAGGCAGGAAGGGAGGAATCAGACTGTGTTCCTGTTCATGGGCTGGCACCTTGGAGCCCATTCCCTATAGAGGAACACCCAACCCAGCATTGACACTAAGATGAGTGAATCGAATATTCCTGGAGTGGATATACAGTTCTGGGATGGCCCACCTTGGGACTTCTTGCCTTTTTGGGGGAGGGGATGGGTGGATGGGGAGGGGCAAGGCTGAGGGTTGCCTGGGAGGGATTGGAAGAGGGAGGGGGAGGGAGCAGGGGGAAACATTTACAGAGATGACTTTTTAATGAATATAAAATTGAAAAAAAATAAATAAATTATAGAATTCAGTTTGTCTACCAATCACTCTTATGCACAGTGCCTGCCTCAGCATGTGGTCAATCTAATGTGTCACTTCATTAAAGAATGTGTGTTTTAAAGAATGTGTGTCTTAAAGAAATAACAATTGTCCATAACTCCTTGGCTGGGTTTGGGACTTCAAGCTCTACTTTCATTCCCCATGCTGGGATTTTGTCTTGCTTGATTTTAAGCAAGTCTTGGGCATGTTGCCAATGCCTGTGAGTTTGTTTGAACATCCATCCATCTTTTTATGTCAAATAAAAACTGTTTCGTTAGAGTCATCTACCATTTCTGCTTCTTACACTCATTGCCTTCCCCACATATATCCCTGATCCTCAAGATGAAAGTATAATGTAGACATCCCATTTAGGGCTTAGTATTCCAAGATCCCTAATTCTCTGCACATTAACTCACTGTGTTTTTCTGTGTTAATTGCCTTATCCTGATAAAAGAAGCTTCTCTGATGAAAGTCTTAATTTTCCTTTAAAAATAAGTTCAGAAATCTTTTCCACATATGTCTTTAACTTCTTACTCAGTTTATGTGGAAGAAATATTCATTCCAATATAACATTTTCCCTTTACATTAAAATTCCTGTAGGAGAATGCTTATAGGGCAAGATAACTAGAATGCAATTAAAGTCTGGATCTACATGATCTACATGTGCCTTCTGTAATTTCTTTTCCACCAAAGCCAACTCTTTCTCAGCTTCAGTTAACAATTTTCTCGGACTATTTAAGTCCTTGTCACCATTTAAGGTTTTGAACATATTATCTAGCTCATCATTTTTAATTCCAATAGTGGATTGTAAGTTGGCAATGTCTCCTAGTAGTCTTTGAAAATCATTAAGTGTCTTCAATCTATCTTTCCTGATTTTGGGGTCTAATTTTCTTGTTGGCCTATTTTATAGCCTAAATAATCAATGGAATCCCCTCTTTGTATTTTTTCTGGGGCAATCCATAATCCCAAGGCAGGCAAAATTCTTTTCACTTTTTAAAAAAGTTTTTCTAAGGTATCAATATTTGAATCGGCCAACAAGATGTCATCCATGTAATGATAAATTATAGATTGTAGGAATTTGTTGTGTATTTTTTTATTGGCTTTGTACAAAATAATGACATAGGTCGGGCTATTCAGCATTCCTTGAGGGAGGCCCCTCCACTGATATCTCTTTACTGGCTGATAATTATTGTATGTGGGCACTGTAGAGGCAGATTTTTCTTTGTCTTGTACTTGTAAAGGTATTGTGAAAAAAATGGTCTTTTAAATAAATAACTATAATTGACCATTTTTTAGGTAACAGAGAAGGCAAAGGAATCCCCGAGAGAGCCCATTGGCTGGATTACCTTGTTTATTGCCCTTAGGTCTGTTACCGTTCTCCACTTTCCAGTTTTCTTCTTAATAACAAATACAGGAGAATTCCAAAGGCTGGTTGATTCTTCTATATGCTGATCATTTAACTGCTCCTGTACCAGCTGCTCTAAGGCCTGCAATTTCTCTTTTGTTCGAGGCCATTGATGACCCATATAGGCTTCTCTATAAGCCATTTTAGAGGTAGTGCTGTAGGTATTTTTGAAAGATCAGCAGCTGTTTTGCCTTATTTCTCTATAACCTGAATGGTCTTTGATTCCTTCTCATAATACCTTCTAATGTTTATTCCAGAACCATGTGCTAGTTTATGGCTTATTTCTCTATTTGGAAAATATTAATCTGTGTATTGCACTGCTGTAGTAAATCCTGTCCCCATAAAGTTATAACAATGTCAGCCACATATGGCTTTAATATTCTTCTCTGTCCTTCTGGTCCTATACACTCAAGCCATCTTGCCCTCTGTTTTACCTAAGATATCGACCCAATACCCCAAAAAATGAGCATTACATCCTGAAGGCCAACTTGGATGTCATGACTCTGGTGAAATTATTGATACATCCACACCTGTGTCCAATAAGATTTCAATAATAACATCATTTATTTGTACTTTTAATTTTGGCCTTTGTTCGTTGATAGAAATTTGCCAAAATATTTGCTTTATAATTTTTCATGATTTTTGTCTGTAAATTTTCTATCATTCCATGCAGTATGTCTTTTTAACATAGGTTTTAACCTTTGAAATTGTTCTGGGAAGGTGTTTCCTCCACAATGGCAGGGTTAGACTGGATTGGCATTACCCAAGGGCAGAAAGTTACCTTGTCTGTCACTTGTTGATCTACATTCATTAGTTCAATGTCTCCCTTTTCCATGCTTCTGCATATTGTAGAAGGGAGAAGTGTTCTCTTGTGATTATTCCAATCAAAAGCATTGTTTCTGGGAAAGCCTTGTTTACAGTCTCTTTTTATGTGATCTTTATTCCACAATTTTAGCATTTGACATTTTGATTTTTTCTTATATCTCTTGAAATAAGCTCTCCTACCCAGTTATCATCACTGTCATAAGACTCTAGACTAGTTGTCTTACGAATCCAATCCTCCAAAGGTGCTGACCTTGCTTTTAAAGGTCTAAGTATTTTTCTACATTGTGCATTGGCATTCTCAAAAGCCAGTGATTCAATGATTATTCTCCTGGCCTCAATCCAGTACTATTCTCTTTACTGCTGCAGTTAATCTGTGCAAAAGTCTGTAAGTTTCTTTGGGACTTTGAATTATTTTTGTAAATGTTTCACTCTTTTTCCCTATTGCTTCAATCCAGTCCCAGGCATTTAAAGCTGCCATGCAACATAAATCCAGAATATGGTCACTGTAAAATGACTCCCTATCAATATCAGCATAATCTCTCTCCCCTAGAAGTTGGTCTTGGGAGACCTCTATGCCTCTGGCCCTACTTCCTTGTTCTCTTTTAGCTTCCTCCCTCCACCATGATTTCCGTTGTATAAGCATACCTGCCTCTAGCACAGCTGTAACCATATCTAACCAATCTTTAGGGGTGGCCCAGTTACAGCATGACCAGGAGTTCAGCATTTGTTTGTCAAATGGTGAATCCATCCCATATGTTATAATTGCTTCCTTTACTCTCTGTAATTCTAACATTTGTACTGGAGCCCAGCTAGCTTCTCTTTCATCTCTATCATCATTCCTTTTTTCTTAAAGGTTACTGGATATACTAATGTTGCTCGTTTTGTCTAATTTTCGATGACCTTGCTGAAATTGGTTCTTCATATTCCTCTGTTTGAATTTAGGCATCTTTGTGTTCTCTCTTAACAGGCTTTTTAAAGACCTTTTTCTTTGGATTTATATTAGTTGACTTTTTAAGTGATGCCAAAGAAATCAAACAAAAAATATTCATAGTAAACAGTATGATAAACATTATGATTTTCCATCTACCTTATATATGTTTTCCTTCACTGGTTGTAATATCAAATGATCTAATGAGAGGTTACAGTACGCTCAACCACCCTCCTCTGCTTTAAACAAATTCCCTTTTTTTTTAAAAAAAAAATGATTTACTTATTGATTGTTTTCTGTTGATGATTCAATTGATTGTGAAGTGGGGTAGCTACCTAGTGTGATAGCAACCCAAAGAGGGGTCCCAAAAAGGAAAACCAAACAACCCACCAGGAGAAACAAGCCATTGTCTGAAAGACTTACCCAGATGAGAGTGAAATGGAAACACATGTGGCCAGTCTTCCTAAGGTTGGAGGCTAACCCAACAGAAAGCCTAGCCACCAGTAATTACTCCTCCAGCCACGTGTTGTTTTGGCCAGCAAGTGTAGGATTTTTTGGGGGGGTAGGGAGGGGGAATTTGAGCCCCAAAGTTGGATGCCAATTGTTGCACAAATAAATGAGACTCAGGGATAGATCTCTGAGAATATCAGAGATATTAGAGAGAATAAACACCACAATCAGATCTTACCCAGCAGTCTTCCAGCTTCCTCAGCCTGTCTTCCTTTGGCTTCCTCTCCTGTGTCTTTCTACCTCTGCCTTAAATACTCTTTTGGCAAATTAAGGCGTGGCCCCACCACTGCCTGCTTGGGAGCCTGAAGTTCCTTCTGTAATCTAAAATGACCTCAACTCAGTTGAGATTAAGGGAATAGGTCACCACTCCCAGGATACTCCCTGTGCTGGGATTAAAGGTATGAATCACCACTCTCTGATTCTCCTAGACTGACTGTAGTTATATCTCTGGAACTTCTGGAGCTTTTATTAAATCCCCATAGACTGCAGGTAGATTCCCTCTGATATCTCCAAAACTTCTGAAGCTTTTATTGAATCTCCACATACACGGGTAGTCAAAATTTGCTCTTTTTAATGTCATTTCTGCACATATAAAATATTGACCACAGATGGATCATAAAATAAATGTGATCATCTTTAGAAGATATAACTAAACAATTATTACTAATTTTAACTTTTCAGTAGATATACAAGGCAATCCTAAGTTCCCCCACAGTTTCTGTTGTGGTTGTTTTATGATGATACGTAATAGTCACTCTTGCATCATTGTGTTACTATTGTATTGTAACTATTATTTCACCAGAAAGTAATACACTTAAGCATTTTAATATATCCTTGATATGATAATGAAAGTGCCCTTTTATAGTATTTTCCAATGAAAATTGCAAACATACATACCATTTTATGAGTTTACAGCAAGCACTCCCTAGTATAAAATTGCTTTTATTAATCCTGTGAAAAGTCTAAATATATCTGTCCATATTTCTGTGTTGTTCCTCATCCATCTCAGGCTTCAGCAGTCTCATGGAAATGACAAGAATACAAGGAAAAACATCATAATGACCTGGACTCTAGCAAGTTTGACTTTAGTACCACAGTGGGTTCATGTCTAATTTGACAAACAAAATGAAGAGTACAGAAGTAACAGTAGAATTGTCTGAAACTTAACGTGTCTATTTTATTTATTATTTGTTTGTTTGTTCATTTGGTTGGTTGGTTGGTTGGTTGGTTGGTTGGTTATTGATGTTAGCCAATCAGTCACAGAGCCTTGCTGATACCCTGGGCTCTACCTCAGAAGCAACAGGCAAAGACCCTCTCCAAGTTCTAATAAAAGCTATGTGTGCCCAATGTTTTCTGCTTTTCATCTCTGTAGCAGAGACTTGACATATCTGTTTTATTTATTCATTTGTTTGTTTGTTCTTTTGGTTGGTTGGTTGGTTGGTTGGTTGGTTGGTTGGTTGGTTGGTTGGTTGGTTATTGGTATTATCCAATCAATTACAGAGCCTTGTTGATACCCTGGGCTCTACCTCAGAAGCAACAGGCAAGAATCCTCTCCAAGTTCTAATAAAAGCTATGTGTGCCCATGTCTTCTGCTTTTCATCTCTGTAGCTATTCAGGCTTTCATTCAAAAGAAGGAAGGAGGCATTAGAGGTGAGAGATCAGACTTACACCTCTTAAATTTCTTCCTTACCTTTATCTTACATAAGACTTTAGGATTTCAAAAGAACAACCTGAGATATGGCCCTTATATTTTCTTTCTGCTAAATTACCTTTCATGGAGTGGATAAGTGCTTGAATAGGAAAACAGATGATAAGAAAAATCTCAGGAAAACTGCACTATTTCAAATAGATTATCTCTATAAAATGATACAACATAATATTATAGGTAGTTTTATTTTTAATTATATAGTTTAATTGAATGATCTTTAACAAGTTACCTAAACTTTCTGAAATTTATGTCTCACATTGAGGACACATACTAGCAATATTTCAGCATGTTGATGATTATTAAATGATATTTATCTCTTTATAAACATGACTGATTAAGTGTTGTTATTCAAACTATTTTTTAAAAAAATTAAGAATAAAGATTTGTACCCAGTTATGCTGCAGTAGTCTTCAAACTATCTCAGCTATAATCATTGTATTTGTAAAGTTAAACCTCATTATGCTGCTAATAATTTCAGAAAACCTCTTTATATTAACAATAATTGTGAAATATATTCAAAAATGTCTGTAGAAAATATAGCAAAAGCCAACTGTAATCTGATTGGCATCTCTAAGGAAAAGGGACCAGATCAGGGGAATGCTCAACAGGAATATTTGTTCCCTTACTTTGAAACTCAAAAGAGGTCATAGATGAAACATCATCTCTTAGCTTCCCAAGGATCCCTGCTGGTGCAAAAGTCCCCATTCTCCTGCTGGGGATCATAAGATCCTAAAGATAAAAATTCTCTCACAGGCTCTAACTTAGCTGTGTGCTTTGAACTTTGTATTTCAGATGTCAGAGAAAACATGTAGAGGAACCCATGAGCAGTGTTGTGAGGACTCAAACAATTTCTTAACTCTTTCTCACAAGTCACTAATTATAGAATGTGAGTTCCTAGGGTGGGTCATGTTCTCTATGCATCACTTGATATTACATATGAGAAAATATTTATGTAGCTGGATGGAGAAGACTAAGTGCCAGGATGAACTTGCATGAGTTTGAACAGCTGAACAGTTTGCATTTACATTATTACTAATAATATTAAGCATTGTTAATGAATAAATAGCCAACATCTGGAGTCTGGAGACCTTTGAAATTATGTATTCACAGGTTAGTGTCCATGCAAAGTTGTTTAAAGAAAATGAAATATTCACAGATGTGTAGTCTCTCCTTGATTACCTGCCTGTAAAGTCAACAACTGTTCTAGTTATATTATCCCATTTGTCTCCTACTGAAGTTCCCTAATGACAATGAGGATTCCTTTACTTCCCTGTGATGCATGAGCACCAGAAGTGACTACTTCATATGCCTCAATAGTGTTGTTTTTAAAATTTACTTTTCCATATTTTGCTTTTTTTAATTGGATTGTCATACATACTCAATAGTTAAAGTACACTTTTAAATTCAAACTTTCTTATAAACAGCTTTCAGATTAAAATCTGTACATAGTAAGACTTGCAGAACTCAAAGGTTATTGTTTCTGAACATCTGCAGAGTTTGAATAGTCATTTTAAAGCTGTAGAGCTTCATGCTGGATTTTCTACTTTTATTATCCTTTATACTTGTATATACTTATTGTCTACAAAAAGTGAAAAATACAAGACAGGTATAAAACTGCAAAAACAATTAGACTTGCACCCTTTTTGTAACATAAATAATTTATCTGCATTCCATCCTTTCTTATTATACAATATTTACCTATTTTCAATCTCCTTTCTACATGTTATGCTGAACACACATGGACATTGCTTACATTTGCATATATATATATATATATATATATATATATATATATATATATATAGAGAGAGAGAGAGAGAGAGAGAGAGAGAGAGAGAGAGAGAGTATAGGCTAGGACTCCTATATAAATGAGAAGATGTGGTCTTTGCCTTTCTGATACTGTGTGATTTCTCTTAAGAATATGCATTATAAACCCATCTATTGTCTCCGAATTTTTAAGTTACTTTTTTATTTTCTTTAGAGATGAATAGCATCCCATTTTTAGTACATAACAGATTGTCATATCTGTTCTTTTGTTGGACAGTTAGGTTGGCTCCATTTCCTTATTATGATAAGAAAGCCCCATAAGATAGGAATGAAAATATCTCTGTGGCAGTGCTGCAGGATACAAATAAAGAAACGAGTGACATTCATATATGCCAACAATGTACTCTCACAAAAATTCAGTCATCCTATTTAAAAATTCTCAAAATTAAGTAATTAATTAATTAAGGAATGCATATATAACCAAAGAAGATAAAGGACCCTACAGTTAAAATTTCAAGTGACTTCAAAAGGAAAAAAAAGATACTTGATGACAAACAGACTGTCCATTTTCTTAGACTGGCAGAATTAATATTGTGAAAGTGATTATACTACTGAAAAAAAATCAACAGATTTAGTGCAATACTATCAATATTCTGATGTCCTGTTTCAGTTGTTAAATTAATTTAATTGTTTTCCATATCTAAAACTCTCTCCGTCCTTTCCCTCCTGTCAATCCTCCCTTACCTCCCCCGAACCCCATCTACCACCCATTCTCCAAGGAGGACAGTGAATCCCAAGGTGAGTCAGTTTGGTCTGTCATACCTAGTTGAGGTAGGACCAAGTCCCTCATCCCAGTGTGAAGGCTAAAATAGGTGTTCCTCTGTAGTGAATGGGTTCTAAAGATTCAGTTCATGAACCAAGAGTGTATTCTGATCCTATAAACTGCTCCACAAACTGTCCACACCATTTAAATGCCATCTAGCTTCAGAGAATTAATTCCTTTCCAGGAGGGTTCATCAGTGATTATTTCAGTTAGTGAGTTTCCAATAACTCTGGTTAGACATATCTGTGGTTCTCCTCATCATGATCCCAATCCCTTTACTCATTTACTTTCTCCCCTCTCTGATCAGCTGGACCATGAACTTAACCTCTGCTTCTGCCTCCCTGTCTTGCAAGATGAGGATTCTATGATGACACTTAGGGTGGTCATTCATTTGATTATGTCCTATTTAGGCACCCCCTCTACTATTGTTTTGAGTCCTAGCCAGAAACATCTTGGGTGATCTTGGAGGTTTCCTTAGCACTAGGTTTCTTTCTAACCATACAGTCATTCCCTCTATCAAAATTTCTATTCTTTGGTCTCCCTCTCTGTTGCTCCTCTCACTCAATCATCTCAATCTCTCATGATTTGTTCCCACCTCCCCTTTCTCACTCCTCATCATGTTCCCAATTTACCCAGACTTTCTCTATTTCCCCTTCCCAAGGGAATCCCTGGATGTCTCTCTTAAGTTTTTCCTCTTATCTAGTTGTTCATCAGTTGTGTTTTAAAGCTGGTTGTTCTTTGCTGTATGTCTAAAACTCACTTATGAGTAAGTCATATTATCTCTATCTTAAGGGGCCTGTGTTACCTCAATCAGAGTGATACTCTCTAAATCTACCCATTTGCATTCAAATTTTAGGATGTTAATTTTTTTTTACTGCTGAGTAGTATTTCATTGTGTAAATCTATAACAATTTTTAAATACATTCTTCAGTTGAGAGGAATCTAGGTTGTTTCAGGTTCTATTATGAATAATGCACTATAAACATAGTTGAGCTAATGCACTTTGAGTAAGAAAGTGCATCCTCTGGGTATACATCTACTAGTGATATTGCTGGATCATTGAGGAGATTGATTCCCAGTTTTCTAAAGAACTGATTTCAAAAGTAGCTGTACAAGTTTACACTCCCAACCACCACGGAGGGGTGTTCCCCTTGCTCCAGATTCCTCAAGCATAGTCTGTCATCTGTGTTTTTTAGCGTGACCATTCTAATAGGTGAAAAATGGTATCTCAAAATTGTTTTGCTTGCATGTCTCTGATGGCTAAAGATGTTTCAGTATCTTTCAGCCATTTGCAGTTCTACTGAGAATTCCCTTTTTAGCTCTGAACCTCACTTTTTATTGGATTGTTTGTGGTTTATCCTCTATTTTCTTGAGTTCTCTATATATTTTAGAGATCAGTTATCTGTCAGATGTAGGGTTTGTGAAGATTTTTTCTCATTTTGTAGGCTGTTGATTTGTCTTATTTACCATGTCCTTGGCCTTACAGAAACTTCTCAGTTTCACGAGGATCCATTTATTAATTGTTGTTCTTAAGTATATAGATTAAGGTCACAGTAGACAATTTGATTCCATTGATCCTTGTGTCTGTTTATATGCCAGGACCAAACTGTTTTTATTACTGTAGCCCTATAGTACAGCTTGAAGTCAGGGATGGGGATTCCTCCTCAAGTTCTATTATTAAACAGTATTGTTTTGGCAATCCTGGGTTTCTTGTTATTCCAGATGAAGTTGACTATTATTCTTGGAAGGTCTATAAAAAACTTGTGCTAGAATTTTGATGGGGATTGAATTGAATCTGTAGATTACTTTTGGTAAGATTGCTATTTTTACTATGTTGATCCCACCTATCCAGGAGCATGGGAGATCTTTCCATTTTCTGATAGTCTCTTTAATTTTTTTTCAATGACTTAAAGTTCTCATCATAAAGGTCTGTAACTTCTTTGGTTAGAGTTACCTCAAGATATTTAATGCTATTTTCTACTATTATGAATAGTGATGTTTCCCTGATTTCTTTTACTGTCCGTTTATCATTTATGTAGATGAGGGCTATTATTTTTTATTGAGTTAATCTTGTAGCCTAGTATATTGCTGAAGGAGTTTATCAGCTGTAGGAGTTCTTTGATAGATTTTTCAGGGTTACTTGCGTATATCATATTATCTGCTAATAGTGATAGTTTAACTTCTTCATTTCCAGTTCATATCCAGATTAAGAATATCCCTTTATCTCCTTTTGTTTTCTTATTTCTTTAGCTAAGACTTCGAGCACTATATTGAATACATATAAGGAGAGAGCCTTGTCTTGTTTCTTATTTTAATGGGATTGCATCAAATTTCTCTCCATTTAGTTTAATATTGGCTATCAGCTTGTTGTACATTGCCTTTATTATATGTAGGTATTTCCCCTGTATTCCAGATCTCTCTAGGACTTTTATCATGAAGGAGTTTGGGATTTTGTCAAAGGCTCTTTTGGCTTCTAAGATGATCTTGTGTTTTGTTTTGTTTTGTTTCTATCAGGTTGTTTATGTGATGGCTGACATTGACAGTTTTTCATATTTTGAATCTACCTGCATCTCTGGGATGAATCCTACTTTATCATGGATTTTTTTTATGTTCTTAAATTCACTTTGCCAGTATTTTATTGATTATTTTTGCATCAATCTTCATGAGGGAAATTGGTCTGTCATTCTCTTTCTTTGTTGAATCTTTGAGTGGGCTTGGGTATCTGGGTGACTATAGCCTCATAAAAAAGAGTTTGGCAATGTTACCTTAGTTTCTATTGTAACAGTTTGAGGCGTATTGGTATTCATTCTTCTTTGAAATTCTGGTATAATTCTGTTTTGAAACCATCTGGCTCTCTCCCTTTTTTGCTTGTGAGATTTTTTATAACTGCTTTTGTTTCATTAAGGGAAACAATATTTTGATAATGGTCATACAATTAAAAATAGTCTAAAGTTTTAGTGCAATATTCTGATGTTATATTTCAGTTTTAGAAAAAAATCAGTATTTGTTAAACAACAAAATACAACAATTAGCTAAAGCAATTATAAAATAATGCTGCAGTAAAAACAATACTGGAGGTATTACATCACCTTGCTTCAAATTATGTTACAGAACTGTAGGGTATTGTGTTGTTTCATGGTAAATAACTGTCCCACCCACTGGTTTAATAAAAAGCGCTGATTGGCCAAAGGCAGGCAGGAAGTGTGGGCAGGGCTACCAGACTAAAAGCTCTGAGAACAGGAAGCACAGAACAGAATGCCAGGCGGAATGCCAGAGAGAAGCCGCTGGAAGCAGAGGACAACTATGCTGCTCTAAAGAAAGGTACTGAGCCCCATGGCTGAACAAGAGGAATCATGAGTTAGATGAAGGGTAAAGAGCTAGCAAGTGATATGTCTGGGCCTGAGGTCGATCAGCCTAAAACTAATTGAAAGCCTCTGTGTGTCTCTGTGGGACTGTGGGTCTGCGGGTCTGCGGGTCTGTGGACCTTGGGTCCTAAACCTTGAGGTTAGGCCAGAAAGTCAGGGCCAGAAACTTCATACTACGCAGAACTGCAGTGACAATGACAGCCTGGTAGTGGTATTAAAGTAAACCAATACATGGGGGGGGGGGTTATAATAGAGAAAAATGAAGTAAAATCACAAAGGTATGACCACTTAATTTTTTTGATGAAGATGGTGAAAACACGCAATACTTCTGAACATTCTTGGGTAGGCAAGAATTTTCTGAATAGAATACTAACAGCACAGAAACAGCCTTAGGTATCAATAAATGGAACATGTGAAAGTAAAAGGTTCTGCACAGAAAAAGACATTGTCAGCAGAGCTAACAGTCCCTTTTACCTTGAAGTTTAAATGGAATATTTTCAAATATTATAACTTATTGTTTTCTTCTTGTTATTAAGTATATTTAAGTGTACAAAATATTTCACATATGTACCTCAAGTATTCATTATATTTGTACTCTGTAGTATGTACATTGATTCATTTTTGTCTATCTTTATTTTAATTCATCTCAGGTTGGCATAAATTTTCTATAGACCTTAACACAAAATATATTTTTTCCAACACTGCTGGAAGCTGAAAGAAAATAGTCAAGAGACCATGAGATAGGCACTGGGATGAATCATCTTATTACTGTTCCTATACCTGTCTCCCTACTCATGCATATAATTTTATTGGCACTTGCTCATGAAAAGACAGGAAGATTGATCTCTCTCTTCTCTCTTTCTTTCTTTCTTTCTTTCTTCTTTCTTTCTTTCTTCCCCCCCCCCCTCTCTCTCTCTCTCTCTCTCTCTCTCTCTCTCTCTCTCTCTCTCTCTCTCTCTCTCTCTCTCTCTCTCTCTCTCTCTCTCCTATATTTGATTTGATTTTCTGAGACATGGTGTCATGTGACCCTAGATTCCACAGAACATAAACTACTGGCCCTTTTATCTGTGCTTTCTGAGTACCGTGTTTGCAAATTTGTGATTCCCATGACTTGTCACTCTTTTTTCTAATAAAACCACCAATCTCATCATTGTGGGACCAGCTTCTGAAAAGTCACTTAACCTTACTTAACTTTAAGTTCCTTGCAAGATCCCAATATACACATGGAGCTAAAAGGAGGTAAGGATTTATCCAAATAAATTTCTGGTATCAAAGTTAAGTCTAGAGCCATACAATCAGAGAAATGTTCATTTATTCTTACTATACTATATTTAATTATTTATATTTCAGAACATATTTTATTATAAAACATTTGCATTTTAATTTCCTATATTTAGGAACTTTAGCCACTTGAAGTTAACATTTTTATTTGTGATACAATTGATCATTGTTATAAGGACAAAAAGTATAAAAATTGGGAGTAGAAAAAAAGAACATTTGACTAGACAGTGGGGTGAGGAAGAATCACCAAGTGAAGTAAAGCTAGAGAAGGAAGTCAAATAGAAGAGACTATCTGAGATTAAATACACTTTTCCTCCCTTCCTCCCCTCTCTCTCTTCCTATCTTCCTCCTTTCCTTTTTTCTTTTTTCTTAATTTCTCTATGTCTGAAAGTCTCCAATTGTCTAGACTGGCCTCGAACATGTTTTGTAGTGCTCCCCTGCACCTTGTCTGATCTTTCTAAAAGCTAGAACTACACACATGTGCCCCCAAACATAGCATAGTTCATTTTATGAAAGGAGTAATTAATTTATACTTTTAAAAAAGAGAAGTCACTATACCACCATTTTATTGTATTCTTCTATAGTTATTAAAGTACTGTACACCTTATAAGGTCAATGACTAAATTTTTTTGAAGCTACATGTTAAAATTTTTTCTGTGGTCAGGTCTCAGTAATACTATGTAGCTACATAACAATATCTTTTTTCTCTCTATTGTTGCCCACCTTCATAATAAAACAACAGAGTGTAACTAAACATTCCATTTTCCATAAAGATTGTTAAAATCTAGATAGTATTTGGTTATCAGGATATAAGAATCCTATATACACACATTATGTGAGCATACAATTTTTTCCAGTACAGAGTATCACATTCAGGATGTCATACATAGTGTGTAAATACTCTCTAGGGATGACTGCATAGATTATATGAAAGTAACAGACTACATTTAGAGTGTACAAACTGTAAGGAACCTTCTGAATCAGCAAGGATAACCAAAAGCTCAGAAGTTTCTATAGGAATCCCAGCCAGACTATGAATGAAGACAATGAATAGCTGTGGTGAATTCTCAAATTCTCACAAAATGACTCATTTTTTAGCTTGAGTTTATGGTATCTGATTAACAAAAATATCATTCCTGTTAAATACTACCTATTTGTATGTGCCTTTTATTTACAAGTGGAGTAAGCAGAATAATGACTTTCTAAAGACACTAATGAGCTCATACAGAAATATGTGTGGGGGGATGCTTCATTGCACTTTGGCCTGCATGTAGAACTGGCATTGCTGATCTTAGATGTAGGGATAGGAAGATGCTGCAATTTGAAAGAAATTGGCCCTCAACAAAAGTGACACTTTAAGAAGGTGTGGCCTTACTGAAGTAGTACGGCCTTTATTTCAATAAGGTTTCTTGGCCCCAGGCAGCCAGAGTTCCAGACCCACAGACCTGCCGCCCCAGACTCTTTAGCTGCCCACAGCCACTTTGGTCCCCTAAAATGACTCAGAGGCTTATATTATGTTCATGCCATTTGGCCTATGGCTTAGGCACCTTGCTAGCTAGCTCTTCTATTTTAACTCAACCCATTTTCACTAATCTATCCTGCCCCATGGTCTGTGGCTCACCTGTGTTCCTTACATGTTTCTTCTTAGGCGGCTGGCTCGATCTGCCTCTGACTCTTTTCTTCCTTTCCTACCTATTCTGATTTCCTTGCCTACTTTTTCTATGGTTCCTGTCATTGGCCAAAACAGCTCCTTTATTTAAAAATTGATATTCATAGCATACAGAAAGACATTCCCACATCAGGCCTTGATGGAGGTAGTGTGTCACTGTGGGGGTAGGCTTTAAGGACTCTTTTGCTCAAGTTCCCCTCAGTATGAGAGTAGACCAATCCCTTTGGCTGTAAATCAACCAACATGTAGGAATCTCAGCTCTATCTCAAATATTATGTCTACCTACATGCTGTCATGTCCTGTCATGACTTATGGACTTAACCTCCAAAACTGGGAGCAACCCCAGTTAAATGTTTTTTATAAGGATCGCCATGGTTATGTTGTCCCTTCACAGTAAAAGAAAACCTAACCCAATAGACGATAATTTCTCAAATTATCTATGTGTGTACAAAACAATATCCCAAGGCTCTTGATGAGCAGGGAAAGGGAGTCAAAACAAAATGTGAATGTGGAGGTAGTTACAGAGTCAGCATGATTGCTTTAAGGTGGAAGATGGGAGCCTTTAGACCTCTAGAAGAAGCCAGAGCTGGAATATCAACTAAGAATTCAAACAGGAGCAGTGACTGCAATCACTTTAGTCCATTAAGGCATGAATCAGACACTTGACCTACAAACAGAAAGTTGATAACTTATCTTGTATAGTTTACTAAATTTATGTTACCCTGTTGTAGTAATAAGGATTGTTTTCCTAATAATTGTCCTCATGCTATTCTCCATTAATACTGTCATTCAAAGAGATCTTCATCTCTGCATGAGATGAAAAAAATAAGTTAATACTGATTCTTACAACTGATCTTCAGATATGGAGACCACACTGACATTCATTTGATAAATCAGGAAATGAGAGCATCATGGAATTAATAAAATTAACAATCAGACAAATTAACATTTAATTACAAACTTCATAAACTGGGCAAAAGTGGGTCTAAGAGATAAATGTGCACATAGTTCTACTTTGGTAGAACTGGTGTGAACGAAGATGTTTACAGAAAAATACAAAACAACCCTAAGAAATACTATGGTTGGTTACAGTTCTGAAGTTACCTTAAAAGTCTCAGCTTCTTTCTGCAAGCATGTATTCTTAAATAATGACACAGTTTGCTCATTTCCCTAGTGTTATAACTTTCTCTATAAGGATTTGTGGAGAAAAGACAGCTTTCCAACAATAATAAAAGTATATCAAGATGTGAAGAATAAGTAATGCTATTAGTGAGAAAGTAAAAACCACTGGAATTCATGTGTGAGAATACTCAGTGCTATTTGATCTACCCAGTTATCTTTGTCTCCTATGGAGAATCCCAGACCATTCTCAGAGTAAGGAATCATCTCATGCACTACTGACTAGAGACCTCTACTTAAAGAGCTCTGAGCTTACTTATGCTTCAGCTATCTTATTTTTAAGACACTTGCTTGTTGCTCGTACTTGTAAGAAATTAACTAGGACTTGAATAGATTCCCAGTTGAAGAATCCTTCTTGCTCTAAGAGTAATGAATAATTACAATCCATGGTATTTCGTACATATGCAATGAAACAATCCAGAGGACAAAGCAGTTTGTACCCTATGCTCCAATCCTGGTTGCTGTTATGTAAACTACTAAATCCACCAGACAAGCTGTGTATATCTCACTACCAAATCACCTGTGGACATCATTAACACAGTGTACATGCTCAAGAAAACCTGCCAAATCCATTGTTTAATTTTCTGTCACATTATCAATATAACAAGAATTGTTCAAAGGGTCTCTAAGGTAAGAACATGAATATGTTCCCAGTGCTCTGTGTTGGAAGCTTAGACTGCAGGATTCTAGTATGCATCTATATGCTAACAGGGAAATACACATATATATAGAATGTATTGGCCATAATAACATTTAACATCTACCATCTCCTTTTCTATAATCATTTTTGGAGGATCTAGAAATTCAAATGTTCTAGCAATCTTCAAAATATACTTCTCTTTTTTCTGGAGCAGGCTATCATCATCACAGTCAAAAACCTCCTTTGTTCTTACCATATCACCCATGTTTTTTTATCTATAGAAAATGCTTTAGGCCTGGATGAATATTAAGTATACCTGTAATAACAACAGTCTGGAGACAGAGTAAGAAAGTGACTGAGGCTCTGTGAGACAATGTCTCAAAACCAAAACAATAAAATAAAAAGTAGCAAACACAAAATATAAAACAATGTGTTTAAAAATTATGGTGAAACTGTAAGAAGCAAACAAAAGCCTATGTCTTAAAACGTAAGGCTAATACATTAAACAGCTGCATTATTTGTCTCCATAATAGAAGCTCAAAGACTAAATATGGACATTATTACAAAACAGATGTGAGTAGACTGCTTCCATGATAAGATATAACACAAAGTTGCTATTTTTAAGAATGCACTACCTGGTCTGTGGCAGTGTCTTAAAACATTTCACATGCTCTCATCTTCTTATTCTGCTCCATTTAGCAGGACTATCGAGCTCTTATTTTAAATGAGTATTTGTATAATTTTCTCCTTCTATGTATCTTTTTCTTTAGTAGTGTGGTTCAAATGTACCTTCCTCGTAGCAGTCTCTCCCAGATGTCCAAATTATTATCATTACTCTTTCTAGTGCGTGGATGTTTGAATCTTTCCAATTATTTAAGTCTAAATTTTATGTTATGCAATATATTATGAAAATATTATTATCCTTCCTCAAATCCTTCCAGATAATCCTTTCTCTCTACTCACCGAACTACACGATTTTTCTCTCTCAAACCATACCCCAAAACATCACAATAAATAACTTAGAATCAAAACAGATATGCAAACTGAAAAAAAATATAGAAAAAGAAACTCATCAAAAAGTCCAAAACAAGTCAGTATGTACAAAAATAAAGAAAAAAAAAAAACAGTACATTTGGTGTTTTCCAACTTATCCTGAACATAGGGCCTGCCCTGTAGTGTGACTGATATGCCCAACAACATTCCTTTGAAGAAAACGGATTTTCCCTTACCTGGTAGGTGTAAATTACCAATATCAATTGTGTTAAGGAGGGGATATTGTGTCTACTTTTGAGTGCTGGGACCCCTTTCTGGCTTGAATCTGTGCAGGTCTTGTGAATGCCTGAATCTCTGACAATGGCTGTTGAAAGTTATGTCAGGCTTGAGCATTTACTTTCCTGGCCCTAGAGTTAGTTTAGATCACCTAACTGTGTTGAGAGAAAGGTAAATAGAAAGGGAGGGGGAAAAGAAGAGAGAGAGAGAGAGAGAGAGAGAGAGAGAGAGAGAGAGAGAGAGAGAGAGAGAGAGAGAGAGAGAGAGGGATAAAAACAGGGACAGAGAGACTTAAGAGAAAGATAGAGATCAGTTTCATCATATGGATCTTAAAATGTCTCATAACTTTAATAAAGTATCACAACCCCGGTGAGCTTTGAACTCATGTTAGGGTGATTCCAACTGGTTGTCCATGGTATGTTCACTCTACATCTATCATGTATGCAGGATTTTTTCAAAAACTTTTATTATTACCACTGCTTTCTTATATAATAGATTTCTTAATCTATTCTTCCTGTGTAATACATATAAAGTTAGTCTCTACTACATAAATTCACATGTTTATTTTTCAGACTATAATGGTTTAGTGAAATAAAACAGATCATGTGGCCAGAAATCATTCCCATGAAGAAACAGAGAGTCACATACGAAATGAGTTTTCTAAGCCCTCTGAATGTGAATGACAGTCAAATGGCATGGGCAGTTTGTAGGGCCTCTGGCAGTAGACTCAGAGTTTATTCCTGGTGCATGAATTGGCTTCTTGGAGCCCATTCTCTACAGATGAACACCTTGCTCAGCCTTGATACTGAGGGAAGAGTCTTGGTCCTACCTCAACTAGATATGCCAGGCTGCATTAGCTCACTCCTTACCCTATCTGAGAGATGGATGGGGAAGGGCTGGGGAGAAGCTGAATGAGTACTAAGAAGCAGGGAAGGATGGAGAACAGTGGTGGGTATGTTTAAACTTTTTTAATATAAAAGGAAATCAGTTTCCAAAAATATGTTTCCTTTTACTAAGCTTTCTCTCTCCAATATTTCAAATTTCTCACAGCAATGACCATCGCCTAATACTTCACAAACATTGTACAAGGCTCTATTTATTCTTCACCTACTATAAATATCTACAAAACTGAAAAAAAATCCTACACTGCAGTGCATAACCAAGCAGGCCTCTTCGGACTGTGATTAGGAAAGCCTACCAGGACCTGAGTGACTCTGCTTTGTTGCTTCTAGTTTCTATATAAGTGTGTGAGTGTGCATGAATCATGGTGGTGGACATGATTTCATTCTTTCAAGACCATTGATATAAGGAAAGCAGCATTCTGAAAACTATGATGACTGTTCCTTGTTACAATGTCAAACGTTATTTAAGACATCAAATCCTTCAGACATTTCTGACTGAAGATAAAGTCAATGCCCCATGACTTTCAGATGAGCTTCTATCCAGAGTACAGATTCTGATGGGTCATCCTTTGAAATTTTCACATAATAATCCGGTGGGGAATAAATGGTTAGAAAATGTATTGAGTGGGAGAGCAGCAGCTTTAATTGAAGGTAGTGTAATAAATGTTAAAAATTATTATTTATTATGCATTGAGTTATGAGGACATCAAAGGAGAAACTTTCATAACTAATTTTGTTTGAAAGGGTATTATTTACTTTGTTTTATATTTTACTTACAAAATGAAAGCATTAACAAGAGCTTTTCTAAGCACTTTACCACAGACCAAAATTGCAGCAGGAGTAAGAAACAGAAAATACAAACTTCCATGTTCCATTAAGTTGTTTAAAAAATATATTACCTGCCAAAATGTCATATTCTCATTATATTATCTGTTTTTTTTCTATTGAACACAAATCTTATCAGAATACATTTACACAAAGATTGAAAAGTATACTATAACTTTTGTGACATATTAAATAAAATGTATGTGATTGTATTCATCTTGATCTACATAAAATATTAGAATGCTTAATACTTACTTTCAATCATATATCACTGATTCCTGACTTATACAAGTACTCATAATTCTGAAGTATAGACTCTTCTAAAAATTATGCTAAATTTATACTATTTTATTAGAAAAGATATTTCCACTAAATGACTTTCCCATTTTTCCAAGAATTTATAAACTTATATTTTGCTATTATCTACTCCGTTATCGTATTCCTTCAGTCAAATATCTATATATTCCATCTTTCAGGTTAATATGTCCCTCTGTGTCTGGCTATATATTGATAATATTGGTCATAATATTTGGTCATAGTAAAATAGTTTTACTAGGTAAACTTTCTTGTGAGTTACTGAGTCTGAGTCCTTTGTAGACTTGTGTTTATTTAGCATCTACAGCAGTCATAGCGTGGTGGTTTCTATATCTGCTTCTATACTGTGAACAATGTAATGGAAGAACAAACAAGGACAGCAAACCTCACCACCATAAGGAATGGAATCAAAGAGATGGGGAGAAAAGCATCTTCACTCCTGGGGTCATTTGCTTCCTCGTTGGTTCAACGTACTTTCATTATCTGCTCTTTTCCTGACTTTTCCACAGATAATTTCATAATTTTAAGATAATTTTTAATGTTTTCCAAAATAACCCAGAATTATCAATATCTAAATTATTGCATTCATGACATGTCAAACATAAACAAAGCACTTTATGTATACTGAAATGTACTTCATGTTTAGTGCAGGACAAAACTGAAGCAAACTTTCTATTCAGGTAAGCAATAATTATACCAATTTAAAACCCTGATATTCAGAAAACCAATCACTCAACACTAAAGTTGGGATATACGGCATGAAGCAGGTTGTATTTTATGCAATGATACATCCACCGATAATCTACTCTTCATAGCAATATTCACAAATCTAATTTAAAGTTACAACTTGTATTAGTACATTGTACAGAGTTACTCTCTAACTAGAATAGTCCACACCCTCTGAATACTGTGAAGCATGTGGTGCTTAGCCTGGTTATCTGACTGATAACATTAGTGTTGTTTATTCATTGACATTTAGGTAAATTAAGTTTATCCTTTAGTTTCCAGATTCTAGTGCTGTGATAAAACACCACTGAAAGTAATGTGTCTTACACTTCAGTCCCTGAGGAAAAATCAAGGCAGGAACTTAAAGGCTGGCCTTCGTGCTATTATACCAAGAATTACCTAGAATCTGGAATCTACTCACAGTCAAAGTACATCAGAACCATGAAGGCTGCTGCTTGCTGTCTAGCTCACATCCTCATGCTTATTTAGCTCTCCCATACAGCCAAGAACTGCCTCTCTAGAAAATAAGGTCATCTACAGTAGGCTGGGCTCTCAAATATCAATTAATAGTTAAGTCAGCCAATGTCACTTGGGTAATCTTTCTGCTGAGGTATCCTTATCAGGTGGCTCTAGGCTCTGTTAAGTGGACAAGTAGAGCTAAGTGGGAGAATATATAAAGAGCTTACTGACTTTTCTCTACATAGTTAGAAAACATGTCTTTGGTAGTGACTGGAAGAGTTTCCTTTTGGAGATCGTGATTTCAAATGGAATCTTTTTCTTTTTTTGCATTTTTCTTATGACTGCAGATTTAACACATACTAAAAAAAATTCATAACATGCACACATGGAAATGACACTCCAAAATTCATAGTTTCAAATGTTAAAAATTAATAAAAAAACAAAAGTTTATTGACATCATTTTAAAATTAGAATAGGTATCTATAAACTTATATGTTGAGTAATTATTATACTTAATGATGTATTAAAAGTTTTTTTTTACTAAAATTCACTTATATTAACACATACGTGAGCTGCACAAGTGCCAGAAAACTCAGAAAACACACATATAATACAAATTTCACCTGTGTGTTCTTAAATTTTATATTTCCTAGGTGTCTTCCTTCTTTGCTCACCTCTTTGGCTTTTCACTGATGATGCATGTTTTTAATAGAATATTTTACTTGTTAATGAGCCTTATACATCATACACAATGTATTTGGTCATTCTCACTCTCTACCTTCAACTCCCCCTGGGTCCCCAAACCAATTCTTTCACATCTGAGGATAATGTTATTTACACAGGAGACGTGCGTTAAATGGTCCTGCTTTGTAATTTTAAATACAGGATTTATATGCATATTATGAGACTTATTTTAAGAAAAAGGTCATTTCCATTTCTTAATTTTATAACTCTGGATGCACAAAGCTCACTCCACTTGCATATTAATTATATCTCTATTCTATCAGATGTTCCAGATGTTTTTGCTAGTTATCTTCTATCAATTTTATGTCAAAATTCAAACAATATATATGGTCAGTGCTGATGAAATGCTTCATTTAATAGAGTAAATAAGTAAATAACATAAATGTATATATAATAATAATAAATTCTGAAATTAACACAGCCAAAAATCAGAGCATATAACAACAGCATGTGCTAGTGGTTCTAAACTGCTGTTTTATCTCATCATGCAATTCTGCACTACCAGGATGTCCCTAAGATACAAGCAGTCATGATTCTTATAAATCATCATACTTTGTATTTGCTGAAAACAATATTAGAATATATTAGTTTAATTGCATTTTAATGGTATTCTAAAGAGTAAACTAATACATTAGTTTCATGATCATTTATGAGATAATTTTAAACTGATACAGAAACTTAAGGCTTAAAGATGGCCTTGGCTTAAAGATCAAAATTGTGCATAATTTAAAGTAAAAGTGGTTAGCTTGGTGTGGAATGGATTTGTTTGCGAAACATTTCTTATCTAATCAAAGGAATAGTCTCCAATAATGTGAATCACAGAGAATGCCCTGTTTTCTGTGTTAAATGTGAATGACCAGAGAAAATGTTTGAAAAAAATTATTTTAGAAGTGACCTTCATTTAATGAAAACAGCATTGTTTTAAAGTGCTAGACAGAACAATAAATCTTTCATGAGTACAGGCAATATGTTCAAACAAATGGTGAAATAAAATATTTAGCATGTGAATATGATGACATTTTTGTGTTCTACTGCAGTTTTTTTTCTTATGGGAGACTTACATTCTTATTAAAGAAAAGCGATGACTTAATTTGTCCTAAAGCCTTGCTGTCATCTTTCTGAACAGTTAAGTAGGTGTTGATAGCTTATGAAGACTGGAAACCTTATGCACAATTAGGAAGACATAATGCACAAAAAGAGCCAGCTGCCTGCTCAGAGAGGAAAGAGTTCCTTGTCACTCTGAAGTTTCCAGGCAAAGAGACAAGCAGAGTTCCTTCTCCCAGGTCATAGGAGGGAACTCTAGCAGCTCAGGAATTAAAGATGTCATTGCTTTCTTCTCAGCTGATGTAATTAAACATTGTCCAAAAGCACCTGAGGGAAGAAAGTGTTCCTTTGGTTTATGTCATAGTCCATCATGCAGAAAGCTGGAGAAAGAGCTCCAGCAGAACCGAAGCAGAGACCGTGGTGGTACACTTACCACCTTGATTCCGGGCTCAGTTCAGTGAGTTTTCATACAGGGTCCAGACCCATCTGTCTAGGGCTGACACTTCCCACAGTAGGTCACACCCTCTCATATCAATTAGAATACAAGAAAATGGCCCATGGTAAAGTCTTAAGATCACTTTGTAGCCAAGATTCCCTGTTACTGGTTTTGTTAATGTTGCAATTATGATGTATGTATAACAACAGGGTTTTCTTAGGAGCGAAACCAGCTAAATGATGCCAAAATTAATGCAGAATCAATGTGGCAATAGTAGGTAGTGCACTAGTTAAAATAAGGCATACAAATCAGACATTTTTAAAAATTATTTTACCTCATGTTAATTAATGAATGATGAATACACCCAGACTTGTATCTATATCTAGACTTACATATGAATATCTGAACACCCTGTCTTCATCCCTAATATTTATCACTACAAAATAAAGCCAATGGACTCAGGGACAGAGTGGTTGTCTACAGTGTGTAAAGTCCTGACCTTAATCCCAGCACCATCAGAATGAATTTAATGAAGTCATGTGTATGACAGCACAGCATCTCAGTGATTTATGATACTATTATTATCACTTATTCAAGTTCCTTTGGTTCATATAACATTTGCCTACATTATTAGTGTGTTTACTTATGTAGAATAATGGGGATGCATTGTGACAGTTCCATGAAGCAAATATCTTATTTTGATTATATCCACTCTATCATTACTTTGCTTTATCTCATTCTCCAGTTGGTCCCTTTTCTGACATAACCCTCTTCTTGTTTCAGAGTTTTTCTCTTTAAATACATACATAGAAGGAATCATACCATATTTTTATTTGTTTATTTTTCATTATTTTATTTACTTAATGGTTTTTAGATGTGAGGGGGATAAAAGTCCTATTCTCTTCAAAAATGATGTAATTTAAACTGACTCTAAAAATGTTCAATGTAGTTTTTTTTTGGAAAGAAAACATTACAATAAACAATAAGTATATGAAAACATGTTCAAAGCCTCAAGAATTTTGTGACCTCACAATAAGATGGCTGATAACAAAATGGGAAATACTAAGTATTGGTGGGGGGGGGGAGAATGTTGTGCACAGTTAGATATATCTTTACTGGTACAGCCACTAGAAAAGCTACATAGAGACTTGGAGTAGGAGGTTACTGGCCCTGACTTTCCAGCCTAAACTCAAGGTTTTAGACTCTCAGATTCACAGACCCACAGAGACACACAGATGCTTAAAATGGTTTTAGGCTGACCAGCCTAAGGCTCAGGCATGTCACTTGCTAGCTCTCTACCCTTCATCTAAACCATGATTCTTCCTGTTCAGCCATGTGGCTCTGTACCTTTCTTTAGAGCAGCATGGTTATCCTCTATTTCTTCTGGCTTCTCTCTGGCATCTGCTCTGTGATTCCTGTTCTCAGAGTTTTCTTAGTCTGGTAGCCCCACCCACACTTCCTGCCTGCCTTTGGCCAATCAGCGCTTTGTATTAAACCAGTGGGTGGGAAAATTATTTACAATGAAACAACACAATCTCCCACAGAGACTCCTCTAGATATTAGAAATTGAACTGTTTATACTTTTGACTGTAGTTCCACATATTTTGAAGGCTCTGCATAGGGTGGAGGCATTGCTTGACCACAAAACAGGTTAGTCAATGCAATGGGGCATGAAATATACCTCAAAAAAGTTAAACTAAAGTTAATGCATGATCTAGTACTCTCAGTACTGGGTAAAGAAATTAAATTTTAAAAAATATGTATTAGAGTCATCTGCACATCCGTTTTCTCCAGAGCATGTATCTGTCTGTCTTCTATCCCTTATTACTACCTATTTCTCATATATCATATTTCTCATTTATGGCTTTATATCTTATCATTTATGTCTGTCATTTTTTATTATCATCTATATGTCTTCTATCTAACTATACATCATTGTCTTATGTCCATCATGCACTTATCTATTGTCTGAGCATGTCTGTAGGTCAGTTCCATGGTCTCGAACAACCACCTTAACATAATACCATAGATGTGCTGATGAGACGAATGAATTCTGTTTTGCCATTTCTGGGGAGGGATGTCAAGGTCTGAGTGCTATTGTACTGGTTTCTCCTAAAGCTTTCCTGTATGGCCTGTAATTCCTGATCTGTGTCATCAGAGCATCTCTCTTCCCTGAAAGTAAAATTGGTGACATTTACCTCATAAGGACTCTGTAATTTGAGATGAGGACTTTATATTTATAGCCTCAAATTTCTTTGTTTCTTAGGAGGTCCTGTGTCAACACAAGATTGTATCTAATTGGAGCATCCAATTTATGGACATTTAATGCCCATGATGGTTCCTAGAAGACTATGCTTTTCATTCACTATTTGTCTAACCCTTTACAATTGAACACACTTGATTGTTATGTGAAAGACAATTAATTTGGAGATCCTGTTTCTAATGGTAAAAGGATAACAATACATTATTCAAAATGATTATTAAATATTCCCCTGAAGAACTGTATTATTAATACCAGAAAATAATAGAAAGCATGTAGAGGATACAACTTCCGACACAGGATAGAGAAGGTACCTAGGCAGTATATCACTATAAATTACAGCTCTTCAATCTTTATCTGAAATTTGACCCTTTTTTGGAGAACTTTGCCTAGTTCCTGTTTCTGGTTTTCCCTGACAGCACCTGGATTAATTTATACCTTTAGTGGTACTCAGGATTAAACTTTAGTGAGCAGAAAGTCTAGGAAAATGCTTCACTTTTGAGCTTCACCACTTCTATATTTTTCTATTCTAATAAATGTTTCACTGGAGTTATCTGATGTCTTCTGTATTTTTTGTTTGTGTTTCCACAATTTTCAATGATGCTAAGCATTTTGATGCAGCTATTGACCACTTATTTTCCTTCTTTTAAGAAAGTCTACACCTCCCCTCTGTGTTGTGTGTGTGTGTGTGTGTGTGTGTGTGTGTGTGTGTGTGTGTGTGTGTGTGTGTTGTATATGTTTGTATGTGAAGGTCAGAAAACCAATTTGTGAGAGTTAGGTTTTTCTTTTTACAAAATGTGTGTTCCAGAGATTAAAATCAGGCTTTCAGGCATGGGGACAGATACCTTAACCTATTGAACCATCTTGTGGGCCCTGGTGCCCATTTTTAAAGTGAATTATTTGCTTTAATCTATTTGTCTCCCTACATTGTGTGTTAATCACAGGTCCTGAGTGTTCACCAACTTTATTCTCCTTGTTTTTTGGTTTGTCTTCACCGATTTTCATTGTGCTATATCCTAGCTCTGTGTTTGTATCACTGGTCTGTCACTGATCTTTATTTCATCATATTTTCTTGGTAGTTTCTGTATAAATTCTCTAGTAATATTAGGCTCAAAAGTTCTTCAACTGTATTTTTATCTTTCAATTGTTTTGTTGTTCACATATGAAAATAATTTTTGGAATGTTATTTATTTTTCAAAATTCATATTTTCATATTTTATTTTCATATTTACTGTATTAGTAAGGGGATAGGGACCATGAGGAAAATTCCCATATTGATTTCTGGCTGGAGTTCTGGGAGGGGGGGGGTCATTGAATCAAGAATAGCCACTGGTGATCCATCAGGAAAAGGAACTAGGCCCTCCAAGAGTAGGCAGTTGTCGATGGCATGAGCAGTAAGTATGTGGAGCCATGAGGAGTAGGATCAGACTGTGTACTATCTTCTAGCTTTCACTGTTTTTGTATCAGTGAGCCACCCAGAGCTCCAGCTAGCCATCACTGCCAGAAAAGGATATCCACGTATCCCCCTATTCCCACCCTTAATTCAGAAAAAAGATTTAAAATTATCAGTTGTTCATGGAATGGCACCTTGGAGTCCATTCCCTACAGAGGAACATCTAATCCAGTCTTAACTTTGGGATGAGTAAATCTGAATTGCCTAGATTGGATGTTTCATGCTGAGATGACCTTTTTGTGAGAGGGAATGGGGGGGTGTGGGGAGCACTAAAGGTTGACTGGTAGGTATTGGGAGAAGGAAAGGGAAGGGGAGCAGGGGATACATGGATAAAAAGACATTTTTTATTAAAATTAACACACAAAAAAATAATAATTTTGGAATATTATTTTTCAAATTACATTTCTGTTGATGTTATCTAATAAACATGAATTAATTCCATATTGTTTATAATATATTTTTAATAATTTAGTCTAAGTATATACATTTGTAATATACAATATGCTTTGATATATTTATCATGGAAAATATGTTAAGTCAAGCCTATTAGCATACTGATCACTTCTTACTTTTATCATCACTTCTTGTAATTTATGTAGACCAAAGATATAAATCATTTGGCTCTTTTAAATATAAAAGTCATTATTATTACTTTCAGTATGGTAGATTTAATATAATTCTCTATAGTCAAGATTATGAATCTATTTTCCTGATTTTAAAATTGTTGCAGTTTTAACATCATTCTCTAATCTTATTTCATGGTGGTTATGATCACATACATTTTACAAGTTTTATGATTAGACTGTCTGTATTCTGCAGAGATTTTTATGAGAAATCAATCTTTCTAGTAAACGCAAGAACAATAAAACAACCTTAATTCAGAAAAAGATTTTAAATTATCAGGTTTTCAAGACAGGAGTTACAACTCTGGACTTACTTTACTACAAACTATTTGCAAGATAAATATCCTTATTTGAATGTAACAGTGCAATGGCAATTACACAGTGTAGCATGACTGTATATTTGAATTCAGTTCATCTGACTTGTCTTTTAGATCTGTTGCAACAGAATGTTTGGTATGTACTCATTCTTAACAGAATCATATCTGCCAATTTATTTCTAGAGTTGTTTCTATTTATATGGCGAGAAGTTGAAGTATATAATATTAATTTGTTGATTTTTAAAATTTTAGCTTTTCTTTAAGTAGATTAGGCAATTTCCAATAAAATTTTTAAATTTATTTATTTATTTTATTAAAAAACTCATCTCTATCCATGTATCCATCTGCTCCCACCCTTCCATCCTCCTGATCCCTCCCAGTCACCCTTCAGCCTCACCCTTCGCCATCCACCCATCCCCTTTTCCAAATGGGAAAGAAATCCCAAGGTGGAGCATTTCAGCAGGGCTTATCCACTCCAGGCAAATCTCATCGACTCATTCCAAAGTCAAGGTTGGGCTAGGTGTTCCCCTGCAGGGAATGGGCTCCAAGGTAACAGCCCATGTACAGGAACAAAGTCTGATCCAACCCTTCAAGACTCCACATACTCCTCATGCCAGTCCACAGTTCTCTCCCCTTGAAGGACCCAGCTCCCTTTCCTGATTGGATCTCCAGTGGTCACTCAGGCCAAACAGCATGAAGTTAATATAAGCGTCTGAGTCATTTCTGGGGGAGTGGCTGGGTGGCTAGGGGGTCTGGCACAGCAGGTCTGTGGGTCTCGGACCTCTAGCCGCCTGGGACCCAGAAACCCCACTACTACAGATGGCACATCCAACGTGGGTTGATTATCCACTTAATGCCTGAGAAAGTTAAGAAGGGTTTTAGCAGAAAGTGAGCACAGGCAGCTTCCAAATTGTGTATACGAAGAAGGTCTTTGTACAAACAAAGCATGGCATCTGGGTCACATTCAAAATGGCACCAGCGGACTGGCGGCAGGCAGTGTAAGCTGCAATCAGGCGGGTTCCTAAAATCTCACAGAAGACTCAGTAGCATGTGATTGATTTAAGATTTTCGTTTATTTTGAACAAATAGGAAACAAAGACAGATGCTTAGTAGCAGCATTTTCTTGGGTCTGCTCTGTTCGCTGGCCACAAACAGACGCAGTCCCTTTAAGAGAGCTTACTCATTCACTATGTAGCTCTTTAAGAAAGTATATTTTAAAAGTTCTTATGGTTGGAAGAGGATTAAGGATTCACAATAAAACAAATTCAGATGAAAAGAAAAACCTGTAAACTGGTTACAATGTATGTAAAAGGTACATAGGCTTCAGAGAGAAAAGAAAGAGGATAGAAGAAATCTTTAAAAAGAAAAATAGAGTAATAAAAATATAATGAGCCAAATAAAGATGGAAAATAAACACAAAACCTGGATTTGGGCTGTTTTTGTGTTTTCTTTTAATTTTTTAACTGTTAATGAGCTAACTGCAGAAAGACAATAGATTGCAAATGCAAAGGCTACTAAGTTAAACAAAAATATATATTTTAAAGGTATTTTGATTTTGAAATTTGTGTCTAAGGATTTATTGCTTTGGAAGAGTTCTGCTTTTGTTTCCACAGAAGATGAGAACCTAGGGATTGCTTCCAGGCAAATATGGTTTCATCAACCAAGACCCCCTGAAAAAAATCTCTGATGGGAAGAGATAGCTGTATCAGCTTCAGGAATACAGATATAATCCAGTCTTAAGAACCCGTGAGATTTTCAATGCCCCTTAATCAGCAGGAAATAGTAATGGAAAACTATGCGCAAATTCCCAAAATATTGTTTCTAAATGTTTGTTTTCATTATAAATGGTTAATGGTCATAGATAATCTCTTTCTAAGAAGAAAAGGAGGATATGGTATATGGATGATTTTTTTAAAAATCAGATTATTGAATTTACTTAGATCAGAAAATCAGCTGTTATCTAAGACCTACAGAATATGGCATTTAAAATATTTTTAAAACTAAAAGACTTTTCTGGACAGTGAGACAGGTCTGTTCCTGGAAGCCCCAATCTACTTCAAGAGAAAAAAGGGCATTGAAGAAACTCCATATGGAGTCTACTTTTTTTGTGGCTTCGGTTAGCCACTGGACACGAACCTGTTCTTATATTAACTGCTTGATAGTATGCTGTTAAAAGTGGATGTGCAGATTCTATAGGACGGTGACCTCTGAACTTGGATAGAACAAGCCGAGATGGTCATTCAGGCTTCTGCTTTGCAGAGAAAACTATCAGACGTTCTTCAGGACTCTAGACGAAGCGACTGATGAACTGTACCAGAATGGACAGAAAAGATTTCCTGCTTCACTGAAGTAAAAAGAAACTCTGGGCCCATAGGCTGAAGATGGATGCCCCAACTTTATAAAGGAACTTTTGGTGACTGTCCAGGCAGATAGGTGTCATCTCTGTCTTTTCTAGATTTTGAAAGTTGCTTGCACTTCTGTTTACTTGGTTAAATATATCCTTCTGTGGTCTTTGATGTAGATGAAGATTAGATAGTTATAAGCATAGTTTTTCTTAGTCATTTGAAAAATAAATTAGAAATAAAACTTTAGATTAATAAGGATAAGGTAGATGATAGAATATTTTCTTTAATTTTGCTAAATACAAATAGACTTGATATTATAACTGTAATTCTTGCTTGATAGCTATTTTGTTAAATGTAATTTTGCTATGTTAAAATTGAAACCTTCCTTTTTGATTAAACAGAAAGGGAGAGGTGATGTGGAAATGCCTTTCTGTATGCTGTGAATCTCAGTCTTTAAATAAAGGAGCTGTTTTGGCCCTTGACAGGCACCATAGAAAAAGTAGGCAGAGGAATCAGAATAGGTAGGAAAGGAAGGGTGGAGTCAGGGGCAGATCGAGCAAGCCACCCAAGGAGCAATATGTAAGGAACACACACAGGTGATCCACGGGCCATGTGGCAGACAGATTAATAGAAATGGGCTGATTTAAGATATAAGAGCTAGCTATCAATGTGCCTGAGCCATAGACCAAACAGCATAAAGTTAATATAAGTGTCTGCATCATTTCTGGGGTCCTGAGCAGCAGCAGTGTGTGGCTAATGGATCTGGTGCACAGGTCTGTGGGTCTGGGTCTCTGGCAGCCTGGGACCAAGAAACCCCACTACAACGCTTCACAATCCCCATTCCCTTGCTCACACAGACATTCCTCCCCTGCTCCCAACTGGACCAGTAGCTCTGCCCAATGCTCACCCATGAATCTCTGCCTCCTCCTCTGATCCCTGTTGGAATTAGGTTCTGGAATGACACACAGGGCGGTCACCCACCTGACCTTAGGGGGATATCCCACTCAGGCACCCCTTCCACTATTGTCTGGAAACTTGGTTAGGGACATCCTGTTAGTTCTTGAAGGTTTCCCTAACAACCAGTCTCTTTCCAATCCCACATTTGCTTCCTCTATAGAGTTATCCATCTCATTCTATCTCCCTTTTTGCTTCTCTCACTCAACCACCTCCTTCTTTCATAATTTGTTCCGGACTCTTTGTGGTTGCAACCCATTATGATCCCAATTTGCTGGGGTGATCTTTTCTATTTTCTCTTCCTTGTGAAATCTCTGGATGTCTTTGTTAAGTTCCTTCTAATAACAAGCTGTTAACGAGTCATGGTTTACAACTTGGGTATTCTTTGCTTTTAGTCTAAAATCCACTTATGAGTGAGTACATCCCACTCCTATCTTTCTGGGCTAGCTGAATATTCTCCAGGTCCACCCATTTGCCTGAAAATTTTAGGTTTTTGTGTTTTTTACTGGTGAGCACTACTCCATTGTGTAGATGTACCACATTTTGTTAATCCATCTTCAGTTGAGGGGCACCTAGGTTGTTTCCAGATTCTTGCTATTACGAAGTGCTGCTATAAACACACTTGAGCTAATGCCTTTGGGGTATGAATATGCATCATTTGTGTATGTGCCCAATAGTGGTATTGCTGGATCCTTGGAAAGAATGATTCCCAGTTTTCTGAGGAACTGCAATACTGTATTCCAGAGTGACTTTAAAAGTTTACACTCCCATCAACAATGGAGGAGTGTTCCCCATGTCCCACATCCTCTCTAGCATAGGCTTCCATCTGTGTTTTTGAATTTAGCCATTCTGACAGCTATAAGGTGCTATCTCAAAGTTTATTTGATTTGCATTTCTCTGGTATCTAAAGATGTTGAGTAATTTTTTAAGTGCCTTTCAGTCATTTGTAAGTTTTTCTTGCTTTCATTGTTTTTATTGAATAGTCTGGTATTATTCTGATTGTTCTGCCTTTATTGGTAATTTGGTTTTTTTCCTTTGCAGCTCTTAGTATTTTTTTCTTTGCTTTGTAGGTTTAGTGGCTTATTTATTATGTGGTGAGAATTTTTTTTTTCTTTATTGAAGGGCCTAGTCTATTTGGTGTTCTGTAAGCTTTTGTATCTTTATAGACATTTCTTTCTTTAGGTCATGATAGTTTCTTCTACGGTTTTGTTAAATATATTTTCCGTGCCTTGAGCTGGTTTCCTTTTCTTTCTTCTATTCCAGTTATTCTCAGGTTTGGTCTTTTCATGGTATCCTAAATTTCCTAAACATTTTGTGTTATGATATTTTTGGCTTTAGTGTTTTCTTTAACTGATTTATCTATTTCCACTCCAGAGATTCTCTCTTCCATCTCTTACACTGTGTTGGTTATGCTTGCATCTGTGTTTCCAGTTCGTTTCTTCAGGTTTTTTTTATTTCCATCTCTCCTCAGTTTGTGCCTTCTTTATTGTTTCTATTTTGATTTTTAATTCTTACAATGTTTGTTTCACTTGTTTGTTTTCTTTTTTTGATTTTCTTTATTTTCTTTCAGGGATTTGTTCATCTCTTCCAATTTTTTGTTTATATTTTCTTCTACTTCTTTAAGGGAATTAATTTTTTATCTTCTTTCAATGCTTCTATTATCTTCATAAAGTTGTTTTAATGTCATTTTCTTCTGCTTCTTCATCATTGTTAAGCTTGGATCTTCATGTTGTAAAGGCATCAGCTTATTCTGGGGGGTTCTTGTTGTTCTTGCACTGAAATCTGCCCATTGCTTCCTTGTTTCACTCTTTGTTGGCTCTTAGTCAGATGTGAGCCTGGTTAGCTCTTAGTTAGCTCTTATCTGTAGGAAAGAAATGAGGCTTTTGGTTATCCAGTTTTCTAATAAAATTTATACAAAATTATTATGTTGGTAGAAATTCTCCTGTGCATTAAATATAAAGGAAAATGGAATGTATAATGCACAGATTCATATACTGAGTAATTATTTTAGTTCAGTAAATACTGTAACTTTTATTTTGTTGGAATTTACTAATCATATAAATATCTTGAATTATTTGTTATTATTGAATCTCTTTTGTTAGATCACAAAACTGAAGAAAATGTTTTAGAAAAGCAGTTTAGCAATTTGGTGAAAGATAGTATTCATATACTAGAAATATCTTATAAACTACAAAAGCAGTATAATTATGTCAGAGTTTAGCCATGGTGTTACGCTATTAAAACATAATTTGTAGCAACGTAGATACTAGGGGTACCTATTTTTAAATGGTTCACTTTTGTAGACTAAAAACACTTGAAGCTTATTTTTCCAGTATCTTAGTTAGTATGATGTCCTGGTAGATGATGAAATCTTCAATGTGTCTGTGGGCATGTATTCCCTGCTACTTATGTCCTGTGTTGCTTCACTGTCATCAATTATTTCTCTCTCCTCCATCCTACAATACATGTATAACATGTATGACAGCCATTTCATCAAACCCAAAATACTCAGATGGGATCAATTGCATTTTAGTTCTGGAGATACCAAGATATGAAAACACTAGTGAGCTATTATTCACAAATACACTCTAAAGGGACTGGAATTATACTGAATGAAGTTAATTTTTTTAAAGGTAAAAAAATTGAATAGGAACAGTAAAATTGAATGACCACGGCCCTTGCTAATCTAATGCATTTTATATTTCAAAATGTCTACCAATTGTATTTTTATTTCTTCAGTGAAATTCAAAAAGACATTTGGCACATACAAAGAATAATTTAGCCTTTATTCATATATTTTAAATCTTACAGACCATCACTTTTATTATCACTAAAATGAGCTAATTTTCAACACCATTTAACAGAACCATTCTCCCTTTGTGGAACCCAAACATGTAAGAATAGCTGGTGTCTGAAGACTTGAATGCATTAAATTATACTAGTATATAAAACATATATGGATGCTTCAGAGGACATTCTACTAGCAACAGCAATTTAAAGCTGACACAATGTTTAGTTTTTCTTAAGTTCGCAAGTTTTGCATATTCTCAAAGCCTATCTTTCTATTTTTATTTCTATTGCTGTGATAAAACACCTTTTCCAGAAGTAATTTCTGAAGAAAATGGTTTATTTCAGCTTATAGATGAGAGTACAGTTTGAGGGAAGTCAGGGCAGGAATTTAAAGCCAGACCTGCTTGCTATTCCACACACATTACCTCTGACCAACAAACTCCTCACAGTCTAGTGATTATAACAGAAATCATGAAGCAATGGTCCTTTATAGCTTTCAGGTTCAGACCTAGCTAGCATTTTGTAAACTTTAGGTCCATCTTTTCAGGGAATGGCACTAGGCACAACAGAATGGGTCCTCATACATCAATTAATAATCAAAGTCATTCTTACTCATTTGAGACTCACTTCTAAGATATCTTTAGGCTTTTTAAAGTTAAAGCAAATTATAATATATACTTTATTTAGATCAGACTGTTATATCTGAGCATAATTTCAAATGTACATTTGTTGATATCTGATTGTTTTTCCCAAGCAGAGCAAGATTCGTTTGGAGAGCTCTGCATGTGCATGCAAGAAAATTTTTCATTGAGGCAACTTGTTCATCAGAGTTTTTTAGGAGCCAGAAGTTCTTAGCAGCTTCATTCATTTCTTCCCTCAAATGAAACACCTGAATATTCTGAAATTAAACTTCTACGTTAATATTCATGTGAGCAGATACTACTTATTTCCCTGTAATCTCTCCCATTGAAAATGAATTCTTAACAATTTCTTGTTAGAATTGACTTGGTGATTCATTACCCATCAGCCTATTGATGACTAATGTTGATGGCATAAAACACTTTATGTATCCAGATTACATAAATATTTGACTTAATGAGTATCTGTTTTATAAATGAACAAAGTATTTTTTTTTATGTGCTTAATAATCTTCAGAATGCACAGAGCTATACATTACAGTCAGCTTAAAAACTCTGGACCTGGCTTTGAGTCACTTTTCATATAAGAAGCTTTGTTCAAAGTTACAAGTCCATGTGACTGTTATTGGGATTTGTGAGGTGCTTCCCTCTATGAGCTAAGGATGCATTAGAAACAAGCAAGCAGATAGTTAGCTGGAGGATTGAACAATACTATTTTTTCTTCTCACCATTCTGATGCTGGAAACCCATGAACAGGCCTGGTTGGAAGTTTTCTTCCTTGCTTTTAGATAGGTGTTGTGCTTTACCCTCATGGAGATCAGCTCAGGACAGGAACTGAAGACAATGATTACAACACACTGACTAGAAGTGGAGACAAAAGCTCTGCAGAAAGTGCTTAAAGACATGCATGAGGAAGAAGAGGACAGTGTGCTCTTCTCCACAAATCTCCTTGAAAAACTTTTCTTTAGAAATGAATCTCAGTCTATGGGTGTCAGTGGCTGTTCCAACTTTCGGTACAGTGCTAGAGAGGGAAGTATGGATTAGAAATGATAGAGACAGACAACAATTAGACTAAGATAGAAAACAGACTTAGGAGGGCACTGAATTGAAGACTCGGTAGCCTGGATTTTTATTTCCCCTAAGATTTTTATACCAAGCAAAGGGTAGAGGAAGTACAGACAGGTGTAAATATTTCTTCAGTTCTCAAACATAAGACATCTCGTAACCATACCTTTGGCCAAAGCATTCTATTATATAGCCTTGGGTGCAAGGGGGAAGGGTATATTTCTAATTCTCTGACCTTGAGTCAAAATGAAAACTCACCACAAGCTGGAATCTTTGTAGTCTCCCACATGTGAGCTTTAAAAGTAAGTCATTTTTTAAAAAATATAAACAATGAATTTTTTTTAAAAAAAAAAAATGTATCCAAGCAAGAAACAGAGATGTGTCTCCAAAATGACACCCTTTTAGCTGAACACAGTTGTTTCTGGTTCTGACTTTTTAAAAAAAATAGTTGAAGTTTGACACAAGGTTTATATTTGAGTCCATTTTCTAGAATCTAATTAAAAGTAGGTATACATCTGTCTCAGTGCTCTGGAGGCTGTGAGTCCAAAGATATTAAAAAAGTAAGAGCATTTCATCATGTATCAGTCTGAGAACCAGAGAACTTGTGCAACAGAAGAGTGACCAAAGGATATTCCAATCTTGTAGTGATAAATCCTCATGAAAACTATCCTACTGCAGTGAGAATCAATCCTCTTCTAGAAATAAACAGTCATGTGTCCTTTATAAAGATGTCATTTATGGAGGAAGGCTTGGTCTTGTTGCACCTTGATATAGCAGACTTTGATGATTCCCCATGGGAGTCCTTATCCTTTCTGAGGAGTGGGTGGGGGCAGTAGTGGGGGAAGCTAGGGGGTGACTGGTAGGAGGGAAGGGAAGAGGAACTGTGGTTGGTATGTAAAATTTTTAAATACTTTTAAATTTAAAAAAAGACACAATTTACCATTTAAATATCACTGCAATGGAAGTTGAGTTTCAAAAGATTTCAAGAGACAAACCAAATTCAAACAATAGCATTGATGAAGAACCTAGATCCCAGAGCATCTTGGAATGGATGATTGGCCTGCAGAAGTTATTTGGATGAGAAATGATGGCCTTTTGCTAATACTGGAGTGTTTGGTCCAGTATTGTGCTATCTAGAAGGTAGCTATTTGCCCAATGGGTGACCCAAGAGAAGTTGTAAGGAAGACTACAATAATAATGATGGTATCCATCACATTAATGCACTGTATTATAGGAATGATGCTTCAGTTCTGAAGTTACTAGTAAGAGCTAGTCCTGCAGCTATTTGCAGAATAAAAGCACACATTGGGAAATCAATCAAGTCAATATAAAAATAAATGAGATTTTAAAACTATCTGCTAGCCCTGCTGTAACAAACTTTAAATTACCCATTTACTTTATGCAAATGTTTACTGAGTCTCTTGTAAAAACACCACTAGTTTTCCTATTCACTAAAGAAAAAGAGTGTGGCTTTCCACATAGCTAGTTCTCAGCCTTGTCACAGCTTTACAAGACTTCTTCACAATGATCTTTAAGTAAAAGGTTACTTCTCTAAGTCCCAGATGGCATTACCTTTGTAACATTTAAAAGAACATCAGCTCAAAGATTAGTTTGTCAAAAATAATAATCTTGTGATTTTGTGTCTATGAGTCTCAGAGGGGTGGGAGTGTGTCTGGGAATTCAGCTTGCCATTTTCATATGCAAGCTCACATTTTTCAAGAATAATACAAGATACATATCAAACAAAAATGTTTAATAGAGGTATTCCAAATAAGGAGGTAATAGACAAAACATTTTTTTTTCTATTTTGCCATAGAGAAAAAAAACCTCACATTTTCTTGTATAAACAATATATCAGATTTGATTAAAAACATGCACATTTTCAAGCTTTGTGTTTAACTATTGTATTGTTATTTGTTTGACTCCATAAAGTAAGCTAAGGCTTACACTTTATAGACATTTAAAACATTTATTGCATTATGCAAAATAAGTTTTCTCCCCTCTTTTATTATAATTTAAACAATTTAAATTTATCTTTATAATTATCAATAACAAATAAAGAATTCAAAGTAAAATATTATTTGAGAGAGCCATTACTGATTGATGTAAACAATACAATGATACTTGCTAATGTAAGCCATAAACATGACTTTCTATGTAAGAATGGTTCAGTCATTCTAACTTCCATTGAAGAGGCAACACTGATGAAGTGGTGAGCATTACCTGGATATATGATAAGCCACAGCGATTCTATAGAAATAAGGGGAGAAAATGTGCCATTTCCTTGGGAACTGACTAGGGAAGAGGAGACTAAACAGACAATGAGCTGTGTGGTGATATATTTTATATTTAATAAAACCAGTCTGGAATATCAGAGAAAATATCCACCCACAGTCAAGCCAGCAGGGCTAGGGAGAGATGTTTGAAGCCCATGCACAATTAAGAAGGGTGTTTTTGGCATTTGAGGAATGTTTAAGAAAGGAAGATCAATTTTCTTCAGTGACATAGCATCTGGTAGGTTGTCCACTCTTCAGAAAGAAAAAGAAAGAAAGGGAGGGAGGGAGGGAGGGTGGGAGGGAGGGGGAGGGAGGGAGGGAGGGAGGGAGGGAAAGGGAAAGGGAAAGGGAAAGGGAAAGGGAAAGGGAAAGGGAGGAAGGAAGTTAAGAGGAAGGAGAAAAGAAATAACCTCATTTTCCAGTGACTGTCCTTATATCTCTTGACTTTAAATGATTCAGACTCCTCTGAACAAGACAACCTATTTTAGCTTCAGAAAGCTGCCTGCTTATGCATTTCATCCCATACTGGAAGTTTTACTGAAGCACATATTGTTTAGCTCATTTTCTTCTAATTGTCATTGAGGGACCAGTGGCCAGGTTCATGAGCTCTCTGTAGTATCATCAAAGCCACTTTTACATTGTAATTTGCCAGACTTGCTGCTAACAACATTCTACTTAAACCATTACAGATACCGAGGCAAATCTCTGCACAGAGATGTTGATATGAGTCATCAAGTACAGGACAAATGCATTTAATAAAACATGTCCAAGACCAATAGTTCACCATCAAATTGACAGAAATCTCTTCTAGATGTTGCCTCAGCTACTATTGATAGAGGAAAGGAGAGTAAACAGCCAGAGACACTGAACCATGGCATGTGGCACTGTATTTCAAATATGTAAGGGAACAACCATTTTGACCCCAAAAATCTAATTTAGGAATTTTTATTCAAATAACCACCTTGAATATATCCACAATAGTAGGATAAAATGAAATTACTTACAGTAACAAATGGATGAACACAGTAATCAGTTGGAAACTTGGAATCAATTCAGTAGAAATAAAACATGGGCTGTAAAAGGGCTTGCTGCTCTTGTAAAGGACAGAGTTCAGCTACCAGAACCCATATCCAGTAGCTCACAATAGCCTGTTACTCCATATCCAGGGGATCAGATATCTTCTGATTTACATGGCTGTTTGTTCTCATATGCACATACCCACAGGCAAATACACACACACACACACACACACACACACACACACACACACACACACACACACACACACACCACTAAAATATACAAATAAAATTAAATACTATGAATCCATTCAAGGAATAATATACCTCTTCAGCTTGGTTTGAAATAAGAAGTCAATGTGGTGTGAGCAAAGACTAGAGAAAACTTGTCAGTGTTGTAATAAACTAAGATAAAATTTATTAAAGGAACAATGTACACTTACTTTTCTCTAGAGACCCTTTGTCATAAGTATTCCATGAAGTAATTAAAGAAGTTGACTGAACTAAAATAAAATCTACCTTAGCAATTACAAATTCAAATCTTGTCATCATTGCTGGCTAACATAGCTCCCCATTGCTTCCCATCAATTTAGATAAAGCAATGGGGTAGAAGCAAGGTAGAGTGTCATGTATTTATATCCCAGATCTGAGAATAATAAAAGAACAGTTTATTTCTCCACAGGTAACAGCTTTGTTTTGTTTTATTTTCTGGAAGTCACTCGGTTCAAAGTAAAAAAAAAAAAAAAATGGGGGGAGTTCATATGCTGATCAATTAATTAAAGATTATTAAATGATCAAAATTCCCAATAGACTGCACATGTTCCAGGGAATCATCCCCGAGCCATGTACTGATTGACAGATCTAAGAAGAGTCAGTGGTTTAAAAAGAAAAGCACATGAAGCAGGAAAGGAAAATTGTGAGTGTTAGGGAGAATTTAGAGGAGGGCATGGAGGCTGAATTTGATCAAAACATATGTTCATATATGAAATTTGCAATAACTTTAAAAGATAAAAACATAAATTCAGGGAGATGTTTTAGTGGTTAAGAGCACTTCTCTTGCAGACAATCTGGATTTTATTTCTAGAACGGACAAGATACTTTATACCACCTATAACTCACCCAGGTTCAGAAGACCTAATGCCCTCTTCTGACCTCCATTGTTTCATGTACATAGATGGTGCACATATGCATACCCAGGCATACATATATGTTTATAAAATTAAGTAAGTGAATATTTTTAACCAGGCATGGAGGAAAATTCCTTTAACTACATTCAGCTTTGGGAAGGCAGAGGAATGTAGATTTCTGTGAGTTTGAAATCAACCTGGTCTCTCTACTGAGTTCTAGGCAAGTTGGAGCCACATAATAAGATCCTATCTCAAAACAAAGAAAGGAACAGAAAATGAATGCATAAATAAATATTTTTAAAAGATCAAAACATTATTTTTTTTTGTTTTTTGTACACAATCATGTTAAGACCTTAGGGTTGGGTTTCATTTAGGATCTACTTCTTGGATAAAGAGAAGACAAAGTGTATGTCATATATCTTCATTAAAATATTGTACATGTTTTACTAGATGTTCATGTTTTACTAGAGTTAAAAGATGACTGTACATAGAGTCCAGGTATTTATAAAGAATTCAATAAATACACTAAAGTAATAAAGTATGCAAAGTATGTAATCCTAAAAAGTTAAACTTGATAAATATTTTTATGTAAATAGCTTAAAACGTTCAATTTAAAAAGTGTTAGGACTCCATTGTATGTATGCTGTCTAAATTAAAAGCCATAGTCTACATGTCTAGTGGAAACAATTGTTTCTCTTAATAAGAAATATTGAAGAGAGAATCACATATGTTTCCCAAATTATTTTGTAGTATCTGCAGCAGTCTTTAAGATTAATGAAGTTTACTGGGTGGTGGTGGTACACACCTATGAACCCAGCACTGGGGAGCCAGAGGCATGCAGATGAGATCATGATCAGCCTGGTCTACATTCAAGAAACTGCACCAAGAAACATTGTCTCTTGATTTCCTGCTTCACTGAAATAAAAAGACTCTGGGCCTAGAGGCTGAAGATGGATGCCCCAACTTTATAAAGGAACTTTGGGTGACTGCCCAGGCAGATAGGTGTCATCTCTGTCCTTTCTAGATTTTAGAAGTTGTTTGCACTTCTGGTTTACTTGGGTAAATATAACCTTCTGTGGTCTTTGATGTAGTTGAAGATTAGATAGTTATAGGTACAGTTTTTCTTAGTCATTTGAAAGGTATATTGGATATGAAACTTTAGATTCATAAAGATAAGGTAGATGATAAGAGTATTTTCTGTAATTTTGCTAAATACAAATAGATTAGATAGTATAATGGTAATTCTTGCTTGATGGCTATTTTGTTATATGTAATTTTTCTATGTTAAAATTGAAACCTTCCTTTTTGAGTAGACATAAAGGGGGAGATAATGTGGGATTGCCTTTCTGTATGCTGTGAATATCAATCTTTAAATAAAGGAGCTGTTTTGGGCCATGACAGACACCATAGAAGCAGTAGAAAGAGAAATCAGGGCATAGATAAGAGAATCAGGGCAGAGTCAGAGGCAGATCAAGCAAGCCACCCAAGGAGCAACATGTAAGGAACACAGGTGAGCCACGGGCCATGTGGCAGACAGATTAATAGAAATGGGTTGATTTAAGATGTAAGAGCTAGCTAGTAATGTGCCTGAGCCATAGGCCAAACAGCATGAAGTTAATATAAGCGTCTGAGTCATTTCTGGGGTCTGAGTAACAATGGTGGGCTGCTAAGGGGTCTGGCGCTGGAGGTCTATGGGTCTGGGCCTCTGGCCACCCGGGACCAAGAAACGCCAATGCAACAACAAAGAAACTAACAAACAAAAAGAAAGTTTAATCTAGTTCTAACTTTGATCCTTGTTGAGTTTGTTACATAGAATTTCACAGGTATAGGCACACATACTCACAACTATGGCACCTTTCAGAGTGAGAATCTTTACCACAGACATTCAAGGGTGTTAATAGATGCTGAACATAAAGCCCCAGAAAAGATTTGAACTGTGTTTTTCTGGTTCCACACAATATATGTCTTTAAATTACATCCTAGACACTTTGTATGACCTTAATGAACATGACTTATAGAAATGTAAATTTAAAATGGCAAAATAAAAATAATACAATAGCTTTTCTAATTATAATAAATTTATCAAAAACCAGGAAGATAAAATAATAAAAGATACATGTGTAATTTCCATATGACTAGACAGGCTTCTCTGTCCTGAAAAACAGAATATAAACTTGGTGAATTTTCCAACCCCTTATTATACTTCTAATTGTTTTTTCCTAGTCAGTAAAGCCTCCTCTACATTAACTTCCAATAATATATCTTTGCTCTTATGCCAGCAACATTATTTTTCTAAAATTGTTACTGTAATCATTTTAAACTTTTGTGTGGAATTATTTTATTATCTCATCTCCCCTCTCATCTGAGGTTATTAAAAAGCAGAATCTCCATCTTTAGGCTGCTCTGTACATAATGCCTGAGTCTGGATGTTTATCCTTATGAGTCTGCTGATAGTGTCATTTGCAGTATAGGCAGGGAGGATCAGGGAAGAGACTGCCACCTGCTTAAAGTCATTGCAGTTGTACTCACTGAGAAATGGCACCGCAAGGAGAAGGCAGAAGATTATATTGTTTCTCTTGTAATGTTATGATAAGATACCAAGTTAAAGATGCAAGCACAAGTCAGAGAAAGGAACACAGGAAGTGTTCACTGTGCATCTACAGTACACAAAGAACTACTGCTTGCAATATACTCTATTGATCCACTTTTATACATGTACTAAACTCAAAACTTGTTTTTTAAAAAATAGAACTTTTAGAATCATAAATTTCATGGATGAATGCATGCTATTTCTAAATGTGTTACTTTGTAGTACAATCATAGAGTTTTGAGAACATCAGCTTTACACTTAGAACCAAGAATTTTCTAAATAATTTTAAAGGCATAAAATTGTTCATATTGCCTAAGGAACTACAACTTGAGATAAATTTAAATTAGCTGTAATGCATTATTCATTTATATATGACTAAAATTCTTGTCCTAATAATTTTCATACTTTTGCCTTTGTTCAGATTTGGTCTAGGTCTATTATTTTTCTTTATTATGATATTTTTCTCTTGTTTGGAGATTCAGCCTCAAAATGATTTGGAAATTATTCACTCCTTTCAATCTTTCAAATTTCTAGGAAGATTTGTGTCAAGATTGCCTTCTTGGTAAATTCATCTCATCCTAGAAATTTCTTCTCTGATAATTTTTTCACATTTATGGTGATTAAAAGATTAAAATAGATATGAAAAGTAGTTAAATAGTAATGAAAAAGAGGGCACTAAGTGAGGAGGAAGACAAATATGCACTGCTTGCTTGGACTATCAATTTCTTTCTTTCTTTTCTTGTTTTATTTGTTTGTTTTTACTTTTTGAGACAAAGTTTCTCTGTGTATCTCTGGATGTTCTGAGACTAATTTTGTAGACCAGGCTGACCTAAAACTCACAAAGATCTTCCAGCCTCTGTTTCCCAAGTACAGGGTTTAGAGGCATGCACTGCTACCACCAGACCTATTAATTTCTTTTTAAAAGATTGTCCATATTTATCTCATTGTGGTTTATTGAGGATTTGAAAGTTTTCTGCTAACATAGAGTAAAAATTAAAGAGCATTGAGGAAATTTTCACATTTTATAAATTGCTGACATGTATGCCTCTCCCTCTGTCTCTTTCCTATGTGTGGGTGTATGTGTTTGTACTTTTGGTAGTACCCACAAAGGCCAGGTGAGAGCATTAGTGCCTTCCCCTGAGATTGGGTCATATGTGTCTGTGGAGTCCTCGTGTATGTTCTAGAAACAAGAATCTGACTCTGTGGGGAAAAAAAAAAAAAAAACAAGTGCTGTTAACCATTGAGACATTTCTGTGGCTCCTCTTTGTTGCCCATTCACAAAAGCTAAATTTACAGCACTATAATTTAAAATGGCAGAATAGAAAATACAGATTGCTGGGGTTTGCAGACCATAGGATGAATTAGAGTGTTTTATCTCCAGAATGTTTAGAAGCTGACACAACCTGCTGCCATGTTGCATCAGGTAACCAATTTCTGCTAAGGATCAGTTTGGATTCTACCACCAATACTACATACATTTACTGTCAGTGCCCTTCATTCTTTCAAGTAAAACTTTTATTAAGATTTGAACTGCAAAGTAAATATAACAGGAAATGAAAATACTTGGTTAATAAATTCTCCTTTGAGGCTCAGAACAAAGCTCGATAGCAAACCACTGGTATTGTATTGATGAAACAGTTTTGATTCCAAAGCTGAAAATACATGTTAAGATTTGCCTTTGTACAAAAAAATGACCTGAATGATGCCTCCACTATTCTCACTTTGTCATCATCGACTGGTGCAAGGAGTTTTCATCTTCTCCCCTTGTTTCCTTACTGAGTGAGATGATCTCAAACTCCACCTATATTGAATGGGCACACAGGAAGTCCATCATTTCCTTTTTATCTATCATGTAATAGATAACAATGGGATATCAGGCCTTTGCTGGGTATTAATAATAGATATAAGAAATCCACTGTTCTCTTGCTGCTAAAATAATATTACAACAACAAAGCAAATGTGTCTCTGATATCAAATGGCACTGAGTGAAGTTGTGGAGTGCTGCATGGGGTAGAGAGTATTTGTAGGAACCATTTAAACTACAACAACAAATCAGCTCTTTCTGGTGACTCATTCAGCTGAGGAATGAAGCAAACAGACAAGTAAGAAGAGTAGATCACAATCCACTCATCCACAGAGTTATTGACCATCAAATATAGTTATTCACAACTTGTTAGAACTTGTTTTAAAAACTTTGTTGGTTTGACTCAAGAAATGTGCTTTTTTTATATTTAAAAAGGTCATTTTTCCCCCATATGTCCCCCTGCTGGCCCTCCCTTCCCTTCTTCCAATCCCTCCTAGTCCTCCCCCAGCTTCCTCCCACCACACCCTCCTATCCCCTCTCCTAAAAGAGCAAGAAGTCCCATGGTTGGTCAGCTCAGTCTGATGCATCTCAAGGCAAGTCCAATTCCCTCATCCCAATATCAGGACTGGGTTAAGCACTCCTCTGCAGGGAGTGGGCTCCAAGTTGTCAGCCCACATACAGAAACACAGTCTGATCCCATGAGACTCCACATATTGCCCATGCCAATTGACAGTTGCCTACACTTGGAAGGCCTAACTCTTTTTCCAAATAATTCCCCAGTCGCTGTTCTTGATTCAATGAACTCCCAATAGCTCCAGTCAGCAATCTTTGTGGGACTCCTCCCCTTAATCTCTATCCCCTTGGTCATACAGACACTCCTCTCCCTCTCTCCAGGTGGAACAGAAGCACAACCTGGTGCTCAGCCATTGATCTCAGCCTCCATCGCCATTCATTGTTGGATATAGGTTCTGTAATGACACTTTGGGTAGTCATTCATTTGATTGTAGGGGAAGTCCTGTTTAGGCGTGCGCGTGCACACACACACACACACACACACACACACACACACACACACACACACACACACACACTATTGGTTGGAGACCTAACCAGGGGCATCATGTTTTCCATAGCACCTGGCATCTTTGTAACCTCACAGTGGCTCCTTCCATCAAGATATCCATCTCTTTTTTTCTCCCTTTGTTGCTCTTCTCACTCAACCATCTCCTTCTCTCATGATTTGTTCCCACATCTCCTTGGTCACTACCAGTTATCATCCCAATTTGCTAAGGAGATCTTCTCTATTTTCTTTTCCAAGGGAGATCCCTGAATGTCTCTCTTAAGTTCCTTCTTATTCCAAGCTGTTAAGGAGTTTTGATTTGCAACTTGGGTATTCTTTGCCCAAGCTTCTGTAAGGCAAAGGACACAGTAAGACAAAAATACAGCCTACAAAGATCTTCACCAGCCCTACATCTAACGGAGGACTGATCTCTAAAATATATAGAGAACTCAAGAAACTAGAGGTCCAAAACTCAAATAACCCACTAAAAAGTGGGGTTTAGAGCTAAAAGGGAAATTCTCAATAGAATTGTAAATGGCTGAAAGGCACTCAAAAAAATGCTCAACATCTTTAGCTATCAGAGAAATGTCTTTCTAGGTAACTTTTTTTTTTTTTTGCACTGAGTAATCTATAAAAAACCAATTCTAATTTTAAACTAGTTGTAGACTCTATTTACATTAATTTATAATTATGTTTTGGAATGTATTTGTGGTTATTATCAGACTATAGCATGGAAAGGAAATATTACCCCCATGAAATATTCAGAAAATCAAATCTCAGGGAATTTAAAGTACCATATAAATTACACAAGACAATTATACACATTTAAATGAGTCTTGGTATTACTAAAGACAATAAAAACAACATGTGTTCCTTAGTGGCTACCAAGCCAGGACTTTATTTCTGCTGCCTGTAATATCCTCACAATGCCAGCCAGCTGCTGCTAATCCATTTTACAAAATATAACAGGGTGAGGGTTGATGTGGGAATGCCTTTCTATATGCTGTGAATCTCAATCTTTAAATAAAGGAGCTGTTTTGGCCCTTGACAGGCACCATAGAAAAGGTAGGCAGAGGAATCAGAATAGGGAGGAAAGGAAGGGCAGAGTCAGGGACAGATTAAGCAAGCCACCCATGGAGCAACATGTAAGGAGCACAGGTGATCCACAGGCCATATAGCAGACAGATTAATAGAAATGGGTTGATTTAAGATGTAAGAGCAAGCTAGCGATGTGCCTGAGCCATAGGCCAAACAGCATAAAGTTAACATAAGTGTCTGAGTCATTTCTGGGGGCCTGAGCAGCAGCAGCAGCAGGCAGCTAAGGGGTCTAGTGCAGCAGAGTCTGGGCCTCTGGCCACCCAGGACCAAGAAACCACATTGCAATAGAGGTGCTCAAGCTAACAAATTTGTTCGATAGGACTGGACAGGATATGCAAAGTTTAGCTACAAACTTGGATGATGACATGTGCAATTACCATTTTCTTTAAAGGCTGTATACCTTTAAAGGATGAAAAAAAGTTTCAATACAGTTTAGTAGAAGACTGGCTGCCAGCAGGATTTAAGTGTTTACCTGTGGAGATGCCTTCTTCCAGATCCTATAAGTACAGATCAATTGATCACAGATAGTTCTGAAAAGCTCTATAATAACAGAGCTTCACTCATGCAGGGAAAACACTAGCACTTAAAAGAGAATCTCACATTGTAACAGATCCATGGCACTTTTCAATTTAGAAAATACTTTAAAGGTGGCTTCTCTTGAACCTCTGAGAAACTCCTCATAAAGTAACTGCAGGTTTGAAGTCATCGACCAATGGGTTTTTTTTTTTTTTTTTTTTTTTTGTGTGTGTGTGTGTGTGTGTGTGTGTGTGTGTGTGTGTGTGTGTGTGTGTGTGTGTGTGTGTAGGTGTAGTGAAATATCTTGGTAAAATATTTAGTAATGTACTTATATATGGGTGCAGGACTGATTTGTGTTTCCTCTATTGTTAGTAAATAATATAATTGAATGATTGTACACATCAAACAACCCTTCATGGTGTGGATGTTCTGCATTTCTTACTCTCTCTAAATCTACTTTTACCATATCTTGAAATAAATTTAGATGCCATTTGCAGCTTTATAGCAGCTATCCAGAAATTATCATGAAGCAAGGCATGACATTAACAGTTCTTAAAGTCATTATTTTCTATGTATGCTATATTTTTGCTCTGTAGGGGTCTGTCAGAGTCCAGGTGTGGATGAGTGCAGGGTCTGAAGCATGCAGATTTAAGAGCTGAGACAGAGAAACCAGACATGGGACACCACTTAGTTTCACCAGAGACAGAGAAGCACACTAAGGGATAGCATGACATAGTCTGACAACCTGCATCTCTCACAGGTTTTATCTATACCCAAAATCATTTCCTCATGGATTTTAACCATTGATTATAGAGCCTTTTTATGGTCCAGACATTTTCTAAGTTCTTCCTTATTTATATTGATATATCAAAGTAAAGAAGCAAAAAGAGCAAACAGCCAATTTCATGAGAACTAAAATCTAGCATCACGATAAACTCAGTTCTTTTAACTCAATGTTTTTTTCCCTTAAAATTGATGTTATAAAGCCTCATGGTGACAGAAATACTAGACAGGAAGTTTCTATTTGTGTTTGACTAAGTTAATAGATCAGAAATTATTTCCTACTGCCTGTTATATTGAGCTTCTCTTATATTATTCTCTTAATCAACTCTAATGAATGTCTGATCTTTCTACAGAAATATATCCCTCAGTGCCTTGTTTAATGTTTTCACTTCTCTTTTTCTTTTATATCTGACAAGAGACAACCATACTTTCCTTTGACTTTTAAGTACTGTACTCTGTTTTTATTCTTTCTACAATACCAGAAAAGTTTCTGATCTGACAAGTCTTCTCTGGAATCAAGGTAGTCACTGATCTAAAATATTTAGTTTTGTGTCATTGTCATAATCCCTTGTCTAAATATGGTCCCTATCTTTACTATAATCCCACGCAGAGTACAACATCAAGATTTTGAAAGCTGATTATTTGGCTTCATGAGGGTACCAAGGCTTCTCATTAATTTTATAATGAAAATCTTTTCCTATTCATGCTAGTTCCATGTTTCTAAGGCAAAACGTGAAAAATTAATGATTCAGTTATAATTTGTCAGTCTCTACAACTGTCCTAAGTTTTCTTCTTTAATATTTTTCTAGATCTTGTGCCTCATGCTTACTAATATTATTTGAGTAATAGGTTCTATAAAATTCTCATTTTTTTGCAAGCTGATTTTCTTAGGAGACTGTCATAGTTTTATTTTTATTAACATCAGCTTTCTTAAGAATTGTTCAATTGTCTCAAATGTATCCTTCAAAGAGGGGCCCTTAATAGCAAGAAATTTAAACATTAAGAATATCAAAACCACAAGCAAAAGCTGTAGCAAATTCCACTGAGAGCAGTTAAGGGTCAGTCTAAATCTTCCAAGCAATTAACTTAGTCAGCAGAGCCTTCAAGATGTTTGGCATGGTCATCACTTCCAGAATACATTTTTAAAGAATAAAGTACAAAAGAAAAGTTTAAATGGAAAAAGTAGCTCTCACATGGCTGCTTTTCAACATGACCAACATATTGTTCAACTACTAATATATCTACAGCTTACACTATAACTTATAGCCATTGTTGTCATATTTATAGCAAATCTTTGTTTTAAGCAAGTAACATACATCTATGGCTATTTTTTTGATAATTAAAACACTGCTCTAAAAACAAATTTAAGATGAAATCAAGTATGAGTTTTGTTTTGTTTTTTAATTGAGTGAATTTCTGCCTATGGAGCTAAGAATAATCTATCTTCATGAAGGGTGAAGCCCTTCCTGTGCCATTGTTTCTTAGTCACCCACACTTGCCCAGAACCACTTACCCAAGCTCTGTAAGTGAACCTCATAAACCCATTGGTTTCCTTGAATTAACTCCAGTAGCATTGTATTTTAGTTTGTAGTTAAGACCTTATAAAGAAGGGGTCGATTTCTTTTATGTCACACCAGTAAATGAAGTCTAACAACAGTCTACAAAGGCAAGGCAAATACTGCCTCCCTGGAAAAGGCAAAGCTCATACCATACAAACACTTACTGCTCACAGATGCCACCCACCTCTCAACCCAAGCAGTACCAACTTGGGTTAAGGATCTGCTCTCCCTAGAAAGTGACATGCAGGTTCACCCTACAAAGGTAAAATAGATAAAAATCTGCTGGGTATTACTGAGAGGAAGGGATGAGAACATGAGGGAACACGATGGTTGAGATGGGGGAAGGACAGAGAGGGAGAGTAAGAAAAGAGGTATCTTCACAGAGAGAGCCATTTGGGGTTATAGATAAAACTGGTGCTAAGAAAATTCCCAGGAGTCTACAAGGATGACTCAAGGTAAGACTCCAAGAAATAGTGAAGAGGATGCCTTAACTTGCCTTCTGTTGAAATAAAACTGGTGACTAGCCTGATTTTTTATCATAAAACCATCATCTAGGTGATGAAGGAACTGATGGAATCAGATACAGAGATCCACAGCTAAGCATTAGGCTGAGTTCCTTGAGTCCATTTGAAAAGAGGGAAGAGGGATTAGATGAGCAATTGGGGTCAAGATCATGATGGGAAACCCACAGAGACAGCTGGCCAGAGCTAGTGGGAGCTCACAGACTCTAGACTGAAAGCTGAGGAACCTGCATGGAAACAAACTAGGCTCTCTGAATGTGTGACTTGGGCAATTTGTGGGACCCCTGACAAGAGGATCAGGATTTTTTTTCTTTTTTTATTTAAGATTTTTAAATTCATTTTACCTACCAATGTTAAAATAGGGTAAGTGATGCTAAAACCATCTTAGCACTAATAGAATTTCTGAGGAAACACCATACAGGGTAGAACAAGGAAGGAGCATGAGGTGGGGTGGTTACTGGGCCTAGCAGGGATACCAGCAGAATGAATTCACCCTGAAGGTCTCTTAAAGGAGGTCAATGACACATCCTAATTATAGCATCATTTCTGGAACTGGTCTCTCAGACAGATTGCAATGGACATTTGCACAGCCAAGGAAGAAGAAGGGAAGTCTTGCCAAAATATTCAGCTTTTAAAGCATTCTTGTCTCAAACCTGTTAAGAGCTGGGCTGCTGCCAAGCAATTAAAACATTTCTTGAAGACTGAAAGTTAGAATCTAGTAGCAATATGTATGTTTTGTGCATATTTTGAAACATTTTGGCTAAAATATTTTAAATATTCTTGTGTCAGACAACAGATTTTTTTCTTAAGAATAATTTTCCGTATTTTAAAATACTGCTGTGAAGCACAAAGATGATACATGTTCAGCACTCGTTCATACTTTCTGATAATTTGGCCCAATGTTTCTTGGCAAAGAAAATGTGAACTAGCTACTTTCCTATTTTCAGTCCGTCTGCTTTCTCGTTATCTGAATCTGGTTAAAAGAAATCTGCTTCCACAGGATCCAAACTGTGAATTTAAACACTAAGAATGCTGTGTATTTACGATGAAAAGAATGAAAGGGCACAATATATATACACTGGACCTGATAGTCTCACGTTGTTGTCAGTGGTCCACCTCCATTGTACTGTGTAGAGGTTCAGGGACAGCTCTTATATGTTACAATGTAGTAGTTTCTTGGTCCTGGGCAGCCAGAGTTCCAGACCCACAGAACTGCAGCCCCAGACCTCTTAGCCACCCGCCACTGTTCAGGCCCCCAGAAATGACTCAAACGCTTATATTAATTTTATGCTGTTTGGCCTATGGCTCAGGCACATTGCTAGCTAGCTCTTACATCTTAAATCAACCCATTTCTATTAATCTTTCTTGCCACGTGACCCGTGGCTCACCTGTGTTCCTTACATGTTGCTCCTTTGGGCTTCTGGCTTCTTCTCTCTCTCTCTGACTCCGCAGTGCTCCTCCTACCTACTCTGATTCCTCCTCCTACTTTTTCTGTGGTGCCTGTCATGGGCCAAAACAGCTCCTTTATTTAAAGATTTCTATTTACAGCACAGAGAAAGGCATTCCCACATCACTTCCCTCTTTCTGTCTAATAAAAAAAGGAAGGCTTCAATTTTAACAAAGCAAAATTACATATAACAAAACAACTGTTAAGCTAGAATTACAGTTACAACTTATAGTCCATTTGTATTTAGCAAACTTAAAGAAAATATTCTTATCATCTACCTTATCTTTATGAATCTAAAGTTTCATGTCCAATATACCTTTTAAATTATTAAGAAAAACTATAACTATCAAATCTTTAAATACATCAAAGACCACAGAAGGATATATTTACCTAAGTAAACCAGAAGTGCAAGCAACTTCCAAAATCCAGAAATGACAGAGATGACACTTATTTGCCTGGACAGTCTCCCAAAGTTTCTTTATAAAGTTGGGGCATCTATCTTCAGCCTACAGGCCCAGAGTCTCTTTTCATTTCAGTGAAGCAGGAAATCTGCTCTGCCCATTCTGGTACAGGTCACCAGTTGCTTCTCCTTGAGTCCTGAAGAATGTTTGACAGTTTTCTCTGCATAGCAGGAACCTGAATGACCATCTCGGCTTTTTCTGCCCATGTTCAGAGGTCATCTTCCTATGAAACCTGCATGTTCAGTTTAAACAGCATACTGTCAAGCAGTCAGTATAAGAACAGGTTTATGTCCAGTGGCTAACCATTGCCACAAATAGACTCCATATGGAGTTTCTTCAATGCCCATTTTTCTCTTGAAGAAGATTAGTGCTGCCAGGAACAAACCTGTCTCACTGTCCAGAAAAGTCTAAGCTCTTAAAACATTTTAAATGCCATATTCTTTAGGTCTTAGAAGTGTTTGAAGATTACCTATCTAATTGAATTATATCTTTGTATACCTAAAAATCTAACTAACATGCATTTCTTGTTTACACATTACAATTTTAAATCAGTTATATAAATATCATATCTTAAGCAAGAGTAAAAAAAAATACATACAGTGTAAGAGAATTGACCTTAAGTTTGTATCAATAAACCAAAATCTATACCAATGTGTAACATTTTGAGATTAACAGCTGATTTTCTGATCTAAATAAATTCAATAATTAATTTTTTAAAAAATCATTTATATACCATATCCCCTTTTTCTTCTTTGAAAGAGATTGACTATGACCATTAACCATTTATAATAAAAACAAACATTTATAAACAATATTTTGGGAATTTGGGCATAGTTTAACATTTCTACTTCCTGCTGATTATTGGGCATTGAAACTCTCATGAGTTAGACAGGATCAAACTCTGTAGTCTTGAAGTTGATGTGGCCATCTCTTCCTATCAGAGATTTTTTTTCAGGGGGTCTTTGTTGATAAAACCATATTTGTCTGGAAGCAATCCACAGGTTCTCATCTTCTGTGGAAATAAAAGCAGAACTCTTCCAAAGCAATATATCTTTAGACACAAACTTCAAAATCAAGACACCTTTAAATATATATTCTTATTTAACTTGGTAGCCTTTGAATTTGCAATCCATTGTCTTTCTGCAGTTAGCTCATTAACAGTTAAAAAATTAAAAGAAAACACAATAATAACCAAAATCCAGATTTTGTGTCTATTTTCCATCTTTACCTGGCTTATTATATTTTTATTACTCTATTTCTCTTTTTAAAGACTTTTTCTATCCCCTTTCTTTTCTCTCTGAAGCCTATGTACCTTTAACACACATTGTAACTTGTTTACAGGTTTTTCTTTTTATCTGAATTTTTTTTATTGTGAATCCTTAATCATCTTCTAACCATAAGAGCTTTTAAAATACTCACACTCTCTTAAAGAACCACATAGATTTTGCAAAACTGAATCAGTAAGTTCTCTTAAAGGGATTGTGTCTGTTTGTGGCCAGCAAACAGAGCAGACCCAAGAAAATGTTGCTACTAAGGATCTGTCTTTGCTTCCTTTTTGTTCAAAATAAACAGAAACATTAAGGCAATCTCATGTTACCAAGTCTTTTGTGAGACTTCAGGAACCAGCCTGGTTGCATCTTCCACTCTTGTCACCAGTCTACCAGCACCATTTTGAATGTGGACAGGTGCCGAGCTTTCTCTGTATAATGACCTGCTTCTGATATACAATTTGGAAGCTGCCTTTGCTCAGTTTCTGTGAACTAGAACCCTTTTTAAACTTTCTCAGGCCTTAAGTGGATATTCGACCCATCCAGGGACGCCATCTTTTACAATGTGTTTGTTTTCAGTCTCGGGCAGCCAGAGGCCCAGACCTACAGACCTGCAGCAGCAGACATCTTAGCCACCCGCCACTGTTCAGGCCCCCAGAAATGACTCAGACTCTTATATTAGCTTCATGCGTTTGGCCTATGGCTCAGGCACATTGCTAGCTAGCTCTTACATCTTAACCCATTTATATTAATCTTTCTTGCCTCGTGACCCATGGCTCACCTGTGTTCCTTACATGTTGCTCCTTTGGGCTTCTGGCTCCTTCTGTCTGACTCCACCCTGCTCATCCTACCTACTCTGATGCCTCCTACTACTTTTTCTATGGTGCTTGTCATGGGCCAAAACAGCTCTTTTATTTAAAGATTGCTATTCACAGCATACAAAAAGGCATCGCCACATCACTTATAGACATGTACCATCATCCATATCCCATCCTGAATCATATTTGAAGCAAAAGTCATGCTGATTTTGATACTAAATGTTTAATTTGTGTCTTTATCCATGCCACACTTGCAGAGGAGATGAGATATTTTTCATCTAACTTTGGTCATTCATTGGTCAATATCTTCTGCAGTTCTAACATGCCACAAAGCAAACAGACTCAAATATAGAGGCTGAACAAAGCTTTCCAGCATAGACTGCATTACAGGCAAAAGGAAGTGCTGCAAACCATACAGAAACAGGGTGTAAAGAGTGCAGAGAGACAGGGATGAGGAGAGCAGAACAAGAGCTTGAGAAATTGGTAATCTAGGCTCAGGCAAATCCAGAATTCACAGAGCTGATTTCTTTTTTAAGCCCATGTTTCCAACTCATGTAGAAACTCACAGATCTCAATTCACCTCCTCAGTGCCACTTAATGCTAGATACACTGCTGATTATACTCATTTGTGGAGAAGGCTTTCTATTCTGGACACATTACAGAAATGTTTGCTCTGTGGTGTCTCATTTTAAACTATGTGAACCTCAACAGATGATATTGCCCCCAAAAAAGCTCAGAAAAAAAAGTGAGATTTAGTACCAAATGTAAAGTGTATGAAATTCATATAAATCATATTTTGTATTTTTATTTTACTATATCCTACAGTTGCCGTTTGAGAAGGAATCATAAACTAAGGACTTACTAGAATTTACCAACAACTGGACAGTTGAGCCAAATTTACTATAACACTGAAATGTACAAAGATAGTGCCCGCAAGAGAACTCATAGTTCAATAGTTGAAATAAGTTACATTAAAGTGCACACAGACACTTCAGATGTGACAAGAGCATAGGAACACAGTGCCTGCTGATGGAAGTAATGGAGAAAGGGACTATTTAGGTCAGGGCTCCAGCCTTACAAGTCACTGACTTACATTCTCTGCCCTGATTTCCTTAAACCACTGGGAATTTCTCACTCAGCTGTCTTGACTCTTGCTACTCGTACTGAGTATGTTTTTCCCTTCATTTGTAAAATATCTGCCTTTAAACTAAATGTCTATTATATAGTAAAACACTAAGAAACTTGCTACCAATATTTAGAAGGTGACAGGATACACACTGGTTTCCTATCTATCTCTGGAAAGGTATTCTAGGCAGTGCAAAGGGAGATGCTGACTATATCTTATGCCCTGCACCAGTGGTCTTTCTGACAGTTTATTACTACTTATGTTGAGTAATAATTCCAACATGTTTATTTATATATTACATAAAGTTCATAACATCTTAAAATTGAGTTGATCTAATTTTATCTTTTTGGATCAATAAACTATTTAAAAAAAAATGAGACCCCCTAATTTGTGTTATCAACACATGCTGATAAAATTGCATTCAAAAACACCAAAAGCATGCTTAAGATGAAAATTAAATTGAGGGCAGGTAAGATGGGGTAAAGAGACTTGCTGCCAAATGTAGGGACTTGTATTCAATGCCCAGAATCAATATAAAGATACAAAAATAAAATTGACCTCATAGAGCTGTCTCAAGACTCTCATACACATACATACACATACTCATGCACACAAATACACACACATATACACACACACAATAGTTAAAAAATACAATTACACCTTCATGCAGATAAGTATGATAAAATCATATTAGTCATATTTTTACATGAAGAATGAATAATGTTTCAAAATAATTTAGCAAAAAGGTAATATTAAATATAAGAACAGAAAACCACTTTTTTCTTAGAGTAATGATATAAGTAACTACATGAAACAGGATAAAAATAAAATAAATTTAAAATTGGTAAAAGTAAATATTTCTAAAATGAAATTTTAACAAATCATTAGCAGAAAGAAGACAAATGTTTAATATCAGAACATAAAATACTTTTGGTTGCATGACTGATCAGTTATTTTGGTATGGAGGTTTGCTTCATTAAATTACCTATTTTGTTTAATGTACTCTAAAATCCTTGCCCATTCAAACATCCTGAAACACTCCCCTGTATTCCTTCCTTTTCTGTTACTATGGTGAAATGCCATGACCCAAAGTAACTGTGGGGAGGAGGGATTTATTAATCTTACATGTCCAGGTTCATCATCGAAGAAACTGTCTATCAATAAAAGAACTGAAGCAGTAACTGAAGGAGAGTCCATAGAGGAACTGTGCTTATTGAATTTTTCCAGGCTCCTGTTCAGACCCCTTTCTTTTACAGGTCAGACCCACAAGCCTTTGTCACAAAGCCTATGGCAGATGCCTCTAGAATGCTCATTGTTACATAATATGACTTAAACTATATGAGTTCACACATTTTCATTGGATATAAGCCCACAACTTTAGAGTGTTATCTGAGTCGTGCTGAACACTAGTGATTGTGCTTCAGCTTCATCAAAGTACATTAGCCCTCCTGCACTGGAGGGAAAGGCATGCTGCTTGCAAAATGTTATAGAGATGTGTTCTACATGGCTATCTGTTCTCACAAGATATATCCATTCTGGCATGGTTGGTTCAGATGTATTATTCTTTCTTTCTCCTATCTTTTTTTCTTTGTTTTGTTTTTAGTTGGTTTGGGGCTTTACTTTTATGTCTTCATTACTTTTGTTTTGGCTTCATATTCATAGTTCTGAAGGTCTGCACCACCTTAGCATGTTCCTTTCACATCTTAAGAGTCAGTTAGGCACTAAGATATGGACTAACTCATTGCTGACCAGTTCTCCAAGACACTGATAACATTCAAGAAATAATGCAGTTTTTTTCTGTGGACTTTTTTTGTCAGAAGTTTTAAATTCTGAATCCAGAAAAAAAATGCATAAAGCCAGTGGATTGTGGCTAATTTAGGCTTGCATGGACATTGCCAGACAAATTAGGACATTCTTCTAGTTCCTCCCATACTTGCACTTGTCCACTGAGCTCAGCTATTGTAGAACACATTTTCTCTGTTTCTCTGTCAGGCATGCTCCTGACTAACATTTGCAAGATCATACCTCAACCTAGCTTCAGGACAGAACCCAGTGCTTATATCTGATTATTGGGGTTTATTTAAAGGATGGCTGAAGTAACTTCAAGTTCAGAGGTCATGCTGTCTTCTAATAGGGAAGGGATAGAGTTGCCCACGCTATAGAAATTCAGGAAGATCTGCCTCAAAGACAACTTACTGAGTTCCACCCAGAAAGCCCATAAATGTTTCTAGGTTTCAGTGTTTCTAAACACAGAACCCTATCGCTCAACTACATCCCCAACTGATTGCTATCATTTTCAGTTCAGACCTTCATGTAAGTTATTAACAATTTGTGACCTGAACTTCCCAGATAAGAAAATGTCAAGTATGTGTTGAACACTCAAGGCAGATTGACTACGGGACACTGAAAAGTTACATGTTGGATGTAAGAAGAACTTGGACTACCTCGCCTTTGGTTTTTTTTTTTTTTTTTTTTCCTATACAGAGTTGCTCTATGTAGCCTTGGCTGTCCTGGAACTCACTCTGTAGACCAGGTTGGCCTGAAATTCTCAGAGATTAGCATGCCTCTACCTCCCAAATGCTAGGCTTAAAGGCATGTGCCACCACTACCTAAAGAAACATTTGTTGCCTTCCTCTAAGTGGAATATGATATCTATGCGGCAAAATCCTTTGGGAATTTACAGATAAAACTCAAGCTTTTACCAACACAAATGATAAGCATATCTTCAGCAGAGGTTTTCTGCTACATTTTCTCACAAATTCATTCAATTATGTACCTTGGTTTATAAGTTTTTTGGTTCTCTTACTGTAAAACACTTCATCATGAAACTATAATCACATTCTGACATAATTGAGGTACCCTGGGTACATTTTTCGATGCTCCTTCAGGTTAGAGGCCCTGTTTTGTTGTTATTATACACATGTTCCTATACTATCCAATTAGACTCTAGTTATTAAAAATCTTAAACTCACCTGCTGTGCTAGGAAGTAACCTAGTCTCTCTTCTGCCTTTGTGGGTTTTTTTTATATATTTCAGTCATCAATGTTTGCTCAGTTTATCATCTGTGACATAACTACTTGCTACCTTATTGAGATGCAATTTGTTTAATATTGGTAACTTGTAGTCTTGGAGGCAGCATCTGAGCCAGTCTAGATGCCTTATGTGCTTGCTTATGTGACATTATTGGTTTTCTTTGTTTACTTTAAGTTATTTTAACAGAAAATGGCAATATTGCTGGATTTAGGGTGCATGCACAGGCCCTTTAAGCCCTGAAACATGCCAGGTTTACCACCTGTCCTCAATACTCCAATTAACAGATGCAGTTCATACTGAAAAGTTAAAAGAGTAGATAAAGTCAATGTTGACACATTGGAAAGAGAAGCAAAGTACAGTGACCCACCAAATCCACCCTCACGATCCTAAAAAAGAGTTTAGGCTAAAACAGATTTCTAAAGGTACATAGCTAGGTATGCAGCTCCAATCAAAGTATGTTCACACCTATCAACAGTTTTCTCCTATAAGATAATCTAAAAATTATCAGAACTGTGTAAAACCAGTTTCAAAAGACAAACTCACTAGTTTTAAAAACATGGAGCTCTAGGGATATTTCAACTTCTTAAGATGCTTCATTTCAATATTATGATAGCCAAAGGGAGATGTATAAGCATCACTTTACATTATATTCAATCCTATTGTGATGGTTATAATAAAAGAGAATTGTGTATTCAAGATGTAATGAATGAAGTTCTCATAAGAAATGAAGAGATACAAGTGTGAATAGTAATTGCCTCACCCCACATCACAGTGCTTTCCCTGTGAATGGAAGCAGAAGTAAACAATGGGCACAGTCAATAATGCAAACCTGATAATGTTTAACAAGAAGGGCCTGATAGTCTCCAAGGAAACTTTTCTATTAGGGAAAAGAAAGAAAACTGATGCTGAAGTTACCACATCCTATTTAAAATCTAAAAATCTCCAGCAACTCATCACCGTGAAGCTCTGGGAGCTCACTGAATCTGGAATTGCCACTGGAGAGCCATCTGGAAGGAGAGCTGGGCTCTCCTGGGATAGGCCGCTTTGAACTGCCATGAGTGTGTGGAGGCACGAAGGGTGGGATCAGACTGCGTTCCTATTCAGGTGCTGGCACCTTGGAGCCCATTCCCTATAGGGGAACACCCAGCCCAGCATTTACTTTGGGATGAGTGAATCGGAACTGCCTGAAGTTGATGTGTTGTGCTGGGTTGGCCACCTTGGAACTTCTTGCCTTTTGGGGAGAGGAGATGGCTGGGTGGGGGGGGGGGGGGGAAGGCTGAGGGCTGTCTAGGAAGGATTGGGAGGGGGAGCAGGGGGATACAATTATGGTGACGACATTTTTTAACAAAAATAAAATTGAAAAAAAACTAAAAATCTATATTCTTGTCTGAAGCTTAAGTGCAAGAACAGAAGCTACCACTGCTGTTGCTGTGCCCATGCTTCATCTGCTGAGGGCTCCATGGAATAGCCATTGAGATTCACATCTGTCATGCAAACTGCTGTCCTGAGAGATTCCCACAGTTTTCAGAATGTTGATATTTCTTTAAATACAGTACATTTTACTAAGAGAGCTATTTACACGACTGCTCTAAACACAGACACATTCATGAGAAGCACAGGGCTTTGGCTTTTAAATGGTTTACAGGGAACAGGAAATCATTTTTCCCTATGTGTGGAAAAGCTTGTTCACTCTCTTGAGCATCATTAAGTCAAGAATCTCAATACGCACTTGACACATTGCAGTAAGTCCACTGAGAGGAAACTTAATTAACACAGGAGTTCATAAGCTTTCAAAGCTTTGTCAAAAAGAAAGTGGAATTCCAGGTTATGAACCAAAGTGTACTGGAACCAAAGCTTGTTGCAGTAGATGTAAAGAAAAATTGATGTTTTTGAGATTTTAATCAAACCTTAAAAATTTATAATAAAAAATGAAGAACTTGAGATTTATGCAGGATTATAGATGTATGAGAATAAATTTTATTTTTAAGGGAAAATATATTATGCTGTTGAAGGTCAAAGAAGTTCTGCATTAAGAATAATTTTAAGGTCAATATTAACTTAGTAATTGAAAATAAAGACAAAAATGTATGCATAAAAAGTAGAAATGCCCAGGCCTTCCAGGATTTAGCCATTTTTATTAGTTTACTCTGAAGTCTGGACTACAGAAGCTTATTCCCAGTGTTTCATGAATAAGAATGGGCCATCTAAACTTTCATCACTTCATTTACAGACCATTATTGACTCTAGTCTTTCTAGCTTTTCTTGGGTAAAGCCCTATAAAGTTCCTTCATAAATAATCCAGTAAAACATGTTTGTTAAATGAGAATAAATTTTAAATGCAATTTAAACAATTAAAGTTTGAAGTGTTAAACTACATTCTTTATAAACACAAAGTATTTTATAAAGTTACTCAAGTAATTTAATTTTAGGGAAAAATAGCAATTCCATAATTGATTAAATGCAAATCTACATCAAAATGTTTGTAAGCCAATTGACATTAAGTGATTTTGAAAACAAATAAATCTGGAAATATGCAAAAATATCATTTTATTAATACTTATTAATTTACAAAAGTACTTCTTTCTCTCTTGTATAAGTGTAACTATACATAAACATGAAAATACAACCTGCTGAATCCAATTTTCTTGCATTTGTAGATTTCAGAGCTGACCATTTTGTATTGATAACCAATTTAATGGCTTATCCCTAGAAGAGGCTAATTCCTCCTTCCTTGGCATCCATTGCTTTCCTATAATTCTTTGCCACTTTTTAAATTTAGATTTTTATAATTTCTAACATAAGTTCAGTATTTACATCATTTCTATCCTCCCCTCTTCTCTCCTCAAATTCTTGTGTGTCCCATCTACTTCCTCTCAAATTCTTGGACTTTAATTACTATTATACACACAACATAAGTGTGTATACATACATACATGCATGTATGGGTATATAAACTACTGAGTCACTTGTTCATATGTACACTTTTATGGATGGCTACTTGGGATTTGATTACCTATCAGACAGCTCAAAGCTGGAGAATATGAATATTTTTTCTTAGCTCTGATTTCCTATGTTCTTCATCTCTGGACATTGTAAAATCTCTCTGTCCTTAGCAATGTCATATCATCTGTTAAAGTTATCAGGCAGGTCTTGTTTTGTCAACCTTGTTGTTAGATCTCATAAGAGCACCATCTCACAGCAGGCATCCTAGTCATCTGGCTCTTTACACCCTCTTCCTTAATTTTCCCCAAACCATAGACATGTGGGTTATGTGGTATATGTATCAGCTAAGATGGGCACCCCATAGTCAGTTATTCTCTGCATTTTTACCATTTGTGAAACTCATAAATGCAATGTCTGCTACAAAAAGAAGCTTCTTTGAAGAGTGGTAAAAACTACACATTTTATGTGAAGTCCATTTTTAAATTTATTAGAACATATTCAAGTTAAACAAAATAGTTTTTAAATTGTTGAAACATGCTACCAAACTTTGATAGGTAATTCTAAATTTCCATTTGGTTGTGCATATAAATATGTAAATAAATAATTGTAATTTATGAAGAGTTTACATTATGTTATAATTTCATTGCTCTGTTGCTTGGAAGAGGTGGTGCGTCTACCAGTAATTCACTAAACAGATGCTGAAAACAGACCTATGCACACTACATTTTGAAGGACTTTTTATGTATTTGTACATTTTCTTATGTTGGTGTCCAATAAAGCAAACTTTGAAGACCAGATATTTTTCTACTCACAAGGGGCAATGAAATAAATGCTTGAAATATCTTTGAATTAGAATACTTCTGGCTCAAATTCTCTCCTCTTACTCAGAGAAAGGCTAGACAGAGATGGATTAGCTATGGTACTTCATTAATTTGCTTACACAGAGATCTCAAAAAATATCCACATAAATTATCAGAAAGCATTAAAGGATTTTCTACAAATTCATGGGACCATAGACTTCGACATCCACTTTATTTTTTTTTTTTTTTGGAAAATTAAGCAGTAATTGGTACTTCTGAGCCTCTGACACACTTCACTTTCCTTGGGTTTATAAGGGGGACATACTCTATTGGAAACAGTTTTCTCTGTTCTTTCATGAGATGAAAATGATGTTTGTTTCTTGTAAGCCAAATTCCTTAAATCTGTTTAGTAATCTCTAAGCAACCATATATCTTGATTTTCTCTGGTAGCTATGTATTTTTTTTTTTTACCTGAATATACTGAAAATGTTTTTCTTTTACAAAAGATGAAAGTGTGTCAAGCTAAGCCCGATTTCTGATATCTGTGCCAATTCTAAAACAAAATAGGTATTGTTGCTTTTGCTATTGTGGACTCCAGATATCTCATGTTAAAAGTTTCTTGAATATTAACTGCAAATTCTTATATAATCTGCACTGTATGTTTGTCTAACTAAATATTTTAATATTAAAAATATTTTGTATATCTGAGTGGTTAGTAAATTTTAATGTATTTATTTCCAGGCTTGAATCAAGTAACTGGTTTTTAATGTATGCCTTTTTTCTCAAAATTACACCATTCTTTAAAGTTTTTAGAAAATGTGTTAGGAAAAATATAAAAGTCAGCCTTTGGAGAGGGAAAAATGCATTTACATGGCATCTTTAGGGAAAGATACAACCATTGAAATCAGTAATTCAAAGCAAAGTAAGGGTTCCTCACTGAGTGTATATAGCAGTAGTTCTGAGGCCTGAGTAGAAGAGGAGCTGAAGAGTCTCCCATCTATGGCCAAAACACTTTTAATGAAGGTTTCAAGATGGGTAAAGATTACTATAGTTATAAATTCACTGATGTCCCACAGGCTCCAATAGATATTTCCAGTCCAATTATCACAAGGTGACTGTAGTTAAACCACAGAAGTCACAAAATACAACCCATGGTCTGGGAGAGGCACTGGTAGGAATAAGTGTGGTTGGTAAGACTGAGTCAAAAATAACAGAACATGTGCAGAATAGAGTAATCATGACATTTTATATACATGTATGGAATTGTCAAATAAAATTAATCAGTAAAGAAAGGATAGAAAACATTGCTACAGATTTTACATTGGCATACCTCATAATTTACAGTAAATTCACATTTAACTGTTTTCTTTGATTGTTATATTATCTATCTTTCTCTGAAGCAATTATCAAGTTATAAATATTGTATAAACTATACCTAAAACTTTTACTATTTATTTAAGAAACTAGAGAGTACTTTTAAAAATCAGATAATCCTGACACATCAGTTTATCAGTCATGTTTCCCATTAAATATTTATTAATTATCCTGATACTTTCCTTTATGTTTGAAACATGTGGTTTATGAGCAGTTCAGATCCTCAAATTACTCTTCTGAATTAATTTTCCTTACACGTATATTTTACTTCCTGACATAATTAATGAAATTTCTGAAGAAATTTGATGTAACAAGCTTTTCTTTAATAAAGCAGTATTTTGTGATTATAAACATAATGTATACTCATTATACTAACAGTGAGTTGTAATATCTTGAAGAATTGAAAAGACAAAACTTTGTTATTCTATAGGCCATCACTTTCTCTATTTTATCTTCTTTCTCAAACACAGGATCTCTCTACCTTTACATATTTATAAACCTATTTATTATATATTTATTGTAATTTAATGTTAAGAATTAACATTAATGTTAAGACTTAACATTAAATTCATTCTGTAAAATGACAAAAAGTTCCATATCTGTATAGACCACTCTCGAAGGGACAGAACTCATTACGCTTCTTAAAAAAGAAGCATAAATGCAAGTGTATACTATTGTGTTTGAAAGATGTAGATGTTGACATGCACTGGAGAATATATAAAGGAGTCACATCAACATTCTAAGTGGTAAGTTATGTGTCAGGAAGAAAGTACCATGCATTAAGATTATGTATTGCTCTGTATAGCAGGTCTCAGTTTGGCTTCTACCATAGTGTAGAGTAGTCACAACCACTTCTAACTCCAACTCCAGGGAAGAAGACATGCTCTCATACTGTTTATAGGAATCTGTGGAGTCAGAGGCATATCGAGCAAGCCGCCAAAGGAGCAACATGTAATGAGCAGCAGCAATGGGTGGCTAAGGGATCTGGCATGGCAGGGTCTGGGCTTCTGGCTGCCCAGGACCAAGAAACCCCATTTCAACAGATGGTGTCCAATGTGGATCAAATACCCACTTAATGCCTGAGAAATTTTAAAAAAGGGTTTTAGCAGAAACTGAGCAAAGGCAGCTTCCAAATTATGTATCCGAAGTGGGTCATTGTACCAAGAAAGCATGGCAGCCAGGTCACATTCAAAATGGCATCGGTGGACTGACGGCAGGGAATGTAAACTGCAATCAGGCCAGTTCCAGAAGTCTTACAGAAGACTCAGTAGCATGTGAATGATTTAAGGTTTCTGTTTACTTTGAACAAAAAGGAAACAAAGACAGTTTCTTAGTAGCAGCATTTTCTTTAGTCTGCTCTGTTTGCTGGCCACAAACAGAGATGCTGTCCCTTTAAGAGAACTTACTGATTCAGCCATATCTGCAAAAACTATGTGGCAAGAGAGTGAGAATATTTTTAAAAGCTCTTCTAGTTAAAAGATCATTAAGAATTCACAATAAACAGATTCAGATTTAAAAAAAAAAAACTTTAGTTGGGTTACAATGTGTGTAAAAGGTAGTCTTCAGAGAGCAGAGAGAGAAGGTAGAGAAAGTCTTTAAAAAGAGAAATAGAGTAATAAAAATATGATAAGCCATGTAAAGATGGAAAATAGTCACAAAATCTGGATTTTGGTTGTTATTGTGTTTTCTTTTAAATTTTTAACTGTTAATGAGCTAACAGCAGAAGACAATGGATTGCAAATGCAAAGGCTACTAAGTTAAACAAGAATATATATTTTAAAGGTATTTTGATTTTAAAATTTGTGTCTAAATATTTATTGCTTTGGAAGAGTTCTGCTTTTATTTCTACAGAAGATGAGAACCTGTGAATTGCTTCCAGACAAATATGGTTTTATCAACCAAGACCCTTGAAAAACCTCTGATAGGAAGACATGGCCTTATCAGCTTCAGGGCTGCAGACTGATCCAGTCTCAACAACTGTGAGATTTTCAATGCCCCTTAGTCAGCAGGAAGTAGTAATAGAAAACTACACCACAATTCCCAAAATATTGTTTATAAATGTTTTTTTCATTATAACTGGTTATTGGTCATAGTTAATCTCTTTCTAAGAAAAAAAAAGGGGGATATGGTTTATAAATGATTTTTTTGAAAAAGTTAGATTATTGAATTTACTTAGATCAGGAAATCAGCTGTTAATCTCAAAATGTTTTACAATGGTATAGATTTTGGTTTATTGATTCAAATTTAAGGTCAATTCTTCTATGTTATATGTATTTTTCTACTCTTGTTTAAGATATGATGTTTATGTAGCTGATTTTAAATTGTAATATATAATTAAGAAATGCATGTTAGTTAGATTTTTAGGTATTCAAAGATATAATTAAATTAGATAGGTACTCTTCAAACACTTCTAAGACCTAAAGAATATGGCATTTAAAATGTTTTAAGAGCTTAGACTTTTCTGGATAGTGAGACAGGTCTGCTCCTAGCAGCACTAATCTTCTTAAAGAGAAAAATGGGCATTGAAGAAACTCCATATGGAGTCTATTTGTGGCAATGGTTAGCCACTGGATATAAACCTGTTCTTCTATTGACTGCTTGATAGTATGCTGTTTAAACTGAACATGCAGATTTCATAGGAATATGACCTCTGAACTTTGGCAGAACAAGCCGGGATGGTCACTCAGGTTCCTGCTATGCAGAGAAAACTGTCAAACATTCTTCAGGACTCAAGGAGAAGCAACTGATGAACTGTATCAGAATGGGCAGAGCAAATTTCCTGCTTCACTGAAATGAAAAGAGACTCTGGGCCTGTAGGCTGAAGATGGATGCCCCAACTTTATAAAGGAAATTTGGGTGACTGTCCAGGCAAATAGGTGTCATCTCTGTCATTTCTGGATTTTGGAAGTTACTTGCCCTTCTGGTTTACTTGGGTAAATATATCCTCTGTGGTCTTTGATGCAGTTGAGGATTAGATAGTTATAGGTACAGTTTTCCTTAGTCATTACAAAGGTATATTGGACATAAAACTTTAGATTCAAAAGATAAGGTAGATGACAAGAGTATTTTCTTTAATTTTTCTAAATACAAATAGACTAGATACTATAACTGTAATTTTTGCTTGATATCTGTTTTGTTATATGTAATTTTGCTATGTTAAAATTGAAACCTTCCTTTTTGATTAGACAGAAAGAGGGAAGTGATGTGGGAATGCCTTTCTGTATGCTGTGAATGTCAGTCTTTAAATAAAGCAGCTGTTTTCGCCCATGACAGGTACCTTAGAAGAAGTAGGAGGATAAATCAGAGCATAGGTAAGAGAAGCAGGGTGGAGTCAGAGGCAGATCAAGCAAGCGGCCCAAGGAGCAACATATAAGGAACACAGGTGAGCCATGAACACATGGCAGACAGATTAATAGAAATGGGTTGATTTAAGATGTAAGAGCTAGCTAGCAATGTGACTGATCCATAGGCCAAACAGCATAAAGTTAATATAAGTGTCTGAGTAATTTCTGGGGACCTGAGCAGCAGCAATGGGTGGCTAAGGGGTCTGGCACAGCAGGGTCTGGGCTTCTGGCCACCCAGGACCAAGAAACCCCATTTCAACACTATATAGATGTCCTCCTAGTGAAGAATGGATAAAGAAAATGTGGTCCATTTACACAATGGACTATTACTTAGCTGTTAAATAATAATTACATTATGAAATTTGAAAGTAAATGAATAGAATTGGAAAAATCATCCTGAGTAAGTTAATCCAGACCTAGAAAGACAAACGTGATAAATAATCACTTTTATGTGCATATTAGCTGTAAAGTAAAGTATAAACATGCCACAATTTATAGACCCAGACAGGCTAGGTAACAGGAAGTGTTCAAGAGGGTATAGTTGTATCTCTCTGGAAAGATGAAATAAATAAGAACAAACAACCTTTGGAAGCCTGCTCTAATGCTGCCTCAGTGATATGCGAAAAAGAATCATAAATGCAGAGAGAACTAGATTTTTCTTTAGTCTGAGGGGAAAATAAGTAACACACCCTTTCTGACCATAACTTTATCTTTTACTTCATCTTTAAATATATTTTTCTGAAAACCTCTCTGTCTCTACATATTTATATTCTACACTGTTACATTTTCCATACAACCACATACCTCTTTTACATAGTTATATCTCTTTTCTATACAGCTTCTTCTTCTTTGTCTCTACACAGTTATAAATCTCCACACAGTAGTAGCTATACATTTCATTTACATAGCTCTCTTTTCTATTTGTCTCTATACATCTACATTCTACATATATACATTTCTATTTTGCACACTACATTTTCCTCCCTCTATATCTCTCAGGCACATTTCTCTTTAGATACACTCAGTTACATCTCTCTCAGTCCACATACACACACTCACTCTGCACAGCTCTTTACACAACAGCTTTATACATAGCTCTACACAGCCTCTCTCACAGCCAAACTCTGGAAAATCATATATTATATTTTCAGAGCCTGACCCATTCTCAGAACACATGATAACACACACTGTTTCAGGCTAGGTAGGTCTAGATATCCAGTGTCTTGACTGGATAGTGAGTAGCACTTGGCCATGCACATAACAAATTGGCTAAACCTTGGGCCTCATATTACTATGAGTATGCACATAAAGCCAACTGCTGCAGGAAAATTATATCTTAATGTTGTCAGCCTGACATTTCTTCAACAGAAACTTGGGAAATTCTTCAGCAAATCATTTCCAGGGGCAATTAAGTATATTTTGAATTGGTTCTAAGGCCTTAGCTAAATGCACAAAAAGCTGTCTTTGTAGCTGAGAATTCTCCTATGTCAGTCTAAGCTACAAAAAAAAATCCTAGCATTGTTTCTACTCATCAGAATTATACAGATTAAGCAGAAATTATATTTCTGACCATTCACAACTATATATCTGCCCAAAAGATGGAATACATGCATACAAGCAGTAGGAAAACACCCTTAGCTGCCTTTAGGGAAGGAATTCAGTGGCACATGAGAGAAATTATAGACACAAACAACCAATCATTTACAGCCAGTCACCTCATGGCTTTGTCAAATGGTGTTTCTCATAAGATAGTTACTCATCCAGTAGATCCACCAGTTGAATACTAGTTGTTACCTGTTGTATACTCACACAGACTTTGGCAGAAGAGATTTTGTGGGTGGACTAGGGCCAGGTGGGAATGGAAACATGAGGGATCACATGGGAGTCAGGTGGAGGTAAAATACTGAAAGAGACTACTGGAAATAGAGTCATTTCATAGTCAGTTAGTACCCTAGGGCAAGGCAAACTCTCAGGAACCTCCAAGGATGAGCCCTGTTAAGACTCCTAGCAATAAGGGATACATAATCAGAACTGATCATCTCTGGTGACCAGGGAAAGACTACCAGTAGAGGTAGGTATTGGGATACCAGTGCAGACACATAACCTTTAACCTACAGTCTCCCCTGCTTGTGGGATATGCTGGAGTAAGAGAAGTACAAAGATTATGGGAGTGGCCATCCAATGACTGTTTAAGCCTCAGATACATGACACTGAAGTGAACCTATCCTTGACACTTCCTAGAGCACCAGGACCTAGAGTTTAGTTGGCTCAGAGTCCTAGGAACCAAACACAACTGGAAAAAAGTTCAATGTAATGCTACCTAAAGATATTCTGCTATATACTCATAGATTGATGCCTAACCCAATAGTCATGATAAAGGCTTCATCCAAAAGCTTATGGAAACAGATGAAAACACTCACAATCAAACAGTAGGCTGAGTTCAAGGAATCCTGCTGAAGAGGGGAAGGAAGGACTGTAGGAGACAGAACGATCAAAAACATCACAATAAAACCCAGAGACTCAACTAGCCTGGGTTCATTGGAGCTCACTGAACTAACAATAAGGGAGTCAGCATGGGACTGACGTAGGACCTCTGTGTATATGTTACAATTGGGTAGCTTAGTCTTCTTGTGGGACTATTAACAGTGGGAGAAGGGCTTATCTCTGATTCTTTTGCTGGCTGTTGGGATCCTATTCCTCAATACCAGTTTGACTGTCCGGTCTTAATACAAGTGAGGTGCTTAGCCTTACTACAACTAAAGAGGCCATATTTTGTTGATATTCAAGGGGGATCTTCCTCTCACCGAATACAAGCAAAGGAGGAATGGATGGAGGCAGTCATCTGTGTGTCTCTGTGGGACTGTGGGGCTGCAGGGCTGCAGGTCTGTGGTTCTTAAACCTTGAGGTTAGGCCCAAAAGTCCAGGCCAGAAACCTCATACTACAAATGTCAGCACAACGTGGGTAAAATATACCACATAAAGCCATATAAAGCTTTAAAAACAGTCTTAAAGCACAGGAACTGAAGCCCAAAGCAGCTTCTGAGTTGTGTCTCTGAAGTGGCTCACAGTAAAGAGACTGAGTGATATATGGGATGAAATTATAAAATGGTGTGTTTGCTACATGTAATTTAAGGTGAAAAAGGCCAGTTCCTGAGTCTAGATATAAGCAAAGAGCTCTGTATGGTGGATTTAATAAGGACAAAAAGAGAATAGAGTCAAAGATGGCTTCTTAGTGTTGATGTTTTCTTGAATCAGCTCTGTTTGCCAGAGGCAAACTGAGGCTTGGCTTTTTGAAGAAAGGCTTCCTGATTCAGCCTTAGAGGCAAAACACTTGTGAGTTCTTTAAGAGGCCCTGCTGACTAATACTTAAGTGGAGTTAATGAGCAGCAGATGGCAATACTTTACTTGGTGATTATGTAGACCCTAAAATCCCCCAGAGTACCTGGGCTAAAAAGATAAAATCTATGAAGCTAGACTAGGAGCTGGGTGGAGCCATCTACCCATCCTACCAACTTTGAATCCTGGCAGATTAAAAGTATGTTCAGAAACTGAAAGAAAGGAATAAAAGAATCTGGGTGGAGTCAATCACCCTAGCCAAGCAAAGGTATGGTCAGAGACAGAAAAGGTTAAGAAATAAATATACAGTAAAGACAGTTTTTTAAAAAAAGTCTAAGTGGTTTAGAGTGTGTTGAAATATATATATATATATAGTATATATATATATATATATATATATATATATATATATATATATATATAGGCTTAGATAAAGAAAAGAAAAGGTAGAGAAAGCCCTTAATAAATAAATAGAGTAAAATATAGTTAAATAAAAAATAAGCCAAGTAAAGATGGAAAATACAAAGAATGTCTGGATACTGTATATTATTGTCTTATCTTTAAGCTTCTTGATTGAAAATGACTTAGTAAAAGCTGCTAAGAGACAGTTGATTATAAATGCCATTGGTTTAATTCAACCTATATATTTTGTAAATGAGTTTACTGTAAAATTGAAATCCAAAGATATACTACTTTGGAGAAGAGGTTTTCTTTCTATTTCCACAGAAAATGAGAGGCTGTGGATTTATTCCTGAATAAAGAACATAAAGTTTGATAGAGGAAGACCCCTGAAAAATCTCCAATGGAAATAGGTAGACCAGATGATTCAACATTTCAGAGCACCTCTGTTGAAGTTTCTAGGTCTTTGTATCCAAAACAATTTCAAGAAGACTGGCTGAGATGACCCAGCTTTACAGACTACTCCACTAAAGACTTGTCCATAATCCTACATTTTTCTGTGGATTCTTATGGGATTGCCAAGCTCCCCATTCAGCAGAAAGTTGTCTAGAGAGCAATGCCCACATTCCCAAAAGATGGTTTATGGATGTTTGTGTTCATTTACAGTGTTGTTTATAAGTTGTTATAGATAAGGGTGGAAAAGAATATTAGATTTGGAGTTCTTTTTGTTTTAAGAAGAGAAAAGGGGATATGTGGGAGATTGTGTTGTTATGTTGTAAACCACCCTCTGGTTTAATAAAAAGTGCTGCTTGGCCAAAGGCAGGCAGGAAGTGTGGGCAGGGCTACCAGACTAAGAAAACTCTGAGAACAGGAAGCACAGAGCAGAATGCCAGCGAGAAGCCGGAAGAAGCAGAAGACAACTATGCTGCTCTAAACAAAGATACCGGGCCCCAAGGCTGAACAGGAAGAATCATGGGCTAGATGAAGGGTAGAGAGCTAGCAAGTTATATGCCTGGGCCTTAGGTTGATCAGCTTAAAACAATTGTAATCATCTGTGTGTCTCTGTGGGACTGCCAGTCTGTGGGTCTTAAACCTTGAGGTTAGGCCTGAAAGTCTGGGCCAGAAACCTCATACTACACTTGTATGTCTTCTTGCCCCAAAGAAAGCCCAGCTCATTTGCTTTCATCATAATATGTCCTTGGGCACCTTCTCAGAAGTTGAGGATGCCATAATGTGTTCATGAGCACAGACTTTTCTGTGTCACCTGGAAGTAAGTTTTCCCTCCCAGGGAAATTTGCTGCTCCTAATTTTTTAATGATGTGTCTAATTTCTTGTCTATTGAGCATTACCTCCCTCTTATATGAGCTTGTTTATAATTAAACTCTCCCATATTTATGGCTGAGATGTTTTACCAATTATACTAAATCATGAGTTATTCATAATTGGAAACAAATCTCAGAAGCCAGTCAGTCTATATTAGGAATTGATTATGTGACTTTTGTCTATGCTGCTTTGCCTATTATTTTTATTCAATAAATATTATATGCATACTTATATTATTGTTTGGAATAATTTTAAGCAAAATATGCCTCTAATATTTGATGCGGGTTTGACAGATTAAATACCCATACTAAAATACAAAACTATTATCATTCATGGATGTTTGGGTAAACAATAGAATTGTCTCTTAAATGTTCATTATGGCACATATATTGCTAATCAAACATTATAGAGACCAGATATAGTACCACATGCCTGCAATCCTGCATTCATGATAGGTAAACAGAAAGATCAGGAGTTCAAGGCCAACCTTGGCTACATAGTAAGTTTGAAGCTAGTCTGTATGAGGCCCTGTGTGAAAATACCAAAGACGGAAAGCATGGGACAGGGGGACAAGATAGGATGTCTCAGGCATTCATTGTGTTTTCTTCAATATTTCTATCCTGTCATGAATTTTGGTAGCACTTACCTACAAATAAGCTCTAAATCAAAGAAAATTCTGATTTGTGATTTTTCTATCATCTGTTTTCGAATCTTCGATATGATACAACATTATGAAATTAGTAATATATATTCACTTGAATTGCTATACCGTTTTGTTTCTGGTTTATATAAAAATATCTCCAAACTAAAGTCTCAAACTATCAATAAAGAAAATGTTTGCTTGATGCTTGTACTGAAAGCAGTGTTATGGTTACATAGAAATGCCCATGACTTGGTTCTCAGCTGTTAGTGCTTTGTTGGAAGATGCTAGAAACTTGAAGAGATGATATTGATCAGATAAAATCAGGTCACTGTGATAGTGATTTTGAAGGGTGTCTTGCCTCTGATTTTCTTCTGGTCTCTCCATATACTTCCTGGCCACTACTAGGTGAATACCTTCTGCCAAATACTCCATTAATACTGATGTTTTGGTCTCACCTTAGATCCAAATTCATGGATACAAAAAATTTTTGACTTAAAAATCTAGAACCATGAACATAATTAGTCTTTTCTTCTTGAAAAACCACTCTTCTCAGGTATTCATCACAGAAGTAATGAACTGATCCAACATGCAACAAGTGTATGGGTTGTATGGGCTTGAACTTGGGTCTCCATACTTGTTCAGCAAACACTTTACAACCATCCATCTCATTTCCCCCAAATCCAAGATTTTCATCTAAAACTTTATTTAACAATATTTTTATTCTTTAGATATAGAATATATGAGCTTCTAGGGAACCTGGATATCAGCCTGGCTTCAGCCAATGCAAACTGGTGATAGCTAGTGCCTTAAAACATGTGCTCCTAAGCATGTCCACATAGGCCAACCTGAGATCTCAGCCTGTGACCTTGAAGAGGGTGGAACCCAAATATGATATTCCTAAACCAATAAGAGACCACCACTAGAAACCACAGATACCAACAAATCAAAGCTCATTCCCCAGGCTAGGGGGACAGCCTGGGGAAAATGTCTTTAAAGTTTTCCCCTCTATAATAAAATTGAACTTGCTTGCTTCAACTTATTCCCAGAGGCTGAGTAGTTGCTTCCACATCATCTTGGCCCCCTCACCAAGGGAAAAAGCAGGACCCTGAGCATAGAAGCAATCCCAGTTCATAACCCCAACCAAGCTCATCCCCAACATTTCTGGCTCTAGCAACATGAGGCCTTTTGCCTTGACTATTTGCTACACCTGATTTGGTGGTAACTTTTGCTATTTCTGTACTCTTTTATGGCTTTTTAATTTGGCCTGCTGTTGTCATTGACATTGTAGACTCCCTTCTGGGTAAGCAGGCCCAGCCTAGACATATTTGGAACCAAAATATGGGAGATCTAGAATAATTCTGGAGTGAGGCTGCAGTTTTGGCCCCACTGACCTCCCCTGAGAAATATAGAAACCATGTCTGTGAATAAAAATGTTTCTATCAAGAAAAAGACCAGTAAGTTCTTTTGCCCAGCCTGTACCTGGGCAGCAGCCCTCCTCCATAGTATCCTTGGTCTGATCTTTCACCCTCAGCCTGAGCCTGCATTTTTTCAGGGACGCCCTTGCCTAGAAAATTCCCAGGCTTTAGAGGCTACTAAGCTTTCCCCCTGTGTTGTCCCTGGCTGCACCCATGCTGGCCAGGCAGTTAGGGAACTGGCAAACAAGAGCCTAGATGCTACTATAATCACAAAGATTAAAATGCTCCATTCTTGCACTGAATTTTCTGCAATTATAAGGGCCACTGTCTAGCTGAGGTTGAAAATTGTTTAAAAAAAAAAAAAAAAAAAAAAAAAAAAAAAAAAAAAAAAACCTGACCCTATTCCCATTAATTGGCTCTCAGACCAGGATATATGGGTGTAAGAGTGGCCTATTATTGAACCCAAATTATCTATATTAAAAAATTCAGTTGCTTAACAGCCAAAGGCTTGATCATGTTGATTTCTCTAGAAGCAGGCACAATACTCTCATGTTTGTTATCCCCAAAAGTCAAACAAGTTCTGTTTTTTCCAAGACCCAAGAGAAAATAAATGATCAGATGGAGATTATGGGATCACGACAGTTTGGCCTTCCACATCCCAGTGCCATTCCTCTGTCACAGTATATAGTGATATTAGACATTAAAGATTGTTTTTTCCAAATTTCCCTAGCACGACAAGATAGAAGACATTTTGCCTTCAGAGTATGGGAGCCTAATATGCATAAGCCAGCTAACAGGTACCAATGGACAGTTTTGAATGAAAAATAGTTCAGCTATGTGTCAATTTTATGTTGCAAGCTCTGGTCAATTTCTCTAAGGACATTGCCATAGTACAACCTATTTACAGAAACATGTTAAATTAATGCTCCAGGATTCAGGCTCATTAAGATTGATGATGGTTCCTGATGAGGTTCAGTTATTGCTCCCGTCTTCCTTTTTTGTAATTTTTTATTGCCAAGGATATTTATTCTCTATCCTTTAAGTTAGATGTAAAAGAAAAATATTCAGTAACAGAACTATAACAGCTATGTGGGACTGTAAATTGGTTTAAACCCTTTATGCCTATTCCAGAACAGGAATTTGTTTTTGCTCCTAGAGGGTACCATATGTCCCATACAGAGGATAGAGCTTACTCCAGAAGAAAGTTGTAGATTGCAAACGGTGCTTGCCATATTATCCACTGCCTTCTTACACAACCATAAGTCTGAGCTGTCCCTGCTAGCAATCATACTCTGGAAAGTTATGAAATTTTTAGTGGTGTTTTGGCAATCTTGCCTCTTGCTGTGGATTCATGAGGCCCATTCTGACTTATATAAAGTACCTTCAAAATTTGACCAAATGTTTTACATGAAACTGAAGGCCAAAATGTTAACTTAGAGAACATATGGGAAAGAGCAAGATAAACTTATTCTTCCATTTTCATTAAGGAATACTCAAGAATTATGAGCTGACTCCATTTCCTTCCAAGAGCAGATTGCTGGATTTACTGGAACAATTGACAATCATTTGCCTAAAAGCAAGATTTTGTCTGAGCTCTCATCATCTATTGCAAAATATATACTAGCAATATATCATATAAAGGATTAATATTTATTAAAGGTTTATATAAATACTTACTGATAAAATTTGAACCTTAAGACAATTCTTGAAAGGTAGAAAAGTCTCACAATAGATGGTTTGATCCACTTCCTAACAAAACAGAAATAAACAAGAAGGAAAATCAGTGTCCCCGCATCTCAATGGGGTCTGGCTATGCCACATTCAGGCTCCAGATATTTCAGAGACACACAACAAAGCCTCACCAAATAATATCTGAATCCTACTACATCTTTCCCATTTGTCTAAGAAAGTTATAAACTAAGTATAAGACTATATACAACAGGAATCATTATAAGATAATGTCTGGTGGAGAAAAAGGCAAAATATAAGCAAGGTCAAACTACAACTAAAAATCAATAAATATAAGGTATATCTTAAATGTCTAGAGTATTCATAATTGGGAAGTACAGTAATTACTTCAAAGCTGTTTATCTTGAATTTTAAAAATCCAACAGCTAAATGTTCTTTGCTAAGAGGTGAGATGGTAATGACCTTAACTGTCTAATCTTCAACCCCATCAAGACCTGAGAAGGAAAATATATTACCTGAAGGTTGGAAGCACAAGAGAGTAGCTTCCAAAATTTAGGAAAGGACAGAAACAGACAGCAACTGGATAGTCACCCACAACTTTTCTGCATAGTTGGAGCATCCACCATTCTAGCTACAGGCCTATGGTATCTAATAGATCTCTTCAGAATTATAGCATTTGGGGATAAACTATCTTATCCTGTATAGGCAGGTTTCAGCAGTCTCTATCATTCATCCTGCTCATTCATATTGGACAGCATATGTAACTTATAGCAATCAAGGTAAGGGTAGTTCTCTACCCAGCAGGCCATTGTCTGTCAAGGAAGACAAACTCCTAGTGGAGTATCCTTGATAATCATCTTAGGAAAAGAACAGTGTTATAATGAGGTTTCTTGGTCCCCGGCAACCAGAGCTCCAGACCCACAGACCTGCAGCCCCAGATCCCTTAGCTACCCGCCGCTGCTCAGACCCCCAAAAATGATTCAGGCGCTTATATTAACTTCATGCTGTTTGGTCTATGGCTCAGGCACCTTGCTAGCTAGCTCTTACATCTTAAATCAACCCATTTCTATTAAACTGTCTGCCACATGGCCCATGGCTCACCTGTGTTCCTTACATGCTTCTTCTTGGGCAGCTTGCTCAGTCTGTCTCTGACTCAGCCCTTCTCCTACCTATGTTGTGATTTCCCCTCCTACTTTTTCTATGGTGCCTGTCATGGGTCAAAACAGCTCCTTTATTTAAAGATTGATATTCACAGCATACAGAAAGACATTTCCACATCAGAACAGTGATGCCAGGAGTTGTCAAATCTCTCATGACCCAATTCTGAGTAACAAAACATTAAATGCCATATTTTCTAGGTCTATGAAGTGGCTGAAGACTCCTGTCTATGTGATATATTCTAGTGTATAGCTTGGAAACCTAAACAACATGACTATTACATGACAAACCTAAGTAATGGTGATCTGCATTTTTTATAATCATAAAGACTGAAACTTACATTGTAAAATTAGGCAATCTATAAATGGGTGTACAGATTGTGAAGGATAATTTCAAATATGACAATCATATAAACATTAGCCAGAGGTACATGTAACATGAAAAATGACAATAGTATCTTAAATATATATCATATACAAGATATCTAAACAGAGATATACAAAACATATTATGTATATTTTATGACTAATATTATTATATGTTATTATTAGTATGATTAAACAGAGGTAGAAATTGCATAATGGAAATGACAATAATATGCATTAGTGTGAAAATGATTTCAAACAGAGAAAGAAGCATGTGCAAAATATGGCAATTACAGATTAAATTTTGTATCAATATATAAATTACCTTAGACATATGAAACAATTTCAGATTTAAATTTGTATCAGTATACAAATTATCTCAATCAAACATATAAAATTATTTCACATTTTGTATCAATATGCAAGCATCTATACCAGTGCAAATTGTCTTTGGTTTATATTTGTCTAATAATTGTTTACAGGTAAATACAATAACCTACCTATGACTATCCTATCTATTCATCCTTTCATTCTCTTCTTTAAAAGGGATCTCTGAGTCTGTATTATTGTTCTACTCTCAACCGAATTTTAACTTATAACTAACCTATCAGAATGATAATTATCCATAAGGCTCAGAGGACAAAACTTATCAGGAGAAGGGTGTAGTTTTTCATAAGGTTGCTTCCTGATGACTTGTTGGTGGTGTCATCTCTGTGGGATACTATAAAAACTAAGACAGTGGTTAGGTCCTAATCGACTGACTATAAATATCTATAACCATTATCAGAGTACTAGGTAAGTCATTTGGAACCCTTGTTAAAGATGTGACATTAATGATAATCATAGAAAACTATCTTGCAACTGTCCTGAATAGTCTGATAGTCTATATTTCAAAAGCAAATATTAAGTGGTGTACACAATGTTCTCTCTCTCTCTCTCTCTCTCTCTCTCTCTCTCTCTCTCTCTCTCTCTCTCTCTCTCTCTCACATACACACACACACACACACACACACACACACACACACACACAGATATAATCATTGCATTTTCTTTTGAATGCTTTAGAGATTTCAGGTAAGAGAAATTGTTGTTTACAGTGGAAAACCTAAACATTATCAATATCAAATGAAGATTTTATGTCTTCAGGAAAAAAAAATTGTATGCAAAGATTTTAAAGTTAAAAAAGTAGGAAATACACAGGATTAAAGATAAAATTACAATAATATTGGTCCCTATATATTCTGGCTGTCTTCTGTTTCACACCAGGTGGCTTTTTTGATATGAGACAGAATCTCTCAAGTTTTCATTACCAATGTGCTTGGGTTTAGAGGGAGAAAGCCACTTACTTCAATTCTAATCCAACTTTATTTATAATCAAATTTGGATCATATATTTTTTAAGAGAGATATAGATATAAAGTAGTGAGAATTGAGAAGTTATCAAATAGTGCATATTGATACCAGTTGTCCTTATGTTCCTTTGTTTGTAATCCTTTCATAAGTGATCTCCCTTCAACTTTAGGCATCTAAGCAACCAGCATGCTTTTAATATCTTAAAGATGGTTGTATCTATTCTTATGTAAAAACCAAAAATGAGACCCTGCCCCAGCTTTGTTAAATGAGCTTTCCTTATCATGTACCCAATTATCATATTAGTGGATGAGCCATTACATCTCCTCTTCAAGACGGGTCTCCCTTTCTAATCAGATTTTTAGTGATTTGGTTGGTACCCAAATCTTTTATTATTTCTCCTGTGGAAACAAAAGCAAAACTCCTTCTGAAGCTCATTTCCTGCTTCCATTATGAGGTCAGGACATTCTTGAAGTAGACAGGTTAGTTTAAATTCAGAAGTTTTTTCTATTAACCAATGTCTCTCTGCAGCTGTTGTTACTTTCTCATCAGAATTAAGAAAATTCAGACAGTAAAGAAGTATGAAATCTTTCCCTGGGTTATTTTATTTCTCCTTTCTGTTTATGAAGCATCCCTTTTAAGGTATGATGAGGTCTCTCCACAACTGCTTGTCCTGTAGGATTGTGTGGTATCCCTTTAATATGCCTTATACTATAATATCCGAAAATCCACTTCATTTTCTGGGAAACATATGCTGGAGCATTGTCAGTCTTAATTTGAACAGGAATTCCCATTATGGCCATGACTTCCAAAAGGTTAGTAATTACAGTATCAGCTTTTTCAGAAATCATGGCATTCCTGTGTAAGAATCGATGGTGTGTATACATATTTCATCTTTCCAAGTTATGCATAGTGAAACACATATATATGCCAGATCTCATTTCTTGTCATACCATCAAGCTTGCTTCCAGTGGGTAAAGAGAGTTGGTTATGAAAGGAACAAGTAGTACAATTCCATAGAATTTTCTTGACCTGATGCCAAGTCACGGGAAAGCTAATTTTTAATCCTTTACTATTAACATGATGTATCTTATGAAATTCTGAGGCCTCCAGCATGTTTCTTGTTAATAATAAATTTCATCACAGAACCAGGAAGACCTGTATAAGATCTGTTATGTGTGTGTGCATGATGAATTCTATTTCTAATGACATCCTATAGCTATATAAATAATGAGGTTAACTCTGTATTATCAGGAATGAAATCAGCAGTTTCAATATGTAAAACAACTCCTTCTGCATACTGAGAGTCAATTGCTATATTAAAAAGTTTTGTAAAATCCACTAATGCCAAAATAATAGTGTATAGTTCTGACTTCTGAGCAGAATTATAATGGCATTGAGCCACTTTACTTAAATTTCCTGATTTGTAACCAGCTTTTCCTGATTTATTTGCATCAGTATAAAATGTAGGAGCTCCAGAAATAGGTTTATCCCATACCACGTGAGGGAGAACCCAGTTAGTTTCCTTTATAAATTGAATTCTTTTGCTTCAGGGATATTTATTATTCTCTCCAAAAAAGTTTCTATAGGTGTTATAATGAGATTTCCAGTCCAGCTAGCCAGAGGACCAGACCCACAGAGCTGCCATTCCAGAGTACTTAGCCTCCACCACTGCTAAGGCCCCCAGAAATGACTCAGACACTTATGTTAACTTCATGCTGTTTGGCCTATGGCTCAGGAACATCTCTAGCTCATTCTTTCATCTTAATGCAACCCTTAATGCAACACATTATTCTGTCTCACCATGTGGCTGATGGCTCACCTGCATTCTTCACATGTTTCTTCTTTGGGCATCTGGCACAGTCTGTCTTTATCTGTGTCTCTGCCCTCTTACTACCTATTCTGATTTCCCTGCATACTTTTTCTATGGTGTCTGTCATGTGTCAAAACAGTCCATTAATTAATAAAGATTAAAGATTGATATTCACAGCATACAGAAAGTCATTTCCACATCACTTCAGGCTTTTTGCTGAGGTTCACTGTCTGTCCATAATTGATCAATTTCTTCATTAGTTAAAGTTGCAACAATTTCTGCTGGGACAAAGTTTACATTTTCCTTTTAAAATCAAATCAGAAATCTTTCAATATATGTTTTCAACATTTTCCCTCAGCCTATGTAGTAGAAGTGTCCATTCTAATATAATATTTTCTCTTTGCATTATAACTATTTTAGGAGAATCCTTAGAGGGTAAAACAACAAGAGTGCAAGCAAGGTCTAGATCCACGTGATTCATGTGTGCTTCCTGTAATTTCTTTTCCACAAAAGTTAATTCTCTCTCAGCTTCATCAGAAAATTCTCTGGGACTACTTAAGTCCTTATCACTTATCACTTAAGGTTTTCAATAAATTAACTAGTTCATGTTTTTTTTATAGCATATATCAGCAATATCTCCTAGCAGTTTTTGAAAATCCTTAAGAGTCCTCAATCTATCTCTCCTGCGTTGAACTTTTTGGGGTCTAATTTTCTGTAGGTCTCTTTTATATCCTAAATAATTGATAGAATACCCTATTTGTATTTTTTTTCAGGGGCAATTTGTAGCCCCCAGTCAGGCAATATTTTCTTAATTTCTTCAAACATTCTATACAATGTATCTACATTTGAGTCTGCTAAACAGATATCATCCATGTAATGGTAAATGATAGATTGTGAGAATTGTTTGTGTATCACTTCTAGTAGCTGTTTAGCAAAATATTGGCATAAGGTGGGGCTATATAAAATTCCTTGTAGAAGGAACATCCATTGCTACCTCTTTACTGGATATGAATTATTAAATGTGGCCACTTTCAAGGTAAATTTTTCTTTGTCCTATTATTTTAGAGGTATGGTGAAAAAAAAAAAAAAAAAAAACAGCCCATCCTTTAAGGAAGCAGGAAAGGCAAGGGAATACCAGATTGTAAGGAGTCCATTGGCTAAGTCACCTTATTTATTGTTCTTAGATCTGTCAAAATTCTATACTTTCCAGATTTCTTCTCGACAACAAATATAGGAGAATTCCGTGGACTGGTTGATTATTCAATATACTGAGCATGTAACTAATCCTGTGACATTTCTAGATCCTGCAGTTTTTCCTTCATTAAGGGCAATTGCTGGACCCAAATAAGCTTTTCTGCCAACCATTTCAAAGGTAGTTCTGTGAGTGTCTTTATGGATTCCACAGCTAGTGAGCCATATTTTTGCACAACCTGAATGACTGGTTACTGTTTTGTATAGCACCTCCAAATATTGTTTACATAAACATAATTGAGTCTCTGGTAGACTTCTGAGCCTGTATAGATTTTAATCTGGGTATTCCATGGTTATAAAAGATTATAACCCCATAGATTCACTGCTAAGTTAGCCATGTATGGCTTTAACCTTCCTTTCTGTTCATCTGGCCCTATGAATTCAAGCCATTTTACACTGTTTCATCTGAGATATTTCCCCAATACCTAGAAATTGAACATCCACTTCTTTTAGAGACCATCTTGATGCTATATTTATTGGGTCATGATTCAAACATCAGCTCCCATGGCAACTAAGCCTTGGATATAAATAGTATCGGTCTGTATTTTAAATTTTGGTCTTTGTTAATTTATTGAAATCTGCCAGAATATTTGTTGTGTGTTTTTTCCTGTAAGTGTCAATTCTTCCATTAAAGTTGTTCTATTATTCAATGCTGTATGGTCCTCTACATTAGGCATTTGATTTCCCACTTCTCCTGAGAAGGCTATTCAGTTATACTTCCTCCACTATAACTGAATATAATTGGACCTTCCTTGGTTTTGAGATCTTATTTTGGGGGGCTTCATGGGGGAAGCCCTGAGAGGCATTTCCCATTCATAAAAGGGTACCTTGTTTGTCTCTTGTAGACCTACACTCATTATTCCAATGTCAGCATTTGTCATATCTTCTGCATTACCCAGAAAGTAGTGACCTTCTGTTTGAATCATTCCTAAGAGGGACATTATCCCCAGAAATACCTTGCTAACAATTCCTTTTAATATGGTCTAGTTTACCACAATTAAAGCAATGATGCTTTAATTCCTTACCCTAACATTGGTAAATGGCTTGGCTTGCCCAATTTTCTTTGTCACAATAGAGAGATTCAGCATTGATTACATACTAAATCCATTCCTCTAGGAGAGAAGATCTGATCTTTAAGGGATAACCATTCTCTTACATCCCAGATTACCATAGTCAAAGGTCAAGCAAAGTATTAATTGCTTCCTATTTTTGGATCTGATATTTACTTCTCTATGTACAGCATTGGTTAACCTCTGCAGAAAGTCAGTATAAGGTTCTTTTAAGCCTTATCTTATAGTAGTGTGGTTTCTTGGTCCTGGGCAGCCAAAGGCCCAGAAACACAGGCCAACCATACCAGTCCCCTTAGCTGCCTACCTCTGTTGCTCAGGCCTCCAGAAATGATTAAGACACATATTAACTTCATGCTGTTTGGTCTATGGCTCAGGCACCTTGCTAGCTAGCTCTTACATCTTAAATCAACCCATTTCCATTAACCTGTCTGCCACATGGCCCGTGGCTCACCTGTGTTCCTTACATGTTGCTTCTTTGGGCTTCAGGCTGGGTCTGTCTGACTTCGCCCTACTTCTCCTACCTATTCTCTGATTTCCCACCTACTTTTTCTATGGTGCCTGTCATGGACCAAAACAACTTCTTTATTTAAAAATTAATAATCACAGCATAGAGAAAGACATTCCCACATCACATCCTCCTTTTTGTCTAATCAAAAAGGAAGGTTTTCATTTTAACATAGCAAAATTATATATAACAAAATATCCAACAAGCAAGAATTACAGTTGAAATATCTAATCTATTTGTATTGAGCAAAATTAAAGAAAATACTCAATCATCTACCTTATCCTTATGAATCTAAAGTTTCATATGCAATATACCTTTCAAATGAATAATAAAAACTATACCTATAACTATCTAATCTTCAACTACATCAAAGACCACAGAAAGATATAATATTTACCCAAGTAAACTGGAAGTGCAAGGAACTTCCAAAATCTAGAAATGACAGAGATGATACCTATCTGCCCAGACAGTCACCCAAAGTTCCTTTATAAAGTTGGGGCATCCATCTTCAGCCTACAGGCCCAGAGTCTCTTTTCATTTTAGTGAAGCTGGAAATCTTCTCTGCCCATTCATCAGTCACTTCCCCTTGAGTCCTGAAGAATATCTGACAGTTTTCTTGAGGCCTGAAGAATGTCTGACAGTTTTCTCTGTAAAGCAAGAAACTGAATGACCCTCTTGGCTTGTTCTGTCAAAGTACAGAGGTCATCTTCCTATGGAACCTGCATGTCCCATTTAAATAGCATACTGTCAAGCAGTCAATATAAGAACAGGTTCATGTCCAGTGGCTAACCATTGCCACAAATAGACTCCATATGGAGTTTCTTCGATGCCCATTCTTCTCTTGAAGAAGATTGGTGCTTCCAGAAGCAGACCTGTCAGTCACTGTCCAGCATAGTCTAAGTTCTTAAAACATTTTAAATGCCATATTCTGTAGGTCTTAGATTTATTTGAAGATTACCTATCTAATTGAATTATATCTTTGTACACCTAAAAATCTAACTAACATGCATTTCTTAATTATACATTACAATTTTCAATCAGTTACATAAACATCATATCTTAAACAAGAGTAGAAAAATACATACAGCATAAGAGAATTGACTTTAAGTCTGTATTGTAAATTGACTTTGTAAACCAAAATCCATACCAATGTAAAACATTTTGAGATTAACAGCTGATTTTTTGATCTAAGCAAATTCAATAATCTAAGTTTTAAAAAGTCATTCATATATCATATTCCCTTTTTTTTCTTAGAAAGAGATTAACTATTACCATTAACCATCTATAATTTAAAAAAAACATTTATAAGCAATATTTGGGGAATTTGGACGTAGTTTTCTATTACTACTTCCTGCTGATTAAGGAGCATTGAAAATCTCACAGGTTGTCGAGACTGGATCATCTTAGTCTATAGCCCTGAAGCTGATATGGCCATCTCTTCCCATCAGAGATTTTTTTCAGGAGTCTTGGTTGATAAAACCATATTTTCCTGGAAGCAATCCACAGGTTCTGATCTTCTGTGGAAACAAAAGCAGAACTCTTCCAATGCAATAAATCCTCATATACAAATTTCAAATCAAAATAACTTTAAAATATATATTCTTGTTTAACTTTGTAGCCTTTGCATTTGCAATCCATTGTCTTTTTGTAGTTAGCTCATCAACAGTTAAAAAATTAAAAGAAAACACAATAACAACCAAAATCCAGATTTTGTGTCTATTTTCCAGCTTTAAGTGGTTTATTATATTTTTATTACTCGATTTCTCTTTTTAAAGACTTTCTCTATCCTCTTTCTTTTCTCTCTGAAACCTATGTACCTTTTACATACATTGAAACCCATTTACAGGGTTTTTTCTGAATCTGTTTTATTGGGAATCCTTAATTATCTTTTAATCAGAAGAGCTTTTACAATATACTCTCTTAACGAGCCACACGGTCTTTGCAGATAAAGCTGAATCAGTAAGTTCTCTTAAAGGGACTGCGTCTCTGTTCGTGGCCAGCAAGCAAAGGAAAGCCAAAAATATGCTGCTACTAAGAAACTGTCTTTGTTTCTTATTTGTTCAAATAAACAGAAATCTAAAATAAATCACATGCTACTAAGTCTTCTGTGAGACTTCAGGAACCAAACTGCTTACATCTTATATTGCAAGCCACCAGTTTGCTGGTGCTATTTTGAATGTGGCCTGAATGCCACGCTTTCTCTGTAAGATGATGACCCGCTTCAGATACACAATTTGGAAGCTGCTTTGGCTCAGCTTCTGATCTAGAACCCTTTTAATCTTTCTCAGGCTTTAAGTGGATATTCACCCCATGTTGGGTGCCATCTGTAGTAGTGCGGTTTCTTGGTCCTGGGCAGCCAGAGGCCCAGAACCACAGGTCTGCCATGCCAGACCCCTTAGCTGCCTGCCAATGCTGCTCAGGACCCCAGAAATGATTCAGACCTTTTATTAACATTATGCTGTTTGGTCTATGGCTTAGGCACATTGCTAGCTTGCTCTTACATCTTAAATCAACCCATCTCCACTAACCTGTTTGCCACGTGGCCTGTGGCTCACCTGTGTTTCTTACATGTTGCTTCTTTGGGCTTTGGGCTTTGTCTGTCTGACTCTGCCCTACTTCTCCAATCCTATGCTCTGATTCCCCACCTACTTTTTCTATGGTGCCTGTCATGGGCCAAAACAGCTCCTTTATTTAAAGATTGATATTCACGGCATACAGAAAGGCATTCCCACATTATCTGACCTTGGTATATGATTCAATTTTTCTGTCCTTGGTCTAAAAATCTTTTCCCAAGTATTCAATGCAGCAGTATGGCACAGCAACAATGTGTGTTCATCATAAGTAGTATGAAACCTTCATATCAGCAAACAAGCCCTCACCAAGGATTTGGTATTAAAAAATGCCAAAGCCCCTATTTTTTCTCTGAAGCTCTATGGCCCTTGCCTCTTACCTAAGCCAATTTCTCCATTGTAAGTGTTGACTATAGTCTAATACAACAGCTAAAAATATCTTCAACAAAATCATAAAAGCAAACTTTCCCAACACAGAGAAGTAAATACATATAAAGATACAAGAAGTATACAGAATACCAAATACACTAGACACCAAAAAAAGTCTGCTTATCACATGAAAATCAAGCCACTAAAACTATAGAACAAAGAAAAATACAGAGAAAAAAACCAACAATGTATCCATCAAAATAAGACCAGATTATTAATTAGAAATAATGAAACCAAGAAGGTTCTAGTCAGATGTTATAAAGACACTAAAAGACCATGGCTGCCAGCCAAGACTACTATACCCAGCAAAACTATTAATCACTATAGATGGAGTAAGCAAGATATCTCATGAAAAAGAAACAGATTTAACAATACCTATCCACAAATCCAACCTTACAAAAATTACTAAAGGAAAAATTCCAACCTAATGAAACTAGATACATCAATGAAACCACAAGCAATAGATAATCCCACAGAAGAAAAACACAAAAGGGAAATACACACACAAACTAGAACCAAAATAATAGGATTGATAATCATGGGTCATTAAAATACCTTAATATTAGTGAATTCAATTCACCTATTAAAAAACACACTGTAACACAATAGATAAAAAAAGGGAATCCATCCTTTTGCTGCATACAAAAAACTTGCCTTAACTTCAAGGGCATACAGAGGCATTGAGAAAAGAATTTACAGTCAAATGTTTTATAGAAACAAACATGGATAGCCATCCTAATGTCTAACAAAATAGACTTCAAACTAAAACAATCAAAAGAGACCAGGGTGAACATTACTTATTCAACTCAGGAAAAATCCACCAAGATGAAGTCTCAATCATGAACATTTATGCCCCTAACCCAAGCAGACCTACATATGTAAAAGAAACACTACTAAAACTTAAATCTCATATCAAACCCCAAACATTAATAGTGGCAGAATTCTGTATCCCATTCTCACAAATGGATAGATCTATTAAACAGAAACTCAACAGATGAAGTATCTAACATATGTTACTACACAAATGAACTTAATAGATATATACAGAGCTTTCCATGCAAACAAAATGAAATATATCTTTTTCTCAGCACCTTGAGGAACCTTCTCTAAAATTGACCACATACTCACTCATCAATAGATACAAAAATATAGGAATAATTCCATGTATCATATCAGACCATCTTGATCTAAAGTTAGGGTTCAACAACAATGAAAATAACAGAAATTCTACAAATTTATGGAAGCTGAACATATCTCAATTGAACTACCTCCAGAGCATTGAAGAAGTTAAGAAAGACATCAGGACTCCCTGGAATCCAAAGAAAATGAATCTATAATATACCCAAACTTATGAAACATAATGAAAGCAGTGCCAGGAAAAAAAAATCATAGTACTAAATTCCTATATTTAAAAACCAAGAGACTTAATAGCACAGCTGAAAGCTTTAGAATAATTATAAGCCAACTCATCTAGAAGAAGAAGAAGACAGGAAATAATCAAACTGAGGGTTTAAAATCAATACAATTGAAATAAAGAGAACAATACAAAGAATCAGTGAATCAAGTAGTTTGTCTATGAGAAAGTAAGCAAAATGGATAAGGCCTTATACTAACTAACCTAAAGGCATTGAGAGTGTATTCAAATTAACAGAATCAGAAATAAAGAAAGGGACATAGCAACAGACACCATGGAAATCCACAGAATCATTAGAACGTACTTTGAAAATCTTTACTCCACTAAGTTGAAAATCTGAAAGAAATAAACAGCTAGATAACACCAAAATTAAATCAAAACCATAAAAATGACCTAAATAAACCAATAACCCACAAGAAAATTGAAACCGTTATTAAAAATCTCCAAAGTAACAGAAAGCAAAGGGCCAGATGGTTTCAATGCAGAATTCTACCAGAAATTCAAAGAAAAAATATCCCAAAACTCCTCAAAATGTTCCATATACTAGAAACTGAAGAAACACTGCCAAACTCTTTTTATGAGGCTACAATCACCCTCTGATGGAAAGAGACGGCCGTATCAGCTTCAAGACTACAGATTATAATCCAGTCTCAACCCATGAGATTTTCAATGCCCCTTAATCAGCAGGAAGTAGTAATGGAAAACTACACCCAAATTCCCCAAATATTGTTTCTAAATGTTTGTTTTCATTATCAATTGTTAATGGCCATAGTTAATCTCTTTCTAAGAAGAAAAAGGAGATATGGTATATGAATGATTTTTTTAAAATTAGATTATTGAATTTACTTAGATCAGGAAATCAGCTGTTAATCTCAAAATGCTTCACATTGGTATGGATTTTGGTTTATTAATACGAATTTAAGGTCAATTTTGTTATGCTGAATGTATTTTTCTATTCTTGTTTAATGCATGGTGTTCATGTAACTGATTTAAAATTATAATGTATAATTAAGAAATGAAGATTAATAGTCACCTTTGATAATCAAACTTATAGTTAGGTTAGTTAGGATTTTTAGGTATTCAAAGATATATTTCAATTAGATATCTAATCTTCAAATACTTCTAAGGCCTACAGAATATGGCATTGAAAATGTTTTAAGCACTTAGACTTTTCTAGACAGTGAGACAGGTGTGCTCCTGGCAACAACAATATACGTCAAGAGAAAAATGGGCATTAAAGAAACTCCATATAGAGTCTACTTTCTTTGTGGCAATGGTTAGCCACTGGACAAGAACCTGTTCTTGCATTGACTGCTTGACAGTTTGTTGTCTAAACTAGACATGCAGCTTCCATAAGAAGGTGACCTCTGAACTTTGATAGAACAAGCCAAGATGGTCATTCAGGTTCCTGCTTTACAGAGAAAACTGTCAGACATTCTTTAGGACTCAAGGAGAAGCAACTGATGAACTGTACCAGAATGGGCAGAGCAGATTTCCTGCTTCAGTGAAATAAAAAGAGACTCTGGGCTTATAGGCTGAAGATGGATGCCCCAACTTTATAAAGGAAATTTGGGTGACTGTCTTGGCAGATAGCTGTCATCTCTGTCCTTTCCAGATTTTAGAAATTGCTTGTACTTCTGGTTTACTTGGGTAAATATAGCCTTCTGCAGTCTTTGATGTAGTTGAAGATTAAATAGCTATAGGTACAATTTATCTTAGTCATTTGAAAGGTATATTAGATATAAAACTTTAGATTCATAAAGATAAGATAGATGATAAGAGTATTTTCTTTTAATTTTGCTAAATACAAATAGACATGATATTATAACTATAATTCTTGCTTGATGGCTATTTTGTTATACGTAATTTTGCTATGTTAAAATTGGAACTTCCCTTTTTGATTAGACAGAAAGGTGATGTGGGAATGCTTTCTGTATGCTGTGAATATCAATCTTTAAATAAAGGAGCTGTTTTGGGCTATGACCATAGAAGAAGTAGGAGGAGAAATCAGAGCATAGGTAGGAGGAGCAGGGTGGAGTCAGACAGATTGAGCAAGCTACCCAAGGAACAACATGTAAGGAACACAGGTGAGCCATAGGCCATGTGGCCGACAAATTAATAGAAATAGGTTGATTTAAGATGTAAGAGCTAGCTAGAAATGTTCCTGATCCATAGGCCAAACAGCATAAAGTTAATATAAGTGTCTGAGTCATTTCTGGGGGCCTGAGCAGTGGGGTGCTAAGTGGTCTGGCACAGCAGGCCTGTGGGTCTGGGCCTCTGGCCGCCTGGGACCAAGAAGCCCCCACTGCAACAGACTTGCAGTATATCCTCCTGAGTGAGGTATCACAAGCCCAGAAAAATAGGCATGGAATGTACTCACTCATAAGTGGATTTTAGACAAAAAAACAAAGAATACCCAAGCTGCAAACCAAAATCCCTGAATAAACTGGGATTGGAAGGAACTTAAGAGAGACACCCAGAGATTTCCCAAGGAAGAGAAAAAAGAGATCACCCTAGCAAATTGGGATCATAACAGGTTGCAACCAAGAAGAATTGAGAAAAATCTTGAAAGAAGGAGATGGGTTAGAGGAACAAAGATGGAGATAGAGAAAAAGATAGATATCTCAATAGATGAAGTCAATGTGGTATCTGACAGATACTGGGTCTTAGGTAAACCTCCAAGAACTCACAGGATATCTATGGTTAAGTCTCCAAACAATAGTCGAGGGGGTGCCTAAACAGGACTTCCCTATAATCAAATGAGTAAACACCCTAAGTGTCACCACAGAACTTATATCCAACAAAGAATAGAGGTGGAGGCAGAGATCCATGGCTGAGCTGTGGGCAGAGCTCCTGTTCCAGCTGAGAGCATGGGAGGAAAGCCTGCATGAGCAAGGGGATAGGGAATATTAGAAAAATTCCCACAGTGATGGCTGGATGGAGCTCTGGGGATCTCACTGAATCAAGATTAGCCACTACAGATCTATTGGGAAAAGGCTCTATGACCTCTAAGGGAAGACAACTTTCAACTAATATGAGCAGTATGTGGAGCCATGTGGAGTGAGATCAGACTGTATTCCTGTTCATGGGTTGGCACCTTAGAGACCATTCCCTACAGAGGAACACCTAACCCAACATCGACTTTGGGATGAGGAAATAGGAATTGCCTGGAGTAAATGTGCAAAGCTGAGTTGACCCACCTTGAGACTTCTTGCCCTTTTGGGAGTGGGGATGGGTAGGTGGGATGGGGTGAGGCTACAGGATAACTGGGAGGGATTGGGAGGAGGGAAGGGAGGAGCAAAAGGAATACAATATAAAAATGACATTTTATGAAAAAATGAAAAAATACTTTTATATTAAAGAAAAGTTTAGTTCTCAAAAAAGTAAGATAACATAAAGATCCAGTTCCCTAATAATTCCCTTGCCCATAGTGATTGCATTGCAATAATCAATGCCTCAATTGCTGACTTTGGGTGGAACTCCTCCAATTCTTCTGTTGTAGGCTACCATTATGGATTGAATGTATTATAAATCCTCCATATCTGCTAAGCCTGCTACAGTGGTAGGGAACACAGCCTCTTTCAAGGATATTATGCATGCAAACTATTTTAATGAGACTGCTTCTTGGAATTCAAGTGGGGGGTTTGGAAACTCTCCTTTCTTTCCCTTTTATTTTCTTTGTGATGACAAATGCTACTAATGTGCCTAGCAGTTTCAATTGTTCTAGAAATCCTGTTTTCTGACTGGTTACTCAAAAATGAGGCACTCAATGTGGTGGTTTGATCAGCTCATTCTGTTTTGTCCTAGGAGAGATTACTACAGCTGTTGTTATTGTCACTGTGGCTTCCTCTGTGGGGAAGCAGCAGCAGGGGTGGGATTGCCCTTAGTCATTTGGTAGCCTCTGTAGCCACAATAGATGTATTGTCAGAGAGAATAGCCAATGCTTTACAGACACATGAGCATACTAGACAATGTATTTTACAGATTAACTTGCAGATTTCTTTGTTGCAAGAACAAGTAGATTTGTTTTGGGAATTAAACACAGCACCTGTCTAGAGAGATCATTGCAGTGAATGATACAATAATGGCAATCAATTAGTTATGGGTCTATATCAGAGCATAGAGATAACTAGGAAGTGGGCAGGATCAATGCTGGGAGGAGCATTGCTTTCCTTCATGTTCCTAAGACAGAGCCAGCAACAAAACTAAGTCATTATTGGCTACAAAAAAAAGGGCTTTGTGCTATTGTCCATGATTCAGCACCTAGCAAGGTATGGATTAAAAACAGGCTAGCAAACCAATGACAGGTAAATTTTGGGGGATTGTAATAAACCTAAGACAAGAGGTTCTGCTCTATGCTGCAGAATTCTCTGATGATGGATAAGATACTGTTTAAATTCCCTAACAACCAAAGACATGTCTAGTCTGGGTGTAAAAAAGGACCGGGGACCTATAGAGGTCGACCTGCAGCTCCCAGAGCTTAGCAATATTTAGTGGCCTGTGATGTTTACTGGAACCAATTGATACATTGCTTTCCATTATCAGAACATTGCACAAGCAGGTGCTACAATTAGGGAATGGGAAGTTAGCAGAAATCAAAGGAGTTAAGATAAAACAGGCACTGCTTGTGAGCTGCCAAGATTACTCAAAGTGAATAAGGTAACTCCAGTATATAAGGCTTCCCCTGAGCTTCAATAAATGGCATTTGTCATCCACAAGTGATTCACATCTCTTGTGTCTCTTAATTTCCAGGCCCTTGCTTGATATGAGGCCTGTTTAGGTGACACAGGCATCACAGGTAGAGGCCCCCAACAAAAATGTGTTGCACACTAGTAGCACAGACTAAGAATAACAATTAGCAAATTATGCCTTCTGAAACAGAGAAACTTTGTAAGGCAAAGGACATAGTCAATAAGACAAAATGACAGCCTACAGAATTGGAAAAGATATTCATTAACCCTCCATCTAACAGAGGACTCACCTCTAAAATATATAGAGAACTCAAGGAACTAGAGGCCAAAAATGTAAATAATTCAATTTAAAAATGTGGTTCAGAGCTTAAAAAGGAATTTTCAACATAATTACAAATGGCTGAAAGACCCTTAAAGAATTGCTCAATATTTTTAGTCATCAGAGAAATGCAAATCAAAACAACTTTGAGATACCTTCTTATACCAGTCAGAATGACTAAGATCAAAAACACAGATGATAGCCTATGCTGAAAAGCATGTGGAACAAGGGGAATACTCCTCTATTGCTTGTGGGAGTATAAACTTGTATAGTAACTTTGGAAGGCAGTATAGGAGTTTCTCAGAAAACTGGTAATCAGTCTCCACAATAATCATTCATAGCAGCATTATTCATAATGTCCCGAATGAGAAAACAACCTAGACTCAACTCCTCAAGAATGAATTAACAAACTGTGGTACATCTACACAATGGAGTACTACTCAGCAGTTAAATAATAAAATGTCATATATCAATTTGCAGGCTAATTGATGGATTTGCAAAGTATCATCCTGAGTGAAGTAACACAGTCCCATAAAGATAGACGTGGTATATATTCACACATAAGTAGATTTTAGACATAAAGCAAATCATATCCAGGCTATTGACCACAACCCCTAAACATCTTGGGAAAAGAAGAAACTTAAGAGAAATATCCAGGGATCCCCCTAGGAAGACAAAATAAAGATCTCCTAAGTAAATTGGGATTATAATGGGTAGCGACCAAGGTGAGGTGGGAACAAATCATGAGAGGAGATAGATGAGTGATAAGAGCAACAGAGAGGAAGAAAAAACAGATAGATATCTTGACAGATCCATTGTGAGGTTGTAAAGAGGCCAGATGTGAGAGAATCCTCCAACAACCCATAGGATGTCCCTGGATAGGACTTCAACCAATATTGATGGGTGTGCCTAAACAGGACTTACCCCTATAATCAAATAAATGGCTCCTTTCAGTGTCTTTATAAAACCTTCATTCAGCAATAAATAGAGGTGGAAGCAGAGATCCATAGCTAAGCATCAAGTTGAGCTTCCAGTCAAGCTGAAGAGACAGAAAATGGATCAGGATCATAAGGAGGAGACCCATAGAGACAGATGGCTAGCTGGAGCCATTGGTGGCTCACTGAATCATAAACAGCGACTGGGGAACCTTCAGGGAAAGTAACTAAACCCTCCAAAAGTATATGACTATTGAATGGCTTGGACAGTTTGTGGAGCCTTTTGGAGTAGGATGAGACTATATTCCTGTGCATGAACTGGTGTCTTGGAGCCTATTCCCTCACTCAGCCTTGATGCTGGAATGAGGGACTCAGACCTACCTCAACTGGATATGCTAGATGTTACTGACCTATCTTGGGACTCCTTGCCCTTCTTGGGGATTAGATGGAAGATGGGGGTGGGAGAGGCTGAAGAAGGACTGGGGGAACTAGGAGGAGGGAATGGAGGGTGAGCAGTGGTACACATGGAAAAAACCTTTTTAAATAAATAAAAAATAGGGGGAAAAGAATTCCAAGAATCTCTTGGCAAAGATGTAACCAGAAGCTAAAAGAGTTCCCAACCTTGGTCTGGTGGATATTTTTTACATTAATTTCCTCAGCTTTGATAAAACTTGACTGAGCTGCATGTATGATCACTGAGCATATTTACCTATGAATAAGCCACTGCCACTTTCAAGTGGAAAGATCCAATTTCTCTCCAATGGCAGTTTCCTGCCTACCTGCTAAGCCAAGAAGAGGGTATGCATTTTTCCCAGGTACCATGATGCCAATATGGGCACCCTCCAGAGATGTTCATCCAGCAATGGATCAAGAACCTCTGGCCATAAAGAAAACCACAGATGAATTATGTATTTTCTCCTCAGTACAGCAACTCCCCTTACTTTGGCTGAAGATTTATGGTCACTTTTACTTGTCTCCCGCCACCCAACTTTGACCTGTGGCTACTGACTCTCCTGCATTCCTCAGTTCACTGACCATTAATATGAACTTGGGACTGCCTGTTATGGACCTGATAACTGTCATTCAGAGAGTAAAGAATACATGGTAAATGGATGGAGTACTTTGTTTTACACCAAAGGCCTCTTCTAATAATCTGTGTTAATTTATACAAGATGACCACAGGAGATTTTCATGATACCCCCACCAATGAAACTAAGTTGGCCCAAGAAGTACTCTCCCCTTCTTCCTATATTAAGAATTTATTAGAGCAATCCAAAATAATTCATTCATCATTAGCTCAATATGAGAATGTGCTCAGCTTTTCTTCCTTAGTGAGGCTTGCCATTCCTTAGGAACATTGTCAACCAATTATGTCTTCTCAATCATTTCAGGATTTCCAAATACAACCTGATAAAAGTTATTATTTTTGGAATCAAAATTATATGTATACACTTGGTTTATGGAGGCATGCTTTAATAATGCTTTAATAAATGCTTCAAAAAACTACCCCATATTAAGGTACAGACTCCTTAAAAATCTAGATATAATCCATTTATGGGCAATTGGAACTTATACAGACCATCCAACTGCCTTTATATGAATCTTCTGATGTTTTTAAAAGGTGACATTTTTTATAATAGAACTTGCTCTCATGAGAAACAAGATATAGATTGAGAAAAAGGAATAATACAACCAATGCACAAGGTTAGTTAGAAAACCATCCCATTTGTGTCTGGCCACTATTTTTTTCTTAGTAACTAATGCATCTACTGTAGTTAATGGTCTTGACTATTTCCAAGAAGTTTGCTTCTAACAGTTTGCTGGCAAGAATATTCAGAAACAGCCATATTAATGAGAGAACCAGCTAACATTTGGGTCCATGGTGCTAATGCTATTCACTTCTATGCTATTATCATTGTGGCTTAGACCTAATTGACAACAATAATTAGGAACAAAAGAGATTTTAGAATTACAACTGCCATTACTGAAATATTACTAGCCTTGGGAGGGGTAGTAGCTGACTCAAACTGCTACCACAGCTGAGATCTTGAATCAAATAGCTGCTCAGTCTGCTGAGACATTACACACCCAGGAAGTCATTAATCAGTTTCTCCATCAGGCCATACATATGTTACAACAGCAAACTGATCTTATGGCTTAAGAATTAGTATTTATGAAAGACATGTTATTATTAGCCTATGATCCCAAATACCAGGCAATTTGTCTCACCTCCTAAAAGCACCCACCCCTAGGGTAAAAGCAGGACCCTGAGAATAGAGACAATCTCCATTCCTGACCCCAAAACAAGAATACTTAATATCCTAATTACCTTTACAAATATTTTTGTAAATATGGGATGCCATAGTTAGAAAGTCTAACTTATGGCATCTAACAGAGAAACTAATAGGCCATGGTACAATTCAGCCTAAGATGAATGAACTTCTACTCACTGGGGATATAGTGGACCTTCTAGGTCTTAGGAGCTCAACAGTCACTCTGTACTACTGAACAAATGGTAACAGAGTTCTGTTGCAATGGGGTTTCTTGGTCCCGGGCAGCCAGAGGCCCAGACCCACAGACCTGCCATGCCAGACCTGTAGCCATCTGGTCTGCTGCTAGGGCCCCAGAAATGATTCAGACACTTATATTAACTTCATGCTGTTTGGCCTATGGCTCAGGCACATTGCTAGCTAGCTCTTACATCTTAAATCAACCCATTTCTATTAATCTGTCTGCCACATGGCCTATGGCTCACCTGTGTTCCTTACCTGTTGCTCCTTGGGTAGGTTGCTTGATCTGCCTCTGACTCCGCCCTTCTTCTCCTACCTATGCTCTGATTTTTCCTCCTACTTTTTCTATGGTGCCTGTCATGGGTCAAAACAGCTCCTTTATTTAAAGATTGAGATTCACAATATACAGAAAGGCATTCCCACATCACTTTTCCTTTTCTGTCTAATCAAAAAGGAAGGTTTTAATTTTAACATAGCAAAATTATACATAATAAATTAGTCATCAAGCAAGAATTATAGTTATAATATCTAGTCTATTTGTATTTAGCAAAATTAAAAAAATACTCTTATCATCTATCTTATCTTTATGAATCTAAAGTTTCATATCTAATATACCTTTCAAATGATTAAGAAAAACTGTACCTATAACTAATCTTCAACAACATCAAAGACCACAGAAGGGTATATTTACCCAAGTAATCCAGAAGTGTGAGTGACTTCTAAAATTTAGAAAGGACGGAGATGAAACCTATCTGCCTGGACCGTCACCCAAAGTTCCTTTATAAAGTTGGGGCATCCATCCTTAGCCTACGGACCCAGAGTCTATTTTCATTTTAGTGAAGCAGGAAATCTGCTCTGCACATTCTGGAACAGTTCATCAGTTGTTTCTCTTCGAGTCTTGAAGAATGTCTGACAGTTTTTCTGTATAGCAGGAACCTGAATGACCATGTCAGCTTGTTCTGCCAAAGTTCAGAGGTCACCTTCTTATGGAACCTGCATGTCCACTTTTAACAGCATACGGTCAAGCAGTTAATATAAGACCAGGTTCATGTCCATTGGCTAAACAATGCCACAAATAGACTCCATATGGAGTTTCTTCAATGCCCATTTTTTTTTTTTTTTGAAGTAAATTAGTGCTTCCAGGAGCAGACCTGTCTCATCGTCCAGAAAAGTCTAAGCTCTTAAAACATTTTAAATGCCATACTCTGTAGGCCTTAGAAGTGTTTGAAGATTACCTATCTAATTGAATTATATCTTTGTATACCTAAAAATCTAACTAACATGCATTTCTTAATTATACATTACAATTTTCAATCAGTTACATAAACAACATATCTTAAACAAGAGTAGAAAAATACAGACAGCATAAGAGAATTGACCTTAAGTCTGTATCAATAAACCAAAATCTATACCAATGTAAAACATTTTGAGATTAACAGCTGATTTTTTGATCTAAGTAAATTCAATGATCTAACTTTAAAAAAAAAATCATTTATATACCATATCCCCTTTTTCTTCTTAGGAAGAGATTAACTATGACCATTAAACATTTATAATGAAAACAAACATTTAAAAACAATATTTTGGGAATTTGGGCCATAGTCATCCATTACTACTTCTTGCTGATTATGGGGCATTGAAAATCTCATGAGTTATTCAGGATCATACTCTGTATTCTTGAAGTTGATGTGGCCATCTCTTCCTATCAGAGATTTTTTCAGGGGGTCTTGGTTGATGAAACCATATTTGCTTGGAAGAAATCCACAGGATCTCAATTTCTGTGGAAACAAAAGCAGAATTCTTCCAAAGCAATAAATCCTTAGACACAAATTTCAAAATCAAAATACCTTTAAAATATATATTTTTGTTTAACTTAGTAGTCTTTGCATTAGCAATCCATTGTCTTTCTGCAGTTAGCTCATTAACAGTTAAAAAAAATAAAAGAAAACACAATAACAAGCAAAATCTAGATTTTATGTCTATTTTCCATCTTTACAAGGCTTATTATATTTTTATTACTCTATTTTTCTTTTTAAAAACTTTCTCTATCCTCTTTCTTTTTTCTCTGAAGCCTATGTACCTTTTACACAGATTGTAACCCATTTACAGGTTTTTCTTTTTATCTGAATCTGTTCTATTGTGAATCCTTAATCATCTTCTAACCAGAAGAGCTTTTAAAATACACTCTTTTAAAGAGCTGCATATGTTTTGCAGATAAGGCTGAACCAGTAAGTTCTCTTAAAGGGACTGCATCTCTGTTCATGGCCAGCAAACAGAGCAGACCCAAAATTATGCTGCTACTAAGAAACCATCTTTGTTTCTTTTTTGTTCAAAATAAACAGAAATCTAAAATCAATCACATGCTACTGAGTCTTCTGTGAGATTTCAGGAACTGATCTGATTGCACCTTACACTGCCTGCTGCCAGTCCACCAGCACCATTTTGAATGTTACCTGGACGCCATGCTTTCTTTGTATAATGACCCACTTCAGATACACAATTTGGAATTTATTTTGCTCAGTTTCTGCTAAAACCCTTTTTAAACTTTCTCAGGCATTAAGTGGATATTCACCCCATGTTGGGTGCCATCTGTTGCAGTGGGGTTTCTTCATCCCGGGTGGCCAGAGACCCAGACCCACAGACCTGCCATGCCAGACCCATAGCTACCCGCTTCTGCTGCTCAGGCCCCAGAAATGATTCAGACACTTATATTAACTTCATGCTGTTTGGCCTATGGCTCAGGCACATTGCTAGCTAGCTCTTACATCTTAAATCAACCCATTTCTATTAATCTGTCTGCCATGTGGCCCGTGGCTCACCTGTGTTCCTTACATGTTGCTCCTTGGGTAGCTTGCTTGATCTGTCTGACTCTGCCCTTCTTCTCCTACCTATGCTCTGATTTTTCCTCCTACTTCTTCTATGGTGCCTGTCATGGCCCAAAACAGCTCCTTTATTTAACGATTGAGATTCACAGCACACAGAAAGGCATTCCCCCATCAGAGTTCCATATCTGAAATCTCAGGAACCTTGACTTAGTAATGCTTAAGAAGCAAAGCCTTCTTGAAGAAATATAGTTGCTTTATTGCACTGTAACATGTAAAATCTCAGGGCTGGAGGATTGGTTCATCAGTTATGAGTATTTGTTGCTATTCCAAACAACCCGCTATTGGATTATGTTCTGATACATTGTAAATACTTGTCCCTCCTACTTGTTTAATAAAACACTGATTAGCCAGAAGACACATAAGAAGTGTAGTGGGACTGCTAGACTAAGAAAACTCTGAGAAGAGAGAGCAGGGAAAGAGGCAAGCAGAAGCAGAAGAAAGAAGACCAGAATGCTGCTCTGAAAAAAGAGACTAAACCATTTGGTTAATCATGGGTTAGTTTAAGAGTTAACAGTTACCAAGTTATATGCATGAGCCATTGAACAATTAGCTCGAAATTAATGTAAACTTCTCTGTGTTTATTTGGGACTCAGGGACTATTGGTTCAGGTCTTGGGGCCAATCCAGACCAGAAATTTCATACTAAAAATGGCCTTCAAATGTGGATCACGTACACCCACACAAATCTGGAGAAAGCTTATAAAGGGTTCTGGAGCACAGAAACAGAGCCAAAAGAGCCTTGGGAGTATGTCTCTGAAGTGGGTTATGGTACAGAGACATGACATGGCATGGTGGTTGAATTACAAAATGGTATGTTTGCTGTTTGCAGCCTGAGCTGGAACAGGGTTATTCCCTGAAGTCTCATAGGAGCCTCTAGTTAAGCAACAAGCTATATATGAAAGATTTAAGTTACTGCTCTTACAGACAAAGAGGGAACAGAATCAAAGAAGGCTTTTTAGTAGCAACATTTTTTGGGGCAGCTCAATTTGTTGGAGGAGAGGAGAGGCACAACATTTTTAAGAGAGGCTTCCTGATTCAGTGGCAAAAACACTTGTGAGTCTTTTAAGAGGCTCTGCTGCCAAATAGTTAAAAGGATTTCATGAGCTGCAGATAGCAACACTTTACTTGATTATATGAACCCTAAAATTCCACAGAGTGGTAATTGTGGCTCCTTCCAGTACCTCTGCTAAAAATCAAACTCTATGAAGTTAGACTAGGAGCTGGGTGGAGCCAGCAAGCCACCCTAGCCAAGTCTTTAATTCTGGTCACATTTTAGCAAGTTAAGGGTGTGGTGAGAATCAGAAAGAAATAGAAAGAGTTGATTGGAGTTAGCCACCCTAGCCAAGCCTTTAACCCTAGCCACACCTTGGCAGATTAAAGGTATGATCAGAAACAAAGAAATAAAGTGGAGCTGGGTAGATTCAGTTGCCATAGCTTAGCCTTTAATCCTAGTCATACCTTGGCATGTTGAAGGACTGGTTAGAAACAGAAAAATATAAGGAAAAAAATTCTAAGTGGTTTCCAGTGTGTTAAAAAATATATACATAGGCTTGAGAGAGGGGAAAAAAAGTATATAAGAAAGTCCTTAAAAAGAAATAGAGTAAAAATAATAATAAGCCATATAAAGATGGAAATTACAAAGAGTGTCTGGATACTATATGTTATTGTCTTGTCTTGAAGCTTTCTGATTGCAAAGGAGGTAGTAAGAGCTGCCAAAATACATTTCTTTATAAATGCTGCTGGACTAATCCAACCTTTATACTTTGTAAGTAAATTGACTTTTAAATTGAAACAAAAATATATGCTACTTTGGAGAAGAGTTTTTTTTTTTTCCACAGAAAATGAGAGGCTGTGGATTTATTAAAGGTTAAGGAAAACAAGATTTATCAAAGAAGATACCCCCTGAAAGGACTTCAATTGAAGCAGATGGCCCAGATGATCCAGTATTTCCAGCATTCCTATTGCAGTTTCCTCTAAGCTCTGCATCCAAAACAACTTCAAGGGGACTGGCTGAGGTGACCCAGCCTTACAGAATACTCCACTAAAGACTTGTCCAAATTGTTCTTTGGGTCCTCATGGAATTGCCAGCTCCCCCACTCAGCAGGAAGTATCCAAGAGAACTACACCCACATTCCCCACAAAATGAATTATAGATGATTTTGTTTATAGTGTTGTTTATGAGATGTTACAGATAATGGAAGACTACACAAAACTATACAAAAGCAATTAGATTTAGGGTTCTTATTTTCAAAAAAGTGGGCAGGGGGAATGCTATGGGATTATGTTCTGGTTCATTGTAAATATTTGTCCCTCCTACTGGTTTAATGAAATAATGAAAGTCGATAAAGTAGACAGAAAATATGATTGGGGTTACCATACTAAGAAAATTCTAGGAAGAGGAAGAATAGGGAGTGATACCAGCAGACACAGAGGAAAGAAAAATCACAATGCTGCTCTGAAAAAAGCCACATGGCTAATCATGGGTTAGTTTAAGAGTTAAGTTAGCAAGTTATATGCCTGAGCCACAGTTTTATCAGCATGAAATTAATGTAAGCTTCTGTGTATTTCTTTGGGACTTTGGGATTACTGGTCCTGATCTTGGAGCAAGTCTAGGCCAGAAACTTCATACTACATACTTGTTAAATTACCAGGAATTATGCAGTGGCTCACAACCACCTTTGGTCCCTAGGACCCAACACCCTCTTCTGAACTCTTTATATAGACAAAAGTGGCAAACATTTACTTAGACACATATAGATAAATATTTCTATGTATTATTTTGATTTTTGATATATATGGGCATTTGCCTGGGTGCATTTCTGTGCACCAAATGAATTAAATACACACAGAATCTAGAATAGATTCTACTTCAAACTGTAGTTACAGACACTTGTTAGCCTCCATAAAGGTAGGTGACAGGTACTAAAGTCAGATTATCTGGAAGAGCAGTCAGAGATCTTAATAACTTAGCCATCTCTTTGCTTCTAAAAATATATTTAAAGGATAAAATGTCATAAGATTAATTTTTAAACTTCATAGAGAGTCTCAGAGATGCATTGGGGTCTTGGAGGATAGGAGTATTTCAACAACAACAAAAAATAAAAAACAAAAACAAGAAAACTAAAAATCTGTAATGGACTCATGAGCATAGGGAATTTATCCAGGGAGAACTATTTCCTTCATTAGTAAGGATGGCAGAGAAGTATTTAGATAAGCCTCACACTTCAAAACAAAAAGTTTTAATGATGAAGAACAAGTAGAGAATGACCTTCAGAATTCAGGAGACAAAAATCTTTGTTCAACATTCAAAATGGAATGTTTTAAGGTCTCTTAGCATCTTCTAAAATATCCATTGCCATCTGCTTCTACAGACATCTGAGAGAAAATGATTTTCAGTTTTTATCATTATAACTCTCATACCACTTAAAAGATACTCCACTGTGTACCATCAAATTTCATCCAGTGTGTTGAAGTTCATTTCAATCAGGGTTTTTCTGGATATTGTCATTGGTGGACCACTCAGATCTCCACTACAAAGCTCATATTTCTTTAGTGATTTATTAAAATTTTAATAAGCATTCACTGTCAAGGAATAAAAAATTTAAAGTATATATAATAGACTCAAAAAGCTATTGTAATTAAATATAATTACATTATAACCATGATAAATATCCCAGGATGTTCTGTGAACTAGAACCAACTGACCAGACTGGCTGAGGTCAGTGGAAGAGAAGACATACAGAGAAGTTATTTTTAAAGGAGAAACATTTATAATGAGAAGAGAAAGGAAACTTTTGTGAACCAAGGATAAGGGCCAGAAGCAACGCATTTACAGGCAAAGACTGTCACAACCTAGGCTAGAAAAATGAATGCAGCCCATTGAAGTTAACTTAAAGAAGAAAGGTCTGCCCCAGCAAGAATCATGGAGACAGCTTCAGCAAGAAAATTATCGCCTAATGTGATCCTGTGTCTTTCCCCTGAATGCACTTTGTAAAGCTACATTCCATTTATATCTATTGTAATGATATGTCCTTGCAGAAACTAATTCAATGTGCTCAGCCCTTTTTGAATTGTCTGAGATGCACTCTGGAGTACCCACATACAAGCTTTGTGTTTAAATTTTCTGATTTTCTTAATGACATCTGGCTTTCTGTTCATTCTATCTCCAGAGAACTGATTGTCTCTCGTATTTTAATGTCTTTGCTTTGACATCTTGTTCACATACCTCATTACAAACACTAAGTTTTCAACTGATACCAGCTGAGCTTGTGAATTGTTTGAGTGATATATCTTATGCATAGACATACACATTCCATTACTGTCTCATTAAATATTTATAAACACCACCCCACCATGAGGCACTTTGCTGAGCATTTAACTGCAGAGATAGTTTCTAATTGTCCCATCCATTGCTTTATCATTGCACATGAGTAACTGCAGGATAGGAAAGTTAGGCAAAGACAAGCCTGCTGCCTTGACACTAGAAATTAAATGGGAGGACAGAGTGGGCACACACTTCCCTTTCAGCATATATCTATAGAAGAATAGCATGTGTTCTAGGAATGTGGACTATGCTAGAGAATGGGCAAGTACACACAGAAATTGTAGTAAGGGTTGAAGAAACAACTAGGCAAATTTTCACCATTTGTACAAGTTATGTGGTCTGTCTTAGACCTTGCCAGCACTTACTTCAAAACACAAATAGTAAATGTAAAATGCTGGCATAACAATCTGAAAGATTTCGAAGTACAAGACTTGGCATTCTACTGCCTCAAAGCTACAGAGTCTGTGACTATGTTAAGAAAAGACAGCAAAGGACACTACAGAGAAATGAACAAGGAGTCCATACCCTCCAGTAAATGGTCTGATCCACAATGCCACAATGACTGGAACTCAGGCTTCAACTTTGTCTTTTAAAGCTGCTCTTTAACATATGAGAGTAGTAATGACTCTACAATCATGAAAAGAGGGCTTTATGATTCCATAAGAGGATTGTGCTATGTAAGTTTTCAGAATAAGTTTTCAGAATATTTTTCTCTTATGCTTATCTTTGACTTTCACTTTAATATTTCATTTGTTCTATTGAATTTTATTTTCTGACCTCATGTCAGAAAGAACTTGGGAAATTCTTCGGGTTCATGGATTTAAACATTTGTTTAAAGTGCACCATGTATCCACCAGACACAGGTTCATGGAGAGCACCATATGTCCTTCAGACTCACGTATAGACAGAAATGAAGACATTCACACAGCTCAATAAATTGGTTTTGTGTTCTTGATCACTTGTGATGATGTTCAGAATGATATGTTTTTCTGGATTCTCTTCTCACTAATATCAATATAATTCCAATAATGTGGGGTTGGACTATTGAATGGTCACATACTTGCTGTCTTTATTTTCACATTACACAGTCTTCTGCTTTGTCAGGAGTTCTGAAGACTTAGCCATAGGTGTGTAGAAAAACAGTTCACACAATCCTTCTAAAATGTGTTGTCAAGAGAAACAAAACCTTGCATTTATATTTTCTAAGTTGCTTTTTGAAAAGCTGTTAGAAAAATCTTCATGTATTTATGTTTCCTCTTCGATGTTCCATCCAATCTATTTGATAGAATTATGTCCAGATCACTTTATTGTCGTATGCTCAACAAAAGCAAAAATAAAAGTCATTGCTCATCATTGGATACATCTTCCTAATTCTTTTTCAAGTCAATATGTAACAGGATCAGCTCTGCAGGGGAAGGCCAGGTTTTGAATAACGTGCAGGCAGTGGCCTGAGCCTGGGGGGGGGGGGGGGGGGGCAGTTCTATCAGCATGATTTCTCTGTCTTCCAGCTTTATTCTCTATTTATTTTGTGTGAGTATGTGGGCTTTTTTGCAATTTTTGTATATTTTACTTATTTTTATTGTACTACTTTTACTCTTGACAATTTCAAACTTGAGTAATAGACTTAATTTGACTATTTCGACTAACCATTGTTAATAGTATTAATCATAAAATCATATGGAACAAAGCTAGTAAAATGTTTTATGACCAACATAATTTTTTTTTTTTTTTTTTACTTTTTCATTTTTTTTCAATGCTGAATCCCAGGACAGTACACCTTTTAATTGCATGCTGTATTACTGAGATCATCTCCAGAACCATGTAATTTTTTTTTCTAAATGTCACAGACTTCACAAGTTTGCTAGTGTTGAATTCTATGAATTTACTGTTGGAGAAGTTTAATCTGCATCTGGAAATTAAAACGGAAAAGATATAAAGCAGAGAGAGGAAGACAAGCCTTCCTATATGACTGGAACCTACTGTCACTGAGCTATCTGCAACTCCACAAAATTCTCTTATTATTATTTTACTACTTCCTGTTTTATTGAACTGCAGTCTCTCTTACAAGAATTTATAGGGCTAAGGTGTTTAATTTTATAATATATACTAATTTTAAAGTAAGAATATAATACAATTTTAAATTTTTATATTTACAGACTTCAAAGACATTTAATGCTTTTGTTGCCATACTATTTGATGTGAAAGCACCATTTAGAATAATGGAATAATAATCTTTCTTAATCTTCAGTTAAACCTTGTGGTATAAAAGGAATAGGGAGCATTTTAGTATGTTCAAAAGGGTTTAATCCCTTGCGTTACAAAAACAAACTAACAAATGCAAATTTGTATGTGCTCAATGTCTATGAAATGTTTCAAATATTCCCTATAACATATCGCTACCTTTTTGTTTTAATAGTTTTTAAGTAAAGTTATTAAAAACAAAATGTTTCCAAATTCTGTGTAGTATGATCCTTAGAAGAGCCAGTGTAGGAATGGTGTAGCTCACTTTATCGTGTTAACAAACTCTAATGATAATGTTTTAAATTAGAGACTTTGTATCATTTGCATTGGTACTTTATAACACATAAACAGTCCCTCTGTAAAATATCTTAATGGAATCATGTATGTTTGAGTAAAATTTTATGCACAACAGCAGGAATCTGAACACTTACTTTTGTGGTCTCATAACACCTCACCTTAAACTTTTTTTTTTTTTAACACATCCAAAAAGTGATTATGGTCCATTTACCAATTAAATGCATTGTTTTTGATTTATCTTATATATAGTATAGAAGATCCTGTGACTCTATTAAATTAAAACTATTGTGTTTTTACAATAGCTCTGTGAGGTTTGCTTATAATATCCATATATTTATCAATAGTATAAGGAATAAGTATTTCTGCATAAGAAACTAAATGTTGCTGATTGAGCATTGGCATGGACTGACCTTACAGTAATATAATTTCAATATGATTTATTTTGTGAGCAGACTTCTTAGACCTAAATTCTTTCTGTTTCAGCTAAATCTCCCTTGCAAATGTCAACAGCCATGGTGGTAATGATGTGGAAACTGTGAGAATGCTGAGATGGAGAACTATTTTCCACAGTCAGCTAGAAATAAAACCTTACGTGGGAGACAAGCTGATTAGCTCTGATGAGATCAGTCAAAGACATTTTTGTGAAGACATACATCCTCCACCCAGAAGTTGAGAAACCATTACCACTAACAAAACCTCTGGCTGTACACACAGAGATCTCATTTTTCAGTGAAAAGTCCATGTTTAAATGTTACATGAGTTTGGTAGAGTCTAAAATTTTTACAAAAATGTGATTTAAGTAAACAAATAGTCTGTGCATTCTAAATACAGAAGCTAACAAGTTACTCTTAAGTAGGGTAAAATAGATGGTTTCTATGAATAAAAAACAATACTGATAGTTTGACTAGAAACACAGAAATATCATAGCCTGAACAATGAGAGCCAAGGCCACCCCAGCATGAATCAGCAAACAGCTCACTTACATCATGATGAATAATCCTGTGGTGTATCTCTATGACAAAGGATACCAGTCACATGATCTTCTGTATTCTTGCAAGCCTAGGTTACAGGAATGCAATTGGTTGTCCCCACTGAGCAGAGAATAAACCACATCCTTACCTTGAACCTTATGTATTTCTAAGTGCTTCATGCTATGTTGAATAGATTATTCTCCAAACAGCCTTAAGGTGGGTGCTTTTAGAATTGACTTTACATATGAGGATGCATAGAGTGTCTCAATGACTTTGCAAGCCTCAGGTGTTAAGTACTGAAAACAAAAACTAGAGTTTCTGGAGTTCTAGGGACTACAGGGTACCAGTGCTCTCTCAACAATTTTTTGCAGTATATATTCTTTAGCAAATGATTCAATAACAATAGAGATGAAAATAGGGTGACTCATAATGCAGCTTCTAGTAATTCCCATTATGTTTACATACACATTCAAAAGAAACACAAATAGGTTGAGTTTATATCACAATGACTTGATATAAAAGATAGACTTTTTTACATATGAAAGAAAATATTGTAAAAATTGAGAAAAGTCACATCATTTATAAATTCTTAAAATTTTATGTTTATAACTCATGCTTCATATTGCCAGGCTACATAAAGATACAAAGACCTGTTTCTTTGAAAGTACCCACAGCATCTGTTCTGAGTCAGCCTATCCAACAGGCCACACTTAGAATCATTCTCCTTGTAACTGGTTTGAATGTGCTCTATGTAATTCATTCCCTTTAAAGAAGAGCTTTAGTTCACACTTTTCTCAATGTGAATGTGTGATGCATCCTAAGGGAACAGAAGATGACAATAGAGAGAATTATGGCCAGTGAAGGCTGGTTTCAATACAGATCATTTCAAGCCTTGAAGAAAGAATGACGTCAAAATAGGTTAAAAGGAAACAATTCAGAGATTCTAATGTTTAAAATATGATACCTTACTTCAAATACACACCATTTCAAGTTACATCAAATTAGAATGCCAGTCACACAACACACACATAAAATTGGGAACATTTAGAACACATTTTAAGAATATGTACAGTTGTGAGTAATTATAAAAATATCTGTCTCAAACCATGATCATCTCAATAAGACTTCAAATTTAAAAGGAAACTAAAACTAAAATATCAAAGCTACATCATTGAATAATAAACATTGATGACAGAACAATCTATCATTATCTCTTAGCCAAAAGCAATGAATTATGTCTTTCTGTGTATTAATAATTTTTACAGACTCTAAAGCAGATAACAAACACTGTTTATTTTATTTACTTATGAAAGTAATGTGAAAATGACTGAAGACATTTTTATTATGTCCAGCTTAAGCTGACTAGTTCTATTATGCCCTGGTCATAAAACCCTCAAAGAGACCACCAGGGGACATGAACTCTCTGAAATGCAAAAGCAAGGTTTATTGAAAAATGCAAGTTGCAACAAGGACCTCAGTCTGGCACACAGGCATGGCAGTGGCCAGAGGAGGTACCCAGTGGCCAGAGGAGCTGGGTTTTTAAAGGCAAATATGACAAAGTTATACATCAATTAGGGGTCTTAGCATGGATATAATTCTGATTAGTTCATTTTGAGGGGACTTTTTCAGATTTCCTCTGTTATCTTAGCTAGGTGTTTGTCAAACCTTCTGGGTTGGGATATTCTGTGGCTATCAAATGGCCCCAGGCTATTTCTGATCTTCAGTACCAAGATATCCCATGGTTAGTTAGCTGCAATCAGGTAGCCCCTAGGCTACCTCTCTTGTTTGTACTTTGTCCTCCAGAGGGGACTCAGGCCTATTTTATACTGAGACTTGGGATTCAAAAATGGAGGAGCTTTTCCAGTACTTTACATAATCAGATTTGCCATTGAGAAGTATGTTAGATAACTTTCTCATTTTTATAGGTAACTTAAAACCCTTAGGTGCAAGGTGTGTATAGAAGATATATGCCCCACGTCTAGGCACAGCTTGACTGTTGTACAAATAAAGGAAACTCAGGGACAGATCTCTGGGAAAGTTGAAGATATTACAGAGAGTAAACACCACAGTCAGATCTTACCCAGCTGTCTTAAGCTTCCTCAGCCTGGCTTCTCCTGGCCTCTTATGGCTCTCTGTCTTTCTACTCCTGCCTTAAATACTCTCTTTGCTCTGGTAAGGCATGGCCCCACCATTGCCTGCCTGGGAGCCTGGAACTCCTTCTGTAAACTAAAATGACCCCACACTCAGATTTTCTGGGATTAAGGGCATAAATTACCATTCCTGGATATTCCCTGTGCTGGGATTAAAGGTGTGAGTTACCACTGTCTGATCCTCCTAGACTGACTGTGGGTAGATACCTCTGATATCTCAGACTGGTTTTTATTAAATTTGAAACATATCCCCATACACATATACACAAGATTCTCCAATTAAACTGTGTATTTATATTTATGCCTATGCATGAGTGTATGTGTGTGTATGTATGTGTGTGTGTGTGTATGTATGTGTGTGTGTGTGTGTGTGTGTGTGTGTGTGTGTGTGTACATATGTATAAAGCCACAACCCTCATAGAAGAGGAGGTCATGAATTTGAGGTAGAGCAAGGGGAATGGTTGAAGGGTAGAAATAGAAATAAAAGAAATGATGTGATTATGTTCTAGTACAGAAGCATTTTAAAAAGTAATAATAAACGGAGAACTTATTTTGTGTCTCAGTGTTTAAAAGGAAATATAGAATACTGTTTTTTATACAGGAGATATTGTGGTGGGATAAACAAAAAGCAGTCAGCCACTTGAAGTCCACAGGAATCAGAGAAGTTTGAGTGAAGGTAATGTACTCCAATTATCATTTTTATATATCCCATGGGATTATGATATTTCCTATATTCTGAGCCAGCCTTTCCTACTCATTAAGAGTCTCTGGAAGTTCCTTTCTAGACACAACCAAAATTGTGTCTCAGGAGTAATTTTAAAGTCTAGTGAGGCTAGTGAAGACTAGCTGTCATAGAAGATCTTCATGGGGCCCTGAGAAATCATCATGATCCACAGTAAAGGCTGAGGTAAAGGAAGCAGAGAACCTTGGGCACAGCCAAAGAACTGACAGATGTTAACATTAACAACCTTTGTCAGGGAACTTTCTTTCAATAAACCTAATATGGTGTTACCACATCACAGATAGTAAATAAATAAATAAACAAACAAACAAGCAAATAAATAAATAAATAGCTTCAGATTTTCAATGTCCAATAATCCTGAAATAACTAACGCTTAGATTTTGGAAACTTTCTTAAGTTGGCCTTGGCTCCAGCAGCACTGAGTAGTGGGTTCAATGCCAAAAAACATATTCCTAGCTAATGACTTCTCAGTGAAGCCAAAGAAGCATTATCAACCTTCTCGAGATGAGTGGAAGGTTGTGCTGTTTACTAGACAGCACACAAAGAGGCTTGGAAAAGAATCTGCCTGAATCCGCTGTTCAGAGTTATATTTCCTTAAAAAAAAAAAAAAAAAAAAAAAAGGTATCTTGAAATTCCTTCTATAAAACATGGACAATTTAGACACAAGGTAAAAAATGAACAAGAATCCGAATACATTGAAAGAGGCAAGAGTGGGAGGTCGATGGTCAATGCCTCTAAGACAAAAGGTAATTGGATGCCACTTCTGTTTTTCCCTTGAAGTCTTCATTTTGTTTGGAAAGGGATTTCTTGATTAAAAATGTGACAATCTTTGTAGTAAGAGGTTTCTGGCCCAGACTTTTGGACATAACCTCAAGGTCTAGACCCCCAGACCCCCAGACCCCCAGACCCACAGTCCTGAAGAGACACACAGATGCTTTCAATAGTTTTAGGCTAATCAACCTAAGGCCCAGGCATATCACTTGCTAGCTCTCTACCCTTCATCTAACCCACGACTCTTCCTGTTCAGCCATGGGGCTCGGTACCTTTCCTTAGAGCAGCATAGTTGTCCTCTGCTTCTTCTGGCTTCTCTCTGGCATTCTGCCTGTGCTTCCCCTTCTCAAGAGTTTTCTTGGTCTGGAAGCCCCACCCACACTTCCTGCCTGCCTTTGGCCAATCAGTGCTTTTTATTAAACCAGTGGGTGGGACAATTATTTACAATGTAACAACATAATCTCCCACATATCCCGTTTACTCTTCTTAAAACAAAAAGAACTCCAAATCTAATATTCTTTCCCCCCTTATCTATAATAACTTATAAACAATACTGTAAATAAACACAAACATCCATAATCCATGTTTTGGGAATGTGGGTGTTGTTCTCTAGGCTACTTCCTGCTGAATGGGGACAATGGCAATCCCATGGGAATCCAGAGAAAAATGTAGGATTATGCACAAGTCTTTAGTGGAATAGTCTGTAAGGTTGTGTCATCTCAGCCAGTCTCCTTGAAATTGTTCTGGATAAAGAGATATGGAAACTTCAACAGAGATGCTCTGAAACACTGAATCATCTGGTTCATCCATTTCCATTGGAGATTTTTCAGGGGGTCTTCCTTTATCAAACTTTATATTCTTTATCCAGGAATAAATCCACAGTCTCTCATTTTCTGTGAAAATAAAAGGAAAACCTCTCTCCAAAGCAGCATATCTTTGCATTTCAATTTTAAAGTAAACTCATTTACAAAATATATAGGTTGAATTATTCTAACAACATTTATAATCAATTGTCTTTTAGCAGCTTTTACTAAGTCATTTTCAGTCAAGAAGCTTAAAGATAAGACAATAATATACAGTATCCAGACATTCTTTGTATTTTCCATCTGAGGTAGCTTGCTTATTTACTTACTTACTTATTTATTTATTTATTTATTTATTTATTTATTTATTTATTTATTTATTTATTTAACTCTATTTCTTTTTAAAGGGCTTTCTCTATGTTTTCTTTCTCTCACCCTATGTATATATATTTTCAACACACTCTAAACCACTTAGACTTTTTTTTAAAAAAAAAAAACTGTGTTTACTGTATATTTATTTCTTAACTTTTTCTGTCTCTGACCACACCTTTGATTGTCTAGGGTGATTGACTCCACCCAGATTCTTCTTTTTCTTTCAATTTCTGAACACACCTTTAGTCTGCCAAGGATTCTTCTATTTCTTTCAATTTCTGAAAACACCTTTAATCTGCCAAGGACTCTTCTATTTCTTTCAATTTCTGAAAACACCTTTAATCTGCCAAGGTCCTTGGCTAGGGATTAAAGGTTGGTAGGATGGACAGATGGCTCCATCCAGCTCCTAGTCTAATTTCATAGAATTTATCTTTTTAGCCCAGGTACTCTGGGGGATTTTAGGGTCCATATAATTACCAACTAAAGCTTTGCCATCTGCTGCTCATTAAGTCCATTTAAGTATTTGGCAGTAGGGCCTCTTAAAAGACTCACAAGTGTTTTGCCTCTAAGGCTGAATCAGGAAGCTTGTCTTTAAAAAAGCCAAGCCTCATTTTGCCTCTGTCAAACAGAGCTGATCCAAGAAAACATTGCCACTAAGAAATCTTTGATTCTATTCTCTTTTTCTCCTTATTGATAGAAACCTTAAACCCACCATACAGAGCTCTTTGCTTACATCTAGGCTCAGGAACTGCCCTTGTTCACCTTAAGTTGCATGTAGCAAACACACCATTTTATAATTTCATCCCATAAATCACTCAGTCTCTTTACCATGGGCCACTTCAGAGCCACAACTCGGAAGCTTCTTTGGGCTTCAGTTCCTGTGCTCTAGACTGTTTTTTAAGCTTTCTATGGCTTTATGTGGGCATATTTGCCCCACATTGGGCGCCATTTGTAGAAGGAGGTTTCTGGCCCAGACTTTCAGGCCTAACCTCAAGGTCTAGACACACAGACCCCAGACTCCCAGACCCACAGTCCCGCAGAGACACACAGATGCTTTCAACAGTTTTGATCAACCTAAGGCCCAGGCATATCACTTGCTAGCTCTCTACCCTTCATCTAACCCATGACTCTTCCTGTTCAGCCATGCGGCTCGGTACCTTTCCTTGGAGCAGCATAGTTTTCCTCTGCTTCTTCCAGCTTTTCTATGGCATTCTGCCTGTGCTTCCTGTTCTCAAGAGTTTTCTTAGTCTGGTAGCCCAGCCCACACTTCCTGCCTGCCTTTGGCCAATCAGTGCTTTTTATTAAACCAGTGGGTGGGACAATTATTTACAATGGAACAAAGTAATCTCCCACAAATCTTAACTGGACAATCTAAACAATAAATGTCATAGTTAAATATAATTTTCTCATTCATTATCTGTAGTATTCCAAATATCTTACTAACCTAAAAGCACAAAGAAAAATGTAGATAAGAGAGACCTATTATAGACACACATTTAAAGCAAAAGAGAATCAATTTTAAAAATTCAATAGTAGATTTAAAAAAGAAAAAGAAGTTCAAAAAGTTAAAAGGGCAAACTTTCAATAGCTCTGGTCTCAAAGGGATTTTCAATTGATGCATCTGTATAACTGTGTATAGCTGTGAAAACAAATGGGAGGCAATAAGTAATATAATATTTTAACTTGAAGTTTATGAGTGAATACAAGTTTTGACTAATCTTAACATTGTGTGATCATAGGTTGAATAAATTTAAATGAAGAATGAAATTATGTAATAATTCAAAATTGTGTAGTTGGGGGCTTGATTGTCATTTCTAAAAGTTTAAGCATGGCTATTGAACATTTATTTCAAAACCATCAAACTTTTTAATGTATTTCTGACAGCTTCTTCCAGACAAATTTCTTTCAGGTTTTGTGTATTCTAATATATATCAGTGTGATGATATCTCTATGATGTTTGTTCTTTGAAGACTGATAACCTATGTGACAGGCTAAGGCAACCACTTCCATAATGATCACTTTAGGCAAACTTTCCACAGCCTGGAATAAAACAGAAAATGAAAAATATGTTTAAAGCAAATCATGGTGTGTTCAAGAGAGAAAAGAGAAAAAAGAGAAACATTTTAGACAGTATATTAAAGAGTTAAAAGTGAATTATAATCTAATCCATTGTGCTGACAACAACATGGGTTAGTTAATGTGGAGGTTATAGAAAAAAAAAAAAAAAAAAAAAAAAACTAACCTGACCTAGAGAATCTGAGGACACACACACACACACAATATATATACGTATATATACACATAAATACATACATGCACACATATATACATATATACATATATATATATATATTTATATTATTGAGGTACAGTGGTTTCCTCCATCTAGATATTGAGTGGGTACCTGTTATTCTAACATATGGTATGAAATAGGTTGAAAACAGACTATTAGTTAATCTCTTCTGTTTTATATAGCAAGTTAATAGCTCTGTGCAGGATAATTCTAAAGGATCCCAAAGACTTTGATCAGTACATAGCTGAGAAAACACAGAGATATTTTGACACCTTAAGCCACCGGGCAGTAATTTAACTATTGCTCTTATTTTTTCCTAGACTATGGGCTTTCTGTTTCTTTTTCATTTTATTATTTAAAACATGACATCTAATTATGTTTTGAACTAGTGGTGGAACAACGAAATGATTGGTTAGGATGATTCTCCTCTGTTTTTAGCTCAAGTTGTTACAATGAAGTAGCAGTCTGAGTAATGAATAGACCCTCCCTACTCACAGCACTGCACATTGAAAACTCAATTAGTAGACATCTCCTAAGAGTTCATTATTCAGATGGTGACTTCTATTTGTATTATCACAAGACAAAATGACATTGTACATTGACCTTTTTTAATGAGGGTTTATCCTCAAGACAACCTTCTATCCCGGGTACTTTTTATCTTATCATCAATAGATTGAGATTAGGAGGCCTCAGAGCACTCAGAACACAGTAATAATATTTAGCATAAATTTTTCAACTATTGAGTATGTTTTCAAACCTAAAGAAGAAACTCATTTTCTGTCAGAAAGTATACCTTACTAATGCTAGAAAATAATGTCAGGTATGTATCTAAAAATAAATACATCTAAAGCAGAATGGAGCTGTAAAGTATGTCCTATCTCCTCATTATTTATTTATTTATTCATTTATTAAAAATGAATTTAATGAAAAAACACTATGTAAGGATTTGTGTAAAATAGAGAATTCCACAAAGACATTGTTTTGTATTAATATCAGCACTCAATAACTGTAATCAAGGAATTTTTTTGAATATATACAGCTATTAAATTGTGAGATTTAAATACATCCTGGGAAGTTTTGTTTTGTTTTGTTTTTGAACACTGAATAAATTTTGTTATTAAAAAAAAGAAGAATTACCTTAAAAACTTCCCATCTAGATCTCTGGGGAAACAATTAAGCTCTGCTCTCAAAATGAACACTTTCAGTCAGAAAAAAAATTCTGACATTTTGTTTGTATACATATAAATTATAAACATGACTTACCACTGATCACCCTTATAAACTGGGGCTGAAATGCTTCTCCTTGAAGGTTAGAAAACTGTTTCTGGACTAAAACCTAACACAGCAACATGACCCAAAAAACACAGAGAAATTGTTAGGTAGGTAGGTAGATTAGTACATAGATGATAGAGAGACAGACAGATAATATATAGTCTTTAGGAGTAGACAGATGAGCTAGTCTCTTTTTCTTGTTATATCATACATATCACTCCATTCATCTTCCTCATAAATAAATACAATCTGTTTATTAGCAAGTGATGTATGTATATCATTGCCTGGACGGTTCTTAGACACTTTAAAGGAATTTTCATTGAAATGGAAAGGAGATATCTAAGAAAGAATGCTGAATGGAGATGTCAGCAGAGAGCAAAATCAAAATGTTTAATCAACTATATTCTATGCCTTGTTGTGTACCATCATTTTCACTAAATTTTCTGTGCACTTATTTATGCTCTAGAGATTAAAATATTTCCTGAGCAAGATGTCTCTGCACTAATGATCTACCACAATCTTTACATAACTAAGATTTTGATAACACTTTATTTTTTCACCAAACAGTATTCAAAACAGGTAATAAATTAGTCATCCTATGCATTTCTTACTATTTTTATTTATTCATATGCATTTTCTGTTTTTAAACTATTTAGAAAGAAAACTCTTATTCTCCTAATTTGATACATGCTTGGGCTATTAAAATAACATTGAACCAAGCAAACAAACCCACTATGTGTGAGAATAAAATGATCCCAAGTACAGAGAATATGTCCTAATGCAGATTATATTAAAACAGTCCTGATCTCTGCAAATAATATTGTCTCATTTCTGTAGATCTACTCAAAGGAAGAAAGGAATAATACAGTCAAGAGGAAAAGTCAGTGTTGCCTGAGTGATTCATACCACACCATTCAATTTCCCCAGATAGAATATCTAATTTTATCTCAAATAACAGATGCCAAAGTAGTTGAGTTCAGGAGACAATTGAGCCATATGTGTTTTTGTTTTCTTCTCGCGGCACATTTTCCATCATGTCACCATGTGAACCTTCCATTGCATATAAATAAGTGAGACCAATATTGCATATTAATATCTTCCTGTGGAAAATTACAGGGATAATGATGATTATCTGAGAAGGAAAATGAAAACAGGATAATAAAATGTCCACTATGTAAATAGACAAAGGTATATTGTCTATTACATTCTTGATCAAACAAGGAAAACCCTGAGAGAATCATATTCACTCAATTTAAGATTCTTACCATGGCTACAAAGGGGGCTGTTCACCATCACTTCCAGTTAAAAAACAAACAAATTCAGGCACACAATTGCAGATTACAGTCAAGAAATTATTTTTCATGTATGAATTCAACCAACCATTCTCCCTTGTGAGAAGATAGCAGAGAACTAGGAATGTTCAGTGACAGAAAGCCATGCCTTTGATTCCCCAGATCACTGACAACATTAATTAACACAACTGATACAATTCTACACAGACTTCTTAAAAGGCTTTTTTTCATGTCATGCTAGATTGGGTCAAATTGGAAATGAAAACTAGCCATTATAGTAATCACATCCACAGTATGATTTAAATGTGAAGATCTTATATCAATAATCATGAAAGTATACTGTCAAGAAAAGCCACATATTGTATGCCTTTGAAGTGTTTGAAGACTACCTACCTAATTGAAATGAATTTGTATATCTTTATCTACAACACCTAAAAAATAAAATTAAATAAGCAAAAATAAATAAAACAAAAAGGAAGTCCACAATGAAAACCTGAAAATACTTATTCAAAGCCTGCTCTACAAGCTAGAACTCATGCTTGGTACCTCTAAGTGGGTCCCAAACCTGTTTCTTGCTAAGCTAGAGGTCTTAAGGAAGAATGTAATACTATTATTGTACTAAATGGACACAGTTAAAAACTGACCCTAAATCATTATCCTTATGACATAAATAAGTTCACCTGTCTACCCTGACCAGAGAAGCTCACTTCAGAGTAGATAGTGATTAACACAGAGAACCACAACTGATCATTGTACTGCGCTGCCCAAGTCTTAGGACCCTCAATAAGACCACCAAGAAGCTGATCCTGATGTAAGAACAAAGGTTTCTTTATTCAAGCCAAGGCAGGGACCTCTTCCTGACACCCCTTTGCCAAGAGTGAGGGAGGAAAGTTCTGAGTTTTTTTTTTTTTTTTTAATAAGGAGTTTGTATAGGATAGATTTTCAAGTGATAAATTATGTATCCTGGCACTTTGTGATTAGTCAGGAAAACTAAAGATGAGGTAGTTTGTTGAAGAAGTCAGTGTATGAGACTATTAATAGCTAGCTAGGATGTCTGTATGGAAACAGTAAGGTTCAGGTAGGATATAAGTTGTATATATCTTACACAGACATCGGGTCTTAAAAAAAAAAAAAAAAGATTACTACATGCCTGTCTCCTGTCTTTGCCAATTTAGGAATATATGTTCTTTATCCCTACTGTTTCACTCTTTTCTTGGGTTTTGAGTTTAGCTCTCAGTCATCAATTGTCTCTAGCCTGTTTCCCAAGATGGCAGTGGTTCTGTTTTTTTATTATAGAGAGTAAGAGACTATGGAGTGCTTAGCTCCAAATAAGACAGCTGTGCCACATTCTTCCCAGCAATGTGCAGAGATCATCATAGAAGAGGCTGTAGAAAGATTGTAAGAGCCAAAATTGTATACTCTAAACATTACAGTACAGTTGCACACATGACCACACAATTGCTGGGACAGACTTGGACAAGATCAATCAATTCAAACTGCAAAATGAATGGAAAGGGATCACGAAATCCTACTCCTATCTGAAAAATTATTTGAAATTTAAGACTTTGTGAAGAGATAGCCAATTTTCTTCAGAGACAGAAAAAACTGTGCTAGCTGCCTAGCACCAGAAAATGATCCCACACCAATCACAAACTAGCAACATTGAGTGGACTCAGTGAAGTGCGTGGGTTGAAAAGGGTCTCCTTTCTCCTTCAGGCCCCTTGTCAACCAGCTCACAAGGACAGAGAAAGCAGAAGAACATGAGTTCAGATGTCCAAGAGTACAATGGAAATAGCTTTCAAAAGTCAAAAATCAACTTCAGTGAGTGATACAGCAGTTTATTAAGACCATAGGATCAACTTACATAGCCTACACAGAGGGTAGGGGAGGACAGTGAGGAACAATGGTGGGAAGGTACCTAATTTAAATATGTGGACCTGATTGAGGATAGAGGAATGTTAATGTATCCATTCAAGTGGGGGGTGGGTGTGGACTTGTGTGCTGAGTGCTTTCATGTAAGACATTCTCCAAATAAGGTCAAGCATCAGGGTCTAGAAACTCATCCAAATAACATAAAGAGGGCATCTGGCTCCACAAAAGAAGTCCTCCATATTCCACTGAGATCATACAGCTATCGAGACATGGTGAACTGCAAGCTGAAATGCAGGAAGGATTTGACCAAACACATTATAGGAACATATCACTATAAAATAAAATGTTTAAGAATAAAAACTAAAGTAGAGAATATAAATGTATTATTCTTCTAGGTCATAATTTGTCACTTTAATTAAACACCTCTCTAATAATTAAAAAGTTTCTAGAAGGTGCAAAGTAGTATTTGACATAGGTTCTCCAGAAACAAGGCTGATAGCCATAAAAGCAGAGCAAAACAACCATTACAGGCAAGGTTGCCTAGCAACCAGCTTCACACGCCTTGGTGAAACCCTTTGAGTGTCTCACAGCTAAAACTGCCCACCCTGTAGATCAATTATGAAGAAAGGAGATGAAGAAAGAAATAATGATGTTAGCAAAATGCTCCATGAAGTAAAATAATATTCAGATGCTGCAAGGAAAAATTGTCATTAGCATCTCTGTTTATACATTTTTTTTCCTGCAGGAACATGTGTACAGATAGATACACAGGACTTTGAAAATAAAACTTTATAATTTCAAAGCAACAAATCCTGGGCCAGAAGCAAGCAAAGGTGGTGTTGCATATTGCAGCTAAGCCAGCACTGGAAAGGCAAGGAAGTGTTTGAGTATTTTGTTTATTCTCATTGTTCAAGTTTGTTTTTTAAAAAAACGCAGCCTTTGGTTGACAGTAGAGTACAGAATAAATTATTTTTATTCAATGAAAGTACAGTTTAAATAATATAATATGCAGAGCAAATAAAAATTTCCATATCTTTGTACATTAAATTTTTAATTTGGAACTATTATTCAGAAGGTCTAATAGATTAAGAAGCAGGAAACAAGAAGGCTCTAATTGTGATTTTAGTTATTGAATGACAAGCTTATTAAACGTGTCCTTCTGGGTTTCTAGAGTTTTGACCTCCATCACCAACTTAATGTCCAACACAAGGCTTCTCATTGATCTGAAGAAATGCCAAATTTAAAGAATCAATGATGTAAATTTGCATGCAAAGGACAGAGATTTGTAGTTTTGATACATGAAGAAGAGGAACAAAAGAGTGTCCCAGGCCCAAAGGGATGGAGGGAGAGAGACAAGGGCCTGTCTGTCCCTCTGCATTATTGAAAATATATCCATAGCTTGGAACAGCAGGATTGTGCAGCTGAAGCTATCTCAGACTAAGGCACAGCCCTAAGAAGAATTTGCTAACAGTAATAGCAAGCATTGTGTGTTGAAATCACATGGCATTTTGCTTCATTTAATATATTTACTGGATTTAGTCACTGGCTATGAGCCATCTTTGTGAAAGAAATGGGGACAAATCCAAAAGTTTAGTACTAGAACATCCGTTATATTTGCTTCTTAGAGCAGGAGACTAGCACTTCACATGGCCATAACCAACATAGTTTCTCCAAATACATAATTTTGGAATCTACTCAGAAGATCTGATTAGTTAAGTAAGTTTTAGAATTTGCATTCCTAATAATTTTGTAAGACACCCTGTAACTCACTTTATGTTACTCTAAAAAACACAGGAGTTAATTGATTTGAAAGACTGAAAGTTAAGTTGGGCTCACAGTTTTGATTTTCCTGTTCATGGTCTACTTTTCTATGGCTTAAGGACTGTGGCATTCATTTATCATGACAGAAGCTTTTGGTGCCTTGACCTGGCCTATATCCCCAAGTTAAAGGGCAAAGAAGAAAGGGAAAGCTTGTAAGTTCTGATGTTTTAGTCCATCAAGGTATCTTAGTTCTTGGTATTTGGAGTATGGAAGACAGATGTTTTCAAAGTGATAGACCAGACAGAAGAGAAGGAATAAAAATGGGGTCAAGTACAACTTTCAAATGCTTGGTTCAAGGGACCTGCTTCGGTAGTCAGGTCCTACAAACTAAAGGTGCCACAATGTTTGGTAAAGAATCCCCAACTGAAAAACTAGCACCTGGACATGAGCTCCACAATCTTCCTAATGAACAAGGTCCTCAGACCCTCACCAGGTACATGTCCTGATAACATCTACCCTGGAGAACAAATCTTTAGCTCATGGACCTTTGGGGAACATTTGAGAACCAAAACAGAAATCACATTGGGGAGAGCACATAGTAAGATACTATTGTCAATGAAAATAGTGATAGTTATCAACATTTCTTTTTCAATATATTAAGTGAGACTTGGGAAAATGCTTTGAAGTTTTACCTAGTAAAACATTTGATATCTCCATTAGAGGACAGTTATTTAGAAAAATTCACATAGTTTAAATGTAATAGAGTAAGAGCTCTTTTAACTGTGGGGAAAAAAAAAAACATAAACCAATAACTTGAGGCTGCTTATGGCTTTGATTAGCACCTTATCCAAATGCTACTCAGCTCCCCTGATACACTTTAAGAGTTGACAGTTTCTATACTAAAACAATACACAGAAAATTTATTTACAGTTTTCAGGAACCAAAGTCATAGGTTTGAGTATAATAGGCAAATAAGATTTATACATAAAATATATTAGTCACATAGAAACAAATCCTAAAATATTATGTCCACAGCAGGTGAAGGAAATATAGAACTGAAAAGTATTCTTTCACAAGAAATATTCAAATCTTCTCAGCATGTTTCCTTATATGAAGTTTAGGTAAGAATTGCAAGGAGCCATTTGGATAATCAGATATTTAAACTATGGCTGGTAGGAGAAAAATAAATGTTTTTTCATGAACAACATGGGTACCAAAAATAATAAACTTGTAAATAATAAAAATATGTTCATCTAAGCACAAGGATGGGAGAAAACAAAGCAAAAAATTAATGAAACACATGACCTGTGGCACAACACAGGACTTTTCTTAATTGCCAACAAAACATAACATAAAACTAAGAAAAACACCTAAGAGGATATCAAATCTGTGCAGTCATAGTGCAGCAGCTAGTTAAGCTACTAGTCTATTGGATTGACTAATTTCAAAAAGATCTTTATCTGAGAACCAGTGCTGTTGAGGTGAGGGCAGGCAGCTGATGATGGTCATTCAGCTTTATTAAACAAAATAAAACAAAGCAAAACAACAGGCAGAAAAAGAAGCAAAACCAGTCATCAAATCTGCAGGAAAGCAAGTCCATTTAAGTTGTTTTGCTCAGAGTAAGTTGTTATAGGACTTTATTAAAAGAAACAATACAAACACAGATCAAGCATATCCTACAGTTAATAATAACATTTCTAAAATTATAGGCAAGTATAGAAGAAATATTCAAGAAAATACCATTTACATTCAGAGAAAGTATTCTATTATGAACAAAGCTAATGAAACCAGCAGTTGGTTTTTGTTTGGTTGTTTGACTTATTGGTTGGGGTTTCTTTGGCTTAACTGTGTCTCAAAACCTTTTGAAAATAAATTTTAAGTGTCCTATGAAGCTGTTGTGCCCAGAATCCAGACCCTCAAAAAGATCACCAAGAGACTGATCCATTGCAACAGCAAAGAGTCCCTTTATTGACAAGATATATTGGGTCAGTCAGTCTGTATGACACAGTAGAAGCAACCCTGAGCAGCACAAGGCAAGGGTTTTTATTAAGGGGGGAAGGATCTTAGGGGCTTTAAATCTTTCAGGTTACAGTCCTGGAATTGGTCCAAGCTCAGGCTAGGGGTACCTATTATGAATTCTTTGGTTGCTTTGAATTCTAGGGATGTTTCAACATCTATCAATCATTAAGGTTTACCTATATAAAGATAAACAGGTATAAGCTAAGGGAAGCTATCTGTCCCTTTCCTAGGAAGGGAGTGTTTGGAATGTCAAGTATTTTCCCCTAGGTTCTGGCTCCTCCCTGGATGGTGTCTGCTCATGAGCACTTCCTGGTACCACTAGGTGCTGCCAGCAAGAGGCTGCTTTCTGTTTGTCTTTCATTAAGCCTGTCATGGCAGTTGTGTGGTCAAGCTGCTCTGGGCCCCACAAATCAAGTGTGAGAAATGCAAATTACATGTAGTTTAACTTGTATTGGAAAGCTACCATTCCCTGTCTTACTTTGTTTATATAGACTTAGTTAGATCAGTGAAGAAATACCCATCTTAACTCACTCTTTTAAATAGCTTTAAATAATTATAATAAATAAATACATTTTAGATGTATTTTTGAACAGAAATATACATAATGCAAACCTAATGAAAAATTTCACCTTAAAAATTCAAAAGTTTAAAATGTAAAAGTTAAATAAAAAGAATGCTCTCCAGCATCCAAGTTGATAATGAACCCTTTTATATAATTTATTGAACCCCAATAAAGCAATAGACTTCAATATATAATTTTAGGAATGCTCCTGAGTTGTGAGTTTCCATTTCCTTTCCCATCATCTTTTTCTTTGGCTCCTTATAGTTCTGGCTCTGTGGTTGTCATGGTATGACAATCTATATTTTCCCTGACTATTCCATTTTTTCACACACACTGGAGGAATTAATTTTGGATTCTGAGAACTGTATTTCTAGTTGATTTTTTTGGCTGACAGGAGTTATTCTGAATTGATTTAGGACACTAAAATTCATGTCTTTCAGAGTCTGAGACTATAACCTCATTTTAAGGTCGGACAGATTCAAATTTAATTTCTTAAAATGAGTTCACAATAGATTAGGGTGAGTCCTAAATACGAAAGAAACTTGAAGCTGGAGGCAGAGAAATCCTGTCAGTGTCACATGGAGGATCAGAAATAATTGAAACCAGTAAAGGATAAGAATAAATAATAGTAGGTTAGTGCACAGTAAGCATAGCCTTCTGGTAATAACTTCTTCATATTTTTAGTTTCTATAGATTTGAGGATATTTTGTTTTCTTTAAATTGCTTATTTGTGATGTATATTATATTAAACATAGAAACAAATAAAGGTTTTAGTACCAGTACTAAGATAATATTATATATCCAATAGCTTTCAAATGTATATATGACTTGGGAGTTAGGTAAAGACAAGTAAAAAATTAAGGTTCAAGCAGGAAAAAAATACATAGAGCCTAGTGTGGGGATATTTTCAAACACAATAAAAATCAGTTGGAGATATCAGAGGGATCTATGCACAGTCAGGCTAGGAGGATCAGACAGTGGTAACTCACATCTTTAATCCCAGCACAGTGAACATCCTGGAAGTGGTGACCTATGCCCTTAATCCAATCTGAATTTGAGGTCATCTTAGTTTACAGAAGGAGTTCCAGACTCCCAGGCAGGCAGTGGTGGTACTGTGAAGATATAAAAACCCTGTTTGATTCTTTCCCCTCGACCTCCTTCCTGAGGTCCCTGAAACTAGCCAAGGTTGACAGAGTTTCGGCTCCATTGTATCACTAAATTAGATGGCAGTTTGCTCACGGCTCAGATTCTCGGAAAAGCTTTGTTTACAGGATTTATGGCAGCTTGCTCAGCTGCACACAGGATGTACTTCCTGAGTTCTTGGGAGCCATCTGGCCAGCTTGACCTTCTGGACTTCACTTGAGCTGACAGGACCACCCAAGATAAGGTCCTGTGCCTGCATTCCTGATATATCAACCTGGGTGGGACCACCCAGGAAAGCACTACCATGAGAACTGTTACAACTTCTATGTCACGAGCCAGATGTACCCCTCCCCTACCCAGAGTGCGGTATAAGAATTCTACTCTGAAAGCATTTGGGGCTCTTGGTTTCCACAGTGCCTCGAGCCCGCACATGTGTGTACTGGTATATCATTCATTAAACTCTCTTTTTCTTTAAAGTTAACAGTGGTCATTAGCCGTGGTCTTGGGGTGTCTACGGGTGCTAAAGTTAGGGGTGCCCACCCATTACAGTACCAAGCCTTAACTGAGCAAAGAAAGTATTTAAGGCAGATATAGAAAGACAGAGCAGGCAGAAGAAGCCAGTAGGAGTGAGGCTGAGGAAGCTGGAAGAAAGCTGGGTGAGATCTGACTGTAGGATTTACTCTGATATCTCTTCCTTTCCCAGATATTAGGCCCAAAGGTGGCTCAAAGTTCTTATAACTCTGTTCAGATGTCATAATTATATGCAATCATTATGGTGTTGTTGGATTTTACAGATCCTCTTAACATAATAACTGACTCTCAGTGTGCAGAAGGAGTTGTTTTACATATTGAAACTGCTGAATTCATTCCTGATGATACAGATTTAACCTTACTGTTCATAAAACTATAGTATAATATCAGAGATAGGAAACATCCCATGTACATAACATATATCAGGGCACACACAGGTCTCCTGGGCCCTCTAGCACAAGGTAATGATGAAATTGATCAGTTGTTAATGGGAAACATGCTGGAGACCACAGAATTTCATGAGAAACATCACATTAATTGATGTGGGAATGTCTTTCTGTATGCTGTGAATATCAATCTTTAAATAAAGGAGCTGTTTTGGCCCATGACAGGTACCATAGAAAAAGTAGAAGGAGAAATCAAAATAGGTAGGAGGAGAAGGACAGAGTCAGACAGAAGAATCCAGAAGCCCAAAGGAGCAACATGTAAGAAACACAGGTGAGCCACGGGCCACATGGCAGACATATTAATGAGACTGGGTTGAGCTAAGATGTAAGAGCTAGCTAGCAATGTGCCTAAGCCATAGGCCAAACAGCATGATGTTAATATAAGCATCTGAATCATTTTGGGGGCCTGAGCAGTGGTGGGCAGCTAAGGGTCTAAGGGGCTAAGGGGCTGACTGCAGGTCCTGGGTCTGGACCTCAGCCACCTGGGACCAAGAAACAACATTGTAACAATTAATAGTAAAGAACTAAATAAGAGTTTTCCCATCACTTGGCATCAGTCAAAAGAAATTCTATGGAATTGTAATACTTGCTCCTTCTATAACCAACCATCTTTACCTGCTGGAAGTAATCCTAAGGGTACATAGAGAAATGAGATCTGGCAAATGAATGTGTTTCACTTTCCAGAATTTGGAAAGATGAAATATGTACATCATACTATCGATACTTACTCTGGAATGCAATGGGCGACTGCCCTGAGTTCTGAAAAGACCAATGCTGTACTTACTCACCTTTTGAAAGCCATGGCTATAATGGGAATTCCTGCTCAGATTAAGACTGACAATGCTCCAGCTTACGTTTCCCAAAAATGAAGCTGATTTTTGGGTATTAAAATTTAAAGCATATTACAGGGATACCACACAATCCTACAGGAGAGGTAGTTGAAGAGAGATCCCACTGCACTTTGAAAGAGATGCTTTATAAACAGAAAAGAGAAATGAGAAAACCCAGGGAAATATTGTACAGTGCCTCATTGACTTTGAATTTTCTTAATGCTGATGGAAAGGGAACATCAGCTGCTGAGAGACATTGGGTAATAGAGAAATCTTCTGAGATAAACCAACCCATCTACTTCAAGGATGTGTTGAATTCAGAATAGAAGCTGGGATATGTGTTCTCTTGAGGTAGGGGTTTTGCCTTTGTTTCCACAGGAAAAGAAAAGCTATGGGTACTGACAAAATTAATAAAGATCCACTTTGCAAAGGAGTCTCTTCCTGAGGAGAAGTAATTGCTCATCCCAGATAACAAATGGATACATGGTAAGGAAAACACATTTAACAAGACCAGGGCAGGGTCTCAATTTTGTCTTTACAGAAAAGTGGATACAACCATCTTTAAGCCACCGACAGGATATTGAACAATTAGTCACCTACAATGATATTGAAGGAATATAAACAAAGGACTATGAGAACAACTGATACGAATATGCACTACCAGGTAATTTCTCAACTCTCACTGCTTTACATCTTACATCTATACCTCTTCAAAAAAATGTGGTCCTGGTTTGACTATAAGTAAAGCTGGATTTGGAGTTGGAGTAAGTGGCTTTCTCCTTCTCTAAACCTAAGCACATTGGTAAAGAAAATTTGAGAGATTCTGTCTCATACCAGAAAAGCCACCTGGTGTGGGACAGAAGACAGAATGTTTAGGGACAAATATTATCATAACTTCATCTTTAATATTATTTCTTTCTGTAGCTATACCTACCAACCATTCTTTCTGCATACGATCTTCTCCTCAAGTCATAAAGGATGTCAATACCTTATTTGGGAATCAATGTTTAAGTTTTCCACTGTAAACAACATTTTCTCCTATCAGCTATCTATGAAGCATGTGGAACTGAGATTGGGTCCCACCGCAACAATTCCTATTACCTATTGGTGAAAATGGAGAGAGAGAGAGAGGGGGGGGGGGGAGGGAGGGAGAGAGAGAGAGAGAGGGGGGGGGGAGGGAGGGAGAGAGAGAGAGAGAGAGAGAGAGAGAGAGAGAGAGAGAGAGAGAGAGAGAGAGAGAGAGAGAGAATACACAGACAGACAGAAATAGAGATATCAAGAACCTGGTGTACAACACTCAATGATTCAATGATTGCTTTTAGAAAATAGAATATTCAAAACAGTGCAAGATAGCTCTCTATGATTATCCTTCAGGTCACATTTCTGCTAAGAATTCCAAATAGATTTATCCAGTACTCTGAGAATGGTTATGGATGTGTATAGTCAGTCCATTAGGATCTAATCATTGTTTTAGCTTTAGCATTGTTTTTACAGGATCCTAAAGAGATGCCATCGCCCTTAAGTCAGCAGAAAGCAATCTTATAAAAAACTACACCTTCTTTCCCAATAAGTTTTGTCCTCTGACATTTATGGGTAATTATTATTCTGATAGAATAGTTATGTTAAAATTGGGTTGAGGATGAAACAATAATATAGCCTCAGGGATCTCTTTTAAAGAAGAGAAAGGGGAATAGATAGAATCGATAAAGGTAGATTGCTCTACCCACCTATAAACAATTTTAGCCAAATATATGGGCTAAACCAAAGACAATTTGTACTGGCATAGATATTTGTATGTTGATACAAATGTAAAATCATTTTATATGTTTAATTGAGATAATTTGTATATTGGTACAAATTTAAATCTGGAATTGTTTTATATATTCAAAGCAACTTGTACATTGATATAAAATTGAATCTGTAACTGTTATATAAAGTTGAATCTATAACTGCTATATTTTACATACACTTCTACCTCTGTTTAAAATATTTGCACATTATTGTCATTTCCACTATACAATTGCTACCTCCATTTAACTATATTAGACATAATGTATGATTGTACTGCTCTGTGTGAATGCTATACATGTATATATATACTGTCAACATTTTGCATGGTATATATATATATATCTGGCTAATGTTTGATAGCCATACTAAAAGTCACTGTTCAGAGATTGTATACTCCTTTATAGGTAACCTAATTTTGCAATACAGGCTTCAATCCTTAGGATGATAAGAACTGCAGTCAACATTACTAAGTTGCCACATCACAGTCATCTCAGATATAGGTTAGAATACCATAGATAGGTAGGAGTCTTTGACCATTCTATAGACCGAGAGAATATGGTATTTAACCTTTTGTTATTCAGAATTCGGCTGTGGGAGATGCGATGATTCCTGGTGTCACTGTTCCTTTCTCGAGATGGTGCTGAGCATCAAGGACATTCCTTTGGAGTCTGTTCTTTTGGCAGAGAATGGCTGGTTGGGTAAAGAACTACCCATACTTCTAATGCTAACAGTACACATACAATGTCCAATCGGGATGGACAGGATGACAGATGGAGACTGACGAAACCTGCCTGAACAGGATAAGACAATTCCTCCAAAAGGGCTCTGCTTCTGAAAAGATCTGTCAGCTGTCACAGGCCTGTAGCCAAAATGATGGATTCTCCAATGATGCAGAAAACCATAAGTGATTGTCCAGGTAGCTGTATCACTGTCCTTTCCCAAATTTTGGAAGCTACTACTCTCATGTGCTTCTGTCTTTCACGTAATATATTCTCCTTGGTTACTATCCTATCATCCCTTAGCAAGGAACATTCAGGTGCTGGATTTTCACTATCCCAGATGAACAGTTTGAACCATCTACCAATATTCTAGAAATATATGATGCACTTTATATGTGTTAGGTTTTATTTGTAGTTTGTATATTCTCCTCTCCCAGATATTACCTAATAATAATTTGTATTGTATATAGTTTTAGTTTAGAACCTTAGCTGGACAAAAGGGGGAGATGTGGTAAGATTCAGGTATTAGCTGATAAGATTGGAGGGCATGTATCCAGAGCCCTGGATACCTGAAGGGGATGTGGCCAGCCCCATCAAAAGGGGCTGCTGGGATCTTGAGTAGCCCATTTTGTTCCTGCCTTCTTGAGAGATTGGATCAGCATCCATCTCCTGGAACATTCAATTGCTCAAGTATCTTCCTAAGGTGTCACCTGTGATAATGAGTGTTAAAATACTTTCCAATAAATATTAATCCTGTATTTGGTATATTGCAAGTGAGATTTATTGCAATACCCAAAAGAAAGCCCCTCCCCTCTGGAGTATGCAGAAGGAGTGAAAAAGGAAAACATTGGACTAATGAGTGCAGATCAACAAGGGACAGACAAGGTAATTTTCTGCCCTCAGGAAACACCCCAAGGGTGTTTTCAAAAGCCCCTATAACAAATACAGTCCAATGTTACCTTCCCCTTGTGGAGGAAACAACTTCCTAGAAAAATTTTAAAAACTTAAAACATATTTTTAAAAGACATACTACACGGAATGATAGAAAAAGAAAAAATTCAGGAAAAATTGTAAAGCAAGTGTTTTGGCAAGCTTCTATAAATGAACAAAGGCCAAAATTAAAAGTACAAATAAAATATGTTATTATTGATAGCTTATTCAACACAGGAGTGGATGTATAAATAATTTCACCAGAGTCATGGCATACAAGTTGGCCAATTCAGGAGGTAAATTTTCAGTTTTGGGGTATTAGGTCAATATCTCAGGTAAAAAAAGAGTGCAAGATGGCTTGAATGTACAGGACCAGAAGGACAGAGAGGAATACTAAAGCCATATATGGCTAACATTGCTATAAATTTATGGGGATGAGATTTACTACAACAATGGAACACACAGATTAGTACTCCTCCAAACACAGAAATAAGCCATAAACTAGAACATGATTCTGGAAAAAACATAAGAAGGTTTTATGAGAAAGAGTAAAGACCATTCAGGTTATAGAGAAACAAGGCAAAACAGCTAGCTGCTGATCTTTCAAAAGCACCCACAGTACTACCTCTAAAATGGCTAACAGAGAAGCCTATATGGGTTCATCAATGGCCTCTAAGAAAAGAGAAATTGCAGGCCTTAGAGCAGCTGGTACAGGAGCAGTTAAATGCTCAGCATATAGAAGAATCAACCAGCCCTTGGAATTCTCCTGTATTTTTCATTAAAAAGAAATCTGGAAAGTGGAGAATGGTAACAGACCTATGTAGGCAGAGTTTCTCTTAAAATGCACCAATCCAAGATTAATATTTATTAAAATATAAACCAACACTCCCAATTCAGGTAGCAGCTTATAGTGGTGCCTGAACAGGGACTGGATTATCCAAGCGATGGATGATGGATGCCAAACCGATCTCTCCAGCAATCAGGAACCAGGAAATGGGCCACCCAGGATCCCAGCCACCCCTTATCAATGGGGTTGGCCACTCCCCTTTCAGGAGCCCAGAATACTAGATAAGCATCCTTGGATCTTATCAGCTGACACCTGAATCCCACCACATCTCCCCCTTTTGTCTAATTAAGAAGGTTCTAAACTAAGACAATATACAATAGAAATTATTATGAGGTAGTATCTAGGAGACAATAAGGCACAAATTTAACACCTGAATGTTCCTTGCTAAGGGATAATAGGGTAGTAACCTTAAATACCTATTCTTCAACCCTTTCAAGACCTGAGAAGGAAAATGTATCACCTGAAAGTCAGAAGTACATGGAAGTAGTGGCTTCCAAAATTTGGGGGAGGACAGAAACACAGCTACCTGGACAATCACCTCTGGTTTTATGTGCCTTTGGAGCATCCATCTTATTGGCTATAGGCCTATGGTATCTGACAGATCTTTTCACAAGCAGGACAATTTTGGAGGGACTGTCTTATCCTGCCCAGGCAGGTTTTGTCAGTCTCCATCTGTCATCTTGTTCTTCCATCTTGGACATCAAGTGTGTACTCTCAGCAATCAAGGTAAGGGCAGTTCTTTACACAACCAGCAATTCTCTGCCAAAAGGACAAACTCCAAAGGAGTGTCCTTGATGTTCAACACCATCTCGGGAAAGGAGCAGTGACACCAGGAGATGTCATGTCTCTCACGGCCAAATTCCAAATGTTAAATGCCATATTCTCTGTGTCTATGAAATGGTTGAAGACTCCAGTCTATCTATGATATTGTAACCTGTATCTGTATCATGGCACCTTAAGTAATGTTGACTGCAGTTTTTATCATATTAAGTATTAAACCCTGGATATAAAATTAGATTATCTATATAAGGGATATATAATCTCTGAACAATGACTTTTTGTATGACTATCAAACATTAGCCAGGTTCTAAACTAAGACAATATACAATAGAAATTATTATGAGGTAGTATCTAGGAGACAATAAGGCACAAATTACAACCAAAACCTAACACATATAAATTACATCATATATTTCTAGAATATTGGTAGATGGTAAAGAGCTGACTCTGTCAGGTCCCCAGCAACTGAATGTTTATAAAATCTCATAATAAATATTAACTCTTTTATATAATTGACTTCCAATGAATAATTACTATAATATTATGGAGAACACTTTACTTCTAACTTTTAAAAAGCTTTTTCAGAGGCTTTTTGTAGCCAAGGTTGACCTCAGTCTCAGTATGAATCCAACAAGGACTTAATAATCTGACACCCCTGCCTCTGTCCCCTCAGTGTTAAGATTAAAGTGTACACCACTGCTTTGTGTGGTATGAACAATCCAACTTAGGAACTCATGCATGCTGAAAAAGCATACTACAAACTTATCTGTATCCTCAAACCAAGTTTCTAATTGTTTTGAATCAGATAAGGAAACTCACTAGAGGTCAGAGTCATTGAATTTTATTTTACTTGACAGCTTCAAACCATCAAAATTAAAATCCCTGCCTTTAAACCTCCTGGCTACTGTGTTCATAATGACAGCTTGTTAGACTTGTGCAAGCCTTTCTGAGTGTAAAAGGTATCTATTTTATGTGATAGGAACTGAAGCTGACTTTGAATTGATATGGCAAATCTGTTTTTCCCATACTAATGGCATGAGGCATGAAGTGTTTGTACCTCACTGAGAAGCAAACACTCTTTTAAAGATATTCTGTGCCTTAGACAGAATGAGAAAATGCAGATTTCACCTGTTTATCTGACAATTCATTGCTTCAATTACAGACTCTTGCTTTTCATTAATCAAATGGCATAAATTTAAACCTTCCAATATCCCCCAAATATCATTGTTTAAACAGTACACACACGATTCATTTATAACTGCTTTTCAGTTTAGTCCTGTGAAAGTTAATAGCAGAGGTATATTCTGAAGATTATGGTATCTGATTTTACCCAGTGTGAGAAGTTTGCAGTATACTTACATAAACCCAGAAGGTACAGCCCCAAAATACTGGGGCTGTTTGTATGACATATAACATCACATATGCAAATTATGCTTCACAGAGGACTCTGCAGCAAAATTACATAAATGAGATAATAGGCTTGTCAAGGGAAGTGGAAAACTACTTAATGTATTCTTGGGGACTCTCAGCAATGATAGACTTCTAACTGGAATCCAAATACCACAGCTCACTGATATGGAAAGTCTTTCTGTATGCTGTGAATAAAGGACTGTTTTGGCCATGACAGACATCATAGAAGTAGGTGGGAGGAATCAGAGCGTATGGAGGAGGAGGATGGAGTCAGACAGGGAGCTTGATCCAGCCACCAAGGAAGTAAGATGTAAAGGAATAAAGTTGAACCATGGACCACGTGGCAGGACAGATTAATGGATATAGGTTAAATTAAGATGAAAGAGCTAGAATCAATATGCCATAGGCCAAACAGCATGGAAGTAATATAAGCGTCTGAGTCATTTTTGGGGGGTGGGGGGAGAGAGTGTGCAGCTGTAGGCAGATATGGACTGTGGGGCTAGTCAGGCCAGGAATCTCCTGTTACAGCTCACAAACAGGCATGACATCATATTCATCTACTCCCGGACAGTGTGAGCACTGTAGAAAGAACTAGAGCATTTGGCTTCCTTGTTCTGCCTTTCCACCAGCCTTCCTTATGACACCTCAACTGGTGTATCATAACAGGAAACTAGGGGACCTAGATAGTGAGAGCCTTGAGTTAACTATTACACACAGAAAAAGAGAGAGAGAGACAGAGACAGAGAGGAGACAGAGAGACAGAGGGAGGGAGGGGGGAGGGAGGGAGGGAGAGAAAGATTAGAAGTAATATATATCATTATATATAATAGTCAACACTCAGAGTCTCCAGGGTTCTATTAATCTTCTACTGTGGTATTGAGAACATGACTCAGTCCTAAAACACTCTCTTCTCCACTGTCACACTTATTTCCTAACAATATTACAATAACTATCATATTATGGTATTAAAATGTGCTGTAAATGAATTTTAAGCAACACAGTTGCACAATGAAATAATTGTTGCTATTATACTGACATTTCTCCTAAGAATCCTGGAAAGGTGATTAGAAAGGAGAAACCATTTTAGTTTTACAGTAAAATGTTAACGTTGACTATAATAGGGAAAGGAAGAATCTTTCCATGTAAAAGTAATGTGAGCATTGAAACCGCCCAATACAACATTGCTGTGTCCATTGCCACACATTTATGTAAATTGTGAAGACTTTCTCAGTCAGAGAAAACGCAGGCCAGATTCTCAACATGTCAGAATCTTAGAAACCATGATAGCAATTCATAATCTAGTATCAAAGACTTAAAAGAGTTATCTTACCATATTTATAAACTATATGAGAGCATTTATAGGAATGATTAAACTAAGTCAAAGAGTGTGAGTCCTTTATAGAAAGACTTCATTTAATGTATATGAGTTCTATCACCATTATCACATACGTTTTTTAATGTTACCTCTAAATTCTTAATATGACCAGTGCCTTCAATAAATAAATTATTTGCTAGACACTTGTCCTCTAGGATACTTTTATTTGGGGATGGTTGTTACCATGTAAGCATATGAATGTGTAATTTTATACATAAGCTATTTTACAACAGTTTCAAAATAATTTTTATGTTTGAAGGTAATTCAAGCACGTTTGCTCATGTAAGTCAATAATCAGTGTGAATTAAGTGATCCTCTGCCAAATTATGGGCAGATTATGGTTCGCCTGCAAATCTGTGCCAATGTGCTTTATATACAAATATGTTTGTGATTATACCTTAATTTTATGTATTTTCAACACTGTACAAATGTAGGCGGAGTTTACCCACAAGAACACCAATACTAGAAAAATATTTATTAAAATATAATCCAGAACTCACGGTACCAGCAACAGATTACAATAGCACCTGAACAGGAACTGGAGTCTGCAGACGGACGGACGATGGAATTCCCTCTCGCAGCCCGGAACCAGGAAGAGAGCGTGTCGTATCCGCAGACCCTTTTTAATGGGGCTTTTCCCCCGCCCCCTTCAGGTCGGGGGGCCCGGTGCTCTGTATAAATGTCCCTTGACCTTGTCAGCTGACACCTGAATCCCACAACATCTCCCCCCTTTGTCTAACTAAGAAGGTTCTAAACTAAGATTATATACAGTAAGAATTATTATGAGGTAGCATCTAGGAGAGGTCAAAGTATAATTGCTAATCAAAGCCTAACTTATATAAGGTATATCTAATAGTTCTAGAATATTGGTAGATAGTAGGGTGTATAGATTATTTTAAAGGGTTAATCTGGGAAAGTGAGAATCTAACACCTGAGTGTTCTTATCTAAGGGATACTAGGGTGGAATCCTTAAACATCTATTCTTCAACCTCTTCAAGACCTGAGAAGGAAGGTAAATTTGTCTGAAAGACAGAAGTACATGGAAGCAGCTACTTCCAAAATTTGGGAGAGGACAGCAACACAGCTACCTGGACAATCACCTCTGGATTTGTGCACCGTTAGAGCATCTATCGGATTGGCTATGGGCCTATGGCATCTGACAGATCTTTTTACAAGCAGAACAATTTTGAAGGGACTGTCTTATCCTGTCTAGGCAGGTTTCGTCAGTCTCTATCTCAATTTGTTCATCCAGCTTGACATCATGTGTGTACTGTCAGCAATCAAGGTAAGGACAGTTCCTTACTCAACCGGCCATTTTTTGCCAAAAGGACCAACTCCAATGGAGTATCCTTGATGCTCAACACCATCTCGTGAAGGGAGCAGTGACACCAGGAGTCGTCGTGTCTCTCGTGGCCAAATTTTAAATGTTGGGCGCCAGATGTAGGCGGAGTTTACCCACAAGAACACCAATACTAGAAAAATATTTATTAAAATATAATCCAGAACTCACGGTACCAGCAACAGATTACAATAGCACCTGAACAGGAACTGGAGTCTGCAGACGGACGGACGATGGAATTCCCTCTCGCAGCCCGGAACCAGGAAGAGAGCGTGTCGTATCCGCAGACCCTTTTTAATGGGGCTTTTCCCCCGCCCCCTTCAGGTCGGGGGGCCCGGTGCTCTGTATAAATGTCCCTTGACCTTGTCAGCTGACACCTGAATCCCACAACATACAAATATCCAACTTAATTAATAAGATGATAAAAATGTTCAAGGCAGGTCAATTTTATGCCTGCTGGAGAACTGCTAGTGTATGTATATGTGGCAAAATACCTCTAGGTTATATTTCAGGAATATTATTTCTCACTTTGGGATATCAAATTAGAAGTACTATGTGATTTAAAAAAAATTGTCTAGTTGTTTTAAGAAGAAAAATGCATTTAAATACCAAGCAATAAGAGACAGCCTTAAATATAATGCTAATTGATAACTTAATAACTATCAAATTTCTAGTTTCAGGGCAAATAATGTTCCAAGAGATACTTTATTCCTGGGTTAATGCAAATTAATTCATATGATTTGCTGCTGACAACATCAGATATGGACATATTTGATTAAGTTGACTAATATTGCCTTTCCTGGAAAAAAAGAAGAACTGACACATCTAATGCACTTTTTATTCCCCCCCCACACACACACACACCACTCCTCCATTTTGTTTCACCATGGCTCCAAGGGTACCACATTGCTCTTGTTAGTGTTCAATTCCACTGTATGCAAAGACCTGTTTGTCCCTCAGAAGTGTCACCAGTACTTGGTAACCTGCAGAGGGACAGCTGAGCAGACTGGTAGCATTTCAGAGACTAGTCCTTTTCTAAGAGCAGAGTCTCTCTGGCTGACAGCTGTAAGCTGGTCTTGATGAGCAGCTTTTGAAAACCAGGACCCTAGTGGCCTCAGGGACGGAGCTAAGAGTGGGCAGCTATGCCGAGCAAGTTTGTGTGCTGAGGCTTTCTTCTTCCCTGAGACCATGTTTATTCCCGCTCCAGCAGCTCAGTTAATGGGTAAATGCACACTTCACTGTTTGTGTCCCTGCTTTGTTCATTGCTATCCAAAATGTTTCAGTCTTGTCTCTTCCTAACCAGGCATCCTCTCTAGGTTCAATTCCCCATCCTCTGTATTCATGACTTGAGATTGAGCTCCCAGGTGCCAATAAAGTCCTAAAGCCACTTTGTGCTTGTAGAGGGATAGTTCTACAGTTGACTTCATCTGTTCTTTACAAAATAAAACACGATATTTTCGTGTTATTAAGTTACTTTTTAATTACTTTAGTATTTTATATGTAGCTTCATTATACCAATATTGAGGTGCTATTTAAATAAATCTCTTGTATTTGTGTAGTTGTAAGGGCAAATTAATTTCAGAGGAAATTCTCTGTATCTCTGTATCTTCTCTACTATCTGTTTTAAAAACTGATTTCAACAATGTTCACATATTATTGTCAGTCGAAGAACCCCAATAAAATTTCTAAAAGAAAATCAGTGTTCTGGTTTAGCAGATTCACAAGGCAAAATAGTGTTCATGTAGCAATTAAATGCTCATACCTACAATATTCTTGATGCTTTTATCTATTATTCTGTAAGAAACAAAGAAAAACATCACATTCACATAAATAATAAATACAAGCTTAGAAAAGACGTGTGCACATTAACGTATAAACTCTAGAAATAATTCTTGAAGAAAAAAGTTACATGTTAAAATGTAATAATGCACCTTTATGCATAACAACCTCATGCATGTTTGAAGTCTTCACATTCAAATGGATAGAATAGGAGAGGCAAGGGACAGGTTTACAAAACCCAGCAGGGGTTGTATAACAGAGATTCTGATTTCAACAAAGGCAAACATGGGCAGGTGACATGTTCACAGACCGTTGTGGTGGGTCAAGTCATTGCTGGGAAGCATAAGAGGGTACAATAGGAGCTAACTATGAGTTTGTCATCCCTGTAAACATTTCAGTATGAGGAATATTGTAAATCAGAAATATACTTCCTGGTTGTACAATACTGATAGCTATGTTTTTAAACCAAACATAACTACAAATTAATACACTCTCTAAAACTTGAACACACACAGAAGGTAGCAAGCAAAAGAGAGGCAAAGGTTGAGATATAAACCTTGAAAACTATTTGTTGGTGTTTTCATAAGTGAAATTAATATTTAAATTATATTTACTGACTAATATGAATTATATAGAATCAAATTTCCCTATTTTAACAAGCAAATAAAATTTAGTTGAAAACATAATCTTGTATTTTAATTTGGTGAAGAAAAAAATTAAGAAATAAATAGGTCAGGATTTATAATTAAGTTGAAATTGAAGTGTTAAGACTTGTAAATTATGACAGTTTATAATTTTACTTTACCATCTAGTTTTACAATTAAATATACAATACAATTAAATATACTTTATATATCTATCTTAGTTTGGTTGTCTATTGCTGTGAAGAAACAGTACAACCTCAGCAACTCTTATAAAGGAAAACATTTAATTGGGAAAGTTTGGGGGGTTTAGTCCATTATCATACGGTGAGAAGCATGGCAGCACATAGGCAGACATGGTACTGGAGAAGTAGGTCTCGATCAGCAGGCATCAGGAACACAGAGAGACAGTGGGTCTGGTTTGAGCTTCTGAAACCTCAAAGCTTAATATCAGTGGCATATTTCTACCAAGGTCACTCCTCCAAATAGTTCCACTTACTGTGAGCCTATGGGGACCATTTTCTTTCAAACTGCCACACTATCTATACTTACGCAATGCATACATAGCTAGTAATATTTATGTTTAAGTCTTCACAACTTTATATAACTAAGCCTAAAATGTTGCCTAAAACTAAACAAGTATAGTTAATCTCCAGCATACAAATTAAACTTAGCTGTAATTAATAATCCCGATTTCCAGATTAATTAAGGACTGTTTATCTGTTGTCATTATTTATTATCTCATACAATGATTCAAGGCATAGTCTTCATGGATTTGTATGATAATTATATCACTAACAGGATACTACAACTCAATTGTGAGCTTCAAAGAGCTATCATAAAATAATATAGTTCACATATAAAACACATCATTCAGCCAACCATCTTCTCTTCTTCAGATATTGTAGTAACTTTATTTAAAAGTATAAAGTTTTGTACTTTTGTGTACTCATTTTTGCAGAGAGGGGACAACAGGTCTGAGAGTAAGAAAAAAGGAAACATCTAATTATTTTTATGTACTTCAAAGGGATAAATCACTTTGCTGTTACAGTAGGCAATGGATGTTCTGCCCTGGAACAAAATAATTTTTGAGGGTTAGTGAAACTAATTTATGAGTGAACAGAGGATGGAAATGAATTATTTCATAGAGAGAAGAGCTTTGAGATATTGATGTCATGGAGGTGAACATGTAAAATTACTCTCTATCTTCATTTTAGAAAATTGCAATTTAAATGCATAATTCAATTTTAGCTTTAAAAAATTTCTATTCCCAGAACAGGAAAAAATGGAACAATAAGATTATACTCTATTAGAATCCTCCTGATAAATTGAGAATGTAAGTGGTGAGAATGATGTGAGCCACATTGTTCATAGCAGCCACACCCACTCTGCAGTGAAGTCAGGAAAAGTGGATGATTTGGGTCCTTAGTTTCTTTTAACTTTTTTTATGTGTGATCTTCAAATATCTTTGTTAATGGGGCTCAGAAAATTGTACACAATCATAAATAAGTTCTAAATGGAAAGAATCAAATGTTTGAGATGTTGCACCTAACAACATCTAAAGCTGTAAAATCTTGATGTGCAATTAAGTCCTTATTTTTCCTCTTTAAGCTCTTTGAATACCAGCTTGTGGCCAGGTACCATTCAGATCTCTTTAATGTACTGCAGTTCTTTAAATATTGCTTCAATTTCTAGAGAAAAAAAAATAACTCCAGTGTGGGCATATTTTTCCTGAGAACAAACTTACTAAATATTCTACTGCATTGACTGATTTAGCCAAATGAGTTTTTTTAATGGTATATATAAGAAGGAAAAGAAAGAGATGTGAGCACAAGGTCTGTGGTTCTGACACAAAGCTAAGCAGGGCACAAGACCTAGGCAAAGCACAATACAGATGGCAGCTGATTTCAGATTGGATCCAGGATGCATGCACCTCACTACCTAAAATCTGTAAACATTTCCAGTTTTGAAGTTATTAAGTTTGACAGTTATTTTTTTCTGATATGTAAAGCTATGTATTAATTTAATAATCAAATGATGTTGAATTCATAGAGATGCTTAGCAGCATGTAGAACAAATCCAAATGCATCAGTTTGCAAAAGGAAAATGTAATGAAGACAGGAGTGTTAGGGCATAAATATTCTATAAAGTTGTGAATGCCTTACCACATCCAGTCACCTTTGCTATAATATATGGACTTTAAAGCTTTTAGCAGATGGCCATGGCCCATGTAACTGTACCTACTCTCACTCACCCATTTCTTTGTATATCTCTCTCTCTCTCCTTTCCCTTCTTTTTCTCTTTCTTTTTTTATAACTTCATTTGCTTTGTTTTATTTATTAATGGCTTGAATTTATGCTCACATAGATATGTGGGGCTTTTCATTATTCTAAACTTAATTGATAACCCATAAATAGAAGAACAAAATGGCAAAGTGATTATTCTAAAACTGGGTTGGTTAATAACACTGGAAAGAGGTCCTTTTCTTCCTGCCCTCTGTGTTTTGTTTTGTTTTGTTTTTCAAATCTGCAATAAGAATCTCTCATTGATAACAAGGGGACTTCAGTTCACACAGTGATGTCAAGTGATTGGTAGTAGCTACTTGAAGCAAACTACAATGTCAAACTGTGAAGCTAATCCACTATCAGCATGAAGAACTGCTCTAGAAGACTCTACAGTCTGTCTTGGGACAATGACTAAGACTGATGATGTTAGATGTATCTGTGCCACATGCCTGTTTTATCCTATTATTTTATACCCTGAGAATTTTCTTTTGATCTGAACTAAGTGGAAGAGAGTTTATTATTTTTCCTATAATTGAGGTAAGTCCTGTGTTTCAATTGTCACCTAATATTATGGTATCTGGTCTCTAATCACTCACTAACAGAACTGATAAATCTATATAAACTGTTCTTTTATGAGGGTGTCATAAAAGTCTTTCAGATGCATCAAGTGATATTTTTAAGAACAATTATTGTCATAAGGAATCTATCATGACTTGTTAATCTTTGTCCTTAAGGACTTGAAAGTCTAATGAGAAGGAAGGTGTATAAAAGTAAAGCAGAAATTTGGCAATGAGTTCTATGTTGAAGGAAAATACAAGAACTCAGCAAACAGGAAATGACTCTAAAAGGGGAGGGATAGATAGCGGTTCTCCCACAAAGAGTAAAGAGTCTACAATTATATTTCCTAGTATTTACAGCCAATGGGGAGCTTGTATTTTATTTTGTACTGCTGGAGGTCAAAAGTGAGTAAATGGTACGTTATGACTCAAGTGAGTCTACATATCAAGTATTTCTCTTGAACAGAGTAAAGAAAAAACATAGTAGGGCTTTAAAACTATCTATAAAGTGAATACTGGTGCTGTGGAATAATCTTATTGTATGTTGTGAAGATATGTTGCTCTCATTGGTTTAATAAAGTTCTAACTGGCCAATAGCTTGGCAGGAGAGCCAGACTGATATAATGCTAGTAAAAAGGGGTAGAGTCACAAGTCAGATGCAGAGGAAATAGGTGTAGAAGATGAGGTCATGAGCCATGTGGCATGACATAAATTAATAAACATATATTAATTTAAGTTATAAGCACTAGTTAGCAAGAAGCCTGAGCTACTGGCCAAACATACAATAAAAAAATAAGTCTCCATGTCATTTATTAGGTAGCCAGTGGTTTCTCCAAAAAACAAAATAAGCAAACAAACATCCACGCTAGTAGATTGTCTTTACTTGGATTTCACAGAAACTAGTAATGGGTTCGTAATAGGGGAAAAGAGTCTGTATGAAAGCAAATGGGCAACAAAATATGAAATATGAAATATAAAAATGCAAATATGAATGCTAGGCCCACACCCACAGGTTTACAGGTAGGAGTGAACAGACAAGAATATGGGGAGAGTGAGGGAGAAAAGCAACCAGAACTACGTATATATATGAAATGTCTGTCATCAAGTATCAGATTAATCTCTGATTCTTTAATTTAAAACTAAAAGAAAAGTATGAATGCTATTATGAGTGATTAACAGGCAATATTAATTAGCATATTACTTTTAAAGATCTAGCATATGCCAAGTTGTTATGAAATTTCCCGAATTAACTTAATTAGAGCATTTAATGAGCTGTAAATCACCTCTATAAGTCTGTTTTCTCATATTTTTGGTTGTAAACTGTTAGTCTGTCTCACCTAAGACAGCAAAGAAAGAACAGGAAGATAGTTATGTCTTTCCTCCATACTCACTGGTTAAAATGAAGCTTTTATCATATTCTCAGAAAAAGTTTCAGTCAGATGTATAATTATGTGGGTTTTAGCCTATACTTAAATCTGTGAATAGAGCTTGAAATTTGCAGAGGCCCAGGCAAGAAAGTTTCTGTAGCTAAGAAGAAAAGAAGCAACACTCCATTTAAGTTATGATTTTACTCGCAGGAGTTGACAAACTCACTTGGAGAGCCCACCCATCATCTATATATAGAACACCCAAGTGCAAACTTGTATGGAACTTACAAAAATATAAAATGTGACAAATTTCAAATTTGAGAACAGTGAACAGGGCTGTGAAAGTTTGAATGTAGGATTCACAGTACCTTTTCTATAAGAAGTCAAGAGAAATATTTATTGAATTTGACCAGGGTGGAGGTATTAGATGAGACAGTCTCCTGAACAACACTTACATGTGGGATAGAAACTGTTAAATCTGTATCTTCACAACAAGCAGAATTACAGAAAGATTCCCTCAGATACCATAATTTAGAGAATTAGAAGAAATCCATACGGAACTAAATCTTGTAATAAATAGACCTACTGTATTCACAGATCCCTGACTTTTCTGTAGCACATAGATTCATAGCCTCAAACTCCTAGGGAATTCTGAAAAAGGAGACAAGTCAGCTCACCATTCTGGTATGAGAAAATAAGAATCTCCCTTGATGCTAGTTTTAGTGCATAAGCTCTGTTAGCTGTCTTTTCTCTTCATGAAGAAATTTTCACAGACAGTGAAATGTATTCAAACAAAAACTCTAGTTAAACAGAAATGCATAGTCACTGCATTTTCTCAATTTCTAACTAAAAATAAAAAGTCACAATCTTTTAAGGACATGAACTAGCAGCGCTTCTCCCAAAGATACAAAAGAGAAAGGATACTAACCCATTTCACCATGGCCAATTTAATTAATGCAAACCTTTTTATCCGTGTGCACAGGCTGCCTTTCCCTAAAGTTGAGTCTAAGAGATTAGCATTGGGCAAGAACTCTGCAAGATTTTTGTAGCTTTGTATATGGTTCCATATGGGAGATTTGGCAGGCAAAATGGGTAGGATTATAGGAGCAGAGACATAAACATAAGCTATAACAACCTCTTGAAAAAAAGACATGATTACAAGGTGGTCTTAACATGGTAATCATAAAAACATTTTGAAACAAAGGTAAAGTTGCAAGACCATTTTGAAATAAAGACATGGTTGCTGTTTTTTGGAACAGGCAGTATAGAACCATTTGTGTTTAAGGTTTCAGGTAGAGTATAGTCCAATCTTCTTTGAGAAACAGAAATTTAGTAATAAACAGAAATGTATCTAAATTGCCTTTATTATAAGGTGATTTTTAAGCCTAAAATGGAGGTAAGTTAGTTTATCAGGAGATCAGTGACAGCCATACTGAATCTACCATCAAATTCTGTCAGTTCTTCAGTTACTTCACATGAACTTTAAATTAATTTGTGAGATTAAATGACCACTTTTCCCAATTCAAAGGTTTGGTCTTATCAAAAGAAGGACTAGCCAAGGGAAGAGTTCTATGAAAGAACCACACACATATACACAAGTTTACTTTTCAGCTGAAAAATGCAGTTTTATTCCCATAGTTTTGTAGATGGTTTCTTTATTAAACATGGACATGAGAAACTAAAACTTATGTAACACACTCATTTTTATAATAATTACAACTAAATGTTAATCACACTGTGGCAAATATTTAGTCACAATTTTGTGCTTTTACTTATTTAATATAAAAACATATTTACTAAATATATTTTGTCCTAAATTTGCTTAATGAATGTAGTTTCGCCATTTGATACCATGATGCCTAGTGAACAATATCTTGGGAAACTGAGAGAGAGGCTCCAGGATAAAAAGTAGAGGACTTTTATCTCAGGTGTTCACTGGGTTGGTCTTGAATGTGATTTATGCCTCCTGTATTAAATGTTTAAATTCAATTCATAAAACATGTTTATTCTTTTTGGATGCCATAATATAGATATAGAACCCAATCTAATGGAAGAATATACTGAATGCTGTCCTTGGTGTAACTGGAATCTGGATACAGCCTTCTGCTTTACTTTTGTGTTTTCTCAAATATAGTCAATCTATAGTACCTGAAAGGCAGTTGTGGTTAAACTGATCTGTCCTGGAAAAAGTTCTGGTAAAGGAAGATCATTAATATACAGTATTTTCTTAATGACATTTACTTACATTTTTTTGATCATGCTTTTCTTAACCCTAATAATCTTCCTTGGATCACTGCTTTCTTTGTTACATTCATGTACAAAAGTACATTGAAACTAAAGCAAGGTTCTCTGCAGCATTGAACTATAGTTTGCCCCATCCTTTCAGGCCCTCAGATTCTAGGTCCAGAAGACAAGATCTGCACAGCTTAGCCGAAAAGTTGATACTACTGCATATATAACAGGACCTAAAAAAATGTTCTCTGTAAACATAGGCTATTAAAAGTTATTGAATTTGATCTCTTATATTCAAGATTCAACTTCTCATAGAAAAGCAAGTGTTATAGTCCATAAAGTATCTTAATCATAGACTCCATTTTCATCTTGGAAGCAAAGTACAATTTGTCTATGCTGCACTGAGCAAGTACTTACTGCATGTATGTAATGCTATACCAAATACCACTGTACGTAGCTGCTGAAGAAGGTCCCATGATATTAAATATTGCCATACCCAAGCTGCACAATGGGCATTGTCTGGATGTTAGATCAAAACATTTTCTAAGAGAAGAGTTCATAATTTCTTTATACTGTCAGAAGATCAGTGTCTTGAAAAATCAACCTATATTGATATGAATGCCAAAAACTACAAGATTATTTTTTTAAGCAGGCCATTTAAGCTGACCAGTATAGATAAAAGAGGTCACATAATAACCATCTATGATAAATGATAAAACCCATATGTCATGTGAGAGTGGAGCTTTAATTTTTTTAATTATTCAATCTGTCTTTAAATTTTTTTATGTTTATTTAAAAAGATTTTCCCATGTTTATTACTGTTCCCTCTCCCTTACTGTCCTCCAATCCTCCCTCAACCTCCCCGACCCCATCTTCCCATACATTCCCCAAGATGGGCAAGGAATCCCAAGGTGAGAAATTTGGTCTGGCATATCTAGTTGAGGTAGGTTCGAGTCCCTCATTCCAGTATCAAGGCTGAGTTAACTGTTGCTCTGTTGAAAATGGCTCCAAGGATGTCAGCTCATGCACAAAGAATATACTCTGATCCTACTGCAAAGGGCTATCCTCTAACTTTGAAGGGTTTAGTTTCTTTCCATAAAATTTCCTCAGTGTTTATTTCATATTGAGCTTCCAATAGTCAGCCATCTCTGTGGATCTCCTCCTCATGATCCTGATCCCCTTGCTCTTATACAATCTCCTCTCTCTCCCTCTTCAGTTGAATCAGGAGCTCAACCTGGTGCTTAGATATGGATCTCTGCTTCTGCCTCCATCCCTTGCTGGATGAAGGTTCTATAATAGCAATTAGGTTGGCCATTCATTTGATTATAGGAGAAGTCCTGTTATGACAACCTCTCCACTATTGCTTGGAGTCCTAGTCAAAGACATCTTGTGGATGCTGGAATGTTTCCATAGTACCAAGTTTCTTTCTAAAACCACAGTGGCCCCTCTATCAAGATATCCATCTCTTTGTTCTCCATCTCTATTGCTCCTTCCACTCAACCATGGAATGTTTCCATAGTACCAAGTTTCTTTCTAAAACCACAGTGGCCCCTCTATCAAGATATCCATCTCTTTGTTCTCCATCTCTATTGCTCCTTCCACTCAACCATCTCCTTTTCTCATGACTTATTCCACCTCCCCTTGGTAGCTCCCCATTATGATCCCAGGAGATCTTCTCTACTTCCCATTCCCAGGGCGAATCACTGGATGTCTCTTTTAAGTTCCTCCTGTTAACTAGCTATTCAGGGGTCATGGTTTACAGTCTGCTCTTCTTTGCTTAATGTCTAGAATCCACTTATGAGTGGGTACATACCATGTCTATTTTTCTGGGTCTGTGTTATATCACTCAGGATAATACTATCCAAATCTATCCATTTGCCTGCAAATGTTAGGGTGTTATTATTTTTAACTGCTTAGGAGTACTCCACTATATAAATGCACCATAATTTGTAAATCTATACTTCAGATGAGGGGCATCTAGGTTGTCTCCTGGTTCTGGCTATCACAAATAATGCTGCCATGATCATAGTTGAACTAAAGCCCTTAGAGTAAGAATATGTCACTTTTGGGTATATCTCCAAAGTGATATTGCTGGATCCTTGGGGAGATTGATCCCCAACTTTCTAAGGAATCCCCATACTGCTTTCTAAAGTGGTTGTACAAGTTTACACTCCCATCAGCAATGAAAGAGTGTTCCTCTTGCTCTGCATCCCCTCCAACATAGGCTGTCATCTTTGTTTTTTATCTTAGCCATTCCAAAAGGTGTAAGATGGTATTTCAGAGTTGTTTTGATTTGCAATTCTTTGGTGGCTTATGATGTTGAGCAATTCTTTAAGTGCTTTTCAACCATTTGTAATTCTTCTGTTGAAAATTCCCCTTTTAGCTCTTGTAGTATGAGGTTTCTGGCCTGGACTTTCGGGCCTTACCTCAAGATTTAGGCCCACAGACCTGCAGACCTGCAGCCCCACAGTCCCACAGTCCCACAGAGACACACAGATGCTTTCAATGGTTTTAGGCTGATTGGTCTAAGGCCCAAGCATATAACTTGCCAGCTCTCTACCTTTTATCTAACCCATGACTCATCCTGTTCAGCCATGGGGCTCAGTACCTTTTCTCACAGCAGCATGGTTGTCCTCTGCTTCTTCTAGCTTCTCTCTGGTGTTCTGTTCTGTGCTTCCTGTTCTCAAGATTTTTAGTCTGATAGCCACACCCACACTTCCTGCCTGCCTTTGGCCAATCAGCACTTTTTATTAAACCAGTGGGTGGGACAATTATTTACCATGAAACAATACAATCCCCTACAAGCTCTGAACTCCAATTTTTAATTGGGTTATTTGGGTCTTTGAGCTCTAGTTTCTTGAGTTCTTTATATCTTAGAGATCAGTTCTCTGACAGATGTAGGGTTGGTGAAGATTTTTTTTCTCAGTCTGTAGGCTGTTGTTTTATCTTATTGACAGTGTCCTTTGCCTTACAGAAGCTTCTCAATTTGAGGAGTTCCCATTTATTAATTGTTGTTCCTACTGACTGTGCTACTTGTGTTAAGAAGTGATCACCTGTGCCAATGCGTTGAAGGGTATTTCCTACTTTCTTTTCTATCAAGTTCAATGTAGCTGGGTTTATGTTGAGGTATCACTCAGATTTGAGTTTTGTGCATGGTGAATTTGCATTCTTCTACATAATACTGTCAAGTTATGCCAGCATCACTTTTTGAAGATAATATCTTTTAATATTCTATATTATTGGCCTATTTCTCAAAAATCAGGTGTTCTTAGGTGTGTGGATTAAGGTCTGAGACTTCAGTTTGATTCCTTGATCCACAACATTTAATATGTTGTTGAATTCAGTTTACCAGAACCAGGCAATTTTATTATTGTAGGTTTATAGTATAGCTTGAAGCCAGAGATGATGATGCTTCCTGAATTTCTGTTATTAAACAGGATTATATTGGCAATTTTGGGTTTCTTGTAAAGCTTTCCATGTAAATTTGAGCATTGTTCATGGAAGAGCTGTAGAAAAAATGTATTGGGGTTTTTACTGGGAATTGCAATGAATCTGTGGATTGCTTTTGGTAAGATTGCCATTTTTACTATGTTGAACCTACCTATTCAGGAGCATTGGAAAATTTTCCATTTCTGATATCTACTTCAACTTCCTTCTTCAATGACTTAAATTTCTTGTCAAACAGGTCTTTTTGTCACTTCTTTGGTTACAGTTGCCCCAAGATATTTAGTGCTATTTTCAGATATTATAAAAAGTGACATTTCCCTGATTTCTTTTTTTAGGACTTTTATAATTTGTGTGTAGGAGGGCTATTGATGTTTTGTAGTTAATCTTGTACCCTGAAACATGACTGAAGGTGTTTGTCAGCTATAGGAGTTCACTGGTAGAATTTTGGGGGTCACTAATATATACTATCATATCATCTGTTTTATTTCTTCCTTTCCAATTTGTATCCCCTTAATCTCCTTTTGGTCTCATTGCTTTAGCTAAGATTTCAAACACTATATTGAATAAATATGGTGATTAAAAAACAGCTTTGTCTTAGTTCTGATTTAGTGGGATTATTTTGAGTTTCTCTCCATTATTCTGATGTTGGCTCTTGTTTTGCTATATATTTCCTTTATTGTGTTTATGTATTTCCCCTGTATTCCTGATCTCTCCAGGGCATTTATCATGGAGGTGTGTTGGATTTCATAAAAGGCTCTTTCAGCATCTAAGGAAATAATTATAAAGTTTTGTGGGGATATAATAACACATTCGGAGATATCAGAGGGATCTATCCACAGTCGGTCTATGAGGACCAGACAGTGTTAACTCATACCTTTAATCCCAGCACAGTGAATATCCTGGGAGTGGTGACCTATACTCTTAATTGAAACTGAGTTTGAGGTCATCTTAATTAACAGAAGTTCCTGGGTCCCAGGCAGGCAGTGGTGGGGCCATGCCTTAACTGAGTGAAGGTAGGACTTAAGGCAGCCATAGAAAGACAGAAGTGTGGTGGGATTCAAATGTCAGCTGATAAAGTCCCGAAGACACCTATCCAGGGTCTCAGGTTCCGGAAGGGGGAGTGACTAACCCTATTCATAAGGAGCTGAGATGGCTAAGTGGTTAAGAGCACTGACTGCTCTTTCAGAAGCCCAAAGGAGCAACATGTAAGGAACACAGGTGAGCCATGGGTAATGTGGCAGGAAAGATTAATGAGACTGGGATGATTTAAGATGTAAGAGCAAGCTAGCAATGTGCCTGAAACAGCATGAACTTAATATAAGTATATGAATCATTATTGGGGTCTGAGCAGCGGCAGGCAGCTAAGGGGTCTGGGGCTGACTGCAGGTCTGTGGGTCTGGACCTCTGGCCACCTGAGACCAAAAAACCTCAATACAACAGAAGAGAAAGGGGAATAGATAAGATAGATAAAGGTAGATTGTTCTGCCTACCTATAAACAACTTTTAGCTGAATATATGGGCTAAGCCAAAGACAATTTGCACTGGCATAGATATTTGTATATTGATACAAATGTGAAATCATTTTATATGTTTGATTGATACAATGTGTACATTGGTACAAAGTTAAAACTGAAATTGCTTTATATAATCAAAGCAACTTGTACATCGATATAAAACTGAATCTGTAACTGTTATATTTTATATATGCTTCTACCTCTGTTTAAAATATTTGCACATTATTGTTATGTCCACTATACAGTTATAACCTCCATTTAACTATACTAGACATAATGTATGATTGCACTAGTTATGATATATGCACATGATGTTTTATATAACTCTGTTTGGGTGATATATATGTATATACATGTCTAAAATACTGTTGCCACTTTACATGGTATATATACCTCTGACTAATGTTTCATAGTCATACTAAAAGTCATTGTTCAGAGATTATACACCCCTTTATAGATAATCTAATTTTATAGTACAGGTTTTAATCCTTAGGATGATAAAAATTGCAGTCAACATTACTTAGGTTGCCATGTCACAGTCATCTCAGATACAGGTTAGAATATCATAGATATACAGGAGTCTTCAACCATTTCAAAGACCTAGAGAATATGGCATTTAACATTTATTATTAATTGGAATCCGGCCATGAGAGACGCAATGATTCTGGTGTCACTACTCCTTTCCCAAGATGGTGTTGAGCATCAAGGACACTCCTTTGGAGTTTGTCCTTTTGGCAGAGAATGGCCAGTTGGGTAAAGAAGTGCCCTTACCTTGATTGCTGATAGTACACACATGATGTCCAAGCTGGATGAACAAGTTGATGGATGGAGACTGACGAAACCTGCCTGGACAGGATAAGACAGTCCCTCCAAAAATGCCCTGTTTGTGAAAAGATCTGTCAGATACCATAGACCTGTAGCCAATATGATGGATGCTCCAATGGCAAACAAAATTATAGGTGATTGTCTTGATAGCTGTGTCACTGTCCTCTCCCAAATTTTAAAAGCCACTACTTCCATGTACGTCTGACTTTCAGGTGATACATTTTCCTTCTCAGGTCTTGAAGGGGTTGAAGAATAGGTATTTAAAGTTACTACCCTATTATCCCTTAGCAAGAAACATTCAGATGCTGGATTTTCAGTTTCCCAGATAAACCTTTTGAAGTAATGTATACACCATACCATCTACCAATATTCTAGAAATATATGATGTAGTTTATATGCGTTAGTTTTAGCTGTAGTTTGTGCCTTATCCTCTTCTAGATACTAACTTATAATAATTTCTATTATATATAGTTTTAATTTAGAACCTTATTAGTTAGAGAAATGGGGAAGATGTGGTGGGATTCAGGTGTCAGCAGATAAGGTCTGAAGATGCATATCCAGGGCAGAAGGGGGAGTGGCCAACTGTATTCATAAGGGGCTGCTGGGATCTTGGAAAGCGCTGTTTCCTGGTTCCAGACTGCTGGAGAGACCTGTTCAGCATCCATCATCACCACATGGATAATCCAGTCTATTAGGCGTCTATATAAGCTGTTACCTGCATCGTGAGTGTTGGCTGATATTTTAATAAATATTAAACTTGGATTGGTGTATTTAAGAGAATTTCTGCCATCGCAGAAGCCATGAGGAGGACCCAAGCTGAGGAAGCTGGAAGACAGCTGAGTGAGATCTGACTGTGGTGTTATGCTCTCTAATATCTCTGACTTTCCCAGAGATCTGGCCCTGAGTTTCCTTTATTTGTGCAACAAGGTTGTTGTTTTTCTTTCAGGTTGTTTATATGATGGGTGACATTGACAATTTTTTGTATGCTGAACTATTGCTGCATCTCTTGAATGAAGCCTACTTGATCATGGTACATGATATTTTTTGATATGTTCTTGAATTTAGTTTGCCAGTATTTTATTGAATATTTTTGCATTAATGTTCATGAGGGAGATTGGTCTGTAATTTTCTGTCTTTGTTGCATCTTTGAGTGGCTTAGATATCAGGGGGATTGTGGCCTCATAAAAAGAGCTTGGCAATGTTTCTTAAGTTTCTCTTGTATGAAGCAGTTTGAGGAATATTGGTATTATTTCTTCTTTGAATGTCTGGTAGAACTGTGCACTGAAACCATCTGGCCCTGGGCTTTTTTATTTTTTTTTGCTTGGGAAACTTCTATTTTTCTAAAAGTCTACATGGTTTATTAATGTATCAACATTGTTTTGAAGTACAAACTTTAAAGTCTCTGGGGCTCATTAATTGTAGTCTCTTATCTGCAACCTCTTGTAAAAATCAAAAACAAATGCAGATCATACCTTTCCAAGATGCAATGATACAAAATGTATATGTACATTTCAAAAGAGAAGAAATGAACTATAATAAGAAACTAATGGACAAAACCAAGACCAAAACCAAGCAGGGAAAACTTCACATTCTGTATCTTCATGTCCAACATCAATACACTCTTTAGATGTCCAACTTTTCTAGCTTTGTTTACTGCAACACACTTCCTAGGCTGATATCTTATGATTCTGGCATCTCTAACATCTTAGGACCTCCAATGAAATCCAGGCTTCACCTTTACAACTTCATTCATTGGTTTTTCTGGACCTTCATGCAAAGACATTTCTGACACATGACTGGCCTCACCTGCTTTTCAGCTGTGGAGGTTCATAACTTTAAATTCAGAACCATCACAGTTTCCAAAGCTGCCAAACTTATCAAATATCTGATACTTGGTGAGTTTGGAACTTGATTTCATTATATTTGCATCAGGTTGTTGTTCTTAATGGTTTTTCTCACTGTATAAGATTTCATTTTTGTTTACAATTTAGAAACCTACTGGGGTGTGGTCCTGCCCTTATGCCCCTATTCCCCTAATTCCCTTTATCACCTAGCTTTACTTTAAACTATTTATTTTTTTGAACAGTGTATTTGGCTCAAACATTACATTTTCTGGTGCCCCTTTACTACTCTTTGGTAGTTAGGCCTTGACCTCACAGAAATGATCTATGTCTCTGAAGTTATGAGATTAAAAGTGTAAGTCACCACTCAGTCATTCCCTTGCTGGGATTAAAGGTGTGAGTTACCAATTATCATTCCTGCCCTGGGGTTAAAGGCATGAGTTACCACTGACCAACTCTTGTGGTGTGACTGTGGGTGAATCTGTTCTCTGATATTAGAGGCTGATTTTATTAAATATAAAATATATCACTACAATTTCTTTCTCTTCCGATGATTTTTTCTTCATTTTATTATTTTTATATTAAAAAATGTCTTTATTAATCCATGTTTCCCCATCCTCTCCTTTACTTCTGTCCTTCCAATCCCTCCTAGTCAGTCTCCCCTTTACCATCTCCCGTCTTCTCCCCTCAAAGGCCAAGAAGTTCCAAGGTAGGTCAACACAACCTGGTACATCTACTCCAGGCAAGTCCAATTTCCTTATCCCAAAGTCAAGACTGGGTTAGGTGTTCCTTTGCATGAAATGGGCCAGTCCATGCACAGGAACACAGTCTGATCCCACCCCTGAAGGCTCTACATACTGCCCATGCTAATCGACGGTTGCCTACCCATGGGAGACTTTTCATAACTGCTCCAATTTCCTTGGGGTTTATAGGTCTATTTAGGTTATTTATTTAGTCTTGATTTAATTTTGGTTTAGTGGTACCTGTCTAGAAAGCTGTCCATTTCTTTTAGATTTTCCAGTTTAGTGGAGTATAGGTTTTCAAAGTAGGACATAATGATCATCCAGATTTCCTTGGTTTCTGTTGTTATGCCCCCATTTTCATTTCAGATTCTGTTAATTTGGATACTCACTTTATGCCTTTTGCTTAGTTTGGTTAAGGGTTTGTCTATCTTATTAACTATGTCAAAGAACCAAGTCTCTGATTCATTGATTCTTTGTATTGTTCTCTTTGTTTTAGTTTTACTGATTCCAGCCCTGAGTGTGATTATTTCCTGACATCTATTTATAGGTGAGTTTGAATCTAGTTTTTCTAGAGCTTTCAGCTTTGTATGATATTTCTCTAGGATTTTCATGTAGGCATCTAGTCCTATGAATTTTCCTCCTAACATTGCTTTCATTATGTCTCATAAGTTTTGGTATGTTGTGGATTCATTTTCATTGAATTCTGGAATGTCTTTTATTTCTTTCTTTGCTTATTCCTTGACCCAGTGGTGGGTCAATTGAGAGATGTTCAGTTTCCATGTGTTTGTAGGCTTTCTGTGACTTTTGCTGTTGTTTAACTTTAACTTTAGTCCATGTTGGTCTAATAGGATACAAAGAATTATTCCTATTTTTCTGTATCTATTGATATTTTCCCTATGACTAAGTATGTGGTCAATTTTAAAGAAAGTTCCATGGGATGCTGATAAAACGCCATATTCTTTTCTGGTTGTGTGGAAAGTTTTGTATATATCTATTAAGTCCAGTCGCATCATAACATCTGCTAGATCCCTTATTTCTCTGTTGAACTTCTGTCTGGTTGAAATATGCATTGTTGAGAGTAGAATATTGAAGTCTCCCACTATTAATGTGTGAGTTTTGATTGAGATTTAAGCTTTAGTAATGTTTCTTTTATATATGTAGTTACCCTTGTGTTGGAGGCATAAATGTTCAGGGTTGAGACTTTGTCTTGGTGGATTTTACTTGAGATGAATAAGAAATGCCCTGTCTGATAACTTTTAGTTGATTTTAGCTTGAAATCTATTTTGTTAGATATTAGTGTGTCTACACCAGCTTGTTTCTTAAGTCCGTTTGATTGGAAAAATCTCTTCTCAACCCTTTACTTTGAGAGAGTATCTGTCTTTGAGGTTGAAGTATGTCTCTTGTATGTAGGAAAAAGATGGATTCTGTTTTTAATCCATGATTTTAGCCTGTGTCTTTTTACAGGTGAACTGAGATAATTGATATTATGAATATTAATGACCAGTGATTGATATTTTCTATCTTAAATGTGAGTACATTTCACTTCTTTGGGTTTTTCTTCTGTAAGATTATCTATTTCTTATGGTTTCATGGGTTTATCTAGCTTCCTTAGATTGAATTTTTCCTTCTAGTGCTTTCTGCAGGAACTGATTTGTGGATAGGTATTGTTTAAATTTGGTAATTTTCACAAAATATCTTTTTTAATCCATTTATGGTGATTGATAGTTTTGCTGAGTATAGTAGTCTGGACTGGCAGCCATGATCTTTCAGTGTCTGTATAACATCTGACCAGGACCTTCTTGCTTTCATTGTTTCTATTGTATAGTTGAGTGTTATTCTGATAGGTCTACGTTTATAGGTAACTTGGTCTTTCTCCTTTGCAGCTCTTAGTATTCTTTCTTTTATTTTTAAGCTTAGTGGCTTGATTATCATATGATGAGCAGACTTGGGTGGGGGCTAAGTCTATTTGGTGTTCTGTGTACTACTTGTAACTTCATAGGCATTTTCTTTTTGAGACTGAGAAAGTTTTCTTCTATGATTCTGTTGAATATATTTCTGTGCCTTTGAACTGGTATTATTTTTCTGCAATTCTAATTATTCTTAGGTTTGATCTATTCATGACATCCCATATTTCCTGGATGTTTTGTATTATGAGTTTTTTGTTTTAGTGTTTTCTTTAACTGACTTATCTATTTCTACTACTGAATCTTCCACCCCAGAAATTCTCTCTCCCATCTCTTGCATTTTGTTAGTTATGCTTGCATCTGTAATTCCAGTTAGTTTCTTCAGATTTTTTACTTCCAGCTTTGCCTTGTTCTGTGTCTCCTTTATTGCTTATATTTCCACTTTGAAATCTTAAAATATTTCCTTCACCTGTTCGATTGCCTTTTCTTGGTTATTTTTTTTTGGGGGGGGGAAGATTTCTTTACTTTCTTCTAGGGATTTGTTGATCTCTTCCAATTTTTGTTTGTCTTTTCTTTGTTTTCCTTAAGGGAATTTTTTTCTTTCTTCTTCTTTGGATTCTATTATTTTCATAAAGTTGTTTTTAAGGTCATTTCCATTTGCTTCTTCTTCATTGCCATGATCAAGTTTTATTGTTGTAGAACCACCATATTCTGGTGGTGCCATATTGTTCTTTATGTTATAGTATTTTTGCACTGGTACCTTCTCATTGCTTGCTCAGATCACTTCAAAAATTGTCTGTATCTCAAGGAATTAATTTTTGATGCAAACTGTTCTGGGTGTGTATGTGTCTCAGAAAGCCTCTCTTGGTCCAGTCTGGGCTCTCAGTTTTCTTGGAGGTAGTATATTCTGTTCCACAGAACACACTATACTTGGTGTGTTAAAAGCTGGCTCATTCTGTGTCTCAGGGATCCAATCTTGCTACAATATGAACTCTTGATCCAGGGGAAGCCCTTGATCCTATAGGTTCTTGATGCAATATGTGTTAGAAAGTTGTGGGTCTCATGTACCAATCTTAATCCAGTAGGTGCTGACACACTGTGGAGTTTCAGGTGGCCACTCTTGATCCAGTAGGTGCTGAGGAATTGTATGTCTCTGGGAACTTCTCTTGTTCCAGCTGTTTCTGGGGGACTGGTCCAATGTGTGCTGAGGATCTGTGAGTCTCAGGATGTTGCTGAAGTCCCTGTGAGATGGGTGGTTTGAAGGTTGGGGCAGAATTTTGTAGTTGGAAGTATCCAGTGGACTGTATTCTACTTGGGGTTCTGACCTACAGGGGATTTCCCTGCTGGTCTAGATTTAGGGGAGAGATCAGTAGGGGTATTGTTCTAAGTGCTGTGCTCCAGGGCCTGAGTCCAGAAGATAGGGCTCTCTGCTTGGGCTGGATAGAATGCCAGTTACCTCTTGGTCCAATGGGTATTCAGGATCTGTGAGTCGCAATTTGCTGCTGAGGTCACTGGGTGATGGTGTAGGTTGGGGGTTGGGGAAGGGTTTTGTAGTTGAGGGTGTCCAGCAAGTTGGATTTTACTGTGTTTTTTTGGCCTGCATGGGTTTTCTCTACTGACATGGATTTAGGGGGAAGATTATTGGGGGTGTGCTCAAAAGGCTATGTCCCAGGGCCTTAAAAATAGAGCTTTTATTTCTATTTTCTTGCAATGTATTTCAAAGTCCTTTTATATGCTTTTACTCTAAAAGTTGGGCAGAGCCTCCTGTCTAACTTTCCCTTACTTAGAAATCCCAACCTCTCTATATTCACTGAACAATGAGGTTATCAAGAGGGGGCATTGGCAGTAAGTCTACTACAACATGAATGTTTTAGATAGCCTGCCTTCAAATTTGTTTCAATGGTCAAAATACCATTAGGGGATGAAATGTTTTTAAAAAATATAATTGATCATTACATCTTTTATGTCATTCATTGAGTCTCCCCTCTCTCCCATTTTTTTAATACATAGATTTTAAGATAGGGTGGTAAAGCTAGATAACTGATACTTCTCTGCATTAAAATATAAACTATTCAGCCTTTATAATTCTCAGGGCCTCTTGGTATGAACCAGTATGAGAAAGAGCCATCCTGTCACTGCACATTCCTAGGGGCTGGAAGGACCAGTTGGAAAACCTGTTTGAACCAGAGTTTTTTAGACCCTCTTTCCAGATTAAGCCAGGCCATTTCACCTCAGAAAGGCTTCCTGCTTTTCTTATCTAAAGGAACAAATGTTTTGGGTGCAGCAAAGAGATATTTTATTCTCATTTTATCCAAAGTGATTGTTCCCAGTGCTGGGGGGAGTCTCTTTAAGAGATTGAATTCCTGGACCCCTGTGTTAATTTTTCTTCTTGAATTGCATGGTGCAATTTACAGCTGGCCAATGCCCCTGTACATTTTATTTAGATGTTTTCTGACTGTGATAGTAGCTGTAAGCCATAATTCATTTCTTCTTTTTTTCAGTTTTTATAAAGTAATACTTTAATAAATGAATACTATATTTTAAAAAGATAATGTCTTTATGTAGCCCTTGGCTGCTCAGAGATTTCCTACATACATCCATCTGGCCTTGAACTCTTGGATATCAACATGCTTCTGCCTACTGATGACTGGACTTAAAGGTGTGCACCACCCTACACAAGGCATAACTAAAGTTTGTTGTTGTTATTGTTTTAAAAGGTTGACATGTAAGTATTATAATGCATCTTCAGGTAAGAAAATTACTCCTATTATGTCTTACATTAGTTCATGCCTGTCACATATAATAACCCACAGTATTTTGCAAACGTTTCTCTAGGTTTTTATAGTAAATATGAAAGGATACAGTCATGGCTGGAAGCTTCTGCACATTTCTTATCCAAGGATGAAAATGACATGGTAGGTACCTAACTGGATATCAATGCCTCTCTGGTGGGGAAAATCTGTGTTTTCCAAGATGCCAAAAACATAAGCAACACATGCTACTCTTTGTAGTGTTGGAGAGAACCAGGAGTAAATGAGGAAGAGGAACAAATGCCAACTCTCCTCTCACCAGCATACCAATGAGAAGGCCAAGTTGTTCTTAGGGTTGGAACCTTTCCAATTATGGTACTGTGAAGCTAAATACCATTGACATAATTACAGATTCTCTTTTCTTAATTGGAAATAGGAACTATTAAATATAGCTCTTCTTAATGCCTATCTACTAGATAATTTATTGTTGTATATGGTCTCCTCCATGCATCTGGAAATTTCATGAAAGTTTATGCAAAAGCTAAGGAGAAAGCTGAGATACCATTACTTGGTGAACTCTCTACTAATATCTACCTCCAATTTTCATCATCTCAGTGACACATCTGAGATCTCACAATACCTCCTCATGCATGCATCTCTGTTTTTGTCTCCAAGTGTTCTGAGTTATGATATTACATATCAATCTGATTTTATTACATGCCTGGGTTGATGAGTACTTCATGCCTAAACAAAATACAAATCTTGCATATGAGTTATGATTAGAACCCAAAGAAAACAATAACAATAGAAAAAAAAAGATACTGTTAAAGACTGTACATCAATACTCCTGGCTACATTTATTTCAGTTTTGTTATCAAGACATTGAAAATTCCTTTAAAATTAATGCAGGAAATAAAGCACAAATGAAAGTAAATAAATGGGACTTTAGTCAAGACTAAATGATCCCTGTGATAGAGTAGTATTGATTTCATAGCTATTGAAAATCAATATGTTGGTTCCTCCAAATACTAACTAGCTCTACCATAAGACAGAATGATAGCTTGCCTAGTGTTACTATATATACATAAATATCTCTAAAACAAAGTGCCACAGAGTCACCTGTATCTCCATGTTTTTGGTCAAACCATCTGCAACAGTTAAATTCAGGAATCAGCTTTGAATTGTGGGTTCCTTAAGCCATAATTTTATTTCATTCCATGGACATCTACTAATCTAATTATTTACTTTCATATATTCTTTTGTAAAATATCTGGCCAAGCCTCATTGTCATCTTCAGTTTTTGATGAGTATATTTACCTCTTTTGAATCATTGACTTGAAAATTTTCCTTATGTACCCTAAAGACAAATAACATTTAAAATATGTAGAGTACAACCACTGTATGTCAGTTTTTAAAGTTTTCTCACTGGTTGATTTTGTATTACAATTTCTAGGGGAAATGTATGACATTTCTTACTTCAAAGTCTAAAGCAAATCTCCTGTATTTTTATCTGGAAGTAGTAAATTTTTACCTTGGCATGACTTTTTTGATATATTTGAAAATATATTGTGGACACTATATAGGAACTGAGTCTGACTTCTCCCAGATGGTCATCTAGATATCCCTATATTATTGGTTAAAAATCACTTTTGTTTCTACCTTTAACATAGCATTAAAAAAATTAAAGGATTAAAAATGTTCCCTTGCTTAGATCAGTTCATTGAACTGCAAGATACGGAGTGTACTATCTGTTGACAGTGCCTATGCATAGTTGGGGACCTTGGAAAAGCCAGAATTATCTACTTACAATGTGACACAGTGTACAACACTCAAGCCACACAGTATATTCTAAATTTATTGGAGGAGTTAGTAAGGAGTAACTTAGTTCTACAAATGTTATATCCATTTAATAAACTGGGAATCCTAGGGCTTTAGTGAACTGCTTTGCTGTGCTCTTGGAATTCATCTAGAATATTGCTAACTCTGGGGATAGTCTTGGGATCTTTAAAATAGGAAGACATCTTTTGAAGATATTGAATGACCAAAGTGAATATTTGATTACCTTAATTATTGATACACTGTCTAACTTTGGTTTATAATATTCATTATGATGACTTTATATTGTATAATTACTAATACTAGTTGTGATCCTAAAATATTCTTTTGGCTCATGTATGGACTTTTATTTTCATTTGCCTTTAAAATTGGTCTTTCATTCTCTGAGTTGAGTGGAGTCATGTTATATTCCAGATGGGTTGGGCTTCTTCCCTACTTCTTCAGTAATATCCTCACTTGGGGATGCTTCTTACACTTGTGTTTTCAGGAAGGGCTGCTGTGGGTCTTTGGAACATTGGTAAGAGCATTCTGCTGCTACCAGATAACAGAATGGCTGAAGCAATATGTGTACTAAGAGAGCCCTATCAAACCTTGAAGTGTTGCTTTAATGTTAATAGCTTTTCTGATCTTCCAAGAGTTATTAAACAGAAATGTGAAAAAGATGAAGTACAGGTAAAATAGAGAGAAAGAAAACTAATAAAAGAAGCAATCAAGTGAAATACCAAACAGAATTTTTCTCTGTCAAATGATAATAAAGTTCTATGATAACTATTCTTTGTTGTCAACTTGACTACATCTGCAATGAACTAAAATCCCAAGCAACTGGGTACACCTGGGAGGGATTGTCAACTAACTTGATCATTCAAGGTGGGAAGATCTATCATAAAACCATACCACATCTTATGGAAGCTTATATAAAGGATACAGATGTAAGATTTTGCTTTTTACATGTTTGTTCCTATTCTCACTTGCAAATTAATATATCCTGCTGCCAAGGCATTCTTTCACTGGTGTTAGAGCTTACTTCTTCAGGATTCTGATGTACACTGAAGACCTATTGAGACCCCTGGTCTTGTTGGCTGAACAAGTGTTACATATCTGGATTTTGAATCAGAACACAGCCATGGTTGGACAAGCTGGACTTTTAAATGGCTATAAGTTACTCTAATAAATCCCATACACAAACAAGCATACACATATACATACATACCCATGTATGCTATCAGTTCTGTTATGATAGACAACCTTGACTAATATAACTTTTAAAACACAGGTGTTTATGTATTAATGTTGTTTCAAATGTAGTGCTAAATACATGACATAAGTACTCCAGAGAAATTAAATAAAACTAAAATTAAACCACAATCACATCTGACCTTTATCTGTCTTTGATTTTCCATACCATGGATTTGTTAGAAGTGTGCTACACATGTTATAAAAAGAATCCTGAATTATCAACCTTAAATTTATGCAGCAACTTGACATTAGCTAAAGCAACTTTTATGACTCCAGAATTTTCAACCTACGAAGTAAACAGTCTCCCACATGACCTATAGATCTGTTTAAAGCTAAAGCCTTTACAGATTTTACTGAAGGTTAAGAAATATTTCTATTGGAAATGGTAACTGCTCAAAAAGAGACTGCCAGTTTCCTAATTTCAGTTTAATTTTGAAAGTAGAAAATACTGATATTTAAAAATAGTATATAGTTTTATTTAATTCACTTAAAACCTGTTTCTCTATATGATTATACCAAATACCATTAACTTTCAGGCTTTTATTTAATAAAAAAAAAATGCAAGTCCTATTGGCTATAAATTATCGGCTTGGGGGTATAGAGTACTAAGCTAGGGCCACTTAAGGATCTTTGATAATTTCAAAGTTCTCAAAAACAAGTCAAATTGTCCCTACTCAGAGTCTTCGGGATTTTTATTATAAAATGAGGATCAGTTTCTCACACAGCAACCTCTCTCAACAATACCTCGGAGATAGGGAGATTCCTTTTCCAAGAACAAATCTCAGCAGCAAGGAAGCACACAGGGCATACTGATGCACATTCTGGATCTGTTTCCCAAATTCAGGACATACCCAAGATTCATTTCCATTCTCTCTGCTCCCTATTTTTAAGTGTTGATGAGGAGAACACTACACTATGTATTTTCCAAACAATTCCTGAGTTATATTCTAGTCACATATACACTGAGAAGCCAGTTTAAGATCAGAATAAAAATATTCTTTATTCAACATATTGCATGTGCATTACAGTTAAAGTCTCCATAAAGAAAATCAGAGATGCATTTAAGACCTTAATTGGGTGATTGAATGATACTTTGGAAGTTAAGGGAAAAGATCTAAGTTCTGTTCCCAGCACCCATGTTGGATGGTTTGAAACTCCTCACTCTGGATTCAGTGCAGCTGACTCTTTCTTTAGTTCTCTCCTTCTGCAGCCACCTGTATTCACAAATGTAGACACACACAAACATACGCACACACACAAGCCTGCACATAAATAAAAATAAAAATAAATGGAAAATAAAAATAAAGACTTAGTGATAAAGGCCACAATATATGATGAAGAAAGCATTGTCTGATGGCCATATGAGACATAAATTTAGTTTAAAATAAATTTAATATTGGCTAATTTATTCATGTATTAGTCTTTTCAATTACACAAGCAGTTTAATGATAAATAGTTTATTATATAAAAGCTATCAAACAATAACATTTAGGTTTATAATAGTATTTTATTTGAAGGCCTGAGATATTAATAAAAAAATAAAAGTGAGAAATTTACACTAAATAGTAATTACTAGTTTACAATGCTACATTCTATCTTCTTTTGTACAATGAAGAAAATTAGAATAAAAATTACTTTATTCTACTTAATAAATTCTTTGTTAATGATGCTAAATACTTTTTAAATACTGTAAATAAATTAAGTGGAGTCATAAGATAAAAATCACATTAACAGAAGCAATGACAACTATGGGCAAACAAGTTTTAAGAAATGGAACTATAAGATCACCATTTCATGTAACTGTGGTCCACATTAACGTGCAGACAAAAGAGAAATCAAGAAAATCCCAATCTTTATAAAGATTTCAAATCATTTATTTTATATTAATTCAATTATTTGGACTTTTTCTTTACCTTTATCAATCCCAAACGGTTGTAAAATATTGGTTCATATACATAGCTGCATCTAGTACCCTCCACATATGTTTTATTCACATTACCTTTATGTGCACGGAAACTGAGTTTGAAATTAAAAACAAAAGCTAGAGAATGTCCTGGCCAGTGAAACCATGTACTGTTTTACAGAGGACCTGGGTTTTTCTTTTAGCAGCCAAGACACAGGTCACAACCACAGGTAATTCCAACACTAGATTATCTCACGCCTTCTTCTGGATCCTGAGGGTACCTGCATTCACTTTTGTGCACTTACACATGTATGTGCACATGCACACACAAAGTTAAGTTTAAAAAATCTATATAAAAATGGAGGAAAACAGAAATGTTGTTTTGAAAATCTAAAATTTCATTCAAGTGGAGAAAACACAGAACAATAATTAAATAATTACAGACGTTGTTAAGAATATTAAAAAGCCCAGTTAGTTCATTGAAACATAAACCGTAGTAACAAGTGCAACACACAATAATTAAAATAAAAGGTGGCACACACACAATGGTAATCCCACTAAGGTGTGTGCCTACCTCACTCACTTACTTAAATGACTTAATTTTAAATTCCAAGTAAAACATCCCTTAAGAGAGACATCCAGAGATTTCACACACACACACACACACACACACACACACACACACACACACACACACACACACACACACACACAAAATAGAAAAGATCACCTTAGCAAATTGGGGTCAAAACGGGTTGCAACCAAGAAGAGTTGGGAACAAATATTGAAAGAGGAACAAAGATGGAAATAGAAAGAGATGGATATCTCAATAGAGGAAGCCAATGTGGGGTTGGAAAGATATAGGGTGTTAGGGAAGCTTCCAACAACTCAGAATGTGCGGGGCCAAGTCCCCAAACAATAGTGGAGGGTGTGCCTAAAGAGGACTTTCCTTATAATCAAATGAGTAAACACCCTAAGTGTCATCACAGAAACATACTTCCAACAAAGACTAGAGGTGGAGGCAGAGATTCATGGCTGAGCACTGGGCAGAGTTCCTGGTCCAACTGAGAGCAGAGGAAGAGAGTCTGTATAAGCAAGGAGATAGGGATTATGAGGAAATTTCCCACAGTGATGGCTGGCTGGAGCTCTGAGAAGCTCACTGAATAAAGAATAGCCACTGGAGACCCTTTGGGGAAAAGAGCGAGGCCCTCCAAGGATGGGCAACTGTCGACTGGCATGAGCAGTATGAGGAGGCTCAGGGGGTGGGATCAGACTCTGCTCCTGTGCATGGGCTGGCACCTTGGAGCCCCTTCCCTGCAGAGGAACACTGAACCCAGTCTTGATTTTGGAATGAGGAAATTGGACTTGCCTGGAGTGGATGTGCCATGCTGAGCTGACCCATCTTGGGACTTCTTGCCCTTTTAGGGGAGGGGATTGGTGAGTAGAGGGGGTGAGACTGAAGGCTGACTGGGAGGGATTGGGAGGATGGAAGGGAGGGGGAGCAGGGGATTAAAAATGGCATTTTTAATAAAAATATATTTTTAAAAAAGATGTACTTGAGACTAATGTTAATGTTTATTAGACCAGGAGTATTTTTTCAAAGATCTATACACAAATTCTTCATTTTCAAAAGCAATAACCAAAAGCAAATTCTGTTGCAAAATGTATCAGGAGAAAAAGATTTAGGTAATGTAGAAAACTACTCAGTGAACTCTAGCAACAGTTATAGACTGGTGCATAAATTCCATTTGATACATGGACATACAATTAAATGGCTACATTTCTTTTTTATTGTTGAATCATGTTATTTGCACAGTTTTAAATATTAAACTACAAAATTAATTTATATGTAAAGTTAAAAAGCATAATTATAAAAATAAGCAAGTAATACTTAGGAAAAAAAATCAAAGCAAAAATATGATGCTCCAATGATTTACCTTGGCAGTTTTGTTGAAACAATTCACTGTAAAAACATTTGCAAGATATTTTACATGATATATTTTGAATAAATTTTATAATTTTGGAAATATTTTCATTTTATTTTAATTTATAAGCATATATTGATGTGTACATAGTTAATAATGCATTTGAACTTTGATTGGGGTTATATTTTCAGTATCATGTGATCACTAGTCTTGTGAAAAATAAATGCAGAGCTTTTCTATAGTTCATTCAACAGTGAAAACACCAGTTTTATTTTTAAAGTGAGTGCTATGCGATAAATAATAAGATTAACTTTTATAATCATGAAAATAAGATATCCATACAAACATTATCCTTTGCTGATATTTTCTCTGTGTCTCTGCTTCCTGAAGTCCATTCTATGATAAAAAAAAAAATATGTGGTTTGATTTTGAATCAAAAAACACCCAAAATGTAATGTTATCGATGGTCTTCCAGACCTAGTATGTCTCTATCATTACTATACAGTGATGCTAACTTAAAACCACCACCCTTTAGCAACCAGCCTACCTCTTCCTCAATAATAAACTCTTCATTGTATCTGAGTTCTTTTCCATAGTCATATGACAGACATTTCTGACACCTCATAGTAACACTGACTCCAGAATAGAGTCTCTTTATCCAGTTTCCAATGCTTTTGTCTCACTGGATTGTTTTAAAATTTCCAGTTGGAACATACATAAATTACATAGAAAATAATAAGACAAGCATTTACAAAAAACACTTCAGGTCTATTTTTTCTCTCCAAATGTAGCCAGTATGTTTAAGATGGTACATATCACAGAAACCCACAATATGTTATGAGATAACCTTTGAGAAAATAACATTTATGTTCTTAAAATTCATAATCTATAGAAAAACATTAGCTTCTCAAAATATATTCTCAATTCTTTAGGTCAAGTTTCCAGAAGTTTGTGATCTGTCTTTTAAATAAACAATTTCTGAAGCTGTAAGGTTGAAATGTAAGTGTTTCAAAGATTAATACCAAAAAATGGCTGTTTATTATGGACTATGAGAAGTTGTTTAACAAATAATCAGTTGGCTGAGATACATTTATATGGAGGATTTTTTTAGGCAAACAATGATGTTATTTATGAATTTAGTCTTATTCTTTCTCAAGTGAATACTTTCTGAAACAAGCAGAAAACTCATCATGTAACAGCTCAACAGCATTGAGTCAGGGCAGTGCTAGTAGCTCTTGCTACTGCATATACCTGTGCGTGTGTGTGTGTGTGTGTGTGTGTGTGTGTGTGTGTGTGTGTGTGTGCATGCTTGTGTGTTTAGGTTACTATCATATAATTCTATTAATATTCAATATTTCACCAAATATAAAGCATTATAAATGTCAGGTTCTTCTTTATCTGTGATGAAGAAATAATTCTAGGCTGAGTGAACTAAATTTCTATGAAGAGAAACTCACCAAATTAAAGGATTCACACATAAATGCACATTTTATTATTGTTGAAACAGAATATACAATGATTTTGATAGTTTAAGGTTTTTGATGAATAAATACTGCTATTTTTCCTCATTGGTCTTCAACATAACTCTGCTGATGCAGGATTATGAGTATTCATATTCTCACTGTCATAGTTTATTTTCATCTGTATCTTACCTGTAAGACCACAGCATGTTGTAAAGATGCTGACACAGCTATCGCTCTTCAATTTTCAGGTCCCAATAGTTGAAAAAAGGAAATAATAATGTAAGTAAAAATATTTTCACTACCAAACTATAAATTTCATAATTTAAATATTTTCAGAAAGACTTTCTATTTTTGTATTTCAGTATTTTGTCAAAATTTATACTTTTGAGGAAAAAAGGAAGCCTTTGAAATTATGTGAATTCAGATCAAACATGTAATTGTGCTTTTTATCAAAACATTCTACTAAGTGTTGCTTCAAGAATTTTCATTTGGCAGCTGATAAGACACTGTTTTGTGTCAAAATGAAAAATAACTTGTGCTCAATATTGATAGACTGTAGAGGCCACAACATCTAACCACACATGGGTGACTCCTGGATTTGGTATTATCACTGTCACAAAAATAATCAAAATAATGAAGGCCAGGGCATCCACTGCTCACTTTCCTTCCTGAAATATGGAAATAGCCATAGTAGAAATACATATTAAATACATGTTTATTAATTCAATGCCAAAATTAATTTTAAATATATGAATTATAATGTGAAGATTACTGTTATTTTTTAAACCTATGACTACAGAGTGAGTTTTTATTTCAAATATCTCAGAAATGCTAATTAAATGGTAATTAAGTCTTTAGAGACATGTATATTTTTCAACAGTTTGAACACAATTCATTTGCAAACCATGCTTCTGTTATCAAAACTCAAGCTTAGAAGAGTCAAGTTAGCTCAGTAGGTAACACCCAGAAAAGGAAGAGAGAAACTGATTCAACAGAGGTATCCTGTGGCAGTTACATGAATATTGAGTCAACAAATAAGAAATGATAAATAAATATAAAGTAAGATGTAAGAAACATGTAAGATGGTACAGCCTGATGACCTGATTTTTATCTCCAGGACCTACATGATAAAGGAGAGAAAACTACACATGTAATTCAAGAAAACTCAACATATTTTATCTGGGGCAAACACATGCTGGAATATATGTCTACACACACACACACACACACACACACACACACATCCACACATGCCGACGTATGTATATGCAAATGCAAAAAATGAAATATATAAGGTCTGAATTCATCAAGAAGAATAAAGATCTGATACTATAGTCTGTGGATGCTTTGGACGTGGAAGGAGTCCCTGTTAGAGGAAAATTTCCAGTTTTCAGGGTCAATTCCTTCATTATTATGAATATGTAATAGAGTATCTTAAAAGAGCAGATAAAAATATGAATTTTGACTTTGAATTCATAGAATGCATGTTGATTACATGTACATATGTTGTATGTATATACAAATATACAATATGTTTATTATATATATACTTTCTGTACTCTTGCTATAGAAGACTACAAAAAGTGTTTTTCCATATATAGCTCTATTTGCCCACCCTTCCCTCCTGCCAGTCTTTCCCAGTCCTCCCTAAGCCTGTCCCCGCCACAACTCTTATCCATTCTTCAAGGAAGGCAAGGAGTCCCAAGGTGGGTCATTTCAGTCTGTACACCCAGTTGAGATAGGTCTGAGTCCCTCATTCCAGTATTAAGGCTGGGTTAAGTATTCCTCTGTAGGGAATGGGCTCCAAGATAACAAACAAAACATGTACCAGGAACATAGTCTTGTTCTGCTGTCAGAGTTTTCTCAAACTGTCCATGCCATTTGATAGTTGTCTACCTTTGGAGGTTTTAATTTTTTCCTGAAGGATTCTCAGCAGTTGTTTCTGATTCTGTGAGTTCCCTACAGCCATCTCAGAGGGTCTTCTCCTTATGATCCTGATCACTTTTCTCATGTACTCTTTCATCTCTCTTTCTTCAGCTGGACTAAAAACGTGATCTGGTCCTTAGCTATAGATCACTGCTTCCACCTCTATCTGTTGTTGGATGAAGGTTCTATCATGACAATTAGGGTAATCATTTATTTGATTATAGGGGAAATCATGGTTAGGCACCCTTTCTTCTATTGCTTGGAGCCCTAGCTAGGGACATCTTGAGGGTTCTTGGACATTTCCTTAGCACCAGGTTTCTAACTCCACAGTTATCTTCTATCAAGATGCCCATGTATTTGTTCTCCCTCTGTGCTGATCCTCTCATTCAGCCATCTTCTTCTCTCATGATACCCATCATGATTCTAATTTACTCAGCAGATCGTCTATATTTCCCCTTCCAAGAGGGATCTATGAATGTCTCTCTTAAGTTCCTTCTGTTACCTAGCTATTCAGGGATTGTGGTGTGCAACCTGGATAGTCTTTGCTTTATGTCTAAAATCCAACTATGAGTGAGTACATCCCATATCTATCTTTCTGGGGTTGTGTGACTTCACTCAGAATGATACTCTCCAAATTCATCTACTTGCCTGCAAATTTTAGGGTATAATTAATTTTTTACTGCTGTGTAGTACTCAATTGTATAAATGTACCACAATTTGTTAATTCATTCTTCAGTTGAGAGGCATTTAGGTTGCTTCTCAATTTCACCCATCTCTAAGTGGTATGGGAACTAGAGTGAATGTAGCTTCATAAAAAGAATCTGGCAATGTTCCTTCAGTTTCTATTGTATAAAATAGTTTGAGGAGTACTGGTATTAGTTTTTCTTTAAATGTCTGGTAAGATTTTTACACTGACCTTGGGCTTTTTTTTTTTTTTTTTTTTTGCTTAAGAGACTTTTAATAAGGGTTATAATTTCTTTGAGGTTATAGATCTATTTAGGGCAATTATTTGGTCTTGTTTTAATTTTGGTAAGTGGTATCTATTTAGAAAGTTGCCCATTTCTTTTAGATTTTCCAATTTAGTGGAGTATAGGTTTTTGAAATATGACCTAATGATTCTCTGGGTTTCCTAAGTGTCTCTTGTTATGTCCAAAGGGGTGTTCTTGAAATACAATGTGCTAATGCCCAAGAAATCATGAAAATCCAGCTACTAGTTCAAATAAGTCACCAGTATGTGTAGTATAAGGTTTCTGGCCCAGACTTTCAGGCCTAGCCTCTGGGTTTTGGCCCGCAGACCCACAGTCCCACAGAACGGCAGACACACAGATGCTTACTATACTTTTAGGCTGAATTGGCCAAAGGCTCAGACATATAACTTGATAGCTCTCTGCCCTTCATCTAACCCATGACTTATCCTGTTCAGCCATGAGGCTGGGTACCTTTTCTTAGAGCATCATAGTTGTCCTCTGCTTCTTCTGGCTTCTCTCTGGTATTCTGCTCTGTGCTTCCTGTTCTCAAGAGTTTTCTTAGTCTGGTAGCCCTGCCCACACTTCCTTCCTGCCTTTGGCTAATCAGAACTTTTTATTAAATCAGTGGGTGGGACAATTATTTACTATGAAACAACATAATACCCCTACAAGTATGAGTCAACTGGGAGACAAAGCAGTCCAACTTAGTTCAAGGAAACAATGTGAATTTTGAAGACCAGTGCTTTTGAATCAGGATGGAAGCATTAGCAAATATGCTTGTGTCGAAGAAGTAAATTACCATATAATTAGCAACTATAAAACATTTTGTACAAAAACTCATTTTTTTAAAGTTTGCCAAACAACTGGAGACCCCAAAGTCTCCTGGTCCACAGGTGACTAAGAGGTGAGTGGTGTCCTCACCCTCAGGCAAAGCAGAGACCATGGTCCCTAAACCTCAGCCCAGGGACACAGCCCCTGGTACCCCAACCATACCCAGCTCCACCATAAACAAAAGAAAGTTTAGTCTAAACCACAAGCCCAATTTCCAGCATAGCACAGCTGGAGATATAGCTCACTGGTCAAATACGACCCAAACCTCAATATGTATCATCACACAACAAAAAATGGAGACCCCAAAACATCCTGATCCATACCTGACTGAGAGCCAACTAAAAGATCACAAAGATGGACCCCTGCAGCAACTGAAGACACACAGCCCCTTGGCCTACAAATGACTAAAGGCCAACCAAGAACTAACAAAGTGAACCTAGGAAGCAATGGACAGATGCCAATGCAAGAGTATGCTTAACAATGTAAAGAACAAGAAGACACCACCAGAAGAAGCTAGTGGTTTACAACAAGACCTGAGTATAACAAAGAAGAGAAAACAGAAAGAAACAATCTTAAAAATAACTTTATGAAGATAATATAAGCTTTAAGAAAGGATATAAGAAACTATCTTAAAGAAATAGAAGAAACAACAAACAAAAAGTTGGATGAAAATTTAAAAATCCGAAAAGACAATTAAACAAGAAAACAAACAGGTGAAAGAAACATCCAGGAATTAAAAATTGAAATAGAAGCAATAAGGAAGGCACAAATGGAGGCAAAGCAGGAAATAGGAAACATGAAGAAATGAACTGAAAATACAGATACAAGCATAACTAACAGAATGCTTGTATCTAACAGATAGAAGGGAGAATCTCTGGAGTGGAAGACTCAGTAGTGGCAATAGATACCTCACTTTAAGAAAACACTGTACCAAAACAGTCATAATACAAAATGTCCAGGAAATATGGGACATCATGAAAAGACCAAATCTGAGAATAATTGGAATCAAAGAAGGAGAATAATACCAGCTTAAAGGCACAGAAAATATATTCAACAAAATCACAGAAGAAAACTTTCTCAATCTAAAGAAATGTCTATAAATATAAAAGATATAAACACCAAATACACTACACTCCCCCCAAAAAGACTGCTCACCACATAATAATTAAGCCACTAAGCCAACAGAACAAATTAAAAATATTAAAAGCTGCAAAGGAAAAAGGCCAAATTATTATAAAGGCAGACGATTCAGAGTAACACCTGACTATTCAATGGAAACAATGAAAGCAAGAAGGTCCTGTTTAGATATTATACAGACATTAAAAGAGCATGGCTGCCAACCATAGATGGAATAAACAAGATATTTCATAACAAAACCAGATTTAAACAATACCTATCCACAAATCCACCCCTACAGAAAGTTCTAAAAGAAAAATTCCAACCTAAGGCAACCAGATACACCACTGAAACCATAAACAATCAATAATCACACAGATTGAAAAAACCATGGAAAGGAAATATACACAAGCTATGACCAAAAATAACAGGAAATAAAAATCATTGCTCATTAACATTCCTTAATATCAATGGACTCAATTCTCCTATAAAAAGACACCTCTAACACAATGGATAAAAAACAGAAGCCATCCTCTGTTGCATACAAGAAACACACCTCAACTTCAAAGACAGACACAGGCTCAGAGTAAGAGTTTGGAAAAGATTTTCCAATCAAATGGTCCTAAGAAACAAGCTGGTGTAGCCATCCTAATAGCTAACAGAATGAACTTTAAACTAAAATCAATAAAAAGAGACCAGGACAGACATTATTTATTCATCTCAGGAAAAATACACCAAGAAGAAGACTCAGTCCTGAATATTTATGCCTCAAACACAAGGGCACCTACATATGTAAAATAAAACATACTAAAGCTTAAATCTCACATCAAACCCCACACACTAATAGTGGGAGACTTCAATACCCCACTTTCACCCTTGGATAGGTCAACCAGACAGACACGCAACAGAGAAATAAGGGATCTAACACACACTATGAACCAAACGGACTTAATAGATATATACAAATCCTTCCACCCCCAAACAAAGGAATAAACATATTTCTCAGCACCCCATAGAACTTTCTCTAAAATTGACAACATACTCAATCATAATAGATACAATAAAATGGAAATAACTCATTGTATCACATCAAACCACCATGGTTTAAAGTTAGAGGTCAACAGCAACAAAAATCACAGAAAGCCTCCAAATACATGGAAATTGAACCACCTCTGTGTCAAGGAAAAAGTTAAGAAAGAAATCAGAAACTTTCTAGAATTTAATGAAAATGAATCCACAGCATATCCAAACAAAGATATGCAGGGTTAAAAAGAAAACTCATAGCACTAGATGCCAAAAATCTCACACAAGAGGCATAACAGCACAACTGAAGGTTTTAGAACAATTAGAAGCAAACTTACCTAGAAGGAGTAGATAGATAGCAGGAAATAATCAAAATTAGGGTGGAAATCAATAAAATAGAAACAAAGCAAACAATACAAAAAAATCTGTGAATCATAGAGTTTGTCCTTTGAAATAGATAAACCCTTATCCAAACTTACCAAAAAGCAGAGAGAGAATATCCAAATTAACAGAATCAGAAATGAAACATAACAACAGGCACCCAGGAAATTCAGAGAATTATCAAGTCATACTTTGAAAATCTATACTCCACTAAAATGGAAAACCTAAAAGAAATAGACAGATTTCTGGAAAGGTAGCACTTACCAATATTAAATCAAGATCATATTAAAGACCTAAACAGACCTATAAGCCCAAAGGAAATTGAAGCTGTTACTAAAAGTCTCACAAGTAAAAAAAAGTCCAGGAATAGACAGATTCAATGCAGAATTTTACCATGCATTCAAAGAAGAACTGATACCAATACTCCTTAAACTGTTCCAGACAGTAGAAACTGAAGGAACATCATCAAACTCCTTTTATGAGGCCAAAATCACTCTTATTCCCAAGCCACTCAAAGATACAACAAAGAAATTAAATTATAAAATTCTGGAAAACCATATTTAACAACATATTTATCCACCTCATTCACCCTGATCAGGTAGGCTTCATCCCATTTATCCTAGAGATGCAAGGATGGTTCAACATATGAAAAACTGTGAATATCACCCATCATATAAACAAATTGAAAGATAAAAAGCCAACATGATCATCTTATTAGATGCTGTAAAAAGCCTTTGACAAAATGTAACACTTTTTCATGATAAAAGTCCTGGAGAGATCAGGAATACAGAGAAAATATCTAAATATAATAAAGGTGATAAACAGCAACTCTACAGCCAACATCAAACTCAATGGAGAAAAATTCAAAGCAATCCTACTAAAATCGGGAACAAAACAAGGCTGTCCTCTTTCTCCTTATGTATTGAAAAATAGTTCTCAAATTTTAGCTAAAGCAATAAGAGAAGAAAAAGATATTAAGGGGATACAGATTGGAAAGGGAGAAGTCAAACTATCTCTATTTGCAGATGATATGATTATATACGTAAGTGACCATCAAAATTCTACCAGAGAACTCCTACAACTGAGAAACACCTTTAGCAACGTATCAGGGTACAAGATTAATTCAAAATATCAGCGGCCCTCCTATACATGAAAGATAACAGGAATGAAAATGAAATAAGGGAAACATCTCCCTTTATAATAGCTGCATATAGCATTGAATATCTTGGCGTACTTAACCCAAGGAAGTAGCAGACCTGTTTAACAAAAACTTTAAGTAACTGAAGAAAAAATTTGAAGAGGATTTCATAAAATAAAAAGATCTCCCATGTTCCTGGATAGGTAGGATCAACATAGAAAAATGGCAATCTTACCAAAAGCAATCTAGAGATTCAATACAATTCCCATTAAATCTTAATACATTTCTTTTACAGACCTTGAAGGAACAATACTCAATTTCATATGAAATTATAGGAAAATCAGGATTGCCAAAATAATCTTACTCAATAAAAGAACTTCAAGAGAAATCACCATCCCTGACTTCAAGATATACTATAGAGCTACAGTAATAAAAGCACTAGGTACTTGCATAAAAAAAGGCCTGTGGATCAATGGAATCAAATTGAAGACCCTGACATTAACTGACACACCTATGGACACCTGGTTTTTGACAAATAGGCCAAAAATATTCAAAGGAAAAAAGATAGTATCGTCAACAAATAATGTTGTCATAACTGGATATCAATATGTAGAAAAATGCAAATAGAACCAAACATATCACCTTCACAAAAGTTAAATCCAAGTGGATCAAAGGCCTCAACATAAACCCAGCTACATTGAAACTGATAGAAAAGAAAGTGGGAAATACTGTCCAACGCATAGGCACAGGTGACCACTTCTTAAATATAACACCAGTAGTACAGACACTAAGAACAATAATCAAAAAATGGAACCTCCTGAAACTGAGATGCTTCTGTAAGGGAAAGGATACAGTCAATAAGACAAAATAACAGCCTACTGAATGGGAAAAGATCTCCACCAACCTTACATCTGACAGACTGAACTCTAAAATATATAAAGAACTTAAGAAATTAGAACTCAAAACCTAAATAACTCAATGTTAAAAATGGGGTTCAGAGCAAAAAAAAAGGGAGTTCTCACAGAAGAATTACAAATGGCTGAAAGGCATTTAAAGAATTGCTCAGTATCTTTAACTATCAGAGAAATGTAAATCAAAACAACTTTGAGATACCACCTTATACCTGTCAGAATTGCTAAGATCAAAAACACAGATGTCAGCCTATGCTGGAGAGAATGTGGAGCAAGGGGAATACACATCCATTATTTGTGGAAGTGTAAACATGTACAGCCTCTCTGGAATGCAGTATGGTGGTTCCTCATAAAACTGGAATCAATTTTTCCAAGAATCCAGAAATGCCACTATTAGGCATATACCCAAAGGATGCACATTTGTACCCCAAAGGCATTATCTCAACTATGTTCATAGCAGCATTATTTGTAATAGCAAGAAACAGGAAACAATCTAGATGTCCCTCAAATTAAAATTGAATTAACAAACTGTGGTACATCTACACTCAGCAGTTAAAAACAAAACAAAACAAATGACATCCTAAAATTTTCAGGCAAATGGATGGACTTGGAGTATATCCTCCCATGCAAGGTGTCACAAGTCCAGAAAGATAGGCATGAGATGTACTCACTCATAAGTGGACTTTAGACAAACTTCAAAGAATATCCAAGCTACAAACTACAACCTGTGAACAGCTTGGGGTAAGAAGGAATTTAAAAGAAATATCCAGAGATTTGCCTAGGAAGAGAAAATAGAGATGACCTTAGCAAATTGTAATCATAATGAGTTGCAACCAAGAAGAAGTGGGATCAAATCATGAGAGAAGGAGAGGGTTGAGTGAGAAGAGCAACAAAGAGGGAGAAAAAAGAGATGGATATCTTGATAGAGGGAGCCATTGAGGGCTTTGAAAGAGACTGGGTGCTAGGGAAGCCTCTAAGAACTCAAAGGAGGTCCTTGGCTATGTCTCCAACCAATAGTGGAGGGGGTGCCTAAATAGGACTTCCCCTATAATAAAATGAATAACCACCATAAATATCATCACAGAACCTATACCCCTAAATGAATAGAGGTGGAGGCACAAATCCATGGCTGAGCGTTGGGCTGAGCTCCTAATCCAGTTGAAGAGAGAGGAGAGTCTATATGAGCAAAGGTTTAGGGATTATAAGGAGAAGTCCCACAGAGATGACTAGCTGGAGCTGGGGGCAGGGGAGCGGGGGACAAGAACAGCCACTGGCAAACCATCAGGAAAAGGAAATAAGCAATGTAGGCGACTGTCAATTGTCATGAGTAGTATGTGGAGCCTTGAGGGGTGGAATCAGACTGTGTACCTGTGCACGGGCTGACACCTTGGAGCTCTAACCCTGCAGAGGAGTGCCTAACCCAGGCTCAACTTTGGGATGAGTGGATCAGACTTCCGAGAGTGGATGAGCCATAGTGAGCTGATCCATCTTGAGACTTCTTGCCCTTTTAGCGGAGGAGATGGTGGATGGAGAGGGAGAGGTTGAAGGTTGACTGGGAGGGATTGGGAGGAGGGGGAGCAGGAGGATACATGGATAAAAAAGACATTTTTTATAAAAAAAATAATAAAATGAAGAAAAATCATGAAAGCACACAAACTGCGTTTTGTCAATATTACTGTAAAGCATCTAATAAATCTCTATAATACATAAAATGTAACTTATCAAATATGGTTGGCAAGTCTAAAGCATACTCCACTCCTCTAATTTCACTTTTTATTGTTAATTGCAGTTTGGCCTTGATAAAGATATGAGTAGGTCTAATTAAAAAATATTAAGTGATTTTTTATGTTTTTATTTAAGTGATATAAATATTATCATGTTTAGTGTCTTAGCATTTATTGTCTTAGCTTTTTATTTTTAATGTGTTTGGCCATGCCACATTCAGGCTCTCAAAACTCTAAAGATACACAAGCCTTGTCAGCTAACACTTAAATTTCAACACAAGTGGGTGTGTATTTGTTAGATATTTTCTGTGCCACCTGTTGTAGCTGTGTGGGTTGACTTTATGTGTCTGTTAACATGATAAGTTATAGCCACTCATCTTTAAATATTAAATTATCCTGCCACAGAAGGAATAAATCTCACCAATCGGGCTCATTCATCTTTTGTATGGATTGCTATACTCCCAGTGTTAATATCTTATTGAATACTTTTATGTCTGAATTCATGAAGAATTTTGCTCTGTATATTTCCCCTTTTTTCTTTATTTTTGTATTTTTACATAAGTATAATATTCTCACAATACTAGTTGAATAAATTATCTTCAGAAGTTAAAAAAAAGATTACAGATGCACAGGAAAAACAGATTCAGATGGGGGAAAATACCTCTAAATGGGTTACAGTATGTTTAAAAAATATGTATAGTCTTGAGAGAAAAAGGGAACATATAGACAGTCATAAAAAAGATATATAGTTTTAAAATGATAGTAAAGCCCTCAAAAGATAGTAAAGTAATATTAAAAAGCAAGTTGTGTAAAAATAAAAAAAAATACATAGAAAATCTGGATACAGTATACTTATTGTGTTATATTTGGGATTTTTAATGGTTATGAGACACATTTGGGTGTAGTAACTGCTAGGATCAACCAAGCTGTATATTTTAGAAGTATCTTAATTACTAGTTCTAAGTCAGAAGATATTTTACTTTGGACAAAATGTTATTCTTTTGTTTATACAGAAAATTAAGACCATGGTTTCATTCTGAATCATGAAAAATAAGATTTGATCAACCAAGAACCCCTGAAAAATCTCCAATGAAAATGAATGACCCAGATGAACCAATGTTTCAGAGTATCTCTGTTGCAGTTTCCTCTGAGTTCTGCATGCTGAACTACTCCAAGTTAGGTCTTGGCCATAATCCTAAATTTTCTTTATGTTCCCATAAGATTATCAGCTTCCCAAATTATCAGCAAATAGTATAAAAAGCTATGTCCAAACTCCCAAAATATTGTCTTTCTATTGCTACCTAATCATTATTTGCTCTGTGCTAAAAATATCTACAGATGAAAATGTAAGAGAAACAAGCTGACTGCATTGAAAATATAAATGTATGTCTTAAGACTATGCTAGAAGTGTATTGTGTATATGTGGTGTGTGTTATAATGCATGCTCTAAAGTAATAATACTATATGTAAGAACAGAAAATGCTTTGAGCAAATTGAATAAAGCAATTAAAGAAAATATATGAAGGATATTTTTAAATCTGAAAGATAAAAGAAATATTAATTGTTGTCTACTGCTAAATATAAAAAGTAAACATGCAAGGATTGATCTTCTTATATCAAAAAGTGAAAAATTTATGAGAAAAACCAAAATCAATACAAGTATTGTTTATTCCTCAAGCTGAGTGGGATTCTCAGTTATACAGCTGTCTGAGACACCCTTGATGCTATAATTTGCCAGATATGCTCACTGGGTCTATCATCTGTGCTCTGATGGGTGTGATTAATCCAAACTAGACATACTGAGAAGTGTGCTTCACTGCTTTCTAGGACATTTCTCAGTGGAATGAATTAGACAAACAGTTAGCCAATAACCTTTCTCTGTTACCTTCTTTTCTGTTAATTATAATGTAATTAATTTTAAAATCAATGTAAAATTTATGTGTATAAGTTTAGTGTCAGTCTTTTAAAAATAAAAATCCACATGTAGTCAAGAAAACTTAAAAATATACTTAATAGCTCACTAATAATAATTTTCATTTGGTAGTATTTAATTAACTTTTTAAAAATCTTGAGATTTCTCATGTCTTTTTCCTACCAATAGAGTACTTCATTTTATTCCTGGGACATCACTCTATTTCACTTTCTAACATCCTATATATTTAACATCATTATCCTATTGATTTTGTCCTTGTGTTACACCTCCATGAGGAATTTTGCTGACTAATTCACTTCTATCTCTGATCTGTCAAAACTTTTCAAGTTCTGATACTCATTATTATTCATCATTGATTAAGACAAAATATCTGTACCTAAGTACAGGACAGTTAGAGATGAAGAGATGAACACTTGGAGAAGACAACCAAGGAGATGGTAATCCAGTTTATATGACAAAAACCAAACATCTGTTATACCTTAAGGCTATTTTGAGAATTAATTTTAAAGTAATTGGTATAACCTTATTTGATTTTTACCAGTACATTAAGTTTAAAAAACATATCCCACCTTGAAAATAAGAAAAATTACTTAACTTATTACCTTCAAATAATATACTTAATTAGAAGTTTTTACTTCAACAAAACATATGCTTCATATATCATACAATAAATATATAGAGTATTTTCTGTATTACACATTATGTGTAGATATCCCACATCATGTTTCCATTTTTTCAGCATAATTTACAGCATAAAAATGCTAATGTACAAAATTTTAAAAATATTTATTTAATTTTTATTATACATATGCTTACCTGTCTTAGTGTCATTAGCTGCCCTTGAGAACAGCGCCCTTCAAAGCCAGAAGCTGGCTTGGTTTAGTGGTTAAGATTCTGTGCTCTCACCATTGCAGCCTGGGTTCAATTCCTGGTCAGGGAACAAAATAAATAAAAAATAATAATAATAAAGAGAGCTAGAAAGATAACTGGACCTAGGATCCCAGCAGGTTTTTTTGAATGAGGTTGGCCACTCCCCCTTCAGGAGCCCAGGAACCTGGATAAGCATCTTCGGACCTTATCAGCTGACACCTGAATCCCACCACATCGTATTATAGAGGTGTTTAAATTATGAGTGAAATAAAATAATATTAAACTCAGTGATACTTTTAATAGTTTCACAAAATTTTTGGAGAAACATTCCACAAGACACTGAGTGGATTCCACTGAACACTTATTTATAAGTAGCAAATCCTTTGACTCTATTCCAGCACGCTGTACAATACTTTAAACAAAATTAGAGTTTTTCAGGTTCACAATATACCTTCCTCCAGAGATCAGTAATTGGAAGCAAGTCTATTACTCTGCAAAAATTCAGACAACTTTAGGTTAAAATTTATATATTTAAAGATATTTATATATAAATGTATATATTTTTAAATGTATACATATTTCTACAATGAAGAATTGAAAGTAACCTCACTAATAATTCAGCAGGACTGAGCAGCTGTATCTGCAACAACAGTATAAAACAATGGTGCATTTAGATGATTAAGCTTGCTTTAAAAGAAGCCATTTTGCCTATGTAAAATGAGCCATAAGTAGTATTTTTGTATTGTATTTTCAGTTACATGTGTCATGCATTCCCAAGGTAAAAAGAATTGTTATAAATCATGAGCATTAGTTTTAAATTCAATGAGAAATTTTATAAACATTAAGGTGACAGATTGTTTTTTGGGGTTAAATAAGAACTAATTTCTCTCCACTTATAGTGGAACAAAGTGAATATTAAAGTCAGTAAATGAATTTGCTCTCATTTGGATTTAAATTTACTTTAAGAAGAGGAGAATATTGTGGGCATATATATATATATATATATATATATATATATATATATATATATATATATATATATATATATATAAGCATACCATTTATATATGATTCCCAATTTTGAACATGATATTTCAATTATACTTTGTGAGAGAACATCAGGATGTTGGACATGTGTTGCCCCAGGGAAAACATGCTTTCATAAAAAAACAAATCGAGTTCATGGGTGATGTGAACTCATCTTTCCTAATCTTCACACCTTTGCAATGATCTGAATGTGTCATACATACTCTCTCTGAGAAAATGCACATGGTATGCCCAGATGACTGCTCACAAATGAAGTAGTGATAAAGCCAGAGTCATGGCTCAACAGTTAATAACTCCTGCTGGCCTTCCAAAGTACTAGAGATCTATTCTTAGCACCCATGACAAGTGACTCACTATTCCCATTAACTCCATCCCCAAGAACTACGACATTTTCTTCAGGCTTTTGTGACCACTGCACACAGCACATTCACTCACACAGACACCATACATAGAAACATATATAAAAACAAATATTTTTAAAAGTAGTGGAGGAAGATTAATATAGGATGGATGTACATATCTTATCAGATATGATATAAAGTTGGTAAAAAAAAGTATTATTGACTATCAATGCAAAATTTCAATGTAAATTTAACACAAAAAACTGCAAAAAGCCTATGAGTTTAAATCCTCAATGTATATCTCAGAAACAATATTTTTCTACTTTTAAAATTACATTTCTATCTTAATTTCATTGTACTTCCCAAACATTAATCACTTGTATAATGATGGCATAGTCTTGTATCAACATTGTGACAGCATCATGAGGCATGCACAATCATCTTTAGCTTCCATGCATTTTTTAAACAAACATATATTATTAATCACAATATCTATTCCATAAAAGTGAACTTATATAATCCCTAATACAACCTCTACATAATTTTATTATCATTGATGTTTTATAGATGAAATCTGAAGTAAAAAGATAATAAGCAATTTTCTAAAATTTATTCAGGACCTACATGTTGAAGCAGAAATTCAAGCTTAACCATTCTAGATTTAAATCACACATTAGAATGGCTATGATACAAACAATAATAACCCATTAATTATGGAATGAAAGAAATATTAGTCTGATACCTATTTATAATAGTACCTTTAGACCCAGGCTAAAGAATCCTTTCCTGGCTTTTATATTTCAGCAGAACTATGTAGTTCTCTATCTATTGTAAAGCCCTGGGAGCCATTCTTAATGGCCTGAGCCACTGCTGCTGTGTCTGAGTCTATATACTCCTGCCTTCAAGCTCACTCAGCTTCTCCCATCTTCTGGAGCCTCCTATGTAGCAACCACTCCCTAATATTGGCCACATCCATAATGCCAACTTCATCACACCCAGAGGACAGTCAGTGGTAACTTTAGAAAGGATGATATTGATTGTGGATGTGTGTGTAAAGGAGCCCAAGAGTGCCAATGAAGACAGACCTGGGAAAAGAAAGGGTAAAGCATCTGGTTATCCTCTAGAGGACTTCAACCATCCTTCCTTCTACTTCAGGTCCTGAAAAGTAAAACCAGGTTTCCCATGAATTCTACATTGAAACCCAACACCCATCTCATTAAGAAGGTATATTTGTTATTCCAGGAGAGAAAACTATCTCATTAATTTTCTATCTTTATCTTGAGCTATGTGAATAATCAAGGTTTTTCTAAAATACATATTATACTATTAATCTTCCTATTTAATTTAAGACTGTTGTAAAATATGTGTTTGGAAAAAGCAGGGCACACACCTTTGCATTAGTGTGGCTGAAGAAAGAAGCCCTTTCCTTTCCTTAATTATATGTTATCTATATTTCACTGAACAGATGCTTATGACATGCAGTAGGTATCAAAAGGGGAAGCTGCATATGCAAGATCGTGTGGAAAGAAAATGAACAGAATCTTTTGATATCTCCCTTGCAGTACAGTTAATGCCTCTATACCTAAACATAACCAATTCTAGTTTTCCTCCCAGTTACCATCATTATGTTAAACCCTTTGCCAAAATTAAGAAAAGCTACTGTTTATGTTTCTTTGTGTGTTTTCAAGTATTGATTGTTATTTTTTTCTTTTAACTTCTGAAATATTCATTCTTTATATATTTGTTATCTTCTTATAAATAATATCAAAGAGCTTGTCTAGCTAAACTAGAAATTAGAATGGCTAGAATATGAATGATTACAAGTAATTAGAGATGAACATGAGAGAAATACTAATGTAATGACTATTTGTAACATGATCCTTTGACCCAGGCTAGAGAATAATGTTCTGTGTTGCACATGATGAGAAGATATGCATGAAGAAAAAAACCTATACACATAATTTTAAAAAATTAAAATTAAAATCTGTTTACACCTTTGAAAAAATAGGATAGTCATATTGTGAATATTTTTTGTGCTTCTATATTTAAAGGTCATTTTAGTCTGTAATAATGCTTGTGGCCTACAGAAATGTGACAGTCACGGGGAGAATCATATAAAAAGGAAGTTTAGATGTGCTTAAACAGGCAAATTATGATAAACATAACTAGAAAAATGAAGTGCGTGCTCAAGGCTTTCTTCTTTACTAGCAGCCTTTTTGTTTTGGCCAATTTGTGCTTATAGACAATTACGGATATTAATATCTTACTTATTTTTGTACCATTCAACAAGGATGAACATCCTTTGTGACTACATTAGAGAGGTAAATAGGGATCAAGAGACTGCCAAAGATAGAAACAGCTTTTGTCAGGGGAAGGCAGTTGTTTAAATAACAGTTTCTTGACCAAAATTCACATCCTCTTTCATAGATTACTAAATGAATGTGGGGGTGATAAAATCACAACAAAGAAAGATTTCTGAGTACACAAGCAATAAATGTTAGTTGAAAACCAAACATGCGAAGTATCTGAGGCAGTTTTGGAAGTGATCACCCATGCTGTATACACAATTTCCCTGCATCCTTGTTTCTGAGTAATCAATATATTTACCTCACACTGTGCATGTCACCACATGACATCACCGAGCAACGCCAAGAAATGCTATCTGAAACACTTTGGCTCAGATGGAAGATGAGTATTTTACTATCTGCAAGTATTGTTATTGTACAAAGGAACTTTTCTTCTCTTCTAGAAATATGAACTAGTCTAATTACATAAAACAAAGACTTCTAACATTATCCCATAAGCAGTCTGCAGTGTTTTAAGTGTGATGATAATTATCTTTAGCCTATATTGTTACAGAATGTTTGAATTTTTAAGAATTGCTATTTTAATTCCTGACTTGAACTGCAAGGACACACACATGCACACACAGAGATGCAGACATACACACACACACACACACACACACACACACACACACACACACACACACACAAGTACATATGCACACATGACAAACACAAATCATTAAATAAAATTTGGCCTGAAGTTAGGTAAGATTTTTCAGCACTCTAAGAAATGTACCTCCTACTATTTTGTCCAGGAATTCATACGAAACAGCATGCTCAGCACAATTAATTTTTTTTCATTTTTTTAGTTAAAAAGTTTTTTCCATATCTACCACTGCTCTTCATCACTTCCCTCCTCCCATTCTCTCAGCCTCCCCACCCTACTTCCCCATCTATTCCCCAAGGAGGGAAAGGAGTCCCAGAGTGGGTCAGTTCAGACTGGCATATCTAGTTGAGGTAAGTCTGAATATTTGAGTATTCAGTATTTGAGTGTTCCTCTGAGTTAGACTGAATGGGTTACTAGATAACAGTTCATGCATCAAGAACATACTCTGATCCTACTGCAAGAGGCTCCACCCACTGCCCATGCCATTTGGCAGTTGTCTACATTTGGAGGGTTTTGTTCTTTCCATGAAGGTTCCTCCACAATTATTTCAGAGTGAGTCAGTGAGCTCTCAATAGCTCCAGTCTCTGTCCATCTCCTCCTGATGATCCTGATCCCTTTGTTCAGATACTCTCTCCTTTCTCTCTCTCTTCAGCTGGACTGGGAGCTCGACCTGGTGCTTAGCTATGGATCTCTGCTTCTGCCTCTATCCATTGCTGGATGGAGGTTCAATAATGACACTCTTAGGGTGGTCATTTACTTTATTGTATGATAGGTCCTGTTTAGACACCCTTTCTACTATTGCTTAGAGTCCTATCCAGGGACATCATGTGAGTTCTTGGAGTTTTCCTTAGTACCAGGTTTCTTTCTACCCCACAGCGGCTCCCTCTGTCAAGATATCCATCTCTTTGTTCTCCCTCCCTGTTGCCTGTTGCTCCTCTCACTCAACCATCTCCTTGTCTCATGATTTGTTCCACCTCCCCTTACTCACTTCCCATTATTATGCCAATTTACTCATGAGGTCTCTATTTCCCTTTCCCAGGGGATCCATGGATGTCTCTCTTAAGTTCCTCCTGTTACCTGGCTGTTCAGGGCTTGTGATTTGCAGCCTGGGTATTCTTTGCTTTATGTCTAAAAATCCACTTATGAGTGAGTACATACCATGTCTATATTTCGGGACCTGTGTTACCTCATTCAGGATGATACTCTCCATACATTTGCCTGCAATTTTTAGGATGTCATTTTTTTAATGCTGAGTAGTACTCCATTATGTAAATGTACCACAATATTTGAATTCATTCTTCAATTAAAGGAAATTTAGGTTGTTTCCAGGTTTTGGCTATTATGAATAGTGCTTCCATAAACATAATTGAGCTAATGCCCTTGGGGTAAGAATGCGCATCCTTTGGATAAACACCCAATAGTGATATTGCTGTATCATTGAGAAAAATCCCCAGATTTCTAAGGAAACTTCATACTGCTTTCCAACGTGGCTGTACAAATTTACACTCCTACGAGCATTTAGCACAATTATTATGAAATAAAATATAGGTTAACACTAAGAAAACATTAAAGATGTTCTACGTCCTAAAAATTTTAAAGGTTTGATCTAGATTCATGTAAAAATAAACAAGTTCATCCACTGTATCATAATGCAAATTAACCAGCACTTTTCATAGTAAAACAATGCATATAGTACTGAATTATTTTAAAATAGGTTTATGTTTCATTATCAGTAAATGTTTTGTTCTCCTATTTTATATACTACCATACCTAGACATATATAATTTTTTCATGTAAAGAAGATTGTGAGAATAAAATTCAAGAATCTGTGGTATAGAGAATAAGGGTTGCTGAAAAACATTGGCTGTGGGTAGAAATGTGAAAATGGCTTAATAGAAAGTAGGGGAACAATTGCAGATTTCACTATAGGGTATATACAGGTACACAACTCAATCTGTCCTACAAAGAGAGTGGTCTTACATCTCCCACCCTGTCTTTGCCTATATCTCTCTACATATTTGTTCATACTCCCTTGCACACACACAAACACAATCTTGACTTTTGCTCAAAATTTGAGCCTATGATGCTTGAATATTAAGTGATAAGTGGAAAAACAGAATAATGACTGAGGTATCAATTTAGTGCTATTAAATTCTGGAGTAGGAGAAATAACAAAATGGGGGTGGTAATAGAAAATGAATAAACTTGCTTTCCCAACTCTAATAAACATTTATTATACCATTTGAACTCCACCATCCCTGTCTCAGGATGCTGTGCCAATGCCCAGAAAATACACAGAAGCTTTCTTTGAGACACTCTCCCATGAGAACACTGCTGTCAGACATTAAATAGGACTCTCAGTGCAAGGACAGATCAAAGAACTTTGCACAGAGACCATGGCATTGAGAAGTCATCACACTGCTCATAGTTCTAATCTTTTAAGACACAATGCATATTTGTGTGTGTGAAATTATGGTGTGACAGAATATTCTACATTGCCCATCAAAGCCAAAAATATTTACTAACGGACCCTACATAGAAAATTTTAAACAGTGAAAATCTCCAGCCACAAAGGAAGATCAGGAAACACTCTCCAGATACAGATTGTGGTCTACAGTCTATAACTCCATCTGACAACTAAGGTATACCAAGAACAGGATAATAAATGCTTAAATATATTACCCTCTTCCTGAGAAACAACCATGTGCCTTTTTAAAAGCCAATAAAACACTGCAGAGTGTGCTAGGCCACAATTTCTGCATCCTCTGATGTTCAGTTTTAACTCCATAGAAATCTCATATCCCTGAATTCCTTCCCAAGAACTACATGTTCAGAGTCCACTGAACTATGCATAGGATTCTGCATTTTAAGCTTCTTGCTAATTTATCTGATACAAAATACATTGCAAACCATACATTTTAATGGCAGGAATATTTGGATTTTAGAGGGATTTATGAGCTTGAGAGATAGCTTAGGTGTTAAAAATGCATGAGCACCTACTGTGCTTACTTACATAGGCCCTGATCTGGGTTTCTAGGACTCACAAGAGGCAGCTCACAGTCTCCAGCTCAGGAGACCCCATGTCACAGGCTTCTTCAGAAACCTATATTCATTAGTATGTAGAGCATATACACATACACCACAAATATACATAAAATAAATCTTGATAAAAGACTAGCTTGCTTCTTTTTGAAGGATCTTCAAGTACAAGCTATAGGAACATGAGGATTCAGTCTAACTCACTTGCACTGGGATATAGTAGTCATATTGCTCTGGGATTGTTGCTTTTCTTATTATAATAACCAAATGCCTAAGGCAACCTAACTGTATACAGTAAAGAGTAATTTTTCACTCAAGTTTGGAGGATGAAGTTCCAAGACTGGGAATTCCTATTTGTTTTGGCCTCTGGTGTTGTTTAAATACTGAATGATCACACAGCATGGGAACATGTAGGAAGAAGAAACCAGGACCCAGCAAGCATTTGAGGGTAATGGTAATTTATAACAGCAGTGCACTCTAACCAACTCTTCTGATTGTAGCTTCTGAGGATCTCAGGAGGTCATGGTTGCTTTTATCTTTTAAGCATCCTCTCCCTTCAATATTTCCACAGGATCTGTACATTCAACCCATATATAAGCTGTCACATCAGTGAATGAATCAAAGAAGATTCTAACCCAATGGAATGTATTTGCACATGAATTGGAGCAAACTGACTAAAAATACATGAAGAAAATAAGTTTAATGCCAGCACAATTTGTTTCTGATGGACAACAGAGAATATGAGAATTTTAAGAAGTAATGCATGAAATGAAATCAGCAGTTGTCATTATAGTGAACATTTGAAGAAAGTGAGTGCAGAAGTCAGAGAAATATCCCAGACATAAATGTCCAGGAGAGAGATACAGTTAGCATAGATGTTGGCATATTCAAGAAATAAAATAGTATAGTTTTGGGGTATTAGAATATTTACCTAGTATGCATGAGGTATATGAGGTATAAGATCTATCACCAAAATATATACATATACATATATATTAGTATATATACACTAATATATACTTATATATTAGTGTCTTTTATAAATCAAGAATCAAGAAGGAAAATATCTGAGTTTCAGCTCAGTGAAGCCCACTTTGAGTTCTGACTTACAGATATAAAATGAAAACAGAAAGATATGTGATGCCTCAAGAATGTGGACATATGTTATAAAGCCATAGAGAATATGGTAAGAAGATAAATATATACAATATATGTATTGTTATTTCCATTTAAACTGGTATGTCATTTTTCTCATAATCTACTTAACAACATCAAGCCTACAGTGCTAATGTAAATCTACTTACTATATATGATACAATTTACACACACATAAATTCATTTTTATAGGTGAATACATAGGATGTGTATTACAAAAATACATAAATTACAGACATTTAATGGGATACTTAGATAATAATACCTGGAATTAATAATTAGACTAACACTCTTGAATATTATTCAGTGTAATTACTGCTCAGAAAGAATCACTATAGATTTTCCAAGTGATATTGGCAAGGGATTCACACAACTGCATTTAAAAACTAATTTTAATAAAAGCATGGACTCCAATGAAAGTTTAAAGTGACAGTTCAGTTTAGTGGTTTGAACATTGTCTCTACCACTATACACAAGCAAGTCTCATAGAGTAAATAAGGCAGCCTCAACAACTATAAACTCTCCTAAAATGAATGTCTTTGTAGAGGCTGACAACTCTTCTTGTGCAGGACACTAATACTTCAGCCACACAGCACAGTGTTCCTGTGCATATTGCTGTAAACTCAATCCCACATAAAGTGACTGTTAGATTGCTGTTGTTTTTATCAGCTCCTCTGATGCTTCCTTACAAAGTATAGGGGGATTATGTTGTTCCATTGTAAATAATTGTCCCCGCCTATGAGTTTAATAAAAAGTGCTGATTGGCCAAAGGCAGAAAGGAAATGTGGGCAGGGCTACCAGACTAGGAATACTCTAGGAACAGGCAGAACAGAGCAGAATGCCAGAGAGAAGCCAGAAGAAGCAGAGGACAACTGAGCTGCTCTGAGAAAAGGTACCAAGCCACATGGCTGAACAGGATAAGAGTTATGGGTTAGATTAAGGGTAAAGAGTTAGAAAGTTATATGCCTGGGCCTTAGGCCAATCAGCCTAAAACTATAGTAAGCATCTGTGTGTCTCTGTGGGTCTGTGGGTCTGCAGGCCTAAACCTTGAGGCTAGGCCTGAAAGTCTGGGCCATAAACCTCTTACTACAACAAAGCATTAGCATTCTTAAATTAAATTAGGCTCTAGTTTTTGTTTTTATGTTTGCTGACTTTAGTTTGCTCACTATTGCAGTGGATTGTACTGGTTACTGAGTTCAAACAGAGATGACTCTGTCCTTCCTGTTCAGAGAGCATTCCTCCATGCTAGGAGGTAATTCCACATCTTTCCAGGTCATGAGTTGGGTTTCAGTAGGATTATGAGTAATGACCTGTGTGTGAATGCATGCCAAGTGTGCTCTGCTGATAATCTTAATTCTGCGCCCACAATGACTGTTCTATTCTTCTCTGCTCTTGTGTGTGGATTTATATCAATTTCATCTAGGGTTAGAGAAAAGAGATTCCCATGGAGGACTGAAGGAAAGAGAGGAATATGCTGAGTACATTTGCTTTCCAAGCTTCCTGGTGTCAGGCTAATGAATGAATGAGTGAGTAAATTAATTAATTAATTAACTAATTAATTAATTGATTGATTGATTAATTAATTATCAGTGGTATTTACAGCTATAGTAAGTTCAGTTTTCAATACATTTACTATAGATTGAATGATAGATTTATTTCCTGTGTTTCTAGCTTTGTATCCAGTACTTTAAATACATCTTACTTAATCCCTACATAAATACTACACACACACACACACACACACACACACACACACACACACACACAGAATCATGAAGCTGCCTTGGCCTAGCTGCCTTGAGAGACATTCATCATGGGCTTTTCAGGTTAGAGTCCATGGCTCCTGGGGTACAATGCTTTTCAGTTCCCGAGAGGCCAATACTGTACTCCCTCAGGAAGTCAGGCATTCAGGCCAGTTTTTGTTTCTTTGTATGTTCCTTTAGTATTGAGGAAGCATGAAAGCTTGACAGGACAATTGGTCTTGGATAATTTTGTGTACCCTATATGACTGGCAGACTTCACTGTATTCTGGCAACTACAACTGTATTGATCCTGGCAATTGTCACTAGATTCTGTTTCTAATAAAGGTATAAAGAATCTTATTACTCTCAATAAAATTGTCACAGCCTCAGGTGTACTGTGGCTCCTCCAACACAAGCCTGGTTTCATTCCTTGAGGCCATATGAAGTGACTTGGCTAGGTAAGTGCAGATGCGTACACACACACACACACACACACACACACACACACACACACACACACACACACACAAATTATTGTGGTAGACTTCCCTCAGATTTACATTTTATAGAAAAAAAAATGTTATTTTCTTCCATGCAACAGTCTGAGATCAGAATGACATGCAGGGCGAAAGTCATTGCCACCTCACACGTAAGAGAAACACTCAGGATTATGGTTGACTTGTTTGTGCTAGGATGACAACATCACCTTTGCATACTAATCTGAGACCATCTGTCCCATGAGTTCAGGCAATTTCATTCAATCTCTAGTGAATACCATCAAATCCTAGATGACTAAGCTAATTTGCATGATTTCTCTACAGCTGTTCCTTGTTTTCTAGTGAGTTTTATTGAAATTTACATCTACTTGTAAACAGTTCCTCTCTACCATGTTAATATCTTCCTCAAAAGCAGGTCAAAATTGCTTCAAGTCTCTTGTCTTGCAGGACTCAGCTTGCAGAGTCCCCAACCTAACAGTGACAGAGGCTAGAGTGGGAGACATTATCTCCAAGCAGAAACTCTGGTTTTCAAGAGGATGAAGCCCTGAAGAAGTCTGATCTTTCAAAGATGACATCACCATGATGCTTTTGTTACTGTACAACAGATTACCGAGTGCAGAGCCTCTCACAGTTCGGGCCACTGCTCAGCAGCTAAGATCATACCCACTAGGAGCTTTCATTACCTTTTGTTAAACCTTTAATTCTCTGCTAGCAGTAGAATTCCTAAAGCCAGAGTGTGTGTGCAAGAGTCAGAAAGAGAGTGAGAAATAGTCCACCTTTTGCTCCTTGTGGTAGAAAGTATTCTGTCTTAATGACAGATCTATGTCCTAGCAGATCTTGCAATCAGGAAAGTACTTCCCAGTTTGCAGATTTTTTTTTTCATCACAAGTACATTTAGCAATATCAAAGTAAAATAATCTAGGTATAAATGTTATGTTAACCTTAGAAAGCTGCTGACCCTCTGCCAGACACTTAAAGAATTTCCCGATTACAGATGCACAGGGTTTTATTTTTCCACTTGCTGATCAGTCCTGAACTGTATGGTAAGGTCTCTTCTCTGTAGCTGTTGAAGCTGGTGGTTTAACTACTTCCCTTTCGTTTCCCTGTCCCTCTGAGCTCTGGCACTACCATGGTGACAGGCATCATTTGGAGATGTCTCTAAAGCATTTAAGAGTCCTTCACCACTCCTCACAACAAAATGCATACTTTACATTATTAACCATCCACCTTTACAGAGAAACTGTATCTCTAATAAGTGCAATGTGCTGGATGTTATCTTCTGTTTTAGTTTTGCAAGCTCATAATGGATTTTGTGTTTCACTTGTAGGTCAGGACTCTCAGCTTAAAATGATAATCTATGTCAGGGCTATAGCCTTCAAAGCATGAAGAAATTTAAAAAAATGTTCTTGGGCTTAAGAAAATGAGTATTTGTTATAAGAACACAAATAGTGACTTTGGTTTTTCTCAAATTTATGATTCATGAGGATATAAGGCAGATCTCAGGGTCAACAGCTGAGTTTTGATGGTGTATGTTACAAGAAACTTGTATTCACATTCTAAACACAATTCCAGGTATAGTGTCCTTGGTGATGCTCAGCTTGGCACTCCTGGAGCTTTGCCATTCCTGGGACTGATGGTAGGGTGATAACCTGAATTTCCTCCAAATGGCCAATTTATGGGTATCCTTCCTTAGAGTTCTAAGGCTGCCCCCTTGTGGCAATACAAGGTATATTTTCAGAAGATGTTGCTTCCAAATTCCAATAAAGACTGTACTGCTCACACCTTTGGGGAAGCAGATGGGTGGATGGGGAGAGGCTAGGCTGAGGGCTGTCTGGGAGGGGTTGGGAGGGGCGGATACATTTATGGAGATGACGTATTTTTAATGAAAATAAAATTGAAAAAAAGCGAAATCTTTCTCTAGGAGAAAGGGAAAAGTGACCATGATTTACCAGGAAAGTACAGTGGTTAGAGTCAGAGGAAACTTTTACTCTGATATTTTGCTACACTGTGTTGGACAATTACTTACCATCACTTGTCCATTTAATTGTGAGCCAGAGCTGTTACTGAGTCACTCTTCCATCCCACAGCATCTATGAAGAGATAGAATATCATTTGTTTTATCTTATAAGACTGTCATGAGGAACAAGTGAATTAGCACACAGAGACTGGGACACTCCTAGTAATATTTTAGCATGTGAAACTACAGCCCTCTATAGTGTGAGTACTCTCAGAGATGAAGCACAAGTCTGTCCATCTAATGTATATTTCTCCAGATCTTACTGACAGAAGATATAAGCCAAAGACCAAGGAACTAAAACTTGCATCTTAATTATGCATAATCCTGAAGTGTTAAGTCATCTAACTGTGGTGACTGGACAGTCTGTTTTGTGCATCCCAGACACTGGTTGGTGACAGGGGGAAGTGACAGAAGTAACATTCAGATAATCCAAGGTACCCTGCTATCACTGCACCAGACCTCTCTGAATTGGGTAGTTACAGTTCTATGTCTTGGGACCCTGCCACAGACATATACAGGTGTCTGTCACAGGCAGCAGGAGTCCTTAGGAATTCCAGATCAGAACAACCACCCACTGACCCTGAGCAGTGCCAGGTGCAGATGTACCTCAGCAAGAATGGTCTCAGTCAATCATTCTTAGACTAAGTGTGTCAGGGATCAAAAATCATTATACTGAAACCAGCAAAAGTTAAGCCACACAAAATACAAAAACAAAAAATGAAAAGAGAAAAAAAATGAGAGCAGGGACAAATATCTTCTGGTAGTGATGATTTGTCTATTTTCTTACTGTCTGGAAAATAATGAACAAACTATAAATGGTCAAATTCTATCCTCTAGGTTCTTCCTGTATCGTGTGTGGGATGAATAAAGACTGGATTTCCTTTGATGTAAAATTACTACTTTTCCCCCATTTGAATATTTTTAAAAATTATGCATGACATTTTAATGTGATAATATTCATTTTTCCTTTCTGGGTAAAGCCTGTTAATAAATCAATGCTGCATTTATAAATATTGCTGGCATTTCAGATTTAAAATTATAAGAAAAGTTGATGCTGATTATAGCATAGTATAAGAAATCAAGCAAAAGTCTTCCTGGGTATTTCCAGGTTATAAACCCAGCAGGAGTTATCTTCAAATTGTAGAACTCTTATTATTCAAAAATGTACAAATTGATTTTCACATGTGCACACACATGCACACACATGTGCACACACACACACACACACACACACACACACATACAAGTAGACATAAGTCAAATGTTCTCAGGTCATGCCCATTGCTATAGACACTATTCCCAAATCCCCATGTAGAATATATATGCCTTTGACCATGGCTATGGACTTGGGAAAGAGGAGAAACCAAAGTAAGAGAATTTGCAGCATGTCAGAGCATTGAAAAATCTGGCTACATGAGTCCTCAAATACATACTAAAGACATAGTTCAGGGTTCCAATTTTGTTTCTCTTTTGTTTGTTTGTTTGTTTGTTTGTTTATTTTCCTGAAATCTTTGGCCAAAGCTTGAGTTCCACTGATTTAAAAAGATCTGATTTCTGAGAACTCTCAAGAGTGTACTACCTGACTCTGACTCTTATTGTAGACTTTTCCTATTTCCCCAAGTTAAAAAGTAATAATAATGTGGCAGCTTATCAGGAAGCAGGAGATGGAGCACTAGAGAGAAGAAAATGAACTTTTGTTTGGTCACACAAATCTACACGTAGCATATTATACTTGCCCTTTTTGGCAGAAATTAATGGAGGGAATTTCTCAAGGTTTTCTATCAGGATAACAACATTCATAGCTTCACCTATTTGGACATCCTAATTATCCAAAAACTCAGCCATCAAAATGAACAGTAAGTTTACACCTGCACTTCTGTGCATACCACAGAATGTAGAATGTAGGTGGTCTCTCTTTCTCTCCCTTCTTCCCTCCCTCCCTCTATCTCTTCTGTCTCTCCCTCCCTACACAAACATGCACATACACACATTCTTCTCATGTGAGTTACTGAAGGAGAATGCTAGTGCACCTGATACTCTTTAAGGAGAAATGATGAGAGATTCTAAACACAAGTCACATCCCCATATGGTTGATTATCCTACTGTTGTCAGCTTGAAACTCTTAAAATTTTTCTCTGAAGTTTCAGATTTCAAGGGGTTAAGGGACGTGCACACTCTGCCCCCACTTCCTGTTGTTGCAGTCTGCACACATCATCCATGATGCTCTGAACAGATTATGCAGGTCTCTGAGTACAGTGAGCCTAAAGGTCAAGTTGTGTGTTACATGTCTGTTTTGGATGATGAAACTGTTCTCACTCAGGAAACAAGAAACAACTAACCCCACAGAACTTAATGTTCTTCACTTGATATTACTATAGTAGCCAACTGCTGATATAGAAATAGTCAGAGAGAAGAAAGAAAGAAGGAGTAGTCAGCCAGGGCTCCTTTCTCCTCTAGTGATCAAAAGTAAAAGAAATGACTAGCTTAAAATGATGCAATTCTACTGTTGTATTAAAAAATCATATATGGGTATATATCTACATGTATATGTATATACACATAAAAGGTATATAGACACTGTATATATAGAAGTACTATGTAAACTCCTAATACATGTTGCATAATTTCAATGATTTCATATACATCTTGAATTTTCTAATTTAAAAGTAACAGCTGAATGCCTTAATTATTTAAATATGAATGATCTAATTTAAAGCATTTAAAACTAACATTACAAAATGCAAAAGTTGGTGGCAAATAAAAATTGCTATTTTTGCTTACTTCAAATACTTGTATGTAGAAACTAAATGATTAAAGAAGAATTAAAAAATATGGCACTCTCTTTTTTGTTTTCTTTTGTTTTTTTATTTTTTGGGGGGGGTTGGTTTTTGGTTTTTTTTGTTTGTTTGTTTGCTTTTGGTTTTTTTTTTTTTTTTTTTTTTTTTTTTGAAGAGATAAGGCCTCACTCTGTGGTACAGGCTAGCCTCAACCCTGCAACATTCCTTCCTCCAACTCTTTAGTAATATAGTTACAGACACATGCCCCTCTCACTAGCAAGAAAAAGCTTTTTTAATTTAGTACAACTAACACAATTTTTCCCTTCCAATGAACTCACCACATAGCATTGTCATTTTTATTATGCCCTATAACAACTCTTTAAAATGTTTAATTATAATGTACCTTAATTATATCCACCCCAACCTCCATCTTCCCCCAAGAATACCCCTCCCAATTGCATCTCATTTGCGGGGGGGGGGGGGTGATGTGGGAATGCCTTTCTGTATGCTGTGAAAATCAATCTTTAAATAAAGGAGCTGTTCTGGCCCATAGGCACCATAGAAAAAGTAGATGAGAGAATCAAAATAGGTAAAAAAGGAAGGGTGGAGTCAGAGACAGATCTAGCCAACCACCCAAAAAAACATGTAAAGAGCACAGGTGAGTCACACTGGCTATGTGATAGGTTAATAAAATAGGTTAAGTTAAGATAAAAGAACAAGCTACCCGCCTGAGACCAAAAACTTTATTATAACAGATGGCACCCAACATGGGACACAAACCCATGACCCTGACATTAAGAGTCTCATGCTCTACTAACTGAGCTAGTCACAGGTGAGTCATGGACCATGTGGCAGACAGATTGATGAAAATGGGTTGAGTTAAAATGAAAGAGCTAGCTAGCAATGTGCCTGGGCCATAGGCCAAAGAACATGAACTTAATGTACTTGTCTGAATCATTTTGGGGGCCTAAGCAGCAGTGGGCAGCTAAGAGGTCTGAGGTGGCATGTCTGTGGGTCTGGACCTCTGGTGCCCAGGGACAAGAAACTTAATTGTAATGAGAAATTCACTAAGAACAGAATTCATGACCAATGTAAAAGAATATGGAAATGCCAAGATAGAAGCAGAAAATACCTGGAAATTCTAATGACTTACTTTCTGGATCAGATGTCTCTGACTTCTCTGCCTCCCATACTCTCAACTATGTACCTCCTGTCTGTTATATAATCTCCCCTACCAGCAACTTATACTCACTAGGTTCATAGGTTCTATGTCTTACTTCAGAAATCTTAATGTCTATCATCACTGATTCAATTCCACGACTGAAGAGATACCCTGTAATAACAATCTATTCAATCTATCAAACCCATTGCTGATAACCTGTATCTGAAGTTTGGTGTGGAGATCTGCTGGAAGCAGGCTGAGTAGGGAGTGACATCTATAGCTTATATACACTTAGCTCTTATTTTCAGAGTGAAGTCAATGAAATCAGCAGACACACTCATGGCCATTTGCTGTACCTAGACATGAAGAATCATCACCATCAACAATCATAAATGGATGTCTTTGGTTTTAGAAGGCAAATGTAGAAATGGCATGATTTTGGACATAATCCATGAGTTATCACCAAAATTGTTCTTCTTAGGTAAGTTAACTATCCTCTGAGTACACTTCTCCTTAGTAGGGTGTAGAAAATCTCACAGTCTTCCACCAAAAAGCAAAACATATTGTATTTACTATCTCAACATTTTTCACAATAAGAGCTATTGACATGAATCAGGTCCCTGTTCTTACCTGTACCCATGTAAGATTCTGAGTAATGTGCCATTGATACAAACACAGCACTCTGTCCAGATTCTTTCTCCAGAGTCTGATGGCTCCAGCAACCACACTAATATGCAGAAGAAAGAGAGGTGGTCACGATAAATCCAGGCAGCTAACCTGATGTCACCCGGGGAGTGAGTGCAAGAGCCCACAGGATGAAGGCTATAACAGGATGGGGCCTTTCTAGAATCTAAGCATTACTCTACTGCAACACTGAGCCCTATTGGTTCTTTGTCCCTCCTAAACTCTGAGAACTGCCTAATAACATTTGAGTAAATGTTCAGCTTACATTAGCTTGGATCCTCTCTGATGTTTAAGCTTATAACCCAATTGAAGTGTCACTTAATGTGTGTATTCATATCCCAGGAGATCTTGACAAATGGTATAGAAACAATAACTCATTTCTGAGAATGTTTCTCTACTCTTCTTGGAAAGGCCAACCAAATTTTATTGATGATAGTGTGTTCTGGAGGAAGAATGATGGATGCTTGTTTCATATTGTGTTAGAGAAATGACTACTGCATCTAGATATGCCAGATCAGCTATAAAGGGATAAGTTAGCTTAAGGGGAAGAATATCCTTTGCTTTATGTATGTGTGCATTATGGAAAAAATATGTGTGCTAAAGATTCATAATTCCTGAAAGACATTTAAAAGGTCAGTTTAAGTTCACTGGCACTCTCAAGAAAGACTATTTGATTTGATTGTATGAAATACAGTGTCTTAGCCAGCTTGGGATGTTAAGAAAATGCCTTGTACTAAGCAATTCATAAATAAGTGAAATGCATTGCTCAATATTCTAGAGTCTGGGGCTTGTCTTTCCTCATGTGTGGCATCATCTCTGTTTAGATAGAACAAAAAAGGTCTCCCTCAAGCTTTCCTATTAGGATAAAATGATTTACAGCTTCATCTAATTGTATGTCCTAATGACCTCTCAAAATACAATAAAAATTAAGATTAGGTTACATAGGCTTTACTGAGCAACACAGATGTGTAGACCACACTGCATAGAACACTGGGATGTCCTATACATATTCCTGTCATGCCAGTTATTGAGAAAGAATGACAGTTTGGCTGATACAATTCAAGAACAATTATGAAGTCCTATATATGGGACTAGCAGTATCCAGTGATCCTTTTTCCAAAGGAATCTGTGTATGTAATATAAGACACAGACAAAGACAGAAGGACACTGATATTTAACAAGGATTCCACACAGCTCTCATAAAGTCTGCTTTGATCAAAGATAGACACCAAATGTATCAGTCTCAAGTTCCTTGGCCTTTTCAAGGACTTTGTTTAGCTTTGTCACATGACCATCACTGTTGCATTGGGTCCTCTTCCAGAATGGTCTTTGAGATCTGGAGTGATGTTTATTGTTCAAGTTTGAGAGCACCCCTTAGATTTTATGTGATGCTACTCTTCTTTTGCTTGAAAATTTGAGATTTATGTTATTTAAAATGACTCTGTCCTTAGGACCCAGCAGTCTTTTCCCCTTTGCTCATAAAAATCCACTTCTCTGATTCAGCTCTTTATTGCTATCAGTTCAACAGCCAATATCTTATCTCTCTCCACAGAACAAAGAGGGGGGCTGGGTTCCAAATCTCCAAGGGGGATTTGGCTGAAAGGAAAGAAATTTTCAACGAAAATAGATCTTAAAAGTAGAAGGAGATGCTGTGTCATTTAACAGAAATTTTTAAAACTCCTATCATCACTTAAGAATGTTAGGCATCAATGTAATACATTATATCTTACCACATATCAGCCACATCTATAAATAAAAGTTTTCAGTTTTTATCCTTAGAGTTTTGATATCACAAACACATCTCTAGGCATTACAGTTTTAGAGGACAGCATTCTACACTGGGAGATAGAACAGAATTAAATGGGTTTCTCTTCATATGCCTTCATATTTTTACTAGGACTGACAATTTTTCTAAAAATCCAAGAGCATCACCTTAAATACATTGCCTATCCTTTTCTACCAAAGAAATCACTGCTTCATGTCCAGATGCTGATCACTTAATCATGAAAAAAATGTATTTCATGAACAAGACATAATGTGTTAATCATATTTTGGGAAAATACCTTGACTTCTAGCAATACAGAGATATAAGAGGTTTGTTTTACTTATGAGAAAGCCAGAGTGGTAAAATCAGATGCTTCGAAACATACCTGAAATGTTGAGAAAGAAAGCTTACTCTTTTTTGTCACTAATGGCATAAATTGTGGAATTCACTCCGGTACCATGAAAGTGCCTTTTCACTCTGTGTTTCCTCATATTCACTCCATAACAGGAGATGGGATTGAAAGCAGTAGCTGTGGAGATGAGACATTGCCACTAATGGGGCGAATCACATCCACTTTATTTTTTCTTCCTTTCAATTGTTAGATCACACATGCAGGCAAACAGTGAACATCACATGTAGAGACAGATGAGTGGGAGGGAACTGTAAATCTCACTGCCTGGAAGACTGCACTGCCAGAAGATCCTGTGAAGACATGACACATGGTGATTAATATTGGAAAAGAAGGGAGATTCAATTAGAAACAGTTCAGATTGCATCATTTGAAAAAATGCTCTTAGCTGAGGAGGGACCTGCTGAAAGAGAAGGCTCGATAGAAATCTGAGATAAGATGATCCCAGCACAGGAATACCTCAGCTCTTAATAATGTCCATGACCATTGTTGTGTAATGTACCACATTTTCTTTATCAATTCTTCAGATACTCTGCTGTTAAAAATAACATCATGAAATTTGCAGGCAAATGGATGAACTAGAAGTCATTGAGAGTGCAATAACTCAGCCCCTGAAAGATAGGCATGGTATGTACTCACTCACTAGTGAATATTGTCTGTAAAATAAAGGATAACTATGACAAAATCTATAGACCCAGAGAGGCTAGGTAAGAAGGAAGGATCAAGGTGATGGTGGTGAATAGATCTCCCTGGGAAGGAGGAAAGGAATAATAAATTTTGTGGGTAAACTTGGGACAGATAGGAATAGGAACAGGAAAGAACAGGTGAGTAGATGGAGAAAGAGAGAGAATACTGGGAGAGATACATGGAATTAGGAACAGATTGGAGGTGAGGTAGAAGCCTAGTATAATGAACTCCCATGAATCAAGAAGAGTGACCATAGTGAAAACTTCTTGTAATGGGAGATTATGGCTTCTGACCTGGCTATCCTTTGTAACCAGGCAAGGCTTCCAGTACAGGGACTGGAACACCAACACAGCCACAAAACTGTCCACCTACAATCTGATCTGCCTGCAAGACGTGTGGGGGTAAACGTGGCACAGAACTTTTAGAAGTAACAACCAGTGACAGGTCCAGCCTGAGAACCACGCCACAGGAAGGAGCCCATGTTTGACACTGTCTAGAGGGCCAGGAACCAGGAGCTGAATGGCCCAGAGAACTAGGGTGTGGGAATCAATGAAAGGCTTCCTAATGATACTCAGATATAAATGTATACTAGAGCCTAGCATATTATCATCAGAGAAGCTTCATCTAACAACTGATGAGAGCAGAAGCAGAGACCCACAGGCAAAAAAATATGTGGAGCTTCAGGAATCCTTCAGAAGAAGGGAAGGATTATAAGAAAGAAGAGGGGTCAAAGATACAGCAAGAAAACAGCCCACATAGGCAAATAACCAGGGATTCTTATAGGGGCTCCCAGTGATTGAACCAACAATCAGGAGTCTGTAGGAGTCTGACTGAGGCTTTCTGCATATATTCATAGCTGTGCAGCTTGGTGTTCTTGTGGGGCACCTAAGAGGGTGGATAACTGTCTGGGACTCTTTTGCCTGCTTTTAGGACCCCTTTCATCCTACTGGATTGCCTCATCCAGCCTTAATATGAGTCTTATTACAACATAGCATGTCATGTTTGATAACCCTAGGAGGCCAGCCCTCTGCTGAAGGAAAACAGGTGGAATAGATTTGGGGGAGATGGGAGAGGTAAGGAGGTCTGCAAGGAGAGGAAGGAGGGGAAACTTCAGTTGGGATATAATATATAAAAACAATTAAAAATGTAAAAATATAATTAAGTTATTAATAAATTTAATTAAATAATTAAGAAATGGAAAAACATTTATGGCCATAGCAAACCTTGTAATTAAATACATGCACAAATGAATATGTTTGAGTATAATCATCTCTAATTCCAAACAGTAGAAGCTTATTTGAGGCCTTTCATTCTTTCATCTTATTCTATACTTCAAAAAGCTTCTTGAACATTCCTCATCAACTTTACTTATCTGTATTAAATGTATTTGAAGAAATATTAATATGTTATTACTTGCAATATTAGTGCAATTGATGTTTATGGAATAGGAAAGTGATTATACTAATAAAACAGAAGGAAGTCTTTTATTGAAGTTTTGTTCTCCTAAAGGGTAAAAATAGCTAATGGAAATATGCATTGTTTCTAAAGTTTAACCTAAAGACTTTGCCTTTCACATATTACCATTAATAAATATAAAATCTGTCTCAAAATAACTAAATTGAACCTTATTATAAGTAACTCAAGTTAAAGATAGACTTTTTATTTCTAAAACAGTATGTTGAGAAAAACAGTACACATTACACTTTGAGACAGAAACAGAGTTGTTGGTATTATTTTGCCATTGTTGTTTTGTTTTGTTTGTCCCTCAATAGTTCAGACATATGAAGCCAGAAAATAAGGGCAAATAAGCAAATAAATAAATACTGTTTCTCATTCCAAGGATAATACCAAAAGACCAGATAGAAGCCTGATCAAATAATGCCTGAAGAATTGTTCCCCAGAAGAAAAGCAAAAGCAATAAGAATTCTATTTTTAAATTATCTATCATCTATCACTCTATCATGTATATATCTCCTTTCATTTTATCATCTATTTTCTGTTACAAACATTCATGTTTATCATCTATCTTTTATCTGTCATCTAACTATCATCTCTCTATCAAGAGATTAAGATTTTCAGGAGTTGATTTTTAATATTTTGAATTTGACAAATCTCAATGTTGTAACACAGGCTAATTGGAGAACCTTGTAGAGGTGAAACCATGTCTACATCCTGTATTCAGTCCAGAGCAGAGCATCGGAAACATCATTACTTCTCACTGGCACATTCTTCAGATGTCATGAGGTTCACTGCATTATGGAAGATAATTCACTCACTTTGCTTATAACACACTAACTTAAGGGTAAGTTACATTTAAAGAGGTCCTTCAGGGAAGCATTTGGACTTTCGTTTGACAATTACTGGGTTCCTTGGCTTAGCCAAGCTGATACATAAAATCAATTTTTATTTCACAAAAAAATGAGAAATTACACATGCTGTCAGGTTTTGACTTCTTGGCTTGCCTTCAATGGCCAAGCAAGATCCTCAGCCTTAATATTTAATTTTAATATTGGAGACTATCGCAACCTTTATCATTACATAGGATAATGTATCTATTCCTCAAGCATATTTACATACACAACACATGCTAGTCACATGACAAGAACTATAGAAGGCTTGTGTGTCAAAAGAAAGCAAAATATAGGGCTTTATCTAGATAAAGGGAGCAGAAGCCAGATGTTTCCATAAAAAAATATTTAGACATTTTTCTCACTAGCTTCAATGTCACAATATAATGTTTTTTATTAAAGAATTCTTAGAGATGAGTTAATAAAGGCAAGAGCCATTTTTCCTATAATATCTTTTATTGTGGATAATTTCTAGCACAGAAATGAAGAAATATTACCAAAAGTCTCACATGAGTTATGAAGAGCTTATAAAAATATAATATATTCATATTAGAAAAGAGAGTAACAAAAATAAAATGTGTGTTGATTTAAGCAAATCTGTCAATGAAAATTGAAACTAATCATATATTAATGTTGAGTTTTTCAAATATCCAAATATCACCTGGTACTGCTTAAAGAAAACAAGTCTTTTTGGCTGTTCAAAGCAAATCAAGTGCTTTCCTTTCAGACATGAACTCAGTAGTCTGCTATACACCAAGATTTGTGAGTTTAAGTAAGCTACTTGCACTGTGGAGTGCTGTTTATTTTCACTGTTCATCATATAAATTGGTTTTTTGGTTTTCAAGGTTTTCTTAAGGATTAAACATGATTGCACATGTAATATTCAGAGCTTAGGGAAACACAAGACAATAGTTCCTTGCCTTAGATGCTGTGAGACTGCTGCCATACATAGAATTTTATATCCTTCATTTACCTCTATGTCCTTTGCTTCTCCATACTGTGATGAAACACCGAGCAAAAGCAATTCAGGGAAAAAAGCGTTTATTTTATCTTAGCTTAATCTATCATCTAAGGAAGCCAAGGAAAGAGCCCAAAAGAAGCTGAGACAAACACCACCCAAGAACGCTGTTTACTGACTTGCACTACCTTTTCATACTGAGTCAGGTATCATATACAATCCATGAACATCTGCCTAATATGGTACCACACACAGTGGGAATGGTCCTCTGTCATCTATCCTCAGTGAAGACAATAGCCCACAAACATGCTCACAGGCCAATATCATGTTACTGCACAAAGGTAAGGTCATGTCTGGGCACAGCACATTAAACCAGTCTTGTTGGTTTTTCAAATGGCCTATAGACATGTCCCCTCCCCCTCCCTCTCTCTCACAGCCACACACACACATCATTCCTAGTAAAGCAACTATACTTTACTAGGAATTACAATTTACAATTCCAATATGTTTTACTAGGAATTACAATTTACAATTACAATTCCAATTTACTAGGAATTATTACAATTCAGTTTTCATTATTGGAAAATTCTTATTCTTAATTAAAATAGTCTTATATTATCCAAAAAAGCAAAGTTCACCTGAAATGTGGAATTATTTGAATAGGAGCAAGTAGCCCCATTGTAAAATACAGAAGAGCTATTGGGAACAACAGACTAACAAGGGAAGGAGGAAGCAGAAATGACCAGTGCACCTGATCTGTGCCTTGATCACTTTCTGGCTGTTTTCTTTCTCTAGTCATGGGTTTAAAATATTTGTGTCACTATGAATGATTATTAGAGAACATTGTGTTCTCTGAAGCTGAGCAGCAATAGATCTTCACTTCTTTCAAGAAAGCATGCTCAAATTTTGATAAATGTTACTAGAACACTATGTAAGAATGAAAAGATGAAGAGAGAACGAGAAACTGAATACCCAGCTTGGAGCTTTTCTAGATGATACCTTAAAACTTTAGAGATGGATGGACCTGTTAAGCCATTTTCCTTCCAAAACTACAGTAAGTGAAACTCAGGAACTTTAGCTATTTACGTAAGATTTTAGAGATAGACTCAAAAGCTGCATCTCTAATCTCTAAGTCATGTGAAAAGTCACTAATATTGAGAAATAGTTTTTATTTAATCTCATAAAAGAAATGTTGGCCAACTTGACAAGAAAAGATGAAATTAGATGAACTTAAGTCCACAATTTGAAGCTTTCCTGTTAAAACCGTTTTAATTATCTTCTATTATAATGTGTAATGCTATGTTGTGAAAAGCTGATAGCTTTATAGATAGTGTTTTCCCTTTAGTCAACCTAATGAACTCAAAACACGCAGAGAAAAAATTATATGTGTGTATGTGAATACTGTATAAAGTAACAACTGAAGAATATAAGGCAAATAAACTTGGTATGCATTATAATAATTTACACATTGAAAAGTACTGTTGTGGGTCACTCCCATCATCATTAGAAGGAGCAGTGACTACCTGCAGGTGACTTTTAAGAGCCATCCTGATAGCATTCCCTTATGAAAATAAGGGATGGTCAGAAACATTAAGCTCTCAATTAAGATTTTAGCCTCTCCCTAAAATGACTTTCTGCCACTTGTATGTAATGTTTCCCAGCTGCATATGATCATAATGATGTGCGGGCTGTCCGTTTACAAAGCCTTGGAAGGAAAAACACTGTCTATAAAGCTATCAGGAAGTGTCATCCATGCTAAGTTGAGATTTGGAAGTGGTACAGCTGTTTGGGGTGTCACATCCTTTGGTGAGTACACCCTTCACCTATGTAATTGAAGTAAGCACAATAAACTCATTGTTAGGTCTTGTAAGACTTGGGTGGAATTATTCCTTGGGTTTCATCATTGTCTCTTTCCATAATTTCCATAATTACATTTCAGTAAATATCTATTCTTTGTCCCAGGAAAAGTTTATGTAAGGAAAAAATATCTTATTCTCCGAAGTATTGTATTTAGGAGTGTTCCTAATATTATCCACCATTGTATCCTATTAAAGAGAAAATTGCTATCTGAATTAGACTGAAATAGAAGAGTGTATATTTCAAGAGCTCTGAGCTAGACTAACAATGTGAATGTTCATGGAGATAAGCAGTGCTCAGTTCTAGTTAGAAGATATGTTAAAAGTGCTCCCCAAATTTAGAAGTGTTATAATTATTTTCATATAGTTTGATTCATTGCTGTATTTTTACAAATTTTAGAATAGTTTTATTTTAAAACAAGCACACTGTTTATTCATAAGAGGTAAAGACAAGTCCTGAGGCAATATAAAAGCTAACTGATACAGAAAGCTTTTTTATTTTATTACTGAAAAGAAGTGAACAGTTGAAATGCAAATATAGATTAATATGCATTCTAAATACTCTGTGTATGTATGTATGTATGTATGTATGTATGTATGTATGTATGTATGTATGTATGTCTGAGAGAGAGAGTTTACATGATACCCCACTAACTAAATCTCATTTCCACTAACACTTCACTCCACAATGACATACTCAATATCTTCATAGCTGTGGGAGCCACATACTGTTATAAAAGCTGCAAATAAGCAAGTTGGGAAGACAGCCATTGATTAACTTGGTCAGAAATTGAGTAGATATTGGTCTTCTGAGGTTTTGCTTGGATTTGAAGTTTTTAACCTGTTTTTTTTCTAAAAATAAATAAATAAAGATATTCTAGGGATTGATTGTCAGATTTGAAACATAAGCATATTATAAGAATATTAGGCAATTTCCGAGTTTATATCCATTTAACCCATCCTCTTGGAAATAAATATGTGTCTTATAAACAAGGGAGCATTGTGGTGAGGGTGGACGGCACCTTCTGCAATGGAAACCTGTGTGAAGCTAAATCTCCGACACTCTTCTCTTAATATGAGTAACCCAATTTAGACTCCAAACTGAACCGCGGAGACTTTTATGTAAAAGGAAAATTTAACTGACCCACCTTTTTAATATTATATATAAAGATATTAAACCTTCCTAATATAACATCATATGGATATGTAATAGTCTCCTTACTTATTATTACATGCAACGTACAAGGCAAACACATTCAAGTTAGCCCCACCATGTCCTTTCTGTCCTTGCAGTTCCATTTAAAATAACTATAATTTCTCCAGATATTTCCACTTTATTGAATAATGAGTTCATCTCAAACATGTGCTACTATTATTACCCCTAGATTTTGTGTTCAACCCAAAATATTTGTCAGAGAGAAGAAATAGATTTCACTGCCTATAAGAAGGATTACACTTCCTGATTCTTCTACTAAGAGCTCAGTAAATGGCTGGGGCAGAAAACAATCCAGATGATTAAGAAGAGAAATTTTATGACACACACTCAGTCTAAGGGCATCAGGCTAGGGCAAGGCTTGCATATAAAGCATGCTACAAGTCAGTCCAGTGCAGAATGCTTTCTCCTCCTCCTCCTCCTCCTCCTCCTCCTCCTCTTCTTCTTTTTATTTTTCTTCTTTTTTTATTTATTTAAAAAGGTTCTTTCCATGTATCCCCCTGCTTGTCCTCCCTTCCACCTTCACAGTCTCTCTCAGTCTTCCCTCAGCCTCCTCCTCCCCATCCCTCACCCCCTCCCCAAAAAGATAGGTCAGCTCAGTCTGGCGCATCCACTCAAGGCAAGTCCGATTCCTTTATCCAATATCAGGACTGTTATCCCAATATCAGGACTGGGTTAGGCACTCCTCTGCAGGGAGTGAGCTCCAAGGTGACAGCCCATGAACAAAAACACAGTCTTATCCCACCCCAGAGACTCCACATATTATCCATGCCAAACAACAGTCGCCTACCCTTGGAAGGTCTATCTCTTTTTCCTGATGGTTCCCCAGGGGCTGTTCTTGATTCAGTGAGCTCCCAATAGTTCCAGCCAGCCATGTCTGTGGGTCTCCTCCTCATAATCCCTGTCCCCTTGCTCATACAGGGTTTCTTCTACCTCTCTCCAGCTGGACCGGGAGCACAACACAGTGCTCAGCCACAGATCTCTGCCTCCACCTCTATTCATTGTTGGATGTCAGTTCTGTAGTGACACTTAGGGTGACCATTCATTTGATTATAGGGAAGGTCCTGTTTAGGCCCCTTCTCCATTATTGGTTGGAGACCTAGCCAGGGACATCCTATGAGTTCTTGGAGGTTTCCCTAGCACCTGGCCACTTTCCAAACCCACATTGACTTCAGCTATCAAAATATCCACCTTTTTTCCCCCTCATTCTCAGGTTAACTCCACTCTACTTTAGGGGAAAAAAAATCAAGAATTCAAAAGTATAATTATAGGTAATTAAATAATGGGAATAGAAATGTATTTATATTTCACTCTATTTGTTCACCAAAATATCTAACCCAAATGCTACCTCCAATTACACAAATGACAAATCAGTGTCTGCACAGATGACAAGTTTAAAGACAAAGGGGAAGAACATAGAAGTCAGCTCTGAAATCTGCTTTTCTAATAACTCAAGCTGTTGGTACAGATTTAAAAGATTAAAGTTTCTTTGACTTAAACTTAAGTGGAAAAGATAATTATTGAAATAAGCAGTACAGGAGAAAGGTTTTTAATTTAAGCAATAACCTTAATATAACTCAGGCAATTCATTTCATTTTTCTGGACTTCAATTTCTATCTAACTGGTAATGTGGGAACGTCTTTCTGTATGCTGTGCATATCAATCTTTAAATAAAGGAGCTGTTTTGGCCATGGCAGGCACCGTAGAAGAAGTAGGTGGGGAATCAGAATAGGTAGGAAAGGAAGGGCAGAGTCAAAGACAGATTGAGCCAGCCACCAAAGAAGAAACATGTAAGGAACACAGGTGAGCCACAGGCTACATGGCAGACAGATTAATTGAAATTTGTTGAGTTAAGAGGAGAGAGCTAGCTAGCAATGTTCCTGAGCCAAAGGCCAAACAGCATGAACTTAATATAAGCATCTGAATCATTTGGGGGGCCTAAGCAGTGGCCAGCGGCTAAGCGGTCTGGGACACCAATCTGTGGATCTGGACCTCTGGCCTGCCAGGGTCAGGAAACCTTATTGTAACAAACTGGAAAATATTTGAGGCCCTTATTTCAGAGAAAATAACAGATAGCTAGCTTACTGCCTTCCAACATTGTAGCATTTGTTAGCTTTATGAACTATTTATCCTACACTTCTCTTTTTTATTTTTTATTGTTTGCAATAAATCAGGACTAGAGAATAAACATCTGATAATTTGATCATTTTCTCTGTGGAAAGGTCCAGTGTTGAGAATATGTTTATGTTTATGGACCTGTTTAAACACTGTATAAATATCTGCTATTAGATCACCACATTCAGTCTGTGCACTAGACAGGACCTAGTGTCCTGTATAGTTAGGGGCAATTATTCTTGAATATGCACACACACAGTTGGTCATATAATCCCTGCCCTTTTACATCCACACTAATTTATATTTTATTTTAATGTGATTTTTAAAAACTCTCTAAATTTCATACAACCTCTGTTCTTATATGATTAGTTTCATTTCCAATAATGACCTCCAGTTGTACCTACTTTCTGCAGACAACATAACTTTACTCTTCTTTGTGATGAATGAAGCTACACTGAACATATACGTTGAGGTGTAGATATCTCCCTTGGTTACCAACCTTGGTTTGTGGGTGTATATGCAAGAGTTGTGATTGGGCTATATGGTAGCTCTATATGTTTGATTTTGGAGAAGCTTCTGTACTGATTTCTCTCATGTCTAAACTAATTTACCTTTCCAAAATTGTATACAAGATTCTTTATTCCCTGTACCTTAGACAACATCTGTGGGTTTTGTTTTTTCTTGTTAGTAATGCAGAATGGAAAGAAAGAGACTTTCAGTGTGGGTTAGAATTGTATCTCTCTGATGGCTAAAGATGAAACCATTTCACATTTTTATTGCCTGTTCACTTTATCTAAAGTGTCAGTTCATTTTTCTGGTTATTTATTGGATTATTTACCCTTTGGGATTTAAAGTTTTTGGTCCTTCTCTCTGCCTGAGGAATAGCTGGCAAAGACTTTCTGCCATTCTGTTTTCTGTTTCTGCAATTGATTGTTTTTCCTTAAATATGTAAATTGTTGCAGTCATTCAGATTATGCCTTTCTATCCATACATTTCTTCTATGTTTCTTCAGACTTCTAGTTTTTTTTTAAAAAAAAAAAAAAAAAACTGGGTTTTGAATAAAATGATAAGGACCTACTTTCATTCATCTACATGTGTACACCCAGTTTTTTCAGCACCTTTTTTAAGCTAAAAGGAAGTTTTAAAGTATAGTTTTGGTTCCTTAGTTAAGATCAAATGGCTGTAGATGTGAGTGTGAGGCCTTTTCCAAATCTTCTCTTCCAACATCTTCTTGACCTCTTCTGTGACAGTAAAATGTATGCTAGAATGACTAAAATGTGATTTCAAATCAGATATTTTGGTACTCTCAGCATTCCTGATTGTTAAGGATTACTTTGACAGTTAGGGCCTTTTGTACTTCCAAATGAATTTTGAGGGCTTTGTATTTTTCTCTCTGTTTAGAAAATGTCACCAGACATTAAATATAAACTATTGCTTTCTATAGATTGTTCCTGGTAATGTGTGCATTTTATCAATATTAAGTCTGCTTTAAAAAATCAGCTTTTATATTTAGGAAGAAAACAGCAATCCTGAAGATTTACCAGCTTGGATGACTTATTTAGGCAGAATATTGAAGCCAATGATTAAAGGGAACATGAAAGCTGTAAGCCCTCTGCTCTGTATCCTTGTTTCTGTCCCATTATCTCAAAATTACAAGAGTGGTTTACTTTAAGGCAAATAGTTTTACATAAATTATTTTATACTGAATTATTCATATTTTTCCAATAAGTATCAAAGGGCTTATTACTCCGTTTGTTATTTATTTAATATACATGACACGCATACCCATATATATATATACATATAATTACATATTATGCATGTACACATTATATACATATATGTGTATTATTGCAGTAATTCTCACTTGAAATATACTATATACAGGAGTGATACTTATTAGAGGGTATTTTAACACTCATGGATACATATTAAATCTAAGGGCAATTCTTGAAGATAGGATGATTCAGGCGATGGATGCTGATCCAATCTCCAAGATGGCAGGAACCAAAAAGGCGGCTCAAGATCCCAGTAGCCCTTTTCCAACGGGGCTGGCCACAGCCAGTTCAGGCTCTCAGGACTCCAGAGACATGCCTTTCAACCTTATCAGCTAGCACCTGAATTCTGTCACATCTCCCCCTTTTGTCTAACTAAGAATGTTCTAAACTATGACTATGTACAATAGGAATTATTATAAGGTAATGTCTGGGGGAGGAAAAGGCCAAGCATGGTCAAACTACAACTAAAACCCAAAACCTATAAAGTATACATTTCTAGAACATTGGTAGATGGTGAGGTGTATAAATTACTTCAAAACTGTTCTGGAATAGTAAAAATCCAACACCTGAATGTTCCTTGCTAAGGGATGATAGGATAGTAACCTTAACTACCTATTCTTCAACTCCATCAAGACCTGAGAAGGAAAATATATTACTGAAAGTCAAAAGTACATGAGAGTAGCTTCCAAAATTTGGGAGAGGACAGCAACATTCAGCTACCTGGACAATCACCTTTGGTGTTCTGTGTCATTGGAGCATCCGTCATTTTGGCTAAAGGCCTATGATATCTGACAGATCTTTTCAGAAGCAGGGAATTTTGGGGGAGACTGTCTTTTCCTGTCCAGACAGGTTTCATCAGGCTCCATCCATCATCCTGTTCATCCAGATTGGACATCATGTATACCATCAGCAGTTGAGGCAAGGGCATTTTTTAACCCAACCATCCATTCTCTGCCAAAAGAGCAAATTTCAAAGGAGTGTCCTTGATGCTCAACACCATCTCAGGAAAGAAACAGTGATGCCAGGAGTTATCATGTCTCTCATGGCCAAATTATAAATAACAAAATGTTAAATTCCATATTCCCCAGGTCTATGAAAGGGTTGAAGACACCTGTCTATCTAATGTATTCTAGCCTGTACCTGGGAAGCCTAGGCAACATCACTGTGACATCGCAATCTTAAGTAATGTTGACTGCAGTTCTTATTATTCTAAGGATTAAAACTTAAGTTATAAAATTAGGCTACTTATAAAGGGGTGTACAATCTCTGAATAAGGACTTTTAGTATGAATATCAAACATTAGCCAGAGGTAATATACCAGGCAAAATGATAACAGTATTATAGACATGTATATACATAGATATCATATACAAATTATCCTAACAGAGGCATACAAAACATCTTGTGTACATATCATGACTATTATAATTATATATTAGGTCTAGTATAATTAAGTGGAGGTAGCAATTGCATAGTGGAAATGACAATAATGTACAAATACTTTAAACAGAGGTAGAAGCATACGTAAAATATAGCAGTTACAGATTCAATTTTATATCAATGTATAAGTTGCTTTGGGCATATAAAACAATTTCAGATTTAAATTTGTACCAATATACAAATTATCTCAATCAAACATATAAAATGATTTCACATTTGTATCAATAAATAAATATCTATACCAGTGCAAATTTTCTTTGACTTATCTCATGTATTTGGCTAATAATTGTTTATAGGTAGGTAGAACAATCCACCTTTATTTTTCCTATCTACTCCCCTTTCTCTTCTTTAAAAAAGATTCCTGAGGCTATATTATTATTCTGTCCTCAACCCAATTTTAACTATTTTATTTATAACTATTGTAGCAGAAAAATAATTTTCCATAACCCTAAAAAGACAAAACTTATTGGGAGAGGGGCATAATTTTTCATAAGGTTGCTTCCTGATGACTTGAGGGTGATGGCATCTCTGGAATCCTGTAAAAGTTAAAACAATGGTTAGATCCTAATGAACTGACTATAAACATTCTCAGAGTATTGGGTAAGTCCATCTGGAATTCTTATTAGAGGTGTGACATGAAGGATAATCATAGAGAGCTATCTTGAAACCATTTTTGAATAGTCTATTTTCTAAAATGCAATCATTGAGTGGTGTACACCAAGTTCTTTATTTCTCTATCTCTGTCTCTGTCTGTCTATCTCTGTCTTTCTCACTCTCTCTTTTCTCCTTTTTCACCAATAGGAATCATTGTGGTAGGGACCCCATCTTAGTTCCAGATGCTTCCTAGATAGCTGATAGGAGAAAATGTTGTTTACAATGGAAAACTTAAGTATTATTGATACCCAAACAAGATATTTACATCCTTTGTGACTTCAGAAGATCTTATGCAGAGAGGACGGTTGGGAGGTGTAGATACAGAGAGAAATACGATTAAAGATAAAATTACAATAATTTTCTAATTTTCTTCTGTCCCACACCAGGTGGCTTTTCTGATATGAGACAGAATCTCTCAAATTCTCTTTACCAATATACTTGGGCTTAAGAGAAGAAGAAAGTCACTTACTCCAACTCCAAATCCAGCTTTACTTATAGTCAAATGAGGACCACAGTTTTTTTTTGAAGAGGTATAGATGTAAGAGGTAAAGCAGTGAGAGTTGAGAAATTACCCAGTAGTGCATAGTTGTTTTCATAGCCCTTTGTTTATAACTCTTTCATAAGCAATCTACTTTCTATTGTAGGTGTCCAACATTTAACATACAGTCAATGTCTTAAAGACCATTGTATCCATTCTTCTGTAAAAACAACATTGTGCCCCTGCCCTGGTCTTGTTAAATGTGTTTTCCTTACCATGTATACAAATGTTATATGAGGGATGAGCAATTACTTCTCCTCAGGAGGGGCCTCCTTTTCAAAGTGGATCTTTATTAATTTTATCATTACCCATATCTTTTCTTCTCCTGTGGAAGTAAAAGCAAAACTCTTACCCCACCAAAGTGTATATACTTGCTTCCATTCTGAAGTCAACACATCCTTGAAGTAGATGGGTTGATTTATCTCAGAATATTTCTCTATTACCCAATGTCTCTCAGTGGCTGTTGTTCCCTTTTCATCAGCTTTAAGAAAATTCAAGGTCAATAAGGCACTGTGCAACCTCTCCCTGGGTTTTCTCATTTCTCTCTTCTGTTTATGAAGCATCTCTTTAAAAGTGTGGTGAGATCTCTCTACAACTGCCTGTCCTGTAGGATTGTGTGGTATCCCTGTAATATGCTTTATATCATAATATCCAAAAATCAGCTTCATTTTTGGGGAACATAAGCTGGAGCATTGTCAGTCTTAATGTGAATGGAAATTCCCATTATGGCCATGACTTCCAAAAGGTGGGTAAGTACAGCATCAGCTTTTTTAGAACTCAGGGCATCGCCCATTGCATTCTGGAGTAAGTATCGATGGTTTGATGACATATTTCATCTTTCCAAATTCTGGAAAGTGAAACACATCCATTTACCAGATCTAATTTCTCTGTGTACCCTTAGGATTACTTCCTGCAAGTAAATATTGTTGGTTATATAAGGAACAAGTGAATCAATTCCATAGAATTTTTTTTGCCTGATGCCAAGTGATAGAAAAACTCTTCTTTAGCCCTTTACTATTAATGTGATGTTTCTCATGAAATTCTGTGGTCTCCAGCATGTTTCCTATTAACAACTGATCAATTTCATCATTACCTTATGCTAGAGGGCCCAGGAGACCTGTGTGTGACCTGATATGTGTTTTGCACATGGGATATATTCTATTTCTGATGATATCCTGTAGTTGTATGAGCAGTCAGGTTCAGTCTGTATCATCAGAAATGAAATCAACAGTTTCAATATGTAAAACAATTCATTTTGCATACTGAGAGTCAGTTATTATGATAAGAGGCTCTGTAAATTCTATCAACACCATCATAATTGCATATAGTTCTGATTTCTAAACAGAGTTATAAGGATTTTGAGTGACATTAATTAAATTTTCTGATATGTAACCAGCTTTTCCCAACTTGTTTGCATCAGTATGAAATGCAGGAGCTCCAGAAATGGGTTTATCCTATACCACATGAGGGAAGATCAATTACTTTCCTTTATAAATTAAATTCTATTACTTTGGGGATATTTGTTATTAATCTTTCCTTACAAATTACTACAGGATTTTTGCCAAGGTTCACTGTCCATAATCAATCAATTTCTTCATTAGTCAAAGGTACAACAATTTATTCAGGGTCCCTTTCAATCAATTGACAAAGTATGAATTTACCTTTAAAAATCAGATCAGAAAATTTTTTGATATAAGTTTTCAGCTTCTTGATCAGCCTATGTGGCAGAAATATCCATTCTAATATAATATTTTTTTCTTTGCATTAAGACTCCTGTAGAAGATTGTCTAAGGGGTAAAATAACTAGTATGCAATCTAGGTCTGGATCCACATGATCCACATGTGCTTCTTGTAGTTTCTTTTCCACCAATGCTAATTCTTTCTCAGCTTCATTGGATAATTCTCTGGGACTATTTAAGTCTTTATCACCATCTAAAGTCTTCAATAAATTAACTAGTTTGTAGTTTTTTCATACCAATAATGGGGCATAAATGAGCAATATCTCCTAGCAGTTTTTGGAAATCATTAAGAGTCTCATTCTATCTCTGTTTAATTTTACCTTTTGGGGCCCAATTTTCTGTAAACTTATTTTATATCCTAAATAATTGATAGAATCTCCTCTCTGTATTTTCTCTGGGGCAATTTGTAGTCCCCAATAAGGTGATATTTTCTTCAGTTCTTCAAACAATGTTTCTAATGTGTCTACATTTGGGTCTGCCAACTGGATATCATCCATATAATGGTAAATGATAAATTGTGGGAATTGTCTGCATATCACTTGTAGTGGCTGTTGTACAAAATATTGGCATAAGGTGGTACTATTCAACATTCCTTGTGGAAGAACCCTCCATTTGGACCTCTTAACTGGATATGAATTATTAAAAGTAGGCACTGTGAAAGCAAATTTTTCTTTTTCCTGTTCTTGTAGAGGTATAGTAAAAAGATAGTCCTTCAAATCAATAACTATAGTATGCCATCCCTTAGGTAACAGGGAAAATAGGGAAATACCAGATTGTAAAGAGGCTATAAGTTGAATCATTTTATAATTCACTCAGATCCATCACCATCTTCCACTTTCCTGATTTCTTCTTGACAACGAATATAGGAGAATTACATGGGCTGCTGGATTCTTCAATATGCCAAGCTTGTAACTGCTCCTGTATTAGCTGTTTCAAAGCCTGAAGTGTCTCCTTTGTCAAGGGCCATTGCTAAACCCAAATAGGCTTTTCTGTCAACCATCTCAATGGCAGCACTGTGAGTGTCTTTTCAGGTTCAGCGGCTTTTGAGAAATTCTTTTGCACAACCTGAATAGCTGATGAATTTTTTTATATTACCTTAAAACATTGCTTTTAGAAACACCATTGAATTGATATCTGAACCTGGAAGAATTTTAATTTGGATATTCCATTGCGGTAGAAGGCCATAACCCCACAGATTCACTGCTATGTCAGCCATATATGGTTTCAACCTTTCTTTCTGACCTTCTGGTCCTATGCATTCGAGCCATTTTACCTTCTGTTTCACTTGAGATATTGTTCCAATACTCAGAAATTGAATATACACTGCAATCTTGGATGCTATGATTGTGGAGTTATGATTAAAACATAAGCTCCGCTGTTGAATAAACCTTGGATATAAATATTATCTACCTGTACTTCCAAATTTGGTCTTTGTTCATTTATGGAAGTCTGCCAAAATATTTGTTTTGTGGTCTTTCTTGGAACTGTCAATTTCTCTCTTGAATTTATGATACCATCCAATGCCATGTGGTCTTCTAGATTAGGAAATGGATTTTCTACTTGTCCTGAGAATGCTGTTCCTCCACTGTGACTAGATATGATCAAACCTTCCTTAGCTTCGAAATCTGATTTCTGGGTGCTTCCCAGGGGAAGCCGTGAGAGGCTTTTCCTGATGGTAGAGGATTTTCTTCTTTGTTCCTGGTAAATCTACATTTGTTTGTCCAATGTCACCACTTACCACACCTTCTGCATAACCCAAAAGGCAATGACCTTCTCTTTGAACCATATCTAAGATAGATATTATTTCCAGAAGTACCTTGTGTACAACTCCATTTTATATGGCCTGGTTTACCACAGTTAAAGCAAGTGATGCCTTGATTTCTCACCCTAACATTGGCAATGGCCTGGCCTACCCAGTTCTCTTCATTGCAATGAAAAGACACTGATTGCATACAGAATCCATTCCAGTATTGGTGCAGATCTGATATTTAAAGGCATAAGCATTCTCTTACATTCCAATTTATCATGGTCAAAGCCAGAGAAAGTATTAACTGCTTTCTAATTTCTGGATCTGATACTGCTCTATGTACAGCCTTGGTAAGCCTCTGCAGTAAGTCAGTATAAGGTTCTTTTAAGCCTTGTTTGATCTTGGTATAAGACTCAATTTTCTGGCCAGGGTCTAAAATCTTTCCCCAAGTGTTTAATACAGCAGTACAGCACAGCAACAACGTATGTTCATTATAAATAGTCCGAGCCTTCACATCAGCAAACATGCCTTCACCAAGGATTTGGTCCTGAGAAATACAAAAGCCCCTAATCTTTCCTTAGAGCTCTATGGCCCTAGCCTCCTCCCTAAACCAATTTCTCCATGGCAAATGTTGTCTATAGTTCAACATGGTGGCAGTGAGCTGAATCCAATTACTAGGAATTACCTGAGTTTTTGTTGACCATGCATTTAGCATTTGTTTTACATAAGTGGAGTGTACCCCATGGAGCAATATGGCTTCCTTGAAATCCTTGATATCCTTCATATGTATTGGTTCTCTCCAAATTCCAGGGACTCCTCATATATTTTCTTTGACTGAACAGTAACTGGAAAGAGTACTAGTGGGGAAGGGGGTAACCCTGCCATGTTTATCACCTTAGGTAGAGTGTCTTCATTACCATAATATCTCATCAGGGGTTGACTTGAATTTTTCTGAGCAGAAAATGTATTAATACCCTTTTCCAGTACTCCAATACAGTCCTCCCATTCCTGAAGCTTGGACACTACTGATTTTTCTACAGCTCGTTTTTCCTGATGAAACAGTCCTTCCAATGACCTCATAGAATCAGCAATTTTTTGATCTACATCATTAACATAAGTAACAAGTGTCTCATAATTAACAAGTTTCTTGTTCTCATCATTAACATAATTAACGAGTTTCTTGTTCTCATCATTAATGTTAATCCTGCATTTTCTTACAGTTTTATCCATGTCTGAAGAGGAAACTCTATCTGAAATCTTGTAACCAATTTCCAGAAAATTAACCTTATCTGCCAATTTAGTGGTCAAGTTTTCTATATCATATATCCTAGACAGCAAATGCTCATTTCCAGATTTCACATCTTTCATCATGCTCACCATGACCTTATCAGGCTAAATTTGAAACATAAAATATAGAAATAAACTGAAAAGTAGCAGGACTGAGGGATTGAAGCCCTCAAGAATATATTCATGCAAGAAATACTCAATCACCACTGAAGTCATAAATAGAACAATTTTCAGCCATTACCTCAATTCAGTTGCAATGACGATGTTTGGTCAGCAGGTGTCGCAGCAGTGTTCAATGTTCCATTCTATGGGCAATATAGCAGATGCAGGGAATCTCAGGGGCATGAGCCAACCTACTGTCTCTATTTAGTCTTAGGACACGCCAGCAGAATACACTAAATAAGAACCTTAGAAGAGGCAAATTCTCACATGATTAGGACAGGACAACATGACAACATTTGTACCCTCTGTGTTAATGCAGCTTGCAGCAGCAATTAGCAGGGCTGTGCATGCTCAGCACACGTTCGCTGGAGCACAGACCTGACTCAGAGGCAGCCGTGGCTTATCTGGAGAGCAGCATCCAGCCCACACACAAGCACAGACTCCTCGGGTTGAACATTCCGCTTGCCCTCTGCTTGCTGGCCATGCTCAAAGCACTGAATGGACTCACCCAAAATGACGATCGCTAGGAGCCCAGCTAGCCCAAAACCCATGTGTATGCCAGCTATTGCAGTAACTCTCACTTGAAATATATTATAGACATGATTAGTATTTATTAGAGGGTATCTTAACACTCACTGATACAAGTTAAACCTTAGGGCGATTCTTGAAGATAGGATGATTCAGGAGATGAATGCTGATCCAATCTCCTCCAAGAAGGCAGGAACAAAACAGGCTGCTCAAGATCCCGGTAGCCGTTTTCCAATGGGGCTGGCCACACCCTGTTCAGGCTCCCAGGACTCCAGAGACTTCCAACCTTATCAGCTAACACCTGAATTCCATCACAGTGTATATATATTAAATCATATTTCTAGTTGTCCCTCTGCATTCTCTATATCTGTTGGCAGTTGGTTCTACAATCCTTGTGAATAGTAAAGTTTGCTCATGAGGAAGTCTCTCTAGAAAATAGCATAGTGTTTGCTCAAAACCCATGCACATCCTCCTGTATCTCTCAAATCACACGGGAACTGCTCAGATCTAATGCAGCATAAATGCTAAATGTATGGTTGTTATGCTGTTTCTATAGGGAATAACATTTGTGGAGAAATGCCTTTAATTATTTAGACACAATTTAATTTTCTAAAGATATTTTATCCTCTCTTGTCTGAATTTGTGGATGAAGTCAAAGATATAGAGTTCTGACCATATTAAAAATATGTCTGCTTAGTGTGTTCACACTGAAAAGTTATGATTTTTTTTAAAAAGGAACACCAACAATCTTATGACTCTTAAGGCAATATAAGGCTGTGGCAAATAATTGGTTTGGCAAGGTTTTCTGTGCTTAATGCAGATAAATTAATCAATCAGAACCAAGTCTCATGGTTATTTTCCTGACCTAATACCCCAGGCCTATCACAGGCAGAAAATTAAGGGTCAATAAAGGAGTGTGTCTGTGCCTCCTATTCAGATATATGAGGGCTGCATAAGCTACAAGCCCTGTTGTTAGCATCAAGTCAATCCCATTCCTACACTCTGATCACCACTTTTCCCTGAATTTTCTACCACTTTTCTCTACCTTGGTCACATATGCAGTCAATCCTGGGAAGGGGAGGGGTTCTCTCTGAAGAAAAGAATGGAATTTTTCATGTCTATTTACTCCTTGAGGAAAACCAGACATTCCATAGTGCTGTTTCAAAGATTCCTTCAATTTTCAGATTCCATTGTACACTTCACCTTTATATTTAGAGTTTTTACATTCACAGTTCATTTGGAATGTAAAACTTTTCATTTTTTGTTGTTCTTATATTTTGTTGTTATTGTTTGCTTTTCTGTGCACTTTTGTACTTTTAATCCTTCCTGTTCTCTTCATGCTGTAGTAGAACATTGAGTCCTTCTTTACTTATTGAGTAACCCCATCCTTAAGTCTACTCTGAGATTCAAGAACTCAGTTTCTGGGTTATAAGTTTCTCTCCACTCCCAAGGATTGGTTGGTACTCTTATGGAAAGATGTTGAGCCTCCCTTACTCTAAGAAGACATAGAAAATGTTAACTAGTTTTATGAATTAGTCTTGTTAGCAAAAATATATACCTGATCTCTAGGATTCCTATGAAAAAGCATGAGACCTAAGAAGCAAGGACTCCTGATGATATTTTAAATCTGTCCCAAGTACTGCTTTTATTTTTAGAGTATCATCTGTTTCAAGCCCAGTAGGAAGGAATCCATTTTACTATTATTCTTCTAGAAGACACCTTTAAGTCAGAAAAATTAAAGTGAAGTATTAGACATGCATAATGTGAAATGGTACAAACCAGACTGGCTTGTTTACCGTGAGTATCCAGACATTCAGAGGAAAATGTTATACTTTACTGTTCATGTACAGAGGATATTTGTTCTCAAGATTTCTCTCTGTGTGTCGTTCTGTCTCTCTATGTTTTTCTGTATCTATCTGTGTTCCCCCCCCTCTCTCTCACACACACACACATACACACATACACACACACACACACACACACACACACACACGAGGGGGGAGAGAGAGAGTCTTAATTTCTGCCACCTATTTGATGTGGAATTATAAACATGTATGATTTTCCCTGTTTTATGTGGTACTGGGGATGAATCCTGGGAAAAATACACATATGCACGTGTGCATGCATACACACACACACACACACACACACACACACACACACACACACACACACACACACTAAGCAAGCATTCTAGTAACAGAGAATACCCATACCTCGACAGTTTTATAACCCAGACCAAAGTATTTCTAAAGATGCATACATTTCAAGCCTGTCACTTAGTTTTAGGCAGCATTTTCATCAAAGAATAAGAGGCTTAATAAAATATGATGCATTTCTATATACAATTTTTTCTAGCAACTCCACCAAATGCTTTTATTTCTGAAAGATCTGTGTTTAAACATGTGCTAGAACTGCTAAGATTATTCAGCACAAGGTCGTGGCAGTCACCAGAGAATCCTTTGACTGTGATCTTTACTTTATATGGGATATCAATCAAATGCTGAATATTAGACCATCTCTATTTCTTTATTTTAAAATCCAAATTTCATTAGATCAAAGGCTCTCCATAGAATTCATCAAGAAGTAAACATTCTGAAGCAGATTTGGAGGAAATGGTGCATTTTCAACAACAAAATGAACATGATAATATGATATGATTAGATGTTTTTGTTTCTGTTTTACTTCAATGTTCCAGAGTGAATCAAAACATCTGAGACCAGTGTCTTTAAAGTTTCAAATAGTGAATATATAGGATATGATAACATATTATTATCATATATGAAAAGAGCAATTTAGGGTGGATATCTCACCCTTATAATTCAAGGTATAAGATTATAATGAATGAAATTGGGAGTATCACATTCTCTTATAAAGATAGCTAAAATTTTGTCCATAAGTTTGGAGAATCACACACAAAAACATATGTACATATATTTGTTTCCCACTATCTGTAGAAAGCATCAAAATTAACAATGAATGTCTTGAGATACACACACACACACACACACACACACACATAAATATAAAGGGTCCTCCACTAACGTAGTAGTCGATTTAAATACCAACTTAACCAATCTCTTGAGCTCTTGACAGATCCTCAGTAACCAGTAGAAAAACGCTATGCCCAGGCAAAGTAGGCAGATGAACCTGGCTATCCCCAACATGAAGCTACTGAGGCTCATGCAAAGAAGAGGAAAACAACCTTAGGTCAGGGCTTTTATATCATCTATTCCTGACAGTCTCATGTTTTGGAGACTACTGGTAGATTTTATTATAGAAAGAATTATAAATTTACACATTGCTTATTTAAAGTTAAGTATAGAAAAAATACCTTTTTTATGGTGAGATATGGGATACATTTGGTTTTTTACACTCTAAACACAAGAAATAGGAACTATGAGTTGCACACAGAAAGTAAGAACCATGACATAAATATAGGAAATAAGAACTATTCCCTAAACATAAGAAGTAAAAGCTAAGCTTAAGACTCAGAAGGTAGGAACTATGCCTCAAACACAGGAAGCTTGCACTGCCATCAAGACTACAAGAGTAATGGTTTTATCAAATTATGTTGGCCAACTAATCGCACACATCCAAGAGTAGAAATAGAGGCCCTTTTATAATGGGGAAAAATGGTCATTGAGCCTGGTTCTGTTGCCCATCTCTGTCATCCCAGGACAGAAATCAAAGAAGAATGATTACTAGACTAGGCTGCATAGGAAAGCCATATCATATAATATTTTCTATTGAAAGTTTCTATGTGAATAATAACATATTTTCATGTTAGAATCATGGTAAGTAATTATTATGTACCTTAGGTCTTGTAGGGAGAAATAGAAGCCTGGTAGTGAATACATGAAATAAAGGAGAAATTTAGTAATAAAACCTACAATTTTTACCAGGGTGATGCTATTTTTCTTTTCCTATTGAAAACTGACACAGCACATTGGATAATAACCATGCAGATTTGATGCCTTTTGGTTATGAACTTACAGATTCAAGTCAGCTCCCTCATTTAAAATCCAGGCATTGTCAGGTCTGCTCTGTTCCATGCACTCCAGTAGACAATGTGCTTCATTACTCTTTTCAGCTCCTAAAAGGGTGCATTTCCCTGTCTCATGGCTCCTTCCCCTGTCTTCAAACCAGGTATTCAGAATCTTCCATTTTCTCCAGATGATTTAAGCTTTTGTTATTCGATCCCCTACCACAAGTTTCTGTTCTTACTTCCCTCTCAGAAAGACCCTGTTAATTTCATCAATCCCACATGACAGGGTATTTAATCCCATCAATCCTGCCAAGTTCATTTTATTATAAAGTCAAATTGTTTGGGGGATTCACAAGTGAGCATCTTCTTGTCTCTGTGTAAGGCCAGGTAAATATGGGCATTCCTGTTGTGGGATTCAGGTGTCAGCTGACAAGGTCAAGGGACATTTATACAGAGCACCGGGCCCCCCGACCTGAAGGGGGCGGGGGAAAAGCCCCATTGAAAAGGGTCTGTGGGATACGACACGCTCTCTTGCTGGTTCCTGGCTGCTGGAAGGAGGTTCCCATCGTCCGACCGTCTGCAGACTTCGGTCCCTGTTCAGGTGCTATTGTAATCAGTTGCCTGTACCGTGAGTGTTGGTTTATATTCTAATAAATATCTATCTGGTATTGGTATCCTTGTGGGTAAACTCCGCCTACACATTCCCTTCCTCTATTACCCTTTGCCCTCTTTCTTTTAGGTTGGTTCTTTTTCTGGACTAAGCCCAAGAGATCTTCTTGTCTCTGCCTACATCCATTCTCAGATTATAGACACATGCAGGACTCTGCCCAGATTTTAGAAAGATGCTAGAGTCTAACCTGATATCCTAATGTTCGTGCAGTAAGCTCCATTAACTGCTGAGCCATCTCTCTAATTGTGTTTGTCTTTGGGAGAGAAGACATCAGCAATGAAAGGTAGTGTTCTTATAACAAAATAGTCATTAAATTAATCAGTTAAAATTAGTTTATTCCACAAACATAGTAAAAGTAAAAATGAGAACAAAGATTTTGTTTTATTTAACTTCTATTTTTTAATATGGTTTTTTTAATATTCTTACCTTTTGTAAGTGCTTTTGGGCAAAAGCTTATAGGGAAACAGACATGAATGCACATATACACTGGTATGCATACTCACACACACACAAACACTTAAGAGATAATATTTATTGTCAATTTGATGTCATTAAGAGTCACCTAGAGAAAAAATTATGTCTCTAAGGGATTATATACTTAGGGTGAAAGACTTGCCTTAATTTTAGGTAGCATTATTTCATATGATGGAGATCCTATACAGAATAAGACAGGAAAATCTGGCTGACAATGAGTATTCATCATTCTTTGTTCCTTGATTGGGATGCAATGTTATAACTTCCTTGACATTCTGCTGTTGTGACTGGCCCAACAGGATGGACCTTAACTTTAAATTGTGAAGCAAAAATAAAGTCTTTATCTCTCAAGTATCTTTTATCAAGTTACATTATCATAGCAACAAGAAAAGTGATACACACATACACAGTCACATATATACTCACACAATATATGCACTGACCATATACACACTCATATACACAGCAAACTCACAAACAAGTAGATAAGTGCTGCAATACATATTCATGCACAGGGCAAAACATATAAAAAATACACATTCATACATGGAAATAAACATATACATAATACAAACACTTAGACACAAACCGACCTCACACAGATACATCACATAAATATACAATTCATATCTACTCATCAATAGATTCACACACATATACAACTCCTGATTATCTCATCAGATAGAGACAAAACATTCAAAATTCTAAAGAAGTCAGTGTAGTGAGGTTCACATGTCATCTGATAAGGTCTGAAGACACTTATCCAGGGTCCCAGGCTCTTAAAAAGGGTGTGGCCAGCCCTGTTCAAGAGAGGCTTCTGGGATCTTGAGCACCCTGTTTTTTTACTGCCTTCTTGAGAAATTGGATCAACATTCATCACTTGGACCTCTGATCGCTCAAGTATCTTCCTAAAGTGTAACCTGTTTTCATGAGTGTCAAATTACTTTCTAATAAATACTAATCATGTATTTGGTATATTTCAAGTGATATTTGTTGCAATGGGTCAGTTTATTATTTTTATGAAAATGCCCTAAGCACCAGTTAACAGATACAATGCCCATTTTATAATTAAAGCTTTGGTTCTCTTGTAAATATATTGCCTTAAATGCTTCAGAAATTCACAATTACAAAGATTTTCATTCAATTCTCTTCCAATTCCATGAATATCAGAACATGTAGAGACAGGTCACAGCTGAACACATTTCAATTTCTAGACTACTAGTTTTACTAGCTTGCAAATTCTCAAAAGACAGGTTTGAGTCATGTCACAATTTGAAAATTTCTTTTTTAAGAACCCACTAGAAGAAAGTCTCATCAAAGCCTATTTTATGATCTCCACAGTTATATTTTCAGTTTCCTCAGGTGTCTATGGTAGTATACTATGAGGAAGTTCACAATAGAGTCATATTAATATGCTGAAATGCACATCATTGTCTATGAACCTGTCTGTACTTCAACTTGCTATGCTTGAGTACTCTGTGTCTTATGTTTCAATGAAGAGAAAATTATAATTCTTGCAATTTGTCATTTGCACTGTCTTCCTTCTCATCCCTGAACATTTTCATGTGAGAAATCTGATATGACATTATAAATAAACACAAAGGCTTAAATGTACTTGTCTCAGACTCATTTGTGTTGTAAACTGAATCAAAAGCTGTGGTTCTTAATGAGACATGCAGGCTCCAACCCAGCAATATGTTTCCATTGTCAGAGGCAAGAAGTACGGGGCATGATCAGAGCCTTTGGCTAAACACATAGCTTTTGACTCATGTGAAAGAAGCTCTAAATGTGAATAAGCAAGTTCAGAACAGATTAAAGGATCACTTTTCATTTCCCATGTAGCTTTCATTGGGTCAAGCACACTTTGCAAAGTGCTGTTGTCATACAGACAGGAGAAACCCTAAGACAAAATTATCTTTCTCAGCAATGAGCACAAAAGACACCCAGGAAAGCTAGAACATGGGAAGCAATATTTAATTATACAAAAATAATGGTAGAATTCTCTAGAGGAACAAACTGACTGATTAGACTGAGCATATATTAAAAGGCAATTTGCTAGACTGCCTCACATATGTGGTCTGTGTCATCCTACAATGGTTGTCCTCACACTGCAGGGGCTAAGGACCATTAATTGTTCTGTTTGTAAGGCTGGATGCCTTAGCAGTATCAATCTGGTACTCAAGGTCTGGAGAGCTCCTTGAGAACTGTAATCAGTACATGCTGGATGTTTGAAGAAGTTGTGTCCCATATAAATAAAGGAATTTGGCAATGGCCACAGCACTAGCAAAACACTATGAGAACTCGCCAGCAAAACATAAAGGCAAAGAGGGAAAAACTGTTTTCCCCTTTGGATCTCCTTGTATGTGGCAGCCACTGGAAGGTGCCACCACATTAGTAGTTGGTCTTCTCAGCCCCAATAACTTGATCAAAGGAATCCCTCACAAATGAAACTGGAAATTTATTTTTTAGTTGATTCTAGATCTTATGCAGAATAATCACCACAGGTGAGAAAACACCTCCTGAAATTGGTTTATTAGGGACTAACAGTGTCATAACCTTAGTTGTGTATGATGAGTAAGACAGGGTCACAGAAGCTTGCCAAGTTATCTGTGGCCTCAAATTCAATGGGACATAAATATCAGAAGAAATCCTGAGTTAGATATGAAGGCTTGTTGTCTGTTAAATATAAGCAACATAGAATAAAGAGGAAAATAAATTTACAGGACTATCTCCCATGTAAAAATATGTAAAACATCCAACACAGGATAAGCAGCTGCTATTAGATACACTCCAAATGTGTTAAAAACAGATTTAATAAAAAAGTAATAAAAAGAAACAAATGGAAGAGTAGGTCTGAAAATATGCAATATTTCAGGTGAGAAATGGATAATCTGAAAAAGAAGAATGAAGAAAACATGCAAACAAATAAAAACAACTATCTAAGTAAACAGAAACTTCCAGAGTATAAACAAAAAAGAGAAATGAGTAATGACAACCAGCATCAGCTAGGAGGATTGCTGGAAAACAGAATCAACCTAGAACCTGTGACATTGTAGTTTTAAAAAATAGAGGAAGATAGTGAAGAAGAATTTTTTGAAAAGTGAACAGACATGTTGTCTTTAAATGTGTAAAACTTTATAAGCAGTAATCCATGAACATTGGCCTGGTCAAAATAAAACACAGGAAAACACAACTATACACATTATAAGAAAGTTTCTGGGAAAGATTTGAAAAGCGATTTAGACAAAAATAACAATATGCTGATAAAATAAATTATCTTTGTGACTGAAGAGATCTTATCAGAAATTGGGGGTGCAAGTACGCAAGAACTATGGCATCATTGACAAGCTTCAGGGAAAGACTTTCAACCTAAAACATTATATTCAAGAACAGTAACTGTCACAAGTTCAGAGAAACAAAGATTGTTCAATAGGCAGCAAATGGAAAGTCAGAACTGTCATCCTCAGGTGCACTATAGGAGATGTGCTCCAGCTTCTACTCAGACCCAAGGAAAGTGAGATAGAAGTGAGAAGCATTAGAATTAGAGAACAAGAGACAGCAGCAGTGTTTCAACAAATACAAAACACAACCTTTCTTCTAATAACTTCCTAGTGTAAAGAAAATTGCTTATATGACAAGACAGTAGCATAAAATTTAGGGAGAATGGGCATTCATAAATTAGTTAATAAAAGAACACTAAAAGGAATAAAATAACTTGCCATCAGAAAAAAATTAAAACAATCAAATACTCAAAACCCATGAAAAAATGAACACGAATGTTTTAATTGGAAGATTTAATTTTAAAAAGAAAAAAAAATATTGAGTTGAAAATGCCTTATCATGTAGGTAATTTATGCACCCTAAACAATAAGCCAGGAAACAGAGAGTGTCAAATTAGATTGTTTACTAAGGAGAAAATTATACTCCGCATGCTGCCTGCTTAAAATATAAAATGGCAGAGAAAAAAGGAAAGGACACATTATCCAATACTAACATAGAATGATGGCGTCTACATCTACCCCAGACGAAGTAAATATCACAGGAGCTATTAAGAGAAATTACAAGATCCATGATGAGATGATAAAATCAAAATTTATTGAGGATATTGTGATGTTAAGTGTACATGTTCCTAGCAATGACATGTTAAAACATACAAAACAAAATAAATAGAAATGGATAAATAGGAAATCCATACAACCTGGGAACCTCAACATTCCCCTTTGATAGTAGGTATACTATGTAGAAAGACAAACATTAGAGACTCTGAATAACTTAAAAGCACAGTAACATTAACCGATTTGTGTCTATAAAATGTTCTACATACAAACAGTATCAAACTATATATTCATTTTTTAAAGTACAAATACATCATTTAACAAGCTAGAAAACAAGGTGTAAAACAGGAAGAAATAAAAAAAAAAAAACCCAACCAATTTAAATTGGATTGAAACATAAAAAGGAATATTCTGTCAACATAAGGCAATTTAAGGAGAAACCACAAGGGACCAGAGAGATGGATCAGCAGTGAAGAGCCCCGACTCTTCTTGGAAAGAACTGAGATTCAGCTTCTAGCACCTACATGGAAGTTCACAGCCATCTATAATACAGGAGATCCAATTCTCTTCTTAAAGCCTCTGCAGACTGTGAACACAAACACACTTCACATGCATACATGGATGCAGAATACCATACAATTAAATTTTTAGAAAAAAATGTAAACAAGAAAAAAAAACAAAGACTACAGAAATAAGCACTTTTTGACTATGGACTAGAAGTTTCACTTGAGAATATAAGTTAAGAAAACAAGATAAAAATAAATGTTAAAAATTGAAGCTACTAATGAATGATAGGGTTGTGAAACTTCATTAAAACCAATTGTCTTTCCATGCAAAAATGAGATCCACTAGGAGTCAAATCACAAAATAAACTGATACCAAAAATCACAGAATAACAAGGTGAGGGATACTGATGCAAAGATGAATGAAATACAGAAATGTCTTTCTGAATGAGGTTAAACACAGGACTGCAGAAATCACCACAGACAGAGCGCTTTAGAACCTCTTCAATGAGAGTTGGGATTCATAAGATTTAAATTTTTCCCCAATAGCCTACAAATGAAGATTAATCCAAAATCTGATCCTCTTTGACATTCATACAGGTCAAAAGCAGAACTCACACTTTCTATAGGAATCAAAATCAAGCCAGGAAGTAGTGGTACAGCGCATTAATTCCAGTACTCAGAAGGCAGAGAAGCAGGTGGATCTTTGTGAGTCTGAGGCCAGCCTGGTCTACAGAGCTAGTTACAGGGCAAGTAGGGATGTTACACAGAGAAACCCTGTTGAAGAGAACCAATTTAGGTGTAACATTAGAAAAAAAAAAAAACTTCTGCAGGGAGAAGTGGGGGAGTGTGGCACAGAAATTGTGGGAGTGGCCAACCAACAACTCTTCCAGCCTCAAACCCATGGCATGAGAGTGAGCCCATAACTGACACACCTGGAGGGCCAGGACTTCCGAATGGCCCAGAAATCTAGAGCCAAGCATGACTGGGAAAAAAATCTATGTTATGATGACTAATGATAATCTGCTATATTCATAGATTGGTTCCTAGCCCAATAGTCATCAGTGATGTTTCATTCAGAAACTGATGGAAACAGATGCAGAGACCCATAGTCTAACATTAATCTGAGTTCAGGGAGTCCTGCTGAAGAGAGAGAGGAAAGATTGTAGGAAACAGAGGGGTCAAGAATATCATAATAAAAACCACCACCGAATCAACTCACCTGGGCTTCTAGGAGCTTACAGAGTCTGAGCAAGCAGGAAGCCTGCTTGGGACTGACCTAGGAACCCTACACATAGGTGGCAGTGATGTGGTGTGATCTAATCATGGAACTCCTGACTGTGAGAGCAGAGACTTTCCCTAATGCTTAGATTGACTTTTAAAAACCAATTCCCCATACTGAGTTGGCTTGCCTAGCCTTAATACAAGGGGAAGAGCTAAGTCCTACTTCAACTTGATATGCCATTCTTTGTTGACACCCATGGGAGGCCTTCCCATTTCTGAACAGAAACAGAGGAGTAGATGGGATGGGCTGTGTAGAGAAGAGGTGACAGGGAAGGAGAAGAAGAGAGAAGGTAGAGGAAAATGCAGTTAAGATGTAAATTAGTAAAAAAAGGAAGGAAGGAAGGAAGGAAGGAAGGAAGGAAGGAAGGAAGGAAGGAAGGAAGGAAGGAAGGAAGGAAGGAAGGAAGGAAGGAAGGAAGGAAGAAACAAAGAAAGAAAGAAACAGAGAAAGAAAGAAACAAAGAAAGAAAGAAAAGAAAGAAATGCCACATTGTTTATGAAAATTTAATTAATTTTTTATTTCTAGCAGTTCAACACTGTAATAATGGAGGCCAGATGATATTCTCACAGATACACTCAAAATAGCAAAGTCTCCATAGGGAAAAAAAGAAAAAGGTTGGTTGAATTTTGACACAGATAAAAAGATATTTCAGTGAAAACATGTAGCTGTGAAATGAAGCTGCAGCATCTGAACATGTCTGCTCTGCAGCAGAACAAACTACATCTCACAACTCAGACATTAAGAGAGCATAAACCCAATGTATAACTTACAACCATTAAGTCTTCAGGGAAAACTTTGACATATTTAAAATAGTTCTTAAACATACCCAATAGATGAAAGGAAATTGATAAATTGGACTTCAGCAACATTTGAAAGCTTGTAAACTTTGAAAGATATTTTTACAAGAAGACATAGACACCATGTGAGAAACACTCGCAAACCACAACCCTCACAAAGTGCTCATTTCAGGCCTCATAAAGAACTCTTGAAACCCATCCAGAACACAGGAGACCTAGCAGAAAAGAGAGAATGGCTTGAGTAAATGCTTCACTAAAGCAGCTTTGCAGAAGGCAAGTGAGCACCAGGAAAGACAGGGACACAAACAACCAGAGTGTTCTCACATTATAGGAAAGAATTGGGACAAATAAACAAGTGTTGCCTTTGCTAAGAGGAGTTCAGGAATCCTGTGTTGATGCAGGGGGTGAAACTGGGCCAGCTCCTCTGAAAACAGCCTGGAATCTTGCTGTGGTATTAAGCATATGTTCAGCATGCTTCTGAGTAGTCACATTCCGAGGTGTTTTATTCATAGTCCTGACGACTTGTGTTTACATACATGGAAAGTTTCCACAATTCTGTTCATAATCACCACAAAGGGGAAACAAGCTAAACTTGTTCTGTTGGAATTCAGATAATGTGTTGTATTTAGAATGTGTAATACTTGTGCCATTTATACAATTATCTGTCAAAAGAGTCAATTACTGATACTCAGTGAACACACGTTTTCAGCTAGAAAAAAGTTTAGAGCATAAAATTGGAAGAAAATATGCCAGTGGCTTCCTTGTCTGATATGAAGGAAAACAGACTTAAAAAAAGAAATGATAGAATATTTGTTGTCTTTTGTTGTAATTACACAGCAAGAAGCATTTAGATAAATTCAAAGACCCATTCACTAAAGACACTGAATTAGATGTATGAAGAATGTTAAAAATGTTATGAAAAAATAATATAGATAGTTTACCCTGGGAGACAATAACACACTTAAATCATTCATTCACTTACTTATATCTTCATTGGACTCTGTAACAACTGATTAATAAGAAAGACACTAAGGTTCTGTTGACCATTGAATCCACCCAGCCGTTAGAAAATAGTGAGGGCAGATAATGAGTAACCTGAAAACTCAGGATATGTAGTTTTATACCTGAAATCAAGTCATCTAGAAAGGAATGAGAGGGCTTGAGAAATGGCTCAGAGGTTAAGAGCCCTGACTGCTTTTCCAGAGTTCCTGAGTTCAATTCCCAGTAACCACATGGTGGTTCATGACCATCCATAACTAGATCTGGTGCCATTCTCTGGCCTGTAGACACACATGCAGACATCTGTTGTGAGCTGCATGTGTCCTGGGCTTATGTGAACATCTTCAAGATCTCTCAAACCTCATTTCTCCCAGTTCTCTTTGGCCCTTGTGTTCAGGTGGATGCCGCTCCTAAATTTACTATCGCCACTTATGTTTGACTTGATTCTTAAAAGCCTATTTCATTTTAATCTTAAGGACTGAAACTTCTTTCCTATAGCCCATCTGGTTACAGGATCCTGATGTTAGGTTGAAAAGTGGGCTACAGAATGGCTCTGGCATCTCTGGAAAGCCTTGCTCTTGTCCCCATTCCTTCTGTTAGACTATATTTGTAAACCTAGTCACCAAGGTCTATTATCATATTTAGCCACTTCCTCCTCCTGAGGATGACTACTAAAGTCCAAAAATCAAAGCTCACCTAATTAACAAGCCCTGTTAAAACTGAACACCTCATCCTACCACAGGGCTTGTGCCTTTACCTTTGTAAGCCACCAGATGCCTATGTGCTATGTTTGTCTCCTGTCTATCCAGAGGAGTCCTTTGTCCCACTAGGACAAATACTCCTATCCCCTTCCCCTTACCCCTTTCCTCTTCTCCCTTGGGCCCTTGCCCCTTTTATCAAGCATCCTAGCCCATTCTAACAGAGATCTCCCCTTTTCCTCCTCTTAAAAATCATACCTGAAAAGGTCATTCACTGCTGTATTCTGTCTGAGTCAGAAAGCAGTCACTTTAACTTTTCTTCCACATTTAACGAAGGATCCCTCTGAGAAAAGAGGTATGTGAGTGTGATTTCTGCCTGATCTGGGGTTCAGAAGGAAGCTCCTGCTTTTCTGGGGTCTCCTTTAGCCTTTAGTGGCCACCATTTCCAAAGAATGTCCTTGCACACTTTGTCTGTATCTTCCTGTTCTGAGTGGGGCTTCAGCTGTCTCTTCACTTCTTTAACATTTTCCAGCCAAACAAAATATATTTATGAGTTTTCTTTTCAACAATCAAATGTGCATTTATCTCTCCTCTATTAAGCCACTCATCCTATCTAAACCTCTACACTCAGCTATGGGTGTAGTTTGATTACCATCTCAGGACATCTCAGGGGTGTGTAATGATGTGTAAGTGACTGGGGAAAATAAAAGTGGTTCCTCTGTGTCTCTGTTCCTTAACCACAGAGGGACACTGTGGAATCTATAATCATTAACAATAATAACATTTGACAAAGAAAAGCACTGACCATGTCTTTCACTGTAAGTCTGAGGAAAAAAAAAATCAGTTACAAGTTAATAAAATATCCTATTTTTAAAAGTTAAAAGCATTCTGACTATAATGTCTAGGTTTTTACTTGCCTATCATACTAACAGAAGCTTTCATGTTCTTAAAGGAGTAGTATGTGTTGTGAGTGTGACAAACCTTTTCCCAGGGAGACACAACACACGTGCCCACTCACCTGAAATAGGAAGTCCACAACAGAGCAAACTATGAATGCAACCAAAGTCTAACATGGTGAACCCTGATGTCACTGGATTTACTCACAGGAATGTGGATCCAGGATCACTTTCAGGAACAGAAATGACTCAAAGACAAGTGCATCACTGAAGCCCACCGCAGAATGGGTGACAGCTCACAAGGCTGGGAAACTGGAGCACACTGGACAGCCTGCAGGCATCTCAGCAGTTGCCTCCCTTGAACCAGCCCACTTTCTGGACAGTTAGTGTTGGTTCTCCTTCTCCAAGGTCTGGTTTCTGAGTATTCTTTGCAGTTTAGCTTGTCTGAGAGCAACTCTCAGCTTTTATTGCTTTATCTTGTCAATTTTCAGGACTTCCTGGAGCTATTTTGAATTGTTTAACTCCTTATCTAAAGACTTTCCCTGAGGGATGGAATGTTTCAATCTCAGAGGTAACTGTTACACAAAAACACAAAAGTTTTGTCTATAAGGGAAGAAAAATAAAATGAATGGAAAGTGGGTTATACCCCATGACTTCCATATTTTAGGAGCGGGTGACTTGTAGTGTCTCTATTACACAGAACTTTCATGTGGGGACAGCTGAAGACAGGTTCATTCCTATTCCTTCTGTGCCTTCTCTAGTGTAAGTTGTTTCTAAGGAGAACCAGCATCAGCTCAAGAGAAAACATGGTTCTCAGGTGAGAGTCATAATGAACCCGAGAATTCTTCTTAGTGTTTCTATTGCTGTGAAAAAACACCATGACCACAGCAACTCCTATAAAGGAAAAAATTCAACTGGGGTGGCTTGCTTACAGTTAAGATGTTTAGTCCAATATCACCAGGGAGAGAGGCAGACATGATGCTGGAGCAGTAGCTTACTAGAGTTCTATATCCAGATGTACAGGCAAAAAGAATAGAGATCAACACTGGGCTTGTGTTGGGCTACTAAAATTCAAAGCCCATTCCCAGTGTCCCACTACCTTCAACAAGCTATACCTGGTCCGATAAGTTCACATCACCCAATAGTGCCACTCCCTGTGAGCCTATGGGACCATTCTCATTCAAACCACCACATTTTCCTTATATAAGAAGTGAAGATTCAGTCTATCAACCCTAACTGAAAAGCTGGGTGACCCCACCTTCACCATCCACTATGGCCATTGAATCACCTGGAAGAAGCTCATCAGCCTTTCCTGAAGTATTGACAACACAGAGAAAGGAATTGGAAGTTTAGGAAGGGAAATAAATGTCCATCCTCTCTGGAGCTGGAGAAAGTTCAACATTATTATGTTTTCTATAAAATAAAGGCAAAGAGATGATTTTAAAACTCATTATATATCACATATAAAGACCTATATACTCAGAGGAGAACATAATGTTTTGTTGGCTCAATAAAGTAATGTTATTATTAGCAATAACAATCTTTGATTGGTCAGTAAACAACAATATGGAAAAATGTACTTATTACTTGACTTATTTTCCCCATATTCAGATTGACTACAGAGCAAGAAAGGGTATTAGTAGAGTTGGATTTGAAAAGAACACAACATAAAAATATAAAGAATAGTATTACATGAATCCTATTCAGTATTATATAAAACCTTGGAGCCAGATATTGAGGAAAAGCTTTAATATCAGAGATATAGGGAACAAACCACAGCCAATTCTTACAAAGTCAACTTCAAAGGTCAAACTGGGTACACCCTATTTTCAAGGATCCTGAGACTGAATGGTCACACAAGCAGAATGACTGAAATCCTGCCTTCTTCTGCCTCATATTTCTTTCCCCATCCAGCTGTTTTACTTTGTGGTTCAACTCTTCTAGAACTAGGATTAAAGAAAGGTGCAAGCTACCACTGCTTGGCTGTTAGGCTTTGAACTCACAGAAATCCAGAGGAATGAATCTCTGTCTCCCTAGTGATGGGATTAAAGGCGTGGGTCATCACTTCCCGACCTTCCTGGATTAGCTTTGGGTGATTTTGTCCTTTGATATTCCAGACTTTTTATGAAACATACAATATGTTTAATTGAATGTCACAGAAGAAAACCCATTAATCTATGAAACTAGTGGTTGCATAATTGTGATTGAAATGGGGTAGATATGTTAACTTTTGTATAGAATTGCTATAGAAATAAGAATACATGAGGCTGAAGAAATGACTCAGCTGCCAATAGCACTTACCGTTCTTGCAGAAGTCCCTGGTTTTCTTTTCAGCACTCAATTTATGTCCCACAATGGTTTGTAAGTACAATTTCAGGAGATCTAACACCAACTTCTTGTATCCACAAGAAATAGCCACCTCAGTAGTACACAGATATACACACAGGCAAAACACTCAAACATTTAACTGTTTTTTTAAAAGATAAAGAATAAAATTTCCAAAGTACTTACAAACTGAGAAAGGGAAATTTTCACAGTGCCTTTTAAATTTAAAGATACAGTTTTGTAAAATTATTTCTAAAAGATATCACAACATGTTAAGTTTCAAATCAGGACAAACAGCTTACCTATCCACTAAACATATATCAGACCAGATCTGGCCACCAGGTTCTCTCAGCATCCCTCAGTTCCTACCTGTTACAGGGAATGGCTGGAATAGCCTGACCCCCTACCCTAAATTTCTCTAGCCCAGGAGCTGGGCTGCCCTTCCCCCAGAGGCTCTTCCCTATATAATACAGACATTTTGACTTGGACTTTGTCCTGCTTGTTGCTGCCACTCTGGACTCTCCCAGAGATCCCTGCCTCTGGTTATGCTCTCACACATATCTATAACAATCTTTCTCTCCACCATACCTAGGGAGAGTTGAGTCCTCTCCTTTCCTTCTTATGTCTCTTTTCATTCACAACACAACTTCAAAATTTAAAAAATGGGAAATGTTACTATTCAAATGAACTCATTTTTGACAGGAGAATTTGCAGTCTGAGGGTTTCAAAGCGAGCAAATTGAAAAGGAATGAAATATCTAAATTAATTCTGAGGAAAAAAATGTTCTCCTTATGTTGCTACATTTTCTAAAATTTCAAAGAATTCAGTATTTCCAGGAAATAATACATTTCTCCTTTTAGATAGAAATAAATATGAGAAATATGTAAAAGAGAAAAAAATAATTATTTTAGGAAAAAGTGTAGCAATTTGCTTAAGTCCACTTGATTTAAGTGCTTATTATCTCTATCTCTTTGCTTTTTCATCTGACTTTTATTCATGAACTGAAAATCTTCTTTGTGGCCTTTTAAGAGAAAATGGCTCCTGAAGGGTGTGGCACTATCAGGAGGCATGACATTGTTGGAGTAGGTGTGGCCTTGTTCGAAGAAGTGTGTCACTTTGGAGGTGGTTTTTAAGATCTCCCCTGCTCAAACTGTACCCAGTGTCACCGTGCACTTCCTGTGGCCAATGGATCAATGTGGAGAACTCTCAGCTTATTCCCAGTACCATGTCTGCCTGAATGCCCTCATGTTTCTCACTATTATAATGGACTGAATGTCTGAAGCTGTAAGCCACTCAAATTAAATCTTTTACTTTCTAAAAGTTGCTCTGATTATGCTGTCTCTTCACAGCAACTGAAACCCTAATTAAGACATACTAGAAAGTGCAGAAAAATACTTTAAAATATACTTTTGTGTCAAAGCAGGCAGGTCACTATTAGATCATTTCTAATTTCTATGGAGATTCATTTAAATACTCTTCACACTTGTAAATAATATGGGACACAAAGTTTTATGACTTAATACAGAAAACCATAAGCAGCCAAAATGTAAAATAGATATATCTATAAATATTCCCAGACCCAAGATTCAAGGAACATTTTAGAAGAGGAAGTAAAACTTAAGATCCAGAGGATTGGGGAGTTTCCTGTGAGATTTTTTTCTCCTAGAAATGCCAGAAGCTGCATCCTTAAAGCCTCACAGTATGACTACTTAAACATTAGTTGAAGAACACCAACAATAGATTGCCAGGTTCACTGAAGAAAGTCCAGGAGGCATCATCCCTATACAAAGAGCTACAGGTAACCAAGGAATGCTGAGAGCAAGAAACAGGGAAGAGCACAGCCATTGGTTTTCCAATACCAATGAGATCAGCTATGATAACGTGCAAGTAACATTATAAAAACCAAACAGGTTGTATTTAGGATTATATATGTACATACATATACAAATATTCATGTAACAACAATTCATGAAAAAGGAGGCCATGAATTTGAAAGAGATCAAGAAGAGGCTTATTGGAAGTTTTGCACACAGGGGTAAAAAAAGAAAAATGATGAAAATCTATTGTAAATCTCAAAAATAAAAGAAAACAATGTACTTTAGGAGTTCTTCTATTAGGCTAGGATTCAAACCTACCTACAGCTTCTCCATTTCAGGTATTCCCTATTCCTTTATTGTTATTGCTTCACCATTTACTTTTAGGGACTGTTGCAACTGAAAACACATGAAAGCTAGGGGAAAGCTAACATTCTTCCCCTATGGAATACATTTTAAACTATAAGAATGAAGCAGCACTGAATAATGAACATGAGATTTCAGAAGACAGCCAATGTTTTAGCAGACTATTCCAAATAAGATTGGGCTGAAATCTAAAAGCATGCTCATTTCCATTTCTCATCATTAGTATTCTGACTTTAATGTCACAGCGATGCTGATTACCAATGACTTTGAGAACAAACCTGATCAGAACAGGCAGTTCCAGGAACAATTAGGGAGTTTGCTTAATCAAAGGATGTACAAGGAGTTTTTCTTTGGCCTGTGATGACATCTGAGGTACTTTGATGTGGTAAAGCACTGTAGATAATAGAACACTCTGAAAGCCTGGGAGTGAAAGCCAGGAACTAGGATGGTGAGTAGGCATAGAATGGGAGCATCAGCTAAAGCTGTTCTTTTCCAGGAACCAAGATTGTGAGTAGGCATAGATTAGGGCATCAGCTACAGCTGTTCTTTTTAAGATTAGAAGTCCTGAGGAAACCATAGAGGTAATAAAGAAAACATAACCACAGCATGAAGAATATTCTATACAAGTTGTAACCATCATTGAATGAAGTCTTGATTTATAGCCATATCTCTTACTACATCTTTGAGTTAGAAGAATTCCTTCGGTAGCCTGCCTGCCTCCATAAATGTTTTATCACCTGGAAGTATAAGATAATGAGATCTTCATCTAAAGTCATCATGAAAATAATATAACATATTATTAATAATCTCATAGTCTTGCAATGTCTTGAGTAGTTGTATAAATGTTATCAAGATTGTGTTAGATTTCAAAATTAGAAGTAACAAAATGTAGTGGAATTGTGTTCTGATACATTGTGAATAATTGCCCTGACTACTGGTTTAATAAAAATGCTGATTGGCCAGAAGGCAGACAGGAAGTGTGGGTGGGGCTACCACACTATGAAAACTCTGGCAACAGGAAGAGTAGAGAGACACCAGGGGAGATGCCAATAGATGCAGAGGAAAGAAAACAACCATGCTGCTCTCAAGCCATATGGCTAAACAGATTAATGGAAATAGATTGAGATAAGATGAAAGAGCTAGCTAGCAATATGTCTAAGCCACAGGTCAATCAGCATGAAATTAATATAAACCTTTGTGTGATTATTTGGGGCAAAGCAGCATCAGGGCTGCGAGTGGGTCCAAACCTGAGGGCTAGGCCATAAAGTCCAGGCCAGAAACTTCACATTAAAACAGAACATGTTTGTGTTAATGTTTAAAATAAAAATGAAAATGAAAATGCCATGCAATGTGCTTATTTCAATAATTTTGCCATAGTAAAAGAATGTGTATTTTTTTCTTCTCTCTCTCTCTCTCTCTCTCTCTCTCTCTCTCTCTCTCTCTCTCTCTCTCTCTCTCTCTCTCTCTCTCTTTCTCTCCCCTATTCTGTTTTGCAGCAAAGCCATAAGCACTTAGGGAGATATAAACAACAATGAAAATGGACCTCCTTTATAAAAGAACCCAGCCTAATTTACAATACTCTCTGAAATGCATATTCCAGATCAGTATAATACAAATTCTGATTTGATTATTTGGTGTAAAATGTGATTTTACACCACTGCTGGTTGAAGGATATTATGAATGAATCACTCTCCCACTGATAACTATTGTATCTGCAGGAAAAAAAAAAAAGACAATGCAAGATTCTTGTGGGTTGTTTTACATGACAGGAGCCTTCTTATTCTCTAGTGGGACTTGATTGTGGTGAAATTGACTGCATTTTATATTAAGAGAAAGAAAAAACTGCAACACAAAGAAGATAGTTTATAAACCCAGTAGGCCCAGGCCTAATCTAAGTCTTACATTTTTTATGTTAAACAAATACATTGTGAAGTTTTCTCTTTAAAAGGTTCATGATACATGTTCTCAAAAAGCATTGTATACTGGTACTAATACAAACTTGAAATTGTTTAATACTCATATTTTATCCCAAATCTACAAAATAATTCTTTCAGTAGCAATATGATACCCATTTCCCACTATACTATTATGATTACCAAATGACTACATAACAATATTTTTCTGTATAACAAAGGTGGTATGTGACTGGCATTTATGTATTTCAATGTGAGTTGGGTTCTAAGACTGTGTTGGATCATTTTGACTCACTCTATGTCATATTTGTACTCAGTCAAGCCCCTCATGTCATTTTTTAGAAACACAAAGCACTATGTACATAGTGGGGCTACAGAATTATGTTGTGTTAGGATACAACAATGGGTAAATCTCTTTCTGTACTCCAGTTACTCACCTGTGAATGACTGTCCAACTCTCTGCTCTCCTTGAGTACAGAAACTAAATGACTCTATTCACAGAATCAAGCATGTCTCCTAGAGTCTTAGTGCTCGTTTGAGTCCTAAAATCTCAAATACAATTAATCTAGGAAGAGGGTGGAGAACAGCTCTAGTAATACAGAATTTTACTTGCTTTCCACAACTTCCCTCTAAATGATTAAAAGTTACATTTACATTTTGGCTTCCATACCAGCAAGGATTTATCTATGAATGATGCAGGTTGAAAATACACTTTTTATTCATGCTCTCAATTAATAAATACCCCTGACTGGAGTGTGTATCTCCTGCTAATTTAAATAGCATCACATTTACACTCTCTTATACACAGAGGGCTTTTCTTGACCTCTCTCTTGAGTTTAATCTTTTAGTTCATCTGTTATAATGACTTCTCATTCTCATGCCATTTTAATAATTTAACTTCATGATAATTCTCGGTGTTGATTACTGAGCCATTTTTCCCCTGTATATGAGTATGTGTGTTCACATGTGTGTGTTCAGATTATGTTCACATTGGAGCCAGAAATTGATGTCAATTTGGTGCCTTATTTGATCACTCTTTACAAAGGTATTTACAAAGATATGGTATCTCACTACCAGAATATGCCATTTCAGTTGTTCTAGCTAGACAACTCACCCTGCATGCTTCAGTCCTATTTTATAAAGAACAGCATTCTAGGTAGCCACTAAGTCCACCTGAATTTTCTGTAAGTTCTAGAGATTTGAACTTCTGTTTATACACTCATAACACAAATGCTTTATCCACTGAACCCTATGAATCTATATTTTCAACATGCTCTAAACCACTTAGACTTTTTTTAAAAAAAAAAAAAAAAACTGTCTTTACCGTACATTTATTTCTTAACCTTTTCTGTCTCTGACCACAGCTCTGTTTGGCTAGGATGATTAACTCAACCCAGATTCTATTTCTTTCTGTTTCTGAACACACCTTTAATCTGCCAGGATTCAAGGTTGGTAGGATGGGTGGATGGCTCCTCCCAGCTCCTAGTCTAATTTCATAGAATTTAGCTTTCTAACCCAGGTACTCTGGGGAATTTTAGGGTCCATATAATTACCAAGAAAAGCTTTGCCATCTGCTGCTCATTAACTCCATTTAAGTATTAGACAGCAGGGCCTCTTAAAACACTCACAAGTGTTTTGCCTCTAAGGCTGAACCAGGAAGTTTCTCTTTAAAATGCCAAGCTTTTGCTTGCCTCAGGCAAACAGAGTTGACCCAAGAAAACATCCACACTAAGAAGCCATCTTTGATTCTGTTCCCTTTTTGTCCTTATTAACAGAAACTTTAAATGCATCATTTACAACTTTTTCTTATATCTAGGCTCCTGTGTGACTTCAGGAAACAGCCTTTTTATACCTTAAGCTGTACTCCAAAAGCCTGTCATTTTTCAGCCCAAGCTCACAGGCCTCATCAGGGTGTCTCTGTACCACGGCTCATGGGAGAGATACAACTCAGAAGCTGCTTTGGGCTCTAGACCATTTTTTAAGCTTTCTATGGCTTTATGTGGGTATATTTGCCCCATGTTGGGCTGCCACTTGTAGTAGGAGGTTTCTGGCCTGGACTTTCGGGCCTAGCCTCAAGGTTTAGAGACCCACAGAGATATACAGATGTTTACAATAGTTTTAGGTTGATCAGCCTAAGGCCCAGGCATATAACTTGCTAACTCTTTACCCTTAATCTAACCCATGACTCTTATCCTGTTCAGCCACGTGGCTTGGTACCTTTTCTCACAGCAGCATGGTTGTCCTCTGCTTCTTCTGGCTTCTCTCTGGCATTCTGCCTTGTGCTTCCTGTTCTCAGAGTTCTCCTAGTCTGGCAGCCCCGCCCACACTTCCTTTCTGCCTTTGGCCAATCAGTGCTTTATATTAAACTGATTGTTGTCTAAACAATCAGTGGGACAATTATTTACAACTGAAACAACACAATCTCCCACAGTTTTTCCATTAAATATTTTGTTATTTTTTATTGTGAAGGACTCAAGTGTTTCTTTCTTTTCTCTTCTTTTCTTTCTGCCAGAATGAACTGTGAGTATATCTATAGGACATTTCTTGATCAACCAATTGAGGTGGGAAGACACATTATCAGTGATATCATATCTGAGTAGGTGAGTCTGGGCAGTATAAAAAGGTAACTGAGCAGACCATAGGGTGTAGGGGATTGTGTTGTTCCATTAAAAGTAATTGTCCCACCCACCACTGGTTTAATAAAAAGCGCTGATTGGCCAAAGGCAGAAAGGAAGTGTGGGCGGGGCTACCAGACTAAGAAAACTCTGGGAACTGGAAGAACAGAGCAGAAGGTCAGAGAGAAGCCAGAAGAAGCAGAGGACAACTATGCTGTTCTGAGAAAAGGTACCGAGCCACGTGGCTGAATAGGATAAGAGTCATGGGTTAGATTAAGGGTAAAGAGTTAGCAAGTTAAATGCCTGGGCCTTAGGCTGATCAACCTAAAACTATTGTAAACGTCTGTATATCTCTGTGGGTCTGTGGGTCTGTGGGCCTAAACCTTGAGGCTAGGCCCGGAAGTCTGGGCAAGAAACCTCATACTACAATAGGGTGTAAGTCAGTAAGCAGTAGTCCTTTACATCTTTGCTTCAGTGTCTGTTTCCAGGTTTCTACCTGTACATCTGCCCTGGCTTCCTGTGATGATGGTTGTCACCTATACTACCAATAAACCCTTTCTCTCCAAGTTGCTTTAGGTCATGTATGTATCACAGCAATGAAAGAAAACTTAGACAGGTATTATTTGTATGTTACAGAAACTGCTGGAATCACTTGACATTTAGCTTATTGTATTATACAGTATTTATTTTAAAGAGATGGTGTTTACAAAGGAGATATATTTTCAAGGATGTCAGACATGTGACAACAAGGTTTTACCTCCATTCTGTTTTAAAATATGGATTTCATTATTAGTTGTAGTGAGGGCCCTGTTACTTGGAGGTTGTAGACCATCGTGTCCAGATAACTCTCCTGAGCTTGGCACAAAATTGAGAACTGCCTCATCAGGGGCTTTCTACTCTCTGCTTGACTTTATTTGGAAGCTGTCTTTGAGTGTCTGACTTATCTTCAGCTTTGACATAGATCTCTGTAAATGCTCATTCCTACTGCTCATATGGAATTGGGTATTGGGCTCCAGTTGTAGGATAAGAGCATGCTGCCAAATGCAAACTAGATGATGCCCTAGCAACTATTCCTATCTTATATATTCTTTTACTTTGATATAAACTTGAGCTGTAACACTGATGCAATCTCCTGGAAGGCTATTTCCTTTATATTCACAGGTGGTACAAAACTCTGTATAACTGCTACCTCTGTTCCCTTTGTTCTCTGAAATTGGTGGCCAAAAAACCAGGAGAAAAATTAAGACCCCACAGAGGCCTGGAGTTCAGGAACATGAGCTCAGGACTAAACATTTGTCATTTGCTTACAGAGTTTTCAGAGGTTGAGTCATACCATGATACCCAAAACACATGGTCAAGTACCAGAGCACAACATGAAATAGTGTGTGTCAATCACTTTTCATCACAAACAGAATACCTGACATGATCCACTCATACAAAGTTTTACTTTGTGTCACACATGTGGGCATCAGAGCTTTGTCTTTGTTGCCTTGGGATTCCATGTCAAGACAGCAATGATGGTGCTGAGTATACAAAAGAATGGAGTTAGTCACTGCATGGCTAGAACCTCCTCGCCGCCCTCAATAATCCATTTGTGACACTTCACAATGATCTGAGACATCTCACTGGTGCCTTCCTTTTAAATGGGATCAAGCCTTCATTCTATACAAAGGTCTTTAGAGACCTTAAGACCCAAAGTCTCACATGGAGTAACTTTAGAACGTGTAAGCACTTGTGCTATGTTTCCTTGGCCAGAAGGCAGGGTGCATAGCTGCAGGAAAGTCTTCTTGGACTAATTCCATCTTGCTTGTGGGACTCCCAGTCTTTTGAGTAGTTAGGGTAGATTAGTACTAGCTCTTAATGTTATAGTCTACCAAAGGAGTAGTTAGGCTGTGGTTCTGGACAGGTGGGTTGGCATATGAACAGTTCAGTGTTCAGAAGGTCATTACTATGTCTGTGAATAAACTCATCTGAGAACAGTCCTCCATCCTCCATCAGACCATAAGGTCCTAATGCCAAACCATTAGCAATTCTCAAACCAAGATGTATTACAAACACTCCATTTGCTTTGTCTAACACATAGGGCTCAAGAAGCAAGCAGTGTTAATGATCTCATTTTAGATATATTCTAGATATTCTTAAATGCTGTAATTGTCTTTTTTTTTTTTTTTTTTTTTTACAAAGAATAACACAATGTAAACACTACATTTCATTAACAATACAGGAAAGCAGGGTTGAAAAAGAGATCTCTGGGTGGGGGATGAAGAGAGGGTGACAGAATTTATGTGACATGAAAAGGACCCACAGAGCTGTCCGGAGAAAGAAAATAAGCTCCCAGAATGGATCGGGATGCTCAGGGAGAGCAGTAAGGGGAGAGGATACTGAGAATAAAGTGTAATGTATGAAAATGCCACGATTAAACCAAGTACCTTGTGTGTGAACTTAACAATTAATTATAAAGTGCTATAATGCTTTCACATGGGTCTGACTAGATATTTTCATTTAAATTACTAGCTATACTATAGTATAGTGATCATTCTTTTGCTGAAAGACACTGGGGTTATTTTAATTTTCTGTTATAGCAAACAATAGTGTAGTGAATCTGCTTATCTCCACATAACTGACAAATGTTCAGGAATTTATAGGAAAAGTAAAGCAAAGTATAACCCACTAAAATTGCATTATATACTCACAAATTTTAGATCAGAGCTCACACCAATTTATGTTTCCAAAAATATTTGACAAGTTCAGTTTCTTTTACACTCAAATTCACTAAAGATGTACTGATATATTTGTTCACGTGTATGCATGTGTTTAATGTATAAAATATATAAGCACATATTTGAGTCTGCAGTGGCACATTTTTGTGACACTTTTTAAGTATATTATAATTACACTCATAATGCGTTAACATTACTTTCTTTCTGATTTTATATAAATATTCTGCAAGTTTCATTAACTACTTCTGGGAATTTTATCTCTTCTTACCTATTTTGAATACATTGTAGATACTATCTCTTTTTGTTTCTTTTTTATTTTTATTTTTTATACAAAAGTCCTGATTACAGTTTTCACTCTTTCTTTCCAAGAAGACCTATGTTTCCTCCTCTCTAGATGTACTCCTTTTCTGCCCTTAGAAAACAAACAAAATTGTAAGGGATAGCAATAAAAGTAAAAGTAAATTAAAAATAATACAATAAAATACAGAATAATAAGATAAAACAAAAATAAGCAAATCAAATCATATCAGTAAAAACCAAAGGAAAGAAAAGAGCCCATCAATAGTACAAGAAATGATATAGACAGGGAGCCACTCTCTTTTGCACACTCAGTAACCCCACAGAACTACCAAACTGGAAGCCATAATACACACGCAAGGAGCCTGATTTTTAATATAAAGTTCAAATTACAAATTATCATGCCTATATTTCTTTCACACCCAAGATGAAGTTCCTGGATTCTGGTTATATAAAACCAACTACTCTTCCCCCTCCCTCCCTTTCTCTCAATTCTCCCTCACCTTTCCCTCATCCCATCCCCATCCACTCCTCATAAGAGGTAAGGTCTCCCTTGTGTAGTCAACCCAGGCTGGTATAACAAGTTGGAGCAGGACCTAGCCCCTCCCTCTTGCATCAAGGCTGAGTCAGGCATCCCACCATAAACATTAGGCTCTAAAAAGCCAGTTCATAAACCAAGATAACTCCTGTTCTCATTGCCAGGAGACTCACAAACAGATCAAGACACAGAGCTGTCACCCACATTCAGAGGGCCTAGTGAAGCCCATGCGAACTCCCCAGCTGTCAATCCAGAGTACATGAGTTCTCACTAGTTTGGGTCAGCCATCTCTGTGGTCTTTGTTGTTTTGTTGTTTTGTTTTGTTGTCTTTGTTTTTTTGCTTGTTTGGTTTGGTTTGGTTTGGTCTTGTTATTTTTTTGCTGGCTTTTTTGTTTTTTTTTCTATCATGATCTTAACCGTCCCCCCTCACTTGTTTCTATCCCTTCTCCCTCCCTTCAGTGGGGCTTGGCCAAGTACCTGACTGTGGGTCTCTGCATCTGCTGTCAGTTACTGGATGTAGGTTCTATGTTGACAATTTGGGTGGTTCCTAATCTGAGTACAGGGCAAGACTAATTTAAGCGCCTTCTTCTCTATTGTTGCTATGAGTCTTAGCTGGGGACATTCTTGTGGGTTCCTGGGGATTTTCCTAGCACCAGATTTCTCCCTAATCCCATAAAGGCTCACTTTTTCAAGATATCTCTTTCATTGCTCTCCCTCTCCATTCCTCCACCAACTTAGCCATCTTTAACCCTCCTGTTCCCACCTCCATCCTTTCCTCTTTACTCTCCCCTCCCAGTATACCCAGGATATCTTACTCCTTTCCCCTTCCTGGGTTGATCCATGTGTGTCTCTCCTAGGATACTCCTCTTTTCCTAGCTTCTCTAGGGTTGCGGGGGGGGGGGGGGGGGGGGTTGTTGTTGTTGTTGTGTTTTGTCATTCTGAAAGGTGTGAAGTGGTATCTTAGAGACCCTAAAATTTTTCTTAAATTAAAAAAAAAATCACAAGATCACTCTGTCATTTGTCCCATTTACTGAAAAAAAAAAAAAGCTGTAAGGCACCTCAGCTAGATGAAACATTTAATTATATGTAAATAGATTATAATTTAAGAAATACAATCTCAGTCCCTTAATTTTTCACACACTAAAGATTATTATTATTATTATTATTATTATTACTATTATTACTATTTCGCATAGAACATTGTGCTGGTTATCTTTGGTCAACTTGACACAGACTATGGTCATTTTGCAGAAAGAACCTCAGTGAAAAAACTGTCTCCATCAAACCTGCTTTTAAGGCAGGATTATGGAGCATTAATGATTAATACAGAAGGCACATCCCACTCTGGGTGGTACCATCCCTGAGCAGATAAGCTTGGCCTGTATAAGAAAGCAGGCTGAGCCAGCCATGGAGAAACCAATAAGCAGCATCTTTCATGGCCTCTGACTTCATTTCTACTCAAGACCTTGCCCTGATTTCCTTTGAGAACAGACCATAGGCTTTAGGATAAAATAAATATTTTCCTCATCAAGTAGCTGTTGGTCATGGCATTATCATAACAAACTAGAATAAGCATTAACTGTTAGCCAGAGCCACATAATTTTGTAAAACTCCTCTCTTTGCTGCATGTGATAATTCTGGTAACTACAATAATTTAGTTTCTTGAATTGTAATAGCTTATTTCCCTAGAATCTCGACTGCTCAATCTTAGAGATCTCTAGTAATGACCAGATACAAGTTTATCTGGCATCTAACATTATTAAAATCAATGATTACACCTCGCAATGGACAACTGTGGACCAAAAACTAAAAGATGCAAGCCCTTACCTACTCCTTGCCCTATAACTATCTCAGGTGGTAAACTCTGTCCTTACAGAGAACTCATCAGGCTTTCCCTCCAAAGACAGGCCTGCTATGTGTGAAGCTGCTCTATTGTCTGACTTCCTTTTTCACTAGTATTTTGTTAACTAGTGGCACAGAATGAGCTTAAAGCACACTATTCTTGCATCTCTCTCTCCCTCTCTCCCATTTTTATCAATAGAATTAATGATCATTGATATCAGCTAAAGCAAATTGATTTTGTGATTTTGTCATATATTCCCCCAAGATTCCAAAGAATAAAACAAACCATATTATATAACATAACATTATTAGGTTTTGTGATCCTTCTTGGTCATTTTTCTAATCCCAAGTATGAAGACAAATAAGAAAAATAGTATTTCCTTGAAGGGTATGTATGTCTGAATAAGGAAATAAATATTCATCTATAGACAGTAACAGCAGAGCTGGCTGATGCCACCCATCATGTTCCGGATGCCTGTGTCAGTATGTACCTGGCCTTCTCTGCTGTTCAGATGCATAATGGTTGTCATAATATGCACATGATATTTCATGCACTAAAAGCAATAAAGTATAGTATGCTATGTTTGACCAATTAAAAAAAAGTTTCTGCAACAAATTTTTAATACTTTCAGCTGTCTTCCTTATGTGTGTCAGAAATAGTACATTGTTGGGGGAACTAGACACTACACTTTTATTTTGACATTTTGTTCCACTTATACAGAACTTTGTAAATATGCTAGCTAACCAGCCAGTATACACCAAGGCCAGAGACTTCCTCTCCTAACCGGTGATCCTATCCTAATCATGGACTCTTGTATGCAAATGCATTTGAAAGCCTAAGATCACACTAGGCAGAATTTAAATTTGTGTTTAACTTCTGCTTCTCAAGACTGAACATAGACTGTGACACTGTATTTGTGGAAAGTTAATAGATGCAAATTCATATTTCATGTGGTGTGTCATAGCTTATTTTTTATGCCAAAATTACTTTCCCTAAGCAATGTGGTTTCTTGTAAGATATAAAAAGCAAACATAGACCTTCATTTGGATTTTCAATGGACATACCATGTGGTAAACTGTAGGTTAACTGTGAAACCAAGCCAGCAAACTTCAATGAATGCACTCCTAATGTTGAAGAAAAAAAGCATATACATATTGAAAACATGTGGTATATGAGTGACAACCAAATGCACTCAACTTAGTTTGATTTTCAAGCTAAGTATTAAAAATGTTAGGAAACCAAATGCTGCTTCACAAGGGCATTTTTCCCCCTGAAATTGTTGTCAAATACTGAATTCCCAGAGCTATTTGGAGCTCACTTTATGAGACAAGTACTCAGTACCCAGATTGGTTAATTGCACCCATTATTATTCACCAAATAGAATTAGGTTCTCATATACAAACAAGAAAACAGAGTGTTCTCTGCACTTTCTCCTTTCCTGAGAATGGTGACATTGTGATTTTAATAAGTGGGAATTAGAATAATCCTTTATTTCCTTCATTGCCATCAATACAAAGCCTTTCTTTCCAAAGGTCACAGCTAAAAGAACAATTTTGGCTCCATCCCTAGCACCAAGGGATACCACTTGAGTAAAAACAGAGATGCTTGGCTGGACCAGAATGTGTGACTGTCTTCCCCTATTAAGGTATTCACACCCACCCAGCCATGAAGGCAAATGCTGAGATGCTTTCTTATTATATTAAAAGGACACTCAATTTTTGTTTCTTTGAACTTTTCTCCTTTCTCTGCTTGATAATTACATCTGTAAATTATTCAGTTGCTTAAAGAAGCAGGAGCCAATGTAAGCACATCCTTCATGCCTTATTGTTATTTGAATTTTATGATTAAATAATAAATTATACAATTTGATTGATCTTTATTTTTACTGTGAGCAACCCTTTTGTTTTAGAGACACAGAAATGGAGACTTAGAGATAGAAAACTATTTGCTCAGTGTCAAGTGGCAAAGATGCTATGGGTTTACCAAGCTTGTCCCTGATCTGACCTGTCCTTAATTGCCTTGTGCTTCTGTTTTGAAGCTGTGTGTCCTGAGAGCTCTCTCAGGCCCCACCTCTTCAAGAAGGCTTCTCTTTCTACCATTTATTAAAGGAGGACATGAGCATTCCTTGTTTCACATCCCTAGAATTCATTGTTATCGACCCACAATCTTCAGTATTTATAATATATAATTATTTTTAGTGTACTTACCTTACTGCATACAATAATTAAATGGGGACATTTTCCTTTGCAAGTGTGTTTTAAATCAGGTTTTTATCTGTATTTGTACCTCAATTATATTTCCTTGGTATGGAACCAGAGTTCCCAGAAAACAAAATCCAGCCATATTAAGAATTCTAGGAGCTCAATTGACTGATGACAGCACTGTTTGTGTGGTGTGTGTGTGTGTGTGTGTGTGTGTGTGTGTGTGTGTTATAAAATAGAGCTTCACTATATAGTTTAGGTTGGCATCTAAACCACAAAGCTGTGTTTGTCTCTGTTTCCCAAGTTCAGGATTAAAGTCATGCACTACCATTTTTATTTTTATTAAAAAAAATAATTGTGAAGAGTTATAATGCTGCAGATACACAGCTGAGTCATCTTGAGCTGCCATAGTTCCCTTAATTGTATCTTTCATTGCCCACCTCTGTGTCCCATCTAAAACCTTGTGAGATCCAGATAAAACCTTTAGGAATATATTACCTTACGAGGCATCTAGCTTATTTCAGCAGAAATCTAAGCTTACCAACAGACTGTGTTGTTTGGGGAAACTTGGAGCTTGTGTTCCCAAGCCCTTGTCACTCAAATTTATTCAGTAATAAACTGTTTCTTATTTTCTTTCATGTAATGAGTCTTTTGAATGGGCAGTAAATAATAGATAGATGGAGGACAGGTTGATGATAGATGACAGATGAAGATGCAGTTATCATAAAGAACATTAACCGTCTCTAGAGTGAAAATGATTAAACAATGATAATTTAAGTACATCATTAGTTTTAGAATACCTTATACCATTTTCAAAAGCATTTAATTCTCTGTTCATAAAGGAGAGAAAGTATCTAAGATTACAGGCAGGTGTTACCAAATAATCCCTATCACTTCACACACAAAGAGTGTTTTGATTCATGAGTCAGTCCAGGCTAGCCTCAAACTCATAGTGACTGTGTGCCTTAGCTGGAGATGGGACTTCAGGCATAAACCACAATTGCTATCTGCTTTTGTATTTAAAGATATTTTAAATGTTGACTTTACTATTATATCTTCTCTTCTCTATATTTCACTCTTTGTTTGTGCCTTTCATACTCTAAGAAACTTTTATAGGAGACTAGATATGAAGGTACAAACTTCTCTGTCTTAAATTAACAACATATCTACCCTGGCATTTGGGCTGCATTTGCAAGCCTCCATTATTTATGTTGTCTGTATCACTGTGTTCATTCTCTGTGGCTATTATAACACATTGCCAGAATTCTGGTAGCTTAAAACAACACAGATTTATTATTTCCCAGTTTTGAAGGTCAGAAGTGTATCACGGGACTCACTGACCTGAAACAAACTGTCAGCAGGCTTGGGTTTCTTTCTGGGGCACTGAGGTGAACTGACCTTCTTTCTTATCTGTCTCAACACTTAATGCCTGTCTTCATTTATTGGTTTATGAGACCCTTCCCTCTTCAACACCAACAGACACAAGTTAAGACCCCACCTTGACTCTAAGCTCTCTCTTCCAGTTTTCCTTAACTATTTTTATGTAGTTTTGCATAAAAAATGTACATATCATGCACTATCAAACAAACACATACATAAAAACAAAGCTATACAATTTTTATATTTTAGTCTTTCTCTTCTTGACTCAACATGAAAATTATTACCCTTTTATGATTGTTGTTTCATATATTTATCAGGTTTTGCTGTTCTCTGGACAAACACTGCTTCACTTTTGAAATGTTTCTATTTTAGCATTATTTTTGCAAGATCTTCCTTCAAAAGCCAGAGGAAATTTGGTAAATCCAATGTGTTCTCTAACATAGAAAGCAGGTCCAAAAATGTCTCTTTCTCTCTCTCTCTCTCTCAGCCTCTTCTTGCTCAGGTGGATTAAGGTTCTCGTCCTTCTGCCTTCTTCTACAATCAACATTTGCAATAAATACAGCCAGAGAAAAATCCCAAAGGTCAGAGGACTCCTGAATGCACCTTTGTCTAAAGTCTTAGCAGTTCACAGCTTAGGGCTTGAAAAGTTGTCTGCCCTTTACACAGAAGGGCTTTACCTTTTATCTGATTTTTATCATTTATTCTAGTCCACATTCATCCTGTCTGAGAATGAATACTGGTGTTGGATTTTATCAAATTATAAATTATCTGTACTGAACATTTTAATTCTTATTTATTGACTCAAAACTTCTTGTTAAAATATATTTTTATTTTCCTGATAGATTTTTTTTACTATTGCTTAATTTTCATAATTTACTGTTACGATGTCATTTTTGTTATTACTATTTAACAACTTAGATTTAAAACTATAATTGTCTCTCTTGAATGTGAAAATGGGAGGGGCAGCAAGAATAGGCAATATTTTTAATGGCACACACCAAGAGCCCACCAGTTCCTAATGTGAACATTTTGTAAGAACTTTTTTTGGTCCATCAGGCTGAGTCATCAGTGAATTAACCTTCTAACAAAATCAAAGCCATGCAACCACCTATAAACACTGAGCACCAATACCGGACATCCCCAAATTTCTGTATAGCAAGACCCACAGTGCAGATTGGTGAGACAATTGGGTTTTCTTATAATTAATATCTGATTCACAAACATGAAGAAGCAGGCAAGGGTTACTTGTTCCAGATGGGGCAGCCTAATAGCAAAGCAAAATAACTGAAAAGTATTTGTTTCATGCAATCAAATGTCACTGAATAAATGACAGCTCACTTCTCAACACTCCCACATTTGAGAGGCAAATCTGGACTTCAAGCCCAAGCAGACTGTGAGGAGGCACTCAGAACAACCACCAGGATGTTGTTAGACAAGGCTGAAAAGGAAGCCAGGATACTTATGGCCACTGAGAGACACAGAGGCATACCTGAGAAGCAGCACCACTAAAGGTCTCCTCAGGAACCAGGACTTATTTTCTTCTCTCCCTCCAGACACTAAGGAGATGATCTTCTCACTTAGTTATACCAGAGGAGCTCAGTGATGGCAGGATTCTAAGTAGTGTTACTTGGTGGGATGGAGGACACTGTCCCTAATCTCTCATTGTTGACAGTGAATAGTGGATATAAGGAGCAAAACTGATTTATCTGCTTCAGTGGAGGATTCCAAGGAGGCCACATAGGACAATGTCTTCACCTGCCTCATGTATTGCAAAACAGCCTTTCAATACATTCTGCTGGTGTAACTGACAACCAAGGGCAGTAAAAATGAATCTTGCATAAGCCTTAAACTTTGTATTCAAAATTGGATGATAAAATTTAAAATATAGGCTGTGCAACTTTTGGAAAAGTAGAAATTCTTTCAAATTATGAAAAACCACAGAACTGTGATATATTCTTCAAAGAATTGTATTAGTTGATTTTAGCTTTTTAAAAAAGCATTTTTTTAAAGATTACATTTTTACCCTGGATGGAATAAATAGAATAGTAGATTTTATTGATGGACTGGGACAAGGCGTGGGAAAGGCTCAGGGAGGGAAGGAAGGTAGATTGGGGGGGGGGGGGAATTCAAGAACAAAAAAAAAAGAATTCAAAGGAATCTGAGGGGCAGTGGGAAACCTATTATAGCAAACTTCCTAATGAAGTCTCCAAATAGGAAGAAAATGGGAAGTCAACTGACCTTCTCTTGTCAGCAAACAAAACTTCCAGTACCAAAACTAGGTTACATCCAATTGTGTTGTTGGCCAAGAGGGTCCCATGGAAATTCCAAACAGCCCAGGCTGTTACCAAGACGATAGGTTTCTCTCTGTAAACAACACTATAAACATGAAAAAATTGATCTGGTGCCTACATAGAACCTTTTCCCCTAAATTCTAGTGTCTTTGGTACAAGAAGAGTACTCTGTATGTGAAGAGAGGTATAAGGACTGAAACAGCTGTAAAAACCTTTGATCTACAAGCTATTTTTCATATATATATATATATATATATATATATATATATATATATATATATATATGCGCGCTAGGGAAATGGTGAGGCAAAGCTTGTGAAAGTAACCAACCAATGTCTCACTTCACAAGATGGAACTCATACCCAACACTACTAGCTCGACCAAGATCCAGAGACTTGATATACCAAAACCTAGAGTAGAACCAAATGCTATTGATCTAAACAAACAAACAAATAAAAAATAACAATAAAATGACCCCTAATTATATTCTTCTATAGTCATAGACTGGTGCCTGGTTCTGCCATCCTCAGAGAGGATTCTTCCTGCAACATATGAAAACAAATACAAAGGCCCACAACCAGACATTATACAGAAGGAGAGAGGCCTTGGAATACACAGCTCTTGGTGAGATGTCTCCGTCAAATGAGCTCACAGAACCCTGAGAAAGAGGAGGCTGAAGGATTGTGGGAGTAATAGGGGATGGAGGACACCAGGATACAAGACCTCTTAAGAGCTCATAGGAACTCACACAGACTGAAGCAGCAAGCACAGGGCTTTCATGGTTGCACCAGGTTCTCCACATTTCTATTATAGCTCTCAGGCTAGTAGTTTATGAGATTCCTGAATTTGTGAATGAGTGAGTCTCTAGTTGTTAAGCCTTCTCTTGAGTCTCTTTTTCTCCATTTGGTTTTTCTTTTTCAATTATGATGAGATATTTTTGGTTTTATATTTATATATTTAAAATTAAAATATTTACACTTAAAAATTAATATACTGTGGTTTTATCTTTTAATATTTTAAACAAGTAAATAAGCCAAAATACTTTTTAAAAATAAAGCAGGTTATATAAGGAATGAGAAGAAAGCCAGTGAGCAGTGATGTGGGAATGTCTTTCTGTATGCTGTGAATCTCAATCTTTAAATAAAGGAGCTGTTTTGGCCCTTGACAGGCACCATAGAAAAAGTAGGCAGAGCAATCAGAATAGTTAGGAAAGGAAGGGTGGAATCAGGGACAGATGGAGCCAGCCGCCCTAGGAGCAACATGTAAGGAACACAGATGAGCCACGGGCCACGTGGCAGACAGATTAATAGAAATGGGTTGATTTAAGATGTAAGAGCTAGCTAGGAATGTGCCTGAGCCATAGGCCAAACAGCGTAAAGTTAATATAAGCGTCTGAGTCATTTTTGGGGCCTGAGCAGTGGCAGGCGGCTAAGAGGTTTGGCACGGCAGGGTCTGGGCCTCTGGCCGCCCGGGACCAAGAAACCTCACTACAACAGAGCAGTATCTCCCCATGGCCTCTCCATAAGTCCAGGGGGAAGAGGTAGAGGAGAGAAAGGAAAAATAGAAAGAGGATGAGAAGGAATAGAAACACAGGGAAGAGGAGGAGCATGATGAGAAGGAGATGGAGAAGGATGAGGAGATAGAGGAGAGGGGAAGGCAGAGAGAGGAGGGAGGGAAAGCAATGACAGGCTTTTCAGGCCAGGAAATACAATTGATTGATGCTGGGAATCTAGAGGCACATAAAATGTGGGATCAAGGAGAGAATCCGTGAGCAGCAATAGGTGAAACACTCTCATAAAACTGAATCATTCAAACTAGAGCAGTTCCCTTGTTTGCCAGAGTTAGTGGAAACAGGCTATAAAAACCCAGTGCCAAATATCAGCTTATTTCTGAAGTCTCATTAATCACAGAGAAAGTCCTTGAATATCTTTTTCACCTTCCAGAAAGTTTTCTCAGACGCTCTATCACAGTGTCACTGAGTAACACATTACTGTGACATGTTCTCTTGAACAATTTTCATTGCAGATCTCACAGACTGTGTTTGGTTTTGTTAGGTTTTCCTATGTAATCTAATTGCACTGGCTCAACCTGTAGGGTGCTGCAGTTACAGCATGCACTATTAGGTTTAGGCTTTGGAAGTACAGCTGTGCATACAATTGGGTTGCCCTTTTAACTGACTCATACTCCCTCATGTCAACTCCAACTACTGCATAAGATCATTCTACTCTTCTCATATTGTAAAAGTTACACATTCCTTTTAAATATGAAAAAGAGGCTTTCAAAGAGTATGGAATCATTATTCAATATTGAATGATTAAAAATGTGAAAAACACAAAATCAAAATCAAATTATTAGAAATTTTCCAGGTGAATGGAATTTGCAATCAGGAGAAGCTACACAAAGTCAGTGGTTTGCCAGCATTTCACATTTAGGAGACAACTTTTCCAGAGGTCAGACAGAGGAAGAAACATCTGTTAATATTCTCCAAGAGATTTTATACCATTTTATTCTTTACAAAGTAACTTTCACAACAGAAGTATTTGCTAATACAACACAATTTTTATAACTTTGGACATCATTAGTAAGTTAGTTATAATGAGATGATATACCTAGTGATAGCACACTTAATTTTTATAACTTGCTTTTAGTCACTGACAGTCATGAATAACAAAACAAAATGATGGGGCATGGTAAATTCAACAGAATTTGCTACTTAAATCATGAGGACCAGATTCCAGCACTCATTTTGTGTAGCTCATAAATTACTGTTATGTGGTGTTTCCTTAAAATCATCATGACAGTCCCTGTTGACAGTGGACTTAAATCTTTGACACTGTGAGCCAAAATAACGCCTTTTCCCCTTTCAGTGTGTTTTTCTTGGATATTCTGTTTCCCTGACAACAAGCAAAGGGAGGCCCCTAGCTAGTCTGCCCTCCTTAAACTTTTCATTGTCTTCTTATATTTGCTTTATGAATGGCATTTAAGTTTTGGTTGCTTTGACTGCTAGAAATAGCAAAAAAGGATGTATCCAGAATCACCTGATAGTGTTTTAAGTTCTGTTTATGGCCTCCCTTCTATGTAGGTCTTAGAATCTCAGTAACAGATGTCTGAGCCAGGAGAGCAGGTGCATATCCCATGGTTTGTGACTAGCTCACCTTGCTCCTTCAGACTTTTGGCAAAGGTCACCTCTGAACTCACCACTAGATAGAATTTGAGTGAAGAGGAAAGACTAAACCTTCAACCTGTGGAGTCCTGTCATCATTTCCTAGATGTGACAAGGACACCAAAAAAAGAACACAATAAAATCAAAAGGGTCTGGATTCCACAGCTTTGTAGGAAAGTTAGGACAGGAAAGAATGGAAGCCAATGGCTGTGAGTTTCTGGTGAAGAACTTGGTAAAGCCCACTGCCTGGGTTATATATTGTTGAGTTCCTTTTCCCAAATTCTCCTCCATCAGCCCTTGTTTCTGCTTATCTTTAATGCCCCTGTTTTATATTCCCCTGAACAACTGAAGCTTCTACTTTTTGTCACTAAGGAATAAATAATTCAATATTTTGGACATTCTGGGGACATATATTTTTGACAAACCATCTTGCTGTATAGCCCAGGCTAGTCTCAAACTTACAATCTTTCTTCTCTCAGTCTCGTGAGTACTGGGATGACAGCGCTACACCACTCAGCAGAGCACATTTAACTACAGAAAATATTTCATAGAGTTTTATTTTCACCTTGCCTTATATTTTCCTTTCTCTTCTTGCTGATCCAGTCTCTTGCTTTAATTGGCAGTGAAACTGCAGCACAGTTACAGACAGAGACTAGTAGAGTATTTTTGGGCCTGTCACTTATTGACTGCAATCCCAGTAAGATTCACACAGTACTTCCTATATCTGTAACTGGGCGTGGTTGATAGGCAACTATACATTAGAAGTAGAAGAAGATGATGTATACAGATTTATTGGTAACTATACTTATGCATTTTCCATTTTAAACACAATTATATTGCAGAAAGAAACCTTGAAATATTTACATAGAACTTACTTTAGAGCTATGAAATATTTATGCAGCAGGGCCTCTGACTCATTTTAAATAGTTGCATCAAATATGTTCTGGAGGATCTTTTGGCATTAGAATTCCTTGTTATTTTCTTCTTTCAGAGGCAAGTGTTGAAGGTGACTATTGAAAATTGCAGTAGGAACATTCACGTCTGCAAGCAGGATGACACAGACTCTTCACAGACAAGACTTGGGGAAAATAATAGATATCAAGATCCTAGAAGTTGCTGACACAAAAACCACAGCTTTCACTTCAAAAGAGACAAGAGATGGTTAGTTTTCTCTTGAGCCAATATTAATGATCATAGCCTGGAAACACCGATTTACCATATACCAAACTCCATATTCCAACATAGTTAACAGTTTGTTGAGGTATTACAGGAACAGGGAAAAGGAGTCATAAATCAAGACACCTTTCAAATGCTTTGGTTGAGGCACTTGGCGGGTGAGTTAAAGTGAAGGAAATCTTAGCCTCAGCTGTGATCTGATGTCACTCTTAACTTCTGCTTGGTAGGAGGTAGGTGCAACTTAATACAGTCTGAAAATTTTACATAATGCCAACTATGTTCAAATTACATTGAATATAATTTCTGAAGTATGTTATCTCACAGACAGACCAAAACAACAGATAACTACTTAGAAAGCTAAAGATAGAACAAGATAGTTTGACTCTGTAGTTGTAACAGTCCAAACTCCCTACACTCATTGAGGATATAATCCTGTAATCTTTGCAGAAGACCTAATAGAAGGTTCTGATTCTTTAAGAACTTTTGTTCACAAATTCTAAATAACATTACAATGTCCATTAATATTAACACATTAATGTTAATGTGAATTGATGGAAGGCATCAATTAGGATTCAGTTTTAAATGTTATCTCTGTGTCTTTTTGCTTGACTCTGGGCGCTTTTCTACTTCTTCCCAATCCTCACATCTTCGCCATTATCAAGACAAGAATCAAGACAGCATCATGGCCCTGGAAACTTATAGACAGTCCTAGACACATATACATACAAGTAATAATATACAAGATCACTAGGCTGTAGTGTGTGTATGTGTGTGTGTATGTGTGTGTATATGTGGTGTGTGGGTGTGTGCAAGTGTGTGTACGCATGCAAAAGCATGAAACCATAAAGCTTTATGAAGAGATCATGACTTTGTGAAGAGAAGAAAGATAGGAGAGGAGTTAGAGGGATAGGGATGATATGGAGGGTGGATGAGTGCTTATGTTTGAACTTCACAAAGCATATAAAATATTTAAAAAGATGAAAAGAACAAAAGACAGGACGTTTCTGCTATATATCTCCTAGGATCCTGAATACATGAATTCTTTTGGTTGGGTTTTCTTTTGAGAATGGCTTATATTAAAAATTCTATTAGAACTGGCAAAATGTTTGGAAGAGGGCTAGGAAAAAATATCCTCACATTAAACTAGAGGAGAAACTGGTTGTTTCCTTAAGTGCTTTTCCCCTCATACTATATAATTTGATCATATTCTTTTCCTTTCCACAAGTCGTCCCAGATTTTCCCTCAACCCAGCTTTATGTTCTTTCTCCATATTAATAAAAGAGAAAACTCAAAAAGAGCAAGCAAATAGAAATATCATATATTCATACAAATATCAAGCACAATTTCTAAAGAGCATGGGGCCTTTCCTGGAGTGTGGTTGATACACTCATTATCATTCAGTGGAGAAAACTGATATACCCTCTTCCAGTATCTACAAACTGTAAATAGATCCTTGGTTATGGATGGGACTTCATGTCAACTTTATTTTCTAAATTCTAGGAGCATGAATTTGTGCAGGTGCTGTGCATGTTGTCACAGTCTCCCTGAGTTTTGATGTGCTTCATGCCTGTTCTGTCTGGAAATCACTGTTTATTTGGAGTTACCTACCACTTGTGGATGTTACATTCATTTTCTCTCCAACATAGATACCTAAGCCTTGAGGGGAGGAGAGCTGCCATTGTTAACTAAGCCAGGAACCTGAGACTAAATAGGTCACAATCTCTAGGAGAAAACCTCAATTATTAGTTTTCTAAAGCAATGTAGCAATAAAATGACTCCTAATTACTAATTTCTGTAGCCATAGATAACAGCATCACTCAACCCTCATCAGAGAAGCTTCTTCTTGCAGTAGATGAGAATTAACACAGAGATTCATAACTCTACAAGGTTTTCAACATTTAATTTTTGTAATGTCTACATACATGTGATCAGATGATAACTTGAGGGTAGGTGCTTATTTACATTATTCATCATTTGGATTCTAGGAACAAAGCTCAAGGTCATCAGCCTTGGTCACAAGTACCTTTACTTGCTATGCCAGCTAACCAGCCACCTGTAACATTAGCTCTTATCACTATGTATGAAATAGATTTTTCACAGTTAGGTTTCCACAGCATGTCATACACAGATACCTATTTAAAATAAAAACAGAAAATGCCATAGTGTGGATTTTGTGGCTTCTGTCTATAATCCTGGCACTAATAAAACTGAATCAGAAATATCAGACATTCGAAGTCATCCTTGGCTACATAGTGAGTTTGAGTTTAGGCTGGACTAGAGGAGACCCTTTCTGAAAATAACCATTAGGGGATAGCAGCAACTCGGTGTTCATGTGTTAAATCAGGGAGTTCTCCATATTCCCTGAACTATTCATGGCCCCACAAACACCAGTGATAAGTAGAATTATGAACCAGTTCCCACTTGTAGACTCCAAGACTTTTAAAAAGGTCATGTAACTTGTTCACAGTCATACCAGGGAAGAAATGAAACCATGACCTAAACACTGGTCCAAGTACAAGTACAAAATCTATTTTGTGGGCCACATGTATGTTTTTGGTCCCCAAGTACAGTAAAATTCACCTTCATTGTGTTTATATTTGGAATAAGCAGTTTTACATGGAGTTAATTAGTGGATCAAATGTTCCAATATTTCTCCATAATTTCAGCATTTTGCTAAAATTATCTAATTTTATTTTAGAAAAAATATAAAACATTAAGCAAAAGCAAGGAAACCTATTACTCTATACCAGGTATTGACCTTGCATAAAGAGCTTCGTTTCCTGATTAAATTTAAACCACTGTACAGTTTCAATGAGTGAATCTATATTTCTCCTCATTACCCAATCTATAATTCTCATTTTTTTTTCATGCCAACACTTCAAAGATGCAGTCCTCACATGGCTTATATGTTCTACTCTACAAGATGTGGTAACAAAGTCAATCTTAGTGATTGGAATCCTAACATTATCATTTTTGCTATTTGTTTCAGGGAAAGATTTTGATAAAGGCAACAATGTACATACTCTATATAAATGGATACATGTTAGATTATTATCTGTCTATCACTGATAATCTCAGAACAGGGCATGGCTAAGAGCCTGTCTTGCACAAGAGAAAGAAGTTTAGCATACATAGTAGGCTGGGAAGCCCAGTGCATCAAGTGTTACAATAAAAAACATGCAGATTTTCTCCACAAGGCAGCATTTGATAGTAAGATTTTCAGAGAGGAAGAAAAAGGTTTATAGGAAGGAGAAATGTGAAGTGAGACGAGGGAGTTCTGTTTACCCAGGGCCATCACAATGGGATGCTGCTCTGGGTGGTTCAAACCATAGACATTACTTTGTTTTCTTTCTGTCCACAGACAGCTGCAGTGTCAGTACAGCCTACAGTGTAGCGAGCTCTCCTCTGGGTTACAGACTACAATGTTATTCAATACTCATGTGGCCTTTCCTTCCTCCATGTCACAAAAAAAAAAACATTCTTTCTTCTTCTTTTAGTCAGGACATGGATCCCATCATTACGCACACATATCAAAACACTTCTAAAGGTTCCCCTTCCAAGTGGCACACTATTGTGTTAGAGCTTCAATATGTGAATTTTAGGATGGCAGAAGAACTAAGTGCACAACACAGATTGTAATTTCAGTAACATGGTATGGTGATAAAGTAGGTATTGTGTGCAGTGTCTGTATACGGAGTAGCTAGTGTGAAGTGGAGCCTGTTACATTCCTGAACTAAGATATTAGGTACAGTTTATGGAAAATCTTCAGTAGTTGTCAATATTGTTATTTAGTTTGTTTGGAAATGAGGAAGCTCAATATTCAAGGAGTAAATAATAGTCATTTGCTGAGGTAATGATTTATTCTCCATGTCAGAAGTCAGTCATGTTTCTTAAAATGAATTTAGGCCAAGGCTCTCGGAACAGTCTAGATCATACAAGCAGGATCAGAATGTAAACACAGATTTCTGCAAAGGAACTGAGAAGCAGAGCCATGTTCTGAGGACACGCTTAATGGGTGTGGAGTAAAACATTGCACGTGATGGTGTTCCATAGGAGCAATGTTCCTGGTGTGTCTGTCCTCTTGCCTTTGGTTCATTCTGCAACTGCAATACTGCAGCCTTTATGATTAGACCCCAAAAATTTAAATCAAAGAATGAAAAATCAAATCTTTATAAGTAGAAGATTCAACACTGTATTAGGAGGTTTCTGGCCCTGACTTTCTGGCCTAACCTCAAGGTCTAGGCCCACAGTCCCACAGTCCCACAGTCCCACAGAGACACACTGATGCTTTCAATAGTTTTTGGCTGATTGGCCTCAGGCCCAGGCATATCACTTGCTAACTCTGTACCCTTCATCTAACCCATTATTCTTCCTGTTCAGCCATTCGGCTTGGTACCTTTCTTTAGAGCAACATGGTTGTCCTCTGCTTCTTTGGTCTAGATTCAAAGACCCACAGTCTCACAGAAACATACAGAACCTTTTATGTTTGGCTTATGGTTTAGGCATATTGCTAGCTTGCTCTTATATTATAATTTGACTCATTTTGATTAATCTGTTTTGTTATGTGACCTCTGGCTTATCTATGTTTTATATTTTGTTAATTTTTTTCTTGACTCTACCCTTCTTTTCTCTTATCTATGCTCAGATTTTCTGCCTCCTTCTAAGATGCCCTGCCATGGCTGAAACAATCCCTCTATTAGTGATATTCACATCATACAGAAAAACATCCCACATCAGAGGCTCACAGTGAATAATAAAGTAGAAAGAAAGAAACAGACAGTGGTCTCTGTCATAACACGTATCTCCATCACTGTGTGATTAAGTGCTTCCACAAACCTAAGCAGCATTCCTCCATTGCTGTCCCCATTAGTGATTGGAGCACAGCATTTTTTCTCAAAGATTACAATGGCAACAGACACTGAGACTGTCCTCACTAGGACAGGGAAGTTGCAAAAATAGCAGGTTTTGAGTATTGTAAGCTGAATGGTGACAGGAAATTGATGAGATCAATTTTACCCTCATTAAGTTTTTACTGATGCTGGTCATAAGTGCTCATAATGCTGTTTCTGCAGGCCAAATGAAATCACTGCAAATGAGGCTGTCATAAATATCATAATAGTAATCTGGAGCCCTTGTAATCATAGCCTCAATCCTTATGGGGACAGATGGCCTAGAACAGTGTGTGTGGGCTTAGAGTGGCTCCTACTTTACTCTAACCATGGCTCCTTTCTCTACTTTCACTCCTGAATTCAGGCTTTATGAGAACCACACATCCATTTACAACTTTCAAATGATACTTTGTCTGAAGGCCTTGGCCTTGCTACTTTTCTACAAAAGCCTCCTTCACTATTAAGACAAAGGTCAGGCCTGAGACTTATCATGCCCTCACATATGCTAACAGCAAAAGTAAATTTCTTAGAAGGCTACTTGATGCCATTGGTTCTTTCTTGTTATAAAGCTTCTGTTTAGGGGTCGTGGATGAGTTATTCTGGAGCAGTAAGGTGCTGGATTCTCTTGAGCTGCTTCATGTTTTGGTAACATCAGCTTCAATAAGTGAGCCACATCAAAGGCTTCATCTGGGAAGACATTTGCACACTTATACTGGAGAGACTGATTTGAGACTTCAGTTTTCAGTTTTTAAATTTCTTGTGCACTCATTCATGAACATTTTCATCCTACTCATTATAAACCTTCTAAACCTTCACTGGGGGGGTACCCATTGTTCCAATTGTCACTAAAAGACCTCATTTCTGAGCCTTTACTTCACCATGAGAAATCCTTTGCCTGGAGCACAGCCATATGGCAGTATGTATAAATCTACTTCTCTTATGACCTTCCACACCCATTTTTTTTTTCTTTTCATATTTTGCAGACAGAATGTCACACAATCCAGGCTTGCTTCAAACTCATTATGAAATTTAGCTTGAGCCCCGATCCTCCTGCCTGTGTTTCTCAGGTGCTGGGATTATAGGTGTTTGCCTCGGTGCCTGATTTGCCTCCTTCTTGTCAAATTTGATTTGTCACCGTACTTATGTCGCCCTGACATCTCATGTCTCATAGCATAAGCTTCAGAAAATGGCATCTTTCATATTTACATGTAGCAGCTATTTGTTATTAAACATTAAAATACAATGTAGCTTTAAAATATTTTTAAAGTACAACTTTAATGATATAGTACTAATAATAAATAATAATAATATTTTTTAATACTGAGAATAAACCTGCCTACTTTTGCAATTATTCTTTCAATTTATCAGACATATTTATTCGCAGGGCCTGCATTGGTCTGCCCCAGACCCTCTGTGTACATGTTATTGCTGTTATCTTGGTGTTTTTCTGGAACTCCTAACATGGGAGCAGGTATATCTCTAACTCTTTTGCTTGTTCTTGGGATTTATCCTTCCCATTGGATTGCCTTGTCCAGCCTTGAGATGAAGGCTTTTTCCTTGTCTTACTGTGTCTGGTTTTGTCCTATTTGTCTGTCATCTCTTTGAGGCCCCAGCTCTTTTCTGATGAAGAAATGGAGGGGGAGGGCAGAGGTGGGGGAAGCTGATAGGAGTGGGGAAAAGGGACAGTCTGGTCTGAATATATTGTATGAGAGAAAAATAAATTTTAAAAATAAATAAGTTATTAGTAAATATGTGTGTGTGGTTATATATTAAATTTAGAGTGTGTTAGCAGTTGCTCCATATAGTGTGAAGACTTTCCAATCGCTTTGATTTTCTACCAAGAATAGAACATATTAAATCTGCAAAACAGTATGATCTTTTTGATCTCTCAATAGTAATGTTAAATTTAAATTATAAATCTTTTGAATTATCAAAATAGTATAATCTATTTTATGGAAAACATTATACTAGAAATTTAAATCAGGATTTTACACTATGGACCTATGTAAAAAGAAATGAAAAAAGCAGGCAGAACTGGATTCTAGAGAATAATCTGTACAGTGAATCACAGAGGCAGCAAAGAATAAGAGAAATGAGGCATGTGCTTGGAGGGGACTAGAATGTGAAGAACTATATCAGAATGGGTCATTTGGGAAAGAACATAAAGAAAAACGCTACTAAGCCAAGATGGGTGTGCTTATAAAATAGGCAGAAACATTTGCTTTATCAGACACTTATTTGGAGAAAGAAACAAGTCTTGATGGGGGCCATAAAGCCATCAGTTACCGATGGTCCTTGAGTATCAGTCAAAACCACAGCTTATTGAGGATCTTGATGCTGAGGCAGACCAGAGCCAAAATGTAACCAAAAGAGTTATCAGTCATGATATCTATTTTAGTCATGCTTGAAAAATGAGCTAGAATCTTGCAAAGCAGACCACATAAAGCTAAATAAACATTTAATTATGTTGAAACCAGTATCTCCTGCCTCTTCTTTTCCACTCAGAATGTGGATACAAACCTCCTCTCTATATCTCTTAGTCACCGTCTCACTTCAGTGGTTTGGGGAATCTCCCTTCAGTTATAAGCATAATCATTCCCTCTCCATTGTCCCATGTCTCTCCTGTCCTTCCATAGTGTCCTAGTCACCAAGGGACTTCTTTGCCCATCTTCACTCAGAGGTCCAGGCCAGGGATGTTTCTGGGAAGGTGAACTTTGTTCTGTGTGGTGTTGAGTCAGCAAATAACTTACTTTTCTTTGTGCCCATGGCTAGAGCATTCCAAATTGCAGTAGGTTTTCTGCCTAAAAATGCTTTTTTCTAAAATATTAAGCCAGGCTATCCCAGACTCTGAAGCAGGAAAATTACCAGATGAGACCCTGTTTCATTTAAAAACAAAAACTAGACTTTAACTTATTCCTATAATCTATGCTTGTAACTCAAAACCCAACATTACAAAAAGCACTTATAACATTTCTAATACATATGATATATGATATTTTAATAATCAGTTAAGAAATTAAGTATGTGCTATAGACAAGTTCATACACCACAATAATACTTTGGGTGTGCCTAAGGCACATTGCTCATTATGAGATATAAATACTGTTCTGCCCAGGAACACATTAATTGAATAATTTTGTCTGAAGCAGAGTGCTGTGGAATGTGTATAATTAGAAAATAGTTTTCTCCATCTCCTCTTACTATTCCTGGAACATTTACAAATGAGTCCTTACTGACATATCTTAAAAACACAAATGTCATATACATTAAAATAAACTAAAATATAACTTAGGATGACATTTTTCTTAAAATAGCTTGTAGATATGCAGAGAGCAGAGATCTAGTTTTATCTAAAAATACTGAAATTCAAGTTTTCTTGTATGTTACTTCATGACTAGAAACTTGTACACCTGTAGAGGAATGGATGTCCTACTTAGTTTGTATAGAATAATGGATATGTTTGGAGTATCTCATTTTCCTTTGCTTCCATTCAAAAAATACTCACCAATGATTCATCTCTTAGAATTCCTCAGATCATCCAAGTTTCCTTACAGTTATGCACCTTCAATTTGTATTTAAGGTAATGTTTGAGTTATCTTCAACATAACCAGAGCATCTTAAGTAAAACTTACCTCTGCTTTTCCACACTTTTTGTAAACAATACAGTTTTGCTGACCATGTTAGGCTGAAAATGCAATCTTTACAATGCTCTGTCTCATAATTCAGATCTGTTGGTTACTCTGCATTATCCAGTGACCCACCATTGTGTGTCTGCTTCAGTGAGGTTAACAGTTAACATTTCATAGGGATTACTCACCATTGTAGATCTGGCTTGTTTACCTGACCCCAGTGTCTCCATATTCACTAACATTGTCATTGAAGACCTAGGGATAAAGGAAAGAAATTGCACAAATATACTGGACATGTTCAGAACTTTACCAGTCCATGAATACTTAGTTTGTTTACATAGTTTGGTAACTAAATGATCCACAGTGGACAGGGAGGAGAGCTTCTGTTTTAGTTCACAGACACCTTGATCTGGAGTTGTTGAACCATGAGGTGATTTCATTAGTAATTTTCAAGGGAACTCTACAGTGTGCTCCATCATGGTTATAATAGTTGGCATATCCACAGTGTAAGTATCCAGGGCCTCCTGTCTTTACACCTCCTCACTGATGGTCATTTCATGTCCTTTTACTTTTACATCCACAGACCTGACATCTCACTGTACTGTTGCCTTACCCTGAGTGTTAGTGCTACTGAGCAACTTTTTAGATCCTCCTTGGCCAGATTGATGTGATTTTATTTGTTTTAAATGTTTGTTTGCCACTTTGTCCACTCCTAATCAGTTGTTTTCATACTGGATTTTATGGCTTCCTTACAAAATTTGAGTGTGAGGCTGAGTATTTTCTCCTAAGCTGTTAAATGTCTTCAGTGGTTTGTTTTGTTCCTTGTGCAGAAAACTGCAGCAAAATGCGGTGCTGTCCAGTGCTTATTGTTGTTCCCTCTGCTATGCTGTAAAATAAAAATAATAATGTTACCAAGACCAATGCTTGGTGTCTCTTTTCATTGTGTTTTCAGTTTTATATTTAAACATATAATCCTTTTTAAGTCAATTTTTAAAATGTTGTCACTCACAGGGTCTCCTCCACTTTTGTTCTCTGCATTGGGGGACTCCAACTTCAACAATAAACTTCACTAAGGTGCTTGTCCTGTCTCTATTGTGTATTCTTGGGCCTTTGTTAAAGACATGCTAACTATGTGTCATAGTTAACCTTGGATGACAGATAGAAACTAGATTTACCTGGGAAGATAGAACCTCAAAGGAGGAATTGCCTAAATCAAATTGACCTAAAACTATACATTTTATTAATTGACAAATGATGTAGAAGGACCCAGCCCACATGAGATAGTAAAATCCATGGTCCTGGGTTTATAAGATAGCCAGGAAAGTCAGAGCAAGTTAACCACTCAAGAGTATTCCTCCGCATTCTCTGCTTCAGCATCTCAGTCCCTGCCTCAAGAATCTGGCTTGAGTTACTGCACTGTTTTCCCTTGATGATGGCTGGTGACCTCAGTAGTATAAGTCAAATAAACACTTTCCTCCCTAGGTTTCTCTTGGTAACAGTGTTTGTTTGTTTCAGCAACAGAAACTAAACTGGAATGCTGGAGTTTGTGTGAATTTGTATCTAAGCTCTTCAAAGTGATCATTATGTTTATGTTTAAATGTCGGTGGCCTATTGATTGGACTGTTTTAGCCTTATAAGGTTTGTAGTCTGAAACGTTGGAATTGCCTGCTACCCAATGGTTTGTAGAGAAGATTTGGATCTTCTGTAATTCCAAACAAATTATTTCTAATGATATCCTATATTGATTAGTGTATATTTGTCATTTCAACAGTTCTTTGTTAATATACAGCAAAATAGATCTTAATGGGTGATAATTTTACAGCCTTCAACTTTACTGAACCTATTTTTTTTTTAATCTTTGCATCCTTTATTTACTTCCTGCTTTTTTTTTTCTTTTTGAGAGGTAATAGGATAATATCATTAGAATGATCTGTGTGGAAGACTACAGTCTCTATGGACAGCATGAGTCTCATTCATTTTCTTTCTTTCTTTTTTACTCAAATAAGCAAAGACAAAATAAAACAAAAACACACATGGTTTCTCTGGGTAGCCCTGCCTCTCCTGGGAACTCACTCTGTAGACCAGCCTGACTTTGAACTCACAGAGATCATTCTGCCTTTGCCTTCTGGGTGTTGGGGTTAAACGTGTGCACCATCATGCCCAGCTTAATTTCCTTTTCAATATAGAAGATTTTAAAACTTTTCTTGTATAGTACCACACACTACAATTTCCAGTGCTGTATTGAACTTTCTTCTCAAATTACAGTTAACATTTTTAACTTTTTACCACTGAGTAAAAAACAGCTAAGGACTGGTCAAATAGAACCTTCATTATGTTGATTTAGTAGTATTTCATGCTATTCAGCAAAAATACAAGAAAACTAGTCAGCAAATTTATATGTTTGAAAATTCCATCAGTAAAGCCATCTGTAAAATTCTGTGGTTTTCTCTGTTGAAAGGAAAGTAATTAACAACTCAATAACCTTCATCATCATTGGTCTGTTGGATAGTCTATGTCCTTTTGATTTAGTAGGTTTTATGTTCTAGGAAGTCACCCATTTCTTTACTTCTAACAAATTATTCAATTCATTGCTATGGAATTTTTCACTGAAGGCTCTTAGAATTCTTGAGATCTGTCATGTATTGTAATGCCTTGTTTTAGGCTAATAATTTTATTAATTGAGAACTTGTGGGTTTTTTTTTTTTTTTTTTTTTTGGACGGGGGTAGTATGTAGTTTAATAAAACCTGTGATTTGCTTAACTACCTATTTAAAAACCAACTCTTTGTCTCATTGTCCTTTCTCATTTTCTTTCTGGATTTTATTTCATTAATTTCTGCTCCAGTTTATATTTATTCCTCTGTTATCTATGAAATTAATTTTTCAAGGGTTTTCTAGGGTTCCCTTTTCTAGGGCTTTTTGTGATCTGAAGTGAAGTTGTCTAGTTTGTATTTTTTCTTTTATTCTTATGTACATATATAGTACACTGAATTTTATTCTCAACTTTAGTTTTTCTACATCCTAGAAGTTTACTATGCCATTGTTTCATTTTTGTTTCTGTTTTCTTTTTAAACATCTATTTCTTCTTTGAATCTTTGTTGATTTAATTTTCATGTTTCCATTTCTTCAGTGATTAATTTAACAAAGCACTGTTCTATTGTGGCCAAAAAAGATACATTAATTAATTGACATTTTGTGTCTCCAGTGTCTGTACCAAGAGTATTGAAAAAAGCTTGTTTCCAGCTGTTACTGCACTCAACACTGTGTGTGTGTGAAATAGCCTTCAAGCTCCCAGTGATCTGTTGTCTGTTTGGTGGTTTTTCATGAAGAAGCTCCTTGTCCCTTGTAACCAAATATCTCTGCCTTATTTAAAAACCTTCCTGTGGCTATCATTTTTGTTTGTGGTTGGCTCAGCCTGAGAATTTTCTTTTATTCACTCCTAACTAGCATAGAACCATCTTTTTAGGCTTTCAAAATCAGAAAACTATGAAAAATGCATTTGTATGGGGCTCTTCCACTAGAGTCAAAAGTGAAAGAAATGCACAGGCAGGGAGCAGAATAATCTATTGCATGAACCCTGCACTTCTGAAGCTGTGAACAGACTTTGGAAAGAGGCATGAATAAAGGAGAGAAGACACTAAAATATGTTCATTATTTTCTTTTCAAAGAGTGCATTTTATTTACCAGTCTTTTGAAGATCCGTGATTCAATAGATGTCTAGTGTCCATACTGCATGCTAATGGTAGGTAGAAAAACTCTAAGCTAGCAAATGCAGGCACAACTTTCAGGTTAAATCCTGCTGTGTCCATTGAGGGACCCATTTATCTCATCCATAAAGCAGGAATGTGAGCTGGATAACACTCACAAGTCTCTTTACCTACAATATAATGATCCTGATTCCTTTGAGTGACATTGTGATTTTATCCTTTTGCAAAATGAGAAGGTTTGTTATGGTAGCTTTCTTGAGCAATGGTGACAATATGCTTTTCAAAAACATTGAGTGCTATACAGATGCAAAGTAGATGCAGGAAAGTTTACATGATGTTTAATGCTCTCTGTTAGCTTTAATAAAACTATGGCAACATCTGAGTATTTGTTATGTTGCCTAGTACACATATGTGTGTTATTAAATAAAAGAACAGAGTCTTTAAATATGTGTCTCCTAGAACAGGTGCAAAGCATTTATATTTTCCTGGCAAAATATATTGAGAAAAATGGAAATTAAAACCTGGTGCTAAATTTAAAAATTCATTTGTTGTAATTCATCTCTTCTTTTTCCTGCTGCCTCACAGAAGTCTGGAATCTTTAGACATTTCTCCTACTAAGAATTGACTTCCTCACTGTCCATTGGTTGACATGGGGTTAAACCATGCACAGTTCTCCTCTGCATCAATTGATTACTGCCACCAAGAACCCTGAGCTCCTCTTCTTACAAAACTGTAAAATAAAGCAGATGGAAAAAAATAATGTAAATACTTAATTGTTGAAGTAAAATTTCCTATGTTCTGTTTAGGGGTTTTGACCTACAAATGTTCTTTTGTTGTTGCTTGTTTGTCTTTGAATTAAACACTTTTGTTATTGCTTGTTATTTTTTTTAAAACTGTACTGGCAAATAACTGTGTTAAAACATTTCCATAATATTTCTGTATCAAAGATCTTTATTTAAAAAATGTTAAGATAACTGCATCTTTACTTTTCTGTGATGCAAAAAGAGAAGTAACATCTAGAAACTCACTTTTTCTAATTTGATTGCACTCCAGCTGCTCATTCTCAGACATCTTGGCATAGTTTACTTGCTGTTCCATTAAAAAATATCACTAAACAAACACATAATTGTCAACTCATAGATTGTATTGATCCTCTATTAAGTCTCTAGACACACAGAGAGATCTTGCTCTTGATGTATTCCAGCAGCAGGGGCAGTCCAGGATAGAGTAAATTCCATATTTGCTAAAAAAAAAAAATAAAATAAAATAAAATAAAACAAATAAAAAACAGTAAAAAAAAAAAAAAAAAAAACCAATGGTTTTAGTTTTAGTTATCTCAGTTATGATTGTCAAGATTATTATAAAGTATCTTCAAATTAAAGGTAACATAGGTCTTTGCATTTAAATAAATAAATAAATAAATAACAGTAATTAATAGGGCACTGCTGTAGGGGGTTGTGTTGTTTCATGGTAAATAATTGTTCCACCCACTGGTTTAATAAAAAGTGCTGTTTGGCCAAAGGCAGGCAGGAAGTGTGGGCGGAGCTACCAGACTAAAAACTCTGAGAATAGTAAGCACAGAGCAGAATGCCAGAGAGAAGGCAGAGGAAGCAGAGGACAACCATGCTGCTGTGAGAAAAGGTACTGAGCCTCATGGCTGAGCAGGTTAGGAGTCATGGGTTAGAAGAAGGGTAGAGAGCTAGCAAGCTATATGCCTGGGCCTTAGGCAGATCAGCCTAAAACAATTGTAAACATATGTGTGTCTCTGCACATCTGTGGGTCTGTGGGCCTAAACCTTGAGGTTAGGCCCAAAAGTCCAAGCCAGACCACCTACTACAAATGGCGCCCAACGTGGGGCAAATATACCCACAGAAAGCCACAGAAAGCTTAAAAAAATGGTCTAGAGCCCAAAGCATCCTCTGAATTGTGTCTCCCATGTGATCCTTGGTACAGAGACACCCTGGTGAAACACGTGGGCTTGAGCTACAATGGCCGGCATTTGGAGTGTAGCTTAAGGTGTAAAATGGCTGGTTCCTGAAGTCTCACAGGACCCTCAATATAAGGAAAAGGTTATAAATTATTTATTTAAGGTTTACGTTTATAAGGAGAAAAAGGGAACAGAATCAAAGATGGCTTTCTAGTGTCAATGTTTTCATGGATCAGCTCTGTTTGCCCGAGGCAAACTGAAGCTTGGCTTTTTAAAGAGAAACTTCCTGATTCAGCCTTAGAGGCAAAACAGTTGTGAGTTTTTTACTTGTCAGTTTTAGGCCCTGCTGCCTAATACTTAAATGGAGTTAATGAGCAGCAGATGGCAAAGCTTTACTTGGTAATTATATAGACCCTAAAATTCCCAAGAGTACCTGGGTTAAAAAGATAAATTCTATGAAATTAGACTAGGAGTTGGGTGGAGTCATCCACCTACCAATCTTGAATCCTGGCAGATTAAAGGTATGGTCAGAAAGAGAAAGAAATAGAAGAATCTGGGTGGAGTCAATCACCCTTGCCAAGCAAAGATGTGGTCAGAGACAGAAAAGGTTAAGAAATAAATATACAGTAAAGACAGTTTTTGTAAAAAGTCTAAGTGGTTTAGAGCACGTTGAAAATATATATGCATAGGCTTAGAGAAAGAAGAGAAGAGGTAGAGGAAGCCCTTAAAAAAGAAATAGAGTAAAATAAATGAATAATAAAATAAGCCACATAAAGCTGGAAAATACAAAGAATGTCTAGATACTGTATGTTATTGTCTTATCTTTAAGCTTCTTGATTGAAAATGACTTAGTAAAAGCTGCTAAAAGACAGTTGATTATAAATGTTGGATTAATTCAACCTATATATTTTGTAAATGAGTTTACTTTAAAATTGAAATCCAAAGAAATGCTACTTTGGAGAAGAGGTTTTCTTTTTATTTCCACAGAAAATGAGAGGCTGTGGATTTATTCCTGGATAAAGAACATAAAGTTTGATAGATGAAGACACCCTGAAAAATCTCCAATGGAAATGGATGGCCCAGATGATTCAGCATTTCAGAGCACCTCTGTGAAGTTTCCAGGTCTCTGTATCCAGAACAATTTCAAGGAGACTGGCTGAGACTTATAGACTATATAGACTATTCCACTAAAGACTTGTGCATAATCCTACATTTTTCTGTGGATTCCTATGAGATTTCCAACCTCCCCATTCAGCAGGAAGCAGCCTAGAGAACGATGCCCACATTCCCAAAACATGGTTTATGGATGTTTGTGTTTATTTACAGTGTTGTTTATAAGTTGTTATAGATAAGAGGGGAAAAGAATATTATATTTGGAGTTTTTTTGTTTTAAAAAGAGAAAAAGGGATATGTACTACACACTGCCTCCTCCAGTTTTGAGTGTCCCATATATTAGCAATATAACTATAGACTTATTTCATAATTTCCACTTGAAGGAGAAATCAAACTATAAATACTTTCCTCTAAAACTACTAAAATACTGATTTATTATGATGTTGAATTTTATAAATCACAGTGTCCAGGACATCTTCAAACTATTGTTATTTTCTGATTTCTATTGTCTGTCAATTATAAGAAACATTCAACTGTACAAAAAGGAGCTGTTCAAAGAAAGCATATCTTTTTCTCTTTGTGCTTTTAAAGTGAATAGTTCTGTGATAGATCACGGAAACATTGTTCCCTACGTGTATCTCTGTGTGTTCACGGCTTGACTGGGGTCAGATTTGCTGTGTGCTTGGAAGGTTCAATCTTATGGTACAAGTGACACCGAAATAGAAATAAGAAGACAGGAGCTCAGGCAGCACAACAGAATGTGTAAGATGAGAAACATGGTGTTTTCTATGATTCTCCAGTAGTTTTCTAGGGACAAGTATATTTAGAAATAGAGGCTTAGAACATAGAAAGATATTTCTACCACCCTATGTTATGAATGTTTGTATGGCTTTCAACTTAAAATTTCAGGATCTGAGGACAGAAACTAGGGTTGTACTCTTCACTGGAATGAAAACATGATACAAGAGGGCAAGTTATTTATTTCTGAAGCACGGGTATTGAAGTTAGGTTCAGAATCATTTGTGATTACATATAAAGTTTTATTTGGATAGAGTAGTACATGCCTATATTCATGGCTACTAATGATGCTGAGGCAGGGGAATGATTGAATTGAGATATTTGATGCTAGCCTGAACAACAGAAAACCTGCATGAAAAGAAAATAAGGATTAACAATTGAAAGGAAATTATGAAACACCATTAAGAGTGGAATCCATGTCCAAGATCTGCCTCTGAGAATAGAAGTGTTCTACTTTAGTTTCTAAGAACTTCTGGATGGTGGTCAATAAAAGAGCAGAATCAACACCATCCTCAGGAAATGCCTCCATATAGTAACTGGGAACTGAATTCAAGCCCTCAAAATATGCGGTGACAGCAGAATTCAAAGCAAGCATCCCAGACACGGTCAAACAGGAGGAATGGTAGTAAAATTTAACAAGAGCCATATGTCTCTGAAGACATCCTATATCTGGCCATAAATCCTGTCAATGTTCTATAATCATTAGTAATTTCATGCCTGAACAATAATTTCAAAAGATTACCTCATTCTATGTCCTCTTGCCCAATCATAGAATGCCAAAACATACAGCCCCTTGTTTCCCTATATAAATCCTTTGTAATCTGGGCTTGAAGCTTCCTCCTTCACTTGCTGTAATTGGAGTGCTAAAAGATGTCCTTGCCTGGGCTCAAATAAAGAAACCTTTGCTTTCCAATTGGGAAGTTGGCTCCATGTCCACAAGGGCACAACATTCAACAGTTGCCAATTCTCACAGAAGTTGGCTTTTATTTTGACTTAATTGCCTTACCTGTGATCATGGTCACCATTACAGAACTCTTGCAGCCAACAACTGATGGATGTGGAAAGAAAATAATTGGCTCAGTATTAGAAAATAAAAACATAAAAATAAAAGCAAAATGATTAGTGGACTTTTTAGAATCCCCACTGAGTTCTTCTAAACCATGCTTTATATCTGTTTTTCCCAAGAGTATCACTATTTGATCTGATTTCTCTCTTCATATTTTATGTCATTTCTGAAAGCACAGATTTATTGTTTGATTACTAACAATCTTTGCTCTCAGAGTGTATTCTTGATAATCATTTTGTTAAAGTAGATTTTCACAGGCCTCAGCTAAGTCAAAACATCAAGGTTTAGAAGCACAAGTCCTAGATAATAGAGTATCTTTATAACAGTCTAACTAAAGTGAAAAGATCATTAATACACCATCTCTTTGAATCAAAAGTAACCTCGGAGTACATCCTAACATGTTATTGTTAGTGTGTGAAGACATATAGGTTTTCTATAAAGCTAAAATTTAATGTACCAGTTTGATAGCCTTTTCCCTAGACTTTAAAAAACAAACAGCCTAAGTCATAGAGGCATGACATATGAATAGACTTTTACCATTGTTTTTATTTCCCAGATAGTATATTCCATTGCCAGTGTAATTTACTTTGTATGTGACTTGTATCTGAGTGATTTAAAATTAATCAAGATAGTGCCTAGGCATCAGAAGATAATAGCTCATTGCTATTGCTTTCTCTAGAAACAACATAATTTACTGAAGTATTTAGGTAGCAGTACCAATCTGCTACTGGCACCCCCCCCCAAGTTTTTATGCAATTTCTTTTGAATAAATTATTTATTTTCCTTAAACGAGAGATCTATCATTTATCAGAGAGTTATCTGCTCCTTCCTTAAGAAGATTTGTTATAGTGAAAAATGTTAAGTGGAAAGTTTAACTCATAAACAGAGGCCACAAGCATACATGAAAATTCTTGAGAATATCTTCTGATGACGGAGCAGCCTTAAAATATGAGTAAAGACCTCACTTTTTTATTGATTGAATACCTTGGGTTGTTGTCATGAGCTTCTTTTAAACTTTGGAAAACTTCATAGAACAACCTGATAGTGACTTTGTCATATTGATTCTTGATCATACAATGTTGTTCAAACAACACACAAAAGTATGGCATGATCCAGTATCTAGGTCTTAAACTCTGGGCACAATCAATGTCCCCCCAACCTACCCATTGATGACCCAGTTGCAGACCAGTAGGGAAGACTTCTGCTGGCAGGTATCCTCACTAACACCTATAGTGGACCCTGCAATCTACATGTCCTACCTCCTACCCTGAAGCCCATTCATACTTTGTAACCTTATTAACTTCCTAAAACACAGAATGCACCAGCTTTTACTGGACTAAAATTGAGTGGCAAATTCCCAGCTGGAGAGCCCAGAATCTAGGACCTAGGCACCTAAGCACAATCCATCCCTCTTCCCACCCCTACCCATTGATGCCCCAGTTGTAGGGAAGCAAGGAAGATGACTCCTGTTGTCATGCCTCCCCACAAACACTCCCACTGGACCCTGCAATAGAGAAGTCCAACCACTACCCACAAACCCACCCATCATACTACTATCCTCAGCCTTCCTCTGAGACACAGAATCACCAGCTCCTATTGGTCCAAGAACAGCTCACTAAAACATAGAATCCACAAGCTCCAACTGGAACAAGGTTCAGATTGGGCCAAGAGAGACATAGACTACGCCAGCTCTGATTGGACCAAGAGTGCATTTGGACCAAGTGCAGCTCCCTGAGACACAGACACAGCCACAGCAGATTGGAACAAGAATAGCTCCCTGAGACACAAACAAATATTTCACCAATCAGAGAAAAAAAATGGTAGATCCCAGTGAAAGAATACATGAAACAACATAAAAAGCAATGTAGCACCAGCAGAACTCAGTGATTCTATAATACCAAGACCTGAACAACTTGAACATCACAATGAGAAGAAGCAGAAGAAAGCAACCTTAAAAAAAAATACTTTATGAAGATTACATAGGTCTTTAAAGAAGAAAACAAATATTTCTTAAATAAATCAAAGAAAAGGCAAACAAAAAATGGAAGAAATCAATAAATTCCTTAAAGAAAACCAAGAAGAGACAACTAAACAGGTGAAGAAAACAGTTCAAGACTTGAAATAGAAGCAATAAGGAAGACACAAACCAAGGGGATACTGAAAAACCTAAGTAAACAGGAACTACAGATGCAGACATAATCAACAGAATGCAAGAGCTAGAAGAGATTTATCAGTCAAAGAAAGCACTAAAGTGAAAATAGTCATAGTACAAAACATCCAGGAAATCTTGGACATCATGAAAGACAAAACCTAAGAATAATAAAAATAGATGAAGAAAAATACTAGCTCAAAGGCACAGAAAATATATTCAACAAAATCATATAAGAAAACTTTCTCCACCCAAAGAAGGAGATGCCTATGAAGATATAAGAAGCTTATAGGACATCAAGTAGACTAGACCTCCCAAAAAAGTCCACTAGCCACATAATATACAAACTACTAAACTTATACAATAAAGAAATAATATTAAGAGCTGCAAAGAAAAAAGGCCAAGTAACTTAAAAAGGCAGGCCCATTAGAATAACGCCAGACATCACAAGAGAGAGTATGAAAGCCAGAAGATCCTGGATAGATGTTATACAGATACACAAAGAAACCACAGATGCCAACACAGACTACTATATCCAGCAAAATTTTCAAACAACATAGATGGAGTAAAAAAGATACCCCATGAGAAAAATCAGATAAAAAAAAAAAAAAAACTTATCCACTAATTCAACCCTACAGAGAGCACTAGAAGAAAAACTCCAACCTAAGGAAGTTAGATATGCCTATGAAACCACAAGCAATAGATAATCCCACAAAAGGAAACCCCTAAAAAGGAAACACACATCACAAAAATACCAGAAATTATAAATTTTTATTAATATCCCTTAATATCAATGGACTCAATTGCCCTGTAAAAAGACAAACTAAGAGAATGGATACAAAATCAGATCCATTCTTTTGATACATCCTAGAAACACACAACTTCAAAGATAGACACTACCTCAAAGTAAAGTTACAGATCCACCACACAAAAAAATTAACAGAGAAATAAGGGATATGACAGACATTATAACTCAAATGGACTTAATAAATATTTACAGAATATTCCACCCAAACATAAAAGAACATACCTTCTTCTCAGCACCCCATTGAACCTTCTCTAAAAACTAATCCCATACTTGATCACAACATGCATCTTAAAAGATACAAAATAACTGGAATAACCCCTGTATTTTATCAGATCACCATGGCTTAAAGTTATAATTCAACAACACAAATTACAGAAAGCCTACAAACTCATGGAAAGTGAATAATGTTTCACTGAAGCACCACTGGGTAGAACTAAAGAAAGAAGTTAAAGACTTCCTAGAATTCAATAAAAATGAATGTAAAACATACCCAAACTTATGAAAAACTATGAAAACAGATCTAGAAGTAAAATTCATAGCCCTAAATGCCATAATAAAGAAATTGGAGAAATCTCAAACTTGTGACTTATAAAATACCTGAAAGCTATAGAACAAAAAGAATCAAACTCACCCAGGAGAAACGGATGCCAGGAAATAATCAAATTCAGGGCAGAAATTAATAAAATATAAGCACCAACAATAATACAAAAAATCAATGAAACAAATAGTTGGTTCCTTGAGAAAATCAACAAGATAGAAAAACTCTTATCCTAACTAACCAAAAAGGCAATGAGAGATCATCCAAATTAATAGAATCAGAAATGAAAAGGAAGGTGTAACAATACATAATAAGGAAATTCAAAGAATTATTAGCTTATACTTCTAAAACCTGTACTCCACAAAATTGAAAAATATAAAAGAAATGGATAAATTTCAGGAGAAGTACTGCTCATCAAAATTAAATAAAGCCAGATTAAAAACTGTAAATAGACCTATAACACCTAAGGAGAAATAAGTTGTGATAATATATTTTATATTTGATAAAATCGGCTTGGAATATCAGAGAACAGATCCACCCACTATCAGAGAGTGGTAACTCACACCTTTAATTTCAGCACTGGAAAAGCTGAGTGGTGGCCTTTAATCCCATAACTTCTCAGGCAGAGATATTTCTGTGTTTCTGTGAGTTCAAGGTCTAACTACCAAGCAGTAGTAGCTCAGACCTTTAATACTAACTCTAGGATTATGATGCAGAGTTGAACCTGTATGTGAAACAACTTAGAGAAGAAGGTATTTAAGACAAGAGTAAGCAGACATTCTGGTACTCTACAGAAGTGACAAGTCAGGCTGGAGATTCCTGAAGACATCTTTTATACTGAGAAGTTGGCTGGGTGAGATTTGACTGTGGTCTGTTTCCTTTCTCTGGTATTTCAGCTTTTCCCCAGTATTTAACTCTTAGTTTTCATTAAATACCAGTTATAATTGTATTTCTCTTGGTGCCCATCATGGGGTGTTTCCCAAAGGGAGAAAGTTACCTTGTCTGTCCCTTGCTGACCTGCACCTACTAATCCAGTGCCTCCCCTTGCCACACTTCTGCATACTCCAAGGGAGGGGCATTCTCTTAAGATTACTCATAACAAAGACACTATTTCTGGGAATGTCTTCTTTACAATCTCTTTTATGTACCTTGCCTTCCACAATTATAACATTTAACATTTTCATTTTTTTCTTATACCTCTAGAAATAACCTCTCTTACCCAGTTATCATCGCAGTTATACAACTCTAGATTAATTGTATCATGAATCCATTCCTCCAAGGGGGCTGGCCTTCCTATTAAAGGTCTAATTATTCTTTTACTTTATAAGTTAGCATTCTCAAAAGCCAGAAATTCAATTATTATTTTCCTAGCTTCTAAATCCCATACCATTCTGTTTACTGCTACAGTTAATCTCTGAAAAAAGTATGTAAAAGTTTCTTTGGGGCTTTGAATTACTTTTGTGAAGGATTCAATTTTCTTTCTTACTTCTTCAAACCTATCCCATGTATTTAATGCTGCCATGTGCCATAAATCCAATCATATAGTGATTGCTTTGCTATACCAGCATAATCTCCCTCCCCAAGAAATTGGTCTTGGGAGACTTATATGCCTCTGTCTATGCTTCTTTGTTCTTTTGTTTTAGCCTCCTTCTACCATGTTTTCTACTGTAAATGTGGCTCTGCCTCCAAAATAGCATATCCACATCTAACCAGTTAACCAGTAGTTAGGTTAATCCAGTTACATGATGACCAGGAATTTAACATTTGTTTTACAAGCAATGCATGCACACCATATGTAATGATTACTTCCTTGATTCTCCTTAATTCCAACATTTGTACCAGAGCCCAACTAACTTCTGCACAATTTTTATCATTTTGTAATTCATTTAAAGTTACTGGACGTATTAATATTGACTGTTTGATAACCTTAGGTTATTGCTGTGTAATCTTAGAAAACAATGTTAAGATTGGTATTTTATATTCTTCTCTTTGTGTTTGAATATCTTTGTGTTCTCTCTTATCAGGCTTTTCTAAAACTTTCTTCTTGGCATTCTTATTAACTCACTTTTTAAATAATAAAAGAGTTTAATCAAACCAATAATATTCATAATAAATAATATGATAAACATTATGATGATAATTCATCTACTTTATTTATCTTTTCCTTTGCTGGTTCTTATTTCAAATTGTCTAGAGTAAGATCAAAGAAAGACCAAATACCTTCCATTGCCTTAAACAAATTCTCTTTTTTAAAGAAAATCTGATTTACTTACCAAACTTTCTGTCAGTGATGATTCAGATGACTTAGGTGGTAGCAGCCCAAGCAGGGATCCAAAAAGAAAAAACAAAACAACAACAAAAAAACCCAGCCCACCAGGAAGAGTCTACTGTCTGAAAACTTATCCAAATGAAAGTGAAGAAGAAACACATGCGGCAGGCTCTGCCTTTAAACAAAAGGCCTAGCTAGCTTTCTAGCCACATGTTGCTCTAGCCAGCAAGTAATTTTCTCTGGAATTGTGCCCCAAAGTCAGTTGAATGGATGTCAACTGAAATAAGAATTTTGTTGGTATTTAATTAAAAACTCAGAGTCAGATATTGGGAAAAAGCTGGAATATCAGAGAGACAAAACAGATCACAGACAAATCTCAGGGTAAAAGCTATCTTCAAGAGTCCTTGTTCATACTGAAGACAACTGTGTACCTTGCTCTGTTTGCGGCTTCTGGAAGTAGAACCAGGATCTATCCCTTGTAGTAAGAGCTTTCTGGCCCAGAATTTTGAGCCCTATTCTCAAGGTTTAGGCCCACAGACCCACAGACCCACAGAGACACACAGATGCATACAATAAATAGTTTTAGGCTGATTGGCCTAAGGCCCAGGCATATAACTTACTAACTCTTTACCTTAATCTAACTCATGACTCTTATCCTGTCTAGCCATGCGGCTCAGTACCTTTTCTCAGAGCAGCATAGTTGTCCTCTGTTTCTTCTGGCTTCTTTCTGGTTTTCTACTCTGTTCTGCCTGTTCCTAGAGTCTTCTTAGTCTGGTAGTCTGGCCCACACTTCCTGTCTGCCTTTGATCCATCAGCGCTTTTTATTAAACTCATAGGTGGGGACAGTTATTTACAGTGAAACAACATAATCCCCCTACAATCCCTGATATATAAGCTGGCTTTTGGTAGCCCATTACCCATGGAGCTTTGTACAGCTTTGATGTAGGGTAAAGTGTCTTGGACCTGCTCAGATGAATGTATTAGGCTTTGCTGACTCCCATGGGAGGTCTTACCTTTTCAGAGGAGGTGGTAGGTGGGATGGAACAATGTATATTTAATAAAATTAGTGGACCAAAGGATAGAACCATCTCTCCATGTGGATGGGATAACTATTAATTATAAAATATATCACCACAGGTAGAGGATGGTTGGGGGTATATAGGCTGGGAGGGAGCAAGAGAAGAGATGAGAGGGGGATCTGTGGTTAGTATGAAAATTGAATTAAAAAATCTTAAATAAAAATTATTTCATGACTTATCTATAGTGCTGAAAGTTTTTAAATTATTATATATTATTAGGCTGCAAATAGTAAGAATGTTCATCTATTGAGTTCCTCCTACATGTGATTTACATGGATCACTCTGTCTAACCTCATGACTCTACAGAGTCAGCATTATGCCTGTAACAGATGGAGTTCCAAGTAAAGAGAGAAAGTAAGTAATATATTCTGGGTACACAGCTTATAGTTTGGAACTAGAATTGGAATACAGTTGACCACAGGCCATAATATATTGTACACCATAGTTACCCTAGCATGAAGCCACAAATTCATCTACACAGGCAAGTGTTTTATTATCATGAAGTTCATTTTTGCATACATGGATCCTACACAGTGCTTAGGCAGTCTTGGTCTTTAAAATTCATGAAAATTGTGGTCTCTGATCTCATATGAATGGTAAATGCAATTAACACATCCTGATTTAACTTCCATTATTAAAATTGTTATATTGGCATCTTATTTGAGATCGCTTTCCTGCAAACAATAACTAAAATTAGTGTTTTTATTCGTTTATTTAAGAAGTTTTACAAATGTCTTGTCAGTTAATCATCTGTTCATGTATTGAGACATCGATAAATATATGTCTCAAGTAGATTGCTGATAGCTGAAGTTCATCAGAATAGGTGATCCATTCAGTACCACAACCCGCAATAAAACAAATAAGACAAAAGATTTAATAATTTTCAATTTCTTTCTAGGATCTCCATGGAATTGTAAACCTAGAAACAGAATTTTACCCTTATTTAACAGGTTCCAATTACAAAGTCCAATCCTCATTTGATACTCTTTCCACCCCTCTGATTCAACATTTATGGGAAATATGCCTCATGTTTGTTTGGTGTCTGGTAATACTTCAGTTATTTTTATTGTATCATTTGATCTCCAGAGATCTCAGGGTATTATCATTCTCACCACTCAAGTAAAAAGCAGAACAATATCAATAAAATGACTTACAAACTATATCTCTTTCAATTCTAAAAGCACACAAAAACCAATGTATTAGAAAAGATTTTGTAAATGTGCCACATTGAGCTGACCCACCTTGGGACTTCTTGTAATTTTGGGGGAGGGGATAAGTGGATGGGTGGATGGAGAGGGGTGAAGCTGAAGGCTGACTGAGAGGGATTGGGAGGAGAGAAGGGAGGAGGAGCAGGGAGATACATGGATAAAAAAGACATTTTTTATTTAAAAATATAATAAAATGAAGAAAAAGTAAATAAAAGTAAAGTTAATAAAAAGAAAGAAAAGATTCCCAATTCTATAAATGAAGCAATTACTTACAATGGTAAGTAATCCTTTATACTTGACTGTCAACAACCCCTCTGTGTCTCACTATAAACACACACACACACACACACACACACACACACACACACACACACACACACCACTATTATGAAGATGATGAGAATCTTATAATAGTTTCCTTAGAAATAGGGTGAGATTAGATGCTTCATGTAGATTTATTAGGAAGAGCCCAGAAGGAATAATCAAAAGGAATAAGAAAAAAGGCAGGTTGGAAAGGGGCAGGGGAAGAAGGGACCTGCTTCAGTGGGTGAATTGGGAAGTCTGGTTTATTTGAGTGTTTTTCTGTAGAATCTACCCCACTTGAATAAGGATGCACAGCTTTGTGTCCACACAGGAAACTGTCTCTAAGCAGTTGATGTGCCTTGGAACAGGGAGTAACTTGGGTAAAGCTGCTTTCTTCCCACAAAGACATTTCTCTTTGAAGAGATGACTCATGCAATTGATATTTTCAGCAGAGAGGGAGGAAATGCAGACCTTGAAAAGGCATTCTGAACAAAGCTTCTAAATATTCCTTATAATTATTAAGTCAGTAGGCATGCACTATATATGTTAGTTTACTTGCAGACTCATTCTTCATCAATTCGTTCTAACTTTAGGAAGTGAATCATGTTATTGTTATTACTTATACTTGAAGATGAGTATTTTTTCAAGATTATACAAGTTCCATAATATGAACTAAATCATTGTTGTGCACTAACTCCTTATACTTAAATACATTTCTCTGAAATTTATCAGGAATATCTTCATCTCAAAGGTGAGCAGGTTCAATTAAATTGAGACAACATATGTGTTAAATACTGTCTGGAAAATATAATTGAGCCCTCAAGGGATATTTTCTTTTTATATCCATTTCCCACACAAGAGTAGGCTTTCACTACACCTCCCCCTTGCAAAACATGAAGAATGGCAGAAGGTACTTTTAAACTCAATAATGAACACTTGCTTAAACTATGAGGAGACCTGCATTTCATTATCAGTATTGCAAATACATAGATAAACTTACTTGCTACACAAACAACTTTGAACATTTTTCCTGTCGCCTGAAACTCCAGAATCCTTTTTTCTCTGAAAGAAGGGTTAAGTCAGATGACTCACAAGTAGAAACTAACATGTTTTCTTCTCTCCCCTCTTCTAGAGAGCTGATTCTACACACTCTCTACTGTCCATCAGCTTCATTGTGCCCTTAAGAACAATAATCTCTTTGCCTCATTGAAAATATTTTGATATGTATAGTTAAAGTAGACAATATGTTCTCTAAGCAAAAATTAATACTGAAGATTGTAGGGAGATTATGTTGTTCCATTGTAAATAAATGTCCCCACTTATGAGTTTAATAAAAAGTATTGATTGGCCAAAGGCAGACAGGAAGGGTGGGCAGGGCTACCAGGCAAAGAAGACTCTAGGGACAGGCAGAACAGAGCAGAATGCCAGATGGAAGCCAGAAGAAACAGAGGACAACTATGCTGCTCTGAGAAAAGGTACCGAGCCACATGGCTGAACAGGATAAGAGTCATGGGTTAGTTTGAGGGTAAAGAATTAGTAAGTTATATGCCTGGGCCTTAGGCTGATCAGCCTAAAACTATTGTAAGTATCTGTGTGTCTCTATGGGTCTGTGGGTCTGTGGGCCTACACCTTGAGGCTAAGCCTGAAAGTCTGAGCCAGAAACCTCATACTACAGAAGATGGTAGTATACTAATTAGGAAATTTTACTGTTGTCTTTATGTGGAACTCAAACCACATCAAAACTAGCAAAGGGAGAAAAATAGCAAGAGCTTCTTGCTTCTAACTTTGAGTAAAGATGCTGTCTTAAAAATCCCTGCATTCTTTACATTGCCTAGAAGATGCTTGCATATCTAGTTCACAATTAAAACAGACAGGAGTCTGACAGGTAATTAGAGTATTCCACTTGTATGCATCATTTTGTACCAAATATCCCAGATAGCTTGCTAGTGTCCAGAATGACCTTAGATGTCACCTACATCCTTGTAGTTAGGTTTTTTATCTACCATAATAGTGGTGCTAGTGTTTATTTGCTGCATACTTGAAGAGCTTCAGAGTCCTATAAGACTAGGTTTTATTACCCAATTATATTTTTATGCAATTGTAACCAAAAACTTGCTCAATTAGTTTCTTTCAAAGAGGTACATTCTCTATTTGAATCTGATTGATTTTTTCAGTGAATGGCTGAGATCCCAGCATAAATCTGTACAGTTGTTTAGTGGGCAGTCTTATTTCCACAGACAGCATAGAAGCAGAGTATAATGGGTGTGAGCTTGAGGTATATTGTTAAATGTAAAGAAACTATAGATACTTGAACTAGAGACTTGAATGTTACTTGGATTTAATAGTTTCTTTCATATTTGGAGCAGCAATGTTCATGTACAATGAAGAAATATATATCTCAGACAATGCCAATGAGGCTGTGCTTAAAAACAAGAGAAATCTTAACATTCATAGCTTCAAAACAAACATTAAGGAAATGTGGGTAGAAGTTTGGGAAACTGTATGAGAAATAAATTTAAGAGGGCTGAACGTGTTAACAAGATCTTCAAACAAAGATACACTATGTTCTATAGCATCAGGGAAAACAACATGAAAATGGTAAGGCCTGTTACTTTGGAATGGCACAAAGCTCATAAAGAACAGGGAAAATGGATGTTCAAATATGGTTTGAAATGGCAAATAGTCTGGAGAGATATCTGGGTTGGGCTTGAGTGTTGACTTTATGCATGGTTTCTTAGTATCCACAGTAGACTATTCCTAAACTGAAATTGAGACCAGCATTTGGCACAGGTTAGTAAGCCAGCTTTGAGGGACTCATTTGCTTTTAAGCAACAGTATAAATCCATTCATCTTCTTGACACAAATAAGTAGAATAGTAGTGTTTCTCCAGAGGGGAAATTCAATATTTGCTTACACTCCCAGCTAGTAGAGCAAGTCAAGAAGCAAAGAGTAGATGTAAACAGAGTAGGAATGATTCCACACATTACACTATGCTCAAATCCATATTGATTACTCTACAGGTATGAAATACTGATCACTACAAAATAATTCAGTCATGTCTGATTCACAAAGCTCATTTGAACAGCAAGTTGTTTGACCATCATGCTCTTTACTCAGAGTTGTTGCCCTTAGATGTATTTAGTATGAAATGTTGGTCTTGGGTTTTCAAGATGTCATGGGGATGTGTGACTGATAAGATGTTAGTTTGTGAGTGTGAAGGAGATCATGATATATTCTCTGTTGGCTCTTTGGAAGAAATGGCCATATGAAAGTTATAACATTTGAGTTTTATGGAAGAAACAAAAAAGCAGAGACTGGCAAGTGGTTATGGGAATATTTATGAAAATGAATAATGGGCATCTTATTCCCATTCCAGAGGGCATCTTATTCCATTCCAGAGTTCCAGAGGGCTACACCGTGATACCATGGAAATGAACAGTCTGGGAAATACTATATGGATATCTCTCACTGACAATTTTTGGAAAGCTAAGTAAGTTAAAAAGCACCTGTGAATACTGGTGGCTTAAAATTGTTATAGTTCCAACATTTGAGACATGATGAGTTAAAATAACACTAGACAAATTACAAACATAATGAAATAAGCATTATAAATTGTTTATTGTTTTTAGGTAACACTATGTTTTCAATCCAGTGGGCAGATTGAATAAAACAAACTGATTTTCTTCTAGAAATAGTGATATGGAGAAGAAATAGGAGAAATTGAGATTAACTAAAAAATAGTCCTTTTTAGAACAGCTTCCTTTTAGTGACCTGGCAAGTGATTCTGCATTTGATATGAGCACAAATGTAGGTGCAGACACTGGTTCTTGTCAGCTGTGTAGTTCAGGGCAAATAATTGGATTTCCTTGGCTAAGATTTCATATGCATCCAATGAAGACAAAAATCCCTATTCCAAACATCTGGAGAATATTTTTTAAAGGATTTATTTAAAATAAATCCCTTTTTAAAAACATCACAGAGCAAATAGTAAAACATTATATAGAATTTAGGAGTTCTTGCCAAAGAGCATCTGTCCTAGAATGATGGTTAAACAGATCATCAAAGTCTTTGTCCTTTTAAAATGCCAAAAGTAAAATGAGATAGATTTAGTAGCACAAGCTGACTCCTAAAGGTTTTAAGCACTCTTAGAGTCATGCTACTATCTACTAAGTATTGATACCTGAAAAATTACTGCAGTGTATAAATAAATGAGAAATGAGTCACCATCTAATGCAGTCCAGTCTGTCCTCAAATTCTCTCTCTCTCTCTCTCTCTCTCTCTCTCTCTCTCTCTCTCTCTCTCTCTCTCTCTCTCTCTCTCTCTCTCCCTCTTTCTCTCTTTCATTATAGATAGATAGATGATAGATAAATAGACAGATGATAGATAGATAGATAGATAGATAGATAGATAGATAGATAGATAGATAGATAGATAGATAGATAGATAGACTGAAAATTGTTTTGAATTTCTAAGCCTCCTGTTCTACCTTCTAAGTTCTGGGATTGCAGTTGGAAACACAGTTAGTTGGATACACATCGCTAGGAACTGAACTCCCATTTATCAGCCAAGTGTTGTAAGCAGTACACATAGTTCTGTCATTTTGGACAACCATTTCCTGGATCCATTACATATTCTTAGTATGTTTTTAAATACAGCATGAAACAAGTTTTAACATTTCTGTTTTATAGATTCATATCCTTAGGGCTTTCTGCAAAGATAAAATATACTTTATTTTTTGAAATATTCATTTTAAAATAATATTTTAATTAATTCTTTGATGATTTCATATAATATTTTTGATCATATTCTCTCACCCAACTCCGCCTATACCTACCCTCTCTCCCATTATAATAATTATAATTTCCTTATAATAATTATACCTTTTCTGTTGTAATGAGGTTTCTCGGGTCCCAGGCGGCCAAGACCCACAGACCTGCTGCCCAAGACCGCTTAGCTGCCCAGCTGCCTGCTCAGGCCCCCAGATATTAAGTCCATGCTGTTTGGCCTATGGCTCAGGCACTTTGCTAGCTAGCTCTTATATCTTAAATCAACCCATTTCTATTAATCTGTCTGCCACGTGGCCTGTGGCTTACCTGTGCTCCTTACATGTTGCTCCTTTGGGCTTCAGCTCAGTCTGCCTCTGACTCTGCCCTTCCTTTCCTACCTATTCTGATTCCTCTTCCTACTTCTTCTATGGTACCTGTCATGGCCCAAAACAGGTCCTTTATTTAAAGATTGAGAATCACAGCATACAGAAAGGCATTCCCACATCACTTTTTCTCTACCTGTGGGTCATCAGTCACCTAAGACTATTGGAAAACATATGTAGATATTTATATTATGATGGATAACAGTAGCAAAATTGCAGGCATGAAATAGCAACACAAATAATTTTATGGTTGGAGATCACCACAACATGAGGAATTGTATTCAAGGGCTGCAGCATTAAGAAAGCTGAGAACCTCTGCTATAGATTTTTTGTTTTCTGACCTGCCATCCCCATCAAGTCAAATCTGTATTGTTAAACTACTCTTGGAAAAGGGCTATGTCCTGAAGTTAAAACACATTATTAAACAAAGTTTTTTCACTCTGAAATATTCAGATATTAAAAGCTCCTTAAATAGTGACTGGATTCTGTCCCTACCTCCCCAGCTCCATGGTAGAATTACTGCTAATTCATTTCCTCATCCACAAACCGTTTTCTGTTGTGTTTAGAAAACACCATTTTCCTTAATTTCATCCTATGTCTCTGGCTCTTTTTATTCTTTCATTCTTGAACTTTTGGAGTCCTTGGGGAAGAGGTGTCATAGGTATATCCCATTTGGGGTTGAGCGCTCCAGAGTTTTCTTTTCCCTGTGTGTGTGAGCCAGCTCTGGATCTCTGTGTTAATTTCTATCTGCTGCAAGTAGCTTTCCCTTCTGTGACCTTTTATGAAGTGTCCTAGTTTGAGTCACAAATTACCATGATAAAACACTATGGCCAAAGGCAAGCTGGGGAGGAAAGGGTTTATTTGGTTTACACTTCTATATTATAGTCCATTAGTGAAGGAAGTCAAGGTAAGAATTCAAATGGGGCAGAACATAAAAGCAGGAGCTATTGCAGACAGAGGCTTTGGAGGCATGCTGCTTACTGGCTTGGTCCTTATGCCTTGCTCAGTCTGCTCCCTTTAAAGAAATAGAACCACCATCCCAGCGTTGGACCTACCCACAGCATGACAGGCCTTCCTGTATCAATCACTATTTAATAAAATACCCCATAGGCTTGTCTGCTTACAGCCAGATCTTATGAAAGCATTTTCTCAGTTGAGGTTTCCTCCTCAGATGACTAAGTTTGTGTCAAGTTTACATGAAAAAACTCAGCCCATGATGGAACTCTTGCTCCCAAGTTATAGAATGCTTGTGTTTTCATCTTTTAATTTTAATGCATCATAAGCATATTCTTGTTCAATGTGCAATCTTATGAAAAAAGTAGTCAAGCATTCATCTTTCACAGTTATAAACAGTTTTCTTTTACTTTTTAGATTACAACATAATGACCTCACTTCCCGTTCCTTTTCTCCCTCCAAAACTCTCCCATATGCTACTCGTTGTTCTCTTCCAAACTAAATCATCTTTATTATCTGTTATGCACATAGACGTATATATACATCTATATTGTACGATATACATCATAAAATGCTGTTTTGTTATTAATTTTGCCATCCAAACATTTTTATACAAAGTTTTGGACTTCATATTTAAAAAGAAACATGACTTATAGACAGCCTTAGTTGTAAGATGTAGTAGGAGGTTTCTGGTCTGGACTTTTGGGCCTAACCTCAAGGTTTAGGACCCACAGACCCACAGACCCGCAGTCCCACAGAGACACAAAGATGCTTTCAGTAGTTTTAGGCTGATTGACCTCAGGCCCAGACATATCATTTGCTAGCTCTCTACCCTTCATCTAACCCATGATTCTTCCTGTTCAGCCATGGGGCTCAGTATCTTTTCTCACAGCAGCATGGTTGTCCTCCACTTCTTCCAGCTTCTGTCTAGCATTCTGCTCTGTGCTTCCTGTTCTCAGAGTTTTCTTAGTCTGGTAGCCCCGCCCACACTTCCTGCCTGCCTTTGGCAAATCAGTGCTTTTTATTAAACCAGTGGGTGGCACAATTATTTACAATGAAGCAACACAATCCCCTTATAGTTCGAATACCTTGTATTTAATGGATAGTTTTTATTAATGTTAGTCTATTTTATTTAGTGATACAGCTTTGTTTATTTTATTATTTACTTTTCAGTTCTTTTACAGATTCTATTTTCCTTCTGTTTCTTTTACTGTCTAATTTTCATTACTGTTTCTGTTTTAGTTTTCACTTCTATTTGGAATATGTCCTGCGTGCATTTCACTTTAATTTATTAGAAACTCTGCTGAGTATCTCACACATTTACAGTTTTCCACTCTGCTGAGAGATGGTGTTTTACAGTCATGAGTATAATTCATTCACCATTTCTGCCCTACTGCTGTTATCTACCTGTGGTGCACATTTAAATCCTACAATGCAACATGCGTGCTTTGAGTATTTTTTCTTTAAAGAAAATATATGTAAATATATGTATGTATGTATAAATTTCTGAAACTCTCCATTCTAATCCACAAAATACTGTTTTTGAAATATATTATGGCTTTCAGCCTAACTAACCTATGATAGCTATCCTAACACTGAGAATTTTGCTGGTAATGAATTCTCTGGGGTTTTACTTATTAGGGAATGTGTTTTCCTCATTTTTGAGATATATTTTTGTTCATCAAAAATATCTGAGCTAACAGCTTTTCAACATTTTACAGAACTTTCTATCTCCCTGACGTATAACTCATCATTGCCAGCTTCCTAGTCATGAATGTGGAATGGCTCAACTTCTGGTGGTCTGTAGTTACAGTTTCCATTATTTTTAAAATTTAATTGCAGTGCTTTTAACAGTAATTCTATAAGTAATAACCCTTCTCAAGTTTAATGAAACTTCTCCAAAATGTAGGAGTTTTATTTGATTTTTTAAATATACTGACAATTGACTGAAAGCTTCTCAAATGATTTCTGTGTTGTAATAATTTTCCTTAATCTCCCAAAATTCCAAATGTGTATTTATCAGACAACTTAATATGTTTCCTCAACTCAATCTATATATTTAGATACTTCCACCTATATTTGAATAAGCCTTTTCATCATGTATATTTCCTCAACCCCCTCACCATTCATTCTTCATTATTAAGACACATTTTAATTTTCATTTCTCATCTGTTCTGGTTCTAAAGTTTGTATATGTTTGTGTTGTAGTGGTGATAGCTGCTCTATCTCACTACTCTTCTATTGCAAGTCTAGTGCTTTGGATTTTGTTCGCTGTGTATACCTTTGTCTTTATGAGTACATCCCATTCCTCCATGTCTCCCGCACTTCCTCTGCATGTTTGACACTGACTGGACTCATCATAGACACTCTGCACCCTGAGAGCATTCCTTAGTGGAGGTTGGATATTCTCCTGTAGGTGGGTCTCTTTGTGTTACTGTGAGACACATCCGCCCCACCCCCGTTTACATTGTTTTTTATGATTCTTCAATCAGATATTCACTTGGCGCCGTGATAGCTTCTTTACACTAGAAGAGCTGTGTTCTAAAAAAGTCTGTCTTGTGTTTTATCTCAATACTTGAAGCGTTCACACTTTCTTAAATGTCTCCACGGCTAGGAGGCTAGGAGAGAGTCTCAGTACAGCTTCCGGCATCCCCTAAGAACTCTGCTTATCTCACTCTGTCTAAGGCTCCCACAGTTACAGGTAACTCAAACTAAGCCTGCAGAGCCCAGCCCTCTGCGCACACAGCATGACCTTTGACCAGAGACCTACAACAAATTCCAGGCAGGCCCTCAGGTTTCTTGTTTTTGTTTTTTTTCTGTGCAGTTTGTACTCTGTAATAATTTTATCCCTACTGTGTGCATTTCAGAGATCATGATCTGACTTCCAGCTCCTTGGTGAGAGACGTTGTTTTCTTGCTCCCTGCCTAAGCTTCACTAGGAACTGGGTACAGATGGCTTTTCTGTGATCTCAATATTCTGGTTTCCTGACAAATTGTCACCTCATATTTCTTCTCAAAGTTTGTATTTTACAGAAGTTGAAAATAATCTTGTATTATTTTTCATACATATTATTAATTTTATTTAAATTAAATATGAGTGTAGTTAAGAAGTTGTCTTTGACAAGTCATGTGACCAGTGTCAGGTACAGTTAACAAGCAAGGCTAAGACTAAGAGATTTGTTCCATTTATTTCTTTTTCTTTTTTTATGTTTGTGTTGTTGGTTTGGTTTATCAAGACAGGGTTTGTCTGTGTAACAGTCCTGACTCTGTAGACCAGGCTGACCTGGAACTCACAGAAATTCACTTGCCTCTGCTACTTAAGTGCCGATATTAAAGGCCAGCACTCATTGCCTGTGGTGTGTGTGTGTGTGTGTGTGTGTGTGTGTGTGTGTGTGTGTGTGTGTCTATGTGTGTGTGTGTCTGTGCGTCTATGCACATGCACACACACTTTGTTTTTTCATCACAGAATAGGAATAGAGAGAGCTGTAGATTTAATCATTAAGATGGACAAATGTATATGTGAAGAAATCCACACATTTATTCCTAAACAACAAGAGATATTATTGGTTTATAATTGTAGGCATAATTTAATCATCAAAAATGGACAGAACAGATTTCTTAACAAAAATATGAAAACAATGAGACAGTACTCAAAATTAACTACTAAAAGACTCAAAACAAAATCTTGTAACATAAGGCCATTCATATAGTAAGGCACTTCTATGCTTATCAAAAGATTTCCCAAAAAAGTCCTTATTGGGTATGATGTGCCCTGAAGGATTTTCTGTGAAACTGTTGGCTCAAAGCAGATTTAAACATACAACACAATCCTTGCATTTGGGCAAATACTTTAAATATCGTAAATGTAAGGTCAAGAATTTAGAGCAGGTAGGTGGCCCATGCTTGTAAATTTACCACTCTGGAGACTGAAGCAGGAGAATTGCAAGGAGCTGGAACTTACCTTGGTCTACATATTAAGACCCCATCTCTCACTTCCCTTCCTCTGAAAATCTAGTTAGTTAAAGACATTATTTATGATTGCCCATGTTGTCAAGTACATGGACTTCAACACAGAATAATCTGTCCATGGTGCTGCTAGCAAAGCAAGGACAGAAGGATACATGCATAAGTCAAAAGAGGGCTCCTGGCATGGAGCTGTCACTCAAGAGCTCCTGCATCACTCATGTGAACTAAGACTAAGAGGAGGGAATTTAACAGGAGAGAAGCCGTTCAGAGATGAGTCTGAAGGCACTGGAGCGAGTCCCCTTGAAAGCTCCAGGCTTATTCATGACTCTGGAGATAAAGAACCCAGGGACAGAGCTCTATGGACTAGATGAATATCATAAATGATTGTGTAGCAAAGCTGCATAGTCACGTGATCACTGACACAGGGACAGAGGCAGAAGGAAGGCTTGAATCTTATGTTTAGAACTTGGGAAACAAGTTAAAGAAATAATAGAAAATACTCAGTGACAGAGGAATGGTCATGAAAGTGTCTATGTGATTGAATTTGTCTAAAGGTATGCCAGAAATACGTTTATGGGGTCATTGAAGAGCTCCCAACTAAAGATAAAGTTTAGATCTGTAGCCGTACTGTACAGAATAAAAACCGTAAAAAGCAGAATGCCCAGTTCAAGAACAAAACCACAGGATTGCAAACAAGGAGCTTAAAATTGAAATGCAAAGGGTTGTTAGGTTTACAATATGGAGATCTAGCATCCTGTCCAAAACTGAGGGAAAATAATGGTACTATTGTAAGAGAGAAGAAATATCACAGCAATGAAATTGGAAAAAATAAATTCTTTCAACAAATGAATTTGGACCATTCCTATAAACCTATAAAAGATAACTCTAAATGGATTAGGGGTGAAATATGGCATATGGCATGAATCCTGGGCCTCACACATTCCAGGTCAGCACTCTACAATGACTTCCTCACCCTTTGAAGTTTGTTCAGAGACAAAGTCCAGAGTTTTCTATACTGGTCTTAAATTTATTATCCTCCTACCCAGTCTCTTGAGCAGCAATTAAAGGCCCAGGATACCACACCTAAATAATCTTACTTTTCAGAGCTTAAAATATCACAATACTCAGAAAAACACACAGATATGACTGCTCTCTCATTTTGTAAGACTAAATAAATAAACAAATAATTAATACCAAACACATAAGTAAAATAAAAAAATAAATAAATAAGGTTAATGTCACCAAAAGTAGGAAGCTAGCGAAGCAGACCTGTATACACCTACAATCACAGCAATTGGGAGGTAGAGGCAAGGTCAGGAACCCAAGGTTATTCTTGGTTATATGACAAATGAAAGAGAAACCTCTGTGCTCCAAATGAAACTATCTTGAAGGTATGAAGCCACCAACTCATTGGGGAAGATTTGCAAAATATTTGTCCCCAGAGTCATCGAACTCAAAGCAAATACATAACTCTTAAAACTCAAAATAAGATTTAAATAAACTAATGGGCCAAAATTATAAGTAAATAACCTTCAATAATATAATAATTAATTATAAATAATTACATCACCAAAAATGTGTGCAAACGACTTAATAGCACATGGAAAGATGTTTACTATGCAATATAATGCTTACTATGGATAATTATGTCACCATGAGATACTATAGCACACTGCTAGGACATCTATAACAACACAAAAGAAGCAGAGATATTGACATATTCATGAATTATTATTTTGGTATTTTGGAAAGCAATTTGAGAGTTTCTCAAAATATTAAACATAGGATTGCCGGATCACCATGTATATACCCAATATAATGTAAAATCTAGGCTTACAAATAAGACGCTTTATATTTATTTTGGCAGAAAAACTATTAATGTTGGTCATTTAATGAACTAACAAACCAAATATATTATGTCTATTCAGCAGAACATTATTCAGCAAAAGAAAGTAATGTACTGGTGTATGTGAATGAATGTTGAGCCTTAAATGCAGACAAATTGCATAAGACTTAACAGTGCTGATCAGTCTGAATTGCTAAGAGCTCTGTGAAGTCATAGAGACAAACATAAGAATGTGTTTTCCCTGAAATGGGGAGAGAGATAAGAGGAGCTGTGGTCAGCGAATTCTAATGGTTTTTGTGGCTGGTTAAAAAAAAAAAAAAAAAAAAAAAAAGAGTTCTACAGTTTTAAAATGGTGCAGATTTTTGTTCTGTAATGAAAATATTTAAAACCCTGACTTATACAGTTTACACTGGTCAAATGTTTCAAACTACAATTATATCTCCATAAAACATTTAAAACAGAAGCTTTATTGTTTCCCTGTTTTATCACCTTATAGAAAGTCACAGCAGCCTATGTGGCTTTATTCCTGTTTTCTTTGAGTATAGATGTTAGAAAGCCCTTTCCTAAAGGAAGTTGGTCACAGTGAACCTGCTTTTCCCACTGCATGTTCAGAATCACACCGGCTCTCTTAAGCCAGAGAATCAATTTAAGAGCTTAATTTTCTTTCTGAATTGTGGACATAATGTCATAGGAAAATGAGGTTCATGTGCCCATGATTTTCCAGGGAGGGGAAAATTTTTCTGAGTGTCTGTATTTGAATGTAGATACTGTTTTATTTTCTTCTTCTTCTTCTTCTTCTTCTTCTTCTTCTTCTTCTTCTTCTTCTTCTTCTTCTTCTTCTTCTTCTTCTTCTTTTTTTCTTTATCAAGACAGGGTCTCTCTATGCCGCCCTTCTTGTCTTGGCCTTAAATTTACAAAGATCCACACACGCCTCAGCCTCCCTAGCACTGGGATTAAAGGCAATCCCAGTGCTTTAATCACAGGGTTCAATGTAGATTCTTAAACCTCTAATCCTGTAAGAATTTCCCCTAATCTCACTTAGGAACGCCATTAGACAAGAGTTCCTTGCAGCTCAAATGCCCTTTGAAGGACTTTTATAGGTGTCTAACACAGAGTACAACAGATCTTGCAGACTCAGTAGGAGAGGAAAACAGGGAGAATGACCACACTGGATTCATGTGGTATAGACATTAAATTATCTAATGCAAACTTGGTGTATAAGCAGACTTGCATCCTTCAAATGAGTGTTATTTCTTGCTATGCCCATTTTTGTTATTATTATAGAGTGGTATTCTCTTGTTAACATACAACTTAAATAATCACTTTTTAAAATAAACAGGCCAGTTTAAGAAGCTGAGACAGGAGGATTGCTGCGAATTTGAGGGTTACCTAGACTACATAGCCAAACAAAACACAACTCTACTAGTCTTCCCCTTGAAATCCAAGCTTTAAATTATCAAAGTTCCATTGTTCTGGGGTTTTTTTAAAACACAATCCAGAAGGGAGCTAGTTTATGTCTGACTATAGCTACAACTATTCAGGATTTACTACGACCAAAAGAGTTGGCATTCACTGAACATAGACCCATTTTAATGACTTGAGATTCTCAGAATAAAGTTATTCAGTAAGTGCACTACCCTTAAGGTTAGCCACATAAGGAAGAAAACTTGAAAATAGTAAACTCAAAGGAAATTGCATGTCTACTCCTTTTAGAATCAAATAAGTACATTATTTTATCATCAAAACTCAGTTTCTAGTAGAATACTCTTTGAAACTTTCCTTATAAATAGCTTGTCTGGACAGAACGTGGACCATCAGCTGAGCAGTCAGGACAGCACCTGCTGCCCTTCCTCCCGAGTCTTGCCTGTGCCTGAGTCTTTAGCGTAGAGTAACTTCAGGTGTGACAGTCACAGCACCAGCAAGGTTGTTTAGGACTTAAGATAACTAGTTCTTTGATTAGGAAACAAAAGTCCTCTCACCATACTGGTGGTCCTTGTTTTCCTCATATCTCTGCAGGAAAATTGTAACGTCTTCTTTAGTGCATTGATTCTTGAAAGAAATATGTCCACTTTCTTCTAACACACACACACACACACACACACACACACACACACACACACACACACCACACACACACACACACACACACACACACACACACACACACACACACACACACACACCACACATACACACGGGAAGATCCTGGAGTTTTAAATCTCTGTAGAATTCAGCCTTTTTTTTTTTTTTAACTGATTTGGCAAAATGATAGATTGTATTAAAATTGTGCTGTTTCCTTTTTCTGATTAAAATTCCTAAATAAAGCGTGTAAATGGATGCTTGGAATACAACATTTACAAACTTCACAAAGCACAGTGGCATCTAGAGTCAGCCCTCAGCCCCCTCCCCCTACCATTGAGTTAATGACAATTGTCTCTGTGGTCTTGCTGAGGAGTTTGCCAGTAGGAAAAGGATCCTTTAAGGTGTATGAACTCTGGCAGCCAGCTGTACACCTTTGAGCAGTTGACAGGCATAGAGACCAGAAAAGAGAGATCCGGACAGACCAGAACCAAAAGCCACGGACTTTTGTTGGTCCTGGACCCTTTTCGTGATAAAGACCTCCTAACCTCATCTGGGTAAGGGCCGGCTTCTGGTGTGCACTGGCTGCTGCTCCACTCTATCCGCAGCAGGCAAGCCATTACGCATCTAATAAGAGCAGTATTTTAAGCTTACTCTCCAAGCAACATCTCAGCAAAAGCAGTGAAAGCTAGTGAAAGACGTCTGCTAAAGAGTCTGGAGTCCTTCCCAGCGAATTGTCTCTCACTCTGCGGAGCACGCCAGCTCAATTACTGGAGAACGAGGTTGGTCCTTGCCACCGCCCTCTCCTGCTTTCAGTAGGAGCGGAGAAGAGGAGATCTGCTTCAGTGCTCACTGGAGTGACCAAGTGCATCTGGCTACCAGGGGAGCCGGACGCGGGCCCTTTCCTTCTTCCGCGGACACACTCGCCCTGTGCGCTCCGACCACAGCGCTGGACCATCCCGGCAAGGCTCGCGGGTGACATCACTCCTGAAGATACTCGCGCTCTGGTCTTTGCCTTCACAAAGCCTCTACCAGTGTGTTTGTGGGTCTCTGGAGAGAGCTTCCTGGGAAGAGGACGGTGAGCAGCGACCGATCAGACCAGAGGAGGCAAAAGAGCAGGGGAGAGTGGAGTAACCCAGAGGGCGGCGACATGAAATTCAACGCTGCCCACTACCTGCTGCCCCTGCTGCCTGCACTCGTCTTCAGCACCAGGTGAGTCCAGAAGGGTGAGGCCCCAAGCCAGGAGACTGCGCTGGTCAGGAAAGGGGTACCTCCCACCTAAGCAAGATGCTTGCTGAGTGATTAAGGATCAGAATCTTTGGAGCAAACAGTGCCCTTCTATAGTTCCCCCAGTCTCCAGGAGAAAGTCTCAGGATTGCCTCCCCTCAGGGAGATTTCCTTCAGAGCAAAATGAAGACAACCCCCACCCCCATCCCGGAGCCCTGTAGTCAAGAGCAGTGAACATCCTGAAATAGGACACCATTAAAAGGAAGTAGGGAGAACAGGGAATGTCCCCAGAGTGCATGTTTACATCAGACCTCTGCTAGTAATTAGGGAACTCCAGTACCCCCTGGAGAAAATTCCAAGGTTCAGGGAGCCAGAGAGAGAGCAGAAGTCCCCAAACTCCTCAGATAGCCTGGCTGAACTCTTGAGTGGGTTTGGTGGCAGGTGACTTCCTTTGGTTGTGTTTAAAGTTACAAGACAGGACCAAGGCAGAGAACCTATGGGGAACAATCGGGCACTGTGCTCCATCACCGGTCATGGAGGAGAATTTCAGCCCCAGTACAGAGGACCTATTTTTAGTGGAGATTTCAAACGCACTACTGAGAAGTGCTTTGTGACTGCTGCTGGAGATTGAGTCCCAAAGTTGTGATGGGTTTGCTTTCTTCTCCCACAAGCACAGTACAAGGATGCCCTGTTTCAGTGCCCGGGACTGATTTTATTCTGCATGCCTTGAGCACCCTACTGGCAGCAACCTCTTTCCCTTGGCCTCAGTGAAATAAAATAGCACACAGGGTGTGGGTTCTTTCAATTCCGCATGAATGGAGACACTATCTAATTGTATAACTCACCAAAAATAAAGGAGCGATACACAACTGTATAAGGTTCAGAGAGACACAAGGATCAGAGAACGCAACCCAAGTGACTTTACAAGACTGAAATCAGACTTGAATTTTATTTTTTTTCTAAAAATTTTCTTGTCATTGCAATTTATAATATTTTCATGGTTTAAAAAAATCCACTTTGCTTCTCATTATTAATAAGAGTTCTATAAATAATAAGCACTTTTGAAGATTGTGGCAATTGCCAACAGACTAATAAAGTTAGTCCTAGGTCCTTGCCATTTGCCCTCACCTTCTGCTTTAGTGATTAATGGTGCATTCTTCTGAAGAAGGGGCATTTTTCAAGTTCATGCTCAAGTAGGTCCCAGTCAACATACTCATTAAACAGTAAATGGGAGCAAGGGGAACACAGCCTGTAGTGGCAGGAAAGAAAAAAGCATCTCTTGAGTTGCCATAGTCCATTTGCTTTTTAAAGCAACTGCTACTCAAGTAAGCAAGCTCTGAATCTCCACCAAAGCTTGCTCTCTGGAGAACTTCTGTAAAGCAGGAGCCACCCCTCCTCTATTGATGAAAGTATTAATTTCTATAGGTATCATTAAGACTGAAGATCATAACTTATTCTGATTTCAAATTTGATGGGAACATTCTATGGTACTGGCATTTGAATTTTACAAAAATATAAGATGGGCTTGAAAATTGAATTTCCATAATTGGTAGCCTATTTACATAATTTCTCTGGGCCAGTTTATTGCACTAGTTCCCCAGGTGACCTTCTGATAGTGAACATATTCGAAAAGGAATGTAACACTATCAGAGTGTCAGTTGCCATAGAGTGGGCTTTAGAGGACTTTACAGAGGCCATTAAAGGCCATCCTCCTTCCACTATTCAATAGTTCGTATTGTCATGTGGCAAAAATAAAGCTTAAAACCCAAACTGCAAAGCTCTGTGAAGACAGTTGCATTATCCAGGATGGGCCTGCTGTACTGTTGAGCAACAAGGTATAGTTCAGCCATAGCCACCCATAACTGGGTTTTCTGTTAGCTGCTTTTCTTAGTTGTTCTTGATATGACACAGTTGAATCTCACATACTTAGATTGTGTTGGCTAAATCCACAGTGGGTGACAATTGCCACTTGTTGACTGTAAAGTTTCTTCTAAAGTGTGGAGACGGTGGAGCTGAAACTCTTGGTGAAGAAGTACATTCACCCTCTCATGTCTCTCTGAGTAAAGCTCCTGAGTACTGCTTGCATTCTCTGCCATAGATCTGATGTTCCCCTCTGTCTGGTAGGAAAGAATGATTGCTTTGAAACAGATGCTGTAAGTTGGATGAAGACAGGTGCTTTATGGTAGTGTTCTAGCTCCTGGGGTGACAATTCTCAGATAATTATCCCTTTTAAATAGGAAGAATTGGTAGCTGTCTGTTCGGTTTGCTCTCGTCCTTACCATTACAACTAGAGACCTCATAGACATCAAATAGACATCTCATAATTTCATCAGCATGAACAATATCAACACCCCTGGCTTAGACTTACTTAATTTATTCTGAAAGAAGCGTGAAAGCTCATACTTATAATGACAAGCATTTCCCTGTATTTTTCCAGTGAGCCTCATGGAGCTTTAAAAAAAAAAAAAAAAAAAAAAAGTCCTTAATTTCCTGGAGTATTGTGTCTGTTGCTTAGAAAGCACATAGAAATTCAAAAGTATAGCCAAGCTAATGGTTCTAGAATGTAATCAATACAAAGATCCATTTAATGTGTACATGCATGCATGCGATCAAAACACACACATGTATGAGAAGCTTGAAGAGCTTTGGAATCCACTGTTTGTATTTTTCCAAGCAGTTTTATTCTGCATAGGGATTGAATTGGTATTTCAAGGCAATGCCTACTGGATAGAAAGAAGTGTAGGGACTGAAAGAATAGTGGAGAGAAGAGTTCTTTAGAATTTCTTCCTGAAAGGAAACCATGGGGTTCTGGAGGAGGCTTGTACATTAGCTGCTGAACCTTGGTTCTTTCATGCTGTGTTCATGCTCCTGATGCCTTTGGAATGAGAACTTTCAGGGGACTTGAGAAGGAGAAAGGCATAGCAGAGGAGGAGTAAAGGTCTACTAACTTCTGATGATTTTTCATCAGGAACAATTTTGTGCAGATGGTTGATTATTGTCCTCCCAGTAGGACTCACCTGTGAGGGCTCCTCTGGGCTCTGATCAGCAGCTGTACCACATGCTTTCATGGCAATCTATTTCCAGATGACACTGTACACTGTGAGTTTCCAAGGCTCCTATCTCTTCTAGGCCTTATTCCAACCTCAGGATGAAGTTGTTGTGTAGGACAACAAACTCATTTAGACACAGAGAGACTTTTAAGGAAATGCTTTTCCTGTAGGAAGGAGTGTCACTTTAGTGAAATGATGTGAGGTACTAGGAGTTTCCCCACTGGTCTTTCACACAGTGAGTACAATTCACACACTTTTAAAGAACTGTATCATTTTGTGTAAATGGATCACAGAACTGTCTTTAAAAGGAGTATGTGAAAAAGAGTGTATTTTCTCCTGAAGCTGCAGAAACAGACCTAAGTACCTATTTCCAGTAGCAGTCTTTAAAGTGCCATTTTTGGGTAAATCTTTGTAGATCACATTTTCTCTGTGATGGATGGCAGTGACAGTTTAAACCTTTATGTGTTGACTGCACAATTATACCAAAGCAAAATCCAAACAATTGAAAAGGATGAATTTGACCTTCCAACTTGGAGGCAAAAGGTCTCTGGGATTACTGAGGTGTAAAGTGATATTTTCTCATGTGTGATTTATAACATTATTTGTGTAACTATTTCTGAGTAATTATTAGATTTGCTAAAAGTCACTATAATAAATGGCTCTCCATTATTTAACTTATCCCATAAAATGGGTAGTATTTTAAATTATAATTTTTTTATTGTGGAAGTTTATATAAACAGAAAATATATGAAAATAAGTTCATATATAAACAAAAACATATTAACATTCATTATTTTAGTATTTTCTATGATATTTTTATTTTTACAAAATGAATTTTCTGTCAGTCACTCAGGAAGTGAGTCATTTCATCAAGTAAATTATTTATAACTATATCTTTAACAAAGACATGCATACAATTATTATATATTACACAAAACTGAATATATAACAGCCATCATTTTATATAAAGCTTCAAGTGTGAATTAGGAGGCAATAAATTTTATCAATTCAGAAGTTTCAGCTGTAATACCTGCAAGACCGGAAGATGAAGGGTATTTTGTCTTCAGTTTCAACATTACAGGGCATGTGGTAACAGAAACACATTAGACAATGGTTTATATTCATGTTCAGCTTTTTTTATGTGACAAATAACACTAATAATAGAACCTACCCAATAAAGTTGTTGTAAACACTGAAAGTAACTTATGAGAAGAGTTTAGAGTATTTCTTGCAATAAAGTAAGTACTCAATGCTATTGTTATCAACTATTTGGAAATTTTTCATAAAATTCTTGTACACTAACATAGTAAATCTCAAATGCAGGTCAGTCAGTTGGCATCTAGTTAGCCTGGCACTATTTTCATGTAAAACAAAGAATGATAGACAGAAAGGAATCAGAGACAGTAACTGTGACTTGGTATCTGGGCCCATGTTCTATAGATTGCTCTGCTGTCACAGTGTACAGTTCATTCTGTGTACTTTGCAGAACATTATAAAAAAATAGAAGTATTTACTTTAAAGACATAGAATGTGATTTAGCTCTAAAGCATATGTTTAGCTTCTTGAGTTTCTGTTTACAATGTAATTGCATGTTCATTATATAAATGATAATATCAAATCAAAGCCATGAGCATGAGCATAGGTGTCAATAAATAACAAATATAGATTTAAAAGTTTGTTTGACTTCATTTTTTTCTACTTGTTCATTGTTTTAATCACCTAGTAATCCTTAGATCTTATAAACATTCAGGAAAATTATAGAAAGACATCATGCCAAGAAATAATCTATACTCTAAAAAACATATTGAAAACCACTAAGGAAAAAGAAGCCCAACTATTCCATGTCCTAAGAACAATTGTCTACAGGGTTCCTACCGTGGCCGGCAGATTTAGAGCTACAGTGCCCTTGTTAGTTTGCATATATGATTCCTGGACTATGCATAGTTATGTTTAAAAATGAATGTTAAAATTATCTTTTTTCAACCTATAAATCTCTTGAGTGTGTGTTTGTTGCCATTGAAGAGGAAGTGATGTGTGAACAAGAGGAATTAAAAAGTAGAGTTAATGTTAAGTCTATGACAGAAGAAAAGGAAACAGTCACAAAACCTCATATGAACTTAGTTTCATGAGAATAGGGAACACAAAGGTACCGGCAGTAAATGTCTCCACTCAGACACAAACTAAAGGTCAGCTGGGTAACCAGCACCTTCTGAGAACATGCTCGAAGACACTATTAGACCAAGGGTGGGGTCTGCACTAGTTATGATTGACTGTCTCCTGTTGCTTTGGGGTGCTTGGATAGCTCCAAGTGTACTTTAAGGAGTCTACTGTTGGGAGACAAACTGAGAATAAAGGCTCTGTTCTAGTTCAAAGCTCTACATTTTAAAGAGAGAAAACTAGGGCTTAGAGTGAGTGAGTTTTCTCTAAGGTCACAGAGGAAAAGCAAGACAATCCCAGAACTTCCTAAGGGCTTTCCTCTATCTTGTTACTCTGCTCAGTAACAAATCTCTTTTGTTATCAGGGAACATGAGAACAGCTGGTTCCTGCAATGTGTTAGGAGGATTCTAGTTTCTGTAAATATAAAGCAGTATTAAAGGGCTGTCTCCAACCACAAGCCATCCTAATACACAATAGGCAATCGCTGTCACCAAACAGAATTACAGCAAGGCGTAGACCCTCCTCCTCACTCTGGGTTCTGTTAATTTTAGAAATGAGAGCTGGCTCCTAACTACCCCACATCATCTTTCTATCCTCTCATCAGTGAGGAAAAGCATACACATTGACTAGTCTTTGCACAGTGAGGGCACTGAACTGCTCCTACTCTGCAGTTCCTTAGGGACAAGGCCCAGTCTGAGTGTTATCAAATGATCCAGGAAAGGCTGGAGTGTCAGGGAGGGTGGGAGGAGCCTAGAACAGGAGAGCTTTTAGAATGCTGTGTGCAAGGTAAAGAGAGAGTTGAATCAAAAGAAAAGTTTACCATCAATAATAGCCTTTCTGCCTTAAAAATGCACAAATTCCTCTTTCTCACACTCAAGATCATTCCTTGATGATCTTTGCAGAAACTGAGACTTTGGTATTAAGTAGGAAGTGGGAAAAATCTCCGCATTACAAAAGAAACAAGAAGATGTGTGAAAAATTGAAGTGACAATGTTGGCAAAAGGCAGATATGGTTGAAAGATCCAGTTATTATTGAGAATGTGGCTTTTTTCCACAGAGAGAAATGTGACAAATAAATTCACAAGAAAAGTGGGGAAAATTGCTCTTTTCCTGATACTATAGTTTGGAACGTTATAGCAATATATTGAATCCTTGCTTTTTAACGTTCTTCACAGATCTTTATTTCAGCTGTTCACTTTATAGAAATGTGGGTTATAGGCCAACCAGCATGGCTGAGTATGAAGCAAGCCTCTGGGGATGTTACAAGTACTTACTTGCTGTGAGTTAAACCTTGTCTTTTAGCTATATTCAAACTACACGTTACATGACTAGGGTGATCTAGACTTAGAATGAATTTAAATGATTAGCCCATTTTCTTCTAAAAAAATATAAAAATATAAAAAAATATAAAAAAATAAAAATATACTCATATCTCAGTCTCAGAATGGTTCTATCCATGAAACACCAATGCTACCTATATAATCAAATCTCCATATAAAAGCATACACACAAGACATAAAGAATAAAACTATACTGATAACATACAAATGGGAGCTGGAAAGATTTCCCTGTGGTAAAGAACGCTTGCTGTTTTCCAGAGGATGTAGGTTCAATTACTAGCACTCACAGGGCAGCTGGCAATCCTTTGTAACTCCAGTTTCAGGGTACCCAACAATCTCTTCTGGTCTCAAGGTCACCATGTCTGTGCATAATAAACAAACATATATACAGGTAAAACACCTATCCACATTAAGAATAAATATGCCACTAATAAGAATGTTGAAACTACTTATTCTCATGAGTATATTGGGATGATGTGTGACATTAAAATATTCTTAAAGTAAATAAAAATAAAACTTAGTTTGAAGACAGGAGAAATTGAAGCTTCCGTTAGAAAGCCAAAGTTTTCCAGGCAATTTCATCTATCCCTTTCAGAAAATCTATGTGTCCTCTGATGAGTATTTCTCAAAATATGCTCTTCATTGTGTGAGAATGAGCATCTCCTGGGTGAATCTGAAAGAGACATCTCCAGAATCCTCTATTAGGCATACCAAATAAGTTCTCTGAAGAAGGTGATTTCTATTTCAATGTTAAAGTCTCCAGTGACCACAAAAGTCTAGACATTACCTCTTCACAGAGTTTGGAACGCTGAGTTTACTGGTGTTAACTAAACGTGAACATTGCCAATCCATCATGGGACTTTTGTTGTGTGTCCAAAAAAATTACACTATTTACTATAGATAAACACACTTAGTAAGCAAGTAGGGTATATCACAACAAGAGGCATTTATCAGTCAAGCTGCATGAAGAATATTCTCTGTGTGGTGTGCTATTCTCCAAAGAGGAAAAGAATCCCATAAATTAAATGCTGTAAAACGAGTTAGATGGGTTTTCGGGGTCACTAGAAATCAAGTGCAAGTGTGAGGTGAAATCGCTGCATGCACTGAAAAGTGTGGACTTCAGTTTTGGCACCACAATCTGTAAGGGAGAGGCAGGAATACCCATGACATGCAGGAGCACCAGAATTTAATGCTGGTGTCTTCTTTACACAAGAAGTCTGAATTTTGAGGTCAGGCAAGGGTGAGGTTACCCTAGTGAAGACGGTCATAGACACAATTGCATTTTTGTGATGTTGAAATCGTTCTCTGCATGAATTTGATGAGTTTCTCATTGTCATTTTCTTGTCTGCAGTATCTGTTTTCCCTTCTGTTTGAAAATAAAATAATATAATAATGCAATTTATGTAATAAATATGCTCAATCAGGTCAGTCCTCAGAGTTAATCTCTGAAGGCTCCTGATGTTACCAGAGATTTTAGGTAAGAAAGCTGAGACACACTGGGATGAGACTGATCTCTTTTAAAGCCAGCAGAAGTAAACTAAAATCCTATTAAACTCATAAGCTTAATGAGTGACTGTGCCCATGCCAGTAAACCAGTGGAATGACTTTACATTGCCTTTGAATCATTTTATCATTCTATTTTCTTTCCCCAAAACACAAAATAAAATGACTGAAGGGTATGCCTAATAAAGGAATAAATAAAAAGTAGAATTTCCTCTGAAGTGTTTATACATCCAGTCAAGTTAGCAGAAGATTTTATCCATACTGTTTATTTTACTCTGTTTCAACTGGAAGAGAAAATTGCGTATATTAGTAAAGAATTGTCCTTTCATGTGTGGTCTATTTTGCATAATTGTCAAGAATTTTGTATAGTGCCCCTCTCTGGGTGCAGATGCTGTCCCCTAACAATAACCAAGTTGACACTTGGATATCTCCAGCTCCTTGAGTCCAGGTGCTGTGATTCAAGTACAAATTCCTAAAAGAGTGAACAACAGTAGCTAAAGATTTTTGGGGTTTTTTTAATCTGTAATAATTTTCCTGTGAATTTCTCTAGGGGTCCTCTATGTAACACTTCTACAATACCTCATGTTGTTCTTTCCTTAGAGATTAAGATGTTAAAAATCAGAGAAGTTAATACATTTCAGGACACAAAATTAATAGAGTTGATATACGAAGCCATGATTTAGTGGGCATAAGCAGCAGGGTTGAAGAGCTAAGGCAATAAGGGTTACTGGTAAAGCTTGTCACATTAAAACTTATAGGAAGTAAATCAGAAATGAGAGCTAATGGGAAATGTGTGAAGATCTGTGGAACTAGGCATCAGTGCCGTGACTCAGGGACACACTTGTTCACACAGAGTTCAGTTGACCTCCAATTTTGTAAGAGATTTCACGCTCTATTTTACACATTTAAAAAGTGGCAGATTTGTTTTTATCTCAGTTGACTTTGAGTCTGACGATGTTGTCTAAAACACCAGCAGCATTAATATAAACTCTAGCCGCCATGATAGCAGATAGCATATGAAGCCCAAGAACTTCAGAGTTGCACTTCTGTTATTGACCAGGAGATGGCATAGTGGAGCATTCTAGTCCTCTGCTAGACTTGCCATGACTTGAGTAACTTTTGATTTCAAATAAAAATTGACATGGAGGCATACATTGTGTATACTCCTATAACAAATATAGTTGCTTATTTGTAGATGTTGCTTAGTGATACATCATGGGTAGAGTCCTGGGTTCTATCTCCAGGAACAGCCCCCAAATCAAATAATATAGCATAAATAAATTATATGATATACACAGGTAAAAAATCTCTCTCTCTCTCTCTCTCTCTCTCTCTCTCTCTCTCTCTCTCTCTCTCTCTCTCTCCTCTATTTGCGTGTGTATGTGTGTGTAACATATCTTATTATCTTATTTCCACTTTTCTGAGGCTGTTTTTATGATGTACAATTAAATTAAGATTAATTCCATAACCTGCTGGAGGAGCATTTCCCGTGGTTGCCTTCCTTAAGGGGAAATGTGAATGAAAATTTAATAATGTGCCATTTCTTGTAACTTAGAATTATTATATCAAAGTACTTCTTAATGACAGCCTTATAGAGCAGAGGGAATCTTGTTAGAGGGACAAAAAATTACACTTTTTCATATTTTAGTTTTAATATTTTATGTATGCCCTTACATATTCACAGCACTGATACTATTATTAGTAACAATCCCGTCCTATAGATGGGGGACTGTGAGTAATGGCGGCTGCATGGCACAAACATGAGCTCTGGATTCCACATTTGCAAGGTCAATTGGTGAATAAAGGGACAAGATTGCCTTGGGGCTGACTCCTGTACCTCAGAGATAAATCAGAGACAAGCACATGGGGCATAAACCATGCTGGGTTTCAACATCTGACTCCCTGTGTTTTAAGGGGAACCACAGGACTCTAGTCACCAGTATCAAACTGGACCACACTGCAGTGCTTGGTATGTTTGGCAAACCTGGCTTTGGTCATTTTTTGTTTTCTGTCTGTACATAAATCGATGTCAGAACCTGCCTCTGCATGCACCTTGCCTACTTAATTGTTTGTGGATCTATAAGAAAGTCTCAACATATTGCTACTTTAAATACGATATCAATTTATTTCTTTCTCATGAATTTTAGTACAAAATTTAGAAAATGAAGAGTTAATTCTCTGTGGTTAGAAAGTGGGCAATATATAGAGGTTTAATAGCTTTCATAGGCCTGAAATATTTCCATAGTCATCCACTCTTCTTCTAGCAAATGTGTATATACATATACATTGTCGTTGAAATGATGATAAGAACTCATGCTATCCACCATCAGCATAGAGGCAAGGTAGTATGCATTTAACAAACACCATCTTAACACACAGCCATGGTGGGTACTAGCACACTAGGTATTTCAAATTTTTAGCCAAGTTTTTTAACAAACTATGTGAGCTATTCAACAGTTTCAATATTGACTTGGTGTTGGGTGGTTTTCCAACAAAAAATCAAATAAAAAAATTGTCCTGAGGCTGCTTAAGGCTCAGCTGTGGTGTTCAGTAGCATAGGTATAAGTGTCTTTAATTTAGAATACAACTTTATCATAAATCAAAGAGTGTCTCTCTGTGTGTGAATGTGTTTAATGCCTGTTTTGAAAGAAAAGGCAGATATATTAATATTTACATACATACATAAAAACCTGTATCTTCATTTTGTGTTTTAATTATAGGGAAATTTATGGGCTCTTAGTTTTAAAGTTTTTTCTTAGACAACAAACAACGAAAAAGCCAAAACTATGTTGTACCATGGAAGATCAATCAATTAATTCCACCAGCATCGAGTAGACACTAAATTCTGGGCAAAAATAAGTGAATATATTTTTTAAGGACATTAGTAGGCACTTTGACCCCATGACCTTTCAGAGAATGATTTTTAGACAGTGTTTATCCTGAAGAATGATGGAAAGCTGATGGACTGGGGAAACAGGAGCTTTCCAACTGAATACTAAGTGAAGGAACAAAGATGGACTGAGCTGAGAGGGTGTGCTAGAAATGTGCCCTGGGCAAGTACAGTCAGGCTTCTTTGCTCTGGGCTGTAATAACATGACCATATGTCTGGGGAAGAGAGTCATTTTATGGAGGGAGAGTGTTTTAAAGGTGGGTGGTGAGCATTGCACTCATCAGACATGTGTGGTGTGTCACTGATGCAGAATACTAAAAAGATCTTTCTCTCCCATTTGTCCTGTCAATAAAAATGACAAACAGGCAGAAGAATAAAGGAGAACAAAACCATAAAGGCTTTATTTCCCTAAAACTAGGCAAGAACTGTCTTTGATTCCTCATCCATAGTATAATAGAATGAGATGAATTGTGTGTTCTGTTTCCCACATTGCTATAACAAGGTGTCTGAAGCTAGGAACCTTAAAAAGCAAAAGGGATTTATAAGGTCATAATTTTGGAGACTGAACTTTCACATTGCCTATCTGCAGTGGTTCAGTCTCTGGTGAAGTCACACTATGGATGGCTTTTTGGAAAGAACATGATCAAAAGAGAGATGGCTTCAGCGATCAGGAATCCAGAGGAAGAGAGGAATGCTTTTCTGTTCCATCAAGACCCTCATGAGAGGTAGATAGCTCTGTTGCACCTGTATAGCAAGCGTTTTACCCACTGATCTGTCTCAATAGCCCCATAGTACTATTCATGTCAGGAGGGTCCAGGTCTTACATAGATGTGATATATGAATAATTGTCATAATTGCTGCTGTGAAGTGTGTACCCATTCAAGATAGATTCTGGGCCTCTGTACAGGTTCCAGAGTTGCCTTTTATCCCGTTCTTCTTTATTCTTCTCCTTTATCTCCTTCACTATCCTCCTCCCTCATTCTCTGTTTCCTGTTCCTCCTCCTCTTCCTCTTTCTTTACATTGCCTACTACATTATTCTCTGGCTTCAGATTTTTAAGTTCTGGGATTACACGCCTACATAACAAGCTGTGCTCCATCGTTTGAATTTTAAAATGACACTCTGATAATTGTCCTTGAACATCAAATACTAACTTAACACATTTTTCATGAGGTTCTACTGACTTGGAAACAACAGGATTGTTATAAGGGAAATATTTTTGAAACCAAGCCTTTCAAATTCATAATTACCTCTAAACAAACATCCTTAATAAATAAGATAAATAATATTATAGTACTTTTGCAGTGGATATTACCTCATTTAATTATAATGCTAGATAGTTCACCCTACCTAATGCATAGTTAAAGAGACTTGCATTAGCTAGCTGGTTAACAGCAGGATATGAAGTTAAACTAACGGCTGTAAAAACCTAACATATAAGTATCTTGCCATTACAGTCATAAATGCTATAAATGTTAAATATCTTTCATTGGTTGGGAAAAAAAATCAGACCTTACTATTTTTCCCAAGACAGTCTAAACTCATAATTTTGGTGAGCACTGGATACTAACCTGAAGACATCCCGTATTCACATGACCAGTGAAAACTCCCTTTCCTGTGATCAGACATCCAGGAATGTACTAAAGGACATGCTTGCTGAAAAGCCCAGTAAAGTTTTGAGAGTATTATGTTGGTGGTAGGAGACTCAAGAGGGTGGTAGATTTTATGTACACTTGTTAGGAATTTTTCTATCTAGTCCACAATACTTGTTTTTCTTCAATAGCTAACTTGCAGCAGCCACAGCTGTCAGGTAATCTTACAAATGCTTTACTTTTATTTGATTTTTTTAGTTAATAACATTCTTTTGCTTAAAATTTTACTTCAGAAGCTACACAGCCTAGTGACTTTACAGTACTTTACCAATAAAATCCCTAATATCTGGGAATCTTTAATTTTCAGGGGATTTGAATTGGAGGATTTTGAAGTTCTGAGTCCTTGTAAGGCTGGAGTATGGTTCAAAGAATGCTGCAGTGGATTGTCACAGCAGAATTAAGTGAATAGCACTTGCTACTCCACTCACTAGTGTTCTGACTGGAAATGGAATTGTCAGTGGCAGAACAGGAAGGCAGAGCAAATTGAGCATAGGGATAGCTGTGTGTGTGATTGGATTTGAACAGCATTGTGAAGTTATCACTGCACAATAGTCAGGTGTGAGTTCCTTCCAGAGGAAGCACACAAAGAAAGACCTTAAAACATATTTGAATATGCACAGCATTGTGTGTGGAAAGTCCTGTAAGTCACTGAATAATAGCAGAACTCTTAACACCAGAAAGGGAGTTGGAATATTGGCTTTTAATTTTCACTCACATTTTCCTGCTTGTGTGTGTTATTCATCCATGTTGAGAGAAGTGTTATAGATCTGCTTATATAAGAATTAGAATCTGGGCCTCACTATGTTTAGAAAATACTTATACTATTGTTGTGTGATTAGAAGGTTAGAGGATTTTTTTTTTCTAATACAAACTCACTCTAATAGACAAACCCAAAAGGATTATCCTCATCTTGCAGAACAGCAAAGCCCACCCATGGTAAACAAGACACATGATGGCATACCCTTGGGTTCATTGCATCCCAAACTGCAGAATTCCATGTACTACCTACCTATCCTTCTGAGTAGTGAGACAGGTACACTGACATGCAGGAGTTTCCCCCCTCACCCAAATAGATTTGCTCATTACTGCTAGGAAAAGAAAATAAATCTTGTATTAATCATAAGCAGGACCCTCCCAGGGCATATGGGATCTTGATTACACATTTTCCACTTTGCAATCTCAGGTGACATATTCCAGGGGACACTGGGAATATCTTGGAACATTCTTCTTCCAGTGGGAAGGAACTAAGCTGAGGAGGCCCTTCCCAGGATAGTTTTTTCTTTATGTGTGACTTTGCTTCCTAGGAGGGAACAAGAACAAAGTCACACATAAAAAAGAAACTGCACCAGGCAGTTTTAACTCAGCTAGGAATATTCGGCAGTTATTGAAAACTATAATCAAGAGAGGGAGATGATCTAAATTGCTCCAACGCCAGATATAGAAACAACTTAGAGTCAGCAAACCCCAAAGTGAACCACATTAGAATAGATAAATCATGGGACCTAAATCAAAGGAAGCTAAAATACATCCGCGGGTTTTAAGCACAGAGAAAGAAAAGAGAATTATAGGGGTACCTGGTAATGAGTGATGTCATACAGCATTTTCTTATATCCTTACAGAGTGAGAGTCTGAGATATCAAAACAAACAAACAAAAAACAATAAAACCTCCACTGGCCTTTGCACTGGCTAAAATCTTCATGTTATTCTATTCTCTTAGCAAATACCTAAGGATCTTTTAATCAGCTAGAAATTTATATCATTACTTCTCAGAAGTGTCTCATGTAGGAGATTTAGACATATACCTGTCTGTGAACATACTAATTAAGAGCCCAGACTCTTTTACATAATCCTTATAAGCTTGACTTGGAAATGAGAAAGTGGGTGTCCCGAGAAGTGACTCACTCAAGACTCATTCACTCAGTCATTGTATGGAGGAATTCCAAGTAGTAGCTAATTATTCAAATTACATTTCTGCCTCCATCCAATGAAAACTGTTTGATTCTTTTTCTTTTTTTCTTTTTGGCCTTTAGACAAAAGTTCTGTATTCTCCTCAGACTTGATTACAATTGTTCAGTTTAAAGAATAGTTAGATGTGTGATCAAGTTAAACTTGGTTAGCTGGTCAAAGTACCCTCTTGTGATTTGAATGTGAAATGCACCTCACAGGTTCAGTGTTTTGAACTTGATCTTCAGCTGGCAGTGTTGTTTTGGGAAGGTTTTAGAATCCTTTGGAGCTGGGCCCTAGAGGAGGAAGTGGACTTCAATGACTATGCCTTTAAAGGCTATGTTCAGTTCAGACTCTGGGCTGCTCTCTCTACTTCCTATTTGCCTCAGTGATGGGAGGAATGCCAGCAGTAAAGTTCATAAATTTTGCCCCACATTGCCTACTATGATAGACAAGACTCCCCTGAGATCATGAGCCAAATACACATTACGGCTACGAGAAATTTCTGTTGCTTAGATGAACAAAAGCATTTATCATCACCTCCATGGGGGTCAATTTAGTGGCTCTCACATTCAGAACCACAGAAATACCCAGTGATAGAAACTCTGGTAAGAATAATTTTCACAGGTAGTCTGTGAGATCTAATTCAAAAATGAACATTCTAGACAAAACACCTGCCCTAGCTTGAGAAATGCAATTTGAGGTTTTCTATAACTTTATTCATTCACAATCAATAACTTTAATGTGCTTTGATCATATCTATTCCATCATCTTCTTCAATTCCTGGACATTTATAAGTAAATCTAGCCTTTTTTCCTTCTTCCCCCAGAGTATCTCTCCTTCCATATTTTGTTTGTTTTAAGCTCAGTGCATTTGATTGGGGTTTCCTGCATGAGCATGGGTAAGGCAGTTATTTGCTTGAATTGAGACAAAGCAATAGCAGCAGACCACTAAGGTATGTGACTCCACCTCCCCTTCAAGCAGGGGTAAGGGTTTATTAAGACCCAGTGGACTATTGCATAAGACTGTCTTATGCAAGTCTCATGTAGTTAGCCAAGACTAAATGAGTGCCATTGCTATTCCATGTCTACAAGGGAGTATTCTTTACAGCACACCTCTATACCTTAAACTATCTCTGTACCCTCCTTCACATGATCCCTGAACCTTGGAAGTGATGATATTGTAGGGGATTGTGTTGTTCCACTGTAAATAATTGTCCCACCCACTGGTTTAATAAAAAGCACTGATTGGCCAAAGGCAGACAGGAAGTGTGGGTGGGGCTACCAGACTAGGAGAACTCTGGGAACAGGAAGAAACAGAGCAGAAGGACAGAGGGAAGCCAGAAGAAGCAGAGGACAACTATGCTGCTCTGATAAAAGGTACCAAGCCTCATGGCTGAACAGGATAAGAGTCATGGGTTAGATTAAGGGTAAAGACTTAGCAAGTTATATGACCGGGTCTTAGACTGATCAGCCTAAAACTATTGTAAGCATCTGTGTGTATCTGCAGGTCTGTGGGTCTAAACCTTGGGGCTAGGCCTGAAAGTTCGGGCCAGAAACCTCCTACTACAAGTGGCAGCCCAACGTGGGTAAAATATACCCACATAAAGCCATAGAAAGCTTAAAAAATGGTCTAGAGCCCAAAGCAGCTTCTGAGTTGTGACTCTCATGTGAGCCATGGTACAGAGATACCCTGGTGAGACATGTTGGCTTGCATTACAATGGCAGGCTTTTGGAGTGCAGCTTAAGGTGTAAAATGGCTAGTTCCTTAAGTCTCACAGGACCCTCAATATAAGCAAAAAGTTGTAAATGATGGATTTAAGGTTTCTGTTCATAAGGACAAAAAGGGAACAGAATCAAAGATGGCTTTCTAGTGGAGGTGTTTTCTTGAATCAGCTCTGTTTGCCAGAGGCAAAATGAGGCTTGGCTTTTTTAAGAGAAACTTCCTGATTCAGCCTTAGAGGCAAAATACTTGTGAGGCAAAACACGTGTTTCTTTTAAGAGGCCCTGCTGCCTAATACTTAAATGGAGTTAATGAACAGCAGATGGCCAAAGTATCTGGGCTAAAAAGATAAATTCTATGAAATTAGACTAGGAACAGGATGGAACCATCCATCCATCCTACCAACCTTGAATCCTGGCAGATTAAGGTTGTGTTCAGAAACAGAAAGAAATAGAAGAATCTGGGTGGAGTTAATTGCCCTAGCCTAGCAAAGGTGTGGTCAGAGATAGAAAAAGTTAAGAAATAAATATACAGTAAAGACAACTTTTTAAAAAAAAGTCTAAGTGGTTTAGAGTGTGTTGAAAATATATATACATGGGCTTAGAGAAAGAAAAGAAAAGGTAGAGAAAGCCCTTAAAGAAGAAATAGAGTAAAATAAATAAATAAATAAATTAATTAATTAATTAATAAGCCATGTAAAGATGGAAAAGACAAAGAATGTCTGGATACTGTATATTATTGTCTTATCTTTAAGCTTCTTGACAGAAAATGAAGTAGTAAAAACTACTAAAAGACAGTTGATTATAAATGCTGTTGGATTAATTCAACCAGTATATTTTGTAAATGAGTTGACTTTAAAATTGAAATCCAAAGATATGCTACTTTGGAGAAGAGGTTTTCTTTTCATTTTCACAGAAAATGAGAGGCTGTGGATTTATTCCTGGATAAGGAACATAAAGTTTGATAGAAGAAGACCCCCTGAAAAATCTCCAATGGAAATGGATGGGCCCAGATGATTCAACATTTCAAAGCATCTCTGTTGAAGTTTCCCGAGCTCTGTATCCAGAATAATTTCAAGGAGACTGGCTGGGATGACCCAGCCTTACAGACCATTCCACTAGAGACTTGTCCATAATCTTACATTTTTCTTTGGATTCCCATGAGATTGCCAATGCCCCCATTCAACAGGAAGTAGCCTAGAGAACGACGCCCACATTCCCAAAACATGAATTATGGATGTTCCTGTTTATCTACAGTGTTCTTTATAAGTTGTTGTAGATAAGGGGTGGGGGTCAGGAAAAATATTGGATTTGGAGTTCTTTTTGTTTTAAAAAGAGAAAAAGGGGATATTTATAGTAGAAGGTTTCTGGCCCGAACTTTCAGGCCTAGCCTCAAGGTTTAGACCCAGAGACACACAGATGCTTACAATAGTTTTAGGCTGATAGACCTAAGGCCCAGTCATATAACTTGCTAAGTCTTTACCCTTAATCTAACCCATGACTCTCATCCTGTTCAGCCATGAGGCTTGGTACCTTTTCTTAGAGGAGCATAGTTGTCCTCTGCTTCTTCTGGCTTCTTTCTGGCTTTCTACTCTGTTCTGCCTGTTCCCAGAGTCTTCTTAGTCTGGTAGTCTGGCCCACACTTCCTGTCTGCCTTTGGCCAATCAGTGTTTTTTATTAAACCAGTGGGTGGGACAATTATTTACAGTGGAACAACACAATCCCCTACATGATATAGATACACTGTTTAGAGCTAAACAATCAACTGTCTCTTTTGCCCAACACTTTGATCTATTGTGAGTCTCTTCACTAACAAACCCCCTGTATTTTGAGGTTTCTGGCCCTGACTTTTGGGCCTAACCTCAAGGTCTAGGCCCACAGACCACAGACCTGCAGACTGAAGACCCGCAGATCTGCAGATCTGCATTCCCACAGTCCCAAAGAGACAACCAGATGCTTTCAATTGTTTTTGGGTGATCAGCCTCAGGCCCAGGCATATAGCTTGCTAACTCTGTACCCTTCATCTAACCCATGATTCTTCCTGTTCAGCCATGAGGCTCAGTACCTTTCTTTAAAGCAGCATGGTTGTCCTCTGCTTCGTTTGGCTTCTCTCCAGCATTCTCTCTGGCATTCTGCTCTGTGCTTCCTGTTCTCAGAGTTTTTCTTAGTCTGGTAGCCCCGCCCAACTTCCTGCCTGCCTTTGGCCCATAAGCGCTTTTTAATAAACCAGTGGTGGGACAATTATTTACCATGAAACAACACAATACCCCAACATATCCCCTTTACTCCTTTTAAAACTAAAAGAACTCCAAATCCAATATTCTTTCCCGCCCCCCTTATCTATAACAACTTATAAACACTGTAAATAAACACAAACATCCATAATCCATGTTTTGGGAATGTGGGCATCGTTCTCTAGGCTACTTCCTGCTGAATGGGGAGGCTGGCAATCCCATAGGAATCCAAAAAAAAAAATGTAGGATTATGCACAAGTCATTAGTGGAGTAGTCTGTAAGGCTGGGTCATCTCAGCCAGTCTACTTGAAATTGTTCTGCATACAGAGCTCCTGAAAACTTCAAAGAGTTGTTCTGAAATGCTGAATCATCTGGGCCATCCATTTCCATTGGAGATCATTCAGGGGGTCTTCCTCTATCAAACTTTATGTTCTTTATCCAGAAATAAATCCACAGCCTCTCATTTTCTGTGAAAATAAAACGAAAACCTCTTCTCCAAAGTAGTATATCTTTGGATTTCAGTTTTAAAGTCAAATCATTTACAAAATATATTGGTTGAATTATTCTAACAGCATTTATAATCAACTGTATTTTAGCAGCTTTTACTAAGTCATTTTCAGTCAAGAAACTTAAAGATAAGACAGTAATATACAGTACCCATACATTCTTTGTATTTCCCATCTTTACGTGGCTTATTTTTTGTTTATTTATTTATTTTACTCTATTTCTTTTCTAAAGGCTTTTACTAACTTTTTTCTTTTCTTTCTCTAAGCCTATGTATATATATTTTTTCAACACACTCTAAACTACTTAGACTTTTTTCAAAAAACTGTGTTTACTGTATATTTCTTAACTTTTTCTATCTCTGACCACACCTTTGCTTGCCTAGGGTGATCGACTCCACCCAGATTCTTCTATTTCTTTCTGTTTCTGAACACACCTTTAATCTGCCAAGGATTCTTCTATTTCTTTCAATTTCTGAACACACCTTTAATCTGCCAAGGTTCAAGGTTGATAGGATGGGTGGATGGCTCCACCCAGGTCCTAGTCTGAGAATTTATCTTTTTAACCCAGGGCACTCTGGGGAATTTTAGGGTCCATATAATTACCAAGTAAAGCTTTACCATCTGCTGCTCATTAAGTCCATTTAAGTATTTGGCAGCAGGGCCTCTTTAAAAAGCTCACAAGTGTTTTACTCTAAGGTTGAATCAGGAAGCTTCTCTTTAAAAAGCCAAGCCTCAGTTTTCCTCCTGCAAACAGAGCTGATCCATGAAAACATCAACACTTGAAAGCCATCTTTGATTCTGTTCCCTTTTTTTTTCTCTTTATGAACATAAACCTTAAATAAATCATTTATAACCTTTTCCTTATATTGAAGGTCCTGTAAGACTTCAGGAACCAGCCATTTTACACCTTAAGCTGCACTCTAAAAGCCTGCCATTGTAGCTCAAGCCCACGTGCTTCACCAAGGTGTCTCTGTACCACGGCTCACGTGGGAGACACAATTCAGAGGTTGCTTTGGGCTCTAGACCATTTTTAAGCTTTCTATGTCTTTATGTGGACATATTTGACCCACGTTGGGCTGCCATTTGTAGTATGAGGTTCTGGCCCAGACTTTCGGGGCTATCCTCAAGGTTTGGGCCTGCAGACCCGCAGACCCACAGACCCGCAGACCCGCAGTCTCACAGTCCCAATAGTTTTAGGCTGAATCAGCCAAAGGCTCAGGCATATCACTTGCTAACTCTTCATCTAACCCATGTCTCTTGTTCAGCCATTAAGCTCAGTACCTTTCTTTAGAGCAGCATGGTTATCCTCTGCTTCTTTCGGCTTCTCTCCAGTATTCTCTCTGGCATTCTGCTCTGTTCTTCCTGTTCTCAGAGTTTTTCTTAGTCTGGTAGACCCGCCTACACTTCCTGCCTGCCTTTGGCCAATCAGCGCTTTTTATTAAACCGGTGGGTGGGACAATTATTTACAATGGAACAACACAATCCCCTACATGATATAGATACACTGTTTAGAGCTAAACAATCAACTGTCTCTTTTGCCCAACACTTTGATCTATTGTGATTCTCTTCATTAACAAACCCCCACTGCAAACAAAAGCTCTCTGGCCAAGACTGAAAAAGTATATGTGTGTATGAGTATGTATATATGTCTTATGAGTATGTCATGCATATTTAAAAGGCAATTTTATATCATATCCATATAAGAATAGGCTCTCTTCTACATGAAAGTTTCAGCCACAGACTTTCAAAGTGTTTTACAGTACCAGTCTTGGATTCCTATCATGCCAATATTGTACCAGAAGGCACATCTCCTTGAGTAGGTTGGTATTGTAGCTTCCACAATTCATAGGTAGGTAAGATCATTGATTGCTTTTCTCTTGAAGTAGCCTGCATAGCACCTTATATTACTGTGGAAGCAAGACAGTCAGAAGGGAGTTGCATCCTGATTACTGTATGTCTCAAATTCAAGGTGTGAAATACATTCAACAATAGTCTCATATTTAGTTCTGATGAGCAACCAAAGGCAATAATAACAGTCTGTTATATTTTTTCAGGGTGGTCTCTTTATGAAGAATTGTCCCAAATATATTGTTTAGTAATCAGTGGTTTGAGAAAGCTGAATTACTACTCATGGTTTTTAATGAACTTACAAAATAGCAAAATTCCATATTTTTATTTATTTGTGCTTTTTGCTTCATACTATCATTTTGAATATTCCCCAACTAAGTCCCTACTTAACCTTTTTCACTTCCACCATTGCTCCTCTTTTTATCTCATATGTGTTCTGCTTTACAAGTCTGCATTTGTTTATAGTCTATGCAAAACCAAAATTATACAGTCAAAACATTGACTCAGAATAGACGTTATCACTTGCATATCACTGAAGTACTACCTTTAAAGTTACATAGTCATGGCTTGTTTTTGAGTGGTTGAAGCTACATTCCAATTTTTTTTTTTTGCACAAACCCAATGCTTTGCTTTCCAATTGAAATATTATGCATCACTAATACAGCTACTTTGATCGGAGTATCTTTTATTATAAAGGCTTGATGTCTGGTATCATCCTCTCTCTCTCTGTCTCTATCTCTATCTCTGTCTCAGTCTCTCTCTCTCTTTCTCTCTCCCTCTCTCTGTGTGTGTGTGGGGGGAGGGCATATACTTTCACATGTATTTGTGTAAGATTTGCTGTAAAAACTGGATTTATGGCTCATATAGACCATGTGGTCTCTGAATCTGCCATTTGTCATCTGTCATCTCCTGAAGAACCAAAAGAATCTATTCAAATCACAATGATTTCAAAGCTCTGGCAATTGTGCTAGCTTGATATGTAGTCACATGATTCCCAAATTTTAGGAGGTAGTAGTGTTGGTATTTAAAGCAGTGGAAGATGATATCAAAAAGAAAGAAGTATAATTGGACTTTTTCATCAGAACTGTCAGCTCTCTAATAATGACACAAATACTTCTTATTAATTATGAAAATTTATCTGATAAATTAGGCTCTTGTAACTTAAGCAATTTCTATTGATTTACTTTTGCCTCATGGCTTTATTAATTCATCTTGTAGTGTCCATCTTGCTCACTCTGCATTTTAATAATCTCTGCCCTTCTTCCTAGCATCCTCTCTGCCCTCCAAATCCTGCTTAGCTATTGGCCATTCAAACTTTTTATTAAACCTATCTGAGTGACACATATTTACAGTGTACAAAAAGATTATTCCACAACATTTTCCCCTTTTGTCTAAATAAAAACCAAAAGTTAACTGTAACATAGTAAAACTATATGCAATAAGAATAATTATCAGATATTGTCTAAATAGAAATGTGTTAACTTTAACAAATGAAACTATATATAATAAGAACAACTATCAACTAAGAATTATAATTACAGTCCATTAGCATTTGGCAAACGTAGAGAAAATACCCTATTATTAATCCTATCTTGATAAGTTCAAAGTTTTGTGCTTAATTTAATGATAACTACGAAAAACTATAATTATCTTGTCTTCACTTCTATTAAATATATCAGAAGTGTGTGTAAACAAAAAGTACAATATAAGGTACTTCCCAAACTATAGAACTACAGAGACATTTGGCTGCCTAGACAGTCACCCCAAATTCTTATGTAATGATGGGTCATCTATCTTTAGCCTTCAGGCTTAGAATATCTGTCAGACATTTTTATGAAGCAAGAACTTGGAAGGCCTATCATACCTTGTTTTGGAAAATTTCAGCAGTCATTTTCATTTCTATCCTGCAGAAGATCTGGCAGATTTTTTATGGTGCAGGAATTTTGAAGGATTGTCCTGCCTTGTTTTAGCAAAGTCTGGCAATTTTCTTTCTTTGTGCTTAGCTTGTCCAGTTTGTATAACATACTTTTAGCAGTTAAAGTAAGAGCAATTTATTTCTCAAATGTCTATCTTTGCCACAATAAAACAAACTCCATATAAAGTTTCTTCAGTGCCCATCATCCTTTCTTAAGTAAATTAGTGCTGCCAGGAACAGATGAGTCTCACTGTCATATGTTATCAAACATCTTAAATGCCATATTTTGAAGATTTTTTGAAGTGTTCAAAGATTGCCTATTTATTTAAAATATATCTAGGTTATGTCCTTAAAAACATACATAAGTTCAAGTTTGATTATTATAGATGACTAATAGCCTACATTTAAAATTATACATTACATTTTTAAAAAGATATACAAGCACAATACCCCAAACAAGTATACATACATTTAGTATAACAAAAATAACTATAAATTTGTATCAATATACCAAAATCCATACCAATGTAAAATGTTTAAGACTAGTAGTTGTTCAAAAGTAGACTCAACAATCCACCCTTTTATCTAATATTATATCCCAGTTTATATTAATCTCCTCTTAATATTTCCCTTTTGAACGTGATCCTTGAATCTAATCTCCTTTGTTTAATTTTCTTCATGACCATGACCCTTAACAACTTGTAACTATTTCCCCCTAAAGGATGACAAGGATCAATAATCTGCCTTATGACCAAAACCACCCATCCTATTTCCTGGAAACATGGGTACTTTGTTCTCTAGACTGCTTCCTGTGGTCTTGGGAACTAGAATCTATAGTGGACCCTGAGAAATTTGAGATAATGGTCAAGTCCTGTAAAATTTAAGTTGTATCATTTGTTTTCTATTCTTTATGTAATGGGAAAGTGCAAGGGTTGTCTGAAGGGTTATCTATACTAGAGTACTCTGTGAAGCTGGACAATCTCAGCCAGCATCCTTGAAGATGTTGTAGATATATGGGGAAACTACAGCAGAGGCACTCTGAGATAGTGAATCATCGGGACCATTTATTTTTGTGGGTACCTGTCCCTTTGCTCTGAAAATATACATTTTCAAAAATAACATGCATATCTGCATTAACATAATTATGGACTGTGTATTGTATATTAGCCAACCAAAGATGATTTTTGTGTTTTTTGTTAGAGCAGGCAAAATATATGTCACCTACTTTGTAGATTTTCTAGGTTTATTTCTTTATGTCTGTAGCCAGAGTTTTCAGGGTATTTTCCCCACTTAAATATGATGTCTATCAAGCTTGAATGAATGCACAGCCTTCCATTTTCTAAAGAAACAAAGGCACAACCTCCTCCTCAAGGTAACTTTTTTTTTACTTTAATTTTCAAGTTGCAACATTTAAAAAATTTATATATAGGTTTAAGTTAATAGTTTTTATAATCCAATGTCTCTCAGTAGCTATTCTTTGCTCATCAGTAATCAAAAAGTTTAAAGTTAATACAACACCATACAGGATCCAGACTCTATGTGGCTTATTCTTTTTTCAATATCTTATTTTCTTTTAAAAACTTTATTTTATTTTTTTATAAACTACTTATTTTGTTTTCTATGATTGTCTATAGCCATTAAAGAAAAGCCTACACACATTAAAAAAAATACTACAAACTGCTTAAAGTTTTTTTTTTTTTTTTTTTTTTTTTTTTTTTTTCTCATTTGGATCTGTCTTTACTCAGCATCTGCAGCAATCTCTGATCACATGCCACAAATCTTAAACTTTATGTCAGCCACCAGTGTGGCTCAGCTTGGCACACGGCATATAGTGCTTGCACCAGGCTCTAGGCCCATAGGCAGTCTTAATCCACTGAGCCTATCTGAGAGACTTTAGTCACCAGGAAGCTGTGACAAGAAATTTCAATGCTAACTTTGTTCATAGAGAAATTTCCAGCACAGCCATGTTTTTTGACTCCAGGTTTTGAACTTCCCACCCCCCCCCTTAAGCTTTATTTGCATAAGCATCACCCTATGTTAGGTATTATATGTTGTCAGATTTTTTTCCTTAGGACCGTTGACTCTCCAATATTGACACAGACTTCTTATTAATTATGAAAGTTTGGCTGATAACTTCGGCTTGCTTCTAAGAAGCTCTTATAACTTAAACTAACCCAATTTCTATTAATTTACTTTCTGCTTCTTGGTTTTATTACCTCATCTCTGTAGTGTCCAACTTGTTCTCCCTGCAACTTATGGCATTTCCATTCATCTTCTCAGTATCCACTCTACCCTGAAATCCTGTCTAGCTATTGGCTACTCAACTTTTTATTAAATCAATCTGAGTGACACAGCTCCATAGTTTACAAAAAATAATCCACAATAAAGAAGGATTTTGTCTTTCTCCCCTTATGATCTATTTGATCTGTCAGAATATAGAATAATAATTATCCATAATAGAGCATGAGCTGCTTTACTGTACTTACTGCCTGAACACACCCTCATGCTCACCTTGAAATAATGTATTACCCACTGTCAGGATATCCATAATGTAGTTCATTGTTACACGGAAGTAAACATCACTTATACCATGTTTTAAGGGCAATGCAACATCTGTATAAGTCTCCTGAGGAGCTGGCTATTTTATAGTGTCAGAACAATCAATATTAAATATAAGAGTCTATGACAAGTGCTACCCATCCATGATATAGATCACTCTCTCAGACCACAACTACAATCTATTGAACTATGGTCCTAATGGGAGAAAAGAAAAATGTATTAAAGTTAGGCTTATAGAATATTTAAATTGAAGTGTTCCACATATGCCTATCATTAATACTTTAAGGATCTTTAAGGAAATACATTGGGAAAACTTGAGATATCAATGTCAAAGGAGCCAGTTAGTTTCTTGCAACTGAAATTTAGTTTTATGGAGAAGGACTGATTTAATAGATAACATTTGATAAATTGTTCTTTCCCTCCCAGTAAATGTAAGAGATTGTACAATAGTCTAGCTTTCCAATAATAATAATAAAAGTTTGACAAAAAATTATTACTTTTGGTCTGTATCATTTGTAATTTGCTTTAGGTTTTAAAAAAAATAGGTAAGGATCAAATGTTTTAGGACTATGTAACCCATAAGGGGCATTTGCTTTTTCAGTACCTATCTCTAGTAAACAAACTGGAATACCTGATAGGAATATGCATCTGTTACAAAAGTGTCAAAAGTATAGTGTGTCTTCTGATGCAGAAGAAAAGACTAATCCAGAAATGTCTATTCAGGAGTGATATATATGTTCGTGTTTGCTTCTAAAAGTTATGGTATTGAATATTTCTCTCTCATAGATTGCTAGAGAGATATGTTATTAACCTATATCCCCTTTAGAATACTCGTAAGCATTTCAGGGCTATATTAAGCTAAAAGACAGCAATACTGGATCTAGCATCTATGTGGATAACTCCAGGGAAGAGGAGGCCCATGCTGAGAGGAGACAACATGTTTTAATCACTCAGCAGCAGCATTCTTGTGGACTTAGATACATATGTGAGTGAGTAGTGTGAGTACTGTAACATTCTAGGAAAGTAGACTAGTCTATAGCAAGGGACTTTCAGATATTGGCAGTAGAATAATGAAAATTAATCTAAGCATAGAATTTATAAGGCAATATTGAGAAAAAATAATATCCAAGGTTAAAGAGAGAAAACTTGGCTATGAACTGGAAAATATATAACCTATTTTTTTTTCATTAATCATTCCATCATTGTCTACCTTGCTATTGTACTGTCATGGAAGTCTCTATACTTGGTTTAATTAAAATAAAATATATTTGGAATTAGTTTAATAACTCTGCTCCAGAGAAGCAGACCACAAAGAACCAACAGCTGCTTGGCCATTCTAAGCAGATGGCTCATTTCTTCATCTAGTCATCATTTCTCTTTCTGAAAAAGCTCATCCCCTGAATACCAGAAAAGCTCATGCCATCAGGAATTCAGAGCAATGAGACACATTCCTGAATGGAACAAACTAGGGATGTGCCTGCTTACCAAAGACACATAACTGAATGCTTCTTTTTTTGGTTTGTTTTGTTTTTATGTTTATTTTCACTAAAATACAAAAGGTTGGACAATGCAGAGAGACCACTTTGGGATAGTCTAATATTTGGATCAAATTTCCAGGACCTCTGCTGATGACAACAGGGATATGATTACTGTGGAGAGACCACTAAAGAAGCACTGTGGTATAAATATGCAGAATCAGCTTTTTGGTCTACATTAGAGCATGTCTTCCTAGATGCCCCTGTCTTTAAGTTCACATCAGAGCACATGATAGCCTTAATCAGGGGTCAGAAGAGTAAGCATAATTATTCACACAATTTTGTGAAACTAATCCTCAAGGCCACTTTTTTTAAAGTTAGTCTTAAATCACTGTACTGTTGTTTTGTTAGTGTACTTTTCTGAAAGAGTCAACACAGTTCACATAATTACATGGTTCTATGGTTTAAATATAAGCTTATCACTGTGGAGTCTTGCATGTGGAGTTTCTGATACATGAGTTGTTAGGTATCCCTATATCCTTTATGGACAGTGTCATGACTCACAAGCTTCTTAGTATCTGCAGAGATTGGGTCAAAGGTCTGTCTCAAATCACGAGAGTGACTACATCTGAGGTGACCTCTAGGTCATTAACAATTCTAATGACTCTGCATTGGCTGTCACAGAAACAGAAAGGCAGAGATCAGAGATCATACATGCAGCTTTCCATTTAAAAATTAGAAGCTTATTGAATGTTAATTCTATTTCTACTCTTGATTTTACTAACAATGACCAAGATTGCTTCAAATATTTGTATTTTTAAATGTATCTACCTTACATGACTTATACAATTAAAGGTGAGTGAAAAGTCTTTTCACTCCTAATTTTTGCACTCTCATCTGCCCTTACTACCATGTTCTACCTTGTTCCTATTAACTATATAATAACCTTATTGTTTTGAAAAAAGATTTATTTTATTTGTATTAAGAGTTTGTGGGTACAGGGACATTGGTATTATGAACACATTCATGCATGTGCCTATAGAGGCCAAAAGAGGTCATCTGATTCACTGTAGAAGGGGTTTCAGGTGTGTGAGCTTTCCAATGTGGGTGTCAGGAATCGAATTTCAGTCCTCTGGAATGGTGGCTCTCTTATTGCTAAACCATCTCTCTAGATTGTCATATAAAAATATTAGGATGAAATATTTGTCCACTGATTTATGTTTGATATTTTAATATCTCTTTGTGTCATGGTGTCTAAGATATTATTCCTTCCAAGTTATCTCATGATAACCTGTATTAACTTTAGACCAAATACAAGAATTTTTCTAGAATGTTTTTTTTATTATATGCTGCCTTTTAATTATTTCCAGTATTAAGAAGTGCTTGTGTTCTTTACATTCTAGCTTCATTTCTTATATGCTTAACATTGTATTTTCTTCTTACCTGTGTGGCTCATATAAGTAATTTTATTTGAAGTCAAGTTTAATTTAAAAAAAAAAAGTGTGGTTTGTTTAAGCATAAAGGCAGCATAAAAAGTCTAAGACAGCACAAATGGAAAATCACATTGAATATGCTTTTAGCATATATGTTCTACAGATTATATATGGTGATTTTCAGAGGCATTAGGAGAATTAGTCATTCCACACCAACTCATTTGAAATGGAACATTAAATAAAGTGAAGTTAAATATCTTAATTTAACAAATTCAGGTAAATGGTAGACATTAGCTTAGTCCTCATTTTGTCAACATCTATGTTTAGATGGGCAACTTAGCTTTGATAAAGAACACTCACAGGCACATGAAACATAAAAGAAAACATTTTAGTTAAGGTCTCTCCATAAATAAGTCAAGTGTCAGTAATAAGCGTACGCCATGGTTTTGTATTATATTCCTCTATTTTCAGCAAGAAACATACCTTTAAGATAAATCTTAAGTTCATGGGCAGTGGAATACAAAATACTAGATAAAAAAGTTTTAATTAAGAAGAATAAAGACATCTTGGTACAGTCTGTTTGTGTCATACCTCCTTGAAAGTCCTGAAGTTAGGTGAGTCACAGAAGCATTGAACAGCTTGGGGCAGCTCTGCCACTGTCTCGTGAATGGGTCAGGGTTATATTTGCCCTAAATATGGCTGTTAAGATGAAATAAGGGTCTACTTTCAAATTTATGGTCTTGGATACTTGAAATATTTCACAGTCCAGGCTGGCACATTCTATTATTTCTAGCCAAATGATGAGCATGCTGAAGCTACTTTTCATTACAAAAAAAAAATGTTGTATTAAACATTTTTGTATTAAACACATTTAAGAAAAATAGTTTGTGCACGCACATTATTATTTGTGTCACAACCACACCTGATCCCCAACACCAGTCACTCAAGGAAGTACACTGTGATTGGCATAGGAATACACAGTCCACCCTGTTGGACATGTAGCTGCTGAGAAGCATTGATTTGTAAGAATGTTCTTTATAGACAAAAGATCTTCTTTGAAAACATCTACTCTATTGACTCTAAGTCATCTAGTTAAAAAAGTTGTTTTCTTCTAACTAGGAGCCTTAGAAGGAGCATGAACAATACCATCAACCCTTTACGCAATGTCTGTGGAACAGAAAAGTATGGTTTATCCTGATTAGAGGCTGCACTGTTCAGAGTTCAGACGACTGTTTTGGATTCCTTGGCTCAGGATCTGCAGTGAAAGCAACTGAAAGTAAAGTTAAAAGAATAGAATATCCCTTAACTATGAGACATTTAACAGGAGTTAACAATGGAAGGGGTGGGGGCCATGACAATGAGGAAAAAGACAATCCAGTTTGAACACCATATCACCTGAGAACCATTCTGAAAGGTACTGTTCTTGATTGGAAACACGTGGGTGTGGAGCCAAATGCCCCTGAGGAGCCACCCTCGTTTCTGTTCTAGTTGTGGTTTGTGGTTGCTTCCTCTGCTTGTGTTCACAATCTGTACCTATGCATCCTCTAACTAGGAAATTGTGCTGAGAAGGAGCTGCCAAAGCTCCTGTCCAGTCACATTCCATGTGAACTGACAGTGTCAGTTCAGGATTGTGTAAATGTGGATTGGCAGTCACCTGCTGTGATCCCTAGCTATGCTGAAATCTTTCAGTAATTCAGCAACTACACCAACTTTAGCTTTTCAGTGTCTCAGCTAGATGAACAGACACCATAGACATATATAAGTCCACATGTATATATAATTAAGTGCGTGTACATAGATAGTTACTGTAGTCAACAGATCATAGTATCCTCTTCCACTGAGAAAAGAGAATGTGCTTATGAGTTATATGCTTATGAGTTATAAGAGATAGTAAAATAAATGTAATAATCATGGTTTTCTTAATATTCTTTAAAAGGAATGACCCATTTGAGGATAATGGTCATCTCTGTAGCTGTTTGAGTTGTAGACTGAAGGATCATGAGCTCCCTGTCAACCTGGGCTATATAATGACATCCTGTTTGAAGACAACAAAAATAAATATTATATTGAATTCTGTCTTTGTATTGCCCAATGTTAACTATATTTGAAGCTTAATTAATTTATAATACTCATATCTAAACAATGGCTTAATAGATTTGGCAAAAAATTCAATTTCATGAAAGAAAAATTGGTAAATCCTGTTTTCTATGTGATCAAAGTCTGAAAGGTTTGTCTCAACAGCTACAGGAGCTACAAGAAAAGTACCTTAGAATAAAAGAAAGAAGCATATAAAAATGTAAAAATATAGTATATAAAGTTTTCCATATGCACATTCACATAGATAGATGGATGGATAGATAGCTGATGATGAAGATAGATAGATAGATAGATAATTAGATAGATAGATAGATAGATAGATAGATAGATAGATAGATAGATAGATAGGTGATAGATAAATAAGATAGATAGATAGATAGATAGATAGATAGATAGATAGATAGATAGATAGATAGATAGATAGACACATAGATGATAGATGCATGACAGATAGATTAGATGCATGGATAGATAGATGCATAGATATATACATGAATAGATGTTAAATAGATAGATAGATAGATAGATAGATAGATGATAGATAGATAGATAGATAGATAGATAGATAGATAGATAGATAGATACAGAGAGATAATAGACAGATGAAATGTGACACAGAAAAAAATGGGATGTATAGCACCAGTCTGTGAATACTGCAATTTACCAAGTTGTGAGCATTATCCAGCTACAGTTTTCATGTCAATTATACATTACTAAGTTGTCTTCATTGCAAGGCAAATCAACAGCAATAAATTGAATGATACAATAAGAGCAATGAGTGAAACAGAGACTATATCACACCAGTAAAATGATGCATGGCAAATGAGTACAGAAAGATATTTACCATTGCAATATAAAAAGGAAGCATAAAATGATAACATTGCGCACCACTCAGAAGATATACAATTTCACAGAGCAGCTAGGAAGGGTCCAAGCAAACTAGATCATGTGTACATTATTGGTATGAGTAATAAATGGCCACTTTTCAGAAGTATAGATTTTTTTCCTTAGAAAGGCTATCTATGCAATTATTATGTATCTTAGAATTTAGAAATTCTATGATTTCATTGTTAAGCATATTTCACAGAATTTAAGATTGACTCTCATCTAAAACCTGTGCATGTTTACTCACAGAAGTTTAATCTGAATATCCTTAAACTAAAATAATACTCAACAATTATTGAATGAATGAAAGCAGAAAAGCCATGCACTGTAATAAAAATAAGTTATAGTGGACACTTGTGATAAGTTGGGTACCTCCCCAGGGAATCAGGCTAACTGAAATACAGTAGCTTCAGGGTAGAAGGAGTCATATCCAGTGACAGATAGTTAACAACAGGAAGTCAAAGAAAGAAAAACATAGGAATCGAAGTGTTACAGGACTTGCCTTGTACTTGCCATCCTCTGCTATGGAAAAGTGACAATTTCAAAAGTTTACATATTGTAAAATATCAGCTATTTGCCCTTGTTTTGGTTTTTACATGCACGGTCCCAATTAGTAGCCCAAGTATTCCTGTTCTTCTCCCCACCCCCCATTCTGCCCTTCCATTCTTCTTTAGGTTTATGGAAGACAGATGTTTGAGGAACCTACTGCCATTGTATTTGAGCTGATCTGATTCTTGTGGTTTCCTAAAGCAAGTGTTTTGTTATGGCTACTCCACTTCCTTCAGAACTCTATAGCTAATAAATAAATTAACATTAGTTAATAATTCATGCTACATTTGATTTAGAAGGAAGTTAATTCACAAGTGCATATTGCGTGGTACTGAAAGAGCATTCTCTGCTTAATTCATTGAGCCTTTAATCAGATATGACTTGTGGACTCAGAAAAAAACTAGTTTTACATGGTTAATGATTAAGAGAATTCTAACTTTCAAGTTTAATCCAAATTTAATTTTCTAATTAAATGATACTGGGTAAAAAAAATATTGAAAGACAATGTATGAAGGATTAACTACAGCTTTTCATTTCTTAGTTTGATTCTTGTTTTTCTATCACAAAGTTTACACTTTTTCTCTGATTTGGCTACTATTTTATGTATGATTTTCTTGAAGCTTATCGGCTTAAAAAAACATTCAAAAAGATATCCTTATTGTATGACAGTTACTATGATGTGTATGATAAGCCTGGGCTTCATTAATGTTCAAAGTCTTGTCAAAATGAAGTATGTTTCTATTTCTATGAGAAGCCACAACTTGATATCCAGACAGAGATCTCAAGAGCACAAGAGACAGGAGTCAGAGTATCTCAGGGTCCACTGCCTCTGTGTCCCCATCACGCAAAAAAGACTGATGTGGGTGCTAGTCTTGGACCTGAGCTCCTGCTTTATGCTCTGTGGTTTTAGACATGCATCCTTCTAACTGCTTGACATAAAGGGCCGTGATAGTTTGAAATAGATATCCCCAGAGGCTCACATATTTGCAGGTTAGTCACCAAGAAGTAGAACTCTTTCATAGGATTAAAAGAATTAGGAGACATGACCTTGTAGTAGGAGGTATTGTCACTGAGGGTAGATTTAGAGTTTTCAAAAGCCCATGGAAAACCCAGACTTTCACCCCCTTTCTTTCTGCCTATATATCAGGATGTAGCTCTCAGCTACTTAAGAACCATGCTTACGTTATCTGCTTTGATTATCTCTGCTATGATGAGAACTGACTAACCTCTGAAGCTGTAAGCAAGTACCAAATTTTGTGAGTTCTTTTAGAAGAGTTGCCTTGGTCTTGGTGTACCTTCACATCAGATAGCCAATTCAGAGACACTTGGAATGTCTGAATTCTATTGCATTGGGTGATATTTCTCCTGGTTTTATGTAAGTAATTAACAAAATCAGAGATAACCCTTACTTAGGGCTTAGGATACAATGTAAGTCTATATCCTAACAGATCTATTAAAACAAAATAATGAAATTGCCATAGGAGAAATATATTCTCAAAGTGTTACTTTTTTTCTTTATGTGGCTTATCTTCTAGGGAACTTTTGTGAAAACATATAGGCAATAGTCATGGTTCAATTAATATTTTCATAAAAATATAGCTTATTAGGATTTACAAATAGAAGGCAAAAGGGCATTGGTCATTATTTATTAGTTAAATTACTTTTAGTTATTAAAATATTTCCAATTTTAATTCCAAGCATGAAAAGATAACTAGTTATGAAAAATAAAATATTTCACGATTTTCTTTTTTAAAAATGACTTTGTGTGTGCGCGTGCGGGCGTGCGTGCACGTCTCTGAAGAGAGTTCGATGCCTGGAGCTTGAGTTAGAGACAGTTGTGGGCAAACATATGAGGATGTTGGGAAATGATCTCCAGTTCTCTAAAACAAGAACCATTGATCTCCAGCCCTATATTGAGAACATATTTAATATCTGACTGTATTACTTTACTACCACTGAACTGTAATGTTTGAATCAGAATGTTTGTGTCTTTTTTGTGTGTCTTTCCCTTCTGCTGATGCCAGATCTGCCTGTGTGACTTAACTGTTTCTCCACACTCTGATTGGTTGGTATATTCTAGATAGTTCTCTGTGTTCTTGAACACTCTCTACTCTATAGTTACCTTCCCACGCACAAATGCACACAACCCATACTTAACCCAGCCTTGAGAAAAGCGGTTCTTATTTGGGCACGTTCTTTACTTACAAATTGGGTCACTCAGCAGCTTTGCTTTTGGGTCATGGTCTCATTTCCACTGCAAATTCTTCTTCTCCTTGAAAGCTCTAAAATTTTCCCAGAGAAGAGTCTTAAAAAACTTTCAAACGCAAATCTTTGAGTACAAATGGAGCTGAATAGAGAACGGCTTATAATTGGTCAGCCATAGAGGATTTGGGCTTCTGTCTATAGAGATCTGCAGCAGGATTTCACAGATTGACCCGGCTGGGCTTCCGTTTCTGGCTGCAGGTCTTTCCTGAGGTTTAGCTGACTGCTATTGAGAACGTCTCAGCCCTCTGTTCTTACTGGGTGTGGGAGTTTTGCTTTTGTTGTCAAAATAGAAAAGGTTTCTTTCATAAAATCTCAATACCAATTGAAAATTAAAAAAAAAAAAATCTTCACAGTCAATACCAGTATTCTGTCTGTTCTAACCGGGTACTACTTTAGAAGACATGAATAGACATTAAATGAATGAAGTAATTCCCATGGGAGAAGCACTGGCTTTTGAAATACAGTAATTTCTTCACCACAGGGATTTTCTAGGAAAGAATAAATATACAGAAATTACCAAGTTAATTTAGCCAGTAAAGAACCTGTGATGGAGAACATGATTCTTTTAAACATACTTTATAAACCCAGGCGACATGCAGACATTTAAATTGTGATTATAGGCAAAGGAAACATCTTCACATGTTATGACCTACTTGGGGACAAACCCACTCCTCATTAATCTTCATTAGACTATTGCACTTAGTTGTCCCCACCACAACTGTTTCCTTTTAAAGTGCCTACTACAAAGCAGCTCAGACAGTTACTTCCTGAAAAGAAAATCTAAAATATACAGAAATTTTCATACACAGTTCACATTCTCACAAAGCTTTTCTGTTCATATTGTCATGACTGCTAAAAACTGTCAGCAACTCCTGAATCCAACTGCCTTATGGTGAACAACTTCTCTGTAAGATGCTCACCTTCTCCCTAATAAGGTTGATTTTGCTATGGCTTTGATCTCATGTCTCTTGAAGGCCCCTATGTTAAGAGAACTTCTCTAGGATTGCATGGTTGGGAGACACTGTAACCTGTAAGGGGTGGGACCTTCAGCCTGTGACAGACCTATCCTTGGAAAGACACAGTGGAACCCAGCCCAGTCCTCCTCTCCTCTGCTTCTGTCCATGAGGTGAGTGCATTTACTTCTCCCTGGGCTTTCTGAATCCCTGTTTCACCCCAAACCACAGGAACACCTGATTTCATGCTGAAACTCCTGAAGTGTAGAAACAAAGAACCCCTTCCTTCTATGAGTCACTAAGCTATTTGTTCAATAACAGAAAAGTGACGAGTGTTGGTTTCTGCAGCAGGAAATTATTTCCTAGAACACTTGTCACAGTTAACCTGCAGATATGCGTAAGTCTAGAATCACTATATATCCATTCTTCTCCCTGACCACTTCTTCAAAGATGTCTGTGCCTGCCCTGCTTATTGGAAAACAGCATAGCACATTTGTTCCACACCATGGGATATACTCCCATCTCTAATTGTATTTGTTTATTACTATAATTTTGTGGGGTTTTCTCTCTTCACCAGAACTTTAATTATCTTTATCATTATGCATTTATACATGAAAGCTGGCAAGGTAACAAGAACTCTGTAGCTAGCCAATGATTAGAATCACAGAATGAATGCAAACATCAGGCTCTGACCTCTTCTGATTCTTAGTTTGGGGTTCAATTACTGAGCTCAGTCATACAACCTTGAATATATCTTGTTATTTGCTTTCCAATGGGCTGATCCCTGGCTGCTAATCACAGTCATCCTGAAAGTGTTGAGGTCTGAATTCAACTCCAGGCAGCTTCTGTGGTTAGCATTTTCTGAGAAGCAGTTGGGTTATAGCATGAGCATACACAGTTATTGTTCATCATTATGAAGATACACTATTTCTGCCAACTATCTGCTCCCTTCAACAAGGTTAAAGCATGTTTATCTAAGGTCATCAATCAGCATGGACAAGGCTTAAACTTACCTACCTTCCACAAATTGTGAATTATTTTAATTAATAGAGACTGTAAGTATGCTCATTTTATAAATATAGCTTACAGTGAGAAACAAGTTATGGAAACCATAGAGACTATCAAACCTACATAAATTGAACCTCTAAACTCATAAAATACCTGATAGTTCATATTCTTTCAAAGAATAACTGTATTTTCTTGCATATACATATAATATGTTGTGGCAGGTAGGTGGTGAGCATCTATACTTTGTAATATTCATTGCATTTGAACATCTCTAGGCAAAGGAGTCAAAGTTTAGGAATTCACTCTCTGGCAGTAAGAAAAGAGAAGACATGGGTTATGTTTCTATGTTTATCTTGTGATAAAAAATTCTGATCTTGGTTGAAAAATACTACAAAATTTAGATGTTTGTATAATATATAGTTTTTTACCCTTTCCATATTTTGTTTTAAATTGTAGTATTGACCATTGTAGTAGTTAAATAGAAAGTCCTCTGGCTCAAATATGGAGACATTAAAATATTCAGATGCAATGTACATGTGGTTAGTTCACCAAGGAGAACCTCACCACTTTGGAAATACACAAGTCCAATGCTAGTCCTCAGCATTAGCCATTTTGACCTGGATTTCTCTGCCTGATACTTGCAACAGTTGTCAGGTAGAAGTGTGATTTGGTTTTCATTAAATTTTCAACAATGTGGTAATGAACAGGCTTGCCACATTTTATCACATTTTGTCTATCTGCATATACAAATATATATTTATATACATTCATAAATATGATTCTTTACATGCATGCCCAGATTTGACATAGAAGATCATTGCATTTAAAGTATAAGCATATAGTATCTTGGACCATAAAAATGCTGTTTGGGTCTTCGATTTGTTTAGCTTCTGGTCCATTTAATATTTTATGAGACATTTCTAAAAGGAAGTTTCTGTGTTTTGCTATCCATTATTTCCCTATTCTCTGCCAAGTCTGAGGAGGGGCTTCCCTCACTGCCCAGGTCCTATAGAGCTGGGGCTTCTGGAATATCTGCTCACCACTTTGCAGAATCCTTGCTGTTTTAGTGCCCTGAGTCCCTGCAGCTACTGACCCATGAGAAGAGTTATAAACACCATCTTCCTGTCCCCCCAGGAGCCGCTCTACCACCAGGTGTTGTCACTTTACTTTGTGCTGACAGATCCTCTCTCTTTGGGATTTGCTATTATCTTTTCTTCATGATTCCTCTTGGCATCTTGGCATTTTTAGTTTAATTCATCCAATTCATACCTAGGTTGCATAAAAATCCATGTTCTAGGTGTTTCCATATTCAATTTTCTCTGACTCTCTCTTTGTCCATACACTGATTTATCACCCTAACCTCTTAAAACTACAACTTGGATGCTATCCAGAAATTCTCAATGTCAAATTATCTAAACATGCTGCCATTTCTATAAATCATGTTGATAAAGATGCCTGTGCTTAAACTGAAACCTTCAGACTCATCACAGATTTCTCCTTGCTACATGCTAACTTCCTATTTAGTGCATTAGTCATCTCTTCAAAATAGTTTCCCAAACAACCCCCAAAGTGGCACCAGGTCTCTTCTCACTCTCTGAGACACATAATTCTAAATTAAAATTGGAGTTTTAATAATGAATATTAACACTGTGACATTCAGAATCTAAGGTGAGGTCACTGTGCAATGGCATTTGTCAGTGATCGCCAGAGAGACAGAGAGAATAGATAGATGAGCAAATATTAGACAAAGAAACTGACTCACACCAGCGGATTATCTGCAAGTCAGGGACTGTCATGCTAGAAATGCTTACAGTTAAGTTCTCTGCTTCAGGAACAAGGAAGCTGATGCTGCAACTAATTACCTCAAAAGAATGTCCAGGAGCATGGGACTCCATGTTAATTATAATAGCAATCAGTAACTTACAAGTTTTAACTATATTGATAAGTTTTCCCCATGCATTACATCCTCTAAAATCCATTGAAATATTTAATGGCAAGGTCTAGATATTAAACATGATCCACTAAAACTTTTAAAAAAAACATGATGAATTGTTAATAGTAACACTTTCATCTTACCAAGTATGTAATCTCTGTTTACGGCCTTGATGATTCAGAAGGAATGCGTATTGGTGCATGTCAGGTTCAAATATTACCCTTGCTTGTTGTTTACGAAGTACTTTTTGAACTGCTGTAGTTCCCACTATAGTTTTATATCTATACACTGACCACACTGATTTATTTATACCTATATAACTGATACATTTTTTTCACCCTGATAAGCCTCTCTATTGACAGAACAATAGAAAGTAAATAGAATTTTGGATCCTATCATAGGCAAAAATTATTCCTGATTTCTTGCCAAAATAGGTTGAAGTCTTATCTTGAACTATTTCTTGGATAGAATCATTTATCAGTAGATTTTTTAGATAATCATCTAGACATGTTTATTTTGTTTTTCTGATAACATCTAGTGTAATGTGCTTTAGCACTATTGATTCTTGTTTGATCTGCTGTTACTCTAGGAATAGATCTTGCCTATAAGTTAATGGAGAGAGATATAAAGACTTTAATTTAGTTATTTGTTTTATAAAACATTTAATCTAAAATGGAGACTAAACCATTGATCCTCTGTCATCATATCAGTATTTCCTACAATGAGAACGGTCTGAAAGTCATTGTATAGTAAAACCATTGGTTCCTACTTGTTTGATGAGTTTTCATGGGACAAATGATTGTTGTCCTACTACTGTAGCTAGCACATGGCCATTGGCAAGTTGTAGTCAGTATCATATTGTCAACTGTGTCTTTTAATCATAACCATTACAGCATTTAGGGATACTATATATGTGGGTTTATGCTTGAAGCACCTTTGTAATAAGCAGTTACCTTGCATTCATTCAATTGACTTTCTATTGCTGTGAAATTGATACTTATCTATCCACTACATGAAGGTTTTGGCTTGTTTGGTTTATGGTCTAGACTTGCAAACGTGCAGACCTGCAGGCCCATAGGTTTTTAGACTCGTAGACTTGTAGTCTCACAGAAACATATAGATGATTGTATTAATTTTAAGTTGATAAGTTTATGGCTCTGGCATATTATTAGTTTTGTTTTTAAACTAACATAATTTTTATTTTGTTTAGTTATGTGGCTTGTTTTTTTTTTAACAGTAGCATAGTTGTTTTTATTATTTGTTGACTTATTTTGGTATCTTTGTGGCATTTTTGGTTTGCTTTGTTTCTAGAGTGTTTTTTTTTTTGTTGTTGTTGTTGTTGTTTTTTTTATGGTCTGGTAGCCTCTCCCACACTTCTGGTCTGCTTTTGGCCAGTCAACATTTTTATTAAACCAGTAAGTGGGACAATTATTTCCAATCCAAAAACATAATGCCACTACAGATTTTTATCCTAAATTTTATTTAAAATGAAACCTCTAAGATACAAAAATAATTTCCTACTCAGACAATTTTCTTACATTGTTTTATTCTAAGGTAGTTTGAAAACTATGTCTGGAACTTAACATATTCTGTTCTTGTGATACAACATATATAAGCATAGCACAGGTTCACACTAATTTGTAGTATACCTCATTTAACTCGTTGTTGCTGTATTTTCCCAAGGCCCCCCAACAGGAGTCTCAGAGAGTACTTTTTTTAAAGTAATCTTTTGTTCTTCTGTGAGTTCCAGATATACTACTTAGCAGTTATTTGTGGAAATTTGTTTTAAATTATTTGTCTCATTTTCAGTATGCAAAAATAAATAATTCAGTATAATGCTATCTACTTTACTGACTATTAAGATTGTTAGACACAATTGCTCTGTAAACTCTAATATCCAATCTATCAACATTCCTTTCCCTGCCCTCCAAACTCAAATGCTCCTCCTTCTCTGCTCTGCAATTGAAAGCCTCAAGGATAATAATCACTCCTTAAACTCCATGAACAATGGGAGCTTAATCTGATAAAACAGCAAATAAATATTCTTTTTATATAAACAAACTATCTCCTTGGGACAAAAATAAATGGCTTTCTCCTGTCATTTATCATTTTGCTTGTTGAAAACAAGTTCTCAAATCTTTGTGATTACTTGCTGCTAGGCTCATTTTAAGATTCTGAGATATTGTATCAATTTGGTCTATTTAATAATAATATTTTCTGAAGACTATATTTTTTATTGAAAACTTCAGAAAGGACTACATACATATATAAATATAAACTATATATGTACACACACATAGATACTATACATTTACAGTAAACATAAAATATATTAGTACAAAGTTAATATATAATATATTATATATATATGTACATGTAATCTATATATATGTAAATATAAGTAGAATAAGATGCATACATGCAGCCATCAGGATTTATGGGGAAAAGCACTGTAGGTGTGTGCAATTTCCATACTTAGTTTCATTTTTGTGGCATATGTCTCCATAGCTTCCCTGTCATCTATTATTGTTCTCTTCTATTCACAAGCCTAATTTAGATACTTGGAAAATTTTCCTTGAGGAGGAATTTAGGAAGCACCCACTTTATCAGGCTTTAATACTCTATTTGACATCTAATGAACTATGTTTGTTTTTATTTTTTCTGTTTAGCCAAAAGCTTATTGTAATTAAACAAGATAAAAGTCATAATGTAAATTAAAAATAAAAAGTTAACAAGTTGTATGCCTAAGCCTTAGGCTAATCAGCCTAAAACTATTATAAACATTTTTGTGTCTCTACAAGTCTATAAGTCTACAAGCCTAAACTTTTGGGCCAAGACTAAGCCCAAAAGTCCAAAACAAAAACCTCCTACTACAGCTTATGATCCATAAACTAATGGGCTTGTTTAGAGACAATTGATTGCTTATTCCAAAAGATTTAGAATAAGGATGTCAGAGGCCATGTAGTCAAGAACAAAGAGTTCCTCCTATCCGTAATCAAACATAACAGTGGAAAAGACAATATACTGATATTTTAGGGAGTTGAAGTTGTGAATTCATTTAGAAGTTAATACAGTCCACAAAGGTAACAGATGTGACATGAACATTAACAATGGTAAAAAGGAAAATTGATAACAGAGAAGCAAAGGATGACAGGATTACCATCTACCACACAATGCATACATGATGGAAGAATACCGTTGAGAACAAAGCATGGTGGGAGATGTCTGTAATTCCAATACTGAGGAGGTAGAAACAAGAGGACTTCAACTTTCAGGTCAGTATGGACTACTTAGGAAGACAATGTTTTAAAAAAATACATTAAGGGGGCTTAGCCTATTTATTTTAGGATGCAATTACATGTTGTTTTCAGCAGAATTTTTTGAAAGGTGATATGTTAAGAAGAAAGTAGGTTTTGTTTCTCTAAAACATGAAGTTATCTGTAAACAGAATGACATGACTCATTCTAACTTCTTCAAGAACCTTCCATTGTCTCTATGGGAAGCCACAGAAAAATACAAGTCCATGCAAATCTGTGCTTCCCTAAAGCCTGAAGTGAATATTTGTTTTGTTCTCAAATAGCAGGACTGTGTCTACATGAGCAAGACTTTGATAAAAGACACCCTAGGGTACGTGCACTATCTAATACAAAGACATACAGAGGCATACAAGGAAAGTGGAGAATTCAAATTTCATTTGGAGAAAGGGTTATGAGCATATAGAGAGCAAAGGGAGAGACTGCCACCAAGAGAACTGCATTTACACACAGCTGTGTTCAGCAACTGCTGATACAGACAACTTTGAAGAAGACAAACTGCATACCTTTCAATAAAGCCACAGAATATTCTTGCTCTTTCTGTGGCAGGTGGGTGCAGCAATATAAAATTCACTGAGGTTTAAAGAAGTTAAATTATCTTTGTGTCAAATACAGGGGTAAGAAGGGATCATGATGCTGAGAGCCAGATAAACCTGGCCAGCATCTACACAGATAAGAACACACCCTATGTGAGAATCATCTGTCCTTAAGGCTGTTCTTAACAAGTCTTCTTACCTAAGCAGGGACTGGAAAGAGAAGCTGCACTTGGTTTAGAGAGAGCTGGCAACTTATTTCAATGACAGACCTCTCCAGAGACTAATTGCTATGAATGATAGACTGCTAGAAATATTTTTAAATAGGCACTCCTTCCACTATCACATTAACATAAAGTTAAGGAATATGTTCAAGATTAATAGTGAAATCTCATCTTGTCATATTTAAAATGTCTACTCTGATTCAGTAAGAAAATAAATTATGAACATCATTCCAAATGTGGCTACAAAACCTCCAAACAAGAAATGGGTACTGTTGCCTAGTTAAGGTGCTAGACTTTCTTTTGGAGGAAATTCTATTATGCACTATTCTGATATCTTTAATGAAGATTATGTCTATATCTGATGCATCTGAATATATGCCATATAGATAGGAAACCAGACCACATCCAGCATCTGGAGTATATCCTACCATTGTAAATTCTAAGCATTACCTCAATTAACCTTTTTTATAATGGGCTAAATAGGTCACCCTCTGCCTTATTAAAACAACTTTTGTTTCCTGACCACTTGACAATGAAGAGGTAGATGTTGATGTTCTATATACCTATACACTGATAATCAGAAGAAATTTCATCAATTTTAGTATCTTAAACCTAAAAGTAAATTATCCTATCCACATTTAAATGCAACAATAATAACATAGAGGGTGAAGTGGAGGCTCTGCTGTTAAGATCTTTAACCATTGCATTATGAGGAACTGAGTTCAGATCCCAGATCCACACGACAGTCAAGGTGCCTTCCAAATGCCTGTAAATTTAAATTTGAGGAATCTGACACACTTTTCTGGCTTCTGAGTGCACACATCTATCTGTACCTGTGCACACACATAATTTCACTTATACACAAAATAAATAAAGACATACTGATAGCTGTTATAACTTTATTTCAACTTTTGAAACATATTTTTTATACAATAGTATTGATTATATTTTTTTACCCACCCCAAATCCTTATAACTCTTCTCTGTACTCATAATCGACAAACTTTCTGTTTTTTTCTCTCTTTAAAAACAAAAGAACACAGAATAAAACCAACAAAAACTCAAAATATGTAAAATAAAAATCAAAACATTAACTAGAACAAAAAAAGAAAATCAGTAAAACAAAATAAATAAAAATAATAAAACAAGTGCATAAACAAAAAACATCCCCCCCCCCCAAAGAAAAGAGAAAAAAAGCATATGGAGTCCATTATGTGTTGGTCAAGTAGTCCTGGTCATGGATTATGCTCTGGGGTGTGGTTGATTATATATAATATTATATATAATAAATATATATAATATATAGGGAAAACCCTATTTTCTCTTTTCTAAATAGAAACAACTTACAATAGAAAATAGTGTCTTTGTTGGAGGTTGGACTTTGTGCTCACAATCCCTTTTAGTGCTGGGGGTTTGGCTGATCTGAACCTGTTCTGATCTTGTTCATGTCTCTCTGATTTCATGTCTATCTGTCCTGCTATATCTGGAAGATGTTGTTTCCCCTTTGGCTTCTGACAATCTTTTCATATCCTCTTCTACGTAGATCCCTGAGCCATAAGGGAAGGTAATTGATGGAGATATCTCATTTAGGGTTGAGTGCTTCAAAGTTTCTCTGAACATTAGCTAGTTGTATATCCCTTTGTTATTTACCATCTAATGCAAGAAGAAATTTCTCTGATGTGGGTTAAGTAAGGCATTGATCTATAAGAGTAGCAATATGTCATTAGAAGTAATTTTATTCCTCTGTTCTCTAGAAGAATAATAGTAATATGATTTCCACTAGACATATGACCTAGCTAGGCTCAGGTTCTTGGCTACTCTAGCATTGTCAGGTATGGGTTCCACTCAGGAAATAAGCCTTTAATCCAATAAAAAGTGGTTGACTACTCTTACAATATTTGTATTAAAAATTGTCTGGGTATATCTTACAGGCAGATTTCTTTGTAGGTCATGGATTTGTAATTAGGGATATTTGTAACTGGTGGTGAATTTTCTCCTCTGGTAGTGAGTAAAATACCCTCTAATAACATGAGTACTAAGTAAAGGTGCAGGCTCTAGTTGGGCAACAGATCCATTTTTCCATGTTCAATAATATAGGCAAATTGTTTCTTCAGCAATAAGACCTGACCATCAGGTTATGAAGCAGAACATTAGCCTTAACAATGAGCTTTAATATTTGGGGGACAGGACCCCTTTGGTCAATGACTCAACACAGTGTAGCCCATTCCTGGAATCAGAGGATTTTCTTTGTGCCATAACATGTCTAGTTGCTGCATTGTCTCTGCCATTGTGTCAGTCCATTAAATTCTTTTCATGCTTCAGGTTTTGACCAGTATTTTCCATTCGACTTTATCAATATTTTAGAAAATATCTGTCATTTTATAGTAAGAAAACAATAACATAAAATCCAGTTGTGCAGAATTAAAACAAAAATGAGTAATGCTAACCTGATTGCCCCTTTTTCTAATAGAAGTCTAAATCCAAGTAACACCAAGCTTAAATCATTTTAAGTTTATTTTTAGTGTAGCCACATTAAGTGAAAAGGTGAGTAAGGAATGACTCCCCAGAGCTCCAGCCAGCCATCACTATGGGAACCTTCCTCATAATCCATATCCCCTGCTCTCAGATGAACCAGGAGCTCTGCCCAGTGCCCAGCCATGGATCTCCGCCTCCAGCTCTAATCTTTGTTGGATATAGATGACACCTAGGGTGTTTACTCATTTGATTATAGGGAAGACCCATTTAGGCACCCCCTCCACCATTGTTTGGAGACGTGGCCAGGGTCATCGGAAAGTTCCTGGGCATATTTTTGCCTATATTTAAAGATGTCTTTTATTAAGCTGATACTTTACATATACACGAAAGATTTAGTAGACATTTATCTCACACCTCACTTCAGAATTCACTTGTGTATGTGGTACAAACTCTACTCCCTATGAGGAACATTTGAAAACTATTAATCCTATGGAATTGCTATATATTCCTTTTGTCCACACCTCTGTGCTTCCTCTTTCTCCCACTACTAGCTGTCATTCTGGCTATCTTGTCTCAATATTTTTTACCTTTTTATATTATATATTTTTCTTTTTAAATATTTTTATTATTTAATAACAGTTCATTATTAAAAGTTAATTATAAATATATTTTCATCACATTTTCCACTATCCCAAGTTTATCCAGATCTTCTCTCCCTCCCTACTCACCTAACTTTAAAGTTCTTTCTCAAAGAGCAAACCAAAAACCCAATATAATAACAAAATTGCCCTAAACTTAGAAAACAATAATATCACCCAAAAAGAAATCAAACAACCAAATCTCACAAAGCTGTAACAAAATGAAACAAAAATAAAAGCACATACACAAAATAAAAACAACTGTGGAGTTTATTATTTGTTGGTCCACTGCACCTGAAGAGATCTGCATCATTTCAGTGCTTGATATATCCAGTGTCATTGCATTAGAGAAAACTGATTTCCCTAGCCCAGCAGATATAAATGATAAGTCCGTTCTTAACATTTTCCCTAGTGGGTAGGCTTTCATTTATTTGTTTTTTTTTTTAATAGAACAAAAAATCATAACATAAAAAAACTATTACACAAAGTCAGAAAGGAGAGACTAACAAAATGATAAGAGGCCCCCACCCAAATAAAGCACAAAAATCAGAGACCCACTTCTTTATATACTCAAGAATGCCACAAAAACACTAAATTGGAAGTCATAATATATCAGAGCATAGTGGCTCTGATGCCGATCTGTGCAGACTCTGTGCTTACTGCTTCAGTCTCTTGGAGTCCATATGAACTTTCCTCATGTTGATCTATAGTGCTTTGTTTTCTTGACATCCTCCACCCCTCTTGTTCTTACACTCTATTTCTTCCTCTTCCTTGAGGATCTCTGAGCTGTGAGAAGGAGAGATTGATAGACATTTCATTTAGGGCCGAGTGTTCTAAGGTCTCTCACTCTCTGTGTAATGTCCTACTCTATTTGTTCTCAATTGCTGCAAGCGGAAGCTTCTCTGATGATGGTTGAACATGCACTTATTTGTCTTGCTGTATCTTTGTTACCTCAGTCTGAATGATTTTTTTCTAGTTCTTGCAAATTTCATGATGTCATTTTTAATGGCTCAGTAATACTCCATTGTATAAATGTACCACATTTTGTTTATCCCTTCTTCTTTTGAGAGACATTGAGGTTCTTTCTAATTTGGGGCTATTTTTAGTAGAGAAACCATGAATAAGCTTGATCAAGTATCCTTGTGGTAAGATAAGTGTCCTTTGGGTATAAGCCTAAGAAAGGTAGAGCTGGTTCTTGATGTAAATTATTCTCATTTTCCCAAAGAACCACCACACAGATTTCCATAGTGGTCATATAAATTTCCACTCCCACCAGCAATGGTGGAGTGTTCATCTTCCTCCACACCATCACCAGTTTGAGATTTCACTTGTTATCTTAGCTATTCTGACAGGGTGTAAGATAGAATCTCAAAGTAGTTTTGATTTGCATTACCCTGATGGCTAAAGACATTAAATATTGTTTCTCAGGCATTTGAGTTTCCCCCATTGAGAATTCTGTTTATGCCAGTACCCCACTTTTCAGTTGAGTTTCCTCTATTGAGAATTCTCTTTATGTCAGTACCCCACTTTTCATTTGGGTCATTTGTCTCCTTAACATCTCGTTTCTTGAGTTCTTTACATGTTTTGGAGAGTAGTCCTCTGTTGAATGTATAGCTAGTAAAACTCTTTTCTCATTCCTTAAGCTGCCATTTGTCCTAATGACAGTGTCTGTTGCCCTGTAAAAGCTTTTCACTTCCATGAGGTCCATTTACAGTGTTGTTGATCTTAGTGCCTGTGCCCATAGGGTTCTGTTCCAAAAGTCTTTTCCTGTGCCTGTGAGTTTGAGCTTGTTCCCTGATTTCTCTTCTATCAGGTTTTGTGCATCTGGTTTTATGTTGAGGTCTTTGATCCTCCAGGCTTGAATTTTATGAAGCATGGTAGATATGAATTTATTTGCATTCTTCTACATGTAGATATCCGGTTTGACCAGAACCATTTTTTGAAGATGCTGTCTTTTCCCCAGTGTGTATTTCTAGTTTCTTTGTCAAAGCACAGGTGTCTACAATGTGTGAATTTATGTCTGGGTCTTCAATTTGATCCCAATAATTGATGTATTTGTTTTTGTGCCAATATCATGCTGTTTATTACTAAATATTATAATAAATTACATATTGACCTTCAAACATGGATAGTGGGAGACTTCAATAGCCACCTGTCATCTAGACAGCAACTAAACAATAAAGTACAGAACTAACTAAAGTTATAAACCATCCTACAGATACTTCAGCTGCTTTCACATCTTGGCAAAGGGAACAATATTATTGTTTTGTAGGAGGATAGATGTCTCTGCATTAATGTTGATTTAGTTTGTGGTATACAGTGAGAATAGGGGCATTGGTCATAAGATAAGTCTAATTTGTAATGTTTTCCTACCTCCATTGTCCTTTTCAAAATGTCTGCCCTAATTTTTGTTCTTGTCAACAAGATATACATCCTTTTATTTTTCTATATTCCTGCCAAAATGTGTTATTTCTTCTTTTTTTATAGTAGCCAATCCATCAGCTATGATGAACAATTGAAATGGATTATTAACTCATTTCCTATACAGTAATATTGAAATACTTTCCATACTTTCCCAAAGTATTTTTTAATCTAAAAACATTAATATTTCTTTAAAACTGCAAGCTGGTTTTGACCACATGCATCTGTTATTTCTCCATCTCAAAGATGGAGTCAAGGAGATTGGGTAGTAAATTTATAATTGTATAATGCCGTCACTATTTATGCCTGTATCACTCAGCAGATAGACTAGAAAAAACATATTGAATGCTTAAAGTCAATAAGGAATTCTGAATATACTGGAAGAACTTGTAAGAAGTACATGCTGAAAAACTTCATAAAGTCAGAGCAACAAGATCCAAAAATGAGTTCCTTCAAATAATTAAGAAGTGTGTGAAATAAAACCTCCCAGGGGCCTTCTTTCTTTGAGATTCTATTTTCCCTTGGAGTGAGTTCTGAATAAACCAAACTTCAGAAAATGAAATTCCATTCTGAATCAGGCTTTGTGTATCTACAACATGTTTGGCACATATTTATCTCTTAAATTATTATAATTAAAAAGCTATTTGAAATGTTCATCAGCAATTTTTATTGTTCCCCCTGGGACAAAGTACATGTTAGGTCTGGCTAATGTGGATGCTTACTTTCGTACTCTTTTATATATTCCACACATCAAATCCCTCTCTCAAAAGTAGTTGGCCAGATTATGTTCTGTAAGTCATCTCTTTACTCTGGAAATGACATGTTTTCCTGTGCAGAAGATTTTTAATCTCATGTACCCCAACTGGAAATTCTTGGTGTTTTTTCCTTAGGAGTTATTTTCCTGAAAGTTTTTGCCTATGTATGTCTTAAAGTATTAATTATGGGTTTTTGTTTTGGACTCTCTACATTTCAGTCCCTGAATTTCAAGTCTTTGACTCAATTTCAACTGATTTCTGTGAAGGATGAGAAATAAATTTTTAACTAAACTCTCTTGTATGTATTTTCAAGTTTTCTATCATCTGTTGTAGATGCTATTTTTATTTCCAAGGCATGAATTGTTAATATTTATTTTATTTTTATTCATACATATGTATATGTATTTGAGTGTATGCCATATGTGTGCACATATCCACAGAGGTCAGAGCAGGTCACTCAACTTGCATGATAGATACTGAATTTATGTTCTTTTAATTAAGCTAAGCCATCTATTCAGTACTTCTAATAAATATTTCATAACTAGTCTGTTATATTCATTCTGTCCTAGCATCTTGTTGTCCTTGTCACTATGGCTCTGTAGTTGAATTTGAGGTCACACATTATGATGACTTCACTTGTGTTCTTTCTATTTAAGATCGCTTAATCTACTGCACACAGTCTTTTATAATTCTATCTGAAGTTTTTAAAAATTTTTAAAAGAGATTTTTAAAAATTCTATGATGTGATTTCATTGAACCTGTAAATCACTTTTGATAAAAGACATTTTTCAAAATATTAATTGTCAATCCATAAGCATGGAAGACATTTCTATCTTTTAGTGTCTACATTCTTAGCTATCACAGGTATGAAAAGTAAAATTACTCTAAAAATCCTATCTTACCTTACTTAAAATAGCCATGATTAATAAAATAAATAATGCAAAGTTCTGGTGAAAATTTGGAGACACAGAAATCCTTCTCTTCTGGTCGTAATATAAATCAATACAGATGCTAATATGAAAATCTATTTGACCTAACTATAACACCTATGAAAATATGCTAAAAGACTTTTAAGCCTTACCGTAGGGACAAGTGTACATCCATATTTGCAGCTGCACTATTCACACTGGCTACAACTTGGATGTATCAAGTACCAACTTGAATGTCCACCAAAAGAAAAATAAATAAATAAAATATATCGCATAAACAAAATGGAATTTTATGTACCTTTAAAGAATAATGAAATCACAGCATATTCAGTGCAGTGGATGGAAACTTAAATTACATGCTTCTAAAAAATAAGCAAAGAACATAAATTATACTTTTTTCCTCACACATAAAGCTCATATATTTTTATTTGTACTTGTGTATATAGGTGGGGATTATGGTTCATTAAACTGTAAAGGCTGACGGAAGAGAGAAGAAAGAGATCTTATGGGAAGCAGGGAATGTTGTCAAACCTGATAAGATTCATATCACCTGCACACAAAGAAGCAGCTTCTGAGAAAAGAGAGGGGGGCCAATAGAAGTACATCATACAGAGGGGGGAGACGGACGCACCAATAAATAACACGAGGAGGAGGACCAACAGAAGTACATCATACAGAGAGGGGAGACAGACGCACCAATAAATAACACGAGGGGTTTTTGTTTTGTTTTGTTTTTTGTTTTGCAAATTCCCCAGTGAAACCCATTACTTGTGTATGAATTTAAAGCTGTTTTGATGTTTACTTTGCTCAGACAACTCACTCCCCTGAGTGGTAGCTTTTCTCTGTTTTCTAGGAAAGATGGATAAAGTGCCATTTTCATGAACATCCTCCTGCTCCCTTGGGACATAAAGAATTTGAAATGTTTCTCTTGACAGTTCTGAGCAGGAAAGTCTTTGTTCGGGTTCAGTAAGGGAACTGCTTGCTCCTGGCATATTTCTCCACAGTTCAGAGGCTGGGGGCTTGATGTTTCTTTGTAAGGGTGATGCAAAAGCAGTAAATCTGAGTTTTAATTCATTTTGGAAGTTGAAGATGCCAAGAGAAAAGATTCAAATGGATACTTTGAAAGTTTCAAGACAAAGTATAAATTTCTCAGGTACATAAAAGCTTATTTGCTAATATGATTAATGCAAATTAAGTATACATTCCTTCCCCTTTCAGAATAAAGAATAAAATTTAGTAGTAATTCTCCTATGAAATTATAATACATTTTTGGTTCATATATATGAATGTAAATATATATATGATGTGATTTTTATGAGATTTGATTCCTTTTGCTTCAATTTTAACATTTACTTAAAAATTTTGAGAGAATTACGTGTGTGTGTGTGTGTGTGTGTGTGTGTGTGTGTTTAAAAACAAAATGTATCCTCAAGATGTATTGAAACTACTGAGAAAAGTCCCAGTTGTAGTATTATAATTCTCATTAATGAATAATTTATGATTAATTGAATAACAAATATATTGTATTGCATAAGCTTGTCCCTGGATGTTTAGAATGTTTTAAATTAAGAACTACCTGAATAGGTCAAGAATATGTCCAGTAGACTACAGTGAAAAATAGAACAATTTGAAATCATCCCTAAAGTTCATTTTATTTTAGTAGTTATTTGGTATTTTAGTGATTTAGAAAACTGGTAAGAAGTACCTTGTAAATATAAAGTCACAAGGAAAATCTTCAATTATAGCCATAAATGTAGGAAGATTTCTTGAAACCTGTTTCCTGGAAATTCTAATGTAATTACAGGACATGAACAACTGTGTTCAAAGCAAACTCAGTGGTAGACACAGTTGTCAATTAAGCTGTCAACTGTGTGATGTATGGATCTGGGAAACTAAATAGGCAAAAAGACTTAGAAGAAGAATCTTGTAAGCTCACAGGAGGGCCAGGGAAATGGTTCTCCCCTTTTTCCCGAGTATATGTCAGTCCTACAGGAAGTACTCAGAGAGTAGATATAAAGAAATACTTAATGTATAAAAAAGTATATGCTAGGTAGAAGAAATACTACCTATTCACAAAATGAACATCATTACCACCTTTTCTTGGAGAAGGTACTGAAACAAGCTGAATGGAAAATAACACCACACACAGTAAAATTAGTGTTTACTGATACTATATTTCCACCACTGTTACTATCTGTTAGTAAATATTTTTAAGACCAAAAGATAATAGCTAAAGTTTTAATTTCAAGAGTAAACAGTATCACACAGACACAGATAATTCCAATGAACTTAATAGGGATGTCATCAATAATCAGCTCCAAAGTCAACACTCCAATTTCCTACAGACCTGCTATATGCAGACTCAAATACTATAATATTTAGGATGAAAAGTCATGGAAATAATTCTATAGTTATTGAAATCATAGTTAAAAGAGAGACAATTGTATTATCAGCATGCATCAGAATAATAAAAGATGAACTGCAATTTAAGAGCTAAATGTTCAGTAACATGAAGATATATGAAATACAAATAAAAAAAAATGAGGCCTATGTTTGAAAAAAAAACTCTGCTAGAAAAAAAATACTTTAAAAGTAGGAACAAAAGTGCATGAACTGGCTTTATGAGCCCATTTTCTATAGAGGGACACCTTACTCAGGCTTCATACAGGGGGTGGGGGTACTGGGTCCTGCCTCAACTTGAGGTGCCATACTTTGTTGACTCCCCATAGGAGGCCTTACTCTCTCTGAGGAGTGGATGGGGGGGGATAGTGAGGAAGGGAGAAGCTAAGGGGTAAATGGGAGGTAGGAGAACTGTCCTTGTTATTTAAAATTAAAAAAGAAATTCATGTAATTAAAAAAATAGTCAATTAACTTTATGTTGGATGTTATTTTTTTAAAATGGTAAATGTACATTATGGGTATGAATTAGCTGAAAAATTACCGTGTAGATCCAACAGTATATTTTCAAAAATCAACCACTAAATATGGGTATGAAATAGTAGATACTATTAAATCTTAGTAACAGGGAACAAATAAAGCCAAGAGAAAAATCAATGGTTTCTAAAGAATATTTGGAACCCCAGCCAGCATATCATCACACAAAGAGTTCCATGAACAAATGAGTAAGCAAGTTTTTTTTTTCTATGAGAATACATCTTAAAAATTTGATGAAAATTGTAAATTATGAGTTCAGGACTATTATTAATGTACTCTAAGGAAGATAAATTCAACTGGGTCAGCACCCAGACACATGATCTGAGTAGTAATAGTGAATCCCAGAAACACAAAAAGTGATTCAATACACAATTATAATCCAATAAGATAAACAAAATTCATCCCTAAAAGCAGTTGTGATGATTAGTGCCTATTGACAACTTGTCAACCAGGCAGTTTCTAGTGTCAGCTGGAATTCAAGCTTAAGAAATTATCTAAGTAAGAACACCCATGCTTGTGAGGGTTCTTGACTAGGTTAATGTGGTGGAAAACCTGCCTACTAAGGGGAGTGTCATTCCCTGTACTGGGATCACATACTCTTTCACTGAGAGGAAATAGACTGAACACAGATCCATCTCTTGACTTCCTGTCTATAGAAGCAGTATGACCAGTTGGTCCAAGCTCTTGCTGCCTCAACTTCTCCCTCATGATGGACTATGCTTTACATCTGCAGGACAAACTACACTCTCTAAGTTGTTTTGTCAATATTTTATTACAGAAACAGTCAAGGAACTAACATGGGAGGGAAGGCAAGAAAGCACTCTACCATTGAGAAGAGATTTTTTTTTCATAAAATATATTCTGATTATAGTTTTCCTTCCCCCAGCTTCTCTGGGATCCTCCCCACCTCCCCACCCACCTAAACACACACTCTTTTATTACTATCTTTTATTAGAAAACAAGCAGGCATCCAATAATAATAATAATAATAATAATAATAATAATAATAATAATAATAATAATAAATTAGCTAAAATTAACAAAAGTATACTAGAATATGACAAAAAATACAAATAAAAGAGAAAAAAGACATAGAAAAAAAGAAACACAGACACAGAGATACATTCACATACACAGAAGTCCCATAAATACATAAACTACAAACCACAACATATAAAAAAAAAATGTAAGGTAGTAAGAAAAAAGTGTCCAGACAAAGCGTTATAAGACAAAAGTCCTCCAAAGAAAGTGGGGAGTTCATTTTTGCTGACCAGCCACTGCTGTATATGGGGCCTGAGCTTAAGTGTTGCTTGTGTTCTCCCGGAGAATCTGCCATAGAAAACTATTTCCTTTTGCAAGTCATTATCAATCAAGGATGGAACTTTTGTCAATGTCCTCTCCCAGTGCTGGGATCATATCTGACTTGGACCTGTGAAGGCTGTCACAGTCTCTGGGAGTCCATATGTGCATCAGTCCAGCTGTGTCTAGAAGGCCTGTTAGGGTCCTCCATAGCCTCTGGCTCCTGGAATCTTTTCTCCTACTCTTCTGCAAGGTTCCATGAGCCCAGAGGGGACAAGAGTAGGACTGGAACACTCTAACACACTTAAATTATTGAACAACCAGCTTAATTAAGAATTTGTTTTTTTTAACAAGACTTATTTTTCCAAAATGAAGGTGAAATAAAGACATTCTAGCAACAGATCTTGTGGAGTCCTTACCAAAAAAAAGCTGCCTTTAAGAATACCTGAAGTGGGGCTTCACTTAGCTCAGCAGGTGTGAGTACTTGTTGATCCTGTAGAGAGACTGAGTTTGATCCCAAGCACCCATGTGGTAGCTCACAACCAGGAGATCATGATAGAAAGTAGCCCATGGAATAACTTCTGAAGATTATTTGAAATAGTTTCCAGTTTTAAAGAATTTTCAGAAGCAAGAAGAAGACTTTCTATTAGAAAGAGGTAATTTTATCTTATGCCTGACACCAAGTAAACCATGTCTCTTAGTTATGGTCAAGAGAGCTGAATCAGTTTCATGTTTAACTTCATCATTAAAAAGTTGACAACATTATTTTTGTAAGAGACAACAAATGGTGCTGTGTAGTAAAATCGAGTTCACACTTGGATCCCAATTTCAAGGTTAATTGATTGTTTAAACTGTGGCTTTGGTCAAGTCTCTTCTAGAATTTCAACATAACAGAATAATTTTCTTAAGAGATAGCTCAGAATTTAGCCTTCTTCAGTAGGGGCTAGAACAGATATTTTCCTTTACGTAACACAAATTTAGAGCTAGACGGCTGTTCAAGATCAACATTCTGAGATTTCTCAGATTCTACTTAAGGAAGCTTTCCAGTTTTTATTGTTGTCTATGCCTACGATGTGGGAGCTTTTAATCTGAGTCAGTCAGCAGAAAATCAAACATTCCAAGCTCCTCTTACTTTTCATGCTTAAAGCACTCTATAATTTAATGCTTTTAAACAATTCATATTACAGATGTGGGAATGTAAGGTCAGGAAAAAAATGAGTCTTTCCAGCCTCATATACGGGGGGAAGAAATGAAACATTGTATGGAAAACCTGTGTTCAAATATTAGAGAAGGGTACATGAGAAAGGAAATCTTGCTGACAATCATGCATTGAAAATGTATGCTCAGGTCCTTTGGATACTCTTATACTTTAGGATTTTTTTTTTTTTTTTAATCATGGGAAGTATTTTGTTTCCTGTACCATTGGAATGCACATATTGTACAGTCTTTTTTGCATGCATAAATTGTAATGATAGATTTTAATGCTCTTTTATTATGTTGGAGCTTCCTATGTAATCTGTCTATTTTGTTTAAAATTTTAGACACATGAAAATTATCGTTGTCCTGCTTGTTCTCACAATTTCAGTACCTGCTGTTGAATTTAAATTATGAAACATTTTAGTTTGATTTTTGTGCTGGTATAAGCCAGGCTAAAATTCATTCTTCTTTATGTGGTTTTATGGTTTTCTTAGTTTCATTTGCTAAAGAGACTATTATTTTTCTATTGTATGTTCTTTCCATTTCCTTTAAGGGTTGGTTGATTTCTAGACTATTATTTAGTTTCATTTCATTTATTTTAGCAAATACTACTATACTTTTTAAAGATTATTTTTTATTATTTGAGATTATAATATAATTATACCTGATACTTTCATTCCTTGCTCCAAACCCTTCTTATACCACTCCCAGATTTCTTTCAAATTCATGACCTCTTTTTTGATTAATTGTTGCCACACACACACACACACACACACACACACACACACACACACACTCTTCTAAATATATACACAGAACCTTCTCAGTATGTACAATGTTACTTGAAGGTTTGCATTCAGGGAGGACCACTTACAAATGAATAATCAACTGGTGTGCTTTTAATTAGAAAAGCCTATTACTTCCTCTTTTGACACTCCTTAGATTCTGCAGTCCCTTGTGTAGGGATGCAGTTTCCTTAGCTTTCCCACATCCATGTCAGCATGTCTCTTGTTATTTCCCCTTTTCAGCTCATATATAGGCACTCATGTTGGTGAGAATTTATGGGTATCGCTTGTGATATCACCAGGAGACACAATCTTAGAGCAAACTCCCCGGCCTGCTGTTTCTTACAATCTGTCTTCCCATCTTCTGCAATGTTCCCTGAACCTTAGGTGTCAGAGTTGTTGGTGTATGTAGTCATTGTGACTGGGCTCCACATCTTTGTGCTTTGATTCGTTGTGGTTTGCTGTTCTACTCTCTGCCTGTTGCAAGAAAAGTATCCTTTATGATGGTTTAGGACTACACTTATCTTGGGTATGAAGACAGACACATTTAGAATGTAACCAGGGATTCTATTAGAGTATAACAGTGGTTTCAAATTCCTTGATTGACTATACTATTTGAGTAAAAATGTCTATCAGTATCATCATTTAATTCATTTACTTGGATTTTACTTCTAATATGTAGATTTAAGATGCTAGGATTGTTATATTCTGCCAAATATTAATAAATAACATACATGAGGATTTTGAGTTTGTTAAACATTGTAGTAAGATCCTTAACTTCATTATGTATTTGATTTCCAAATAATCAAAGAACAGTTTATAGTTATGAATTAATTAATTAATTTATAATTTAGACATTGTATCATGTAGCCTGGTACTAGCTACACAGCCAAAGGTAACATTAAACTTTATATAATTCTGAGTCTGCATTGAGTACATGCTGGTATTAAAGGCAGGCACCATAGCACCTAATTTGATGTTAGGGTTAGCACCCTGAGTGCTATTCTAGAACACTGTATATTCTAGGCCAGCATTGAACTATCCAAGCTACATCCCCTAACCTCAAGGACACACATTCACTACTTTAACACAAATGTGTCAAAAATTAACAGGAAGATTTCGTCATGTATTAATGTGCAAGTAACTCTACTTCAGACATCTTGTATCTCAGTCACTTTACATTGGGGGTTATCACACAGTGCTCACCCAACAAATAACCTTCCATATTTCTCCTTTTCCAACATGATTGCCTCCTTCCTATTAAAGTATTTTTATATGCTTCGTTATGCTGCTTCTGTGATTTAAAATAATATTTTCCTATAATGTTCTACTGGCTAGTAGACTAATTCAATTGAACAAGTCTGTATTAAGAAATTAATAATATATCTTACAAGGATAACACAGATATCACTTTCCTCTTGAATTAGTAAATTGTAATAAAATACTTCTGTATTAATCAGTTATAATATAAATAAACTATACTTAACAAGATAATCATGTCATTCTCTCCTTAAGTTTTTGTAGTTAATCACACAGGAATAATAATATATATCTTAAATCAGATTTCACTCAGTCTGAGTGTCATATAATCTGATATATTGGCTTTGTGCTATAAGTGATGTGATTACATGTTTAGAAAAAATAGTGGGTAAGAAGATAGATTTGAATGTATTATAAATATGTGTTAAAGGAAAATGCAATGTTAAAGATAATGCCTAATTCAATTCCTCAGAAAACTGAGAATCAATCTACCCAATAATCCAGCAATACCACTATTTGGCATATACCCAAGTGATGTGAATTCTTACCCCAAGAGCATTGTCTCAACCATGGTCACAGCACCATTATTCATAATAGGCCAATACTTGGAAACAACATAGATGCCTCTCAACTGAAGAATGGCTTAACAAATTGTGGTACATTTGCACAATGGAGTACTATTCATCAGTAAAGAAAAATTACATCCTAAAATTTCCAGGCAAATAGATGGGTCTGAAGAGTATAGTATCATCCTAAATGAGGTAACACAGATCCAGAAAGATAGATATGGTATGTGCTCACTCATAAGTGGATTTTAGACATAAAGCAAAGGCTACAATCCACAAACCCTGAGGAGTTAGGTAACAGGAGGAACTTAAGAGAGACATCCATAGATCCTCCTGGGAAGGGGAAATAGAGAAGATCTCCTGAGTAAATTGGGATCACACAGAGAAGCAAGCAAGGGGAGGTGGGAAGAGATCCCAAGAGAATGTCATGGTTGAGTGGGAGGATCAACAGAGAAGGGGAACAAAGAAATAGATACCTTGATAGAGGGAAACATTGTGGGGTGAGAGAGAAAACTAGTGCTACAGAAACCTCCAAGAACCAACATGATGTCCCTGGATAGGACTCCAAGCAATAGTGGAGAAGGTGCCTAAACAGATCTTCCTCCACAATCAAGTGAATGGCCACATTAATTGCCATTATATACCTTTTGTCCAGCAACTAATGAAGGCAAAAGCATAGATCCATAGCTAGGCACCTGTGTGAGATCCCAGTCCATCTTTGAAGAGGGGAGAAAGAGTTTATGAGCAAAGGGATGAGGATCATGAGGAGGAAAGCCACAGAGATGCCTGACCCAAGTTATTGAAAGCTTACTGATTCTGAAGTAAGAGCTGAAAAAACTTCATGAAAAGGAACTAAAACCTTCAAACATAAAGGACAGAGGAACACCTTAGTCAGCCTTGATACTGGGGGGAAGGACTGAGACCTACCTCAACTAGATATGCCAGACTGAATTGACTCTTCTTGAGATTCCTTGCCCTCTCTGGGGAATGGATGGAGGGATGAGGGAGGACTGGGAGGAAGGGAGGGAGGGAGAGCAGTGCTGTGTATGGGAAAAATATTTTATAAAAAATAAAGATTAATAAGAGATAATGCCTGCTTGTCAATATCACATACTTTTATAAATAAGTAACTAAGTGAAAAATCACAAAGTAAATCACAATTGAAAAATAGTTTTTCAAATAAAGTTAGACGAAAGAGGCAGGGAGAGAAATGTCTCAATTATTTATAAAGAATGAACTTTTATTTTGTATTCTGTAAAGACAAAACTGAAATATACCCACTCAATATGGTAATTCAAATATTTGACCATATTGTGGCTATATTATATATAAATACTATTAAAATGTACTTTAGACAATTCATGGAATTTAAATAAACTAATTACTATTTAAGCCTCAATCTTATATTATAAAAAATAAAATGTTACAGTGAGGTTTCTTGGTCCCCGGCGACCAGATGCCCAGACCCACAGACCTGCAGCCCCAGACCCCTTAGCCGGTCACTGCTGCTCAGGCCCCAAAAATGACTCAGACACTTATATTAAGTTCAGGCTGTTTGGCCTATGGCTTAGGCACATTGTTAGCTTGCTCTTACATCTTAACTCAACCCATTCTCATTAATCTGTCTGCCAAGTGGCCCGTGACTCACCTGTGTTCCTCACATGCTTCTTCTTGGGTCACTGGCTCTGTCTCTCTCTGACTTTGCCCTTCCTTTCCTACCTATTTTGATTCCCCCGCCTACTTTTTATGGTACCTGCCATGGATGGGCCAAAACAGCTCCTTTATTTAAAGATTGATATTCACAGTACACGGAAAGACATTCCCACATCAAGAAAATATTATTTTTATCTTTAAAAATACTCATAAACAGTGGAAGTGATTTATCTTAGCCAAAACATGAGATATTTGTCTCAAATACTTGTCCAAATGGACTTAAATTTGCCTCTGGTAATTATTATCTAATGTACTATGGTGTTTACCTTTTTGGAACTATGAAGAAAAGAATCATCTGCTGCATCAATAATACTATTTCTGCCTTTTCACAGACTCCTGCAAAAATTCAACTGTATTGGAACATGCAAGGATTATTCATTTTAGGACATTAAGTTCTCAAATGAAGGGATAATTTTCAAATTATAATTTCAAGACAGAATTAGCTCATTTTATTTTAACAATAAAGCATCTATTCTGTGATTTTAGCTGACCAAGGGTTTACTTAAGGGCCTTCTCCAGGGCTTTGCAATTAGGGCATGGTTCAGGAAAACAGTCTTTCTACGTAAGCACACTGAGTATCTCCAGAGGATGTAAGAGAACAGTGTGCCCTTAATTCATGATTAAACATGAAACAGAATTGGCAATAACATAATATCCTTAATAGTAAAATTAAAATTTATATAACATGAAATATTGGAGTGTCTTATTTTGTCAGCTGTAAAACATGTAGAAATGATACAAAGATCTTTGTGTCTCACACGAAAACAAATAAAATATTAAATGCAAATTCTGTGATAGCCATTTTAGTAATTATCTTTCTCGTATGGTTTTCCTAGTTGATATCATTTTAAAAATTACATGGAGTAATTACTGTTTATTTATCTACCTTAGGAAGAAAGAACATGAAATTGGCATATAGTCTGGCTCATATCCATACCTTAGACATTACGTTTATCTTCAAATACCTCAACAGAGAGATTCATATGAGAACTTTGGAGTAAGTCATCCCAGGCCTGGAATATTAGGATGTTAGTTGGGGTTCTCTAAAGGAGTGAAACTGGTAGACTGAAATATATCCATAATTACATACATACATAAATACTACACATACACACATATACAAACACACATATACAAATACACATACATTTATGGGGTTTATTAGACCTGCCTAAAAATGTGATCCAAGTAATTCAACAATAGTTAACACATGAAAGGCTAAAAATTCAGTAATTGTTAAATCCATGAGGCTGGATGTCCCAGCATCCCAATCTGGCAGTGAAGTCCTGGAGGATTCCTGGAAACTGCTGCTCCAGTGGGAATAGGAAAGTCAGATTTACACCGTGAAGGAATAACTAAGCAGACTAATAGGCACGTGAGAGGGGAAGCCGGGGGGGGGGGGGGTGTCTTTTTATGTGTGATGCCACCAGAAGGTGCTGCCCAGATTTAGGGCAATGGTCCTGTGTTAGATAATCCGGAGGGAAAAGTGTGTGTGCATGTGTGTGTAGGGGGCGTTCAGAAAATAATACTGTTATTATCACTTTTTTTTTTTTTTTTGAAGTTTTCACCATTCCTTTAATGTAAGTCTTAAGCCAAACTGACACTCATACGCTGGATAAAAGTTCTCTGAAGCCTTTGCAGCGAAGATTGTGTGGGGATTCAGAGCATGATGAAAGCATTGGTGATGAGTCAACAGACCAGTGGAGAAAAGAACTTTCATTTTGCAGTTCTTTCTCAGAAATGTGGGGCAATGCCTGTGACCCGATTTTAGTCATTCAGAAATCTACTATATGATTTAGATACACATTCTGCATTCATACTTTGCTATTATCAAAGGTTCTATAACACCACAAAACAAAGAAAAAGGTATTTGGAGGAGTAACTAGAAACCTTGTCTCTTCTTTGGTTATTAAAAAATAGGATTTAAAATTTGCATTGTCTCATTCAAGCTCAGGGATCTTAATCTCTATTTATTTGCTTCTTTTTATTTTTCTGGCACTAAGTGGCATTCAAACATAATGTACTACAATACCATTTTAATGCTATATTATGTTTTATTACTTAAATTTAAAAGTATGTATTTTCACTGAACTAGTGATTAGAAGGACCTTAGTAAGCTAAACAAATGCATAAACACAAAAATATTGAATCTTTCCATTTCCATTTTTATATTATATTACTACTATGAGCAATAAAATACTTGCAATATGAAAGAATAACTATTATTAAAAAAATTGCAACTTATATTTCAGATGTCCACTTTGAAACACCAAAAATTAGACAAATGCCCTTTTTAGGTATGACACTACTCACTCTGGGTATTTACTGATGTCAGATGCCACAGTGGCCTCTTTTAAATTCACTATGCTTTGCACCTTGCTGTTGTAGAGTGCAAACACCGACCACGCAGCAAAGGGAAAAGTGCTGTCAGCGCTCACAGTTTCTGTCTCTGAGTTTTGATCCTTTGCTCTTCAGATTCATACTGAAAAAGATCATTTTCTTTCCTGAGGTCAGGTAGAAATAAGTAATTATTATTCTCACAATAATAATATCAAACACTATCCTCATATTAAGTACCACATATGAATATTAGGTAGGGGTCTTTTGGGGGTGAGTTGATAATACCCATAAATACAAATTAATCAGTTTTTTAAAAAATCCCTTGTCTAGAACATGATGTAGTGAACACAGTATACTTTTCTTATTAGAAAAATTTTAAAAATCTTTTGACAATATGTTTAAATTTGAAGAACTCATCTAAAATTTGTCATTTTATTCACACATCTCAATAGCACTAATTGTGTTTATATTGTTGAATAGGGATTACTATTTTCTTTCCATAAAGATAAGAGACATTGCTAGAATTGTTGCAATATCTGCTGACAAGAATGATGTCTGCCATTACATCATATCATAACATTCCACAGGGCTAGTGAGACATAGAAAAGATTATAGGTAGGAAAGTTAATAAGAAAAACTAATTAAAATGTATTAGAACAAATGTAAAGTGTTTATCTTTTAATGATGTACAAATAAAATTAAGTCTATCCTGGCTGTTATTTCTGCTTGGTAAGACTTATAACTTCCTGAGACCTCTAAATTTGAATGTTGCGATACAGTCTCTAGAAGGCTCTGCATGCAACTAATCATTCTATCTCTACTCAGTTCTGGGAGACTGCTTAACTTGCTGAGATGAATTTTTTGATTTTATCACATTCTGATTCAGCCTAAAAAAAAACATTGTGTAAATCCATTCTAATTGTTAAAATGTTGTAGATCAGGCAATTAACAGGAAAACAGCTGTGTAGCTGTTGTCTGTGATACCCAAAGAATCATTTTTTTCTCTTGCTGTCATAGCTTATAAACAGTCTAAGAGCTCATCTGTGATGAATGCACTCTATTTAATTCAGTGGGACAGTTCCTTAATTCATGCACCTAGCCTACTGCCACTCTGTCTTTTTCTGTTGATTTAATTAGATAAAGCTCCATGTTAATCACTTTACAATTAAACTTTTGCAGTCCTGCATTGAAAAAATGTAATCTTTTTACAAAACAAAAAATAAATAAATAAATTGAGCTTAGTAAAATAAATTTGCATTTTTCAAATGTGTTAAATAGCTGATGAATTATTCAACACTTGATGTTGGTTCTGCAGACTTAATGAGCCTCTCTAATTTGACTTCCATACAAAATTACAAATTTTATTCCATGTTTATGAATTGAAAAGTGTTCATTAGCAAAATGTATTCAGCAATGTCCTATATATTGTTGTAAAGAAAGCTTTTTAAAAGTTTGGGCCAGTAAATTTTGTTCTATCATTATAAGCAGGATTCTTTCATAGATATAAATGGTTTCATTACTATATTCATTTTTACTAATCTGTATCTTCTCAGAAAAATATAAGCCAAACTTTATTCATTCTTGTTATGACTTCACCTTTTCTTTTATCATGCATCAGGCAACTGTGAAGAAACCAGCTGTATTTTTATTACATGAAGCTATTTTACTTGATCTTAGACATATAGCTTAAAGTTTTAGCAAACTGTATTTCTTTATAATTCATGATATTCCTTCAAAAGGAAAACATTGCTTACTCCTTGAATGCATCTTTTTTCCTAGCAAAAGGATCCAATCGTTAGCATTTGTCATTGAATAAAATTATCACTAAAGGACTAGAGAGGTGACTCAGTGGTGATGTTTTGCTGCTCTGGCAGAGGACCTCTTAGGTTCCTAACACTCACATCAAGCAGCTCCCAGATGTCTGCGTCTCCACAGCCCTCTTCCTGCCTCCACAGGCACTGAATTCCTGTGTAAAACCCATTCAAAAACATATGCATAAATAAAAATATGATTAAAATAAAATAACAACCAAAATTAACAAAACAACCAAAAATAATGTTCCACATTTGTGTTTTTGAAAGGTCCATGTAGCATTTAAATTGGAGCAGCATAGACAGATAATAATGTTGAATAATAGGATATGTTAATATTTACTAAACATAGTTACCATATATGTGGCTTATCTTATGTCTACTGTATTTGTTTCTACATTTTTAAGGGCAAATGATGCCACGTGCTATTTGAGTTGTATCATCTCATAAAGAGGAAACTGAGAATTAAAGTTGATCCATTGTTCCTAGTGGTCATGAGTTTGCTGATGGACTTCCTTCAGAGCTACAGCCACTGTCCCATTAAGGGGTTGCACACTGAAGATGTAGCTTTGTGAATTTCAACCACATATTATTTTATAGTTATTTTTAATGTTTTCCATTGGAATAGAATCATATTACCCACCCCGTTTGCTCCTCTATCACCTCCCATATGATTACCCTTGAACTCCTACCATGCCTCTACCACTCTAATTTTTTGTTGTTGTTTTTGAGAATTCAGTATTCATGATATTTGATGGATGAATTCAAATACAACTTTCAATATTTTATTTTTAGACAATATCCATCTCAGGATTTTCTAATTATTGAAATACAGTATTCATAATCATTGAAAGTTGTATTCATACGTGAGCAACTTCATTATCCCCACTCCTCTCTTCCAGTCAACACCTCACTTTCCCAAATTCAGGGTCTTTTTATTATCACTGTTTGCTTGCTTTGGGGCTGAATCTTAGAAAACACAATCCCAGGCTGAGTTTGAAATTGTCACCTTCTTGCCTTAGCATCCCAAGCGCTGTGGTTACAGACCTGCATCAACACACCAAGATTCAATGCTCAGTCTTATTTCTGAAACATTACAAGACCAGTATCCTTGTGGGTACATGAGGTGAATGAGAAACCATAAGCACGTCTTCCCTATGGTACTGGCAATGTCTGACTGACTGCCATTTCTTAGCCTCAGCATTGTTTTTCTCTACTCTTTCCCTGTACAGAAACTGTGTGTGACAGACCTGCTCAGTTGCCATCAGCACATCTTGCTGAGCCTGGGTTGTGGATCAATACTTGTCATGTGCAAACCAAGTTCTATTGCTACTGGCTTCTTGAGTCATCATTTTAGATCCCATGACATTGCTTAAATCAACAGAAAGTATTGTTCTTCCATAGCACCCTCTCCCATCTCTGAGCTTCATAATGTTTTATTTATCATGCTTCTTTTAAAAGAGATATTTGTCTTTTTAATTAAGGATTTTTCTCAAAAATATTCTTTTATATTTCCTGGCCTTTGTTGAAGATTTTTTTCTTAGGAGTTCCCAGAAGCTGAGGGATTAGCAGTAACCATGGTTTATATTGTCAAGGCCAAGGTTTATGCTGTCTTTTTCTCTTCCTTTCTGCTTTTTTTTCTTTCCTTCCTTCCTCCAATCCTTAATTTATTTCTTCTTTATGGTCTCATTCTGTAATTGTCTGCCCTAGACCTCATAGCAACCATCTAAAGGCTGGGTTCACATACTAAAGCAACTGTGCATGGCCTTCTGAGGTTTTTCTTATTCTCCTGAGAGTGTACCTTTATGATATGATTTGTGACTAATGTTTTTTAAAATGTAGTAATTAGTTGTCCATAGAGATAAATTTAAATGACCTTCATTTACCTTTGCAATACATACTAAACATTCATTTTATTATGTGAACTATGCCTAATAATTCAACATGACGATTCTTCATTATTCCTCATTTTCTTCCATGCTTTTTATTTTTATGCAAAATCTCCAGCCTTCAGATAAAGGAAGTCAGAAAGCTTGAGCTTCCAAAGTTAGTTTTCTATACTGTAGAAATAAGATGTAAACCAGAAGGCCCAGGGTCTGTCTCATTACAGTGATGAATCTGAACATTTATCAAATATCAAACATATGACTAGCATGCCACGTTTCGATCTCTTCACTTACGTTCGGTGATCTCTAAGCCCTGGTATTTCTTTTTCAGGATTTTCCAATTTGTTAAATGTCCCTGTTTATTTTATTCTTAAGATTTCTGAAGAGTCTGATTTTTTAAACAAATTATAAGGGGTAAAAAATATCTTCAGGCATAATGAGCAATATAAAAATGACCCCTCACATTAGAATGTTTTGCTAACTATAACATTAGAAGATAGTTTTTCTACAATAAATTATTTTTTTCCCATTTGTTGTTTCTGAAACTGGGTATTCTCTAGCCCAGGCTGAACTTAAACCAGCTATGTAGTTGACTGTGACCTTGATCCTCCTGCTTCCACCTCCCAAGGGCTGGGATTATAGGTATGCACTACATATTTTGATCCTTAAAAAAATCTTTATCTCTGTCCTTACAGAAGTGAACTGTGTTCAGTAGTCAAGACTTATTATTATATTCCGTTTTGTATTGACAGAAAACTAGCAATGGACTAGTGATGCCTTAATGTTAAACTCAAATATATAAAATTACAAATAATTTTTAACACTCAACTGGGAGCTAGGCCTGTATTGTTCACTGAGTCAAGTAACAGTAGGTTTTTGGGGACACATTATGTCTTAAAATCCTGTTTTTTAGAATGTTAAATATTCAAAGTATGAATTAATTAAATAAATGTATTAATTATATTAAATGTATATGTTGAATTTGCGTCTAATTTTTCTATAAAGTTTCTTCTTGCCAGTTGGTAGAACAAACAGGAATGAACACTTTGCTTTATTGACTGTTCCAAGTATGTTTATGAAAAAAATGGTAGGGGTATGTGCCTCTATCACTTAATGAACAATCTATATTTTGCCTCAATTTTTGAAAATATTCATATACATGTACATACACATACTGCTTATATTTATCTTAAATTTTCTCTTGCTTAAGCATGGAGCTACCTAGAATGTATGCCAGGCTCAAACGCATACTGCTATATTTTGACATGATACTGTCCTTGAAAGCTTAGATAATGTTTGTACATCCTGGAGAAGAAGAAAAAAAGAGTATCTGAACCAAGGTTCAATTGAAGAAGGCTTTCATTTGGTATTTTACAAAGGAGTTTAGGATGATATTTTTACCTAAATATCTTGTTTAAGACTTTAACTCTGTAATGATGAATAAAGAAACAGGAAACAGAAGGAGAGGAAAGGAGAAAGAAGAGAGAAGAGATGTGGTGGGGGTAGGGGGCATAGGCAGGCACACATGAACTGGCACACATACAGAGAGAAGTGAAGGGGAAGGGCTGCAGTATTTAGATGGACGCCTTTTTCCTACACACATTTAGAAACTCTCAATAATCTTTCTGTTCAGCCTCATTTTTTAATCTCCAGGTATTCGAACTGGATATGGGACTGGCCCTCACTTTTACCCACTGCAAGAAGAAACATCTTTGACTAAGGCTGGGAACAGCACTAATCTGTGGGCATAAATGGAAATAGATAGGTAGATTGACAACATGTCCACTTATCAAAACAACATTACATATATCACAGACATAGAATAGAACAAAGTAAAAAGTTCATCAAAGTGTTTGTCTTTGGAAAAGAATCATCAGGCTCTGGAGCCTATCTACAGTGCCACTGGGTAAGCTCTGGGATGGATATGGCACACATGTTATAACTCTGTAGGCTGATGCAAGATAATACTAATTCATGATTTTGTGACCTGTCTATACAAAAAAGCCAGATCTTGCTTCAAAAAATATTTAGAAGATGGAATTCTTGAACCTTCAGGAAGATATTCCATTTTCTAAATTTCATGTTTATGTTTGTATTAAAACACATAATTAAATATTTTTTCTTGTCCATTTTTAAATGTTTTATTTTGACATTCATATTATCAAGAAACCTAAGTTGTGAATTGTCAGGGCTACTGAGATGACTCATCTCTTAAAGTTAATAATAATACAAATGTCAATGGTACTTCATTTTTTGCTGCACACATTTTATGATTTTTGATCTTTCATAAATAATCATTATGCATGAGTATTCTTGTCTAGGCACCTTGTTTCTGAGGGATCTCACATCACAGATGAAATAAAACGCTCTTGTAGAGGGCAAGTGACTTCCTTGAGAACAATAGCCAAAGAAAGCAAGGGGAAGATTTCCTGCAACAGATCAATGTTCTTGGTATATGTCAACCCTTGTGTCAACAGTCTTAGTTACCTGGGGCTTTGCAGAGGCAGAAGCAGCCCAATGCCCTGCTTACTCTCTGGCTAGGGGCCATTTTACTTCAGACAGATTATTAATTTAAATTAATTAATAATTAAATAAATTAATTAATGCATTTCATTATCTCATCTACCTGTCCCTATAAACCCCATATATGCTGAATGTCATTTCCTTAGATGTGTCATCTTGGGACATGGAAGCATGCTTTAGCTTCCAAGCCAAAGCTAGAAGTCCCTTGATCTCTAGTTAGTCACATCAAACAGCTTGATAGACAGTTCTGTGTTTAGGATTTAAGTGACCCTCTTTGACCTTTGTCTTTATTATATGACCCATTATAAAGTGCTCATCTTTTGCTGTTTCTGAGTTACCTGTTATTTTCACTGTTGTGAGGGTAAGATGATATGTGCAGAAATTCTTTGGGGACTGTAACACACTTGCTGTGCTTCTCAGTAAAAAGTGAGAAATAAACTGTCTCTAAAGGGCTCCTGCTTTCCACTAGTTCCATTTCTCTTAACTTATTGACTAGTACTTCAAGATGTCATGATCTCAGACTCCAGGTACCTTGGTTTGTGGCTGAGGCAGATTCTAGTTGTCCTTATATGAAAGGAAGCAAGAATATAGAACACTCAGAGGAGCTAAAATTACTTAAAATATTTTTAGTGATTTTATTTCCTGTGTATATTGTAGAGGAGTGTATGCCAAGGCACATGTGTGAAGGCTATAGAAAAAGTGGAAAAGTGGTTTCTTGTCTTTAACCATGCTGGTCCCAGGGACTGAACTTGGGTTCTTAGTCTTGCTGGCAAGCATCTTTCTGAGTCATCTTCTCAACCCCTAATATGATTTCCCCCTCAAACTAAAACTTAGATTATGAATTTTTGAAATGACAAGTGATTTTCTTCAAGGTGTTTAAAGCAGACTTATAATTTTAGGCCATCAACAATGATAAGATCCTACATAAAGTTACAAGGAAATCTCTTCTTCTTGTCTAGTGTGACCTTGACGTGTGAACTCATTTTTTCTGCAATTCAGCTGATAATTAGATTCTTTACAAGAACCTTTTCAACTCATCTAATCCTGAATTGAACATTGATTAATTCTAATATTGGATCTTGGATAGGAAATGACAGCAATCATATTTGTAACTCAACTAACTGCAGTTTAGAAATATCAAATGTTTTCTTCAAAAAGTAAGTTTTCTAATTAGGCTCTCATCATAATATTCATTTGAGTTTGATTTATGTGTATATAGAATTTTTCTATTTTCTCTGTTGACTCAAAGGTATAAATATTTACTTTCCTAGTATATATCCCTACAATTCAATTTTTGGACAAGAAATAAAAATATTTTGTAGAATAGTATTTCAGTAGCATCATTTCCTCTCTCCTTCAAATCAATACTTTTATTCATACAACTCTAGCAGAATTTAAAACATTAAGGTTGTCCTGGCCATTCACATTATGTAACAGATCTGAAGCTTATGTAAACATCTATATTGCTACTGATGATGGTTTCTTATTACTTATGATCAAGTAAGAAAATGTATCTTTTAATACCATATTTTAACTATAAACTATTACCATGCTTGCTTTGTGACACAATCAGTGAGTTTGAAAAGCATCTATTATATTATGTTGTAATAATTAGGACTACTCTTTGAAGGAGTCATTTAAAATTTATTTATATTAACACAACTAGAGAAATTTACGTATGCCCTGAATTTTAATAAATCTAAGTCTGACAAAGTTAGTTTTCAGAATAATGATGAATCTAGATTGACCACATGAGTTGTGTTCATACTGTCTAAAGCCAATGTGTCCTAAAACGTGTATTTTCTCATGAGTGTTTTAGGGACTACATTTAAAATTTCCAGTGGAAAATAAACATGTTCACTTTTATAGTAACATTCAGAGATTCAACATGTAAGAAAGATGAACAAATCATTTTGAACTTTATAATATTGTGGTCTTCACAGACTTACAATATACTTAATCTTCAAAAACAGATACCCCAGAACCATTTTCACAGGTTGAGCAGGGTGATACGCAGGGAAGGGCTGAGATATGTAACAAACTCAGGTGTGCCAAAACAGTCATCCAAGTGCTTTACAAATTTCTCCAGCATATCTGTCTGTTTTCCAGAGCTGCATATTGACAATATGGAATATAAGTATTCAATTACTCTCTACTTCTCTTGCTTCATAAGCTAAGTAAGCGTGGTAATAACTACTGGCTCTCTCAATTTGGTTGCACAGGTAACTATAAAATATTATCATGAAAATCTGTGCTTATAACTTAACGGTGGTCTAGCTCTGGCTTTGCCATTTAGTTTGCCTGTAAAGTGGATAAAAATGGAATTTCTAAATCCAAAGCTAGATTACAAACTCAGATCAATTTTGTGACCTTGAGTCATATGTAATTTCCAATATCACTGCTGCCCAAAAGGATGTGATAATAATAACTGTCATTCTGTAGTGTTTGTTCAGTCCTCTCAAAGGCAGACAGCATGCTGACGTGTGACATTCATAAAATAAAAGGTAGGAATAACTATTTATTTCACTAAAGAAATTCCAATGATAATTCATTGCTCAGGATGTACTGTCCTTTTATTACAAGGATATTCAAGGATATTAAGCTCATTTCAGCCATAGTAACTATTTGGAAATATGCTCACTTATTACATCTTGTGAAAATTAAATAAAAGGAACATGGGAGAAAATGAGCACCACTGCTAGGACCCAGAAAACTCACCCAGAGCATTCTGTGTACACTGATATTTGATCTGACAGCACTTTTCACTGTGAATTTTATTGGTTTTACTCTAAATAAACATTAACTGCCTTAATTGGAATATTGTGCTAGGACCTTCAGATTTCACTCTATTTGACAACAGCTCTTTTTGCTCTGCCAAGCAGTATTCCTCCCGGTCAGACCTCCTCTTTTCATGAATCTTTATAATTAGAATTTAAGGAGCATTTCACATTTAATTTGAGAATTTGGTTTTTCATCAACCATCTAGCAGAAGTACCATCAGCATGAAGTTATAGTTAAATGCAGCCTTTTATTTCAGAAGTCAGCACAATGTGATAAGCTCGTAAAGGGAAGGCTTGAATTTCATGATTTTTCTAGTCTCATCTATCAATCAATTCTCATTGTCTATACATAGGTATGAGTATTACCTTTGGTCATATAAATAATCAAAGCTATATCAGGACCATTATCCCTTGCTATGCTTATTATTCTTGCATGCTCTTCTGATGTTACACTTTAGTATTTGTAGCATAGGCTGGGTAACCTTCCTGAAGCAATGAGTTTTTCTGGATAGAGAAAGCCTGTTTCAGTGTTACTGTTCAGATTGAAAGGGATTTATCATAATTTAAAGAAAATATTTTGACAATATCCTTATCAGATAATGTGAAAAATAACAATAAAATGTTCCTCTGAAAAGCCAGAGCCTTACAGCAATGATAGGCAAAGAGATCTAGAACCACACAGGAGACTGTCAGTAAAATGTGCTTTGCCATTAAGAATTGAATCCTTTAGATATTCCCTAAAAATATTCAACAGCACCACCCTTCAGTGGCTGCTTCAAATGGGCACACACACACACACACACACACACACACACACACACACACACACACACACACACACCTTATGGAATAATTTTGAGTTTGATACTTGACTTCCATAGACTGGTCATACTTGTTCAATATTTAATGAAAAAGCTGACAGTTTAAATGAGTGTCTGTGTTAGAGGCATAAAGAATATCTTACCTGAAATACACCTCTGGGATTGAACAGGACCCCCTTTTAGGAGCTTTTCAGCTTCTCTTCTTGTTCCTTTTCAGGCCACACACCCACTAGATAGTCTCTAAACCTGGCCCTACATTCAATTTTTCCTAAACAAATATAGATTGAAAGGCTTGTTTCAGCCTGCCATTGTCCTCATTTCATGCTTTATTTACTCGTAAGTACATCCTTTCTCTTTCAATTAAACTTTTCAAAAATATTTCGCTGTCCGTGTTTCTCCTTCATTTATAAACATCTCATTTATATAGCTTCTATTCTCTCTTCAGAGACTTAGATCATTTAGTTTAAACCTTTTTGAAAAATAAACTTTATTGTTTTGAACACTCATAATTTTAATAATGTGTGTTTCTATGTGTATATATTATGTGCCTTTATGTGTTATCTGTAATGAACTAGCAAGCTTCCAGTGACTGTGTGATTTAATTAACTATCATAACCCCTGGTTGGAATGAATAGGTCTTCCTTCTTTAGAGCTTTTCGTGAGGTGATGACCAAATGTCAACTGTAAGCATTCTTGTAGCTCTTCACCATGGTCACCAGTCACATATCTGAATCTGTTGGGAAATTATCTGGGCCTTGACTCCATGATGATGCAGTAGCTTATCCCTTAGGATGGCCAGTTTGGCTTGGCTTATCTAGCACATTTCTAACAGCAATATTAAAATGTTCAGATCTTGAGAACCTCAACAGTTCTGGGAAGATGGAATGGTGAATCAACCAGTACAAGCCTTGGCTTCCACAACCTTGGGGATGATGGTTACTTAGGAAGTTTATAAACTTGGGGTGTTGCACATATATGCTCCACCACTTTTAGCTACCAGCCTGTAGACTCTCCTCAGATTTACTGCAATAGTCAGTAAATTGTCCTCATTTAAAAGGACAGTTCTATTTAAAAGAGGGTAGGATTTAAGCACCACATAGAGGGAGTGGCAACATTATAGAAAAGGAAGAAATTTGTAAGGACAGTTGTTACAGTGGTCTCAGAAAGGCTATCTATACAAAATACAGACTAAATAATTCTTCAGGAAGTAGAAGATGGTTCATGCTTCTGAATATATCTGCTATTTAGATACTTGAGAAATACTTTAAAAAACACAAGCCCAATTTAATTATTAATTTTTACTTGAATGAAATTATACATTCAGTTTGATTTGATTAGTATTATATTTTAATTTACATGTTTGAAAGTGAGAAATTAGAAATAAAAGTAAAAAAAAATGTTGCAGAGAAATCCCATATATTTTATGATATGACTGTTAACACTGTGAAAAATCTGTTAATAATCCCATACCCTGGGCAGGGTCAGTCAGCCTTGGCTGTGTTAGTGTGTGAAAGGCAGTGACTACCTGCATTATTAGAAAATTCAGGAGACACTTTATGTATCTGTGGTTCTATATCTCAATAAAAATTAAAGAAAACAGTGTAGAGATGGCCCCATGTTTCAAAGCACTCACTGCTCTTCCTTGATAATTGAGTTCCTCTAGCTACACCCATGATGTCAAGAGGTTCATAACTTCCTGCATCTCCAGCTCCAATAATCTGAAGTTATTCCCTCACACATGAAACACATCATACACATCAATACAACTTTTTTTAAAGGTATGGAGAGAACTGAAGAGATATCTCAGCAAGACAGAGTAAGTCTCCCTTTTACAGAGTAACTATGACTCACAACTACTTGTAACTCTAGATCTAGGTGGTCCAAAACCATCTCTGTAGGTATTGCACTTAGATACACACATGTACGCACACACACACACACACACAAATTAATAATAATAATAATAATAATAATAATAATAATAATAATAATAATAATAATAATATCTTACACGTTTTAGGTAAGGAATGTCTAGTCTCCATTGGTACTTTGGTGAATATTTCAGTGATTTTGGAACATTCAGAAAAAGTTGCTTTTAAAGGACATACTGTGGTGAGTGGTAGGCCATCCCAGCAGATGAAAACCTGTCTCCCATTCTTTAGTACACCTACTTCTTTTTTCTCACACTGGCTCTAGTAAAACTGAAGATCACATCAGAGTTGCCCGCATCATGTGTGAACCTCTCCTAACTAAAAGACCTTTATCTGAACATTGAACTTGATTTAAGAACAGAAATTTGTAGTGAATGCATAAATTGTGAATCTACTTACTGACTCTCTGCAAACAGCTTTCAATAGATGGAGGAACCCCTCTCAAATTCTCCACAGAGCCAGTTTTAACCTTTGTCAATAAGTAAGGGCAATTCTTTCAGATTCTCAGAAATAGTTGAGGTCACAGTTTTGAGCAATGCTGATGGTTTCTATGGCACAGGCTGAGGTACCGAAGTTCAGCTCTGTTGGGTATTGACGCCTAGTGCCGTTTACAGATCCGGCTGCCCTCTAATTGCTTTCAAATGTCAGGTACTCTGAGCAGGGGCCCAGAAGCAACACAGCGAGGAAATAATTGGCACTGAGACAGGAAGCTTTTCCAGGTCACTGCCTTACATTAGGCTCAGGTCAGTTTATGAGAATTTAGCCCAGACACAGCTCAGCCTCTTCAGAACAGAGTGCCCCAAATGCAGCTGTCAGCTTTCTTGGCTCTCCAGGGCATTTGTCTTTCAGATATCTAACTTCGACATCGAAATGTTGCATTGTAGGAAATGAATCTGTGCTTCACAGAAGTTAGCTAGGAAGACAAAACTGGCTACTGATAAATCAGTGAGGCCTGGATCCAAACATCCCAGGAGCTTCTGCAGGGAGAGTAAAAGGCTGGGGAAAAGAAAGATTATAGCTTTGTTTATTTCAGTGTGGAGATGGTTAGCCGAGAAGGTGGCATTTAAATGATCAATATTTAGTTCCTTTGTTCCTTTGTTTTCAGAAGGCTCAGAGTCAGCAAAGAAGCAGCTTCACGCCAGGCTTTTGTGGCTTATAGCACTTTTCTCTCCTGTAACACAGAACTGCTTAATAACAGCGATTGCTAAGAACGTTGCAAGTTTTTAGCAAAGTGATTGACCAAGTCCAAGACAGAAGGTTTGAGATCTAGGCAGAGTTTTATATTCAAACACACATCATGGCTGGAGTAGGAATTGAGTCTGCATCCATTCTCAAATGGCTCTTCATCATGTTGGGGTATTAATTTTCCCAGGCTTCACATATACACTAGGTGTTGTTGAAGACCCCAAGTCCATACTAAATCATTATGTGATGGTCTACTATCATATTCTTGTGTAATTCAAGCTACATATGCATGCTTAACTGTTACTGAGACCTTCCTCCCCATCCCCCACCCCACACACATATGCTGAAGGGTTTTGTGGATTGTTTAAAAGAAAACAATAGTACTATAATCTCACAGGAGTATCTGGAAATAGCTGCCTTTTTCCCATTGAAGATGCAAACACTGAGCAGATTGCATGGAGCAGAATGCATGTAACTCAAGGCTGTAAGCCTCATGTTTCTTGATGGAATCAATCTAATTCATATTCATTTTGAAGTTTAGGTTTCCCTCATTACATTAAAAAATATTCCTTTTAGAACCATTTTATTTTTCTAGAAATAATATACAATCCTGTATAAAACTGATGTAATAGAAACTAGAGTTTGAGTTCAGTTGTATCTTAATAGAAAAAAAAGATGAGTATTTGAGGGAGAGAATTAAGTTATCCAAAACGATGCCTTGATCTAACATCTTAGAGACCAGCAGGATTTATATAACAGTACCAGGATCTATGTGATTTTTGATATTATCTGTTTAGTGAATTGCCACATCATACTCAGTAGAAGCAGAAATGCTGGCTATGTTATGATGCATATAATGTTGATTAATGAGAAAGAGAAAGTTAATGTCAAGTTAATAGGGGTTTAGCTAAGTGGCTTGGTGTCGTATCACAGAAATGCTAAAATAATATTGAGGAAATTTAGTCAGGACTCCAGTGATGAGCAATAGACTCAGAATCATAATGCTAGTAAAATAAGAATTTCATTAATTCTTCCTAAATAAGAATAGCTTTAGGAGGAATCTCTGTTGCTAAGAAACTCTAAGAAAGGATTAAAATTCTTACCATACGTTCATCAATAACCAGGAGATTTCTGAGGCAGAGTTTGCATGGCAGAAAATTGCAGGGTCCATCACATCACAAAGAATTGCTACTGGTACACAATGCTGTCACTAGGGACAAAATGGGCTCTTAGAAACTGGAAAAAATTAATCTGTTTTCAGTAAAATGTCAAAGCACTGGGAGACTGTCCATTTTCTTTCTGTGATCAAGTTACGACCATTGAAAACAGGGATTATTGCTTATAGTGTGTGTCAAGTCAGCAGGAGTAAAATGTGTAGATTGCAATGCATAAAGAATTCAAGAAGTTAAAAATAAGAAGAAAAGAATCAATCAGTGTGCACTTAGCCTAAACACAAAGTTTATATAAGAAGTGTGATTGGCTATTAAACATATTATAAAAATCATTACCCATAAAGAAATCCAAAGCGAAGCACACTGAAATTCTATCTCACTACAATCAGGATCATTATCATCAAGAAAATAAGTGCTGGTGAGAATATGTTTATAAATATATTACTAGCTTTTGCTGAGAATCTAAATAGTTATAACCACTTTGGATATTAGGGAAGAAGTTTCTCAAGAAGACTAAAATAGTTCTATCATATTACCCAGCTATACCACTCAAATATATGTGAATGTATGGTTCTCAGTCAGAATATTTCATAGATACTTGAATATCCTTGTTTACTGCATGACTATTAATAAGTGAGTCATGAAATTAGTCTAGGTGCTTATTAATAAATGAATGGATAAGTGTGGTAAACATTTCAAGGATGGTGTGATAATCTCAATAAAGAATTGCTATCATATCTGAAATATTTTTAACATTCACTTACTTTTTGTGGACAAGGGAGTACACATGCCATGATATGAACATGAAGGTCCAAGGACAACGTGCTGAAGTCTGGCTCCCTCCTTCAGCCACGTAGGTCTGAGTATCTAATTTAGGCTGTTGAACTTGACAGCAAGTGTCTTTTAGCTGTACCACCTTGCTGCCCCATCAGTGATATCTAAAAGATAACATTGATGAGAGGGAGATTACAAGAGTCAGGAAAACTACGTCTAGTGTCAAGGAGTTGTTAAGAGTAGGTGTAAAGTGAAATGTCAAATATATGTTATATTATCACATGAACATGCATTTATACACATAGATGTATGCATAAGTCTATATTTAAAATCTTTAGCTGTTGGTCCTCTTTTCAACAACCGATGTATAAACTCTTTATATATGATTTTTAATTGGGTTGTCAATTGGTTCAGAGAATTACCTTAACCCTAACACACTATTGCTGAGGCACATTGCCCTAAAGTTGCTCCATATGCAATCAGACATGGGTTTATTTTCTTTACTTAAATTCTTTTTCAACAGATACCCTATATGTTCAGAAGTTCAGAATTTCTCATAATACATGATTTGATTCTATGATTTTAAACATACTTGAGAATGACAGATAATATATTTCTGAGAGAGATAATTATATTTGGTGTCAGAAATTTGCAAAGTGGGAATGTCTTTTTGTATGCTGTGAATAGCAATCTTTAAATAAAGGAGCTGTTTTGGCCCATGACAGGCACCATAGAAAAAGTAGGAGGAGAAATCAGAGCATAGGTAGGAGGAACAGGGCGGTGTCAGACAGACCAAGCCTGAAACCCAAAGGAGCAACATGTAAGGAACACAGTTGAGCCACGGGCCACGGGACAGACAGATTAATGAGAATGGGTTGAGTTAAGATGTAAGAGATGCTAGCAATGTGCCTAAACCATAGGCCAAACAGCATGAAGTTAATATAAACATCTGAGTCATTTCAGGGGGCCTGAGCAGCAGCGGCGGGCAGCTAAGGGGTCTGGCATGGCAGGTCTGTGGGTCTGGGCCTTTGGCCACCCAGGACCAAGAAACTCCACTACTACAGTGCCATGAATGTGCTAGAGGTCCCATCAAGAGGTAAAGCAATACAACTCCACTACTGTTGCAATATCCCTGACCACAAACTTCTGTCTTTCTCCTTTCCTCTATGTACCTTGAATCAGTCCAATTAAACATCAGTTTAAACTAGATGGAATACCTCCTCACTTATTGTCATATAAATATTTAGTACATAAGTTATGTGTCTTATTGATAAAAGAGTTTTGGATGAGACAGTGGGAGTTTGAAATTAAAATACTACTTTCTTTTATTTTCTTTTGTTTATAATTAAGTATTATAATATAATATTGGGATTGTAACATAATCCCAATACATCATCTCTTCCCTTTCCCTACAAATCCTTTTATATACCCATCTTTGCTCTGTACTGATTGTTATTACTAAATATAACCACAAGTTTCTGTCTTTAATAAATATTTTTGTGCCAAAAATGTAAACAAATGACAACTATGGACAGGACATAAATAGTCCATAAGCCAAATCATACAAGACTTTGTAGAATAAATGAGTAAACAAAACTAGTAGCTTATTTACCTGAGATTTTATTCTGTTGAAATTATCTAAATGTAGAAGAGTTTCCTAAACAGGGAATGGAAAAGCAGAAGGTGTGAGGACTGTCTTCTCATAGGAGCAGAAGAGTGATTCACTTCTTCAAGCAGAATTAGAAATGGATGCACATCGCAGATTACATGGAAGAGAGAGGGGAGAGACTAGTGTAGAAATGGTCCACCTTTCACATATCTGGGGAAATGATGGTATTTTCAAAGGCTAATTACAACCAGAGAAGCGAGGTAGTATTTTACTGGCAGAAGACGGCAAGGCAGATGATCCTGTCTTCTTGAGAAATCGAAGGTTTTGATAATCAGGAATTAGCCAGTTTTCTTTGTGTCATTGTGTATGTCAGAAGCTAATCCGTAGGAGAGGCTGCAGCTGGTGACAGCACAATGGGATGTCTTTGCCTCGAGGCAGCAATTCTAGAGACAAGCTTGTTGCTGGTGTGGTGGGAACAAATGAAGAGATTAGTGCGATAATTACAGTCAAGTCCAGAGTGTCCAAACAGCCACATTTTTTTCCTACTTTAAGCCTTTCAGTACACTTGCATATCTCTTTCTAAGTCAGTGACCTGGCAGGTGGACAGATAGCCCTTTACTAGCCGGGTTAGTTTACCTGTCGAATGCTTGGCCTCTATCTGTGATTGAGAGATGGATAATGTTTTGTTTTTGTTTTTTTTTCCATCAATAAAGTGATAAAGATATGAGAAATCCATACCTCTGAACTTGAGGTTTAGAAAAAAAAAATAAAGCACAGGGATTCTGGTGGGAAATAGGTTTATTTCAGAACTGAATCCAGCAGATAAGCTTTCAAAATTATAAATGTGAGATGTGCTAACAGTTCCTGCTCCCAACCCGGCCACTCAAGCCCAGTTTATGAACTAATTTTCACTACACATGCAACCACTCAAAGGACAGCTGATGGGTTCTGAAAGGTTTTTCTCTCCTCAGGCAAAAACTGTTCACCTGTGAGCCACTTCAGACATCTTGCTTTACGCTTCCTAGGACTGGAAAGCTTGGCCCTCCCCTTCTTGATTCTTCTGCCCATGGTGTGATTTGTTTTTGTGTTAGTGTCCTTGTAGCCAGAAGTTTCTGGCCAGGACTAGCCTCCAGGTCTGGACCCACAGTCCCGCAGCAGTTTAGTCTCAAATGATCACATGAAGGCTTATATTAATTATTAACTGTTAGGCCTATGGGTCAGGCTCACCACCAACTAGCTCTTACAACTAAACTCAACACATTTTTATTAATCTATGTATTGCCAACTGGCTCCATGGCTTTACTTCTGTTACATTACATCTTGCCTTCTGGATAGCCACCTGTAGGACCTCTTTGACTCTGCCCTGCTTCATTTTTTATCTATGCTTGGATTTCCCTCCTGCCTCTAAGCTGCTTTGACATAGGCCAAAACAGCCTCTTGATTAACAAATGGTAACAAAGTATATTCACAGCATACAGAAAGACACCCCACGTTACCCCACCCACATGCCAGCATGAATGATAGCCTGTACTGCATCAAAAGCCAAGCAGTCTACCACAAGCTCATGTGCGCCTTACTGTTCACCTTCTCATGGTCTAAATTGTATTTTGGTTCTCCTCCTAAAATATGTATTCATGTGATTATCTCATGAAAGCAGAAATAATTGTCATTATTATTTGAGAAGCTACTAAATGTGAGAAGCATGTGGGTGACTGAAATTGCTTGTATAAAGTTTCAGTCTTTCACAACTAAAAATATTCATCATTTGTTTTCACTTGTAAATATAGCTTACCCAAATGTCATCAATCTCCGTTATTTTCAAACAAACTATTGTATAAACATATTGGCTCAAGTCTCAATTTTAATTTTCTATGAATGACTTTATTTGAAAGTTAGGCTTAAATATAATTAAGATTTTGCCATAATGCAATGAAGTGAGATCTTATACACATCTACTATCTCTGTACTGCAAAAAGTTTCTGACCAGTAAAACCATAGTTAGTAAATGAAAATTTTAATTACTGTGTTATAGGAAAAGTAAAAATTGTGGTTCTCTGTTTCACTTCTGAGTTTTATGTTAGCTTAATCTATTTTTGAGAATAGAAAGCCAGACATTTTAATCTGATAGTTTACCCATATTTTTCTCTGTATAATGAATCAAGCCACTACTTATAGCATAGTCACTGTTAGAATTTCAAAATTATGCTTCAGTTCACACTGTAAGCAAAATTTAATGAGTTACAGATATTTTGAGTCAGTCTCAATGATAGGAGCTACTTGGGATTTCTAGAACTCCCATGACTTTAACAAAACTGTAAAGTTTCACTGTGATAAATAAATGTTCCTTTATTCAAGAAAAATTAAATAATAGTATTATTATAAGTGTGATTTTTAAAAGTATGCAACCACATTTAAATATAAGTATATTTAAAAGTCATATTAAATTCATTCCTATTAGTTGAATCAGAATTTTATCTCTCAAATATTTTATTTTGTATTTTGAGTGTTATAATATATGGGTGATAATAAAATTATGTCAGAATCAATTAAAACTGTAAACAAGAAATGTAAATATCAACTGTTATTGTCATCACTACACTAAAACATGTGTCGTTGATGAAGGGGCATGCCCAGACCCTCCCTCCTCCATTTTCTCTGAGACTGATGTTGGTCCTCTCTAAGTAAGTACTTCTTTACACTGTAGGATACATAGAGGGAATTACTGCAAGGTATTCATCTATTTCCATTATCCTTCAAAGTACCAATTATTACTTTATGCTATAGTATCCAGTGTAGAATTGTCTATGTGTTTCATTGGTTATAATATGGACAGGATATCTAGCTACCATGCTCATTATGCAGTACAGTGACTTCCTACTCCTATAGCAAAATTTACATATTATAACATTTTTTGTAATTCTATATTATTAATGGCACATTTGCTTTCAAGAAAAATGTTTCTTAAAAAAAATAATAAAACCAGGATATTTTGTTCCAAATGGTGTGAGAGGTGAACTTTATCAGTAAATTCAGTGGCTGAGCTTTGCAGTCTGAAACCCCATGATAATGTGCAGGAAACATCTACCTTTTAGGAGATGAAATGTTCCCAACCTATCACTTCATGTGATACCCTACTTTTGTTTCCAAGCTATTTCTGAGTGACCCAAAAACTCCCATCTTGACTTTCATTTTCTAAAGAGAAGACAGTTTTTATGAGGCTCTATAACTCATCAGCTTCCATGTCAGAGGATTCTTTATCTGAGTTTTCCATATGGAAATGTATTTGGAGTATTTCAATATCATTCAAGCATGGAACAAAAATGTGACACAGAAACTAAAAAAAAAATGTAAAGTCAGGAGAAATACCAAGTATGTGGAGTTACAGAACAATTTTCCACAGATATGTTCTTACAAAGAAATATTTCGCAAAATGTGCAGTAAGAAATAAATCATTTATTGATTAAAAAAGTCATTTCCATCAATGTATCCCCCTGCACCCCCTCCCTTCCCTCCTCCCAATCCCTCCCAGTTAGCCTCCCCTCTCCCCAACTCCCATCCCCTCCCCCAAACGGTCAAGAAGTCCCAATGTGGGTCAGCTCAGTGTGACACATCCACTGCAGACTAGTCTGATTTCCTCATGCCAAAGTCAAGACTGGGTTAGAAGTTCCTTTTCAGGGAATAGGCTCTACACTCTTGAAAATGGACTTCCTATTGAACCTAGAGCTGGTCCAATAGGCATCAAGTCCAGAATCCTACCTTTTCTGTTTCATGACAGTAGGGTTTAAGATAGACATTTTAGGTGGATTCTGGGGACTTGAACTCAGGTCTTCATGCTTACTCACAAGTCTATTTTACCCCCACCCTCCAAGCTTCCATCTCTACCCCACATCTTATATATGCTTTACAAAACCTTACCATGAGGAAATATGAGAACAAAATGCTGTGATGATTTACATTCAGATCTAACTATGCTGTTTCCATTTCCTCTGCAATTTGTGATACTTGCCTCATTTTATGCTATATAGCATCTACAATGCTGAGTTACACAATTAAGCATATGTAGTTACAATATAGTAGATATGTAGAGTATATTTTTCACAACATATTTAATTTGCAGAAATGTTATACATAAAAGTTTCTGAAATTATCAATAGTTAATTTTTCTCTCTAGGTAGAAGTCAAACAAAATGAGGAGTCTCATTCTGACCTTGTTATTCTCAAATTCCTCAAAATGATGTGTTTGACAATGCTTAAAACTTTTACCTGTGTCACTTCTACAGTTCTTAACTGTAGTGTATGTGAAGCTTATTTGATTAATCTTCATAGAGAATTGCATACATATTTGCATATAAAATATATATGTATACAGATCTGTTTATAGACTATTCTATATGGACAAATTCATTAATTCAACAGGTAATCATTGTAGATATAGTCTTTTCCATGGTATGACTACAATAAGGGTTATTGAGAGGACATGTTTTGTAATTGAGCTTAGTCTTTCAGGATTTAACTCAATATTAATGCAGCTTTAACTTTGTTTTCTAACTTGTGTTTCTGCCTCATAAAATATGTAAAAATAGGAATTGCATGACATAATATTAATAAAGAAAAGATGTGAATAATAAAGGTCTGGCATGGAAAGTGTGTCTCTGATTTTAGCTGCTTGGGATACAGATTTGGTTACTTCATATGACATAAGATTCACTTTGGTTCATTTATAAAAATGTAAAGACTCAAGACATATGACATAAGTGCAATAACTGGTGGATCACTATTATTAAAACAGCTATTGTCTTATGGGGTGTCATTCTCCTGAGTATACTTTAGAGCGTTCCCAAACTAAGGTCTTATTGCAAAACATGGACACCTGGGTACACTGGCATATTCATCTATCTATTCAATCATTTGATACATATTCAGAGCTGTATACTAATCAGAATTTCCCATGTACAATAAAGCCTGTCCAAATAAATGCAGATAATAGTGTCATATACTTTTATTATTAAAATATCAAAACACATATACAGAGTGTTGCTTTCATGTATACATAAGGGGAAATAGGTACACAGTCTATTTCTCTCTGTCTCTCCCTCTCTCTCACACACACAAACATTTCCATTTCTTTTAGTTTATTAAAAACTACATAAAATAAGGTATTTTAACTCATATAATCAAAATGACAGAGGAGAAGAAAATGATGAATTTGTAGCCAGCTGTTTTCCATTATTGTTTCTTAAACTATGGAAAATTTTGTCATTAATGTTCACATTATTCTAGAAAGAGTAAGGCTTGTGTGTATGAAGTGCATGTGCGAGCAGACAACAAAAGCTGACAACAGGCAGAATCTGTCTCACTGTGAATGCAGTAATCAGCAACAAGTATTTTTGTCCTAGTTATTTAAAAAAACATGGAACATGAGGCATGCTTTTCTATATTTCTTAATAGTTTAAAATTAATTAGAAATTTTAACATTTGTGTGTTTATTTATTGAATGCTTACATGTGGTGGGTTGAATAAGAATGGCTCTCATATGTTAATGGATTTGAATTCTAGGTCACTATTAAGCAGCCTGGCCTTGTTGGAGGAAGAGTGTCATTGAGCTGGGTTTTAAGGTTTCAGAAGTCCAACTAAGACCTAGTGGCTCACTCTCTTCCTGTTGCCTTCTTCTAGATGTAGCAACCTCAGCTCCTTCTCTACCTATGTTGCACCATATTTTCTGCCATGCTAATAATGAGCTAAATCTGAAACAGTAAGCCAGCCCCAATTAGATGTTTTCCTTTATAAGAGTTGCAATGTCATGATGTCTTTTCACAGGAATGGAACATTGACTAAGCCCATATGTACATGGGCATGAATTCTGTGATGTGCATGAGGAAATCAAAGAATATCTTGGGGGAATTGGTATTCTACTTACACCAGGTGGAATCCTGGGATCAAACACATATCATTGTGCTTGGTTGCAGTCATCCTTCCCCACTGATCTATCTTATCATCATGACTAATTAAAAACATGGTAATACAGAGGAATTACAGAAAGTGATGTTCAGACACAAGGCTGTTATTCAGAAAGCATGGCTAATTGTAACACAGTTACTTGCTGTTTAGAAAATCAATTTTTGCACTTTGTTCCAGAAGCAAGAGCTTTCAGAAACTTCTAGAAAATTCTTCCTCTGAAGTTATGAAGCTTCTATTCATCATAAGTGCTGATTATGAGCATTCTATGAGAGTTTAGAAGCTGTCTCTAACCTCCTTGCCTTGGTCAAATTTCTCTTATGTTTGTTCTGAATTATACTGCAATCTCCACTACCCAGCCTATAAATATCCTCTGTCTTTCACTGAATGTGTGCATTGTCTAGTATCATAATTCTATTCATCTGATCATAATAATATACATAAAATACATATCTTAATTAAATATGTATTAAATTATTAAAATTATTAAAATTAAATTATTAAAATATGTATTGTCTTCAAAATCTTTCTTAAATATAACTAGGTTATTTTCAGGTGAGCAAAAATAAAGAACTTTATTCTTTATTTATCTGTCTCCTATCTAGGCTACTCAAATGTCATCAATTCTTCTCCATCCTTTAATCATCTCTAGTATTTTCTACAATAATTTAAAATTTAATTTATTTCTTTTAGAGATGATAATCCACCAAGATTCATCCATAATATGTACACATTTAAAATAGTCAATTCATATAATTATAGCAACTTCTGGCAAAGCTTTTAATAATTACTAGTAATAAATAACGTTAGACACCTACTAAATCATGACTGCTCTAATTTTGGTGCCGTCTCTTTCTGTACGCCATCCATGCTGTTGCAGGAAGTATATTCTTTCTGATGCTCAAATTCATGGAAACATACCATGGAAAAGTTCCCTGGCTGGAAGACTATGATGTTTTGCCCTCTATGAAAAGCTCCAGAGTATGTGGAGCTCTGCCTCCTGTTGTGGGTAGGCCAATCCTGCTGTTCACCTTACAAATATCTGAGATTGTATCCCCCTATCTTAGTCTCTTATTGTTTCTATCACTTATAGACACTTTCTTGATTTAATAACCTGTCTATCAGACTTATTTGACTGTAGTTTCCTAAGATTACAAATTTACTTGCTTTGTACTTCCTTGGCTTTTTCCCAGTTGTAAAGAATAGTGTGAAATATATAAAATGGCAGTTAACAATTATGTTTCGAATTAACAATTTGAACAATTAATGGATTTTTTGTTCTTATTTTTTCTTCAAGAGTTGATAACTTGTCAGAAAACAAGCTTAAATATCACTTGTTTTCATAGTTAATTTGTCTGTTCACTGCAATAAACACACACACACACAAGATACACAGAGCACTACCATAGTCCTAGCACTGGGAGACAACAACAAAATCTTTGTGGCTCATGGGCCAGTCGGGCAAGCCTGACTGATAAAACCCAAGTCCAAATGAAAGGTTTTTCTCTCATATACACACAAAATAATTCAATTTTGGAATGCTTATAAATAAATATGCAGAAGTATAGAAGAACGCCAGATATCTCCAGTCTTATAAATCTATAGTATAAATAACCTTGAGAGTGTGCTAAGATTTGGGATCCTAAACAAACCCTTCATGGCAATGATGCCTTAGTAACCATATGTCTTGAGTTATGTATCCAATCTTAATTCTTAACATTTCTCACTTCTCTTCTATTTACATTATCATGGAAGGAAAACTGGGTAAGTATTTGAATTTGATATTTTTCTCAGAACATCATTCTAAACACACTTCCAAATTTTGGTTAATCCATAGTTCATGCTTCTACAGTTGAGCATCTGTATGCGCATTATATTTAGATACATATTACAGAGATATCTTTGGGATTTTCTCCCCACATTTGGAGTTAATACTAATATGGCACTGTTGTTATGATCATGGATTGTCACAATTTGTGAACTTAGATATTTATGCTGAGAGACATGTTCACACACGTGCACATGTGTGGATGAAGCCTATTTGGTTTCAGTAGGTTTTCAGGAAGCTTAATCTGTGACATTCCACCAACATATTAAAGACCCATATTTCTGTGTATAGGGTTGTGTGCTGATAAGAAACATGATAACCCTCATGATGTGTCTATAGGAACACCATCGACACTTTTAGTTTGCATTTTCCTAATTGATGATTACATCGGCCATTTTGTCTTGTGTTTAAATCTATTATTCTTATTGTCAAATATTAACTCCAGGTTTTCTGTGCATTTTCAGGCTTTATTCTTAACTTATTAGAGTTTTTTTTTTATTCTGTTCATTGTTCTTCATGTTAAATGTAATTTGAAAATGTTTTTTCTCAATCTGTAATTTAACTTTCTAACATGATCAAATATAGAGGTAAAATCATAGTATTTTTTAAACCTATCATATTCATCTTCTCCCTTTTATGTATTTTAGTGTCTTTTGGTTTTGGTTTCATTCATCTATCCATCCATCCATTCATTCATCCATTCATTCATTCATTCTTCATAGAACTTAATCAAGAGTATTTTTCCCAATGGTTTTGATTTCCTTCCTTAGGATGCTAAGTTATAATTCTGAATACATTTTTATAATGATGTATTTTTCTTTTTGTCAGACAGAATGTTGAATTTTATTGATAACTATAACTTTTCAATATTTAACTGGTTTTCTTAGTTTCTTTCTTTATCTTTTCAACTTTTTCTTGTGATTTCACGGAAAGGATAATTCTATAAAATGTTTTCACTGAGAATCTATAAGGTAGCTATTTCAAAAATAACTAGTTTTGAAGAAGTAGCAATAAGAAATGCTGTGTTTGGTAGTTTTGGTGGGAAGCTGAAAACTAGTAAGGTATTTGCAAATAACTATTAGATTTAGCTGTTTCATTGCTGTAAGTCATCTGTGTTTCATAGTAGATGAAGCATGGAGGTTGACATTTTCACGGACAAAACACACTTCACCAAACTTCTGTTTTATGTCACTACCTCTGTCTGAGATACTGCACTGGGATATCTGTGGGTTAACCTAGGTCTCGCTTTATGCTTTACAAACTATTTCTAATCTTGGGAACTCATTAATCTGTTTTTCAGTCTTCCTTGACTATCGACAACTTTTACAGATCATATCAGATACCAAATAATTATTGCTTTGCCTTTCTACACTTGATATAATCCAAAGGCCCCTTGCATCTAATTTTATTTATTTATTGGTATAGGGATATAAACTCAACGTGTCATATATCTTAAGCATACTTTTGACCCTTTGTAACTACTTTGAGACAAGGACTTGGTAAGTCAATAGACTGGCCTTGAACTTGCCACTTTCCTGCTCCAGCCTTTTTGGAAGCAGAGTGTGGAAGTGTGTCTCTTCTGTTCAGTCATTTCCTCCCACTTTTATTCTTTTTCTGTTGACTTTACTATTTCTCTATGTCATCTTGGTGAGAATTCAGATTATTAATTTTAGAATTTCCTTCTCAGTCCCTTCTCATCAGTGGCTTTTGAAGCTTCATGCATGATATTTTGATTTCTATTCTTAAGTGTATTTTGTTTTTATCCTCTGTCTGCATAGTATCTGCAAGTATGTTGTTTTCTTCCCCATTATTAGGAGATTTACCTGTTATCTATCTGTTATTGAATTTTACTTAGACATGGTTGCTTTCAAATGATAAACTATAAATAATAAATGTCCCTTTAAAACCATTGTGGGCTACTTTATGGCATACAGAATGGTGAGGCTTGGGATATTCTTATGAGCATTGAACATAGTGTGCTGATTTTAGTGAAGTGCTGCATAAATACTTAATGGAACCTGAATTATCTTGATATTGATATTGTCGTTACTTGTTTGAGTTTGGTGATTATTTTTGATTTATGAATATCTTCTATATCGTACTATAAAAATTCAGTGCCAGGTAAGAACATGTATTTTATCCAACATCTCCTGATAGTATTAATAAGGCACACACACAGTATGATGTTACTGGTAGAAAATGATACAAGTACGCATTGTCCACAAGTATGCAGCTGAGATCCAGTGAGTTGGGGTGGGCCCCTCGTTCCTGCTGGTCTGGTATGTTAGTGTGAGTACTTGCTTTCAGTGCGACCTGTACTGACATATATGGGCATGGTTGAAAAGTGGCACATTTGCTACATAGCAGGAGTCAGTAATAATGTATTCCATTCCTTAGCAGGATGGGCTAGTCATAAATACAATTGTCAGTTATTTCTAATTGGAATAGAGGGAGTCCTGTATATATTATAATTTTATTAAATAGAACTACAATTAAATTTCTGTTACTAATTACTAAACATAGACACCATTCTACAAAGGTCTATGAAACTTCTGTGTTTTCATGCAGATTTCATTAGATAGAATGCTACTTCAAATTTCAATTTTTTCATCTATGCGCATATATTTACTCTATGTAACTTGTATATATACTTAACCATTTAGCATGTGGATTAAATTTTTTACCATGCACATAGTTTCATTGACCTTACAAACTAGTTTCTATTCATATAATAACATCTGCCTTAGTGCTCATAGACTTGGTTCTGTTCACACTCATAATATCTGTCTCAGTGCTTGCAGACCATATTCTATTCTTACTATAACATCTGGCAAAGCACTTTCAGACTAGATTTTGCTCATACTAATAACACCCATTCTAGTGCCTTAATTTTAACTCCCAAAAGTTCTCTAAATGAATGAGTAACTTATTCTTGCTGATATATTATGAGAATAGATAAAATATTGGAAAACTTTAGGTAATACTTATGAAAATTGATACTGTAAAATTCTTTGAATTTAGGGCTAGACATGGTGGTACATGCTTCTAATTTCATTATTCGTGAGGAAGAGTCAGGTAGATCTTTGCAGAGCCAGGAAAACAACATGCTGTCACAAAAAAATAACAAAACAAAAAACTGTGAATATATCTATATACAAATGTATTCCATGTTACTTCAGTACAGCTATAACTTGCTCTGTTCGTCAGTCTACAATGTTTGCTAATGTCTCAAAACTAATTCCCACTCATGCTTTGTATAGGTTCACAGTGTTCTGTTAATAACACTCAGTGTGGGTCTGGAAGCATTTGTGTGCATTCTCGGGGCACATTCCCTAACACCTGCACACTGTTGTGATTTAGTTCTTATTATTCTATTCCCAAGTTTCCTCTTCTTCAAGGTAGACATTGTGCTATAACAGGCTTATTGCATATTGCCATCAAATACTTATCAAATCTATTGTTGTCCTTTTGTAGCTCATGATTAGGCAGTCACGTTTTAAGAATTATTGGTGTGTTACTAAGAAATGCAATCTTATAACAAACTTATTAGTCCTCTTACAATCTTTTCCACACTTCTTCTGCAGTGTTCTTTGAACTTTAGTTGTGCAAGTGTTTAGAGATGTATCAGTTGAGACTCACCTCCACAACTCTATGTTTGTTGTACACAACCAGGGCCCAAAGTCTACATAGAGAACTACAGGCAACCAAGGAATGCTGAGGGTGGAAGAATAGTCTTCCACAGAGAAAAACACAGCAATTGGTTAAACAACACCAAATGCTCAGCCCTGAAAACATATGTACAATTAACAAAATACAGAATAGGCATGCTAAATGTCAATACACAGACTTACGCATGTTCACACACACCACAAGCACACAAACACACCAACAATTAATGAAAAGAGAAACTGAATTTGAAAAAGAGCAGGGAGGAGTATATTGGAGGATTTGGATGAAGAAAAAGGGAAGATTAAATGTTGTAATTATCTCCAAAAGAAAATAAATAATTAACAAAACTGATCAAGTAAACAGTGTATTAAACTTTAGTTTTTACCTGGCTGAATGCTACACAGTGACCAACTTTAACCTTGCTTAATTTGTGTTCTTAAAAGACAAAAGAATGGATATTTATAAAAAGAAATAATACTGGTGTCTAAATTAGTTAATTATTTCTGGAGTTAAATTGGAGTCTAATTCACTTCACAGCTCGTTCCTTAGTCTGCTCTCACATTCCCCTTGTTGAGACAAGTAACTCTGCTCTCCATCGAGTCTTCAGGTATCCATGCCTCACTGAGAGGTTGCTATTAATCTCTGACTACTTCTTTCCATTGAATGGCTCACCCCAAATGAACCCTAGCCACAAATGTTCTGTCTAAAATTTAAATGTCACTAAAGTTTAAAGTTTTCTTTGTGGTTAAACACTTGGAATAATTTACAAGTGAAAACTTTTTGATACTCTTTTTCTTTTTGCTATTATCCTTATCTGAATCAAAACTTTCCTTGCTGTTATAGCTGTTTCAACCACTCTATTAATCTTTAAGATTTCTATTCCTTTGCTAGGAAAGTTATAAACACACTGCTATGTCAAAGTGTTCTTCCTTCCCCTTGACAGCGCAGTATCTTCACAGTTCTGTTCCTAAGCTGCCATTAGTCTTTCAAAAACAAAAGAACAAAGAAAAAAACACATAGAAGTCTTTTGAAAATCTTGTAAATGCTTTAAAAAATCTTTTTATTATTATTATTATTACTATTATTAATATTGGTGTATGAGGTTAGGGTGTGGATGAACTCAGAACATGAAATGTCACGAATGAACTCAGGATTCAATGTGCCTACATAGGCCAGAGGAATATTTTGTGAAGTTGGTTCTCATCTAATTTCTTTATGCAAGTTCAGGGGCCCAAACTCATGTCTTCAGGCTTTTGTGATGAGCACCTTTGTCTGCATAGTCCTATTTCAAGCTCCTGAAATATGTTTTCTTATTGTTTTATTTTTTTATTGCTGATGGCAGGTCACTAGTTTTCTGTTCAACAATAGCAACAAAACCTTCAGATGCGTTAGCTGGCAATGTGTACAATGGATAGAACAGAGATTCAGCTTAATGACTACTCAGTCTTCAATTTAAATTCCAACCAAATTGCTAAGTAATAAGAGAAGCTCAGGGAATTTTTAATGTGATTTTTCCGAGCCTAAAGTTTATATCAAAACAATACTACTTATTTCCTAAAATTAATGTAAAGACTTAAAAAGAAAAAAATGAATGTTTATGAGCAACCAGCAATTACTCTCCATTGTCATGTAGAATATATTTCTCCATAATTGCTTGAAGATTTCTCATGTAAAAGTTATTTTTATTATTGTTGTTGACCTAAATGTATAGAAAAGCATCATAATCCAGCAAGGAAGTTCAGACAGTGAGTGCATTTATCTCCACACCTGAGGACATGACTGTTTCTCTCTCCTGGGAACCAACATGTGGAGTGAGAGAGCCAATTCTGTAACTTGTCTTCTGTACCCCTGCTTTCCACCTTGCCCTTACAATAAAAAAACACACATCAAAAAGCAATGCTACACTATAAGAGTTTCACTGTGATTTTTAAAACGTTTGAGATTGTCATGCATGAGAACTGTATTTATATCATTACACTATTTACATCCTATATTATATTAAATGAGATAACTCAGACTCAGAAAGACAAATGTACTTTTATAAATCTCAGTGCACACAGTTTTCTGTTTGTCTGTTTTCGGGGTTGTGGTGATATGTTGTATATTTAATAAAAACCAGTCTGAAATACCAGAGAAGAGGTCTACCCACAGTCAGTCTAGCAAGATTAGAACGATAACTCACACCTTTAATCCCAGCACATCTGAGTCTGAGGCCAGCTTAGTTTACAGAGGGAGTTCCAGGCTCCCAGGGCGGCAGTGGTGCTAGGCTTTTAATCCCATAACTCCAGAGACAGAAATCTTTCTGAGTTTCTGTGAGCTCAAAGCTAACTACAAAATAGTAGTAGTACCACACTTCTTCAATCTTAACCTGGATGTGAAACAATTGGGCAAAGAGGGTATTTAAGGCAAGCATAGAAAGGTAGATTAAGAAAGTAGAAGCTGAGGCTGAGGAAGCTGGAAGACAGCTGGGTGAGATTTGACTGTGGTGTTTCCTCTCTTTGGGATTTTAGCCTTTCCCCAATATCTGGCTCTGAGTTTCCTTTATTACAACCAGAATTCATGCAAGAGGAGGCGAGTTTTTGTTTCTTTTTATTAAAGACAGATTATTTTCTCAGACAATATGTACAGATTACAATTTCCCCTCCTTCCGTTCCTCCTGGGTCCTCTCCAGCTCTCCACCCTGCTGGAACCACTACCCTTCTGGTTTCCATTACAATAGAACAGGCTCCTAAGAGGTCATAACAAAGCATAACAAAATAAAATATAATAAGATAAACAAAAAACCCCACAGCTAACTAGACAAGACAAACCAAACAAAGAAAAAAAAAGCTCAAGAGAAGGTACAAAAATCAGAGTCCACTGTTCACACACTCAAGAGTCCCAGCACAGAAGAACTGATCCAAATGTGTGTAGGGCTTGTACTTGCTGCTTCAGTCTTTTGCTCTATTGATTGACCAAACCTTGTTCTCCTAGGTTCCTCCGTCCTCTGGCTCTTACACTCTTTCTGCCTCCTCTTTAAAAGTGTTCTTTGAACTCTGAGGGGAGAGATTTGATGGAGACATACTATTTAGATCTGTGTGTCTGTCTCTGTCTCCTGTGTCTCTCTGTCTCTGTCTGTCTCTCTGTGTCTCTCTATCTGTCTCTCTCTGTCTCTATCTCTCTTTCCCTATCCCCCCTATCTCAATCTCTGTAATATATGGCTGTGAGTCTCTGTTTTTGTTCCCATTTACTGCAAGAAGAAGCTTCTCTGATAATGGCTGTATAATGCACTGATCTACAAGTATAACAAAATATCATTAGGAGTCATTTTATCACTACTTTTTAAAATTCAAATAGTAACTGGTTTTACCTGAGTTCTTTTTGTTATTTAGTGTCTATCACTTGGTCACCCAAGCCATATCGGGGAAGGATTATATCTCACAAAATGAGCCTTCAGTCAAATCAGACATTGGTTGGTTACTCCCTCAAGCTTTGTGCCACCATTGTTATAGCATACTTTTCAGGAAGCACAAACTATAGATCAAAGTTTATGGCTGGGTTGGTGTTTATATTTCTCATTTGGTAGACTACAGAGTACTTTCATGCATCAAAAACTCTACAATATAGGTTAAAGGTTCCACGAACGTCCAAGTTCAACTTCTCCATGTTAAGTGATTTGTGTGGGTGTTATTTTCAGCAAAGGAGCCTTGCTATCAGTTTGCAGAGAAGTGATATATTTTACTATCAACAGCTTGAATTGTTTGGAAATTTCCATGGGACCCATTTGGCCAATAATAATCGGATATAACATAGTTTTGGCACCAGAAGCTTTGTTTGGTAACAACAAAAGGCCAGTTGATACTTCATATTCCATATTATTTAGAGATTTTCACCTTGATATATTTTAGGAAGTTTTCACTGCACTAGGTTTCCATACCACCCTTCGGTTCTAGCTGTCTATTCCTGACTTCCTCATTTTCTTTGACTATGGAGGTTAGAAAAGAACTAGACCCCCAAAACTCAGAGGGAGTAGCACTATTAGAAAGTGGTGGGTTTGTTAAAGTAGGAGTGGCTTGTTAGAGAAGTGTGTCTCTGTGGGGTGGGCTTTGAGTTCTCCTATGCTCAAGTGTTAGAACAGTTCCTGTTCCTGTTGCTTGTAACATGTGGGACTCTGAACTATTTCTCCAATACCATATCTGCCTGTGTGCTACCGTCTTTCTTCCCACCATGATGATAATTAACTAAACCTCTGAAAATGTAAGCCAGCCCCAATTAAATGTTTCCTTTATAAGAGTTGTCATAGTCATATTGTCTCTTCATAGCAATAAAAAAATACCCTTAGCTAAGACAGAAGTTAGTACCAGCAACTGAGGTATTGCTATTATATACCAAATCATGTTTTTGTTTATAAAAGAATGTACTTTTGTACTTTGGGTTAGGGAAGCAGTGGAATGCTTATATCCTTGTTTAATGCCCATACTATTAGAAGCTGACAAAGTCTGACTCACAACTGGGTTCTCCATGGCAATTCAATGCCGGATCTTTGCATCTCTGCACAGTGGTTCATGTCCCTCGAGTAGCTAAGAATTTTTTTAAAGATCTTTACGATTAACCTTACTTCCCCGTGTCTTGGGGGACTCCTTGAGTCCCGAAATGAACAAATAGTGTTCACTAAATGCTCGCCCCATGGTAAACTTACCTAGCGTCCACAATTCCCTTCAGGACTGTCTCATGGGTGGTCAATCCGTGGGGTTCTCCTGTGCAAGATCCAGATTCACGGAAACAATCCATGGAGGCCTTTATGATCCAGCTGATTAGCCTGTGCTGAGGTGCTCTCAACTCTTCAGTTCAGGCTTGAGCTCCACGTTGGGTGCCAGGCCTTGGTTCCCAGAAGTTTTCTCTGCTCAGGATACCATCCAATGGCTGAGTCAACCTCCTGTTGCCTATAGCTAACACCATATCTGCCTGTACGCACCATTATTCCCCACCATGATGATAATGGACTAAACCTATAAAACTGTAAGCCACCACCACCTCAGTTGAATGTTTTTCTTTTTGAGAGTTGCTTTAGGGATAAATCCTGGTCCCAATGTCAGAGTCCCTACCAACTACTCAAGCCACACAACTGTCATCCCTGGTGTCCTTCCCAGTTCCTTTGTCTATACATAACCTATTTGTATGTACTAATGATTACTGTTATTGGTATTAGGCATTTTGACAGATATGACACGGGATCTCAAAGTAGCTTTAATTTACATTTGATGACTAAGTAAGTAAAACATTATCTTAAGTGTTTCTTATCCCTTTGAGTTTCTTCTTTGAGAGTTTTCTGTTTCGACCTGTACCCCATTTTTAATGAATTATTTGGTTTTTTACATCTAGTTTCTTGAACTCTTATATATTTTGGGTATTCATCCTCTATCTGATCTGGAATCCAAATGATGTTAACCTTTGCCTTACAGAAGATGCTCAGTTTCATGAGGTCCCATGTATTAAGCATTGATCTTAGCATCTCTGATACTGATGTTCTCTTTGGAAAGTTGTCACCTTTGCCAATGAATTTAAGGCTATCTTTTACTTTCTCTACTATCAGGCTCAATGTATTTGATTTTATGCTGAGGCCTTTTGATGAATTTAGAGTTGAGTTTTGCACAGGATGAAATGTATGGATCTATTTACATTCTACTGTTTGCAGAAATCCAGTTTGGCCAGCACCACTTGTTGAAGACACTGTCTTTTTTATTCAGTGTATGTTTCTGGCTTCTTTATAAAATCTGTGTGTCCATAGATGTGGTAATTTATGTTTGGCCCTTAAATTCAGCTCCACTGATCAATGTGTCTGTTTTCATGTCAATATCATGTGTGTTAAAAAATAAAAATCTATAGCTTTATAGTATAATTTGAGATCGTAAATAGTGGGACCTCCTGAATTTCGTTTATTTTTCAGGATTGTTTTAGCAATGCTGCTCTTTGATATTTCCATTTAATGCTGAGAATTGTTCTTTCAAGATCTGAAAAGAATCAACTACACAGAGTTTTTTAAAGCTAAGATTATTGTTGCTGCTATAATTTTGGTTATTATTATGAGTAGGAATTAATGCAAAATTGGGCTTACAAGTAGCTCAGTGGATAAAAGTACCTACTATCAAGCCTGCAGATACGAGTTCAAGTCCAAAACCCACATGAAGGAAGAAAAAAACGATTATGAAATATTCTTCTCCCTTTCATATGTACATTGTGATACACAAACAAACAAAAATAGCATAATAGTAATCTTTCTAAAAACTAACTGTCTAAAAATGATTGAGGTGAAATGAAGAAATGAGATATTAGGATCAGATCTATTGGAAAGGAGAATTTGAAAAAGGAAGAAATGGTTTTCAGGGTAAGCATGTAATGCAAGATAATATCAGTGTGCGAACCTAGAATCTCAGTGATGAAAAATATAGTACCATTAATCTCTCATAGTTTTTAAAAGTTCAAATCAAATTGAGTGATGTTTATTGGGACTTGAAACTGTAAAAATACCAAGAGAAAATAAAGAGTAGAACTACTGTGTTTGGAAACAGTGTTTTTGTTTGTATTTTTGTGATATCAGGTATACACGCTCAGAACTAAAAGGAAACATGAGAGTCTGTTGAAAAATAAGACTTTTGCTCCATAAATAAAACAGACAACAAAGTGAGAAGGCAATGAATGGAATGAAAACAAAAACAAATAACATAGCTTCTGAATACTTAATTCCCAAAAAAACCTCACAAGAATCTAATGTATAAAGGGAAAGGAGGCATAAAAGGTGGAAATTTCATAGCATTCACACAAATGGACAACAGGTGTATGAAAGGAATAACATATATGATCACCGGAAAATTGTGAATCAAAGTTCAGTTCGGTACCACCCCATACCCAATCAAATGGGTGATGTCAGTGTCTAACTTAATGATTATTTCATAGAAAATTTGAAACTCATGACTTGGTCAAACCAGACACTTGCATTGTCATGTAGAGAACAGTTTACATGCTCTTCAATATGTTAAAAATGAAATTACATTATTATTTAGTAATCCTACTGCTGGGTACATGTGTGTGTATTTGTGTGTGTGTGTGTGTGTGTGTGTGTGTGTGTGTGTGTGTGTGTGTGTGTGTAATAAAATGTGCCTCCAGTTTTTATAGCAGTATTATTCATGATAGTCATATAGAAACAAATGCATATCAATGAATTAATGAAAAGTCTGACATTTTATGCATTCACATTTGTGCATAACATGCATATTTACATATACATATATAAGTACAAAGACATAATAGAATATTATTCAGTTCAGCAGAGGAAAACAAAAATTTGCCAGTAGTGGAAGCATAGATTAAACTGAAGGCACTGTGCTAAGGAAAATCAAAAGAAACAGGAAAATAAAACACATAAGCAAAGCCATGGAAAAAGAGTAGAGAGATAGTTGTCACACCAAAAATGGATAAGGCAGATAGAGTGATGTTGATTGAATAGCTTAATCGGTACTTATGCAAATGGATAGCCTTGTAGAAGAAATACAATGTACGCTGTGTAACATTAGAGCAGATCATAAGCCTTATAATTGAAACTTGCTCACATGTCCTCTCATGAACCTTATAATTATATTGTCCTGATAACTGCAATAAGTACAAAGAAATGCTTTATGTACAGGAAGAAAAGAGAAGGAAGTGAAGGAGGGAGAGAAGGAATGAAGAATGGAGGGATTGGAAATTATGTAGATGAAAACTGTCCACATTAGCTCCGTTATGTTGATAAGATTACAGTACATTCATACAATCAAGACATCATCAGCTTTTCCACTTCAAATCATTTTGTATGTGAACATTTTCAGGAGATGACAACATCCTCATTCACTATATCTTGGTTGAAAGTAAAGGATCAGTCCTTTACCAAATCTGAGAAGTACTACTTTGAAAATAATTTGTGTTACTCACATTTGTATTAACATTTTCACGACCAGAGCTTTTAGTTGGCATTGGGGCTAAACTCACAACACTTATTGATGTAGAGAGGGTTTATTACATTGTTGGCATAATATACAGAGACTATCTGCACACAAGCATTTTGGTGTGAGGAACATTGAAAAGAGGCCATGTGTTGTGGAAAGATGACTCTTTCAACCATTGACATCGACCATTCCTGAAGTGTATATAGCAAGAGAAGTGGATAGTTAATATATAGACTGCCGCATGTTCATCTGATAACATTGAATAACATACTTCTGGTTTTCTGAGTCTCACCTTCTATTATGAATCACCATCCTCTAAAGGCCTTTGTCCTTATACTAAACACAGCAGTGAGCCTGGTTATCTGTCAATGAGCAGATGAAATCTTCCTTATCACTCTCCATTAAGAAGGCTTAGGCATATAAACAGCCTGGGAAAATCTGATTTCAGTCAAAAAGGAAACGGTTGTGTTCTCTCAATTGAGCCTTCCTATCACCTGCACAGAAATTCAGGAACCATGATTGCAACATTCTGAGCAATCAGCAGGCTGTAAAATGCCTGCCTATAAGCAGGAGAAAATACATAAACTACACAGCTGTGAAGTCTAAAAATGCCTTCTTAAATGCAATGTCATAGTGCATTCCAGAAGCATTTCTGTATAGATGCAACATCAACAGTTTATGGCCTAGTCACTCAGAGATTCTTATTGATAGCATGGCTACCTTCAGCCAGATTTCAGAATAGAGTGCGAGACCAGCTAATGGTCACATGTATAGACACTGTACATGACATAGTTACAATGATGATGTCTATCCAGCTGTTCCTGTACCCTGGCCATTTATTCCTAAGAAGGGTTATTGCGAATTAGCTCTACAAGTACTGTAATGATGATGGCTAAGCATGATCATTTAACTCAGAGAAGACAGCAATATTCTTGTGAACCCTGATCAAAATAAAGACATCGCAGGGTTAAATACCTGTTCTACTTAATTATGACTAAAGAAACATTTTGAGCCTGAATTCAAAGCCCCAGATAGTAAATGATGAAAGACAATGGAAGGCACCCTGTTTCTCCACAAGATAAAAGGACTGGCCCTGTTCTGTGTTCCTTTGGGCGGATCTGAAATGCTGTTTATTTATGCAAGCAAGTTCTGGTGAAGAAAAGCCCAACTCAGTTGTTTGCATCTTGTCTCTGGCACCTTTTCAGGGTAAAGCCTCATTGCCATTTTTTGTGTTCTCCAGTTAATGTATTTACTGTCTGCCTTTCCGCAAGGGGGAAAAATATTAACAGACACTCTAAGTAAATTGATAATCTCACTAGTAGTAAAGCGCACTAACTTTTGCTGTTTTGTTATAGCAATGTTTGGGTATTAGTATTGCTGATGAGATATTTTATGCTGTATAAATACTAAAATACACTAAGTAGTCTACTTTCTACACATATTAGTAGTGGTTTGCTTTACTTTAACACTATGTTTGTTTGGAAAGAAATGAAACTTGAAGACTGACAAGATAGCTCAAAAGTTAGAAGCAGCCGTTGTTAAGCCTGACAAACTATATTCAATCTCTGGAACCTAATGGCAGTAAGAAAGAACTGACTTTCACAGGTTGTCTTCCAAACTACACACACACAAATTAAATTATAACAAATTTAAAAAAAAAAAAACCCTAAAGCTAAGTTTTCTTAGAATGCTAAAGTCCTGGGTTCCATCCCCAGTCCCACATAATTAATCCAAGTCCCCGCATCCCTTTAATCCCAGCATGTAAATGACAGAAGCAAGTGGAAAGGACTTGTGATGGATATATTTCTTAACTTGATACAACCTCCTAACACATGGGAACACAGTTTTAACAAAGGATCATTTATATTGAGTTGATCTGTGAAAATGATTGGAAGGGATAACAATAAATGTGCCAAGATCCGTTCCATTATGGGCAGCAATATGCCATAAGCATGTGGGTCTGAACTATAAAGGCAGTAGAAAAATTAAGGTGAGCACAAGCAAGCAAGTGAGCAGGCATGCATCTATTTCTCTCTGACCTTGACTGTGGATATGATGTCTATGCTGTTTCAAGGTTCTGTTGCTGCAGTGTCCTCACAATAATGGTCTATGACCCAGACTGTGAGCAAAAATAAATGTTTTCTTCCCTACTTTATTTGTCACAGTAACAGAAATGAAACCAGGACAGAAGTTTGAGCAAATCCAGGATTACATAGAAAGTTCCAGGGGAGCCTGGAAATCATACAACACTGTCTCTAACAAAACCCAAAACAAACAACAATAAAATAAAAGAAAGTGAGAGAAGTAGAAGGAAGTAAAGAAAACATTTTAATTTTGGCACATTCTGCCATTGCAATAATTTCTTATGAAAATATATTTCCCTAAAACAGACATCCTTCTATAAGACTGATATCAACTGAGTTGATGTCTATGAAGAGATGTTACATTTTCTTTGCCTTTGAGATAAAGTCTAAATTAGTTATTGTTCTATTACTGCACAAAACACTATGACCAAAGCAGCTTATAGAAGGAAGGTTTATTTGTACTTAGGATTTCAGAGGAATAATAGTAATCATTGAGGGATCAGCTATCATGACAGCTGGAACAGCAAAAGGAGAACTCCAATCTTGAACCACAAACAAGAAGCGAAATGAAAACTGGAAATGATACTTGGCTTTAAAACCTCAAAGCTGTCCCTAGTGATATACTTCTTCCAGGAAACTTTGTCTTCTAAAGCTAACCAAAGGTGTGCCATCAACTGGGAACCAATTTCTCAAACGTATTAGTTTATGGTGCACATTCTCGTTCAAACTATCTCAGGGTCTCACTATGTTACCTACATGTCCTAAAAATGCCATTAAATGTATTTTCCATGAGGACTAGATTTCTTGTTACCATAAGTCAGTGTACAAACTTCTAAAGGAGAGAGGAAACCAGTAATCCCACGTAGATATGATGTTATGAACCACTTCAATGACAGTCCTGATGACTGTAAGAGTATAACAATGGCACACATAACATGGCACACACCAATTGCATTCTGGCTGATCAAGACCCACTCATACTATTTCTAATACTGAAAACCTATTTAGCTAATCAATGCTCGTGAAATTATGGTTATCAGAGGAGAATCTACAATGACTAACTTACTAAGCCAGCGTACACTCTAACAACAATCTATGCATATATGTTCTTTTACCCATAGATAAATGTAGTCTTCACCCCTCATCAAGAAAATTTCAACAGAGTGACCGCTATAGAAAACCACAACAAATCACTATACAGAGTTGTGGAATCTAGTCCCAGTGGATATGGCTACAAAACACTCCTACACCTAAGGATGGAAGACTGTGGAAAGTGTGACAGACAGACTGTAAGAGTTAGAAGATCAGAGACTTTGCTGTGAGATTGTGTACCTTAGTAACATCAGAAGCTACATCCATAAAGCCTCACCAACATAACCACCCATAATACAAACATTGCATAAAAAATAACATCAACCAAGATTTCCACCTTAAAGCTGTCGCTAGTGATATACATCTTCCAGCAAGGTCATGTCTGCTAAAGCTTACCAAAAGATGCCAACCATCTTGATGAAAAGCCCCAGAGGTCTTAACCCTACATGAAAAAATATAGGCAATTCAGTAAAGCTTGGTGCGGCAGAGGTAGCCCTCCCCAGGTAAGTGCGTGCCAATTGGTAACCCAATGCCAAATGGTCATCCTTGAAAATGTGTATACAAATAATGTTATGTGGACTCAGCAGGTTATATTTGGGAATATATGAATATACAAATACACATATACATGTAATAAAAAATGGAAACAGAGGTCATGAACTTGACAGAGAAAGAGATGGGGTATATGGAAGGGTTTTGGACAAAGGAGAAGTGTTGTAATTAAGATAAAAATCTCAAAAGTGAACAAAATACTGAAAAGTAGGGTCAAGTACTTGATTATTTATGTCACTGATTTTTCTTGATGTGAGGACAAGCTATCAAAGAACATTCTGGTAGCATCTTGAGAAGCAGCGTTTGCTTACAACATATTTTAGCTGGCTTTATTATTTTGAGATATTTAAGTTACCTACTGTTAAGCAAACATCATCCAACAATTTAAACTCTGAAATATCTGGGGTCTGGAAACTTTCAGTCTTTGCATTGTAGAGAGCTGATGATAGTTTGTGCTTGATGAAGTAGTTACAGCAAAAATCTTTCCTGTGGAGAGGGGCTGAGTAGCACATTCCTGCTGCATGTTTTTACATATAGAGCAAAATAATTTCCAAAAATCATTTTTCTCATACATATATACACGATACGTGTCCTTACGTCCATATACACATGCTTGGTTAGTATGGCCTGTTAGGCTTGCATCTCATTCTTATTCTTCAACAGTGTGCTGATAATTGCCAATTTGTGCTTTTTCTGCTGTGTTCAAAACATTTCTTAAGCTTGGTAATGTACCATGGTTTCTGCGGAAATGAGAACTAATTTCTTTCCTGTTTTTCTTGGAGGAACTTTAAAAGACTTAGGGTCTTGCTGTGATCACAGCTTTCATCTATCAGGTGCTTTCTTGTTTTCTCAATTGAGTGACAAGTAAATGCTCATTTTTTTGCTAATTCTAAAAGCATTTCCTAAGTAGCTAGCTCACATCTGTAAATACTGTGCATCAAAAAGTGGTCTGGATGCATTGTGTGAATAAATATATACTCATAAATACCTAAATACCTTTGTATAAATACACATATGTAAAAAACATATATGTTGTATTTAACATGTAATATATATGTGACAATAAGCACAACATGTTATACTGTATGAAGAATGCATATATATATGTAAAACAAACACCTCAGCTGGCAATATAAATAGTTTGTAAGGCATGAGATATAATATAGTCAGTGTGATCACCACTAATCTGATACAGATAATAGACAACCTGATGCTGGTTCCATATTCAGACATATTCAGACAGCTGAAATCAGTCATGATGAAAATGTTTCAGAGAGAGACTCTAATTATTGTGGAAGAAAAGCATCTGGTGATTATTAGTATTCATTTCAGTATCAAATAGCAATGTTCCATGATGTGAATGTGACAAGAGCCTCTGATTGGTACTGTAGAAGTTGGGAATCTGTACATATCCTATGTCATATGGCAGCATTACAGTTGGCAGCTATGAATGGTTGATATGCACTCTCATTAACCTCCTTATGATCTCTGTCATAATTTCATTGTCAAATAAATATAAAGGTGTACAAGAGTCAGGATCCTATGATGTAAAATCAACCAGAAATTAAATATCCATATATTCAGATATTATAATGGATATAAGAGAGAGTAGACATTTAGGGAATAATGTTCTGATTCTGTAATCATTTTCACCCAAGTAAAAAATAATTCTTCAACAACTTTAGAACTTTTTTGGAAATACTATGGATTTTGTGTGTAGGAAAAATGAAGTCAATATTCACCTATCCTCTATCCAAATTATTATTATTGTTGCACTAAAGGAATGAGTAATATGATTATAATAACTATGGAGACTATATAATTTAAAGTTTGTGTTTATGATCTCATCAAGAAATTACAGAACTCCCAGTGAAATTCCTGGGTGTCCAACAACCATCAAAAATCCCTCCTTGGCCAGGAATGTTATCCCAGTAGCATTACATAAATAAACCCTTATTTAAAAAGCAGATGTGTTCCAAGGTCTATAGTTTTACACCTAATATAGACAAGTGAAATTATCAATTAAAATGGATACACTCTAATCATAAAATGAACCTGAAATTTCTCAGTAAACAATGAAATTCCATATGCTACACGAGATACAAACTTGAAGTTCTCAGGCAGGTACAGTTCAGATATTGTGAGACAGAAGAACTCAACTAATCTAAGGGAATACTATTTTAACTCTTTCAATAAAATGTCATAAAATGATTGAAATGGTTAGAGAAACTGCAGTAGTGGATTCAAAGATTGCTGAGCGCCATTTTAGTAAGGAACTGGGGGATCCTGAAGAATACGAGTGGCCAGTAAATAACTTAAAGCAGATAATGCCTCAAGGTCAGATAATGCTGTGTTAATTGATTATCCCATGCCAGTCATGGTCATTGCTATAATTCTCTCATAATAGTCATATGTGAAAGTAACAGTGTGTGTGAGACATCTTATAAATGTAATTGTGTGTAGCTTGTCTCAAAGTCAAAGACATTCTAGAGAAATACACAAAACCTATCACAAAACAAAAATGTGAAACTGCCAAAATATATTCATGCATTTAAAAATACAACAATGAAATGTAGGTCATCATAAACTAAACCCAAATACATCAGATTTTTATCCTGCTTCTACAGGTACTTTACCAAAGAACATACAAATATTGCTGCCTAACGTTCAAAGAAAGATCTAGAAGGTCAAGTTTCATAATAGAAACCTCATTATAAAAGCATCAAGTAAGAGATTAGAGGCTAAAACTGTCCATGATAATCAAGGGAAAATGGAAAAACAAATCCATGTCTTATTCTAGGTTGCTTTTTCGTTTACACTATAATTACAATGAACTCAATATCTAGTCAGAAAATTAGAGGAAAGAAATACATTTTCAGTCAAAAGATAAAAATCAAAATTTTCTTTTGCTGAGTTTACATAAAATAATTCACATTGGTAATGTGGTTGTTTATTTTAATCAATTTCATAGTATCAACATAGATTTCCCCCATTCATAAAATAAATAATCTTTTGTAAAAATGACCTAAACAATCTTAAAATTATGTACATTACAAGCATAAATTTTTGACAACTTTAAATCTTTATAATGTGTTATTTTCCATTTTAATTGATATAATACTTGCTTGTATTAAAATACAAAAACTTCAAATTAGTTTAACTACTAAAACAAAGAACTTAAGAGTATTAGAATATGAAAACATTAAGGCAGGGTATCACACAGCAAGCTACAAAACTCACCAGTCTTTGCTCTTACTGTAATATAGTAAGTGCTTTGGTTATCATATAGAAGTGATCACTCTTTTGGGAGAATTTTTGAGTTAATGAAAGATTTTGGCTCAAGAAAGTAATAATAAGATATTAATTACATAAACATGCTACTACACAGAGTTCTGAAATATAATAGAAGAAAGAAATCCTATGATAATTGCAATGGGGCACTAGAGTATCCTTTGGCCTTGGTTTATTGCTCAGCTGTTGAATAATTGGTTCACACATGATTTCCTTTAACTGATGAAGTAGCTAGAAGTTTCATGTCAAATATATGATGCTAATCAGGCAGACTTGATTGAAAGTATATATGCTTTCATTTCCCAAGTACTGGATATCTATTATTACCACTGTCATGGCCCAAGAATTATCTTCAAGTTTTCTCAGTGTTTAGAACAACATCTTTTTAAAAATAAATTCTTTGTGGATTGAATTTATGGCTTCATGCAAAAAGTAAACGAGAAGAAATCTGGTATTTAAATATACATTTTCCACACTCCGTTCTATTTTTACATATGTGTTTTCTGCTTACTACCTAGAGCTATTTTTATTTGCAGGTTAAAGGTGGAAGAGATTCTCAAAGTTCAAGATGTTATTGCCCTTATTCTCATGTTTTTAACATCAAAGCAAAACATTTGCTTCATCTGTGAGCATCCAAGAATTTCTTAAGATGACTGTAGTAGGATTAATTCCACTTGATAGAGTAGAGTGAATACACTTATGTTTTATATTCACCCACTCAGGACATCGACCTCTCACATAATCTGTCTTAATTACTATAGTAACTTGATACACAGCAAAAAGACAAGTTTGGTTCTTAGCAACTATCCAAAAAAGAACCATATTCTAAAATAGATCTCCCACATGAACTGCAATGACTCATGGAATCAGGAATTAAAGGTGTTCTCTAAAATTACTAATAAAATGTTTAAGTTGTTATGCACTTAATATTAAAAAAATCAATTGCAAAATTATATTTATATCCCTATAAGTGTTACATAATACATTAATAACAAAATATTTTGAAATCTCAAAATACATGATATATATATATGTATATATGTATATACATGAAATGTCTTCGACAGAAAGTTTAGGAAAATAGTTGTTTGCAAAATAAATCCAAGCTATTATTACAAAGAAAAAGACATAAAAATTAAAATTCAAAATTAGTTACTCTGTGGCATAAGAGTAGTAATATTAAAATTTATAACATTTAATGGCAATATTAAAGAGTAGGACATTATGGTGCATGCCTGTACTCTTTCACATGGGGAGTAAAGTTATGGAATAAAGTACATGATCATCATTTCACTGGGGAGCAAAGGAAGTCTGGGCTACGTAAAAAAAAAAACTGTCTAAAGAAACTAGCAATCAATGAAATAAAATAATAAACCTAAACATGAAATACAAAAAGATGCTAAATAAGTATTATGTTAAATTAAGTAAATCAAAATAATTTAATTAGATCAAACTGAAGGACTATATATACTTTATACCTCATTGATCTATGTGTTCTTATCATAAAATTCTTTTTTATGCAGCAAAAAATTTCATGACATGATAGTAGGAAGCCAAGTTGGTGTTTGCTAAGTGAAGTTGAGTGCAGACTTTTGGAATCAGACAGAAGTAAGGGTATAAAGAAAGTTGCCTACTCAAGTGCCATAGGAACTACTAGGCAACCCACTGGCTTCTGGAATTGCCATTCTTCTAAAGGTAACATATGAGTTAACATTATTTGAAGTTTAAAGACTAAGTAAAGAAAAAGTTATGAAATACTTTTTTTTCTTACTCAAAGAATTTCCTCTTACAAATAAACTTGCAATATGTTTTATGAGATCCATTGTGTATGTTGACAGATGAGAAAAGGCCTCAGAAAATTCACACTAAATGAGTCTGTACTTGGAAGAGATTATTACAATGTATGAATCACTAGTTGTTTAAATATATTTGATTGAGATGATGATGTTTGTGATGACAACATTTTAGAAAATGGATTACGTCTCTTCTTCAGGTAACATTGAAATGGTTGAATCCACAATGTTAGCTGATTCTCAGAGATATGCATCAGATTTAGAGAAAGGGGTTTATTCTTGTCTCAAGTTTCTTTAATTTTTTAAATCTTTTTGCCTTGTTTCAATTTGTTTTTATTTTTTCTTTTTTATATACTTTTTCTCCCTCCACAGTACATCATTAATGTTAGTCATAATTAAAATGTCTATAGGCATATAATATAATACCTAGTTGAATTGTATAAAGTTCATAGCAAAATCAATTCTTTTTTATTATATAATCTACATTTTCTCCCTTTTTGCTGCCATCATCACAGTTTTTGGTGAGGTCATATGTAGTAGTGGGATTTCTTGGTCCCGGGTGGCCAGAGGCCCAGACCCACAGACCTGCGCACCAGACCCCTTTTAGCCCGCCTCTGCTGCTCAGGCCCCCAGAAATGACTCAGACACTTATATTAACTTCATGCTGTTTGGTCTATGTCTCAGGCACATTGCTAGCTAGCTCTTACATCTTAAGTTGACTCATTTCTATTAAACTGTCTGCCACATGGCCCGTGGCTCACCTGTGCTCCTTACATGTTGCTCCTTGCTCGATCTGCCTGACTCTGCCCTGCTTCTCCTACCTATGCTGTAATTTCTTCTCCTACACTGGTATTTTAAAACTTAGTTAATGTGCTAAAAATTCACCTAATTTAAGAGTAATTAAGAAAGGTCCTACTCCCTTAAATTAGGCCTCCCAGGACTCTGAATGAACTTTCTTTTCCTTGTTGCAAGCCAGTACCTAAGGAAAGGACACATGGCTGAGTGAGAGGGAGATAGTAGGTTCATGTAAAGTAACATTATGGGAGGTATAGAGAGGGAGGGAGAGAGAGAGAGAAAGAGAGAATTTATGCATAATATCATTTAGAAAATAGATGTTTGTACAGAAATGTTTTACACAAAACTGCTTATCCCATGACAATGTTTAAATGTCTTGTCAAAAGTTATCATTGGCTTCACAAATCAATCCTTACTGAATTTGGGCTCTCAACTTTCCCTTACAAAAAATGGTGAAAGAGGGAGCTATCACTTTTAGTTAAAACATTTTAAGTGGATGACTCCTACATCATTTCTGTATTACAAAGTTAAATTTCAAGGAGATAAAGAATAAAGTTAAAATTCAACATTTTCAAAGTAAATTCAGTAAGTAAGACAAAGGAGGAAGGAAAATTTTTCTTGAAATTTAATTCAGCGGAAGAAAGAAATTTAGACTCTTATAGACTAAGCAACAGGGTACATGAATAAATTCATTGTATTACACAGTTCAAGAGTTTCAGAGTAGTTTTCTATAACTTATAAAGATCCTCCTGTCTCTAATACGTTTTCTTAATTACTCTTCAATTGTTATGACAAAAAGACTACGACTAAGTTGTCTTATAAAGGAAAGTCTTTAGTTGACTTAAGGCTTCAGGAGACTAGAGTCCATGGTGATGGGGGAGCAAAGGCATGGTGGCTTCAATAGCTGAAGCACCTCCTTCTACAAAGCCACACCTACTATTCCTTCCCAATATGTTTCACCAACTGGGAACCAAATTTAAAAATACATGAACCACTTGAGGTCATTTTAATTAAACCAACACACATGTCTAATAGTTCAATAGTTAACATATTACTAATGTATATATGAATATATTCAACTAAATAAGAGTTAAGTTTTTATCTGCCCTTATATTTGGATGTTACATTTTTTTTTGTATTTTAGGCAAATTTTTAGCACATTAACTAAGTTTTAAAATATCAGTGTCATAGGAATCAGTGATGTAGAAGAGACACTAGAAAATTGTGCCAGTAAAACTGATTTTAAAATTTGATTGAGGAATCTGGAAGTTTCAAAAAGATAAGCTTGGTGGTCAGGTACCACTAATAAAAATTTAAATAATATAAAAATGATGAGTTTTTACTACTTTTCAGTTATAGACATTCTGAATTTATTTCTAACCAAGAGAATCACTTCCCACAGTTTTCTTTATACGGTGAAATGAATCATTTTCCTATTGAGATAAGAAAGTCTTTGTGTGTTCAGATTAAGGTGATCTACATATTAACTGATTATTACCTACAAAGTGATTAAAATCATTTAAAGGCCATACTGATATATTCAACCATCTAAATGACCCCAATTTGAAATTCATTTTGCTAAAGTATATGTACTTTATTAATAAAATTGAAAGATGTTCTCAACAGTTTGAATTTCTTAAATTGAGAAAAATTTATTAAAAGGATATTGTAACATATTAGATTTATTTTCTGTTTGGTTGAACTTGACTGTTTAATTCTTTTTAATCAATTCTTTGAGACTTATAAATGTCTATGAATTTGCTTAGATTGACCTCTAGATCTCCCCTAGCACTTCCAGATCTATACCTTATGCCTTACAAGCTCTTCCTCATTTCATGTCTTCTGTTTTTGTTGTGGGTTTTAAATAACTTACTGTGTCCAGTTTATGCCACCTATACAAGCATGAGTATATGGTAATGAGGTCATCCACTGAAGCATCTGGGAACTGACACCAGGGCCACCTCCTCTTTCAACAAAACAAACAATAACAACAAAACCCAACACTCTCTATCCAAGATGTCATCAAATCTTAATGGCTTCTCAGCTAAGGGTGGGCCAAACCACAGGTCCATGCTGCAATGCTGACTGGCTTGATGTTATACAAGCAACGAGAGATGTTGTGAGTTCAGGAGTAGAGTTATTCTGTAATATCCATAAGATCATATTAGCCAGAGGTTGAGAAGAACTGGGGTGAAACAACATATCAGATTTTTAGACTGAAGTTGCTGAACAGCAAAATGTTTTTATACATTTAAAAAGATTTTTTCTCATTGAAAAAGAAACCGTAGGCCTCAGCAACATAATAAGCACATGGTGGTGAAATTGTATTATCACAGAGGTAGAACTGGCCTTGTGCTCAGATAAAAGATTGTTTTCATGCCAATGTGTAGAGTAGATTACTATTTTTCCTTGTATTATATTCCTGCCATTTGCTAAAAATGTTGGGCCAAGTCTGTATTTAACTGAACTGTGAACTAAGACTCATTCCGTGCAAAGCAAGGAAAAATCATCCAAATATTCTGTTTTTGTCAGTGTTCTCATGCTGTGAAGAGACATCATGGTCATGGGAACTCTTATAAAGAAAAGCATTAAATTGGAACTTGCTTACAGTTTTAGACATTCAGTTTGTTATCATCATGGCAGAAAGCATCGGGCATGCAATCAGATACAGTGTTGGAGGAGCTGAAAGAGTTCTATATCTGGATCCTTAAGCAGCAGAGAGAGAGAGACACTGGGCTCTGGCCTGAGCACTTCAAATCCTAAAGCTCACTCCCAATGCTATGTTTCCTAGGCCATACCTCCTAATCCCTGTCAAATAGCACCAATCCCTAATGACCAAGCATTCAAATATCTGAGCCAATGGAAGCCACTCCTATTGAGACCACCACAGACACTACAAACTTTGGTTTTACAAGGTAAATAGCAGAAGGTGGGTGGGTTATATTTTTTTATAGCTCACATTAAATACACAACTAAAGACTTATTAGAAATGATACACTTAAAGCAGATGTTAGCTAGTGTCTCTTCTGAAGCTCTATCCTGGTTACTGTTGGAAACAGATCCCTGGAAAGAACCTATACCTGCAAAGAATGATTGAATAAAGCCAGGGAACTGTAGAGAGTTAGAAATGCTGCAGGTCCAAAGGCTGATTGCCTTGTCTCGGACTGCTTCTGTCATTCCTTGCCAACCTCAGTCTCAGAACTAACATCTTTTAACTAATAGATAAAAACCTTGAAATCTATCAACATAGCAGTCCACTAGCTTCCACCAACCCTGGAGTGCTTCAGCATGCCATTAGATAACATCTTAGTCCAATAGAAAAGCTCCCTGCATTTTTCTGTAACTGCCTTTCTGATGTACCCACGGATGTTTTTTATGATGCCTTGATTTGTGACTATCTTTGTTCTGTTACAACTATAAAATCTTTCTGACATGCCTCCAATATAGATCATGTAATTTGGAATAAACTAAACGTGATCCTGGGCCACAGTCACCCATGTATGCTCCAGGATAAACTGTCCTTCATTCTTTTGAGGTGAGAGTTCTTTCTACAACATTATATATATTAGACATTCTGTGCTTACTATACATTACACATTTATTTTAGGATAATCTCCATGAACCAGGTTCTTTCTAAACTCACAATGTCATTGTCCTTCAATTACACAATCCATGCCATCTCAGACTCACCCCAGTGATCATACAGGACTAGAGGGTTCCTCTTATGTAAGACCTTGTCTCCATATATACAAGCCACTTTGATCTTTGTGAGATTAGTCATAGTACTTGTAGGTTTAACAAATCCCACTCCAGGGTGAAGCATGAAATGGATGCTCCTTCCTGATAATACTCTTTGGAAATCAAACAATTATCCTCTGATTCCCTAGACAGCTGTAATTTCCAGACAATACACTTATTGTCTTATTTGAGTGGATGGAAATGACTCTTAGTCTTTTCTTATTTCCTAATTCTACTTGTCAGCACCTGAGACTGTATACAACTACTCTACTGTAATTTTCAGACAAGAGCAGCAAGGGTAACAAAAGGCTGAGTCCTGGGAATCAAGTAACATCTCACTCACAGGCTGTTTTCATTTGTCTATGGCCTTGTCTGTTATACTTCTAAGGCTCCTAATGTATCAAGAGGAATGCTGCAGAAACTCCCAGCTTGCAGGGCCCTTCCTGAACAGCTAAGAACATTTGCACGTAGCTAGGATATATAGCAAGAACACACAGTTTTATTTTCAGTGCCAACATGTAAGTTAAAATATAAGTGAGTGAGCCATGACTTGGAGACATCAAGGAGGGATTGGTATGTAATATTGGGACTGATGCCAAGGTTCAATTCAGCCATATTAACAGGCAATAGGATATAGGACCCTCTCTCACAAAAAAAAAAAAAAAAAAAAAAAAAAACAGGGGTAGCTTTGAATTCTAGAAAATAACTCGAACTTATTAATTAGTTTGGTTGATCCCCTTAAATTATTTACTTTTAATACTTCAGGTCTTATTAAAAATCAATAAAAAGAAAACCACAAAAGTTACAGTATCATTGTTGGCAAAGCATTCCAGGATGGGGCTCATTTTAAAAGCAGTTGGAAAGGACACAGGATGTTTACTCAGGGGACAGTAACTATTGAATATTAAGACTTCATAGATAATTATTCTAGTGGGCTTTCCCCCTTTTTTTTGCTTAAGTCTCTTTTGTCTAACTTATTGTTCTTATATATTTCCATCCTCTATATTTATATTATGAGCACAGTCTCTTGATGTTTTGCATAAAAATGACTTATTCTCAGTTTAATATCAAGCTGTTGATATTAGCCTATTGCAATTTTGAGAAAGAAAACATTTTTACAGACAGACTACAAACAACAATACTTTCAGATAATCAGTGATTCCAACTTCCATTTTCCTCCATCGATAACAAACACAAAGAATGAGGAATTTATTTTTAATATCTTATAACTCAGGACCCAACATTTATTACTTTATACAATGTCATAAGCAAGCATTTACAAAAAGTGACATAATGCAAGAAGATTTGATTCGGCTCACATTTGAAAGATGACAGTCTGTTACCTCACGAAAGAAGGGTTTGGGGACTGTCTTGTGACTGTGGCCACAGAGGTATAGGTGCCTGTTCCTTTTCTTCCTTGGGAATGAGGAAGTAAAGCCAGGCCCTAAACCCTTATGTCCTCTCCTACTGACCAGTTTTCTCCAGCAAGGCTCTACCTCCACATGTTCCACAGCATCCCAATATAGTGCCACTCACTAGGGACAAAGTGTTCAAACACCCCAGCCTACAGAACATTTCATTTTCATACTACAGCAGATTCTCTTTTCTTGTCAAAAAAATGTTCTACATAATTTTATAGTATTTAGCACATAGTCCTGATAACATTCCTATCCTTTTTAAAATGAAAGAAGAAAGGGGGATCTTGCCTTCTCTGGGGATTGGAATAAAACCTTAGTAATGGGGGACCTTTTCAGAAGAGAGATTGGCATCTGCCATCCCTGTGTTTAAACGGTCCCATAATTCTCAGGTTCCAAAGCAAACAGAAACATACTGTGTCCAATTTTCCTAATTATCAGAATACATGCTGCCTTAGCCCATTAACAATCTGCCAGTCCATTTTCCCTGTAAAATAACTTCCACAAAAGGTAAACACTTGCACACAAAGCACATTCACAATATGTTCATACATATATACACATACATGCATATTTATGTATTATATTACTTGATGTGTTTTGATTTCAATACTACTAAACTTAGCAAGCTGTTTTATTTCTCTCAGATGTTACAGGAAATAAACAAGGACATTTAACTTGGTTTTAGTCACTAAGACTGGATGTGTAGCTCACATTAGCATCATTCATCCCCTTTTCATTAAAAACCTATGTGTTTTATGTTTGTGTATACATGTTTACACATACACACATCAGCTTGTTCCTATAAACCATGTGTAATCAGTCACTCTTTTATGTAAGGATCACAGTTACACTGAACTAAAGTGTAAAGAGACCCTGGAACAGCACAAACTCAGTTCAAAGCTCACTGTTCGTTAGAACTTCATAGTCTGTTTTCGGAACCTCAGATTCTTTGTCTATAAACATGAATCTAGGTGTACCAGCTTCAGTGTGGTGCAGGCCTGAGCATATACCAAATCTTTAAATCATGTCTGGCTCCTCATAAGATGCTAATTAATGCTGTGTCTTGTGTTTATCGTCACAAAACTGAAAGTCACCACATCGAAGTACACATACTTTTCAAAAATTACAAATGAGTGGTGGCTCAGAGATATACTGCACTTAAAGTTCTGTTTTCAGAACCCATGTCACTAGGTGCACAATTATCTGTAACTCCAGCTCTGGTGGACCCAATGCTTCTGCCCTTCATTAAAAAATAAAAATCAATGGTAAAGATATAGATAGCAATAATATTAATGGTTTTAATGTGTAAGATAACTTTTAAATTTACTCAAAAACTTAAACTGCAATCTCTTACCAACTAGGGTTTGAATTAGACAGGAAGCCTCCGTATGTGTGTAGCCACTTTGAATTCCGACTCTGCTTTCCTACTCTGCAGTCGCGTCTTTGTGAGCTGACTACTTTCTGCTTCTGTGGACCCACAGTATTCCAGTGCAATTTCAAGAGCTCACTTTAAAGGACCAATGGCTTTGGTTTCTCTTTGGTCAGAAGAACAAACGATTTTTCCTAAACACATCAGAAACTTTTGTGATCTGATGGCTATATTTGGTTCCAATAGCTCCTAAAAATCCAGGAAAGGTGGGAAACTACATATTCAGCTGGAGAGCAAGCGCTCTAAACATTACCAAGGCTGTGCAAGAAGGAACAGATGATAAATGAGTGGCTTTTAGTTTACGTCAGAGCTAACATCATAGAGGCAAAATCATGTTTCTAAAATGCATGTTTATCTATTTGACTTTTTAATGGTCAAAAATAACAAGGAAGCCACACTCTTGCCTTTTCATGTTTTGGGGCTCAGAAGCTTAATTTCTTTTCATAGGAGGAGTTAGTTATTCATTCTGAAATCATTATTTGTCTCATACTATTTTGTATGTATGTATGCTCTTTTATCTTGGAAAATTGTCCATATCCACTTGGTGACATGTTTGTTTACATTAATAAAATTAAGGCGACTTACAAGGAAAAGCTTAAGCATTCTCAGTTCATCCAGTGATTAAGTTCAGAGCAGCATCCCAGGAAAAGTCCCTCTGTAAACTCATTAAAACTATTAAAATTGCTTTTCCAAGAAGTATGCGCCTAAGTAACACATGACAGTCCCAGTGATGTTTTATTTTTCTCTCTAGGAAAGTAGAGTCTTTCCAACCTGATGAAATGAAGTGAAATGTAATTATATACTGAACATTTCACTAATTAGAAATCATTCATACGGAGAGAAACACATCAATGTTACTTTGGGTGAATGTAAATGTTATTACCTAACTTTCTTGAAGTAAATTATTGATTTTTTTCTGGTTTGTTATGGCTAATCATTCTTATCATGGTTTTCTCTAATTATTCCTAAGATACATAGATTTTGTTTTGAAATTTTCTTAAGTACTTTAATCATTTGTCTTCTATGTTATCAAATTATCAAAATGTATCTCTGTTGAACTTACTTTTCCATCTTGAGCACTGTAGACCAGTGGTTCCAGCCTGTGGTTCATGACCCTTTGACAAACTATCTCCAAAAAATTCACATTATAGTTCATAATCATAGCAAAATTACAGTTATGAAATTGCAACAAAAACTGTGTGGTTGAGGATCACAGTATGCGGGACTATACTGAAGGGCCACAGCGCTGTGAAGGTGACCTGCTGCTCTAGGTCCAGAGCTTTTCTGCACGCATATTGTCACCATCAGTTATCTTAATGATTCACAGAGAAAACTGTTGATCTCACTAAAATATCTCTGCTTGGTCCACTGTTGATGGAGAAGGCACAATTTTGAATCTTCTTTCTGATCCTGGGATATCAGCCCATTTAACTTTGAGAATCCACCAGTTGTCATCAAGTTCCCCTACACAAGTCTGGGCTTCACTTAGGTTCCCCCTTACCTTTTTGCAATGCTCCGGATCAGTCAAAGGGCCCTGTGCATACCAGACAAGTGTTCTGCCACTGCGCTCTACTTCTCCTGGTTCTTTTGAGATAGAATTTCATTGTGTACTTCAGGATTCCAATATATACTAAAGATGAGCTTAGATATCCAGTCTCTTAGACTGAACAACTACAGGATTCTTGGACTTTCTATCTGGAGACAGCCATTGTTGGAGTAGTCAGACCATAACCTGTAAGCCACTCTAATATAATCCTGTGCATGCATGCATGCAGTGTGTGTGTGTGTGTGTGTGTGTGTGTGTGTGTGTGTATGTGTGTAAAAAAGAAAATGTTAGATAGATGATAAATATGTGACAAATTAGATGATATATAGATGATAGATAGATAGATAGATAGATAGATAGATAGATAGACAGATAAATTTGTTCTTTTTTTAGAACATCCTAAATAATACAGTCTCTGTGACTAAGTGAAGGTTGTAGTCTTTTGTCTGATCAACCATATACACAACAATGTAGGGAACACACCTAATAATTATGTGAAGCTAATACATAAACTCTTTCATGTAAAATTTTGAATTTTTATGGTCTTGTAAACTGATTTGAGTTGATGGAGTGATTCTAGAAGCTACGTTTAAGTGACCTCTGTGCCTCTCATTAGTGTGTGGCATGGAGATGTGGGTGATGAAGGGTCAGAGAGTACTGCCTACAACAGAGGCTGAGGGTCAGTAAAGTAGTTTGTATTAGAACTTAGTAGATAATAGAAACAAACTCTAGAATATTGGAGTAAATTTAAAAACCTTCATTATGAAATTCTATCCTGAAAAATGTGCTGTTCTAGGAATATCCTAATTGATTTTCTGTAATGAACTTCACCAAGAATTATTTTTACCAAGTCATTAGGTAATTGATTTTTAATTATTATTGAGTTTTTTTTTCTTTCCAAAGAGGACCTATTTGTGATTGTCCTTCAAGCCTGCCAATAATCTTGGCCGTTACAGTAAAAAATGAAGCTTTAACACTAGCTCTGGGGGAAAGGCATAATATCAGCACAATCAAGGTAGTTTACATTATTATCCCCTTCATTAAGTATCCCTTTTGAAAGTATGTGTCCATTCTCTGGGCCTACCCACTGATAAATGGTAGCCACAGCTGGCAAGACTGAACAGCATTCCCAGCAGGATATGGCTCTCAGCATACGAGAACATGATCAAGAGGGTGATGTTTATTCAGGAGTTCTAAGTATGGTGAATCTGAATCTTAGCTTTCTTCCTTATTTCCCTCTGCAGAAACCAAACTTTTAAAGAGTAGAACACGCTTGTGCTGTGTCAGTTCCACTTAATATGAAGAAAATCTAGGCTTTGATTAGAGCTCCTAAGTTGTTAGTACTGTCCATGTGACTTAACTTTTCTAACGCGAGCAAGTCCTTCATACACAGTACACAATCTGCGTCTTCAGACAGTAACTTCTCATTAGGTTCCTGACACTGAAGTACCATTTATAAACATTAATTGACTTCAAAGTTTTCTTTCCTTAAGAATTCAGTGAATCACTAGTGCAGATATTAGATCATTTATATATGTTCTATGTTTGTACATATGTCATGAGTGTTATCTTTTAAGTAGAATTTCACTTCTGTGAGGTCCATATGGTAGAGTTGAGATCTCATAAAAGATCTTTTTTATATGTAAAAAAAGGCTTCACCACAGTCTGGAATCAAGTTGCCGGTAGTATTTCTAGATATGGGATAATGGGATTCTTACTAATTCCTATACCATTCAAAGGTTTGGTCACTATATGATTTTCAGAATATAACAAACATTGTTTAGAGTTTACAAAGTTATGTGTTCATAGTGATCCCTAACACGCTGTTTTGTATGTACATTATAAAAGTATGTAAATATAATATTCCTCTTTACAATAATAATCTATATAGCATTTTGCTGACTTCTTGTTTCTGCTAATCATCTTATACTAATTCTCGACTACTAAGGCCTTCTGGAAACAATTTAAATTTTCATTTACTCATAGCCCTTACTATTTTCTAAGTGATACATGTTTATATGTTTATATGTGAAGATGCTTCCATCTGCAGTTATTAATATCACATATATTCTTCATTATCTCAGTCTTGAATATCTTAGACTTTTGCGTCTGTAACTCAAAAATACCATGTGCTTTATTAATATCTGTATTTTTAGTACTTTACCTGACTACATTCTTATAAGTTTACAGCATCCAGACAAACTTCTGATATCTGTGATTATCTAAGTGCCACATCAAAACATTACAGAGAAAAGCACATAGATGTGAGTAGAACAGAAAATAACTATTTTACCTAACAATTTGAAGACTTTTTAGAAGTATCAGAATACTAATTGGAGAGAGAGTAGTATGTCTATAGCCCCAAATTACCAAAACATATAGTTTATTTCTATAACTCTACTACCCTGGAAGCTGAGACAGGATCACGAATTCCAGGCAAATCTGGTCTACATAGTAAAGACCCTTATAAAGAAACAAATAAATTTGGCTAATGAGATGGCTCATCAGGTAAAATTGCTTGCCTCCCAAACCTGATTAAGTGAGATTAGTCTCTGCAATCCATTGCAAGAGAGAACTGATTCTCAAATGGGGAAATTCATTTGGAACTAGAGAACATCATGAAAGAAGGTGGCTTCTGTGGACACTGATGGGTGTTCAGTATTTGCAGCTAGATAGTGGGAAGATAGACATCCCACTTGCCAGAGGACAGTGAGATTGATCCAGTGTGAACTTTTAAGATACCCTCTAGGCAAATACGCGTGTGTTCTTTTGGCAAAGTGAAAAACCATAGAGTATACTGAAAATGTCCAATGTTTTAGGAAAAATTAATGAAATGAAGAGTTTCATGATTTGATAAGGATATGAAGTGGTTGAGCTTGCAATAATAATGATTTCAAACATTAAAAATATCTAAGTTTGTCAAAAACCAGGTGTCCATAATTGTGTAGGTTTATGACTGGGCTCTGCACCAGGCTTTTCTTTTGGGTCACCAATCAGCTCTTAAATCATGACACAGAGACTTTATTATTAGTTATGAATTAGTCTTAGCTCAACCTCATTTCTTGCTAGGTCTTATAACGTAACCAGTTTCTCTTCATCTGTTTTGCTTCATGGCCTTTTTCCTTCCTTTCCTTCTGTATATCTTACTTCCAGTGCTTGTCATGTCTGGTTGGGAGCTGCCTGGCTTCTGGCCCGGGCATGTATGTCCCTCTTCTCCTTCCTTGCTCTCTTCTCCTTCTCCCTTCTCTTTCTAGATTCCTCCTCTTATTTATTGTCTCTGCCTGCCAGTCCTGCCTGTCTGTCTTGGCCTTTCAGCTTTTTATTAGATACTTCAGGTGCCTTAGGCAGGCAAGGTAAAACAAATGCAATGTATCTTTACACAACTAAACAAATGCAGCACAAAAAATGTAACATATCCTTACATCGTTAAACAAATGCATCATAAACAAAAGTAACACCTTTATGCAGCTAAAGTAATATTTCACAGTTTAAACAACGAAAGACATCTTTACATAGTAAAATTAACTTCCCGCAACAGGTCTTCAATCTAATGCCACTGTCCCTCCTACCTGATTTTATGCCAGTCCCATCTGTTTTTATTACGGTATCTCTGGAGCAGAGCTTCAAGTGGGCAGTGACAATACCTCTGGCAGTTCTTTTATTATATAGGACTGTTTTATTATCCTGTTTTGTTTTGTTTTTTTTCCTGAGAAGTTGAGTGTTGTTCTTTCAAGGTCTACTAAGAACTGTGATAGGATTTTAATCGTGATCCATTGAATTTGTAGATTGCTTGGTGTGGTGAGCATTATTCCTATGTTGATCCTACTGATTAGTAAGTATGGGAGAGCTTTTCATCTACTCATATCTTTTCCAATTTCCTTCTTCAAAAATTTGAAGTTCTTGTCATACATGTTTTTCACTTCCTTGATTAGAGTTATACCAAAATATTTTGTATTATTTGAGGCTACTATAAATGGTATTAATTCCTTAATTTCTTTTTTAGCCCATTTATAATTTGTATATAGGAGAGCTACCTTGTACTCAGCCACTTGACCTAGGGTATTTATTGACTAATACAATCTGGGGAGTCACTTATGTATACTATCATATCATTTGCAAATAATGACATTTTATTGCTTCTTTTCTGATTTGTATCTCCTTGACTTTTTTAGTTGTTTTATTGCTCTCACTAGTACTGTATTGAATAGGTATGGAGAGAGCAGACAACCTAGTCTTGTTACTGATTTTAGTGGAACTGCTTTAAAATCTCTCCATTTAATTTGATGTTGGCTGTCAATTTGCTGCATGTTGCTTTTCTTATGTTTAGGTATGTTCTGATCTTGATATATGATTATATTAGGGATCTTAGTAGAGTGGCTTTACAGTCTATGGGTCTGAGCAGTCCAACGATGGCTGTCTCCTAATGGAAAGAACAAGCATTTAGTATTTGGTAAGTCCTGGAGACTGACCACCATCTGGCACTGAAGTTCTTAGGAAGTCCTATAAAGTTGTCAGTTTTATGTCTCTGTTGGAATCCCAAAGCATTAGATTCCAGCATCAGCAAAAATGCCTCAAATTAGGATATGACAGTGATCAGAAGAGTCAGTGGGCAAACCGCAAAGCTTCCTTCTTCCACATCCTTTTCTGTGGGCTACAACCAGAAGGTGTGGCTCAGATTTAGGATGGGTCTTCCACTTCAAATAATCCAAGCGGGATTAGAATTATACCCCTCACAGTTATAAGAAGCTGTTTGGATTTTAGTTCATCACAGTTGTTTTACAATCAGCCATCATATTATAATAATGAATTGCTGCACTAGACATTTTTTAAAACCTCAGCTAACCTAGAAGTGATGGTTTAATGTTTTAACTCAGCACATCTTTATTAAATTCCCAATTGCCCTCTGAACTAATTTAGTTGAAAAAGTTGCAGGAAATAGGAGCTTAGTTTATCCTTTAAATTGATTTCTAGCTGTGTTTTGGGAGGATAATTACCCTGTGGTACTCATAATAAACAGGAAACAAGTCACGTGGTTATATAAACAACTTAATTCTGCATTATTTAATTTTTGAAATATTATGTAGAAGAACATAAAATTCAGGAAATAAATCCCTTATTATAAAGTGGTAACTTGCCAAAAACTTTAATTTTAACATTTTTTGTATCTATTTCACAGTAGTATAGTAAAGATATTGAGGATATTTGTAACTTCAAGGATTTTACTTGAGGATAAAATAGATAGTTGTCTTTTGTTAAATGAAAATAGGTGTCTGTAATTCTTGTTTCTATCATTTTATCAGCTGAAGCATGGAACACTTATCTTAGAAACTTGGGACACATCTTTCTGTATCTCTTCTAACATCATGATATTACAAGGCTATTGGAGTGTATAGGCAAAGATTACTCAGATTATAAAATAAGGAATGGCCTTGTTGAGAGATGATCATGTGATGCTGGACATTCAGGAAGCAGATACTTAAAAGACTATTGTATTTTTACATTTAATATGAGTAAATTATGAGTTAACTATTGTACCTTACAGGCAAAAATACAGTGTTGCAGGGTGGCTTGATGTGCATTTTGAGTTACGTAGGTGAATGAAAATGAGTACATGACTGTTCCTATGTATAGCTGAGGAGAAAGTTTTTACTGAAGATATAAGGAAGAGAACAGCCAGAGACATGGGAGAGTCCATACTGAGCATGGCCAGCAGAATAGACAGGGCCATGAGAGGGCAGCAAGAGGTAAACTGAGAGAGGAAGAAAGGAGAAAGGGGATGAGGAGAGAGAGAAGAACCAAGAGAGCACATGGCCAAGATGTCTGGGTTGTACAGGGAAAAGAAGATAAAGGAAAGAAAGTGAAGCTCAGAAGCTGGAGATGTTTAAGGTATGGGGAGAAGGGGGGTGAGTAGAAAAGTCAGGACGTGTGATGCTGAGGGAGCCTGGCAGCCAGAGGTGCACTTATGTTAAATAGGAACCACAGTTAGCCATTTATTCGGAGTTTCTTTGGGACCCAACAGTCTGAGAGCTCAGGAGCAAAGAACTAGGGTATAAAGGCATCACTGACTAAGCATACGCACATCTCCTGGACTTTACTATATCGTAAGTGATTTTTCCACTTTAATGTTCTTTGTATGCTTCTTGCCAGTCTGTGACAAAGTGAGCAAATGGTTTCTGAATGCCTACTAGAGAGTACAGCTATGCCAGAGAAGTTTGCTGTGATCTTTGCATAACCTATGAGCATCTCACTGGAGATTATGCTTGTTTTGCAAATAAGAACACAGATACTTTGAAATCTTAAAGTATATGCCTACTACTGAAAAATTTGTGAGAAACAAATGGGTTTTGCTGAATTCAATTGTTTTTTTGTTGTTGTTGTTGTTTTTTGAATGAAGACATACTCAAGTATTTGTCATCATGATGTTGATGTGAAAGTTTCTATTCAAATTGAAAAAAAAGGTAAAATTTGGAATTAGGAATTGAAATTTGTTAATATCAGATTTCTACTAATAAGTATATATTAAATTTCTAGGGCAAACACATGATTGCTAACAAATATACACACATATAAGAATATACAAATACTAATTATAGTAATTTTCCTATTGCCTTGTCATGTTTTATCACACATTTGTAGTCTTACATAATAAAGACCTATGTTACTACAAACTGAGGAACTGACAAGTTGGTAATTGCATTTAGAGAAGGAAGGAAGGAAGCTAAAGCTACCGTATCTGTTAATATTTAGAAAGCTGTGGCAGTGGCCAAGTTGAGAGGCATAGAAGGAGCAATTTGGAAGGAATGGCAGAATAATCAGAGTGTTTAAACTTGAGACATATTTTGAAAGGAGGCCTGACAGGGCAAGCTAACAAGCTGAATACAGATTATCAACAAGAAGAAAAGGTAAGAGAAGATCTGCTTTGGGGCTCAATGACTAAATAGTGAGATGCGTTTGCATTAGAAATTTTAATAATATTATTATTTTGTTCTATTCATCATGTTGGAAGCCAAACCAAAACAGTGGAGCTCTATTCAGAATATCTTAAAAACAAAATATATAAAACCTATAAGACAAACCAACTTTTGAAAAAAAAAGGTATCAAATATTTTAAATGTGACACTGTAAATTATTTGCCTTTTTTTGTTAGGGTTATGTATAAAATAACAGGAAATGTATTAAGAGCCCATGACTCCTACCTGAGCCCTGTGGTGAGAGCTATGCTGTTTCTGTGACTAGATGACTATGTGACAAAGGCGGGGAGATGGGTTAGTTCTGTAACCATTTTGGTTTGATTGATTAAAGGGGTAGATGCTTTGAAGTGTGTTGTCCCTAGTCAGGCAAAGCTTCCAGAAACGAAGTGGCAAAGGTACTTTCTTCTGATAGCTTTAAAAAACAGTCCTGTCACTCTCAACAAAAATGAGCCCACAGACTCAGAAGTAACCAATCTCCTTACTGACTCTCTAGCCACTACACTGAAATTTTCAGAGGATCACTGAGCTCAGCTCATTATGTAAAGCCAAAAGCCTGTATTTTTCAATTGATAAGATCTCTTTTCACATGTCCATAAAATCTGGTATCAGTCACAGCAGTTCAAAAACAAATACAAATATACTAAAACACTGCTATGAAGCCAAGATAGAGAGAGAGCATTTATGGATTTCCCACACTGTTCTTTTACGTTTTCTTAGAATTTTATAATTAAATCAAAATAATTATTCTTGAAGGTAAGTCAAGTCAAGCCCAACTCAGATACACACCACAAAGGAGGATGGGGTAGCCTTCCTAATAGTAAATGTCAGTCTCCAGAATGTCTCCTTTTTGTCTGACAAGCACCTTGAGACTTTACCCACAATTTCCAAATAAGGAAAGCAATGCCTATAGCATTTAAACAGAAAGCTCAAATGGTAGCATTCATGGAAAGTCAACCCTCAGTGAAGGAATGGTGGACAAACAAAAGCAAATGCTGTAGGACATTAGATGAGACAAAAATTAATAAAGCAGAGCATAAATACCAACCGGAGTTAGCCAGGAACTAGGAGGTTTCAAACCAAGCATTGTATTCAGTTTTAGAGGCCAGAAAAGAGCCTACACCCCCATAGTAAACCATGCTATGATGCTATTTCCATGTGTATGCCAGCCAAACTTCAACATGTCTCTTTAAACACTTCTAAAAAATTTATGTAAAATGTTTATGTTTAACTATCTAGATTTTAAAATAAGTATTATGAATTCTGTTTTAAAAGTTCCTAAGGGGCTGAAGTTATTCAACTTGAATCTAGGCTTATAAAAAGGAATAAGTGATTGATCATTCTCTTAGAAACCAGCTACAAAAGGAAGACATGTTTTATAGTGATATGAAACAACAAAAGCAATACATGTGGGGAATTCAAGCATCAGTTATAATTTTTACTAGAGAAAAAACAAAAAAGATGAAGAAATAAAATATGTAACTAGATAACACTTCAAGAAATGCTAATAATGAACAAAGAGCCCTATTTTCACAAAGGAAGAGTTGATATGCCAGGGTTGGTTGTGTTGGCACATACCTGTGATTCTGACACTTGGGATATATAGGAAAGTGGATCAGGAGTTCAAGTCTAGCCCACTCTTAATGAAATGCTGTCTCAAAGTAGCAATAATAACATATAACAAATAAAATCCCCAAACAAAGTGACACCCTCCATAAAATATTGTACTAAATTCATTCATTCAAAAGTTAAATTCCTAATAGAGGCCAGTTGTACCTTTACAGCAGCAAGAAAAAAAGTAATTAACCTAAAACTATCTACCTATTTCTGTCTAATAATATGAAAGATATTAAGCATTTGAATAAATGACAATTTTGTTGCATTTTTGATGGAATGCTTTCCCAAACATTTGTGAAAGAAAAAAAATATCTCTGGAAGAATTTTAAATGTTTGAAGGTTTTAATATTACAAACAGAAGGTATATGCTCAAAATTTAAGATTGCAGCTAGTTTCAAGGGGACAATTAGAAAGGTGAGGTTGGTCAGTAGTAACAGTACTTGCTGACAAGTTGGTTCTCAGATCTCAAATGGTGGAATAAGAAAACAAACTCACAAAATTATTCCCATGGCCTCTAGGAATGTTTCTCTCTCTTCTCCTCTCTCTCTCTCTCTCTCTCTCTCTCTCTCTCTCTCTCTCTCTCTCTATCAGAATGAATGAATGATGACTAATTTGGCTACCTACCAGCTTTCAACATTAAAAATAAATAAAAAGAAAAAAAACCCACAGTTCTCACTCAAAGAAAAAAGTTTAAGCTAAGTATGAGTGACTGAATAATGTGAATCGAGATTTTACACAATCACAATATTTACCAAATCTTCTCAAGGATGTTAAGTCACACACAGTGGCAGGAAAGAAATGACTATGCAGGGATCTAAGCCAAAGATAATTTGCCTCTGAGCTGGCAACAGTTCAACTATCCACATTCCTTGAAGTTTTAATCAATCAATCAATCAGCTTTTTAGAATTTTTAATTGGATGCTTTTTTTTCCCTTTGAACTTTAGTTTACAAGACAGAGATGGAGATGTCAAGTGTGATAGTCTTCTGCTGAGGGAACTCACAGAAGCAGTGTGCTCAGGACTGGGAGGGAGTCCTTCCACTCCCGCTTTTTGCCTACCACACCAGGACACCATACAAAAATCAAGTTCAAACTGGATTTTCTATTTCCACCCAGATTTCTTTTCCCCTCTCCTGCCTCACTTATCTTGCCTTATACTTCTAATTTTCCCACATATAAGACAGAATTGTGATTCTCCCAGGTTATAACCCAAAGACAAAATTTTGATTTTAGAACATATTTTAGAGAGTTTGAGAGAATCTATTTTTCTTTCCTGTATAACAGAAGAAATATGAAGTCATGGTTTTATATTTAAGAACTAAACTCAATTTTTACCTAGAAATATTGTTCCTGTGTAACACATATCATATCCTAAGTGGACTTTAGGCTGATTTCCAAAAAGCTGTCTGAGCTTTTGAACCTTGCCTCTCTGCAGCTGGAAAATGTGATGGAGTCCCATCTACAGCAGAGACGACCTTGATGTTTGATTTTCTCCTCTGATCACTTCAAGAAAATTGGGCTGTAGCTCAGGTTCAAGATAAATCAATAACACTTTAAAGTGGAATTGGGTTATCTGAACACTAATTTTATGCCCTGAATTGATGTGTAGGTGAAAAATAGTTCCTGTTTTCTCTACAGACTTACAGAGTGAAACCTATTTGATGATTCTGAAGTTTGCAACACTGCTTGCTATTGAGATAATGGAAAATATCTCAGCCTTTCTAATGACCTTAATGGATGGTTTCAGGACCATAGGTGATTTATGTTACTGTTACAAACCCATAAAGCAATCACAAAGTCAAATCTTCACACAGTTGTTCTACTCCAGAATTTTTCCTTTATGTACGAAACATTGAGTACTCAATGCCAAATTAGCTCAACTCAACATGGAGGATTTCCAAAGTAGAAGTAATACGGATAAATAGAATACTACTTCTTTGTCCATCATACACTCTCAATGCCCTAAATTTAAGTAAAACTTAGTGTTTGATTTTTTATTGGTAATCTTACTATGTAGATGTCATAGTAGGGAGAATGGAAAACAATTTTCAGGGTTTCAGAAAGATGTTCAAAAACCATCTGAAATCCTTGATGTATCAGTATCCTTGTTTTACAAGCACTCTTATATTTAACACATATTTATTTTATTTATGTGTTTTATTTGTATCTATGAATGTAGGGTATTACGTGAGGGAGCAGAGTGTGTTGATAGAGATGAATAGATCAGTGTAGGGTGTTGCGTGCTTAGAGGTAGGCATGTCCCAGTGTGCCTACAGAACAGAGAGGACAATGAATGTACTTGTTCCCTTCTGACCCTTTATGTGAGTTCCACTGATAGAACTCAGATGGGCAGGATTGCATGGAAAGAGCTTGTTCCCTGTATAGTTTAATTGGCCTTTACTCTAAACCTTACTGCTACAAATACCAATGAAGTGTTAATAGCATGTATTAATTTTCCATATCTTTTGTCCCATATCCCCTAACAATTGAAAGAGATTAACAAAAAAATAAAGAAATGCTGGTTTATCAAAGAAATTTTAGGAAATGTAGTTTTGTATGCTAAAATTTTTCCCTGAAATGCAAATGGATAACTGACATACTTAGAAAAGTCTCATCAGTAACCTATTCATCTTTGTTAGAAGTCTTTTACTTCAATGGATGTCTAGCACATATGTTTTCAGATCCCTAAGCATTACCAAGAATATAAGAACCTAAATGTTTCTGCTAATGTTCCTACTGTCGTTACAATGGGAATTTAACAACACATTCAAGACAATGATTCTCAATCCTAAAATATGAAACAATATATAAAGCTTGTTAATGTAATCAGGTCCATGCAATTTACATGAGACTGAGGCAACATTAAATCTTTCCTTAGTTTCCCAGGTTATTCTTTTTATTATACTTCTCATTGACTTTAGGAACTAAGTAGGAATAGGGACATTATAAAAGATATATTTGAAAAGTTCACAGTGAATACACAACCATTTCCTTTTCTTAAAACATATATCAAATATGTTTATTTTTGCCTCTTTCCAATATGAGAATTTTAAGGCAAGCCTCCTCTTCAACTGCCTGGCTCTTCTACAAGACCCTTATGTAGATTCTATTTCAGGTTTCCACCACAATTTTCACTGCAAGCTCTCAAAATGTTGGGTACCACAAGTAATGCTGCCTCCAGTTATTTTGGGCTTAGTGTGCTTACAGACAGATGATGGAATAAAGACTGAAAACCAGCACCTACCCAGCTCTGATGTGCTGCAGTCTCTGATTGTTGAGCTAAGATCAGGGCATCTTGTCCTCTTTCAAGATTTAGTTGACCCACAGTACGTCCCTAAACTAGACTGTTCGGAGCTTAGAGATTTCTCCTGCATTTTTATTGCCATCTGCTTGAATACAAGTGGGTTTTCTCATATGCTAGATCGCATCTTAGCTGCAGCGTCCCTCACTCTTTCATGCAAGGTTTGCCTACATGCTTTGTCTCACTGTTATTTGTTCATTTCCTCATTTACAGTAGAGTTTAAATATAAGTTCCAACACACACACACACACACACACACACACACACACACACACACACACAACTCTTTCTATTGAGAGAAAGACAAACAAATGAAATAGGAGACAAATAGGCATCTACTTTTGTTTCTCTGCTTTTGACTTGCTAAAAGTTGCTCATTTTATAAAGACAAGAACTGGATGTATTTTATTCTTTAAATAAAATCTAATATGTATAAGCTTTCAACACATTTTAAAAATATTATCACATATGAATGATCAAAAATAATGTAGCAATAATGTGCTTTAATTTTATCAAGGTAGATAGCTGTGAAGAAAACCAGTAATTTCAAATAAAAATAATTTCAACTATGAAAGCCATATCAATCAAGCCACTGTAGTACCCTGTCTCTGTACAAACCTGGCCTAGAGATCTTTACCTGCACCCCAATTTGCTTGTCATTGTCATAAAGCAAAATGTATCATGAAGCATTGGATGTACCACATGAAATATGTCCTCAAGTATTTCTTTTTACTATTTCATAGCTAGCTTTAAATCTGTAATATTATTTACTTCAAAGCATGGACCAAATACTTAACATGAGTGCAGGTGCTTAGAGAGACAGCTTCTGTACCGTGTTGATTAACCCTGGAGTGTAGCAGATGAGAACAAGGCTAGTTCAGAGGCATGAATTTCAGAAAATACATGACATTTCCCAAAGCTAATTTAACCTTGTCAAATGAGAAGCAAATTTACTTTTAAGAGAGTTGATATCATTACTAGGAAAACAGAGGTATTGCCAAAACAAGGTATGAAGGTCTTTGAGAATATGCTGCTTTACAGAGCCTGTAGGCATATAGGCCATAGATGGATACTTCAATGATACAGAAGAACCTTGGATGACTGTCCGAGCAGCCAGCTGTTTCATTTTTTACATTTTTTTTTTTTTGGAAGTTGCTTGCTTGCCCATGCTATTTAATTTGTTAATATTATTTCTTTCTTGGGTCTTTGAGGTAGTTGAAGATGAGATATTTACAGTTTTCTAGTGACAGTTGTATATAACTATTGTACCTATTATTTATGGTTTTTCTTATGTTAGTTATAAACTTTTTTTAAATTTTGATACAGAAGGGGATATCTGGGGATATGTTACATATGTAATAAAAGGTATTTTTCTGAAAAGTATGATATCAGGTTGCACCCAGGCACTGAGCTTGCTGTTAAACAGATTTCTTTTCATTGGCCCATACAATAAAATGTGTTCGTTAAAGAGACTTTTTGCCACAGGGTGATAGCAGGTATCATGGGAGGTAAGAGATAAGAGTCTGCCCTTGGGTTCAGACCTGAAGTTCCTATTCACAGATATCAGTGCATGCTTTTTGCAATAGATGTTCAATTCTTTTGTGATACATTAAGTAATCAGAGCATGGTTACCTAAAGTAAAGACAGTAATGATGTAATACAGTTCATTCTGAAAAAAACAGCAAAGACTGAGACAGGGGAATGAGACGTCTATCTCCTATACTATTTAATCTATTTACCGTTCCATTCAGAACTATTAATTAACTTTTTCTCTATGACAGACACTCACATCCTAGAGGTTCGATATATATATATATATATATATATATATATATATATATATATATATATATATATATATATATATATATATATATATAAACACACACAGCCCAAACTCTCTTTATGGTATTTATTACCCATCTTCAGGATATTTTAAAATAACTATTCTAAATGCTTTATTTTGAAAGGTATACTAAGATCCAAGTTGCATTTTCTTCATTATTTTTGTGAAGGACACAACTATTAGATCTTGTGTTTGACCTTTAAGAGAACTATAAAATACTGAAGTCACACTTGGGAAATCAACTCCTCAGCATGCACCTGTTTAACCTACAATTACAAAGCACCCTTCCTGCTGAGATTGCAATCTCTGCTGTCCTGGTTCCTATCACTAGAATGTCAGCCCCTAGCTGACAGAAAGGTTACTGAGCCCCTGTTAAGTTAATAATAGATTGGTGGATATCAGATGTTTTTCTGTGCTGGATTACACTTGCTGTGCAGGGGTCTAGAAACTCTTGACTAATTTTAATAAACTGAATGAGAAGGGAAAGAGAACATTTGAAGCTCTACATTAGTGTTATTTTAAAGTCACGTAACTAAAAGGAGTTGAAGTGAATGTTGAAACATAAGATTAGAAGTAGATTATCAGTTGTCAGCAAATTGCCAGTGTTAAGAAGTTCTTAGAAAATCAAGATGTTAAAATAAACAAGCCCAGGATGTTAGTAGTGCTGCCTTCCATACTACCTGGAGATGTGTGACATGGGGTTAATTCCACTCTAACATAATCCTGAAAATACTCAAATTTGAAATTTAATCTTTGCTCAAGAAGTTTAAGTAGCTGAATAGAGAATGTCCTGAGAGGTAGCAGTGAGATGTTATGCCTTTCTTCATCCTTGCATTTCCTTGCCTGAAAGTTAAAAACACCTCTTTAAGCACTTGTTACAAAACCCAAAGACAAATCCTTAGCATTGCAGACTTATCTTTAATCTATTACTTCCTGAATAATGTTGACTGGGTGTAGTATTAACTGTGATAACCACTCATCCTGATTCACATAAGAAAGGTGAAACATGGGCTGTAGAATCCATCAAAGAGAAGAATTTCCTAATAGTTGAGAAGTCCTTAATATCAACTTGCACACTTAGTAATTTCCCAAGCCTTTCTTCTCTCTGGTGGTGTTAAATAACTCAGCCACATTATACTAGTATGGGAAGCCTCCTGTGATCATAGTCTTGGCTATTTATTATTGAAGCCATCCATACTGATAACATTCCTTTATATAAAACTTATATAAAAACAATATAAATATGGACTAAACTCTGTGTAATTTTCACTTTTCTCTCTCTTTACACATGATACATTATTCATGTGAATTTTACAGAATTTATGGTAAAAGCTACCAAATATGCAGTGTGAAATATCTTAGAACCCTGTTCGTTTCTCATTAACTTGATGATGCCTTGAGTTATTCTGAAGTGAACTACTTATGAAGTCATGTACAAACGTAAATCAGTGTTAGCACATGGAAATTCTAGTTTAAGAGAATTAGCAAATACTTTTACATGACACTAAGTGTTTTGCTTCTTTGAGTTTGTGGTGAGATTTACTTATGTTAAAAATGTAAATCATTTCTGGAAAGATTTCAACAAGTCACACTGCAATAGATTTGTGAGGTGTTAAGAACTCATATATGGAAAAACAAATTGAAGTGCGCTATAAATTTTAGGGATAGAAGAATGAATATTGAAATATTTTATGTTAATATCTACCAATTCAAGATACATTAATGATGAGGATAATTTTGTTAATTGTAAGCTGTGAGTCATCCTCTATGTGAGGAAGAAAACATATTCATAGATCACATAAACACATTAAGAGTTCACTGGACCCAGTGCCTAAGTAATATAACAGTAAGATACCATCAGGATGTCATAGCTGTTGTGCAATAAATGCCATCACCTAAACAAAGGTAGATAGGGGCTGAAAGAATAGGGAACAATCACAGAGGAGCCTACATGGGTTTGTGCTAGGTCCTCTGCACATATCCTGTGGCTGGCTGTTTAGCTTGGAGTGTTTATGGGACTCGTAACAGTGAAAGTTGGGGTGTCCTTGACTCTTTTGCCTGTCCTTGGGACACTTTTGGTCCTATTGGGTTGCCTCATCCAGCATCAATATGAGGGCTTGTGCCCAGTTTTATTGTATCTTGTTATGCTGTCTTCTGTTCATGTCCCTGTAAAACCTGTTATTTTCTGAAGGGAAACAAGGGAAATGGAGGAGCAGTAGATCTGAGGGAGAAAGGGGCTGAGACAAGATTGCATTGTATGAGAGAAGAAGAAATAAAAATAAAAAGACTAGGAAACATGAAGCATCAGAGAGTGAGAGCTGTGTCTTCCTCTCCCTTCTTAAGATGCACACTTGGAAATTTCATAAGTGCTCTCTTTTCTAAGTGGGTCAACTTAAAACCACTCTATGGAAGAATTATAGAGCTTGGAGTTCACAGACTTTTAGAACTTTTAGAGTAATAGGTAAATCACGTATGCAGAGTCCTTAACAAGATTAATCTCCTTATTTCTGCATAGAAGTTATTAGAAAAGAGAAATTTACTGCTTTTTAGACAGTTATTCAAACCTCAGAGAGCACTTTTAGATGTAGGAGATAGCACAGAGTAGCCCCAGAATGGGTTCTTACCCCAAAACATGAGTATAACCATGATCTTAGATAAACCAGTTTCATCTAAATTATAATTTTTTTGCAATAAATGTAAGCACATTTTTATGTTTTATCAATTATTTGAGAAGCATGGGACTAATGTTCCTTATCAATAATTACCACAGTATTGGTTCATTGTTACCTGTAACAATTACAATTATTTTTCTAGTTTATGACATAATGCACTTTTTAATAATAGAGCTAAGAGCTGCTGGTCATGGGCACACACCTCTAATCCCAGCACTCTGAGTTCAAGGCTGGACTATCATAGTGTGAGTTCCAGGATGGCCAAGGCTACACAGAGAAACACTTCTGAAAAAAAAAAAGGAAGAAAGAAAAAAAAGAAAGAAAGAAAAGGAGAAGGAGAAGGAGAGGAAGGAAAAGTATAAGAAATGGAGCTATCAAGCCCAATAAAGCACCTGACAAGAATCAGAGAGGTTGAGGTCCTCCACACCACAGCCCCCTGGCTGTCTTGCAACATCTGCAGTCTAACCCTTAGCACCTCCTGTTATTTGTAGTAATTGTGTGCTTAGAGGAAGGCTGGCTACTTACAGGTCTGGGCTGGACAGCACTGCCCTCCCAATGAGGAGGCTCATCCAGGGCACTGTTCACTCTGCTCTATGAAATCTACACCTTGGGGCAATCTTTTAAAGAGATTTAAAAACCTTTCTACCACGTCCGGTTTGAAGTGTTCCGAGTCTTGTCCAGGCGAGGGGCGTCGAGGTTAAATAATCTGTACTCAGGAGTCGTTTAGGTCCCATCATTCAGGATCACAATGAGAGACCCGAGCTTTATTCAGTACACCTTATATCTTAGTCCTGCTTCTCCCCCTGCCATGCTTCTCTCTCTCCCATGCTTCTCTCCTGCCTTGCATCTCACCTAGCTTTTTTCCCTTCTAGCTTCCCACCATGCTGGTCTCCTTCTTCCCCTTCCACTGACTCTCCTTCACCTTAACTTCCTTCCCTCAGCTCTCTGCATCCCTCTTAACTTCTCTCACACCCTGCCCCCTCATCTGGACACACCCAAGGTCTTGGAAGATCCCAAAAGACTAGCACTCAGCAGGTGGCAGTGATGAGACTGTAGAGCAGAAAAACATTATGTTTATCCCCCTAGCTGTCACAAGGTTAGTCCTCAGGGAGGAGGGGGCCACGAGAGCCAAAGTGGAATTTTCCATAGGCACAATTCTATGCATAGAATCCAGCCTGATGTCAGGAACCAACACCTTTCTACATGTTTGCCATTTAAGCAAGCTGAATGTGGTTAAAGGAGCATCATGGGACCTGGGAGCGACTTCAGAAAGTGTCAGAATAACGAGTCTTGTTCCTTTTCTGCAAGAAGGGCTTCAACAACTCTCTGCCTCTCCATAGGCACTCCTGCAGGCAAGATTTTACTCTGGACTTTGTCTTTCAGTTCCTCTTGTATTTTTTTATGTTCCCCTCACCCTCTTTTTTATTTTTTTTAATTTCTGCTTTTATTTTGTTTTCTTTTCTTCTTGTTTTTCTGTTACCAGTGAAACATAACAAACTGAGAGTCTTCTATTTGTGAATTACAAGAGGCCATAATGTTTCATGGTAAGAAATGTTCAGGGTTCTCTGGTAGAAGGATGTTGTGTTCTGAGGCAGTTCTTCATCTTGGCAGAACTGAGCATGGCACTGTTCCTGTAACTGAGGCTATGTGGACTCTCGTCTACACACATCATTTTTCCCTCAGTGGTACTTACAAACCTCTCACTATTGTTCCCTCCACTGTCTCCCTTTATCTCCTCTAACAGGTGCTTATTTGGGCCACCAAACAGCCCCAAGTCATAACACACGGAAACTTACTATTAGTTTTGAATGCTCACCCTTAGCTTAGCTCTTTTCTTGCTAGCTCTTTTAACCTAAATTATCCTGTTTTTCTTTATCCACCTTTTGACTCAGAGCTTATTACCTTTCTTACTATCCTTCTGTATATCTTACACTCACTGCTTCTCATGTCTGGCTGGAAGCTGCCCGGCTCCTTGTTCTCTCCTCTTCCTTCTCTTATTCCTCCTCTACCCTCTCTCAAGCCTAGATTTCTACTCCTATTATTCTTTCTGCCTGGTAGCCATGCATTTCCTTTCTCTGCCTAGCTATTGGCCATTCAGCTTGTAATTAGACTAATTGGTGCTCTAGGTAGACAAGGTGAAACAGATGCAAGATGTCCTTACATAATTAAACAGATCCATCACAAACAAATGTAACACACCTTTACCCAAAGTAATATTCCTCAACTCTGTGTTCTCAATCTCTCTTCATTCTAAGATGTCTAAAATATCTAAAGCGTCAATATCCTCTTTTTCACTGTCATTACCCAGTGTGTAAGACCTTGGCCTGGGCTCACACTCTTGAGGGCAGCACCAAAGAGATATCATCTTTTGTCTCGCATTCTATATTCAACCATTAGCCCAAGATTGGGGTTTATATCTACTCTATTTTTTCTCAAATTGTCTTCGACTCCTCCTCAAAGAAAATGCTCAGAACTCTTTTGAAGCTGCTATTTAAAGTATTTTTCACTGGCCTTTCTCATCTCATTACATTCTCTCCCTGATCACGAAGATCATCTTTCTGAAGTTTTGCATCTTTTGCATCATTTTACTGCTTCTGTCTGCTGCTCCCAGCTACACAAATGATAGCATTTCAATATGTTAACACAGACTCCAATTTATCCTTTTCTAACCCTAGTCCATCTGGACTCTTGTCAGTGTCTACAGATATCTCATAACTATGGTCCATAGACCTCCTTCGCGTTTGCTTAACAAGCTCTATGTGTCCTAGAGATTCCTCATCTGGTTTCCTCAGGTCATGTCCAACAGTTGTGAATAATATTTTATTTCCTCCCTATATGTGGTGCCCTGAATGCATACAGCATAATGGAAATATCAGAGAGCTGCTGTTCCTAGAAAATAGGAGATATGGACCCTAGAACCTTCTTCACTTTTTCACAAAGGCCCCTGTACAGCCTAGTTTTATGTCAACTTGACACAACCTAAAGTCATTTTGGAAGAAGGAATGTCGGTTAAAAACATAACTCTACTTGACTGGCCTGTGGGAAAACTTCTTTTCTTGGTTGGTGGTTAATGCAGGAGAGACAAGCTCACTGTAGATGGTGCCACAGCTGAGCAGATCCTGAGCACCAAAAAAAGTGAAGGATATGCAAGATGTAAGGAGGAAGCTGGTAAGCAGTGTTCCTCAGTGGCTTCTGCATCAATCCTGCACCTAGGTTCTTGCTTTGAGCTCCTGTCCTGACTTTTCTCAGTAATGGAGTGTACTCTGAGGGTTTTAAGATGAAATAAACCCTTCTCTCCACGTGTTATGCTCCATCATGGTGTTTTATCACAGCAACAGAAAGCCTGAGTCAATCCACAGTTACACATATGACTCACCAGATCTCACAGCGTCAGTCTGCTCCTTAACTTAACTCTAGAACTTAGTTTTCCCATCTTATGACCAACTCCACAGCTTGACTTCACACGGACTAGTGGATAGTTTTTGTTTTCTGAATCACATAAAACACAGTCATTCCTGCATATCACCTTGAGAATGAACACCAGCCTTAGCATAAGGTTGTCTCCTCATGTTCATGATATGTACCATGGTCCTGTTTCTAGCATCCCTCTGCCACACTCCCTGTGTCAATAGTTGCCACACTTATTGAGGCTTTACTAGCAGATGAGTGACGTGATTTGTGAATTAACTGCCTGAGGTATATATTTTGTAGTTGTGAGATAACATACCTGTTGACAGTGACTTTGTTGTGAGAGAACTCACAGGGTTTCAGTGGCCTATAAGCTATGGCACTGCAGTCTTGGAGCAATGTGTTTTCCAGTTACATGCCTCTGTGCTTATTCTCTTTCTATTCATTTTGATGGGTGAAAGAGACATTCATTCAATTTTTGAAAGGCAAATTACATTTAGGTAAGGGGAGAGTGATTTTTTGGTGCCTATAGAATATTGAAAACTTCCCTGTCTTGGCACCAATTTCAATTAACCTTTCAGGTTTTCATTTGCCTCCTTGATTTTAAAGACATCTGCTTTATTCCCTTTATTCTTATAGGAAGTTCCGTACAAGTGCCTTGAGCTGAAAGTTTCTTTCTGGTTGAACAGTTTAGCTTGGCTCAGCTTCCCTAGGGGGAGATGGTTTCTATTCTGCCATAGCTCATGTGGCACACATCTGCTGCCTGCTGACTTCCACTTACTAAACATGCTTTTTAGCATGGCTATCTTTATATTTCATGCAGACTGCTTTTCTCAATGTGAAGGACTCCATACTAATCCCCCACCCCCACTAACACTTCTACTAGCAGCTCTTAAAAATTAGTTTTAGATTTCCTTATTACTGGTTGCTATTTTTATAGAGATTTTATTCTCACTCCATAATTGCTTATTTTCCTTTTATAACCTTTCTCATTTGAAAGCGTCACTCCAACAAATAATTATACAATTCAGAATGGAAGAATTTTTTTAATGATAACAGGACATGTGGCATTGAAGCATTGTACAGAAACAATCCACAATACAAAGCTAGAACAAACTTAACCCAGTGGTTTTTACTATTTATTTATATGTTCATTTATTTTGGGGCTGCCATTTCTTTAATGTCTTTGGCAAAAAAAAAAAAAAAAAAAAAAAAAGCCAAAAATGTTTTCTAGGGCACATTTTTTACCTTAAACATGCATATCTCTATCATAATCTCTTTTTTTTTCAGAAGCTATTGACATTGTAGATAATGAGTTTTTCTCACTTTCTTTGACAAATGTTTTAAACATTACCCACTGATTCTCTGAAGCCCAAGTAAATCTCAGAGGCATATCACCTTGTAATTTCTGGCTGTTCTGAAATATTCTATCCTGTAGGGAAGCTCACCGGGTCTCAGAAAACTCTAAAGGTAGGCTTATTAAGACTCAAGAAAAATAATGAGTCTCAAGGAATCTCTAAAACTTGAGACTCCCAAAGTTCCAGCTTCCCCGAGATTAATAAGTTGTTAGGACCACTGAGGAAAGACAGCTCCAACCTGTGAATGAGCTCCAAGTCTCTAGGGTTCCAGCTCTTATGAAACGTCACCAGAGCTGGTCTATGCTTTCTGTGATCTGCCTTTGGTTTAACCACTCTCCTCAAATAACTATTCTTTTTACCAATAGGTTTGTAAATAATCCCAGTAAACTATCTGTCATCATGTCTCTGTGTGGTTGAGAAAAGTTTGTATGTATCTCCCCTGTGTCATACAACACATGGCAAATTTGGTCACACTACAGACAAATGCCAAATCCTTCATTTATCATGGTATAATACTCAGTTAATTGTTGCATCTTTGCAACTCTTGACCCTGTCTCACTTACTCTCTGCTCACCTATCTTAGTCTAGTGGTGAGGCCATTATAGGTAATTAAATTATCTGGTTTCATTTCAGAGATTTCTACACTCTTCCTTGATGAATTAGGTAAAGGATACAGTGTTAATTCTTGAAATTGAAGAATTCTATCTTGTTTCCTTGTTTTCATTAAGCAGTGAAGTATCAGAGGATATGTTATCAAATTTTATAGTTATGACTTCAGTATCCTTCAGAGAAAACTGAGGAGGAAACTGCAATTTTGGCAGAGTTGCATACTTTGTCATTTGCAGTCTGTTGTGGCTGCTTCTGCAATCAGGTCACATTTAGCACTGTAAGCCCTTTAGCTCCTGAGGCAGTTCTACAACATAAGTGTGTAGTAGATTTATAATGTTACATTGTAAATAATTGTCCTACCTACTAGCTTAATAAAAATGGCTGATTGGCCAAAGGCAGACAGGAAGTGTGGGTGGGGCTACCAGACTAAGAAAACTCTGGGAACAGGAAGAACAGAGAAGAGACCACTGAAATGCCACAGAGAAGCCAGAAGATGCAGAAGACAACTATGCTGCTCTGAGAAAGGTACCAAGTCACTTGGCTGAACAGAATAAGAATCATGGGTTAGATTAAGAACAAGAGCTAGGAAGTTTTATGCCTGGGCCCCAGGTCAATCAGCATACACTTAATACAAGCATCTGTATATCTCTGTGGGACTGAAGGTCTGTGGATCCAAACTTTGAGGCTAGGCTCAAAAGTCCTGGCCACAAGGCTAGGCCTGAAAATCCCAGCCATGAGACTAAGTCCAAAAGTCTGGGCCAGAAACCTCATACAAAATAAGTGACTCTGAGCTTTCATGAAGATCCTTTTATGAAAACTATAGAGTCTAATAGAATAAAGCACTTTGCTATGTCTTATAAAGATCTTGTTGAAGTGATTCTGTTAAACACTGCAACAAATCTTCTTTGAAAGTATTTTTCCACTCTGTTCTTATTCTAAAGATCTAAGCCCATTTGTCAAATGATAAATTTGATGCAGCCCATTGATATTCTCAGTATAAAATCCACTGTTTTAGGAACTTTATGTCTCATATGCTTGCTTACAGACGTACCAGTTTCCAATGCATTATTGGTTCCAAAATCTATCCATCCTTTAATTTTATTTATTATGAATTTACCTGACTTTCTATCCCCCCCCCCCCAGTCTATTACCAACTATCTATACTGGAGGCCTGAACCTCATGCCATTTCCTTGCTACTCCTTGGAAGTTTTCAGTAATTTAATATAAAAAAATTAGCAAGTTTTCATAATGTTTTGGAACCAGTAGCCTGTGGTAAATACTGTACCATAATTAATACTTCATGGTCTGAGATTAGGAGGGGAACATACAAGCATTACACTATAGGACTTTTTATCCATGTGGATTTGGTCCATTTGAAGGACAGTCATTATATAAATAATATTTTTTTTTCTTCTTATGTATATAGTTTCCTAAACTTTGGACTTAAATGTCATTATTTTCTGAAAGCTTACTGATTACAAAAAGATAGCATTATTGATGTTTTTACATGCACAATGACTATCTATAATGCTATTCCAATTTGCCTACACTTTTAGTTTAGTCTGCACAGTATACCTATAAGACATCTGGCTTCATTAGACCCATTTTGTATTGAGCACACTGAGCTGAGAGGTGATACAACTTAATCAGGGACACAACTTCTGAGATACAGAAATTCACTTAGTCCTGATTGAGTTTGTCTGTGAGATCGTCTTACGTTAAATTTCAACACAGAGGCCGACTCCTTCCTTATATAATCTATCCCCTACCTAAGCTTTCTATGCCAGCTCAATCTTTTGATTTTTCTATCGTATAACTTCTAGTGGGATAGACTCTCTCTGTTAAGCCTCAGATACATTCTTCAATTACATATATGTCACAAATAGTCTCTGAGACTCAATGAATTCCAAGTTTCTTTCCCTGGAGTTGACCTGAGGACTCAGATGTATTTGACTTACTCAGGGCAGTCCTAAGGACAGAAATAACTAAACAGCAGGGTGCTTGGAGCACAAAGGTCCTTGCACCAGCAGATCTACAGGAAGGGGAGAATGTTGAGCACACATACATAGTAGTCCTCTCAAAGGAATGGACACATAATCTGTCCTTCCATATAAAAAAACTGGGAATTGAAGGTGAATAACAGCCCAAGGATCTGAATTATATGTGGGATCAGGCTACATCAAGCTCCTACAACCTGGACTGGAGGTGGCTACTGACCTAAATGGCCTTCTCATTATTTGTACAGCTTGCGGTTCCCCCAAGCTCTCCATCTGGAACCAAAGACGACTGACAGCCCCAATAACCTCTGTACTGTGCGTGATTGAGACCAGGCCAGATCCTTCCCAGGGCGCTTAAGCAAGCTCTTAAGATAGCCTATTTCAATAACCCATCTTCTTGGAAGAAATAGCACATACCTTGAGTTGAGTTTTGATGTAATTATGCTTTCTTGTGCACTGGGGATTGTATTACACTTGGAAATTTCCAGAATATATTGTGTTTAAATATATTGGCAATAAATACCTTGGCGTCAGACTCTCAGAAACTTGATGCAGGTGGAAAAAGCCAATCTGAACCTAGTTCCATTCTTATCACTTTGGGGTTCTTTCCCTGCCTGATACCCACAGGACCCCCCTTATCAAGGAAGTAATGTCATGCTTTCAAAGAAAATCTTTTTTATCTACACTCTCACCCTTTACTTTCTCTCTGGGGCTTCCTTCTTCTTAAGGCTCACCTCAGTGAAAACTCCCTTCTTCATATCAGTATCAGGTACCTTCACTAATCCTAAAAAATATTAACAATATTAAGTTTCTAATGACAATAATAAGAGCTAAAAAAATATCAAAAGTAAGCATGGATTCTTTACAAAATGTCACAGTCTCATTTATTGTTCTAAAATACCCATAGTTAGTCCTTAGGAGAAATCTATAAAACACAGCATTAGATGCTCCCTGAATGCAGGTATGGTAAGCTTTATATTCAGAATTTAGTAACTCAAAATTGTCTGTGGAAGAAGCACACCACGCAGAGAGGGTAGCACTCACTTCCTGCTATTCTGTGCTTGTCCTCAAGGTCTGATGATGGAATGTGTGCTGGAGAAGTGAGAATCTCTTGCAGAACATTTTGACTTAGTAACTAGATCCCTCTCTTTCCTGAATTTTCATAGAAGGGTACATCTGAAATCCCTTTTGTTCTTTACATTCATTCCTTGATTGATCTCTTAGGTTCTATTTTCAGGACTGAAATGAGTACCTACTAGCTAAGACTTTTCCATTCCTTGTTTATTGTCATTGTAGACCACTGAAGTCAGAAACTAGTAAAAGCAGATTGCTCGAAGGTCAGCCTTGGTTCCAGTGTTCATCTCTCATGCACCCTTATTTCTGAGAGTTAACCTTTTTTTTTTTTGATGAACATCAAAGCTAGGGCTGACCGTGCCGTCTCACTTCCTGATCTGCTCCACCAGCAACTAGTAGATGTAGTACAAATTGCTAGCATCTGTTTCCCTGTTGTGATTTGCTGTAATTAACAGGCTCCAAGAGTATTTTTAACATCAGATGCATGAATGACTAGAGCCTTTGTTGATCATTAGAACTGGATTATGCTTCTAATACAAAATTTCTTTTTAATTCACTTAGCTTTTCTTCCACAACCCTTATTCCCCATACCCCTCTGTCCCCTTTCCTTTTCCTCCCCCTCCACTTCTTTCCTCTTCCCTTCTCTAGGTCTTCCTCTTCCCTCCCCCTTCTCTTTCCTGTCCCTTAGCTTTCCTTCCCCCAAGTTTACTCTGACCACCCTTCTCTTCCCTCCCCTCTATTGTTCCAAAGTTCTTTTTTCTTTTGATTCCCCACCAAGTGCCTGAATTAAACAAAGTCTTACATCTCTAAATTATACAATAGTTTTCCTCTCATTTTAGAAACTGTAAAGATGGGTGGAAGTAACAAGGAATATTTCCCAACTGTGCACAGGGATTCTAAGACTCTGACCTGAAGGGAGAACAGGTTTAGAAATAATTCTTTTAGCTCTGGAATCACTGATTTTCCTCAATAGAATTACAGTGATTGATGTTGCTAAGTCTTCATTTCTATAATGCTTAGATAACCATAGCAGAATTCATTATTAATGATTAATTAATATTAGTAATTAAATATAATATATATTTACATAATAAAATTATATAAATTAAATTTTTAATTCATTATTAATTAAATTTCTAGTGACCTGAAACTTTCTTGAAAAGAGGGGGTTTTTCCAAACCTTGATGCCAGAGAAATTTTAGAATAGATATAACACTATGTTCTAGTACTTTAGGATTTTTGCAACATTAAGCATTATTTGTTTAAGATTTCAATTTATTTCTTCTTTTATCTTCAAAATTCTTTTTTTTTTGATGTCTGCTTTCATTATATAATATAGTTTTTGAACTCTTGCAAAGAAGTGGAATGGGGACCAATATTCAATGTGTAATACATGATTGATGTTCCATTGTGCTATTTTATGTCATACAAAGACATTTTGGACAAAAATCTTCCAGACACCACTATATGAGGTAAAAGTTTGGTCCAATCAAAAATTTATCGTGTTCCACAAGCCCCTACACCCCAATCTAGTTGTAGAAAATAAGCAATAATTTAAATATACAGAGGATAAACTAGAGAATGGAAACTTCTCTCAGTGGGTTGCAAGGAGAACATTCCATACTCACCCATGTCCATATCAGCAGAAGTCTGCTGGGAAAAGATGTAGCCTGGAAACTGTAAACTTGTCATGCATGGGAGTTGACTCCATTGGAACTTTCTGGACAAAGAATTTATTGAGTTTCTTGGCACTTAAAAGTAGAAATAAAGCATTGCAAGAAACATCACATACGTTGTATTATTTTCCATTGTTCCCAGCAGCCTTTGTTTCAGATCAAGTCATACAGTTTATGATGCTTTCAGTCTGAAAGGGTCAGGTGGTTTCAGGCCAAATGTTATGAAAAAGACCCAGAAAGACTGATGTCCCCTCTAAAAGCACATTAACAGGTTTATCTCTAAACCAATACTAATAGAAAGCATGAATATCAGAGATATTATTATAGGAATTTATTTTGAAACTAATGAATAGAGGAAAAGTAATCAAAATTAAAGGAAATATAGTATTCCACCAAAATATTGAATTTTCCACTTGATAACATTTGACAGCCATTATTTCTTTCTGTCTTGAAGATTGGAGTTTCCACATGGTATATCTGACATAGAATATGTTCTAAAATATGACGCATTTATAGTTTGACAATGGTTTCACATACAAGTACCCTTACAATCTTGTGCATAGACTGTATACTTAACACCAACAGCTTTATTCCATGGTACTAGAAAGCAAGAGTAATAAATCTAAGTGAAAGAGGAAACTGAAAATTGGTGAGTGTTCAAGGACAGAAAAACACAACACTGTGTGTGCAACATGCCAGCTGGCAGCTTGAGATACCCCAAGGCTAGTTGAGAAAATACCTCATCTCCTTACACTGAAGTTATACCAATTGTTTCTAAGTTATTGTATACTATGTGGAATGACATTTTATTTTCTTAGACTAGTTATTGATATTTTTTAGCACTCAGTCATGTATCATCTTTATCAATTCTAACCTAGTACATTTTTAGTAACATAAAACTTGTTTAGCTGTGAAGCACTAATTGTTTCTAGAGCTTTGAAAACTGTCATTCCTTCTAATTTATCAAGACTTTTGAAAGAACAAGAATCTAAACAATGACCTGGGGCATTCTGACTTACTACTTACACCTGGACCCTAAGTCCTGAAAACACGAAATTCATAACTACTACAGTTCTCAAGAAAGACAGAAGCCATAACAACTATTCAGAATTCTAAGCTGCACACACAGGCGCTCGCTTCCAATCCTAGGTTCTTTGGAGGCTAAAAAGTATGATAATGAGTTCAATGCTAGCCTAAGCAATCTAACCGGATCCTACCTCAAAATAAGTACACACATAAATAAAAAAAAATGCAAAATATATGTTCTATTTGTCACATAGTTTATTTTCATAACCAAATTAGTGAACAAATAAATGTCTTAAATATTATTCTTACATTCTTTGTTACCTTATGTATACTACAAAAAGGTCTGGAAACAAGACATCCAAATGTTTGGATCAGAAGTATTTAGTGGTATTATTGCACACTATTTCACTTTTATCATTGTAATTTCCTTAGCCTAAAATAACCTAATTTTTAGCCAATTCATAGCATGTTATTTGATCATCTTTTCAAGACAAATGAATATGTATTTCATATTTCTATGGATAATTATGCAAAATCAATTTAAGGTAGGTATTACTGTTAACTTCTCATCAAAGAGACGGTTAAACAACTAGTTTTCACTGATAAAATAAGAAAATACTGTGTATATTACAAATAAATGTGAACTTCCTAGAAAATGACTAGATATGTCTGTGTGAAATTATGAAAACTAATCTGATTTATGTGGTATTACTTTCTAGTAACTGAGCTTATATTATTTCTCTTTTTATTTTATGAAATATTCTAGATTATATGTTCTTAAGAAGAGTAAATAAAAAACTATATTTCTTGGTGTGCCAGAAAACATCACATGTCTATACCAAGTCCTTTGCGTTCATATCATGGCTTCCACTTGAGTGTTTCTGTGGGGTTCCTAGTGTGCACATGAGTGGGTCATTGATCTGGGCTCTGGGCTCTTCTCCTGTTGGTTTGTCTTGTCTGATTTCTGTGTGATAATTTTTGTTTTATCTTTTTATTCATTATTTTGTTAAATTTCAAATATGAAAGAGTAAATATATGAATGAAAACCTAGCCACTAGGGTAAAGTTTAGCAATCAAACTGTCATTTATTTCTACTAGGAGAAAGAAAATCAAATTTCTCCAATGGAGTGATACTGGAGTCAACCACTCCAGGGCTAGCCTCATGTTCAGGAGTAGTTAACCAACCTGCGGACTCCACAGGCTGTTTTCTGTTGTTATCTCTGCTTTGTTATTGTTGTTGGTGGTGGTGGTTTTCTTTCAGGTGATGTTTTATTATGCTTTCTTGCTTTGGAGAGGTTTCGTTTTTTAGATTGGGGTTTTGTTTGTTTTTTGAGAAAGTACTTAAAGCAGAGTGGGAAAGGAGGAGAGGGGATCTGGAAGGACTTGAGTGAGAGGAAGTCTGCAGGCACTGCACCTACATGACAAACAAATAATTTAACATAATAAAAATAAATAAACAGTATTCATCATTTCTGAAAGCTGTGAGATGGGCTTCATTCACTTTACAGCTTGCACTCGCTGTCTCCGCATTCTTTGTACCTGTAAACAATGTCTTCCTAACCTTATGAGCCTTAGGTGATTTAACTTACTGTGCTACCACACAGCTAGGGTCAATTACCTGCTCTGAATTTTTAAATAGTGGGTTAGACTATCAAAGAAATAAATTTATTTTTAAGAAGTAAAAACTGATTTTTTGAACATTTTTTGATAAAACCAGAAGTTTTTAAATTCTTAAATCTTAGATTCCTTTCATGTATTACTTTTATGGACATGGAGGGTATCTCTGTATTATCTATAATCTAGACATGGGGGGGGGGTCGAAATTTCACCAAAAAAGCAAAACCAAGAACAAAATCATCATATTTTATGTCTTTGAAGAGGTACTGATGGTTATATTTGAATGTATTTAAAAGGGAGGATGTTGGCTGGTGTGGATTATTTGGAACTGGAAGGATTGCTCAGTGGATAGAGTGTTTGAGTAGCACACAAGAAGCCCTGGCTGGATTCAGTTCCCAGTGCTTTATAGGAAACTGTATACATCCGTAAGCCCAGCCAGCACCTAGTGGTTGGATACAGGAGGACCACAGATGATCTTTTTTTCATAGAGTGTAGGGACCAGCCTAGGATAAGTGCCTGTCTGGAAACACTAGTTTTTTTAAAAGAAATATATAACATGAAAGTCCATAAGAAATATCTACCACTGGAAGTCAAGATTTGAAAAGTAATCCCCCTGCATCTCCTTCTGTTCTATTTCAGACCTTTGGGTCTTTAGAACAAAGTGTTCTTGCCACTTTAGACATCACTGAAAAGTGAAAGGCTCCACACAGAACGAGCTGTAAAGTAGGAATATATCATAACACTGTTTTCTTTCTTTGTTTTTTGGTCTGCAGTGCTTGGGATCAAGAACCAGAGGCTTGCCTATGCTCAGCACCTGCTCTACCACAGAGCTTTCCCACAGCCAATGGGGACTTGATTTCTCCTTAATCGTTTTTCTAACTCTTGTTCATGACTTACTGGAAAACCAAATCCATGTTAGTGTGTGAGCCCAAATACACATTTTCAGTTTATAGTAGGCATTCACAAACTGAGCATGTGAGAAGACTGGCACTGGAAAATTTAGAGCCTAGGTTTCAAAATCTGCATACACTGACTTTTATGCTCTATATTTATCTAGAGACATTGCTCATAATAATAATAATTACTTTGAAAACTAGACCTATTGAAATTTTTTTGAAAATGTTTCTTCATAATACAAGATATGTATGAATTCCTGGCTTCAAAACAGAAAGTTATATACAAAAGACTAAGAACTGAAGTTATAATGTTGCAATGAGTCCAGGACTGTCAGGATTCTCACCACTTCAACTACTTGGCTAAGACAAGTTTACTTTAGCATCTGTACCATTGGAAAGCAATGTTTTACCTTTTTGAAACTAGTTACTTGTTTAATCTGTTTAAACTGAGGCTCTTAGATTCATAATCTGAAATAGGCATGCCCATACTTTGGATGGTAACAGCAAGTGCAAACAGTGAGGCCAAACTGGCTCCTTGAGATTCATCCATGAGAAAAAGTTGCTCATGATGCTGAAGATCAAAGGACAAAATGTACCCTCAAGCCATTGATTGTCCATTTAGAAAGTGCAGAGTGTGCCACCTTAAGTAGGCTTTGTAACCACCAGAGAGACACCCTCTTAGCTCAGTGCCAACATTTTTACTATGAGTTGTATAATGGTGGACCATTTTTGTTTCTAAGATCAAAGGAATGATTACATTCTAAGACACATAAAGCTATCTGGACACTGGAGCTTTTGTTGACTGTGGTGATATATTATATATTTAATAAAACTAGTCTGGAATATCAGAGAACAGATCCACCCACATTCAAGCCAGAAGGGTCAGACTGGTAACTTACACCTTTAATCCCAGCATAGAGAAAGACCAGGAGTGGTGACTTTTAATCCCATAACTCACAGAAACAGTTGACTCTGATTTTACAAAGTTGGAGAGACAGGAGATAGCACATTATTCTTACTGTTTACACCAGATTGAGGCAGGGATAAAGTATTAACATCTAGGTGTTCTAAAGCCTCCACATATCCCCTTCATATGTGTCTTTAAGCTTTTGTTTTCTCATCTTGGCCACTGGGAAGCATTAAATAAGAGTCTACCTCCACTAGGAAAGTTCTGGAAGATAAATTGCATTCTGTTTCTTGCTGTCTGTTCTCTTCCTTCCTCTTTGCTGTTTTGTAACAGTCCCAGTTGCCATGGTGACACTTTCTTTTAATGCTTCCTAAAATGCCACTAACACTAGAAACTGAGCACATTGGAAATGTGTTGGCATACACTAAAGTCCTTTCAAAATCCAACAGGTGCTCCGCAAAGGCGTAACTTAGCAGTCTGTAGCTCAGACTGTGGATTGGTAAATTGGTAATTTCTATTCAGCTAGTTTATTTTCTAAGTTGCTGCTTCCCATTGCTTTCTGGGTAACACCTTCCTCCTCTCAAGCATCTTCATGCATCTCACATCTTCAAATATGTTTAGAAGAAAATGAGCATCGCAGGAAGTGTTGTGTTCACAATAAGTATCTAAAGAACTCAGCATCCACACCAGTAATACTTTAACATACTTCCCCAGTATTCAGACATTTTTGATCACCTGCCCAATGTAAGAAAGTGATCATGCCCCATGCCCTATGTACCTGCATCCTTCTCTATAAGAACAAGGAGAAGGAAGTATCTAATGACGGACAAGCAAATAAATAAAGCACATATTGGATTAATAACCAAATGTATCTAGCTATCTTGTGTATAAACATCTTTCTCAAATCATGCAGTAATAATGGGGTGGCATGGATTTGAAGCAGAGTATGGAGGGATAGATGGAAGAGCTTGGAGGGAGAAAGGAAGGGAAAAATGCTGTAATTCTACAATCATCTCAAAAATTAAAAAACAATAAGTAAAAAGAATAGTGTCATGAGAAAAGTACAAACAGCACAGATTCTTAGAGATGAAGCAAAACTGGAGTTCCATGTCCACATTAAATCTTCTGACCATCTTCTCCTATTACATTGTTTAAAATCAGCAAACAATCAATAGAATGGTGAGATGCAGTACCGTCCTTAGAGATGCTGAGTAATTAGGAAGCCATAGATACCAGGGTGAACCTTGAATGCTTTGCAGGGTACTGAGATGCTGAATAGCTGGGAAGCCATAGATACCAAACAAACCACAAATGCTCTGCTGGGTACTGTGTTGCTAAGCACCTAAGCCTTATGATGGTGAGATAAATTGAAGTGCTAAATGCGTTCTTTTTGACAGTATCTTCATGTAGCTCATAAGACTGGCCTCGAGTAGTCAAACCTCCTTCCAAAGATTCCCCAGGGCTTGGATTACAGGTGTGAACCACCAAGACTGAATCTAAATTCATTTTTACCTCATGATACTTTTAACTTACCATGAGTATTTGGTGGAAGTAACTCCACAGGATATCAAAAAGACACTTGTGTAGTGAATATGAAAGAAACTTTAAGGGAGAGGAAGTGGGACGCAATACATGTTTTGCTAATACACATGTTTCCAATATAATACATTTTCACAAACAGATAAGCATATTTTGGTAGTTGTGTTCATATTTTGTTTACCACTGATTTATTCTTTAAATGTTCATTTTGATTTTTCCAAGAATCATTACAACTCTTTCTAGATTAAGACTTCCTTGAAATAAAGTTCCAATAAATGATGCATAGTTTAAGCAACTCCTGAATTTCCTAAAGTTTAAATAGAATCATATAAAACTCTGTTGTTATCTTTTTATTTTCCAATGTTCTCACATTTATATTATTTAGTGTGCCTGAAATGTGTCTATAAAGAGACAATAAGAACTGTGGGAGACTTCAGCTACACAACTTTCCTATCCCTCGAAGTAAATCGTGGAAGAGGAATCTCTGGCTCAAACCCTTCAGGGACGTTTGTCTTCATTGTTCAGCTGCTCTCTGCTCTGATCCTGAAACAAAAAGGTTTAATGAAACGCTAGGCCAACTTTGGACCATTTTATCACTTTCCTCTCCTTGTGGACACACCTGCCAGTAGAGCTCTTTCTGTTGCCTAAATTGTGGTTATCCCTTGCTAGAGACAGACCCACTCAGTGTTTCCATAGGAGTGATGATAACCATGAGTAGATGGAATTTCTGAACCATTGTGAAGTACAGAAATGAAAAGGATGGATAGAAATTAAGGGTGATTATTTCATTATTCCAAAGTCACCTTTGAAGTTGTTCTGTGTGTAGAATCAGAGGAGTCATGTGAGCCTCAGAGTTCATTTTACTTCTGGCTTTACCGTACCTCCCTCTCCTTCCCTCCCTCCCTTTCTCTCTCATTCACTGACTAAACATTCTTCAGAGGACCTGAATCTAAAATGATTCACCATCAAAATCTGTCTAAATCAATAAACTTCCTACCCATAGCCAGGCAGAAGATTCATTTTACATATCACACAGAATTCAAAGCAATGGGTTCTGTTTAGTGGACAAGGTATTTTGTCATAGGTACACAACATCAATAAAACAACTAACACATGAATTTTGTGTCAACTGGGTTATATTTCTTTGTGATGGATGATCTTGTGAGGCCATAAGCAAGTTCTTCTGAGAATATTTACTACTTTTTGAAAATAGCTAGATATTTTATCTCTTGTGTGAATTGTGGATTTTTAACCACAAAGGATTTTAGCACTTGACTTTTTCCATTATGTACCACGAGCTACCCTTCTGCCACCATCTCTGAAGGAACTAATTATGTTTTCTTACAATTATGTATTTTAGTACTCATACTTTAAAAAACTACATAAAGGCAGAAGACATACTTTAGCTGTGGCTGAATATTAGTCATAGTTATAAAACTAATTTCAAAAAAAGAAGAAAAACAAGCATGATCAGAGAAACGAAAAGAAGCATGTGTTTGCTTAACATACTTTCAAGAAAAAAACTACTAACATTTATAAAAGTATTAACCATGTTGGGTAGTTCTGTAGCTGTAGTGAACAAGCCAGAATCCCAGTTATGGTCAAATATCCAGTGGCTCCTCTTAATGGAATTAGGTATCTGCCAACATCTGTGATGGAGTTAGGTATCCGTTAATGGTCAGGAAGCAGAGTGTCCTTATGCTATGACCTTTAACTCCTCCTGGGAAACGGCCTCTTTTCACATCACACACTGATAAGGCTCCATATAAATAGGTATCTTCCTCAGCCTACCACTTTCATCCATCTTCATATTAACTCATTACTCACTCCAAGAATCATTCTTTCTGAAGGGGATCTCTAAAATAAGCTGACAATAAACAAATAAATAGGCATACATGAGTGTACATATATATACACTCACACAGGGATGCTTGTTCATACACAAACAAGCATGCATGAACAGACACATGTACATATGCATATATGAACACATACACACATGCATGCACACATACAGACATGCACACACTGAAGGGTATGCAAACACAATGTAAGATTTCCAGGGGCTATTCACAGAGCTGGCATTCTTATTAAGAAAAAAAGTAAGTCTATCTTCAAGGTATCCATTTCCTCCTATACTAAATTAAATGTCTTTTGAAATTCTGTAATTTTGTAAAAATAAATGCAACTGGAAAATTTTCTGGGTATTTTGTATATTTTCATAAGTGTCTCAAAGAGACTAGTATCTCATTAAGTTTATCAAGCATTGCTTGCTTTTGAGCTGTCATAGCAAAGAGAAATATTGAAATAATGACAATAAGTAGAAGACAAATTTCCCTCTAAATTTTCCCAAATCTTCCACACAGATGGAATGCCTTACTCAATTGCTTTTATAGAGACAGTTTTTGCTATTTTTCCTCATATTTAATTTTTAAAATATTACTTATTTCATGTAAAGATAGATACATTTACAGCCATCAGATTTAAACCAGCTGTTATTGGGCAGGTTATCCATATAAACACTCAGCCCAGCACAGTTGTATTAGAAGAGCCATTATGACTCCCATCTCACATTTATGCCTGGTATATGTTCAGTGCTCAGCATGCATAATTACCACTGACTTTCTCCAATGTATTATCTTCTCCATACTCCCAACTATAACTGACTACAATTAGAATAAATCCTAGTAGTCCAATAGGAACATAAAAGCAATTAAAACAACATGACTTGTCAAGTTATGACACTTTTTACATCTACGTTGTTTTCATATGTAGTGTTTCCTCTGATCTGAATTGCACTGTTTATTTACTAATTGTATGCATTATTCAAAGCCCAACACACATATCCTTAGTTCTATGAACTATCTAAGAGAGTTGTTTGTGGAGGTGATCCTTTCTCACCCTTTATTCTCATCGGGGTTGTCCTGTGTTATCCTCAGGTCATTTCATGGATGCTTTGTGTTATCTACACAGTGAACAACTTTACTGTGGAAGATGATGCAGGGCTGATAAAATTTATTATTGTAAAAGTACACACATGTACGATAATGATAGATCGATGAGTGAATGATAGATGATAGACAGAATGATAGAAAAATAAATAATTGATAGATGATAGATAGAAAGATAAATAGAGAGAAATAAAAAGGGAAGGAAGGGAGGGAGGGAGGGGGAGGGAGGGACGGAGGAAGGAAGGAAGGAAGGAAGGAAGGAAGGAAGGAAGGAAGGAAGGAAGGAAGGAAGGAAGGAAGGAAATAACCTAGGTAATCCTCTTGTTCACTACTGGTTACTTTTTACTCTATGCTTGAGACAAATTAAGTCATACAGGAGGAGATATCATCAACTGAAAAAATTCTATCAAATTGATCTGTGAGTGTGTCTTCATAGCATTTTCTTCATTGTAAACTAGCATGGGAGGGCCCAGGCACTATGAGTGGTGCCATTCCTGAGCAGGTAGGCCTGGTCTTTATAAGAAAGGTAGCTAAATGTGACCATGAGAGCAAGCAAGTATGCAATAGCATTCTTCCATGGTCTCTATTTCATATCCTACCTCCAGGTTCCTGGCTACCCTCTATGAAGATTAATGACAGAATTGTAAGCCATGTGAACCCTTTTCTTTACCAATTGGCTCTTGATCATTGTTTTATCATAACAAAAAAGGGTAACTAATCCAATTTATATTTAAAGCAGTATTATATAATTGCAGCAAATTTTAGTAAAAAATATTTATAATTTAAACCTCATTTATTTTCTATTTAAACTTGCAGTAATTATTTGGATTATAAATCTATTTTTTATTATTTGTGAAACAGCTATAAAATCACTTATATTTCTAAGGTAATTGTAGACAATTAATGACATTTGTAAACTGTCTAACATAAACCTCACATATATACATAATATATATTGGAGATTTACATTTTAAATATAAAACTGATCTGTATCTATGGATCCCATGCTTAATGGCATTTTAATTACAGCAGGAATGTTTTCAAATTGAGTGAATAGATGTTTGTATTTCTGTCGTTGTTGTCATTATTCTATTTCTCTGAGAAAAACAAAGCATTTTACATCTTATATATCTACCTAGAACTTCAGATTTCATGAATAGTAAATTCAAAGATATGTGACTTACGTTTCTAGGTTTAAAAAAAAAAACAAAAATAAAACACAATCAAAATGAACTCAAATCTTACGAAATTGCTCAAAGTTTAAAACGTTAGAGAAATTGGAGTGGCTACTGCTGATCCAGAAAAAAAAAAAAAATCTAAAACATTAAATTAAATTATAATTTTTAGGGAAAATTTATTATATAAATGGTTATATAGTTATTTTTTCCTTTCCCATTTTATTAGTCAGTTTCTAATCAGTATACTAAGTTGAGCCAGTGATAAAAGGTATCTAAACTAAACTTTCACTAGCTGTCAGGGATGTTAGATAGAGCTCTCCCTCCTTCACTTCCTTCTTTTCTTCCTTCCATGCTGTTTCCTTATCATCTTCATCTTCTTCCTCCTTTCTAAAAAATTTATAGTCAACAAAAGACAGATGTTCACTCAAGCAAGAAATATATACACCCCAAATATACAGAAAGTACCATAAGGAATTGTCTGATTAGATTACTTACTATAAAGATCAAGCTTAACTTCTCCAAAAATTCTCAGAAATATTTCTTAATTCTGAAATAAGGTAAGCATGAATATAACATTTGGAGAGTTAAACAAACAAGTGTTCATCATTGATATTTGTCATCTGTGTGGTCTTGCATAAGATCCCTTGCCTTATTTCTTCACTTACAAAAGTAAAATAAATAAATAATACCTCTTAAACCTTTTGTGAGGATAAAGGTGACAAGAATGTCACATTATTAGTATGAGGGGTGTCACAAAGGAAGTTATCAATAATGAGTGCTTGCATTGATCTTGTAACTGTAGTTTGTGGTTTATCAGTGCAAGTTCAGTGGAGAGAGTGAACTCTAAGCTTAATTTAAATGAAGGAAGCAGTCATGGAAGTTGATTCCAGTACCTTACAAATGGATAAAATAGTGCATTGAAACAGGACATGCCATCTTAGAACAGGTGAGTGATGTTGAAGTCAAGGTAGATGACTGGCAAGTTGGCATTCTATCCACTTAAATGCCTTTCACACTTGGCCCTATATAGTCATTCTTTACAAATATAAAGTGTGGTCAGGCAATGGTGGCACAAGCATTGAATCTCAGCACTCATGAAGGAAAGTCAGATAGATATCTGTGAGTTTAAGCCGGGCTGGTCTACAGAGAAGTTCCAGGACATCCAGGATTACACATAGAAATCCCATCTCAGAAAATCAAATATATATTGGAAAGTTAAAGGAAAGATAGTTAAAGTAAATGTTTGTAGTCAGAAGTTTCTATCCTGCCTAGCCACTCCTATAGCCACTTTGTCCCAAATAATTACACAAAGGCTTATAGTATGTAAAACTATTTGGCCTATGGTTCAGGCTTATTACTTAATAACTCTTACTCTTAAATTATTCCATGATTATTATGCATGGTTTACCACGTGGCTTGTTACCTTTGCTTCAATGCAACATTTTCATTTTCCTTCCTCTGCAACTTGTTCCTGTCTGCTGCTCTACCTTTCCTCTCCCAGAATTCTCCTAGTCTGGTTGCCCCACCTCTACTTCCTGTCCGCAATCAGCATTTTACTAAACAAATACAAGTGAAAAATATTTACAGCATCACCTCACAGATGTTCCATTACTTCCTTTGATATTAAATCCTGAAATGCACAAATAATTATTATTTAACAGGATGCTATAGTAAGTGCTTAAATATGAGGTAAGAAACCCCTGGGCCTCACAGGAAAAGATGAAAATCACATAGTTTAACAAGCACTATGCCTACCCTATTAGCATGCAAATTTGATTCTTTCCTAAAATGTGTATGTAAAATAATTGTTATAAAATAATTTTTATGATACATTATCAATAGTTTGATGGTTTACACATGTACTTTGCATGCTTCCCAATGAGGACTACATTGTTTATCAAGTGATGAGGTAGGTTTCTCAAATTGGTTGTTAATGAAGAGTTTTATAAGAGTTTTAATCTAATAAATTTTTTGCATATGCCCATCAACCTGTGAGAAATAGAAACAGAGTGACCCAAAATTACATTTGGTGGCTATGTCCACCACACTTCCATAGGAGCAGGACCAGGGTATGACTAGCGAATGGGGTGAGGCATATAATCTGCTGTTACAGACAACACAGTAAAGGCATAGAATGAAAGAATTGTAAAGGAATAGCACCTACAGAATGGAAAAACTCAACAAACTATGGTACATCCAAATCTCACTAACAACTAAAACAAAATGGTCAAAAATCTAGAAACACATTATTTTACATTTTAGATTATTCAGCCCCCATAAAAGAATAAAACAAAGGGAAAGAAGGCTTACCACAAACATTTATAAAAATAATGAAGCTCTCCATTACAATCTGGAAATACAACGATTATACAATAAATTTTATAAGGCACTGAATAATAAGTATACCATGTAGTTTAGCAATAAATTAAGGTAACAAAGAGAAATTATCATTATTTAAAACATTATTTCTTATCTAGTAAACTTAAAATACTCTACAGGTGTTTTAATAAATTTTTACTAAGAACAAAATCATATATAGACATTTCATATAATTTTAAATGGGTGTTTAAAGAGTTAAACTTGATAATCACATTAGCATATTTCACATATCTCTCAGATAAATCTAAGTGGTAAAGAGCCATGACTTTATTACAATAAAATATAACTGAGAAAATTATTAAAGGCTGTGAGAATTTAGTAATACATGAGCTAAGAATTTCAATTGGTGACCATATAAGGAGTATGTAAGCATCAGCTACAAATGTGTAATAAAGAATGTATAAGTTAAAAGTTGTGGGAGCATTTCTGCAACATGTTCAACTAACAAATTACATTATCATGTACACTAAAGCTAAAATGACATACTGTTCAAAACCAACTTACTAAATTTAAAAAATGATCCTGAAAATACCAAGGAGATAAAAATATGAAGTGACAAAAAAATCTCTACCTACCGTAGTCTCTAACTGACCTGGGCAATTTGTTGGCACAGTCATTAAACAAATGTCTGACTATGTGGATGTTCTATAGTACACTTATTTCATTAATAGGCATTTAGATATTTTCTGGTATCATTATACTCACATCTTAACAAGACAAATTATGTGAAATATTTGTTATTTATGCCAGTATCCATCACTATTTATAAACATACAAATAGTGAAATTTATACATTTGTCTATCAATATTAGAAAAGACAGATTCCAATACATATTCTCAACCATACTTTGTTGAAGAAAAATTGACAAATTATTATAAAGAATGGATGCATGCAGCTTTTAATGGCTCATGAATTGTTTTCCTTGGATTATGTCTATATGTTTGTATTTCTGTGTGTATCCAGTACCACAGGATCATTTATATCTACAAGTGGTCTGAGAAAATGATCCTTCTGAAATTACAAATCTCTGTTGTCAATAATGAACCTTCCACAATACATCAAACACAGAATTTTATAATTTAATCCCATATACCACTCAGTCTCTTTACTGTGGGCCATTTCAGAGACACAACTCAGAAGATGCTTTGGGCTTCATTTCTGTGTTCTAGACTGTTTTTTTAAGCTTCTATGCCTTTATGTGGGCATATTTGCTCCATGTTTGACTGCCATTTGTAGTAGGAGGTTTCTGGCCCAGACTTTCAGGCCTAGCCTCAAGGTTTAGGCCGGCAGACCCACAGTCCCACAGAGACACACAGAAGCTTACTAAAGTTTTAGGCTGATCAGTCTACGGCCCAAGCATATAACTTGCTAGGTCTCTACCCTTCATCTAACCCATGACTTATCCTGTTCATCCATGGGGCTCTGTACCTTTTCTCACAGCAACATGGTTGTCCTCTAGTTTTTCAGGCTTCTTTCTGGCATTCTGCTCTGTGCTTCCTGTTCTCAGAGTTTTCTTAGTCTGGTAGCCCCACCCACACTTCCTGCCTGCCTTTGACCAATCAGTGCTTTTTATTAAACCAGTGGGTGGGATAACTATTTACAGTGGAACAACACAATCTCCCACAATAATGTATTTAAAAATAGATTAGAAAACTTATGATTGAATTTTTTCTCTGTATTTTACACATTATTACTGTAGCCTTTAATAGATTAGAAGTAAATTTATTTTCATATAGAATATTTATAAAAAATCAAGTTCAAATATGATTTTTATGGTGGAGTATTAATAGGGCTAGATTCTCATAAAAAGAAAAAATAGAATACAGAATCACAGGGGCGAAAAAAGATGTGGAAGAAATTAAGAGAAGAAAGCCCACTGCTTTGAGAGAGGTTCAGTACAGAGAATATTCTCTCACAGTTTCCAAAGACGTTGACCCTGTACCAACTTGAATTTTTATATAAAGACCTCAGAATTATGAGAAAAAATATAGTATTGTCATCATTACTCATTTTGTAGCACTTTGTTGTGACAACCTTAACAAATGCAAGATCTAACCTTTTTCAAGAGTAGAACTGATACAGAAAAATGGAAGCAAAAACTTATGAAAATGGAGCCATTATCTCACAAAATTGCTGAAAAGTATTTTAGAAAGTAACTGTAAATCTGTGCTGACTAATTTTTGTCAACAACAAAGTTAGAGTTATAGAGAAGGAGAACCATGGCTGAGAACATACCTCTGTAGGACTGGTCTAAAGGCAAGCCATGGAGGTAGATCAGTCATCAACACTTCCCATGGCTTCTGTATCAGTTCTTGCTTCCATGTTTCTACCTTGAGTTTCTGCACTGCCTTTGCCAGATGATATTAGAAGATGTAAGCTGTAAGAAAGAAATTCTTTACTCCTCATTTTTTTATTTTTTGGTCTGGTCACTACCACAGCAACAGGAAAGTAACTGATGGAGATTTCAATCCTGTGCCATTCTCCCATATTTATTCAAAGGGTAAGATGGTATTTCTCTACCTGGAAGTGTAGAAAAATATCAAATGTCTGGATAAATTAATATAGTTTATAGAATTTAAGCTCACTGGCACATATTAAAATTAACTTAATAGTTTTACTGCAGTCTCTTTACCAATGAGAATACTATATACCTCCAAAATATTGAAAGAAATATATGTATGGCCACATACCTGGATTTTGTTGCTCTGTAAGAGAGAGAAAAGTGGGACCATACTAAATACTCAGTGAGAACACTGAAGTGCACACAGAACAGGATCCATAGTAACATAACACCTGCCAGCAGGTAGGACCTCACAGGACACACAGCCAACAGCAGAATATGGTGAACAGTGAGCCTTTTTGTTTTATTAGTTCTTTAAAGAAAGACTTATTGGAAGATAAATAATCACTTACTGCAAATGAAACAACATATTGTAATCATTTTTGTCCATACTTTGTAGAGTTATGATGTTTGAAACTGGAAGGTGGTCATTAATTGATTAAGCTCTTGAATATATTTCTCTAGTTAATTGTATCCTGTTTATGATTACTGATGCATTACAGATGTATATTACTGATAGTAAACAATAGTTTGTTTAAAGTCCAAATGTGTGTTTTATCATGAAGGTTGGAACACTAAATATGATAATGAAATTTAAAATTTTTAAATTTAAATTATTGTAAACTATATTAAAAATAGCAAAAAGAAATAATACTTATCCATGCAGACCATGGGAGTTTGTTTCCCACCATCTACTTCAAATAATAATAGGAATGCCTCAGAGTAGTGAGGAATAAGAAGTTTTCTTATCTGAGAATAATTAAGAAAAATAAATCTCTATCTAACTAAATGGTAAAATAAGGAAACATAAATGCCTTCTGATTGTAACTTTCTTTTTAACTTCTTTTTAAAAATTGTCTCTGACTCTTACTGTCTTCCCAAAGTTACAAATCTCCACACTGTTACATTCTGTACATACATCTACATATATTTCTTTGCATACAATATGGCTATTCATCTCTATACACAGTTACATCTATTTTCACATGTCTACACATCTTTCTTTTACATATATTATTCTTACATCTATTTTTTATGTAGCTTCTTTCTTGCCTCCACATAGCTATGATTCTCCACATAGTCATAGCTATTCTTCTCATTTACATAGCTTTCTCACCATATAACATTTTACACTGTTCTTACACACTCTAATATAGCTCTTTGCAATTCCTATATTCAACAGCAGATTTCTCATAGCTTTGTCTCTCACACATATATGCTGCTTATGTAGACTACAGTGACATTTGCATAGCTTCATCCCTACATTCCTGTTGCTCTTACACACTTTTATCCATATGTACTCATTCCTCCTTCTATCTTCCTCCTTACATTGCTGCTGCTTCCCCCTTAGCCAAATCCTGAACATTTATATCTTACATTTTCAGGACCCAACCTATTCTCATAACACATGAAGCCATACAGTTTCTCTCAGGCTAATAACTTCACAAAGACCAGCCAGTGAATATACACTTGGTTTTGCACATAACTTTTTCTCAGAGAGAGAATGACGTTGAAATTCAGTACTTAACAAATACAGTAGCAGTAAAGCTTGAATGGTCAGGGTACATGCACAGAGTCAACCATTGCAAGGAAAATATGTCATAAAACAGCCTGGCCTTGATTTAGCAATAAAAGACATCTGGGAATCGTTCTCTTTTGTATTGTATGCAGGAGCAATTTAGTCTGTTTGAATTTGTCTGATGTCTAAAATTAGTTGTCTTTGAGACTGAAAATACTGTTACTTTTTTTGTATCAGTAAAATAAATCTGGTATTACTTCTATACATCAGAATTATATAGCTTAAACAGAAATCAACTTTCCTGACTATCACTATCTATAAATGTGTCAAAAGATGTAAATTGAACTACCAATAAGCTGAGGAAAGATTCCCACAGCTGTTCTTATTGGGAAGCATAGCAGTGGCACCCAAGAAAGTTACAGACAAAAATCAATAGTCACTAACAGTTAGTGACCTCATGGCTTTGCCAGGTGGGACTTCCATCAGGAAATTATACACCTGGTGAGTCAACTTGTCAAATACTAGTTGTCACCTGTTGTATACTCCCATAGTCTTCATCGAATTATAATTTAATTAATAATTATAAATGACAAACAGAAGCAATGCTGTATAGTTCTACATATAATGTATAGGAAGAAGCAATAGATGATAAATTTTATAAAATTCACAGTGAACATTTAGCTCTAAACTCATAGCCAGGCCAGCATTCTTGTTCTGATGTGAGTGCTTTTTTAGAGTAGTGGCTGAGACAGGAAGCACAGAGCTGACTGATAGACCACTTCCATAGTAGCATCTTGCCTTTGGAAGTGATTTATTATCTTATTTACTCAGTTATTTCTACTGGAAAATAGGGTTACACTTACCCTTTGGAGTTTTTGTGAGTACAAAATGAATTATTCTGTCTCTCATTCAAAACATTGTCAATGTGTTTTAGCAATCCGTTTGATTTATAATGCATATGAAAATTTGGGAAAATATTTATTGTACAAGAGAAACCAAAGACATGAAGTGACACTATTTTTGAGCGAGACAGGATGAACCCTTATTATTTGTTAATTGATTTGTTTCAGTGTGACCTATGAACTTCTGAGACAGTTTATAAATGTATGATTATTGTTGGACCATGTCAGGACCATTATGGAATAGTGTGCTTCTTAGCCATAAACCATTCCAATTTCCTTCATGAATGAAGAAGATGAAGGGTGGCAAACACCTACACTTTGCCAAAAATAATAATAATAATAATCAGTGAAGCCTACTCTAGATGAAGTAGATTTATTATCTACTGATAAACTGCACAGTTCAATTTATTCTTCCATATTTCTACAGAACACCCATGAAGTTCATTAAGTTTCTAAAGGGAGGGGTAGCTTTCGACTGGCATGAAAAGTTTGTGGAGCCACGAAGAGTGAGGTCAGACTGTGCTCCTGTTCATGGGCTGGCACCTTGGAGTTCATTCCCTGTAGAGGAACACCTAGCCCAGCATTGATTTTGAGATGAGTGAATCAGACTTGGACTTGCCTGGAGTGGATGTGCCCTGCTGGGCTGATCCACCTTGGGACCTCTCACCCTTTTGGAGGAGGGGATGGGTGGTTGGGGAGGGGCGGGGCTGAGGGCTGGCTGGGAGGGATTGAGAGGGGGAGGGGATGGGGAGCTGGGGGATACATTGATAGAGATGACTTTATGAAAAAATTTTAATAAGATATTTCTCATTTTGAAACCTCATATTTACATTGTGGTTAAAGCTTCATATAAACTATACAATTTAACACAAAAAAATGTGGGCAAAGTCAGTATCTTCCACTTAACCAATGAACTAACATTTAGGAAGTTTGGGTCCGTTTTCTACAAATTTAGAACTGAATGCCACAACCTTTTACTGCACACTGTTCTCTCACTTCTTTCTTGGTAAAGGGCTGATTACAAAAGTTGCTGAACTCTCAAACATGGCATCATCACTAATTTCCATCTTTATCCAAAGAGCACACAACAGCAAAATCCTTTACAACAGCAGGTTTGATATTCACTCCATTGCCCATGATGTATGACAATCAGACACTCTGTTTTCCTGTTTGTTTGCTTCTAATGCAGTCAGGCACTCTAGCCTGGACCACTGCACATTGGCTTCTCTGCCCACATCCCATTCTCCACAACTTCATTCTAAGTCTTTAGAAAGGAAAACAAAACAAAAAAACAAAAAAAAAACAAAAAACAAAAAACAAAAAAAAACCCCAATCAAGCAAATGAAGAAACCATTCCAGACTCAAGTTCTGGCCTTGTCTCTGCCTGCTGACAACACTTTCCGTTAACTATTATTCTCCAAACAGGGTCCCAATCCTGAACATCACTCAGAAGCCTGACGTGCCTCTTCCCCTCTTCCAAAATTTTCTTACCAGCAACCAGATCTCCCAGTCCTTCTTCATCAGGACTTCATGTTAATTTACTTAAAATAACTTTACCGCCATTGGCAACTTACAAATGCTTTCTCTTTTTGTCTAGATAATTCACAATTACCTTTACAATATCTGTTATATTTTAAGATACTTTTCTTAAGCTGTCCTCTTTGGATTGTTTGCTTTCTCATGGGTTCTGAGTAGTCACTGCATACTTTCCCTCTTATGTATATGTTTGTTTTTCTTTTCTGAAAACCAGAAAATACTTTTTTCTTAACACAATCTTACTCCTCAAGCTCACATATACACACAGGCAAGTTCAAATTTACTGAATACTGAGCTTTTCGTTGAATGTAGAGTTCACCTTTCTGTCCAAAGTTCTTTGGAATTCCTGCATGCATTGACAGCCTTTCATAATGGTTGTCCTTTCCCAGACCTGCCTTAAAACCAGTAGTCATTCTTGGACATATTTGATAAGAGATTTGTTTCCCATTGGGTAGTCTTTTCTGTAGACCAAAGATGAAATCAAGGGCCATGCTTTCTATCTGGCTCTTCCCTCAAGTGTGTTTCCCAGTACAAAACCAACCTAAGCCTCTGGGATATTTCTCCAAACTCCCTTCTTGCAACATATTTTGAAATGCCCTGAAGAAATATAGTGCTATTATAGAAATCATCTACTTTTTAAACTACATTGGGTAAACTACATTGCATGCATATAAATCGTCCTGTCTTGAGGATCATCAGTCTAGGTAATTCTCTCTGTAATTGAAACCTTTAATATAGAATTGTGATATGATATGTCTTTTTGTGTGCTGTGAATATCATTGGTCAATAAAGAGATTTAGCCTATTGCAGATCGTAAATTTAAAGTCAAATTTGTTATACTATATATACATATATACTCTTAAGATATTATGTTTATATAAGTCATTTATAATTATAATACATAATTTAAAAAACAAATTAATAGTCATCCTTGATAGCCAAACTTATAGTCAAGTCAGTTATGTTTTTTAGATATATAAAGATATATTTAAATTAGATAATCTTCAAATACTTCAAAGAGCTACAAAATATGACATGTAAAATATTTTTAAAACTTAGACTTTTCTAGACAGTGAGACAAGTCTGCTCCTGACACCACAAATCTACTTCAAAAAGATAATAAATGTTAAGAAAAATATTCCATTTAGAGTTTACTTTCTTTGTGACAAAAGATTAGACAAAAAAGGTGTTCTTGGCTCAACTTCCTGATTCTATGCTATATAAAGTAGACATACAAAACCCATAAAAAAGTGACCTCTAAACTTGACAAAACAAACCAAAATAGTCCTTCACGTTCCTGCTTCACAGAAAAGCTGTCAAGCATCCTTCAAGACACACACACACACAAAAAAAAGACTGACAAACTGCCAAATAGATAGAGCAGTCCTTCAAATTTCCTGTTTCACTAAAACGTCTGCCAGACTCTAGGCCTATAGATGCCCCAATGTTACAAAAAAGCCTTAAGTGACTGTCTAGACAGCCAAATGTCTTCTCTATCATTTCTAAATTGTAAAAATTGCTTACAATTCCTGTTTACTCAGATAATATCATATCCTTCTACAGTCTTTAATATAGATAAAGATGAAATAGTTATAAATATAATTTCCTTATTATAAAAAATAAATATAAAACTTTAGACTGTCAAAAATAAAATATTTTCTTTAATTTTTCTAAATACATATAGACTAAATATTGTAACTATAATTTTTACTTAGCTACTGTTTTGTTATACACAATTTTACTATATTAAAATTAAAACTTTCCTTTATAATTATACAAAAAAAGAGAAGGGATGTGGGATGTCTTTCTGCATGCTGTGAATATCATTGGTCAATAAAGAGACTGTTTTACCTTATTGCAGGGCATCTTAAAAGCAGACAAAAAATCTGAAAGACAGTCATAAAAGACACAATCCAGCCACCCAAGAAGCGAGATATATAAAAACAGATAAGCCACAAGCCACGTGGCATGACAGATTAATAAAAATAAATTAAAATAAAATACATAACCAAGCTAACAATATGCCTGAGCCATAGAACAAGCAATATATAATTAATATAAGTCTCTGAATCATTTTTAGAGAACTAACCAGTAATGGGACTGCAAGCAGATAAGCCCAAACCTTGAGGCTAGGCCCAAAAGGCTGGGCCAAAAACTTTATGTCACAGAGCTGCTTATAAAAGTTTCAGTCTGGACTTTGCTGAAACTCTGAGGCTTACTGATGAGGCCTGTGGCCAAGTGGATATGTGTCGAGGGCTCTCACACCTTTTTTCCTGTGTTAGACAGGACTATGAAGAGCTGGAGAAGCAGCTGAAGGAAGTCTTTAAGGAGCGCAGCACCGTCCTGAGACAGCTGACAAAGACATCCAGAGAACTGGATGGGATCAAAGTCAACCTTCAGGTGAGTTGAAAACTAATTTTGTCAGCAGCAAAGGAGTCTACTCAACAACTGGACTGATAAGCATTTTTAAAACTTTTCTCTACATCTCTGGGCTTTACACTCCAGTTAATATTTATTATTAGCTGAGTGTTGATAGGAAGTGTCCTTTGAAATGACCTGAAGACCTTCAGTTTCCAAGCATCAAAAGGAGAAAACTGTGCACTTGGCAAAGCTGTCAGTTTCTATGAGCTTCCACTGTGTTCTTGATATTATGAAATGATGAAAAGGAATTATACGAGAGATGAATATAGAAATGTGGTTAGAAGAGAAGTTCCTTTAACCAACTTTTCTATAGAAATGGATACATTTCCTACAAATGAGACTCAGGTTTAACAAAACAAAAATATTTCAGATAAAAATCTTTCTAAAACTTCTGATAGTAAGTTTTCTTTTGTGAAAGTACTTTCTATTTTATTTAAAGATTTTTTTCATACATTATATTCTAATTATAATGTCTCCTTTCCTGACTCCTCCAGGTACCCCCTCCCCTATCATCAGGATTGGTGTTCTTTTTGCCTCTTGTGAGAAAACAAACAACATCTGAGAGATTATAGTAAAATATAATACTATAATATGATATGATAAAACAAAATAAATAGATTGAAATAGGAAAAAACAAACAGAAGGAAAAGAACCAAAGGAAAAACACAACAAACACATATAGACTCAGACATATCCACAGCCAAAGGAATTCCATAAAAATGCAAAAACAAAAGCCATAATATATACACAAAGGGGCTGCAAGGTAAAAACTTTATGAGACCACATTTTGAAGCAAAGAATGGTACTTTGATGTCTGACTTTACATATTACATTCCCTGAGTACCTACTGCATACTAAATTCTTTAGTTGCATTGCATGATGTAATTATTTTAAATAAGTAGAGGAAATACTTTTATTGTGATTTTTCTAATTATGCATAAATGATTTGTCTAAAGAAAGTAGTTTTGAAAGTCGAAAGACTCTAGATTTTAAATGTAAGCTATTTTGCTGCAGAGCCTTTCCACACACGACAGAGACTATATGTTATCTTGGTCCTTGAGGCCTGCAGGCTACTCTGATGTTATGGCAGCTATGGTTTCGATGATGGTGGTGGGCCATCAATCACGAGATCATGGACTTTGGCCCAATTCATATGTTGGGTTATCTTTCCATGGCTCTTGCTTAGTTTTCACATGTAAACTTTACTACATTAATAATCTTCTTTTACAGCTGCAAACACAAAGCTTAGAAAAGGCACAAAGGTAAGTAATTAGTGGCTTCACCATTTGAATTTACTTTTTCGGCTCCTGTGGCAGAAGTCATACTAAAGACTTAAAGAGTGAAACCACTCACCACACTGTAAGACCTTGTGGCAGGTTAGGAGGATTAGGAAGCACACTGGAAATAAACACCTCCTCTGGGCCTCACATTCTGAGATGCAAAGAAGGGGATTCATGAGGCTACAAACTGATCTTGTTTTATTTGGGAAAGCTAAGGAAGAGATTACTGAGAAGAAAATTAACAGGTAAACAAGCCTGGGAACACTATTGAAGACATCTGCCTGTCCTGGGGTGGGGGTAATGAAAAGCCTGGCATATGAGCCTACCATCAGCATATGGTGAAATGCCCTGGAGAAATTAGTGGTTATTGTGTTCCAAGGATTCTCTTTCCTTAGTCAAGGTGTCTCTTTATACACTAGAGTATTTCTTAAGAAAAATGTTTATGGAGCTTATATTTTTAAAGGGGAAAAAAAAATCTTCCCTGAAATGTTACAACTCTGAAAATGGCTTTTTGTTTGTGGCACATACTACACAAAATATTTTCTTATTGTTTAATCTTTTTTTTCCATTTTTTAATTTAAAAAGTTTTTTCCCATATCTACCACTGTTCACACTCCCTTACTTCCATCTAGTCCATACCAGTCCTCTCTCAGCCTCCCTACCCCATGCTTCCATCTATTCCACAAGGAGGGCAAGGAGTCCCAAGATAAGACAGATCCAGTTAAGGTAGGTCCCAGTCCCTCATCCCAGTATTAAGGCTGGGTTGGGTGTTCTTCTGTAGGGATGGGATCCAAGATAACAGTTCATGCACTAGGGATAACCCCTTATCCTGCTCAAGAGGCTCCACAAACTGCCCACACCACTTGACAGTCATCTACATTTTGAGGGTTTAGTTCCTTTCCATGAAGATTACTCAACAGTTGTTTAGAGTCAGTGAGCTCACAATAGCTCCAGTCAGTCATGTCTATGGGTCTCCTCCTCATAATCCTTATCTCTTTGCTCATACTCTCTCTCTCTCTCTCTCTCTCTCTCTCTCTCTCTCTCTCTCTCTCTCTCTCTCTCTCTCTCTCTCTCTCTCTCTCTCTCTCCTATGATCTTGACCTGGTGCTTAGCTATGGATCTCTGCTACCACCTCTATTCCTTTCTGGATGGAGGTACTATAGTGACAATTAGGGTGGTCATTCATTTGATTATAGGGGAAGTTCTGTTTAGGTCCTCTCTTTACTATTGCTTGGAGTCCTAGTCAGGGACATTTTGTGAGTAATTAGAGGTTTCTTTAGCATCATTTTGTTTCTAACTCCAAAATGGCTCCCTCTATCAAGATATCCATTTCTTTGTTCTCCCTCTCTGTTCCTCCTCCCACTCAACTTTCACCATCTCTCATGATTTGTTCCCACCTCACCTTGCTCACTCTTCATTATGATCCCAGTTTACTCAAGAGATCGATTTCCCCTTCCAGGGGATCCATGGATGTCTCCTTAAGTTCCTCCTGTTATTTAGCTATTCAAGGGTTCTGGTTTGCAGCCTGGATATTCTTTGCTTTATGCCTAAAGTCCACTTATGAGTGAACATATATCATGTCTATCTTTCTGGACCTGTGTTACCTCACTCAGAACAATACTCTACAAATTCATCCATTTACCTGCAAATTTAAGGATGTCATTTTTATTTTTACTGCTGAGTAGTAACCCACTGTGTAAATTTACCAAAATGTGTTAATCTAATCTTCAGTTGAGGGCCATCTAGGTTTTTTCCAGGTTTTGGCTATTACTAATAATGCTGCTATGAACATAGTTGAGCTAACGCCTTTGGGGTACGAATGTGCATCCTTTGGATATATGTCCAGCAGTGTATTGCTGGATTGGGAAGATTGATTTGCAATTTTCTGAGGAAATGCCATACTGCTTTCCAAACTATCTGTACAAGCTTACACTCCCACCAACAATGGAGGAGTGCTCCCCTTGCTCCACATCTTCTCCAGCATAGGCTGTCATTTGTACTTTTTATCTTAGCCATTCTGAAAGGTGTAAGGTGGTATCTTAAAGTTGTTTTGATTTGCATTTCTCTGATGGCTAAGGATTTTGAGCAATTCTTTAAGTGCCTTTTAACCATTTGTAATTCTTCTGTTGAGAATTCCCTTTTTAGCTCTGAACCTCATTTTTTAATTGGATTATTTGGTTTTTTGGCCTCTAGTTTCTTGAGTTCTCTATATATTTTAGGAATCAGTCCTCTGTCAGATGTAGGGTTGGTGGTAGATCTTTTCCCATTCTGTAGGTTGTTGTTTTTGTCTTATTGACTGTGTCTTTTGCTCCTATGCCTTACAGAAGCTTCTCAGTTTCAGGAGGTCCCATTTATTAATTTTTGTTCTTAGTGTCTGTGCTACTGGTGTTAGATTCAGGAAATGGTCACCTGTGCCAATGCATTCAAGGCTATTCTTACTTTATTTTCTATCAAATTCAGTGTAGCTGGGTTTATGTTAGGATCTTTAATCCACTTGGATTTGAGTTTTGTGCAGGGTGATGGATACGGATCTATTTGTATTTTTCAACATACTACCATCCAGTTATGGCATTAACATTTTTTTAAGATACTATCTTTTTTCCATTGTATATTTTTGGCCTCTTTGTTAAAAATCAGGTGTTCATCAGTATGGGCATATTTTCAAATACAATAAAAACATTTGGAGATATCAAAAAAAAATAAAAAAGAAAAAGAAAATATCCCACACAACGGTATATGGATTAAGGTCAGAGACTAATTCAATTTCCATTGATCCACAAGTCTGTTTCTGTGCCAGTACCAAGCTATTTTTATTAGTGTAGCTCTATAGTATACCTTGAAGTCAGGAATGGTGAATGCCTCCTGATGTTCTATTATTGAACAAGGTTATTTTGGCAATCCTGGATTTCTGGAAATTGACTACTATTCTTTTAAGGACTGTGAAAACTTGTGTTGGGATTTTGATGGGGGTTACATCGAATCTGTAGATCGCTTTTTGTAAGATTGCCATTTTTCTATGTTGATCCCACCTATCCAGGAGCATGGAAGATCTTTCCAGTTTTTGATATCTTCTTCAATTACTTTCTTAAAGTTCTTGTGAAACAGGTTTGTCATGTCTTTGGTTTGAGTTTGATTAGATATTTAATGATGTTTCCCTGACTTCTTTCTCAGCCCTTTTATCATGTGTGTATAGGGGCTGTTGATACTTTTTTGAGTTGGTCATGTACCCTGCTAAATTGCTGAAGGGGTTCATCAGCTGTAGGAGTTCCCTGGTAGAATTTTGAGGGTCACTAATGTATATGATCATATCATGTGCAAATAGAGGTGGTTTGACTTCCTCCTTTCTAATTTGTATCCTCTTAATCTCCTTTTGTTCTCTTATTCCTTTAGCTAAAACTTTGAGAACTATATTGAATAGATAAGGGGAGAGGGCCTTGTCTTATTCCTAATTTTAGTGGGACTTCTTTGAGTTTCTCTCCATTATTTTATGTTGGCTATTAGCTTGCTATATATTGCCTTTATTAGATTTAAATATTTTCCGTATATTCCTGATGTTCCTAGGACTTTTATCATGAATTATTGTTGGATTTTGTCTAAGGCTTTTTCAGAATCTAAGGAGATGATCTTTTTTTTTCTTTCAGGTTATTTATATGATGGGTGATATTGACAGTTTTTCATATGTTGAACCATCGCTGAATCTCTATGAGGAAACTTACTTGATCATGGAGGATGATTTTTTTGATATGTTATTGAATTTGGTTTGCTAATATTGTATTAAGTATTTTTACATCAGTGATCATGAGGGAGATTGGTCTGTAATTCTCTTTCTTTGCTGCATCTTTGAGTGACTTGGGTATCAGGGTGATAGTAGCCTCATAAAAAGATTCTGGCAATGTTCTGTCAATTTTCATTGTATGGAATAGTTTGAGAAGTACTGGTTGGTATTCATTCTTCTTTGAATGGCTGGTAGAATTCTGCACAAAACCCATCTGGCCTTGGGCCTTTTTTGCTTAGGAGACTTTTAATAACTTCAATTTCCTTGGGGGTTATAGGTTTATTTATGTCAATTATCTGGCTTTGATTTAATTTTGGCATGTGGTACCTGTCAAGAAAGATGTCCATTTCTTTTATATTTCCCAGTTAAGTGGAGTGTAGGTCTTCAAAGTATGACCTAATGATTCTCTTGATTTCCTGGATGTCTGTTGTTGTGTCCCACTTCTCATTTCTGATTCTGTTAATTTGGATATTCTCTCTCTCTGCCTTTTGGTTAGTTTGGATAAGGGTTTATGTATCTTGTTGACTTTCTCAAAGAACCAACTCTTTGATTTTTTGATTCCTTAAATTGTCCTTTTTGTCTCCATTGTATTGATTTCAGCCCTAAGTTTGATTATTTCCTGCAGCTTACTCTTTCTTGGTGAATTTTCTTCCAATTGTTAGGTAGCATTCAGAAATGCTGTTAGGTCTCTTTGTGAGATTTCCCTAGGTTTTCCATATAGGCGTCTTATGCTAAGAGTTTTCCTCTTAACACTGCTTTCACTGTGTTTATGTATGTTGTGCTTTCATTTCCATTGACTTCTAGGAAGGCTTTGATTTCTTTCTTAATTTCTTCTTTGAACCAGAGGTGACTCAATTGAAAGATGTTTGCTTTCCATGAGAGATGTTCTGTGATTTTTGTTGTTGTTGAACTCTAACATTAGTCCATGGTGGTCTGATAGGATTCAAAAAGTTATTATCATTTTTTATGTCTACTCATATTTGCTTTATGAGCAAGCATGTGGTCAGTTTTTAGATAAAGTTTTCATGGAGTGCTGAGAAAAAGGTATATTCCTTTGTACTTGGGTAGAAAGTTTATATATATATATATATATATATATATATATATATATATATATATATGTAATATTTAATATATAATGTTACAATGTGGTTTCTTGGTCCCGGGCAGTCAGAGGCCCGGACCCACAGACCTGCTACCACAGGCCCTTAGTTGCCCGCTGCTGCTTAGGCCCCCCCAAAATGACTCAAACACTTATATTAACTTCATGCTGTTTGGCCTATGGGTCAGGCACATTGATAGCTTGCTCTTACATCTTAAATCAACCCATTTCTATTAATCTTTCCTGCCATGTGGCCCGTGGCTCACCTGTGTTCCTTACATGTTGCTCCTTTGGGCTTCTCACTTGGTCTCTCTGACTCTGCCCTGCTCCTCCTACCTACTCTGATGCATCCTCCTACTTTTCCTATGGTGCCTGTCATGGGCCAAAACAGCTCCTTTATTTTAAGATTGCTATTCACAGCATACAGAAAGTCATTCCCACATCATTTCCCCCTTTCTGTCTAATAAAAAAGGAAGGCTTCAGTTTTAACAAAGCAAAATTACATATAACAAAACAGCTATCAAGCAAGAATTACAGTTACAACATATAGTCTATTTGTATTTAGCAAACTTAAAGAAAATACTCTTATCATCTACCTTATCCTTATGAATCTAAAGTTTCATATCTAATATACCTTTCAAATGACTAAGAAAAATTGTACCTATAACTATCTAATCTTTAACTACATCAAAGACTATAGAAGGATATATTTACCCAAGTAAACCAGAAGTTTAAGTAATTTCTAAACTCTAGAAATGACAGAGGTGACACCTATCTGCCTGGACAGTCACCCAAAGTTCCTTTATAAAGTTGGGGCATCCATCTTCAGCCTACAGGCTCAGAACCTCTTTTCATTTCAGTGAAGCAGGAAATCTGCTCTGCCCATTCTGGTATAGTTCATCAGTTGCTTCTCCTCAAGTCCTGAAGAATGTCTGACAGTTTTCTCTGTAAAGTAGGAACCTGAAGGACCATCTCAGCTTGTTCTGCCAAAGTTCAGAGGGAATGACTTTCTGTATGCTGTGAATAGCAATCTTAAAATAAAGGAGCTATTTTGGCTCATGACAGGCACCATAGGAAAAGTAGGAGGATGTATCAGAGTACGTAGGAGGAACAGGGCAGAGTCAGAGAGAGAAGGAGCCAGAAGCCCAAAAGAGCAACATGTAAGGAACACAGGTGAGCCACGGGCCACGTGGCAAGAAAGATTAACAGAAATGGGTTGATTTAAGATGTAAGAGCAAGCTAGCAATGTGCCTGAGCCATAGACCAAACATCATGAACTTAATATAAGTGTCTGAGTCATTTCTGGGGGCCTGAACAGTGGCGGGCAGCTAAGGGGTCTGTGGCTGCAGGTCTGTGGGTCTGGGCCTCTGACTGCCCAGGACCAAGAAACTACTTTGTAACAATATAATATATATATATATATAAATTTATATATAAACATATATAAAAACATATATAAACATACATAAAATATTTTATATAAAATATTTAATATATAAACTATATTTTATATATGTAATATATATATCATATATAATAAGTCCATTGAGTCATAACATCTGTTAGATCCCTTATTTTCTCATTTGATTCTGTCTGGTAGACCTATAAATTGGTGATAGTGGGGTATTGAAGTCTTTCACTATTAATGTGTGGAGTTCGATATGAGATTTAAGATTTAGTAATATTTCTTTTACATGTATAGGTGTTCTTTTGTTGGGGGCATAAATGCTCAGGATTGAAACTTTATCTTGGTGGATTTTTCCTGAGATGAATAAGTAATGTCCATTCTGGTCTCTTTTGATTAATTTTAGTTTGAAGTCTATTTTGTTAGATATTAGGATGGCTACACCAGCTTGTTTCTTAGTCCATTTGATTGAAATGTCTTTTCCCAACCCTTTACTCTGAGCCTGTGTCTGTCTTTGAAGATGAGTTGTGTTTCTTGTATGTAGCAGAAGGCTGGATTATGTTTTTACATCCACAATGTTACACTGTGTCTTTTTATAGGTGAATTGAGTTCATTAATGACCAGTGGTTGTTATTTCCTGTTATTTTTGGTGGTACTGTATGTGTGTTTCCTGTCTTTGGGTTTTTCTACTGTGGGATTATCTATTGCTTGTGGTTTCATATGTATATCTAGCTTCCTTAGGTTGGAGTTTTCCCTGTAGTGTTTTCTGTAGTGCCAGATTTGTGGATAGGTATTTTTAAAATCTGATTCTGTCATGAAATATCTTGTTCATTCCATCTATGGTGATTGATAGTTTTGCTGGGTGTATTAGTCTGGGTTAGCTTTCAGTGTCTGTGTAACATCTGACCAGAACCTTTTGGATTTCATTGTCTCCACTGAGTAATCTGGTGTTACTTTGATGGGTTTGCCTTTGTAGGTAACTTGGCATTTCTTCCTTTGCAGTTCAAAGTGTTCTTTCTTTATTCTGTAGGTTTAGTCGTTCGATTATTTTTGTGGCAAGCAGAATTGGTAAGGGGGGGTTAGTCTATTTGTTGCTTAGTAAGCTTCTTGTATCTTTATAGGCATTTCATTTTTAGGTTGAGAATGTTTTCTTCTATAATTTTGTTGAATATATGTTCTGTGCCTTTGAGCTGGTGTTCTTCTTCTTTAATTCCAATTATTCTCAAGTCTGGTCTTTTCATCCACATTTTCTGGATGTTTTGTGTTATGACTGTTTTGATTTTAGTGGTGTCTTTGACTGACATATCTATTTCCACTATTGAATCTTCCACTCCAGAGATTCTCTCTCCCATCTCTTGCATCTGTGGTTCCTGTTCATTTCTTCAGGTTTTCTATTTCCAGCTTTGCCTCAGTTTGTACCTTCTTTATTAATTTTACTTCAATTTTTAAATATTGAAATGTTTCCTTCTCCTATTTCATTTCTTTTTCCTGGATTTCTTTATTTTCTTTCATGGATTGTTGACTGCTTCCATTTGTTGTTGTTATTGTTTGTCTTTTCTTCTATTTCCTTCATAAAGTTGTTTTTAAGGTTGTTTCCTTCTGCTTCCTCCACATTGCCATACTCAGGTCTTATTGTTGTAGAGCCACCAGATTCTGTTGGTACCATGTTCTTCTTTATGCTGTTATATGTTCTTGCACTGGTGTCTGCCCACTGTTTCCACATGCTCTGCAGAATTCGTCTGTATTTCTGGGAGCTTATTTTGGGGCAATCTGTTCTGGGTGTGTCTGTGTCTCAGGATGCCTTTCTTAGTCTAACATGTGTTCTTGGTCTGCTTGGATATAGTGTACTCTATGTCACAGTACCCCTCTTAATCCATAAGGTGCTGAGAAAATGACGGTCTCAGGTAGCTGCTCTTGATGCAACAGGAACTGACAAACTCTCTTAGTCTCTTAGCCTGATGTGTGCAGAAGATCTATGGGTCTCAGGTTGCTGCTGAGGTCTCTGGATGATGAAGTTGAGGGATGGGGGGGGGGGGTGTCTAGGTACTGATGTCCAGAGAACTGGATTTTACTGAGGTTTCAGACCTGCAGGTGTTTCCCATGCTAGCCTGAATTTAGGGCAGAGATGAGTAGGGGTGGGGTTCCAAAGGCTGAGTCCCAGTGCCAGAGTTCTGGAGACCGAGATCACTGTCTAGGCTGAGTGGAGTATCACTTACCTCTTAGTCTGATGGGTAGAGAACACATTGTTTAATCTTAATAAATCATTTTAGCAAACTCTCCACAAAGTTATCATGGTATTATGTTTATTTTAAATGAAGAAGAGCTTAATGGCTCACAGAATGTGGGCATGTCATTCACATAAAAAAAGTGAGACCAGATTTCAAACTGAAAGTGAATACATATATAAGTATGTATTATTTGACTTTTCTGACAAAGTGTGAACTAAATGACTGTTCACCCCAGATAGGGAACTAACAACCCCCCACAGAAACTATCCCACCCAATTTTGTTTACTTGGAGTTAGTTAGGGGTGCATAGTTGAGCCAAGGTATGGGCCCCAAGCAGCTACCCCATCTCACCAATAATATGCAGCTTCTTCAGGGCTGCCATGTTTTCTTTGTTTGCTTCAAGACAGGCTCTAGTTTTCAAGCTGACCTTTAGCCTATTGTGTAGTCAATGATGAATATTCACATTGCTCTTCATGCCTTCTCAGTGTTGGGATTACACATGCTTCCTAATATGACCACTTCTTTTTATAGTACCCGAGTCTGAATCCTGGAGATTTCTACATGTTAGGCCAGCTCTCTACTGGCTGCTGAACATCATTAAAAACCTGCCCTGCCTTTAATAAGGTGATGTTATTGGGCTCAATTTTGGGTAAATAGGTTTAAAATAATCACAGTCAATTTGGTATCAATGTAACTGGCACATCCTGTACAGAGGACAAAATTCCTCAATACATGAAACATATCTTTCTTCTCTATTTATTTCACTGTTTTACTTTTAAAATATTTTTGATTTTGAAAAATCTTCCTTACTTTTAAAAAGTACTTATTTGTTCATCTGTTTTAATGTTATGTGAATCAATGTTTTACCTACAGGAATGCTTGTGTATCATGTGCATCCAGTACATGTGGAAGCCAGAAAAGAATGAGTGTTAGATTCCTTTAAATTGGAGTTACAGATCCAATTTTGGTACTTGGAACCCAACCTACTTTACTTCCGCAAACTGCCCTATTCGTCTGTTAGGAGAAATTATTTTTTTCTAAATACATAAAACACTGCTTCTTGGATACTTCCTAAAGGGATTCTCAGTTAATGCTTCTCAGACCCTAGGTATCTCTTGTAAAGCTAACACTGTATTAAAGTTCTCAGTTGAACACCAGGCTGAAATTGCTCAAGCTACATCATGCTTTACAAGTCTTTGCATAATTCAGGAAAGGTGTCTGTTAAATAATCAGTAGGAAACAATACACTCACCATTAGACTGCTGTCATATCTTTATGTTCCCAGCTACTCTGTGGAAAACTGTTATTGCTCTTTAGACTTCGAATATCAAGTATGACAGGTTACTCTATTAAACAGTTTACTGAGTATAAATAAGGAAGTTATTAGGGAAGGTTTTATATGACAGATTCTTGAAAAATAAGAGCTTGAATGGCTTTTCTGTTCTAATAGATGGCCTCTGCATCCTGAACTTGCAAGTATGTAAGTAATAATGACTGGAGTGGCATATATTATTTTCTTAATACCTATGCATAGTGACACAGCATAGAATTACCTGGTCCTCTGTCTTTTTATATCCTAACACATTACTTGGGAATAAGACTTAGACATGAATGAACAAGCATGTGCCTTTGACCGCTTTCTATTTCAATCAGGTTATTTTCTTACCTATGCAGGCAGGCAAGCTTTCTATGAGCCCTTCAATTGCTGGAACTACATAAGAGCTAATTCAAAGTAGCTGCTGAGGACAAACTTTAAAGAAACCAGAGAAGGTATTTTAAAAAAATATATTTGTATAGAGACTGGGAAGCATGTGAGATGGCTCAGTTGGAGAAGATGCTTTCCAGGCAAGTCTGGTGGCTGTAGTTTCATGTTGGGAACACATGTAAATCTGAAATAGAGATTTTACAAAGCTACCATCAAATCTGCACAACTGCATAATGACATGTTTGACAACACATAACACACACATACACACAAATGCACACACACATACACACAAACACATATGCACAAATACACACACACAAACACACATACCCCAAAATTAAAATTTTGATGATTTTTAAAAAGAAAATGAAGTATCTGAAGAATATTTCTTTTTCTCTACCATCTGAATGATAAGCCTTGTGTCAAAGCCATTTGTGTACTAAGAGTTGAACATGTCCTTCTGTGCTTCATGAGCCCTGTGTATGTCCTTGACACCATCGGTAGCTGAGGGGACTAATTTTAATATCCTTGTTAAATAAACTAAGTTCCTTAAAATCTGGTGCTAATTTAGACAATAAAGTGAATGACACTGCTTTATATGACTTCTTTTCCTGATTTTTTAATTTCAGTCTTTGAAAAGTGATGAGCAATCTTCAAAAATGGATGTTCAGAAGCTTCTGGAGTTAGGCCAGAAACAAAGGTAAGACTGGAGTTCTATATTCCTATCTACTCCTTTATTGTTTTGTTTTGCTGTGCTTCTTTGTTGCTTGTTTGTTTAAGACTTCCTCTCCAGCCCTATTTTTTTTTACAATATGATTAAAATAAAGCCAGAGAGTTTTTCAAAATCCATCTACTATATAATGTGTGAATTATCTTCTTCTGTTTGCTTGGATGCATATGAGATTTATCCAGTACTTTGTGTAAATAGGTCTCTCATATGGGAGCTCTGGGTGGGATGTGAGAGTTTGCATTTCAGGCAGTGACGTGGTACAGGTATTATGCCCAAAGCAGTTAAGTGAACTGCTGACACATATATTCTTGGGATTTGAATCTTTTTTTAAAATGGTCAAATTCAATGCCCACATCAATCCATGCTGACTCTTTGATGAAGAGACAAAAATGCCATTAAAAATATTGTACATATCAAGTAACAGAATGAGGAGTTATCAGTCCTATTGTTGGCCTGAGTCTCCACTGCTGCCCTTACATATTGACTCTGAAACCTGTCACTGACAATGACATGCTTTCAGGTTAGGTCACTAATGTGGTTAAACTATCATTGTCATGCATTACCCTTCATTGTTTACAGTGATAAGTTTTGTTTTAGCTTTTAGATACTAATGTTAAAATAATTTGATATCTCTTTGTTCATTATCTTTTTATGATTTATTTTATAAATAGCAGTGGGCTATAAGTATGGCAGTCCCTTAGCCTCATACTACCTAGTTGATATTTAAGACAGTTTTTGTTTTTGTTTTGTTTTTGTGTGTTCTGGGGTTCCTCCTATGCAAAACAAACTAATTATCATAATGATTTAAAAAGGACCCTTGAATCTAAAAACACTGACCTCTTAGAAGTGGGGAGTTTAATATTCTCCCCTTTCTACTGGAGAGTTTGAAAGGGTTGGCGCTGATAGAAATTGGATTTCAGTTAAAGAGAAGTTTAAGATATCTATTGAGCAACACAGTAACAACTTGTCTAGAAATTTTCTAGAGAAAATATATGAACAATAGGAGTAATGACCAGCTAAAACAGACTAAGAATTATGGAAATTATTTCTTAAACAAATGATTTAATCTCAATGAAGGCAAATGAATAAAAAAAGATTTAAAAAAAGGAAAAATACAAAAATAGCATCTGCATGACTCAAGTCAGTTGTCAGTGATTAAAGAATCTGGAAGAATTGGGTGTGAAGCAAAATCTTTTAAGGGGTGTTCCAGATTGGATGGACTCAGTGTCAAGCACTAAGATCTCACAAGGGGTAGTTCTGTAGCGAGTGGAGTAGTTAATTTCAGGAGAATTGTTGTGCCAGCTCTATTTAGGATGAAAAGGAAATGTAGACAGTTCAAGAGAACAGGGAAGACTATAGAATGAAGACACATTTTTTGTTAGAATAATATGGTTTCAGAAAGTTCAGCCTTCCTCGGAGGAAGGTACAAGTGTGGTGTCTGAGGTATGACAGAAAAAGACTATGCTTTTGTTTTCTCTATATGTTCTTAGCTATGCATGTCTGTTTATAATAAGATGAAAGGCCCTTAAACCAATCAAGAGAATGGCATTAAGTCTAAACAATACATGTAAGTAATCATGTACACTTAACCTTCACATACAAGTTCTTAGAGGCCTGAATATCTGTTTCAATAAAAGAGTGAAAGAAAGCAGATGTGTTGACACTAAAATTTCGGAATTGTATGCAAAATTTTAAAAATTATTGAAAATAAATAACTTTTTGTGTATCATTAAAATCCTAGTTAATTTTAGTCATGGCCATAGTTAACTTTTTCAGAACAAAATTGTATGAATTAGAATTCCCTTTATGAACAAATAACAAAGTTATAGAGTATTTCTGTGTATCTGGGGACAGATTTTTAAATAAATATAGAGAACCATATACAGCTATGTGAAAAGGTAAGTGAGTGGTTTGCTTCTAATAAGACAGTAATATTTGTGTGTGTGTGTGTGTGTGTGTGTGTGTGTGTGTGTGTATGTGTGTGTGTGTGTGTGTATGCATGTATGTGAAAGAAATAGAGAAATAATAGATTATAAGTAGCTGATAAGTACCTGATAATCACATCAGCAGAGAGTTGATAGGGAACTCATAATTCCTTATTTTGACTATTGAACAGAACATGTTCAGAATATATAGCAGCCTGGATAATAGTCACAGAAGACCCTGGGCTTGGTAGAGAGACAATAAACAACATATCATTACTAAGGAACTGTGATCAGAGAAATGACCCTGGGGGTGTCCTGAAGTATCATAAGAGCAAGTGGGAAAACATACTTTGATCTTTCTGGTGGGTAGAAGGAGTAGTTACTAGAGGCAACATGAACTCAGAGCACTATAAGACTATTGACTGCTGATGTTCTCTGGGAACCAGAAGGAAGTTTGGGAGAGCAGCAGAGAGAGAGAGAGGGAGGGAGAGATGAGAAACACACACATAGTAGCTGCCCATTGCTTGCACAATATGAAGACCTATACTAAGATAGGCAAGCATGTGAGAAGTCCTCTCACTGGAGCTAAACAATCTTTGAAATAGAGATTCATTTGAACACCACAGAGGCTCTAAAGCAGCCAGACATAATTATCTGGTTAAATCTTCCTGAAGCAGGGTGTGCTGTGAACAAGCAAGCCTGGAATCATCTTGCATAGCATGGAAACTGTGAGTCTGGGAGGCAGGTTCCAAAATCTGAAGAACAGTGGGCTGTCAAACATCACACACACGCACGCACCCCCCACACACACACACGGAACACAGAAGAAAATGTGCTGAGAGGTGTTTAGTAGATGTAAAGCCAAGCTGTCCGACATACAGTAGCTCTGCTAGACATAGATATATACAAAATTCACTGTTTCCATGTATTTATTTATATAAACATTCTTGTATTTTATTTTATTGCAAACATTTTGTTCACTGTATGCACTGTACCACATGCATGCCTGGTTCCCATAGAAGTAATAAAAGGGCAACCAGTCCCCTGGAACCTGAGTAATGTTGCTGGAAACTGAGCCTGTGTCCCTCTGCAAGAACCAATGCTTTTAACTCCTGAGGCTTCCTTCCAGGCCCTTCCTCAGGTTTTGACTAACATATTACTTCTTGTTTTATCTTGCTCCCTGTTTAGCTTTAGATATCATAATACAAGATGCTTTATTCCCTCATCTTTTATAATGTGATTTTGTTAGGGTTGAAATGGACACTTACACAGCAGATGATAAATCCCAAATGCTTTAGAAAGAAGCACACTTTAAGGCTACATAGTATACCATGGAATATGAGATGGGAAGGCAGAACCCAAGGGGCCAGCATGTGGGGCTCCAGAGGCCGGGAAAGGCACAAGGAGAACTTTTTAGGATGGACTTTGACCATGCCGTCACTGACACAAGAAAATGGATTTTGTCAAAGTTCACAGAACATCACATACAACATTATAAAGAATGAATTAACCTTAATTTAAAAATACCGCTTTGATTCTACCCCTAAAAATCAAACAAAAAATGTCCTTTGTTGTCCAGGAGACCTAATGCCAGATGTCACTTTAACAACTTGGTAAAATGATGGCTTTGGTAGCTGGAAGATGGCTCGTTGGTTAAGAATGAACACTTCTTTCATGCTAGTTGGGTTCCAGCACTCACACGGTGGGGGTGGAGGGCTCACACTTATCTGCAACTCCAGTTCTAGAATACTCTATGCCTTTGACTCCCTGGGGCACTTGCACTCATGTGTACAAACTCCCACCTCTCTCTCTCTCTCTCTCTCTCTCTCTCTCTCTCCTGAAAATTAAATTTGGATGATCCCAGCACTTAGAGCAGAAATCTAGAAAACACAGAGTGTTCGGAGTGTTCCAGCTAGAGGAAAGAGCAACCCTCTGTCTTGTGGGACATCCTACTCAAAGAGTATACTTGAGGCCTCTATAGGGATGTTTTTATTTTAATTGATTGTAGAATAAGTAATTTCCATTTCTAGACTTTTATGCTACACATTTCGTTATGTCATTTAAACCTCTCCACAAGCCGACAATGTGACTACACCATTGTTCCCAGGTTTAAATGGATACGTTTACAAGACAGGAATTTTATTACCCTTGTTACCCCAGAGCTTATTTTCCAGCTATTGATTGCTGAATTTAAACTAGTTTTGATTCTCATGGGATAGAACAGCGCTCTACTTTTTGCTGTTGCTTTTTAGGCACCTTCTCTATGCATAGTCATATATCATATATGTGTACTCTACTATACACATGTGCTCTTATATACACACACTAATTTTTATAATCAAATATTATGAAGTGACTGTTTGGGTGACAAAAATCAAGTCAAAGCAAGTATATATCATTAATCCTACATGCACAAATTCTAAATCCTTAAGAGAAATAAGTTTGCACATAATGGCTTTCATCATGCACACACACACAAACACACACACACACTTCATATTTTATATATATTTGCCACATTATTGTCATTTGTTCCCTAAGCCTTACACTAAGAGCCTTTCTTGACTTACACTATGCATATGAGAGACAATGGGATATTTGTCTTTCTCCACTCCCACATTGAAACAAGACATAGTCCATGCATTTTAACGATCTTAAAACATAATGTCCATACATATATTTTTTTCCCTGTGATCATGAAGCTGTAGTTAGAATTAAATCTCTTTTCCTGGTGTTGTCATGAAAAATTCTTAGGCTTTATAAAGCATACCTAAGCCACAAAACTGTGAGGATCAGAAGGTTATAGTAATTTCTTTCAGAAGTCTAGAATGACTTTTAACCCAGCACATTGATGATCTACTTGTTGCCAGTGTAATTAGCTTTCAAACATGAATTGGCATATTGAGTTGATTGAACACATTTCATTGTTTACAGGAATTCACACTGTGGAATTCTTATAAAACATAATAACGAGGCAATTTCTCTTAAATATAGCCCATTTTGTACATGTGAATGGAAAGAAAGCCCTTTATTATCAGAGTATTTATTTGCATTGGTGTAGATTTTTATTATCTGCTCCTTAAATTTAAAATTTAAATAAATAGACAAATGTCTTTTGTAAAGTTCATATAAGAAGTGGAATAATGTAAAATCTTTTCTTTGTTCTTTTTTTTCTTACCTAGGGAAGAAATGAAGTCTCTCCAGGAGGCCCTGCAAACTCAGCTGAAAGAGACATCAGAGAAAGCAGAGAAACATCAGGCCACAGTGAGTATGTTTGTGTTTCTTCTTTGTGCATTAAATTTGGGATTGAGAAGTCATTTCTTTCTTTTTTCACACCACTATGAAAAAACGCACCAAGAAAAGTAAAAACAAAGTCACCATAAGAGAAGCTTCAGCCATTTTGATCAGTATAATACTTCGCCACAATTTAGTATAAGAAAAAGATGAACGTTATGTTTAATTTGGAGTCCTTGAAGCTCCTACTATTCTCTATAAATGGTGAACCAAGAGATAGAACAGGCAGGAAACTGTCTTAGGCTCACATTAGTGGTTTCTGAAAGGGGTAGAAGTTGAAAAGAAAGCCAATTAACCCATGCATCTATAAACTGTCCCAGACAGCCATGGAATGGAAATCATTCAGGGCCAGTCCCATGCTATCTGCCTAGTCATCCGTCCTATGAATTACTCATAGGGTAAAACCTATATTTTAAGGGTCCAGCTGCTCCCGAAATCTTTCCAAGATTATGTCCTTTTGATGCTGACACTTTGGCTCTTATCATTGATATTTAGCAGAGACAGGAAAATTGGCTTCTGAAGCAATGCTGGGATATGGATCTCAATATTATTTTTCAGACTCAGTTTTGTACCACCTAGAAAGATAAGACTTCTGTATAGTATCTAGTGCCTGAACTTCCTTTTTTAAATATATATATATATATATTACCATAGAAAATTTGTTTGCTAGAGATCAACAGACTTGAATGTATTACTGAGAAGAGGGACAGTATGTCATGCCCAGGGGAAGGCTAGAGCTGTCCACCAGAGAGAACTGGACAGGAGACTCCGTATTGACTTCAGAGGCAATGCAATGGTGTGGCAGCTAGAAAGAGTAGGCAGTAGAAACAAGTGCAGTAGCCCTAAGACACAGGAGCTGCCCCACATTGCAGTTGTCTGCCCCTGCAGTCATTAGGGTGTGTCTAAAGTAATTTGGAGTGAGTAGTACTAGAGTGTGTTGAGCTGATTTTTATTTGAAAGCACAATACTGAGAATACTGATCTGTGCAGCTCCAATGAGGGAGGAAGAAGGAAAGAAAAGGTATTTCAAGCACTTTATTGAGCTATTCAGAATGAGGCTGGCCCAACACATGGCTCTTGGAACAGTTTCTTTCTTGAGCATCAGTAAAATAAAGCCTCAGTTTTAGAAAGTAGAAACAAGATGAATTATAAAGAAATTATAATTTATAAATAGATTATAAAGGAGCCACTGAGGGGCTGCTGCAAGACATACAGACATTGGGCTAGAGAATATCAGCTAAGAAAACCCAACTTTGATGTGGAAATGCCTTTCTGTATGCTGTGAATATCAATCTCTAAATAAAGGAGCTGTTTGGGGCCATGAGAGGCACCATAGAAGAAGTAGGAGGAAAAATCAGAGCATAGGTAAAAGAAGCAGGGTGGAGTCAGAGGCAGATTGAGCTAGCCGCCCAAGGAATCAACATATAAGGAACACAGGTAAGCCACGGGCCACGTGGCAGACAGATTAATAGAAATGGGTTGATTTAAACTATAAGAGCAAGCTAGCAATGTGCCTGAGCCATAGGCCAAACAGCATGAAGTTAATATAAGCATCTGAGTCATTTCTAGGGGCCTGAGCAGCAAAGGCGGGTGGCTATGGGTCTGGTGCAGCAGGTCTGTGGGTCTGGCCTCTGACCTCCTGGGACCAAGAAACCCCACTACAACAGGTAGCCATTTTGGTCAATTACTGGAATCCTGGGCTCTCTAACCCCCTGTAGCAGGCCTTTTATTTGCAAAGCTTCTAACAACTTTGAATAGAGTGTGGAGTTTTGCTTCTCAAACTCAGTTCAGTTTTCAACCAAGACAGCTAACTCCTAAGGTCAGCCTTTCTCATAATGGTGGCCAGCTTTGCTGTGTTAGGATTGTTTCCTGCTAAGAAGTTCTCATTACCTCTTCCATTTGTCAATATAATACATGCTTGGATGGCATGAAAATGCTCAGTGATTTTATATGGAATGCTCTAGTGATTGGCTATCTGGACACTAGATGTTTTGTAAAAAAAAAAAAAAAAAAAAAAACAAAAACAACAAAAAAAAAACCAAAAAAGGCAGTTTAGCACCTTTCTAGTCACCCTTCTCTAAATACCTGTCTTAGAATGTTGGATGGCTCTTTCTGAAATCTTATTTCTGCTTTGCCCAATCACACTAGAATTGATCTTGGGAAATTTAATCTGAAAAAAAGTGATGGCCTTGAGAACATACATGATACTATTCACTATTTTCTCAGACCCTTGTAATAACACCATATTGTTTTATTGTTTCCTAAAAAGTTGTAACTCATTGAAGGTAAATTCCTGGCTTGCATTACATTGCTAATGAATAGAGCAACCAAGACACACACCACAGCATTTCCCACACTTCATGCATATTTCCAAGTAGAGCACTGTCACTCTTGAAAGATCACAGGCCAGAGATAGACTATCCAATTGTAGAAATGTCATGCATAGAGAATACGGTCTCTGTGTTCTACCCAGAATGCTCTCAGTGCCTTTTCTGTGGATTCTCCCTTGGAGCCTCAGAACTCCTATCCCTATCCTCCTAACATTTCTATTAAGCCTAACGCTGCTTTCAGGGGCTGTTTTAGCATGCTAGTTGGAGGGTAATCCCTAGTGGAAAAGGTATTCTGTAGACTTGATCAAGTTCTACCAGCTCACCTACTTACCTGATTAAGAGATTGTATCACATTAAAATGATAGGAATTATTAGTATTAAAAATAACAATACATTATTAGGATATAATATTTAGTATGTAGATATATAATAATATTATAGTTAAGAGTGTAATATATCTGGCATATAGGTGATAGACATAAAAGAGATATTCTGTCTTTCATTCTCTATCCATCATTTTAATTCCATATTCATGTATGGTAATTTCATTTTCCTCAGACTCTCCTATTGACTACTTATAAAGCTGTTTATTGATAAATGTGATTCTGAGCACACATGGTACTAAGCAAAGTGAATGGTGAATTGTAATTAATTTTAAAATTGTAGGCTATGATTGGGACTACTACCCGCTAATGTCCCAGTAAGCATTATCAAGGATGGCGTAGGATTAATATCTGACAAAGGAAGATTCAAATAATGTAGTTTGTTCTTAATTGTTAGAGATGTTTTAATGTTTCAACTCTAAGCCATTACTAATCGAAACCATTTAGTAACACAATCAAGATACTTTGCATGGATTTCCAGCGGTGGCACTTACGGGCTGACAAAAAGCTGTATAAGATTGATCTAAGTTCAGTCACAAGGGCTCCTGTTATAGGAATGAGCTGAATCCCTGTCTAACAATGATCTCTGAATGAATATTTGACCCTTTATTTTCATTCAGAATTATCAGACTATTCAATTTTGGTAGCTCTTCATATTTTCTTGCTTACAAACAGGCTGTTACTGTTATTTACAATTGTTTTAAATATTTTTAAAGTCACATATTGTCCTATATTTATATATATTTAGGCATATACAAAATTGTGTGTGAACACATGGTATTTCAGAATGATCATGTATTGCGAAATAAAGAATTAAGTTACAGCATAAAATATGTGTCTTTTAAGCATTGCATATGTTAGAATATTATAATGCAGAAAAGAAATCTACAATATAAACTGTGTAATCATACTATTTAAATTGCTAGTTTTAAGGTAGTGGGATGATGTGAAAAAATACGAAAACAAATTGTGCACATCTATTCCCCATGCCATTGTGATGACAAAAATCTTTAAGGATATGCATTAGTAAAAGAGCAGTTCATAGAATAAAGCAAAGATTGCAAGTGACCAACTTCAAAGAAAGCCTTTCCTGAGGTGACTCTAGGTGCAAAAAAGAAAGGACCCCTTGGTGTTCTTTGATCTTCCCGCAAAGAGATGAGGAGATGAAAGGAAAGCAGTGAAGATAACAGCAAGTAGAATTCAGTAACTTTCTGCAGAGTCAGATTGCCATAGTGGGAAACTCCTTATGCAAGTGAATTTTCATGGGAACCAATAACTTGGAGGATCCTGGAACAAATAATCTCAGAACTGTGTTCTTCACACTCACATAAAGCCAGAAATAGAAGACTGCTAAATTCAAAAAGAAAACTAAGCAAACTTCCAAACTAACTGAAATTCTAATGTATTAGAAACCATGATGAATTAAAATAGTTTAACTGTATTAACACAAAATCTTAGAATGGCATGAAATAAAATAATTGGGAAACTTATATAAAGATGTTAATATCTAAATATTATTTATCATGAGCATAGTAGGAAAATGAATACAAAATAACATTAAAACAATTGCCAAGATGCTCATGTTTTCTAAACCAAAAACTGTAGAGAACAAATGCATTACTAGCAATAGCTTTCTAGACCCAGGAAGAGCTGAAATCATCATACACTGCTCTGCCTTGAGCAGGAAAGCTTCGCATGTGCAGCTTCAAAACCTATTGCTCTATAAGATGAATGCAAAGCAAATGAGCAAATATTTTAAAAATACCATGAATAGTGTAAGCTTTTACAAATACGTAAGAAGTCTCCAATAAAATTTTACAGCAGATAAAGTTATATATTACAGAAATAAAACGTGAAAATTGGACATATTCAAAAATACTAGTACTATATTGAAAGTTATTTTGATTTGTTATAATAACATAATTCACTTACAATAAATAAATCATTTCTAATTTTTGAAAAATTCAAACCATATTTCTCAGTATCATTTATATTAATGATAGATGCAAATAAAAATAATCGTTTGCAAAGAAATACTTAGTGGTAAAGAAATTATATTATTTGTTAATAAGAACTAATACCAATTAGTTTAAGTCATTCCAAAATATAAGTAAGTATTGACAATGAGATTTTTACTAATGAATTTAGCAAAGCCAGAGAAGGCCATCAAGGGAAAAAACGACAACCAATTACCTTCATGGACAGGGCTTTAGTTACATTAGACAAAATTATATCAAACTTACTAAGTCAACAAAAAGATTTATGATGGAAAAAGTGAATGCATAAAAAGAAACTCAAGGATGGTTCAAATATTCCCATTAATGACGAAGCATACTAGATCAGTAATATAAAAGACAAAGGACACATGATCAACAGATGTACAAAGGCAACTGATAGAATGCAGTCACTTCATGAGAAAAAGCTGGACAAATTAGGACAATATCTTAGTGTAAAGATCACTTGTAGAATAAAAAATGAACATTTAACATGGAAAGGTTAAAAGCTTTCTGACATCTGGATCAAGGAAAGAATGCTAATTTCATGACTTTTAACAGAGTAAAGTAAGTCCTCTTCAAAACACTCAGGCAGCAGAGAGAAAGAAAAGACATCCAAACTGGGAAAGTGAAATTCATATCATCTTTTTTTCAGATGCCAAGATCAAATACACCAAAACCCAAAAAATCTTCACCAGAGAGATCTTTTAAGTCATGCATGTTCTTAAAATCCTCAGTGCTTAAAGGTACAAAACTTGTAAAGATGAATAGTGTTGTCATGTTCTGATAGTGAATTAGCTAACATGAATATGATGGCTACAAATATATAGGAATACATTCAACAAAATAGAGGGTATAAACCTATCATAAAACTATAAATGCATTAGTTAGATAAATTAAAGAGGCACACATCACACTTACATGCACACCACATACCATATACAAACACACCCCACATATTCACATATCACATATACCCACACCCCACACATCACACATCACATATACACACCACATACACACACCACACATACACCATACACATACATCACATATACACACAACATACACACACCATACATACACTATACACATACACTACATATACATACCACATATACACACACTCCACATGCACTACATATACCACACACATACCACACACACACACAATGCACAACACACACCATATAACACACCATACATACACTAAATAACACATACGTACACACACCACACACACACCATCCACACCACATACACACAACACATACACACCACCCATACACACCACCCATACACTACATATCACATATACACACACACACCAATACATACCACATGCATCATACACACACCCCATATACAGCCCATATACACAGATCACACACATACTCACATGCAACACACACTACATATCACATACTCAGACACACCTCACATACATGCACACATATACACTCATATTCACCACACATACCACATGCAACATACACACACATCACACATATATTCTCACACACACCTCACACACCATACACATACCACACACACACACACACACACACACACACACACACACACACACAGACACACACATACACACACACCGCAATCGAAATGCCTCCAACATTTATGGAGGAAAGATTCAACATTGTGAAAACTTTCCCACTATCCAGATTCAGCGAGATCTCTACCAAAATGCCTCTGATAATCTTCAAAGATATACCCCCAAAATAAAAAAATTAAAAAAGATACAGAAAATAGAATTTCCTAGCCAAACTTAACTAGATTTAAAAAAACAAAAACAAAACACAATTCATTATTCTCCTGCCTCAGCCTCCTTTCCCTGTAAATCAGAAATTACTGTATGAAAAATAAATTTCAATAAAAAAGCAAAAAATAAAAAAATCAGATGATAAACATCATATTTTAGTGCAGACTACTTTCCAATGATATCATATTGAAGCAGTATAATACTGATATAAATTCATACTTGCATATTTTTGCTGAGAATGTGAACCAGTTCAGACAATGGGAAGTCTTGTGTAGGCTCCTTCTAAGAACATGTTAGGGTTTATGAACTACAGCCTGACACTGGGAATGTGCATTAGCTACTTTTCTTGTTGATGCTTCTGCATATCTGATCTAAAGTTCTTTAAGGAAAGAAGGGACTCTGGTCAGCAGTGAATGGAGTAAATCCATGGTGGGGCTTAGAGAACCTTGAGATACAGTAACAGGATCATAATGAATCTGCTCACAGGGTAGCCACACTCAGAAAGCACAGATAGCATCACGGTTCTCAGCTTTTCAGCTTGGCTTCTTTCTATTTTTATTGAAAATAGATATTTTTAATACAATATATTCTGTTTCCTCCCCCAACCCATTCGTTTCTTCCCACTTCTCCACCCTTTCTTTATCCCTCTCGTTGGGATTCAAAGAGGAATCAAGAAAAATAATAAGATTATTTTTAAAATAACCAACCAAACAAAATAGGACAAAAACACAAACAAAAACAGATACAAAAGGCCATAAGGCTCAGAAACACATATAGACACAGAGATAAATACATTTATTTCTAGTTGCAGAAATCACATAAAAACACAAAACCAAAATCCACAGTATATATATTATAGATCTGTAAGGTTAAAGACAAGAAAATAATAAAAGTCCTGACAAAGTATTAAAATAAAGAACTTCCAAAAGTGTCATTGAGTTTATTTCATGTTGACCAACTACTGGTCGGCATTAGGCCTGGCCTTAACAGTGGTTTATATATGCAGTGAGATTGTTGGAGGAAGCTAACTATTCATTTCTAAATGGTCATCAATTAGAGATAGCTTCTGTGTTATGGATATGGGCTCATGTCTACTTCCTCTCTCAGCACTAAGACCTCATCGAGCCAAAACCTGCGCATGTTTTATATATGCTACCACAATATCTGTAACTTCATATTTGTACCATTAAGCTGTCATTTAAGAGGACTTACTTCCTTGGTGTCCTCACCCCTTCTGGCTTTTCAAATCTTTTTGCCTCAATCACAGGCCTTCCTGAGCCCTGAAAGGAAGGAATTGATGGAGACATCCCTTTTCAGGTGGTCTCTTTACACCTTGCCCTGCAGTGGGTTTCTGTACTGACTCACATCTACTATAGAGGGAAGCTGCTTTGAGGACCGAGGATGACACTGATCTGAGCAGAGCAGTAATAGCACTATTTCACTTTTCCCTTAGGTCTCTGATCTATCTAGTCTCAGGTTCTTGGCCACACAAGCAGTGACAGGCGTGGGTTCCATTCATGAGGTAGACTTATATCCAATCAGATACTGGTGGGTAAGTTCCAAAGGCTTTGTACCACTATTGCACTAGCACATCTTGCAGGGAGATCACCATTATATATCTAAGGTTTTGTTGATGGATTAGTGATTACCTTTCTGATTTGCAAGTGTGCAGAATACCTTCAAGTACCATGAACACTTCTAGTACCTTGATCACATGAAGGCTTTATGTAGGCACCAGGTTGACTTCTCCATGATTAATGATATATGTAGGTGTTGGCTTCAGCAATAGGCCTAACCATCAGTTTATAGAGAATAAACAATAATCTTGAATAGACTGTGTTGTTTGGGAGTTTTCCTGTGGCACCCTTAAAGAAGAATTGTATTAGATGTAACCCTGTCCTGGCTTCATTTGATGACAAGAAGTGTTTAGTTTGGGTGACATCTCCCTATATCCATCTTTATTTGGCCATTCCATTTACATCACCTTCATATGTGTTTTAGGAAGCTTCTGCTATATTAGGTTTTCTTATGACTCTTTAAATGGTCCTTAGTTTTTGCTGGCCCTCCACATATTACCTCCCTCACTGACATTCTTCTTCCTCTCTAATTGGGCCTATTGTTCCAGTACCGTCTCCTCTACATCCATCCATAACTATCTATTCTACATGCCCTTCCTAAGGTATCCAATTCTTCCCAAAAACCTGACACAGCAGTATGTAACTCTGGACCTAACCTCTGAAATTATATAAATTTTAGCCTGCTTATAGACTTAATAGCTAACACCCACATGTAAGTGAATATATACCATATTATCTTTTGGACTCTGGGCTTCCTCACTCAAGATTATTTTTTTCCAACTCAGTCCATTTACCTGACAGTTTCATTATTTCATTTTTTAAACAGCTGTATGACATTTTTAAAAAATCAATTCTCCCATTGATGGACATCTAGGCTGTTTCTAATTTTGGTTATTATGAATAGAGCAGAATTGAACATTGGTGAGCAAGTGTCTCTATCATAGGATGTAGAATCCTTTGGGTAGATACTCAAGAGTTATATGCTCAGACTTGAGGTAAATCAATTCCCATCTTCTTGGGGAATCTCCATACTGGTTTCCATAATGGTATACAAATTTGAACTCCCACTAGCAATGTAATTTCCCTATCCTATACCTTGTCATCATTAGCTGTCATTTGTTTTATTGATCTAGGTCATTAAGGGCTGGTATGAGACAAAATGATAACCAAGGAGTTGAACATATCATTAATGCTTCTCATCCATCTGTGTTTTATTTCCTCTCTAGCTATTCAACTCTTGGGGCTGTGGAACTCACATTCAGGTTGGGTCTTCCATTCTCAATAAAAACCTCTATGGAAGCTCCCTCAGACTAGCTTATAAGTATTTCCCCTTGGTTATCTAAATCTAATCAAACTGAAAGTGAAGATTAACCATCTCAGAAAGCATGCTAAAGAAATAAAATTTTTAGGTCAAAGAGCTTTCCTCACTTCTGTGTTCCCCAAAGCCAAATCAAAGTAGCCCATGCAAGCATCTTAGTGTTCACAAGCAGACAATAAAGAAAATGGGGGACAAACATACAATGCAAAATTTTAATCTTTTAAGTGAGTAAAATGCTATCATCTGTGAAAACATGAAAGGAGCGATTTGATAAACCTCAAACAGAACAGTTTGGTAATTTTCTTTCTACATAAATATTCTATGCTTAATGTTGAATACATTGTTGGGCATTTTGCTGTTGCAAATCATTCACTAATTATTTTGCCTTCTGATGATTTCTATAATAATTAAAGATGTGACAAGAAAGGGAGGCTTTTATAATTGTCTTATCCTCATTCTGACAGAGAATTAAATTTGAGACTACAAATATAGTTTGATATTTAAAGGGAAGTTACATTTTTATGGTGACCTTGATTGAATTTTGAATTGTGACCCATTTATTCAAATGAAAGATTGTACATCTCTCCAAAAATTACTATAGTAAGTGAAGTTTTACCCAGTCTAAAATAAAATTATATGAAACACAATAACAAACATGTTTATTAAATTATAAAATGTGAAAGAAAATATATTTCTGAAAATTTGCCTTATTGGAGCATCAGATCCCCTTGGTATAATCATGTTCTAACACACTTTTTAATGACTACAGGAAGATTAGTTTATAACTCTGCATGTATGTTGCAGTGGGAAATCATTCAACTTTAAGTTTACCATGCCAAAGCCTGACAGACAGCGGGAATAACAAACTACCAGGTGTGACCATGATAATTAAAGATATTAATGGTGCTTTGATGCATTTCATGACTCCTTTTAACTTTTATGACTTAACTTGTCCTGGATGAGACATAATTCTAAAGCAAGATTTGCCTCTCATCGAGCATAAAGAAGCACTATTCTTCCATGCTTTACTCATCTGAAAACCATTACCAAAGTAAATACTAGGAATGCTTATTGCTGCAGGGAAGTTAAATCCTGCTGGGATTTTAAGCCAGTGATCTCAAAATGTTAATATATTTAAATATTCTGAATATATTTGAGTTTCATATTCTCAAGATTTTATGTCTATATGGAGTATTTAAGGAAATACAGGCCTGCTTCTTATATCTTCTTCAGCCTATTCCTAATAAATGTGAATTTAAGAAATACAAGCATACTGGATAGTATCAGTAAATGAAGGTTTGGTATCAGTGAATATTATATGGGAAAGTAAGATTGTTTCAACTATTTCATGATTTAAAGTGTTTGTTGCCAACAAAAATACTTATATATAGAACCAGCTATGAAATCTGTTCATCATAAAGCACGCCTTAGTTCTACACACATATAAATATTAAATAGCATCATGCCCTTCCAGGGAGTAATTTTGGTTTACCAATCATCTTGAATTCTCTACCTAATGGGACAGTGAGTGTTATTAGTGATATCTCTTTGACATAATCATCCCAATATTTTAAACTTACCTTGAGAAGTAATGGCCAAAACAACAGACAAGGTAGTTCTTAAACATTTTCTGTTTTATATATGCCATAACTATCAAATGGTTTGGCTTAAGTTTTCAGTATCAGATAAAGCTGTTATATTCATTGATTCTCTTATGGACAGGATGCTTACAGATAATGTAAGGCTCCAAAAGCCCTTTATAGAAAGCAAAGACTGGAGTCAGGTGCTATGGATTATCTAGAAAGTAGTATAGCTGTTACAGCCCTTAAAGACATCAGGGACTCCATCTGGAATCATCTTTATACCTCCCTACCTATATGACTTAGATATCTACACAAGCTGGCGTCATTACAACTCTCTGAAACTGACTGTTCTCTTCTATCTAACCATTGATGAGTTGACTTACCACATACTAAACAGTAGTCAACAACATTTTCTACCCACCTGAGCTACAGAACAATTGCCTCTCTCTGGACACCATAGCTGAAAAACCATACAAAAGACAATAGATGTTGCTACATTTTGGAGTCAAAATCTGGGATAATTTTTACTGGGGTGTAGATTTCTCATGCATATTACCTGGGAAATAGTGATAGTGAAAGCCACCATGAAAGAATGGATGTAGATGATCAAGCTGAATGCTAGGCTTGTGTGTCTCTTCGTAGAAACCCAGATTATTTAATTCACTATATTTGCAGTTACATTAGTTACTGTGATCTTCATCACCTTGATTAAGTTTTTTTGTAGCAGTAATCCAAATTGGATTAGTTCCATAATTAATTTTAAAAACAGATGTATATTAATTGGTATTAAATAAAACAAACATGAATATATTTCACTAACATAAAATCATATTTTTAAAAAGTTACACAAACTTTAATGTAATGAACATTCTTCAATACACATGTAATGAACAAATTTAATAAAGGTCAATGAAATTAAAGTATTGGTTAATGAACATTTTAATCCTTTTGTTTTCAATATTTACATTAAAACTATAATAGTTTCTGTATACCTCAAAATGATATAAAGTAAAAAAAAAAGCATAGTAATATATTGAGAATGTGTATCTATAATATTCTATTTGTTTTCAGATTAATTTTTTGAAGACTGAGGTGGAAAGAAAAAGCAAAATGATCCGTGACTTACAGAATGAGGTAATTTTTATGTTACAAGAAAATTGTACATTAATCAAAGAATACACAAAAAATGCACATAAGAATTCACCAGAAGTTTGAAAAACTTTAATGCTGAGTTGAGCTTCAGTAGCATAATAAAGTGATGTTAAGAGTTACTATCTCACAGCTGCAATGAGCTTAGGAAGTAGAAGGGATTTCATTTCATTGATTTTTATTTCTCACAAATAATTGGGAACTACCTCTAGGCTTGAATATTAAATCTAATCTTAACTTGTCACTTTCTACTTGCAGAGAAGCCCCTGTTATTGGCTATCATCTGATGTTTCTAACTGTCCTAAAATGATTAAAAAAAATAGTACATGTAAATATTTACTTCCTAAACAGATTTGTTTCTTAAAAGAAGTCTATGAGTGAAGCAAACAAAAGTATTAAATCCCAATGAACACTGTTGTGGAGAGAACTCTAGTAAATTATATATATAAACACCATTCCTGTTCAACTCTGTAACTATGTGGCTGTAAATCTCTCCAAGGTAATCACTCCATCTTCTTGCCTCAGTGAACACAGTGCCATGGAGGGGATAAGGCATTTCATAATGTAATGGAGTGCTTCAGGTCACTATCCCTAATGGATTCCCACACTGCCTGTTGATGAATAGGTAGTATGTTTTGCCTCACAAAATGTGCTTGAGATATTTTAATATTTCCTCACAATGTTCTTACTGTATTCTTGGTGACTTATCCTTCTTTGGATGACTTCCTTTTGATCAGCTGATTATTATGCATAACTTTGTACCTAGCATTTACAGAATACTATGTATGAGTCACACATATAAATCCTTAGAGCTTCTAAGGAAAGTTCCAATGACCAAGCAGCTCAGCATGGTAGAACTTGGCTGCCTCAAAAATCAGGAGGCAATGTGTCAAAAAATAAAATCAGGGTAACTCAGGTCTGTCTGAAGGTCTGGGACATTAACCTTCCTTGGTTCCTCCTAGCATTTGCTAACTTAGGGAAGTACCACTCTCTGACTTCAGGGAGTACCACTCCAGTTCCCACTTCCATCTTCATGAGGACTCTGTGTCTAAGATCTGTGTCTAAGACATGATCTGTGTCTAAGATCATTATATACTATCTCCTTTGCATATGAAAACCCAATTCTTAGTTTTAATACCCACTCCACTCTGATATAATACTGTCTTGTTGGATTACATGTGCAAAAATCCTACTTCCAAATCAGTTTACATTATAAGTTTCCAAGAGTATGGAAATACAGGATTGGAAGTCTTCCAACCATTCTGCTAGTTTTGGTATTTTGGCAGATGGTCCAAAGTATCTTATCAATTTTTAATAAGTAAGAATCAGAAATATTATTGGGTGTCTGGGTGTCTTTTGGAAGAAATAAGGAATTTGAACTTAAGGTGTTCACCAACCAGGAGAAAACAATGCTTTATTTCTTGAAGGTAAAATGACTTTTAATTACTTATTCATATCAAAAAAAGAAGTAATTAATTTTGGTGATTTGTTGTTACTGGGTGCAACTTCAAGCAAGATAAGTAGCAATGAATACATTTTATTCTCTGAATCAAGGCTGGAAGTGTCCATTGAAAGGTCAATGTGATTGAAAGAGCCAAAGTACAACAGAAAACTAAATATGAAAACTCCTTCTATCATATACAACCATAAAAAAATAATTTTCTATTCAGCATGGCATAATATTCTGACTTGCCATTTCAGATGTAAGATTATCTCATTGTAGAGATACTCATTCCCTCGGGGAGTTTACAGTATGCCTTAGATGCCTCTTAATTTCATATTGTGAGCAACTAATTCCACTATGTAAATTATCACTTAGAATACTGGTGAGATACTTGTATGTGTGGATCTTAGAGTCTCTCAAATTGAGAGTTCATCCCTATTCACAGCATATCTGCACCCTTTTTTATGTGATGGAGAATTGTGCCTAGATTCCTCATACAAAAGTAAACATGAATTCTTGGTTTTGTGTCATTTGTTAAAGCCAATTTATCATTCAAATAATTTGAGTTGTTGGCATTTTAGAACATGTGAAAAAAATACGTGTTAGACACTTAGAACTTATTAAGCCTCCAAAAAGGGAAGCAATTGCAATCACCACTTTTATTAGGTTGAAGGTAAATAACTCACAAATCTGTTTGCTTTCCATAAGCATTTCCTTAGTAATGGTAAGCAATCGGAACTCAATAAATAAAAATACCAAAGTATACTTGGTCTCTGTCCTGTATTCACAGACATCATCCATATTGTCATTAGTCTACAAAGCAAACAAAAGTCCCAGCTCTCCAATCAGATGGATCACACACACCCCTTCATAGAAACAGGGACAAATGAGAATTTCCTTGACTTGTTCTAACAGAAATCCCCAGAAAAGATTCTAAATTACAGCAATCATGTTTATTATAAAAATGTCATTTTTATCAATGTATCCCCCTGCTATCTTTCCCTTCCCTCCTCGGTCTATCTCTCAAAAATTCCTTCCCACTAAAACGTCACTTGTCACTTGACATACATTTAACCAAACATTTCTATTTTTTCAAAATATTTAGATAACTTGATGAGGTTACATAGCACATATCCTTCCATCAACTATTTTATTTATTTAAAAAATGACATTTTTATCTATGTATCCCCCTGCACTCCTCCCTTCCCTCCTCCCAATCCCTCCCTGTCAGCCTTCAGCCTCGCCCCTCCCCATTCACCCATACTCTTCCCTGAAAGGGCAAGAAAACCCAAGGTAGGTCAGCTAAGCAGGGCACATCCACTCCAGGCAAGTCCAATTTCCTCATTCCAAAGTCGAGGCTGGGTTAGGTGTTCCTCTGCAGAGAATGGGCTGCAAGGTGCCAGCCCATGTACAGGAACACAGTCTAATCCCACCCCTCATGGCTCCATATACTGATCATGACAGTCTATAGATGCCTATTCTTGGAGGGCCTAGGTCCTTTTCCCAATAGATCTCCAGTGGCGATTCTTGATTCAGTGAACCCACCAAAGCTCCAGCTAGCCATCACTGTGGGAATTTTCCTCATAATCCCTATGCTCTTGTGATGTGGGAATGCCTTTCTGTATGCTGTGAATCTCAATCTTTAAATAAAGGAGCTGTTTTGGGCCATGACAGGCACCATAGAAGAAGTAGGAGGAGGAATCAGAATAGGTAGGAAAGGAAGGGCGGAGTCAGAGGCAGATCGAGCCTGAAGCCCAAAGGAGCAACATATAAGGAACACAGGTGAGCCACGGGCCACGTGGCAAACAGATTAATATAAATGGGTTGATTTAAGATGTAAGAGCTAGCTAGCAATGTGCCTGTGCCATAGGCCAAACAGCATAAAGTTAATATAAGCATCTGAGTCAGCAGGCGGCTGGGCAGCTGAGGGGTCTGGTGCAGCAGGTCTGTGGGTCCAGGTCCCTGGCCACCCGAGATCAAGAAACCCCACTACTACACCCTCGCTCATACATTCTCTCCTCCCATGTTCTCAATTGGACCAGGAGCTCTGCCCAGTGCTCATCCAGGGATCTCTGCCTCCACTTCTATTCTTTGTGGGATGTAGTAGGTTCTGTGATGACACTTAGGGTGGTTACTCATTTGATTATAGAGAAAGTCTTGTTTAGGCACTCCTTCCACTATTGTTTGGAGAGTTCACCAGGGACATCCTGTGAGTTCTTGGAGATTTCCCTAGCACCCAGTCTCTTTCCAACACCACGTGGGCTTCCTCTATCCAGATGTCCATCTCTGTCTATCTCTCTCTTTGCTTCTCTCACTCAACCATCTCCTTCTTTCAAGATTTGTTCCCAACTCTTCTTGGTTGCAACTCGTTATGACCCCAATTTGCTAAGGTGATCTTCTCTATTTTCTCTTCTTAGGGAAATCTCTGGATGTCTCTCTCAAATTCCTCCTATTCCCAAGCTGTTGAGGGGTTGAGGTTTGCAGCTTGGATATTCTTTGCTTTTTGTCTAAAGTCCAGTTATGAATGAGTAAATCCCATGACTATCTTTCTGGGCTTGTGATACCTCGATCAGGAGGATATTCTCCAAATCCATCCATTTGCTTGAAAATTTGAGGATGTCACTTTTTTCTTTTTACTGCTGAGTAGTACTCCATTGTGTAGATATACCACAGTTTATTAATCCATTCTTCAGTTGAGGGGCATGTAGGTTGTTTCCAGATTCGTGTTATTGTGAATAATGCTACTATGAACATAGTTAAGGTAATGCCTTTAGGTACTAATGTCCATTCTTTGGGTATATGCCCAATAGTGGTATTGCTGGATCCTTAGGGAGATTGATTCCCAGTTTTCTGAGGAATAGCCATACTGTATTCCAGAGTGGATATAAAAGCTTACACTCCTACAAATTGAGGAGTTTCCCTTTCTTCCGCATTCTCTCCAGCATAGACTGTAATTTGTATTTTTAAATTTAGCCACTCAGGCAGGTGTAAGGTGGTATCTCAAAGTTGTTTTGAATTGTATTTCTCTGATAGCTAAAGATGTTGAGCAATTTTTAAGTGACTTTCAGCCATTTGTAATTCTTCTGTTGATAATTCCCTTCTTAGCTCTGAATCCCATTTTTAAATTGGGTTATTTAGGTTTGGGGGCTCTAGATTCTTGAGTTCTCTCTATATATTTAGAGATCAGTCCTCTGTCAGATGTAGGTTGGTGAAGATCTTTTCCCACTGTAAGCTGTCATTTTGTGTTTTTGACTGTGTCCTTTGCCTTTCAGAAGCTTCTCAGTTTCAGGAGTTCCTACTTATTAATTGTTGATCTTAGTGTCTGTGATACTGGTGCTATATTTAGGAAGTGGTCACCTGTACACTGGAGGATATTTCCCACTTTCTTTTCTATCAAGTTCAATGTAGCTGGGTTTATGTTGAGCTCTTTGATCCACTTGGATTTGAGTTTTGTGCAGGGTGATAGGTTTGAATCTATTTGTATTCTTCTACATACTACCATCTAGTTATGCCATTACTATTGGTTGAAGATACTAGTCTTTTTCTATTGAATATTTTTGGCCTTTTTGTCAAAAATAAGGTGTTCAAAGGTATGTGAGTTAATGTTGGGGTCTTCAATTCAATGCCATTGATCCATGTCTGGTTTTGTGCCAGTACCAGGCTGTTTTTATTACTATGGCTCTATAGTGTAGCTTGAAGTGAGAGATAGTGACTCTTCCTGAAGTTATTGGGTTTCCTGTTATTCCATATGATGTTAAGTATTGTTCTTTCAAGGTCTGCAAAAAAAAAAAAAAAAAAAAACTGTGTTGGGATTTTGATGGGAATAGCATTGAATCTATATATTGCTTTTGGTAAAATTGCCATTTTTACTATGTTGATTCTACCTATCCAGGAGTGTGAGAGATCGTTCCATTTTCTGATACCCTCTTTAATTTCTTTTCTCCATGACTTAAAGATTTTGTCAAACAGGTCTGCCACTTCTTTGGTTAGAGTTATGCCAAGATATTTAATGATATTTGCAGCTATTATAAAAGCTTATTTCTCTTCCAGCCCTTTTTACCTTAGCATATAGGAGGGCTATTGATTTTTTAAAATTAATTGTGTACCCTGCTACCTTGCTGAAGGTGTTTATCAGCTGTTGGAGTTCCCTAGTAGAATTTTGGGGGTCACTTATGTGTATTTGTTCATCTTTGAGTGTCTGGTAGAATTCTGCACTGAATCCATTTGGTCCCAAGCTTTTTTTACTTGAGAGACTTTTAATAACAGCTTCAATTTCCTTTGGGGTTATAGATCTGTTTATATTTAATCTGATCTTGATTTAATTTTGGTAAGTGGTACTTGTCCAGAAAGCTGTCTATTTCTTTTAGGTTTTCCATTTTAATGGAATATAGATTTTCAATGTATGACCTGATAATTTTCTGGATTTCCTGGGTGTCTGTTGGTTGTTATGTCCCCCTTTTCATTTCGGGTTCTGTTAATTTGTATATTCCTTCTCTGCGTCTTAGTTCATTTGGATAAGGGTTTATCTATCTTGTTGACTTTCTCAAAGAACCAACTTCTTACTTCATTGATTCTTTGTATTGTTCTCTTTTTCTATCATATTTATTTCTGCCCTAAGTTTGATTATTTCCTGCTGTCTACTCCTTCTAGCTAACTTTGCTTCTAATTGTTCTAAAGCCTTAAGCTGTGCTACTATGTCTCTTGTGTGAGATTTCTCTAGGTTTTTCATATAGGCATCTAGTGCTATGAGTTTTCCTTTTAGCACTGCTTTCATTGTGTCCCATAAGTGTGGTTATGTTGTGGATTCATCTTCATTAAATTCTAGGAAGTCTTTGATTTCTTTCTTAATTTCTTCCTTGACCTAGAGGTTCAATTGAGAGATGTTCAGTTTCCATGAGTTTAAAGGCTTTTTGTATTTTAGTTGTTGTTGAACTCTAGCTTTAGACCATGGTGGTCTGATATAATACAAGGAGTCATTTCCCATTTTTTTTATATATTGATATTTGCTTTATGATCCAGTTTGTAGTAAGTTTAAGAGAAAGGTCCATGGGGTTCTGAGAAATATGTATATTTCTTTGTGTTTGGGTGGAAGGTTCTGTATATATCAATTAAGTCCATTTGGGTCATAACATCTGTTAGATCCCTTATTTATCTATTGAGTTTCTGTCTGGTTGACCTGTCCAAGGGTGAAAGTGGGGTACTGAAGTCTCCCACTATTAGAGTGTGAGGTTTGATGTGAAGTTTAAGCTTTAGTAGTGTTTCTTTTACTAATATAGGTGTCCTTGTGTTTGGGGCATAAATATTCAGGATTGAGACTTCATCTTGGTGAATTTTTCCCAAGATGAATAAGTAATGTCCATTCTGGTCTCTTTTGATTAATTTTAGTTTGAAGTCTATTTTGTTAGCTATTAGGATGGCTACACCAGCTTGTTTCTTAGGACCATTTAATTGGAAAGTTTTTTCCCAACACTTTACTCTGAGCTTGTGTCTGTCTTTGAAGTTGAAGTGTGTTTGTTTTATGCAGCAGAAGGATGGCTTCTGTTTTTGCATCCATCTAGTTAGGGAATGTCTTTTTATAGGTGAATTGAGTCCATTGATATTAATGGATATTAATGACCAATGATTGTTATTTCCTGTTATTTTTGGTGGTACTATGTTTCTTTTCTCTTCTTTGGTTTTTTTTTTTTTTTTTTTTTTTTTTTTTTTTTTTTTTTTTTTTTTTTTCTGTGAGATTATCGTTTGTAGTGTCAATGGTGTATCTGTTTTCCTTAGTTTAGAGTTTTCCCTCTAGAGCTTTCTGTAGGGCTGGATTTGTGAATAGGTAATGTTTAAATCTGGTTTTGTTGTGAAATATCTTGTTTACTCCATTTATAGTGATTGACAGTTTTGCTGGGTATAGTAGTCTGGGTTGGCAGCTCTTTTAGTGTCTGTATAACATCTGACCAGGACTTTCTTGCTTTCATTGTTTCCATTGAATAGTCTGGTGTTATTCTGATGGGTTTGCCTTTATAGGTAATTTGCCCTTTTTTCTTTGCAGCTCTTAGTACTTTTTCTTTGTTCTGTAGGTTTAGTGACTTGAGTATTATGCGACAAGCAGATTTTTTTTTGGTGGACAATACAGTCTATTTGGTATTTTGTAAGCTTCTTGTATCTTTATTGGCATTTCTTTCTTTAGGTGGGGAAAGTTTTCATCTATGATTTTATTAAATATGTTTTCTGTGCCTTTGAGCTGGTATTCTTCTCTTTATTCCATTCTAATTATTCTCAGGTTCGGTATTTTCATGGTATCTATTTCCACTATTGAATCTCTCACTGTAGAAATTCTCTTTCCTCTCCTGCATTCTGGTGAGTGTGCTTCCATCTGTGTGGTTCTGGTTTGTTTCTTCAGGTTTTCTATTTCCAGCATTGCCTTGGTTTGTGCCTTCTTTGTTGCTTTTATTTCAATTTTTAATTCTTGGAATGTTTCTTTCATCTGTTTGTTTTCTTTTTCTTGGTTTTCTTTATTTTCTTTGAGGGATTTGTTCATCTCTTCCATTTTTTTGTTTGTATTTTCTTCTATTTATTTAATGGCATTTTTTAAATATCTTCTTTTAAAAGCTTATATTATCTTTAAAAAGTTGTTTTTAATGTTTCTGTTTGTTTCCTCTCCATTGTTTTGCTCAAATCTTGATGTTGTAGAGCCATCAGCTTTTTCTGTGGGTGTCTTGCTGTTCTTTATATTCTTATATGTATTCTTGCACTTGAATACACTTATATGTATTCTTGCCCATTGCTCCTTGGTTCACTCTTTGTCAGCTCTTATTCAATTGTGAACCTGGGTGCTGTTAGTCACTTCTTAAAAAACTCTTAGTTAGCTGTGAACCAGGAGGGAGGCTTCTAGGTATCCAATTTTTAGTCGATGATGATGTAGTTTGCAGTTTGGGATAGTTTGGCCCATGGGATGTCCTATAGCTGTATTTTGCTGCGGATTGGGCTGGGAGGGGCCCTCTCAGATATTTTTTTTTGGTTTAGGGTGCAGTTGGGTGTGGATGGGGTGCTGGGGGCAGTGTCCCCATGTCAGGGTTGAGAGGCCATGGTCTCTGCTTGGCCTAAGGGTCGGGGTACCACTCACTTCTTATGTGGGGACCAGGAAGGAGGCTTCTCATGTAGGGTTTATATAACTGAAACCATATATATTTCCCTTGAGAAAAAAGGTTCACTACAGAAGATACCAGAGTTATAAAAGAAAATGTATCTTGGAAAACACTGACACTTCTATTACATCCTGATGTTCAAAGATTTTCCTATAGTAAACTCCAGACCATAGAGGGTAAATCATAGTTTAATGATTTGTGATACCCAAGTGAAGCAAATTACATTGAAGTACCATGTTTTTACTAGCATTGCTCCCTCATCTAGACTTCCTCCTTATTCTAAATATGTTAGGAGTCTAAACTCTTCCTGTTTTATAGTTCTTCCATGTATTCATCATCTCAACATCAATGGTGGTGGCAAACAGCTTCTGACATATCACTAGACAAACAATTCCTCCACCTCTGTGTCTTAAGAGAGATGAATAGCTGCTTTCATTTCAATTTCCAGGTTCCATTAATCTGTTGTACTTGTTGCCCATCTCCCCAACTCTATGCATCCCAGTAACAGCACCATCACTGGTCTATGGACCCACACATCTTTTGTGTCTCAGCTTCTCATTGTTTTAACTTCTTAGTGGACATAGTTTAGCCTTTATACAAGCACACAGAATAAATACAGGAGAGCGAAGTTACAAATTATTAGAGATTTTAAGAAAGAACATTTGTGAGAAATTCCATTCCAGAAAACCTAAGAAGCTAAAAGAATTTCTCCTTACATGACAGGACAGATGAATAAACTCCATGTATGAAATATTAGAGGAAGAAGCTAAAGATTACAGAATATACATTTTGCATATTTTTGGAGTTTGGGCAGTTTGCATTTTTCAATGTACTTTATTGAAAAAGCAAAATAGTGAAAACCAGTGTCCCCAAAAAGGTAATTATTTCAATATCATAAACGTAATTCCTCTGTTCTAAATCTATAAAAAAATTCTATGAATCTCCCATTTGAAAGAATGTGTAGCCTCATAAAATTCATGCACAACAGAAATCCTCAGATTTCAATGTTTGAGTCTTCATAGTAGTTAATATTTTGGGATTGGATTATGTAGCCCCTGATCTACTTGTTTATACTCATTCTAAACTTTTCAGTAGTAAAGGGCACATTGCATAAAATCTACCTATTAATATATGTTAAATGTGTAGTGCATTTATATTAACAATAAAAATAGTGATTTTTTAAACTATAAGGATAAAGACTAATTTTTCACCATTATATCCTCTATGCATTTTCTAGATCAAGTTAGACATTTGACAAATATTTGTTAATAATAACTATTTCTCAACTAGACTTTATTTCCCACAATTTGAGTAGAATGGGCTACTTTCACCATCTTATAATAATGAAATTATGAGGATTATTTCTTTTCATGTTTCCCATATGCACACTTGTGGCACACAAATACACATACAAGTAAATAAATAATGAAATAAATTTCAAATATATAAAGTAGTTAAAAATCATGAATAGTCAGCAAAGCTCATGTTAATCAGTGCTATTAAAATTTGTTACTTTCTTTTTTATAGAACAGAGAAACAGATCTTACACTGTTAGCAATGTACTTTATTGAAAAAGCAAAAAAAAGCAGTAAATAAAAATAAAGGATGAAAGAGAGGTATGGAGGAAATAAAGAGTGAAACATGAAAAAAAAAAAAGCTTGATGTGAGTTGAGATTCATGACAAGAGATTCCTTTAAAGATTTATTTATATTTATATGTGTGTGTGGTATACATGTGGGTATGTGTTGTCTGGGTGTGTATATGTATAGTGTATATTTATACTGCATGTATATATGTATGTGTGCTGTGCATGTGCAAGTGTGAATATGTATATGTGTGTGTATGTATGAGTGTTGTGTTGTGCTATATGTGTGAGTATGTAGTATGTGCATTGTGAGTGTGTGTATGTACTGTTTGTGTGAGTATGTGATGTGTGTGTGTATGTGTGAGAGAGAAAGAGAGAGAGAAAGAGACATTAATACAAGGTGCCCACCATGGAGGCCAAGAGATTTGGATGCCTTGAAATTAGAGTTACAGTGGACGTTAGCCATTTACTCTGGGTACTAGGAAAATAATTCATTTCCTCAGTAAGAAACATACATTGTCTGTTCACTAAGCCACATCTGGAAGTCAGGAGAGAAATTTGAAAACATTAGTGTCTTAGTCACTTCTTTCACCTGTGAATTTCACTAGTAATATGAGATTTAAATTTTAAAATCCTGATGATTCCTTAAATTTCAGCTGAAAGAGTCAATAATTTTAGACATATAGTTTAATGGAAACAAAAATATATAACTCAGTTGGTGATCTCTGAGTGGTAAACAAACTCAGTGTGAATTCCAATGAAATAAATGGCTATGGGTATAACAAACAGTATCCTAGATAACTAAATGGTGTTTGGATTTACCTGGAGTTTTTCCTCAATATACAAGAAATGTTTCTGTTTCTTTGTACATCTATAAAAAGAATGCCAATATTACCTGCCCTGTCCTTAGTGTATGTGTATATATAAAGGTGTGTGTGTGTGTGTGTGTGTGTGTGTGTGTGTGTGTGTGCCTTAGAAAAGTGAGCCATTTTCAATTATCAAGGTCATAAAATCAACTAAGTTATTTTTATAATTTCATCATTTAACATGCATTTATTTAACTTAGTAAAATATTGTTTTTTGCAAATATCTACAGGTTTCTGATTATCTCTAGTTAGTACACAGTATTGGAAACATTTTTAAACAATTACTTAAAAGTGTAAACTCTATGTTTTTTCTTCAAGACTGTGTGAACTATCAGTGTTTGGAAGGGAGAAAAGGACTGAAAACAGAAATGCATAGTAGGTCTACATATCTATCATCTATCTGTCTGTCTTTCTGTACATACCACCTATCTATGTAACAGTTTTCACCATCTACTACCCAAATTGTTTAAATTCTAATTTATCTATTTAAGTTTCAGTAATTAAATGTAACTTAAACAGAGATACCAATGCTAGTCACGCATTTCTCTTGAGGGTAGAATTGTACAATTATAAGAATAATTACTTTTGTTCCCTTCCATTTTCTTTCCTAATTAATGTAAAATGTGAGTGCAAGGATTTTTCAATATTAACCATTATATTACCAGTAATATAATCTTCAATTAAAATGTGCCTAGTAATTTACACATTTGCCTGAAATGTGACCCAAAACAGTATACCACAGTTAGGTTCTAAAGTAATTATGTAGTAATTAAGAATCTTAAAATGAGATTATCCTGGGTGAAATTGAGAGAGATTCAACTCACTCACAAATGCCTTTATGATAAAGAAGCAGAGGGCCTGCAAAAAGAACTGTACAAATAAAGTCACCTCATGCCCACTGCTTGAGTTCTATCTATGGACCCACAATGTTGAAAGAGAAGAACATCTCTAAAGAATTGTTCCCTGTTCCCTGACCTACACAAGTGAGCCATGGCATGTGAGCACTTCTTACACACACACACACACACACACACACACACACACACACACACACACACACACACACACACAAGGAGCAGGTTAGGAGAGAAAGAGAGAGAGTAGTAGGAGGTTTATAGCCCGGACTTTTGGGCCTAGCCTCATGGTTTAGGCATGCAGAGACACACAGATGCTTAAGATAGTTTTAGGCTGATCGGCCTAAGGCCCAGGCACATAACTTGCTAACTCTTTACCCTTAATCTAATCCATGACTCTTATCCTGTTCAGCCATGGGGCTCGGTACCTTTTCTCAGAGCAGCATAGTTGTCCTCTGTTTCTTCTGGCTTCTCTCTGGCATTTTGCTCTGTTCTTCCTGTTCCCAGAGTTCTCCTAGTCTGGTAGCCCCACCCAATTTCCTGTCTGCCTTTGGCCAATCAGCGCTTTTTATTAAACCAGTGTGTGGAACAATTATTTACAATGGAACAACATAATCTCCCTGGGGGGGAAGGGAGAGAGAGATATCTGACTGATACATAGGGTAGGAAGCCACATGAAGAGGAAGCAAGAGAGACTGGAATATTGGAGGATAGGAAAACTTCCACTAGAGCCTAGAGCATAAACAGCACAAGAAAATGAAAACAACAAGGGGTAAGTCTACCCGGGGAAGTTCTAGAGGAAACTCATGCCTCAGAAGTGGCAAGGAACAGATTCACTCTGATATCTCTGGAGGCATCTCAAACTATGATTTAGCCCAAATAATTTCTACATTTTGTCCTTTTTTATAGGATCATGTAATTTTTCTAGGACCAAGCATTTCTACTGTTACCCTACTTAATCAGTATTCTATTGCTGTGAAGAGACATCAGGACCCAAGAAACTCTTATAAAAGAAAAGATTTAACTGTGGATTGCTTACAGTTCAGAGATTTAATCCATTTCATCCATGCACACAGATATGGGTATAGAGAAGTACCTGGGAGTTATACCTAGATCCATAGGCTACAGGAAGAAAGAGCTAGACACTGGGTCTGGATGCAGCTTTTAAAATCCCAGTTGGTACTAGGAAGGCAGGTATTTCTGTGACAGCCTGAACATGTTTCTTATTGCATAATGTGGACTTTGGGATCTTGGATTAGAAAAGCAGTTGAATGTTTTAAGGGGGCTTAATGAGCCATATTAGTCAGAGCAGGAAAGACAGTTAGTGCTGAGATCAATGTAGATAATGATGTCTTGGCTCAAGATATTTCAGAGGAAAAGAATACTAGTAAGTGACCTAGAGAACCTTCTTGTGATATTTTGGATTTCTGCCCTTGTCCTAAAAATCTGACTGAGACTACATTGAAGAGGTTTAGATTAACAACAGCATTATCCTAGTATAGACCATGTCATGTGGTTATTAGTGGTCTCTCTTATACATATCCATAATGAAAAGTAGTGAGCTGAGCAAGGAAAAATCCAAAATGTCAAGTTGGAGGAGAAAGAAATCATAAGGAAATGTAATGAGCTAAACCCAGTGAACAAAAAGATAAAAAGTTTAAAGAAAAGCTTGATACTAAATGGAATAAAGGGAATAGTGACTTCAGGGCAAGACCTATCAAGCTAAGCTTCAAAGTTGTGGAAAGAAATTAAAATATTTATAAAAGGATTAAGGAAAAGCTTATGCAGTGAAATACATAGAAAACGGAAATCTGGTGACAATGTATTTAATGAGGGGGCCATGTTTCAGCCCCAGTAAGCAGAAGAACCTGACAGCTCCAGCCTCATGGTTCTGACTTTAGAGTTAAGGATACAAGACTGGGGTTGTGGAAGCTTCCTCCATGACTAAGGAAAGTCACTGAGGCCAGGTGTGTATTGGGTATGTTTCTACATAGTAGAGGCTCAGGAAAGCCATTGTGTGAAGCTATGAAAGTGAAGCCTGGATTTTCTTGGAGGTAGCGAGATATCAAAGATTCTTGGGCCTTGGGAATACCTGCCAAGGAAAGTTGCTAACAGGGAATGGACCAGCTCAAGAAAAGGAAGTGTGGTGCATTGCAGTCAGTGAAGCTGAAAGAATTGGAGATGTGAAAAGCATTTTAACATCAGACAGGGAGATGCAGGGTTTGGAGTTTTATCAGCTGGCTTTCAGTCTTACTTTGATCCAGTAGTTCCTCATTATACTCTTTTTTGGAGTGGTAGTTAACATTCTGCATCATTGTATGTTGTAAGTATGTTATCTGATTTTTGATTTTGATTTTACAAGGAGTTACAGTTAAAATTGCCTTGAATCTCAGAAGAGATTTTGAACTTTGGACTTTTATTTTTGTATATTTTAGGGGGGGTTGTTCTTTTTAAATATAATTTCTGTTGAATCTTTGAGAAATTTCACATCATGGACCTCAGTTCCACTCACCTCCCAGTCCTCCATATCCTCCCCTCACCCCTGCAATAACCCCCAAAAGAAAATTTGTAAAAAATCAAAACAAACAGGCAGACAAAAACAAAACTAAAAAATAAGAAAAAAAAAAAAAAAAACCAAACAACTCTCCTCTCTCCTTTATCTTTCTTGCCTTTCCAATACCTCTTCATCAGCTATGTATGGGTGAAGAAGAACTGACCCTGGCCCTGATGGCATGGGCATGGAAGAGCTGGTCCCACCCCTCACCTGAGAGAGGCAGTCACAGTGGAGACAGACCAGCTCAACTACCACCAATGCCCATAGCCAAGCCTGGAGTTGGCCCACCATAGCGTATACCCCATCTAGGACCTGCTGAGACTCATGATCCCATGAATTGATGACCTTGAGATTTCTATAATTCCAAATCTCAATGACTTGTTATGGCTTCAGGAAATCTGAGAGGAGTTTCATTGAGGATCAAGTGATGATGGAGTGTGTACCAGAAACCAGAGACCTTGAACCAGACCAATGACTCACTACAATGAACATTTGCAAGTAAAGCTTATTGGACAAAAAGAAAATACTGTGTGACACACTACAGCTCCCAATGTCTTCCAAACTTTGCACTTTTAATTAGTGTTAAGACTGTGCTAGACTATGGAGACTGTTGAAGCTGGACAGATTATAGTTTTTCATTAAGATACAGCTGTTAGCCTATGTGGCCCAATGAGTGGAATATAGTGGTTTGAATAAAAATACCTCTTTAGGTTCATATATTTGAATGCCTGGCCATCAGGAAGTGGTAGTACTTGAGAATGATTAGGAATTGTGGCCTTCTTTGAGGAATTGTGTCCCTGGGGGTGGGCTTTGGGGTCTCAAAGACCTGTCAGGCCCAGAGTTTTGCTCTCTCTCTCTCTCTCTCTCTCTCTCTCTCTCTCTCTCTCTCTCTCTCTCTCTCTCTCCCCTTTCTCTCTCTCCTCTCTCTTTCTGATATTTGTAGCTCTGGATATAAAGCTCTCAGCTACTTCTGTGGTACCATGTCTGTGTTCATGCCACCATGCTCCCCACCATGATGACAATAGACTAATCTTCTGAAACTGTAAGCAAGTTCCAATTAGATCCTTTCCTTTATAAGAGTTCCCTTGGTCATGGTGTCTCTTTATAGCAGTAGGACACTGCCTAAGGCACCTATTTTGGTTATTCATAAGTAGCAGCAGAAAAATAAATAGGTAGGGATTGGATTGACATAATAGCTAGGCTTTTAGTGCAAATCATTGAAGTGTGCTGTATGGTGCAGGTCATCATGTTTCTCCTAGAAATTATATATATATATATATATATATATATATTCAGTTTAAAATCCAGCTTTGGGAATCAATGGTTATATCTAGGTTACTTCCATGACCATAGGATAGGAGTTGTTCATAGGAGAATTTGTGACTCAGGCAGATTCATTATTCAAAAAAGTCCAACCCAGCATCAGTAGCAACTCACAGCATCCAGTGTTTCCTGACCAATATTGCGAAAGCTCCACTGAGTTTTTCTGTTCCTAGAGAATTGCTTATTCCCTGTATGCTGCTCACAAGACCACAGTAGGGTACTTTGGCTTGTGAGTTTATGAGCTCCCTGAGTCTACCAAGCTTTCCCCTCAGGAGGGACTTTCTTCAGTATAAAACAAAGAGACAAAAAGCAATGCCTGATTCTGTGAACTGTTGCTAATTATGAAATTGAGCTAAAGTGCTAGCAAGCATTCTATTTCTTCAGGATAAAACATAAAGATTTTGGTACGATACACATGTATTTATCACAGTTTTCCCAAGTCTTGGGCACAGTCTTGTATAGAAAGGAAATATTATAAAAAATATTCCCCCAAGCCCTCTCTGAAATCTCTGTCTAGTGTGGGGCAAAGCCTTATATAGCCAGTAAAATTACATAGCAATAGAATAATGTGTAATAGGATTCACATACTTTATTCCTTGACCAAACACAAAACAATGCTGAACAATAAAATGTGCTCATGATTTGTGATAAAATACCCAAGTGGCCAACGCTTGCATTCAACTTTCTTCTCCTTGTTCTTCAGAGTCCAGAACCATAGTCCACAGATGAGAGTGACACACAGTCAGGAGGTCTGTCTGAGCTTGGTCACCACAGGTGAGAGTGACACACAGTCAGGAGGCCCCTCTGAGCTTGGTCACCACAGATGAGAGTGACACACAGTCAGGAGGCCCCTCTGAGCTTGGTCACCACAGATCGGTGGGTGACACACAGTCAGGAGGCCCCTCTGAGCTTGGTCACCACAGATCAGTGAGTGACACACAGTCAGGAGGCCCCTCTGAGCTTGGTCACCACAGATCGGTGGGTGACACACAGTCAGGAGGCCCCTCTGAGCTTGGTCACCACAGATCAGTGAGTGACACACAGTCAGGAGGCCCCTCTGAGCTTGGTCACCACAGATCGGTGAGTGACACACAGTCAGGAGGCCCCTCTGAGCTTGGTCACCACAGATCAGTGGGTGACACACAGTCAGGAGGCCTGTCTGAGCTTGGTCACCACAGATTGGTGGGTGACACACAGTCAAGAGACCCGTCTGAGCTTGGTCACCACAGTTCAGTGGGTGACACACAGTCAGGAGGCCTGTCTGAGCTTGGTCACCACAGATGAGAGTGACACACAGTCAGGAGGCCCCTCTGAGCTTGGTCACCACAGATTAGAGTGACACATAGTCAGGAGGCCCCTCTGAGCTTGGTCACCACAGATCGGTGGGTGACACACAGTCAGGAGGCCCCTCTGAGCTTGGTCACCACAGATCGGTGGGTGACACACAGTCAGGAGGCCCCTCTGAGCTTGGTCACCACAGATCGGTGGGTGACACACAGCCAGGAGGCTCCTCTGAGCTTGGTCACCACAGATCGGTGGGTGACACACAGTCAGGAGGCCTGTCTGAGCTTGGTCACTACAGATCAGTGGGTGACACACAGTCAGGAAGCCCATCTGAGCTGCAGCCCTAACCTGCTTTGTAAAAGCCTCTATTCTTTAATTCCAACAAGACACTGCAATTCTCTTTTTCTTTCTGGTGCCTCACTTTTTTCTCTCCCTCCTTTAGTCAGAATATTTTAATTAGTTCACAATTTGTTTTGTTAATAAGATAGCTAAAGATTTATCTGGACCTCAGAGAATTTTAAACATGTATTGATATCTGACTATTTTATCATTGTCAAAATAGGATAAATCTACTCCAATTGATGTTTCAAAACAATAGTGTATCTTTATATTATTCTTATGTTTGATAGTTACAACACACACACACACACACAGGATAAACCAAATTTTTTTCATTAGTCCCTGGCCCCTGAACACCAAAATGTTCCTAAAATAATGTGTGTGTATGTGTGCATATGTATGTAAAAGATACTAAAGACACAGGAAAAGAAAATAAACTCTTTCATTTCCACTATTGCTTTTCTATTTCTATTTTTAAAAGACCTCTTATTGCATTATGATTTGTATTAAGCATCTAAAATTGATATTAACCAATCTCAAATGAGCTATTTTATAGAAAGGGCATTTTGTGCATTAAGAACACCTCACATGCATCCTCACATCTCACTGTCTTGTAGAACTGTGCAACACAACATGGACTTCATGAAAATAGATGCAGAACTTCCATTGTCCAATGATATAAAATATTTTTATGGCATATTCCACAAATGTTTATAAAATCTGCCATGATCATTTTATCTTGGTTCTTTATTTAGTTTATAGCTTTAGGGTTTTTATCTATTTCCTTATTACAAATATCTATAATATCTGGCACATTTCTTGCTTTATAACAGAGTGTCTTTGAAGATTTCCTTTCTATATACTCAAGGCAGCAACAGTGAATTTCAGGGCACTCCATGCCTATGTGCTTAATGCTCTTAGCCCTGTTAACTTTCTTTAAGCATTACTTTTCCTGATTCTGTCTTAACAAAGGTAAAGCTCTAGTGCTTTTCATCTCAAAATCAAATTAAGCATATCATCCAGAAGTGATTAACAAGAATCCTTGATAGGTTTATCACAACAGCAGAGTCTCAGTTTCTAGCCATAAAACCAAGTTCATTTGCTGAATCTTCCTCTGAAACAGCAACAATGAATGATTTCATAATAGACAAGGCTTCTTGCATGACATGCTGCTACCCCAGAACAGTATACTCCAGAAAAGTCCAGGGTTTTGTCATTATTACTTATTTATACAGTATTTTTGAAACATACATTTGTGTGCCTACATATCTATTTTGTATAATATATGTAATATATAAATTGGATAATAGATAGATAGATGATAGATAGATAGATAGATGATAGATAGATGATAGATAGATAGATAGATAGATAGATAGATAGATAGATAGATAGATAGATAGATAGATTGGATAATATATATTATCCAATCTTGTTAGGTAGAACTCACTTGGAATCAGCCTTTGAAGAAACTGTTTAAATATCCAAAGCTGTGTGAAAATGGAGAAGCACCTCTGCTTTTCAATCTTTCCTGTCTCATACTGACTTTCTCCTTGCAAATAACCACCTTCAATTCACTCTCTCCTTGAAGTATGTTTTCATGCTGCCCAGATCCTCTGGCATCTTCCAAATCTACACTTAAGACTAGGACCACTCTTTCTCACCATATAAACCACCACTATAATGGGATCTCTCTTCCCAGTGTTACCACATAGAACTGCACTGCCTGACCCTATAGGCCTCCTGAACTCACCTTCACAAGACCAAGACCTTCTGCCCAAGCTACTGGCTGGACAAGGAGAAGGGAATAGCTTCACTTGAAAGCATCAGAAGAGACGGTCATCAAGAGGTGCGCTAATCATCGCATGGTGTTTGCTCATGCAGACAGTATAACAGCGCAAGAGAATATTGGCATAGTTCAAGAGAACAAAACAACGTGTTGAATTATGTGAGGAAGTTAATCAAGTTGTGATAGTAGAAGTTAACAAAGAGCACTACTAAACAAGACTCAAATTATAATGGTGTTGAAAATTAAAAACCCCATAAGCTAAGATAAAACCTCAGTGGAGAAATTTCATGAAAGGAACAAAGCATATAGAAAAAAAACTGGAAGACAAAATAGCTCTCTCTCTCTCTCTCTCTCTCTCTCTCTCTCTCTCTCTCTCTCTCTCTCTCTCTCTCTCTCTGTCTCTCTGTCTCTCTCTCTCTCTGTCTCTCTCTCTCTCTGTCTCTCTCTCTCTCTCTGTCTCTCTCTCTCCTTCTCTCTCCTCTGTGCGTGTGGGCTTGTGCACACTTGCTTGTAGCCCCTAAGTCCAAGAGGAGAATTCTAAGATTAGAGAAGGATGCCTATGCATATAAAAATAATCTATAGAACACAAAAGTGTTTGAAAGGCCCTGAAAAAAAAACTTTACATGACATATTATAACTTTTACCATTTTAATAGTTTTGTGTTTACCTAAGTACAGATGTTAGAGACTTGTTCTCTGGACAGCAATATAGAGACCTGAGCACCTGGAACACAATTAATGTACAGGTGCATAATGAACATTGCATGGCACTTAGAAAAAGGTTAAGCTGTTAGTATCTCTCTCACTCTTCTGTTTCATTCATTCCTCCCTCCCTCTCTTCTCCCTCCCTCTTTCTCACCTTCCCTCCCTCCTTCCCTCCCTCCCTCACTCACTCCATCCTTTCCTTCCTTCTGTCCTTCGACAAGGAGAATTCACCACATGGAAGACCTAGACACACATTGTATTCTCCCAACAGGCTCTCAAAACCCTGACATTCCACAACTCTGATCTATAAACTTTCATTTAATATGAATTTTTTCTCCAGTGAAATTTTATAGCTCCATTAAATAAAGCAAAGTCTCTCTGTCTGCAAAGTATGTTTATAAATGTGAAGATGTGAGTATGCACAGCCAGATTTAGGTAGAAATTTCCAACAAAAAAATAAAAAGAAAAGAAAAGAGTTCTTAAATTCCTAGACATTAGAGCACTGTGTGAGGAAGCAGGACAGAGCTTAGAAGAGGTGACCTGACCTAAGAAATAGGGTTTTTTAATATTTATTAGAAATACTGTACCAATTCAGAGATATTGTGTCCTAATTTGAGATAAGAGAAAAAATAATTGGTTTTCAGTTGCTGCATTCCCTCTAGAAAAATAGCTAAGTCAGATCTCTATGATAGAGAAAAAATAAATCTCAAATGTAAGAGCACATCTTCAGAGCTGAACAAGAGCTGTAGGGCAGGCTTTCCACACACAGGCCTGTTTGGTTCTAAGCACTATTAGAGGATGTCTGCTTTTCAAATGGTTCCAAATAATGTTTTCCAATATGAAAATCATACTTGAAGCAGGAGCTAGGTGGACAAACAGAAATGAGTGTTGTAGCGTGGGCAGTTTTATTTCCTCTACTTCAAATATAGTGTGAGAAATGACTATTGTGACTTGTAGAACCTCTGAGTAAATGAGCTAGTGTTTAATGGTGTCTCAAAATGGCCACCAAGCTAATTTCCTTCTGAAACTGCCAGATGTGTTAGTGTTCTGGCTCTCCTCTCTAACACCTCAGCTAAGCCTGCCACCAGCAATTCCAAGGATGTCAGCTACAAGTAGAAGCCATATTTTTTCCTTAGTTAGTTCTTCAGAATGTGAGAGAAATGTGATGTATAAAAATAACACAGCAGATTTTGAGGTGACGTGGGAGAAAATGGACAGGGCTAGAGCGGCAGCTACAGAATTAGCATTGAGTTTTTAGTTTGTCTCTTGTTTGAGACATGCTTTGACTATATAATACAAGCTGGCCTGCAAATCCAAAGCCTCCTGCCTCAGCTTCCTTATTGATAGGATTACAGGCTTGTGTCTTCATGTCTGACTTCAGAAGTAGCTCTCTGAGAATGTGAACATTTTAATTATAACCCCAAATATATTTTAAATTAATACCCTTTTCCTATTATAAAATAAATGAACTATAATTTTGACAGGTATATACTCAGGTTTGTGTGTATGTGTATGATGTATGTGTATATATGTAGTATATTTTGTATAAATGTATATGTGGGGGTGTTTTAGTGTGTGTATGTTTATAGTATATATATGTGTGTGTATGTGTGTGTTTGTGTGTGTGTGATATGATGTATGCATAGTGTATATATATGTGTGTGTGTTTGTATATGTGGTTTGTTTGTATGTGTGTGTGCTTAATCTATATATATAAGTATATGTGTGTGTGGTGTGTATATGCTATGTATATATTTGTGTGTCAAAATGATGTGTGTGGCATGTGGATGTGTGTGGGGGTATGGTTGTGGTATATGTAGGGTTGTTTGTGGATGAGTGGAGTCCATATGTATATGGTTTTCTGTGTGTGTATCTTTGGGTGTATGTACATGTGCCTGTATGTCCCAATGTGAATATATTGCTACTTAGGGAGCTACCACATGATTGGTTCACTTTGATACAAAGTGCAAATAAAATTGCATATTTTAAAATATTTGATGCATTATCTTAAACTTTCTCCTTATAATTTTACAGTGGGGAAGCAGCTTTTATAAAATTGCTTTGGATTTTCTAACTAATTAATATATTCTTTTATTTTTATTCTCTATTTTTAGAAAAGTCTAAAAGTATTTGAAGACTATTTCCCTAAATATATAATGATCAAAACATAGAAAATCATGCTTACTTAGGCTTGAAAACTACCCTTAACACAACTTATACACTGAAACACATATCAATTCAAACCACCCATAGGGCATGCTATCTACTCAGGTCACTGGTAACAGTCCTATTTTTATAGAAAAGTATTTGATATGTTCTTCTTAGATTGTCAAATTCAAACTTCTTTGACAAAATGTAAAAATAAAAAAATCTTATTTTACAATGTATCAACAGAAATTTGCTCATAAATCATGAACAGGATCAAACAAAACATACTATCTTTTGATCCATGTTCTAATCATTCAAAATTAAGATTTACTAACATGGAGTAGGCTGGCTGAAAATCATGCCATAGCACACTTGAAATGGACAATGGCTTTCTAGATTTCCCACTGACACTCATTTATATGTTGTAAAGTTACTTGGTTATCAATTTTACCTCAAGTACATGGCTAATCTGTGAAACTAAATTCATTAGTTTATAATTTAACACATTTGCAATTATCCAGGGTTAAGATTTACCTACTGCCTCACTTCTATGGATTCTTCAGAAATTATTTGAAGATTTCTTATATCTTTCATTAGCATTAGGCATGGTCCATAGTACAGAAATCTCCACCATCATATCTGCTACTAATCCTCATTCAACTATTTCCTTGATACTCACCCATGGAAACATACATACTCACTTAGAACTATAATAGATGAAACATCTCTTAGAATCTAGCTTATTATACATGGCTGAAGCTATTAAAGTAATTCAAACCTTAATGACTTTAAACAAACATTTATTACTGCTTATGGATATTTGGTCAGTTGAGAGATGGGCTCTGGGATCTTGACCACGTACATATATTGATATTATTCTCTCAACTTGATGTTAACCAATTTATTTTGTCTGGGCTCACTTATCTCTGAAACTGAGCAGATATATGCTTAGTACAGTATAGAAATTATAGGAGATGTAGCTGTGATCCTTATATCTCATTATTTAGCACAAAATTTGGAGAAACTGCTAAAAAGTAAATCAAAGTAACAGGAGTGCCAGATTCAAAATTCAAGTGCCTTTTCTTCATTCTTTCTTTTTTTAATAGAATTTTTCTTTTGTTGTTTTTGTTTGTTTTTCTTTTAAGAACCCACAGGATATCCCAGGCTAAGATCTAACCAATAGCGGAGGGGATGCCTAAATAGGACTTCCCCTATAATAAAATGAATGACCACCCTAAGTGCCATCACAGAACCTACATCCAGCAATCAGTAAAGGTAGAAGCAGAGAGCCATAGCTAAGCACCAGGTCAAGCTTCTGATCCAGCTAAAGAGAGAGAAGAGACTCTATCTGAGCAAAGAAATAGGGATTATGAGGAGGAGCCCCACATAGGTGGCTCACTAAAGCTCTGGGGAGCTCACTGATGCAAAAACAACCAATGAGGAACCAACAGGAAAAGGAAGTAAACACTCCAAATGTAGATGACTGTCAAATGGCATGGGTAGTAAGTGGAACCTCATGGAGAAGGATCAGACTAAGATCCTGTGCATGGACCAGCACCCTGGAGCCCATTCCCTACACCTAACCCAGTCCTAATATAAAGATGAGTGAATCAGACCTACTTCAAATGAATATTCCAGACTGAACTGACCCACCTTGGGACACCTTGCCCTCCTTCGGGAAAGGATGGAGGGATAGGGTGGGGGAGGCTGAGGGAAGACTGGGAAGGATTGAAAAGAGGGAAGGGAGGGGGAGCAAGGGGGATAATCTTTAAAAAAAAATACATAGCTTTTAAATGACTGCTTTTCATGATTCTACAAGACCACAATACAATGAAAAAGCATGCTTTCTCCACCTAAGCATGGAATTCAAACATCTGACTTCACAGAAATGCAGAAAGCCACTGATTTCACAGGCAGCTGTTTTGTAGATATGGTCAAGATGTCCAAAACATGATGTCTTAATGAAAGTGAGATGAAGCCATGAGCAGGTCTTCAGGAAACTGAAAACCAGAGTATGATGCCATGCTTCTGAAACACTATACATCTCTCCTTAGATTGTGGGTTTTGGTCATAGCCACATCTCTAGCCCCTATGTTTTCCATTTCATTTTTGTCCTGAGATGAGTTTCAAGGCAATTAGTGCCATTCTTCTTAAAGAAATAATCACATTAAAGTTAGAAGTACTAAGAAAATGCTTGGTGACTTGGTCTGCCCATGAGCATACCAGTTTGTGTTTGTAGGCCTCATTTTATTCCTGGAGGGTTCTAACTTGTCCTCTCTGACCTGTATTCCTTCAAGTTTTGGCTTCTCTCTACATGCCTACCATGTTTTTAGAGTTCATTTCAAAGTCAGAGACACTGGCCTTCATGGCTCCTTTACTAGCTCATAAATCTGAACAAGTGATTCACTAGAATTATGTCTTCTATGTCATCTTCCTTGCTTTTCCCTGCTAATGGCTTGTACACAGCTAAGAGAGCTTTGTTAATTGTTGCATATATATTACTTTTATGTATATTTTAGGGATGACCACTTGATACTACATAACCAATTTGTGTGCTCTTCCCTGGGGAGGATTATTTTGCCCACTCTTAGCCTTCCTTACTTGCCTGTAGTTCTTTGTGTGGGAGTTGGATGGGAAGAAATGGAAGGGTGAATCTATATAATTATAGCTCAAAAAGTAAAAAAAAAAAAAATGATAATTTTAAAAGAGGGATTGCAGATGCAGCACATCTTATCTCATCCTGGATGTTTTCCAGCCCAGACTTGCTAAGCTCATATCCCTATGTAACTGTTAAAGGCAACTTCATTCCCTCTGCTGTTGATACACACTCACGTATTCATCTCAGATGGCTCAGTTTATATATACTGTACTCTGCTGTTCTAGAAACTCTTATCTAGCATAAGCAAGGCTGAAGAAGGATGTAAACTAAGAAGAAAGAACAAAAAGGGCAGAAAGAAATTCAAGCAAAAGTGGTATCTATGTGAAATAACAAACAGACAGAAAGTAGAAAAAGCAACATATCTCCATCTACCCAGTAGCTGAAGACTTATGTTATTAGCAAGATGGCTGTTGTACATCTTCAGGGTGCAAAGAAGGTTCTGAAGTTGACACTGCTTTACTGGATTTCATGATATAAATTTATGACATATTTTTGTTACATTACTATGAATCATAGGAAGGTTTATAAAAGAATTCTAAATCTGTACAGTGACTATTCAAAGCATAGTAGGAAATCTTTTCTGTAAATTAAGAGAAAAACTGACTTCCTTTTCTTTCTACTTTGAACTCATTGTTTGCTGTAGACAAATGCATCAACCCTTTAGGCTCTTAAATGTCATGGACAGTTTGCCAGATGCGATTCCATACACAGAGCCAATGGTAGACACTCAGCTTCTATTTCTAGTTCCACAAATCAGCCACTTAGCCACTCTTTACCCTTTAAACGTATGCTTAATTTGTTTCTTGGTAAATGCCAGGGAAATAATGTTAATATTGGTAAGAAAACATCTGCAAAGCAATTAGAATAATTCACCAAAATGGTAGAATAAGATTCTTCCTGTGGGTTTGTATGAATCAGGGGCAAAATATTTCCTGTGTCTTATTTTGACTGCCAAGTAGCATCAACAGTCAGAGAAATCAGTATTGAATACATTGAGCTTTTGTCAAGATTAATGATGTATATACAACCTTTAAAATATTCACAAAACCTGTCATGATGGTGTAACCCAAACCTCAGTACTTCAGAGACTGAAGCAAGAGAATCAGTAGTTAAAAACCACCCTGAACTATACATGAGGCTCTGATTCAAAATGATATATGAATACATATAAATAGAGATTAAGCTCTTATTCACTATAAACCTGAAGATATAGCCATTGAGTTAATTCAACAGGTAAAGGTGTTATTGTCAAGAGTGGCAATCTGACAACCTGAATTCAATACCTGGAATCATGTACTGGAAGAAAAAAATGTGAACTCCACAAACTTTTCTCTGATTCTGACACTTAAGCTATTATGTGTTAAATGTGTATGATAGATAGATAGATGATAGATAGATAGATAGATAGATAGATAGATAGATAGATAGACAGACAGACAGACAGACAGACAGACAGACAGATAGATAGATAGATAGATAGATAGATAGATAGATAGATAGATAGATAGACTGATATACGCAATAACAATAAAAACAATCATATGAGTATGGCTTCTTGACAGTCACTTCCCTATTTCCACCTGTGATCTGATAAGGAATTCCATACTATCACATTTGTGCACTGAAGATTCATCACATTAGTGTTCTGCCTTGATTCCACACTTATTCCTTCTCTAAATTCTACCCTTATTCCTCCTAAGCATTTGGTGGTCACCCCATCCTGTCTTACTCTAGACTTCATCATTCTCCCTTCCTGACCTTTCATGTCCTTTCCCATCTCCTATCCTAGATTATAGTCTTGCCCTGCTACCTCTTTCTTTTCCTTTCTTTCTTGTTCTGTTCTGGCTTCTCCAACAAAGAGTTTTGGCCCTGACATGCTGAGTCACTCTATGCTTTGATGAGCCTCCAGTTTTGGAAAGGTTATGGTTTGAGATACTCCTCCTTGCTTCGATACAAGGGACCTCTTGATGCAGCGGTCAAGAGCAAAGGTTTTGGATTATGTCCAGATCCTAGGTCAAATCTTCATGACATGGAGTGATCCTCTAAACTTATCCCTACTTCATATTGTCAACACTAAATTGACACCACAGCAGTACCTGTGTCTGTGATTATTATGGGAATCAAAAGATATGGCCAAAACTGTGACATGCAAAATAAGTCAGATGGTATTCTTGGATAATCTTATACCATGCAAATTTGAAAGTATCCATTGTATGTTAAAATTTGTCAATTTATTGCTATAGAAATTTTTCTATTCTGTTTTTCTCTTTATCTTCAGGAAAATGAATTATTTCCCTTTTGCCAGCTTATACCTTGTAGGCAACCATCCCGATATATAACTGAAATATTTTTTAATTATCTGCCATGATCACTGGTCAATGAGGAATTATTTCTGGACATTCAATTCTTAGTATCAATCATGAAACACAGGATATTTGTCAAAGACCTACACAGAAGCAATGAATGCTCATTAAATATTCATTATTTAAAAGAACAACAAACAGCGCACAAAAGCAAAACATACAACATTGTCAAGTTAGTAAGTTCATTCCCGCACTTGCAAGTGGTCAAAGGTCTGGGGAGGTTGAAGCAGGCAAATCATGAGTTTGAGGCCACACTATGGTAGGTTCAGAAACACTATATACTCTTTTAAAAAGCAAAGCCAAGCAAACAACAACAAAAATGTTTCTTGCTATAAGATGTCTCCTCTATCTCCAGAGAATATATTTAAGGACCTCTAACTTTTCATGGAAGAAATAGGCTTTTTCTGATTAGTGAAAATGTTCTTTCTTTGCATTTTGAAATGGATTTTCCTATGCAGAATTTTTTTTCCTTCAGTTCTGCTCCTGTAGAATGCCCTCTTCCAAGTACAACTGATTTGGTCACTGACAAAAAAAGCTGATTGTCTTTTGTGGTATAGTCTTTGATTGTTTGTGTTAGATGCAGCTTGGCGTTCTCTAAAGGAAAAACTTAAATTCCAGAATATTGGACTGTCTAATCATTATTAACAAATCTATGTGGGAGCAAAATAATAACTATTTTTTTCAATTACATTTACCTGGTATTATTTTATCTTGATAATGACAGTCTCTCTTTGTTATTAAAAGTATCGGCCTCAATCCAAAGTAGAAGTGTACTCAACTCTTTACAGTTAAGTTTCTAACTCAAATTTTTACAGAAAGTCACACCAGTGGATTTATATAAATATTTTAATAATCTAATTATAAATAACACTCTGGAATATATGTAAAAGACTTCTATATTTATGACTCTTTAAACACTGCATAAGGAAATTTGAGAAAAATGTTTTATAGTAACTCTGTTATCCACTAAAACACACTGTAACATGTTTCAGATATTAATCAGAATTTTTAATAAAGAAATCAGTCCTAAGTATTTTGAAGAATAGTCATGGAATTGGTTGGTTTAACGCATTAATGCTTACCTACAGTTTACGAACTATTAATTAAGAGTTCTATTTGACCTAGCAATATTGTTTGGACTTTTGCACTAGAATTAAGACTAAATTGCTTCTGGAACATTTTTGTTACTTCCTAATCAGGCTTTAGGAGCTTAAAGTAATCCATATCTCTCCTGAGGAATAGAGAAGTTGTCGTAAGTATGAGAAGCTCAGGTCAGCTTCTCATACTACATATATTCACTTCTTACAAGTCTAGACCTAAGCTTCCTTTATCACAAACACTCATCTCCCGAATGTCTTGACCTAGGCTTCTTTTAGCATATACACTTATCCTCCTTGAATGGCAGGACCTGAGCTTCCTTTAACACATATACTTACTTCCTGCATATCTGTATCTGAGCTTCCTTTAGCACATACTCTCACTCCTTAGATGACTAACTTACTTCTTTGTCTTTGATTGTTAAGAACACAAAGCTCTATGTATTTTGAAATGTCAAAATGTCCATTGTGAAAAGATGCATCATAGTATCATAGGCCATGTGGTACTAGGATGCTCTTGGGAAGGCTGGGTGGAGTCATGGCCACCACAGAGTCCTACTCTAAATTAACTATGGTAGAAGTATATATTCAATTGTTACTACAATTGCTTAAACCTTCACATATTCTATTTATTAAAAATATTTGCCCTTGAATGAGTTACTTGGAATATTATTTATTTTGTCTCTTAACTACTCAGTAAATATTATGTTTCTTTTCCTAATGTGATGATATGGAGTGTGTGAGACATACTCATTTCATGTTTTCTTATGAGTTCAACATGGATTTTACTGTCACAAAAATGCTGTCTCCCACTACATGCCTGGCCTGACTCTCTGAAATGTGTATTTGCATATATTTACAGATTCTTAACTATATACTGTGTGATTATTGTTTATATGATACCTTTTTCCCCACATACCTGTAAGTTTGCAAAATTAATATATGAAAATGTGAAGAACTCACCCAGGACTCAGATGAGATTTGTGTGAGGGAAGAAGAGGAGGGGAGAGATATTCAGCAGTGAAAGGTTGCCTTCCACCAGCTTAGGTTCAAGGAATGGGATAAAGAGTGTTGTGAAGCATGCCCAATATGGCTTTGCACTGTCCTCCATTAATTCAAGGAGTTTCTTTTCTTAATGATATGTTTTATTTGTTTTAATGTGTGTATGTGTGTGAGAGAAACTCTGTGTGTGTGACTTTGTGTGTGTGTGTGTGTTTGACTCTGGTTATGTGTGTCTATGTGTGCATGGGTATGTACTTATTGCATTTATGGTAATGCATGCATGACTGTAGAACCAAGAGATGCTAGGAGAGGGTACTAGATGCTGTCCTTGGTCCTGTAACTACAGGAGGCTATTGATTACTTGTTGATGTTGGGAATCATGGGTCCTCTGAAAGTTCATCTAGTGCTCTAAACTGCTGGAGTATTAGCACACCCAAGAGATTTTCATTCACATCTTTGCATAGATAGGGAAATCTTGGGGACCTGTAAAGAATGTGAAAATTTGGGTTTTATAAGGAAAGAAGCATTTTTTTATTCTTTTTTTTTCATTTTTTAAATTTATTTTAAAAGGTTTTTTTCCCATGTATCCCACTGTTAACCCTCCCTTCCCTCATCCCAGTTCCTTCCAGACTTCCCTTAACTTTCTTCCATACCTTTACATCCATTCATTCCCCAAGAGGGCAAGGAATTCCAAGATGGGTCAGTTCTATCTGACATATCGAGTTGAGGTAGGTCCAATTCCCTCATTATGGTATTAAGGCTGGGTTGGGTGTTCCTCTGTAGGGAATGGGCTCCAAGATGCCAATTCATACACAGGAACATATTCTGATCCTACTCCAAAAGGCTCCACAAACTGCCCATGCCATTCAACAGTCGTTCTTTTAAGTTCCTTTCACTGAAGTTTCCTCCTTGGGTTGTTTCTGATTCAGTGAGCTCTCAATAGCTATAGTCAGCTGTCCCTGTGTGTCTCCTCTCCATCATTCTGATCCCTTTGCTTCTCTCTCTCTCTCTCTCTCTCTCTCTCTCTCTCTCTCTCTCTCTCTCTCTCTCTCTCTCTCTCTCTCTCTCTCTCTCTCTCTCTCTCTCTCTCTCTCCTGGACCAGGAGCTCAACCTAGTGCTTAGTTATGAATCTCTGCTACAGGCCTCCATCCATTGCTGAATGAAGGTACTATAATGACAATTAGGGTGCTCATTCATTTGATGATAGGAGGAGTCCTGTTTAGACACCCTCTCTACTATTTCCTGGAGTCCCAGCCAGGGACATCCTGTGGGTTATTGAAGGTTTCCTTATCACCAGGTTTCTTTCTAACCCCGCAGTGGCTCCCTCTATCAAGATGTCCATTTCTTTTTTCTACTTCTTTGCCACTTCTCTCACTCAACAATCTCCTTCTCTCATGATTTGTTCCTAACTCTCCTTGGTCACTACCTGTTATGATCCCAATTTACCTAGGAGATCTCTATTTTCTTTTCCCAGGAAGATTCCTGGATGTCTCTCTCAAGTTCCTTCTGTACCTAAGCTTGTCAGGATCTGTGGGTTGCAGCCTGAATATTCTTTAGTTTTTGTCTAAAATCCACTTATTAAGGAGTACATCCCATGCCTATTTTTCTATCTTTCTGGGCCTGTGTTATTTCACTCAGGATGATACTCTCCAAATACATCCATTTGCCTGAAAATTTTAGGATGTCATTCTTTTTTCTGCTGAGAAGTATTCCATTGTGTAAATGTAATCCATTCTTCAGTTGAGGGGCACCTGAGTTGTTGGGTTGTTTCCCTGTTTTCTGGCTGTTACAAATAATGCTGCTATGGACTTATTTGAGCTAATGCCCTTGGGGTAAGAATATGCATCCTTTGTATATATGCTCAATAGTGATATTGTTGGATCATTCACAAGATTGATTCCCAGTTTTCTAAGGAACTGCCATACTTATTTCCAAAGTGACTGTACAAGTTTACACTCCCACCAACAATGGACAAGTGTTCCTTTTGTTCCACATCCTCTCCACTATAGGCTGTCATCTGTGTTTTTTATCTTAGCCATTTATACAAGTGTAAAATGGTGTCTCAAATTTGTTTTGATTTGCATTTCTCTGATGGCTAAGGATGTTGAACAATTTTTTAAGTGTCTTTCAACCATTTGTAATTCTTCTGTTGATAATTTCCCTTTTATCTGCAAACCCCATTTTTAATTGGATTATTTGTTTTTTTGGCCTCTAGTTTCTTGAGTTCTTTATATACTTTAGAGATCAGTCCTCCTACAGACGTTGTATTGGTGAAGATCTTTTCCCATTCTGTAGGCTGACACCTTTGCCTCACAGAAGCTTCTCAGTTTCAGGAGGTCTCACTTACTAATTGTTGTTCTTAGTGTCTGTGCTATTGATGTTATATTTAGGAAGTGGTCACCTGTGCCAATGTATTGAAGGGTATTTCCCACTTTCTTTTCTATCAAGTTCAATGGAGCTGTGTTTATGTTGAGGTCTTTGATCCACTTGGATTTGAGTTTATAGTGCATTGTTTAGTGAGGGTACTTCTGGCCTTAGATTTTTTACAGCCCTTCTGTGTTATTAATATTATACTATTGTCCACACACTCCTTTTTGCATCTATATTTGTCCACAAACCCTTAAAGGAATATAATTGTTAGTGGAGTTTGAAATTTTCCCTTTTCATTGTATTTTATTTGATGTGATTTTTCAGCTTGTCATGTTAAATTTCTGGTCTTTATAGTTCTAGACCATCAAGCATTCATGGCATACAGTGTTATACTGACTGTTAATCACATTCCCATCACTAGTCTGCCAGATGGAATTTTTCTTATGAATTCATCACATAGATTATTTTATGAAAATAACTCAAAAGAGAATGGTTTTATTATTTTTCATAAGCAACAGCACACATAGGAAATTCAAGTGTTATGGTTGTTTAACATTTATATGTTTCTATAGTAAAAATTTTCCTTCCTGAAAGTGTATCATTATCTCTGAAATTCAATAAAGTACAGGCAAAAGACATTAGGTACAATAATAGAAAGTGACACTTCTTACAATAGGCATTAAATTAGAATTATTCATAAATTTTATTCACCAATGAAGAAAGCTATTTTATTAAATTGTGGGAGATAAGAGTGAAATAGATATATTTTACCTAATTGATATTTGCTGAAGGCTTGCACTGAAGTGATCCATTACAAACTGACAGAGATACATTCTGCAAGATGCACCATTCCATCCATGCAATATATGCAAATACCACAGACTGCCTTTACTTTAACAATTTGCTATGCACCAAAGCTTGCTCTATATGTCACACAGCAATGGAGTGCTATATTCCCATGGAAAAAAAATACAACATTCATTAAAATATAAGACAAAGCAAAGCAGACGTGAACACATGTAGGCTTTTTCAGCAAATATAGCATCATGTTTCAGGTTAAATTGTTTTAAGTAAGAGCACACTGATAGTCACACTCTTATCACCAGCACTCCAGCTGTGATTGGCCTTACAGATTTGTCACTGACAGTAAAGGTAATATGTAATCTGATAGCATAGTCATGGTTATTGTAAAGCACTGGATGCTTTATAGAACTGTATGTGTGAGACTTGTGTCCATACTCACAAACTCGAAAATGCTGTGCAATCACAATTTCATACACTTTGAAAGTATGTTGGACTCTGGGTTCCACTGGCATTCAAGCTGAAATAAGGGAGAGACACATGCCTGCAATGAGCTGAGAGATTATATCATGCGCAGACCATCAGAAGCCATAAAGAAGGCACACACTTGGATGTTTTGGGCTTTCTCTAAGTGATAATTCACAGAGGACCATGAACATTCCTCCTAGGAGTGTGTAGAGCTTCAGTTACAGTATTCTTCTAAACATTTGAGGAGACCACTCTCACTAGTTATTCCTGGCAGTAGCTATAACAATAAAAAGTGGTAAAAAGGTTTTCTGTAAATTTTAAACATTTTAATTAAAATAGAATTGTATCACTTTACCTTCCATTTTCCCTCTCTAGCCTGTGCTATAACCCACTCTCAATATTATCACCTCTTTGTCTTTGATACTGATCACACACACACACACACACACACACACACACACACACACAATATGTGTCTAGATATATGTATGTATGTATGTATATATGTGTGTGTGTGTGTGTGTGTATGGAAGGAGAAAAGGGAAGAGTGGAGTGGAAACTAATATGATTGTATTTTAATTTAACATAGTATTTAAAGTACTCATAGAGCTCTGAGCTATCTCTGGATATTTTATGGGATAAGAGATTATCTGTCTGTATTTTAAATGCATTCTTACCTGGATTACCTGTTCTAGCTTTGTTTGGAAGCTTTGGTCTATATATTGTTCTTAGTTTTTGTCATTAATAAGTCAAGCTTCATTTGAGATAAACAGAGAAGGAAGCCATGGATGGACACTCTGTCATCTGAGTGGCATCCCACAAACACCCTGACTAGACAAATGAGCTGGGAAACATGCAAAGCTTCTGCAGAGCTGAGATCAGTACGTTTGAGTCAGTTCCATACAATCACAAACATGCCTGTAAGCACACAGAAAAATAGCCAAATGCTGTTGAACAGTCCTTTTCTATACCATTTATTTAACTACAGCCTGATGAGTCTGTATATGTTGTTTGTATATCTGTATGGTATCAGGGATGACCACTATGTTATTGGGTAGCCAATAGGAAGGGTCATCCCAGGGAGAGATTAACTCTCTCTCTCCCACAATTTGCTAGCTGTGTATAATTCTTTTTATTCTAGGGGCACCAATGAAATTTCCCCTTTCTTGTTGGTGTGTCTCTTGATATATTATTACTCTGGACTTGTTTATGCAGTCTTTTCTAGGAAAGACCATTTCACAATAGAAGTCCTCATAATTTGCCTTTTACAATCTTTCCACCCTTTCTCCTCTGATGGTCCCTGAGTCATACGTACAGTAGTGGTGATGTAGATATAGTTAACAATTGTGAAAGGATTTTGTTTCATTTAAGGTAGAAACAAGAAACCAGAAAAAGCCTGACCATGACCACACGGATATGTCCTATTGACAAAAGAGGAATCTAAAACACTTGACACAGAACAAATGAAGATATCAATAAATAGAGGCACTTAAAATGACATAAAACATTCTGTTTAGAAGCTTTGGCTTTCAAAAAATGAGTGGAAAAAATTATCCTTAACCAGTTTAATCAGAGTGTTAGGAATATTATTATAGCACGATACTCTCAGAGCACCTTACTATAAAAACTCATAGCTCTAGTGAGAATTGCAGAGAAAATAATTATCGCAGTAAAGTATGGTTATGGCATAGAGTAAGAACATGTCAACAAACTAGGCTGGAAATTGGGTGGAAATAAAGTGACAGAGTGAGACTGTGTCACCTAGAAATGTCAGAAAAGCTACACCCATGAAGTTTCATCAGCATGGCTGCCTAAGTATTAACCAAAATCAGCACAATAGAATACAGGGAACCTTCATTTCCCTTTAACCCTAAACAAAGAACTATGGGACACCTAAGAAATGTTGGAGCAAGAGAAATAGTTTTTCTATGGAAGGTTATTCTTCCCTATCCCTAATTAATTATCTGATACCTAGTGGTCAGCACTGAAACCACACACACACACACATACACACACACACACACACACACACACACACACCTTTATGCGAATTAGACTGAGCAGGATGTATTAATGTATTTAGGTCTGTGTGTGTGTGTGTGTGTGTGTGTGTGTATGTACAATTAAACAAATAAATGTTATGAATTTGAAAGTGACAAGGGGTAGTGTTCAGGAGACTATGGAGGGAAAAAGGTAGTGTGTAAGTAATTTCTTTAAAGTACTCATAGATCTCTGAGCTATCTCTGGATATTTTATGGGATAAGAGATTATCTGTCTGTATTTTAAATGCATTCTTACCTGGATTACCTGTTCTAGCTTTGTTTGAAAGCTTTGGTCTATAGATTAATCTTAGTTTTTGTCATTAATAAGTCAAGCTTCATTTGAGATAAACAGAGAAGAAAGCCATGGATGGACACTCTGTCATCTGAGTGGCATCCCACAGAAACCCTGACTAGACAAATGAGCTGGGAAACATGCAAAGTTTCTGCAGAGCTGAGATCTGTAGGTTTGTTTGAGTCAGTTCCATATAATCACAAACATGCCTATAAGCACACAAACAGCAAAATTCTGTTTAACATCACATGATGAATATACATTACTTTCAGTTAATAAAAAAGCTGGCAGGCTGGTAGCTGGGCAGAAAGTGATACAGGAAAGCCAAACTGTGCATGCTGGGTAGAGGAAGGGTGGAGTCAAGCAGTCTCCAGCCAGATTCAGAGGGAGCAGGATAAAAGTTCCATACTGAGAGAAGGTATAAAACTACATACCTAAACATGGATTTAAAGCATCTGGGTTAATTTAAGTACGAGAGCTAGTTAGTAACAAGCTTAAGCTCATTCATAATTAATATAAATTACAATTATATAATATGACTGGACACTTATAACTAACAAAAGCCTCTGTGTAGCATTAAAAACCAGCTGCTGGGAGTTTCTGGGAGGACAGAAACTTCCAACTATAGCAAAAAATAAGAATGAATAAGAAATTTAAAAAGCAAGAGAAATTGAAAAGTAAAACAGAAAACAAGAACAAGGTTCTCCTGATGACTTATTTTGATGAAGGCCAAAGAAAAAATTTAATCTCCAAACTAAAATCCAAACAATAGTCCATATATTTCTGTGCTTCTGTGTGATCGCAGCTGAATTTAATCTGGCACAATGTCAGAATATTTCTCTCATAATACATCATTATGACAAAAGTTCTGCTTATTCAGTGGCCAAAGTGAAAAACCATTTAGAACCTGGTTCATTCAGCTCTCAAAATTACCATTAATATTTCTTTAATTAAAAAATCTCTCCACATATTCACCCACTGAAAATAAAATTTGGTATAATTGCCATTGTAGTAGGAGGTTTCTGGCCCAGATTTCGGGCCTAACCTCAAGGTTTAGGCGGTCCACAAACCCACAGACCCACAGACCCGCAGAGACACACAGATACTCACAATAGTTTTAGGCTGATTGACCTAAGGCCCAGGCATATAACTTGCTAACTCTTTACCCTTAAACTAACCCATGATCTTATCCTGTTCAGCCATGTGGCTCAGTACCTTTTCTCAGAGCAGTATAGTTGTCCTCTGCTTCTTCTGGCTTCTCTCTGGCATTCATCTTTGTTCTGCCTGTTCCTAGAGTCTGGTAGCTCCGCCCACACTTCCTGTCTGCCTTTGGCCAATCAGTGCTTTTTATTAAACTCATAGGCAGGGTCAATTATTTACAGTGGAACAACCTAATCCCCCTACATACCATTCCACTAAAAATACAAATATAAAAATTTTCCATAAAGAAGTATGAATAAAAACAATAGTTGTCTGAATTAGTAATGGGGTAATTCATTACTCCAATTACTGATCTTCTGCTTTCTAAATACATTACACTTGTATCTTGCTTATAGTAGGAATATGTCCATTGGTATAACTCATCTTGCTATTTGAATAACTGTGTTTATATAAGCTACAGGTGGTTCTATACTCTGGCTAACAAAATTCAAAATGGATGTTTCTGTGTTTTGTATGAAGGAGAGGTAGACACCTATTAATGGTCAAGCTGGGCTGGAAGGACATTACATGGGGACCCAAGTAAAGAGGGCCATTACCAATGTCAGTGTGCTTTAGGCTTGTTGGCTCTCTGTGTGCAGCTTCCCATTAGGATTTATAACCAGCAGAAAGGAGAACAGAGGTCTGTGATCTCTTCAGGTGTCAGACAAGAAGAACGAGGAGACCTGGGCTGCAGCATCAAACCAGAGGAAAGGAACAGAACACAGAAGGCAGGTTGTTAGTCTCCTACAGGAACATCTCTAGCCAGAGCTGAAAAAAAAATGCCAATAGTTATACTCCTGTAGAAAAAGGGATCAGAAACAAGTAGAGAGACTTCAGAACACAAATAAGTAAGTGAAGAACCAAAGGTGAAAACCTGACAGATAATGGAATTGCAGAGCTGTGGTCACTTGCACAACATCTGCAGAAGATCAAGCCAGCCAAAATTCTAGAACAGATGAAGATTATCTCCAGGACTTAGCATTACTGAGAAGCTATATGCAGTTGATTAGCTGTTGGTAAACTAGAGTCGCTCTTCTTTGAGGATGCACCATCAGCAGACAACAGATGGACAGGACTGACTACATTTAGTTGATAGTAAAGAATGCTGAATGGAAAAAAAACAAACAAACATTAAATTGAAAGTAGAACAAATTGAGGCTGTCATGGTAGGGAAAATGGGTCCTGTTCCACTATATGTAAGTATGAACTTTTCAACAATAAAGACATTTTTTAAAGTTTTTGAACATAACAAAAACATCAAAGTAAATGTTTTCTCACCCCTCCTTTTCTGTCTGCTAATAAATTATCAAGAATGAATAAATATTTAATAAATATTCATCAAAGTCAATTTCTCTAAGGATACATCCTTGCTGACAGGAACAAAGGAGACATTTTATGCTCAATAAACAAGCAAATACCTGAGGAAACATTAGTTTCTATCTTCTCGGAGCTTGATTTTATAATCATTTCACTTATATACTTGTGCTCATATATGGGCATAGGAATGTACACGTGAGTTCAGGTAGCTCCAAATGGCATATGTTAAAGCCCTTGGAATTATAGACAGTTGTGAGACATACAACATGAGTACTGTAAATCATGCCCAGATCTTCAGCAAGAGCATTTGTTCATCTAATAACTGAGCCATGCATCCTATATCAAGAACTTTATTTGCTTATTTTAATTTTTGACATTACAATATAATCACAACATTTTCCTTTCCTTTCCCCCCCCTCAAAATCCTCCTTATGTTTCTCTCCAAACTTCTTCAAATCTATTGTCTCTTGCTCCATTGACTATTATAGCATGGATATATATCTTTATCTCAATGTAATTATATATAACATAGCAGAAATCCTATTATATGCAAGATAAGAATGAGTAAGGCAGGTTAAACCATAGAGTAAAAATAATCATTGAGAAAATGACCTTGAACACAAACAGAATGTAAATAATTTCACCATCAGCTTCTAAATAGTCACATTTGACAGTATATATTTATTAAATGACCATATTATCCTTTGTAAGATTCCTGACCCTCACTCAACTGGAAGAGCAGTAAATTAACACATGAGTCACTTTGCCCTTCTTTGTGGAGACTGATGTTGCTTTATGACAATAACAAATATATAATAACTATAAATTTTCTACTTTCTAAAGTTTTTTTTAAAATGAAGAAGTATGGTAGCACACCCAAACACAATTTCCTTTAATGTGTTGTTAAAGATACATTTTATCTTTCACTGAGCATTAAATCAAGATAAATTAGAAAATGTGCTAAACTTACAAATTATGCAAAATCATTAAGAAACTTATCAACTGAAGATTAGACTGAACTTCAAATGAATAATATTTCATGTATAATTACAAAACACTGAAATTAGGGTATGATTGTGTTTTACAAAGTTTCATTTATGAGCTTTGAAAGAGAAATTTCAGAAGTGTTTACAACAGTGCTTACAAAGCATTTACTGCCTGAAAGAAAACATTGTTGATTAGGTGAGTGTATTATCCACTATAACAATTTCTATGAAAACACACACATTTACAAACAAGTGCCGTGCTTCTCCTGTAATATGCAATCCTGTGTGCGGAGCATATCAGAGAAAAGTCACTCAACCTGAAGGTCATATTTGGTTCTGACAAAACTCGGCTGACTTTCAAATTTTATAATATTGCACATATATATGCATATAAAACATTTATGCATGTAGTAACAATTAATGGAAAAAGAGGCTATAACTTAAATGATAGCAAGGAGAGTTATATGGAACATTTTCGAGAGTGGAAAGGGAAGGGGAAATTATCTGATTATATTATAATAACAAATATTAAAGAAATTTAAAAGTCTTAATTAGGTCAGATTACTCTCCAGAGAGGAAATAAGATTTCAAAAAATTGTATTCACTGTTACTGATGTTTAAAATAAGCAATGTTGTAGATGTAGCAACCAGTGTTGTAGAGTCTACAATGATAGAAGAAACTTGTGTTAATTAACTAGTAAAATATGGTTATATGCAAATTTATAATGTATATGTTTGTGAGTGTAGACTTTATATTTGTATAACTGTGAACAATTTATTTCTTAACTCAGCCAATAAAAGAGCATAAGACAAGTGTTTTGCTAATGGAAATGAACTTCATTGTGGCATGCAAGCGTTAGTTACTAAATATCACAGTAAACAACATGGTATAACTGAAAAATAATTAATTTTATGGTTGGCATCTGGGAATTTTCAGATGAATCTACAAAAAGCATTCCAAAAGAAATTCTAAATTTTAATACCAAAATTGTGATTAAAAAGTAGAAAAAGAAAAAGAAAGCAACAATGTGAAGATGTCACTTACCAAACTCCAAGATTAATAAATCACAAAATAATACAATGCTGAATAATAATACATTTGAATAAAGAGGAAAGAATGTATTGAAAATTAGTAAACACAAAATCGTAACAATATTAAAAGGAAAGGGGGAGACGGAAAAAAGGGAGGGAGCAAGAAAATTCCAAGATGAGAATGCTTCTCCCGTCCTGAAAATACCTCCAAAAAATACCTACTAAATATAATAACAATAAAAATAAATTTATGGTAGATGCTGACTAAATTTAAAAAGTGACATATGTCCATTGCCCCAGGTCAGTTGATGCAAGAGGGCAGATGCAGGTCCCATGGTTTTCAAGAAGGGAAAACCCAGGTAAAGAGCTTCTCATTTCTGATGTTTTGTGTGTATTTCTGATTGGTGTTTTAGTCTGAAGGAAGACAGGTTAGCAGTTGATTGTTAAATAGGTAAAAGCTAGAAAAGAGTGTATATTTTTTATTTTTGTTTATAAAATATCCTGGCAAAACAAAGATAGAAAGTGTTTATTAAGGGTCATAAGGACACAGTACACCATGGTAGTCAAGGAGACCAGAGCTTAACGCTGGTTACATCAAATTCTCAATGAGAAAGCAGGTAATAAAAGCTCACTGTTGTTAGCTCCCTTCTCCACTATGCATGCTAAGACCTCCACAGAGAACAGAGCCAGTGATAGTAGGTCAGTCTTGCTACTTTAGTTAAGGCATAATTGCTGATAAGCATGCTCAGAGGCTCATAATCCAGGATATCTGGATTCCTTCAAATTTATATAGCACTAGCCATTAGAGTGAGCTATGGGAGTCTGACATCTTTCTTATAAGGGCAGTAAATCTGACCTTCAGGCTCTACCTTTATCATCAATTAACCTTCCAAAGGATCCAACACTTAATTTCACTAACACGGCAGTAAAAAATTCACTATATGAAGTGTGTGTGAGACACAAACTTTTCCTCATACTCAATGAAAGGGTCAATCAGTGTAATTAATGTTCATTTGATGAGATATTTAAGAAAAAATGTGGTGTAAGCTTTGAATATATCTTCCCAAGTTGGACAGCTTTGATCTTACTAAAAAAGAATATTTAAAAAGCCATCAATATGAACAATCCTATAAAATATTTTAAATATCAGGAACAAAAAGCCACAAAAATACATTAGAATAATTGAAAATGCAGTTTGGGTCTGGAACTTTTCATACTAAAAGAACATCTTGGGAACACATAGGAAAGGGTGAATGTGATCCCAAATGAGGCAGTGGTAATCTACTGATGCTGTTTCCTTGGTTTTTTTTTTTTTTAATGTTATCTGTGTTTGGTAAATTCTTGTTAGCAAGCTAGAACCTCACAAAAGATTCAGAAATAATCATACCCACAATTCAGCAGCAGCACGTTTTAATGTCTAACAACATCAATAATAACAGATGTACATACTGCCAAAGCCGGAGCACTTTGGGAAGAACGGGCGATGTCCCTGCAGCAGCTGTCCAGATAGCTTGTCTTTCCTTTTCCTTTATTCCTGTTCTGAGATTTTTTTTTTTCTGGCAAAGTTTTTGTTAAAATGAGCCATTTTTATCAGTGTTGTACTTTTCAGGTTTAAATAAATAAAATTTCATTTAACCAGTTATAAAATAAGATATTTACACATATAAACAAAGAATGTGTGAGCTTCTGGGTTTGTGTGAACAGAAGACAGTGCTAACATGAGATGTTATGTAGATATGTTGAATGTATATAACCCAATACAAACCATTACTTTTTTAATGATTCTTTGACTGATTTGTACGTGTACAAAGTATATTCTGGTCATATTCATCTCTCACTGCTTTTTCTTATTCCTCTTCAACTTACCAAGTTCCCCCCTCTGACCAGTCTCCCTCCCACTATGGTGTTTTTGTGTTTGGTTTGGCTTTGGTTTTGTTTCATGGCCTACCAAGTTTAAGTAGGATCACTGTAGTATGGATAACTCACTTGCATCTTAGTCACTGAAGAAAATTACTCTCCTTAATCCGGTAGCCATCAATACCCCTAGTTCTTCAGGAGCGGGCCCTGTCCTACAAGCTCTTCCCTATCTGTGTTTGAACATTGCTTCATGTGTAACACAGATGCTGTGAATTCATGGGATACAATGTGCATGTTGTCTTTTCAAAACACCAAATGGTTCATCTTTTATATTCTTCTCCTTCCTCTTCTGTAATGTTCCCTAGATTGTGGAAGACATGAAATGGGTGTTCTGTGGACTGCTTAACATTCAACTCTCACTCATACTTAGCACCATTGTGAGGTATTAAAGGGGAGAGAAAAATTGAATTTCAGATCTTAGGAGATGTTTCAGTTCACATCATCTCTTTGCCTATCTACATTAAGATAGATCTTGTTATTTGCTTTGGGGTGGATAATTTGCACTGTGGATAACTTTAACATCTGTAATTATGTTTTCCTAATTATTTTCATTATTTTCTTCACTACTGTTCCACAATAGTTATCTTTTTATTGGCTATCAGATCGTATGTGTTGGATTCTAATAGTGAACATGTGAGTGGCAAACAAATATTTCCAAATTAATTAAACCAGCTGTGGTGGTTCATGTCTGGTTCCCATCACTCAGGGAATAATGATAGGGGCATCAGGAGTTCAAGGTCAGCTCTGTCAACATAAGGCACAGCTATGTCCTGTGTCATATTGCTGATACTTAGTGGGACCAAGATGATTAGATCATATTCATCTGATACCCATAATCCACAGTAACCGTTCTGTACTTGTTTGATTGTAGAGCAGAAAAATGATGTGGCCATGAATACTGTGGCAATTACCCTTATTTTATAGGACTCAATAAGGTATAAATTCTTCATACCTCTGCTATTATGGTATTGTTACAATCTTATCAGCAAGAAGTAGGGATCATTTTCCCTGTATATTCTTAGTGTGTGCCAACATTTTAGGGAATTTGAAAAGTTTTAGACGAGTGATATTCTGATAATAACAAAGGATTTAGGTCTGTCTTCAACACAGTAGATCAGGGACATTGTAATATTTTAGGAACAATGACATTTTAGAAATGCTAGAAAGTTTCATACCTATTCTTGAATTTTTGGTATGCTAAAAAAAATAAAAGGGTTTATCCAATTTCCACAGAGCATGTGTTTTTATTCCAAATTAAAATATATTTCTTTCACATAACTTCATGTTTTTTAATTAAGGACTTTTTTCTGTATCTAGTATCTGATATTATCTTTATTATAGCTCTATGAGATGATTAAGATAAAGATGATTTCAAATATGAGGAAATTATACTATAGGTTATGTTTCAAGCACCATTCTCTCTCCTAATTACAACATCTAAGTCCTCATATCTAATTTTTGTTTTTGTTCATATGCTTCAAAATAATCAGTTAGCACGTGGCTTCCAAACCTGAAGTGGTGGCACTTGGAACCAAGTACCTGTAAGGTGGAAACAAGATGACCAGAAATCAATATCAGAATTGGCTAAATAGACAGTTTGCTACCACCCTGAGACATATGAAGTCCTTCCTTGAGAAAAAACAAAAACAGCAAAACCAAATAAAGTGAAGTTCAAGTAAGCTCCAACTAGTCTAGAACCAAACTTTTCAGAATCTCATTTTGTGTGTGTGTGTGTGTGTGTGTGTGTGTGTGTGTGTGTGTGTGTGTGTGTTTCTATCGCACTGGGAGCATTTTCTTTGTTACAAACATAATTTTCTTTCTTCTTTTTATATGCAAATGATTTTCAATCAATATCATTGTTCTATTGACAATATTCTGTTTTTTCTTAATAGAAGGCTACCACCAGTAGCTAAGCAGCCATCTCTCAACAGTCAAAACTTTTAGTCTACAGTGACTTAGATACTGTTAAAGTGACTTCAAATAAATAAAGTCAGTTTATGAAACATCAATGTCCCGGATCACAACCACTGCTTATGTCTGGGTGTGATGCCATCAAATATTGATGAGAACAACAATCTTAGACACTTATCTCCATGGAGTCTTTTGACACCGTTAAGTGATCATCACTGCAAGGCTCTTAGAGGAAGCTCTATGACTAATCTACTCATTGCATCTTACCATTAAAACACCACTTTTTTAAAAGATTATAAATTATTGTGAAAACAGCAAAGAACTTGAAAACTCTGGGGTCATTTGTGTGACAAACTGTACCTGTCTCCACTTTTCTGGTCTTTTATAATCCACATAAAGAAAACCAAAATGAGAGTGAGTCAGAATAAGAATGAAAGGAAGGATTAATTCCAGCTTCTGCTTCTGATGACACAGTCAATTAATATAATTAGAATGTTTCTGGATGAAATCCATGCTCTGAAATTTCTATATATAAATTGTTGGCTCAAATATCATACCATATATCCTGCCATATTTCATCACAGAAGGAGAAGAAAAGTAGCTAACTGCCCTACTTTTAAAAGGCCATGGAGGAGATGAAGACTTCAAACACTTCTAAAAGGAATGGCACCTTGAATCATGGGAGGAGTAGCAGCTGCTTCTTCTGCCTGCATTTAAATACCAATTTATTTTTAATCCACCAAAGGCTAATAGCTCAAATGCATAGACTGTGAGCATTTAATGATGTTTTTAAAACACAGTTAATATTCTTTTCTCTTTGGTTGTTTTCTCTTGTGTTTACACCTCTGCATCTTAAGTTTAAAAAATTAATTTTTTTAAAGGGAGATCAGAATTATAAGGCCAGGGATGGCTACATAGCCAATTTCTGCCACTTTAGGACATATTATATGAAATATTGCCTCATTAAAAAACACCAAAACCAAAATAATAAAGAAAAATTCACATAGGCATAAGTAGTTTAGAACAATTAGAACATTCAAGCCTAGACTTTCTTTAACAGCCATAGACCTATAAATCTTTTATAGAAAGATGTCAATCAGTATCTGGCAATCTGATTCAATATTTTTATTTTATTTTTGAAATAATTGTAAATGGCTTGGAAATACAGTTTAAAATTATTGTTCATTGATTTATTTCCAAAGCTTGTCAAAGGATCAAATAAATGACATCAGAAAAATCCAAACTCTACTAGCTTGTTATTGGTTCAAGTCTTATCCTATGACTTTTAAATCCATAAATTCTTAACATAATTATATTTTCCAAGAAAAAATAAATTTGCTAGCTTAAATGATAGTTTAAAATTAGCCAAAACTCAGTATTCATGCAGACTAATCGTGTTTTATAGGACTCAAGTGACTGTTGATTGAATTCAGTCATGAGGTATTTATTCCAAAACTGTCATCATATATAATATGCCACTGTTGTTTTTAATGGTAGAATATTGCATTCATCAATCACTTTTAAGTGGTACCTTATGCTGAAGTTCTATGCCCCAGAAATTCTCATGTGTGCTCCTAGCTGGCAGAGGGATGTCATCAGAAATAAAGTCTTCCTAAAATAATTCAGTCAAACAAGTTTAGGAGAGTCGAGATGCCAAACAATATCTATCTTAGTTTGTGTTACTATTGTTACAATGAAACACCAAAAGCAATTTAGGAAAGAAACGGTTCATTTGGCTTTCATTTTTACAACATAGTTCATCACTGAAGGAAGTCAGGACAGGAACACAAACAGGACAGGAACCTGGAGACAGGCCAAGGAAGAATGGTGCTTACTGACTTGGTCCTCAAGGTTTGCTCAGCCCGCTTTCTTATAGAACCCAGGACCACCAGTCCAGAGGTGGTATCATAGTTATGATTTCTTTTATTGAAAAGAGATTGTTTTCTCATACAATATATCCTGACTACAGTTTGCTCCCTCCACTCCAAGTCTTTCCCCACTTAACCTCCCTTCTGAATCTACATTTCTTTGGTCTCTCATTAGGAAAGAACAGGCTTCTAGAAAATTACAATCAAACATGACAAAATAAAATATAAGAAGATAAAATAAAACTATCCTATCAATGTTAGACAAGGCAGACCTGTTCAGGCTCTGTGCTTTCTGCTTCAGTCTCTGAGTTCATATGACATTGCTCAGCTGTTTCAAACACCCTTGTTCTCCTGGTATCCTCCATTATGTCTTACACTCTTTCTGTCTTTGTTTCTGCAGGTTTCCATGAGCTCCAGAGATTTGATAAAGATATACCATATAGAGATGTGTGTCCCAAGAAAACTCTCTCTCTCTCTCTCTCTCTCTCTCTCTCTCTCTCTCTCTCTCTCTCTCTCTCTCTCTCTCTCTCTCTCTCTCTCTCTCTCTCGTCTGGCTGTGGGTAATTGCATCTTCCTATCTGCAGCGGGGAGAAGCTTTTCTGACAATGACTAGATAAGGCATCTATCCCTGGCATAGCAGAATGTCATTAGGAGTAATTTTATTGATACATTTTTTGTTTACCAGTAGTATTTGATTTTATCCTAGATCTCTGGGCTATCTCATCTCTGGATCTTGTTCAACCAGGGAGTGTCAGATGTAAGGTCCATCTTATTGAGTGGGTGCTAAGTCAAATCAAAGATTGATTTGTTATTCCCACAAGTTCTGTGCCAACTTTGCTCTAGAAAATCTTGCAGGCAGGAGAGATTGTAGGTCAAAGTCTTGTGGCTGGGTTTGTATTTAAGTTCTAATTTGGTAGCCTGCAAAGTACCTTTCTGCACCAAAGACACTAGAACATAGAGGCAAAGTCTCCTTGTAGTCCTAGCCCAACTTCTCCATATTCAATGAGTTGTAAGAGTGTTTTCCTAGGCAACTGGGTCTTGCTGTCAGTTGGCAGAAGAACCCCTCATCTGAACAACAACCCGGATTGTTTGGGAAGAATTTTCTTGGGAGCTCTTCACCAACAACTTAATTGAATGTAACCCAGTCCTGGTACTAGAAGTCTCTTTTCATTGTTTTTATCTTGATGGCTAATAGCATGGAATGTTTTAGAAGTATTATGTCAGTTAGCAAGAGTAATTATTATTCTAAGCTTTTCTGATGGTCTTGGCCAGTGTTTGAATACTTGACAAAAGTTAATAAGGAATATTTCTATGTGCGCTGCAATCAGAAAGGTAGTCCATTTGAATTCCACTTAGCTTACTGTTTTTATTTTATGACTTAATGGTGGCTACTGCCAGTCCTAATTCTTAAACATTCATTGTGTCTTATCTTAATATTTCTTAAGTTTTAATTTACAGTACGATGTGGGAATGACTTTCTGTATGCTGTGAATAGCAATCTTTAAATAAAGGAGCTGTTTTGGCCCATGACAGGCACCATAGAAAAAGTAGGAGGAGGAATCAGAATAGGTAGGAGGAGCAGAGACTGAGCCAGAAGCCCAAAGGAGCAACATGTAAGGAACACAGGTGAGCCACCAGCCATGTGGCAGAAAAGATTAATAGAAATGGGCTGAGTTAAGATGTAAGAGCAAGCTCGCAATGTGCCTGAGCCATAAGCCAAACAGCATGAAGTTAATATAAACGTCTGAGTCATTTTGGGGGCCTGAGCAGCAGTGGGCAGCTAAGGGGTCTGGGGCTGCAGGTCTGTGGGTCTGGGCCTCTGGCTGCCTGGGACCGAGAAACCTCACTGTAACAACAGTACATTTGAAATATTCATGTATGTATTATTGATTAGATTCAATAATTTTATATTTAGCTCCATTGAAATACACTGTAATTCAAGCCTTTCGATACCACTGTTCATGTGTGATCTGAATCATCTCTGTGGACCAGGTTGTAACCTATGGAGAAAATAGATCCCATCACTCTTTCCAGGGAGTTGAACTGATGTATAGAAATATTTCCCAGTGGGGGGTGAGGGAACCACCAGATTCACAGCTCCTCATTTATCTCCTGTATTCAACTGGCTTTGCTAACTCCTCTGAGAGTACCTCCTCCAGTGGTCCTGCAGGACCTAGGAGGACCTGAGACTGCTCCTAAGGACCTGACTTTTAAACACCCTCTTAAGCTTCCTGAATTGAATGTTGTCACCTAAACCTGTTCACTCCCCAGAATAGAGGCATGATTACATTTGCATCTTTCTTTTTCATCATTATAAATCATAACCATTATACTGAGGGATGCTGCCCAGTTTGAAATATTAAACTGTTATTTTCAAAGGGAATAACGGTTTCCCAGGTAACCCAAAACCTTAAATATACTTATTTTCTTTTTTCACTGGTGTAAAGTTTTTTTGAGCAGTTGCTGCCATTAAACCTAGAAAAATCAAAATGTAAAATGATAGCAGCTTTTCCAGTAGGTCTAACTGAGCAGCAGCATTTAGAAAAAATAAAAGTGCAGTTCCTAGATGTTTAAAAAAAATTCATCGAGAGCTAGAAAAGCCTAGCTGTAGGTTTGCCTCCTAAATGGTAATCCACCTATGAGCAGGGCAGAGCACATGTGGAAGCAGCCAGTATGAGAAGGAGAATCAGGAAGACCTAGGAAGTCATGGGGGGTACAACTGAAGGGAAAGAAACATTTAATTTCAAAAATATTAGGAAATTCTAACAGTTTTAGGTTGGTTTCTGCTTTTCTAATTTTTGGTCATTCTTTGATTTGTCTACCTCTGTTTGCAATGCAAACTTTTGATAACACATAGTGTACACAAACAATACTAACTATAGAATCAATATCATTTTTGTAGTTTATTATAATGCACTAGTATGTCTATATCCTCCTTTATCTTCTTCCTGTTAATTAGACAATGTTGGGAAGAAAAATTACTCTTTTGATCACCAGGCATACCTGCTTCACTTATGAAGCACCTACAACAAAGGAAACTTTAAAGGGATCGAATGATACACTAAGTTGCATTAATAGTATCTATATATGAAATCCTAATACATGATTAATGTAACATAAAATGATACTGGGTTGATCACAATTAATTATTCTTTTATTTATTTAGATGACTGACCATGTATCATTGTCGATCTTAGATTATTTGGTAACACATAACCAGTTTTCCTGAATTCCCAGCTTGTTCTTCTAATTTTCCCATTCACTATTCAGGTTTTTATTTTTTCCTATTTAACCAGCAAGAGGCCCTTGCAGTCTGTAGATATTATTTTTTAAAGCTAGATATTATATAGATTTTGACTGAGGAAAAAATGAGAAAAGAGATTCACTTATTTTGGGAATATCACAATTGTAGCATATGAGCATTCCACCAATTGTATTTTACAACAAATTATTTTAAAATAATTTTAGTATAAATTTCATCTATTTTAATATTTCAGAATTTTCATGGTCACATATGAACAGTTTCAGACTATAACTGTTTTGAGAAATATAGCTTCAAGGGGTTCACATAGTACTGACCTGGACACATGATGGTGACTCATTACTCATTGAGCTCAAATTCCATATTCATCCTGTGGGAGGACAGGCATCCCACCTACAGTCTATACCAGTTATAAACGTTAAACAAGCTACAACGGAGATGTCAGCATCATTGCCAAAACTTGAAATACTTGGAAGAAAATACTTAGGAAGCATTTCACAAATTCAGTACAACTAAATTTAAACATATATAAAATTACCACTGTGAGCAAAGCTAGGAAACTCAAACTCTCATAGAAACCCCAGTGGAAAATTCAAACAATATATCAGATTAAAGAAAAGTTTGCCTTTCCTTCAAACGTTAAACCAGGAAACAGGAAGGCCCACAAGTCTGCTCCCAAATGTATGTGCAACACTTACTAAAACGCATGTTCCACACATCAATATTCATGTCAACATTTGTTTAAAATGTCAAGAATCACACACACAGAGAACCAAAGGTGGAATGTTCATTAATAAAATATTCAACAACAGAAAGAAATGAATCATAGCAGGGTGATCTCTTTTTTAAAAAAATGGGAATTTTATTGTACCTACATTCTTATTTGCAATGTTTCTTCCTTTGAAAAACAAATCACACAGATGCAGAATGCAATAAATGAGTAAGAACTACAGATAATAGATTTGTTTTACTTTGGCCTGGATATGCTTGTCAGAGCTCTCACTGGAGCTAGGTTTCTCTGTTTCTGATCATGGGTTTGTGCGTGGTGAACATCTGTCAGTCATACAGCGTCCTCACACTCTGGGAAGCTATGGTAGTGGATTTTCAACTTTATCCAATGGTAATAGGAAAGAGTAAACAGAAACCCAAGAAGTGCTCAGATTCTTCCAAGTAGTTTTTTTTTTTTTCCTCCCAAACCCTTCATTATAACCAGGCAATGTTATTATAATAAAAAAAATCATATTTGAACTGGTATAGACTGGCTCATAAGTTATACTCTTCAAGGCAGAGAAAGTTATGAAAATGTGCATCTGTGTTCCAAAGTAGGTAATACTTCCAAAAAGAAAAGGCATGGGATAAACAAACAAACAAACAAAATGTTTTTACCCTCCATTTTAAAATGACCAAATTTCATTTTAGAGGAAACCATTCCAAGTAGCATACTTGTATTAAAATACCATACTGTGTCACCCAAATATGTAGAATCAATATGGCAATTAAAATAAATTTAGAAACAAAATGTGATATTAAAATATATGCAGATTTATTTAAAATCCCTACGTGGGGATGTTGGCAGTATACATTTGAACTCAAAACCTTCCCTCTGGATTCTCTAGGTATACTCACTTATACTCATCACGTAAGGAACAAAGTGTAGACACTAGAAATAGGTTCATGTCTTGTGCTAATATCACTTAATAGTCAGTTTGCAACAGGGGAGTGACATTCAGAGTTCAGAATAAGCTCAACTATGGTAAAGGCTTTGTCCTATGCTCCTTTGCAATTTCAAAAAGGTTTCTACTCACCCTCCCTTTACATATGAAAACTTTTGAATGATAACTCGTCTAAATTATTTAATTAGAACTCTGCTTTGTATGTATTAAACATATACATTTTGGTTTTATTAATGCTATTGTTTCTAAGTGTTAGTTAATTTTCATGTTGCTATGAGGACACCCATGAGACAAACAACATAGGGAAGGATTTGTTTTGGCTCAACTTTGAGGGTGCAGTTCATCATAGTGGGGAAGTCCCTGTGGCAATGATATGAGTTAACTTGGTCATGTGGCTTCAGCAGTCTAGGATCTGAGAGATGAATGCCGGTTCTTAGCTTGCTTCTCATTTATTGAGTCCAAGTCTCCAGTCCATGAGATGGTGCTGCCCACATTCAATGTGAATCTTCCTACCTCAGTTAAACTTCTATGGATATACTCTCATACGTAGACCCAGTCAATCTGACAATGAAAATCAACTCAGAACACTCAGTGCTCTTACTTTCAAAATATTATAACTTAACATTACCTAAATATGTATTTAGAAGTCTAAATTACTGTGTGCATACAAACAACTGGTTTGATAAATTTGCTTAGACAAGTATTCAGTATACAATGATTTAAAAGTGGAATTTAGAAGAGGTCATTGTACCTTCTTTTGTAGCTCCAATAACTGTCCTTGGTGTGTGTATCCAGAGAAGGTTGTGTGGATACTGAAGGAAAAGAAGGCCCTTTCTCCATGGTCTTCCAAAGCCAGGCATTGCTGTATCCACTATGTCCTGTTCACCTTTTCAGTGGCCTTCAACAGGTTCCTTTGGTTCATACTCAATTTCTACAACATATTTTCGTGTGTGTGTGTGTGTGTGTGTGAGTGTGTGTGTGTGTGTGTGTGTGTGTGTGTGTGTGTGATAACCAGTATAATATACACATTTAGCACTCTATTTTAAAACCCAAAGCCTCATGTACCCTGAAATCTGACAGACTTTGAGATTTAGGAATTTGGGATTAGAGACACCCATAGAGAAAAGAAAAGTACTCCAAATTCCAAAGTACATAATGTACAAACAAATAAACTAAATGTTTTTAAATTCAAAATTTGCTCATTTTTTCTCAATTTTACTGCCTATTAGTTTTGTGTGGCAGCTCATTAAATGTCAGAGTATGCAAAACCTCAAACAATACTTTTTCAAAACTGATACAACCCTAAGGAGTATGATACAGCAACCAAATGCCCCTGTTCTATGAATGTGCAACATCCTCCATTCCCACTAAACCTGCTTCAGGCCTGTCTTCCACAGTGATGTCTAACTGCCCTCCTCTTAGACCTCTGATATCACCAACAAAATTGAAAGAAATAAGCAATGTAGATTGTTTTACTATGCTAGTGCCATATAACCATCAGGAGCATCCATTTGAGTTTAAAAATAATAGCTTTAGTAAAAATTAGAGACTTGTTCACAAAGGATGTTTAGCTTTAATGTGCTTTGCTGAAGAGCACCTTACATCTAAAATTCAGTGCTTCCAATTCCTGTGCACGTAGACTAACCTCAGCTCATTCACAGAGCCCTGATCAAAGGCAAACTATCAGCTTAAAACCAAGGTGTCTAGTGAATCTTCCTCCTAGACATAGCCAGGTATTCAGGTGAACTGCAAAACTGACAATTATATGAGAACAGTTAGCACATCTGGGAAATTCTGTGTGACTTGTTATGGTATAATTTGCTGTGTGTTGTGCTGTTGCTATATTGTCTTGACACACTGTGATGGTGGCTTTTAATTTGATATTGTACATTCTGTAACTTTATGAAAGTGTTTGGAACTTGCTAGCCTTAGATATGGAAGAAATTTTTCACTTTTCCTATGGAAGTTACAGAGCTGATTGTCAACTTTGAACAGATATAGGATTAGAAATACCCAGAGTTGACATCAACTGACACTGTAAGACCCCCCCTCCCTTTTCCTCCCTTTGCTTGCAGCCCCCTTGTTTTAGCAATTCCCTCCTGCCCAAGAAGTAACGAAACTTGTCTAAGACATGTCAGCACCAGGTGCCTTGGCCCAAGGACAAAGGAGCTACAGTCAGAAGCCTGCCAAACACTCCCCAACCAAGGACAAACTGATTCCCCTGTGGGCTGTGCATTTGCTCTTAAGAAAAGCCCTAAAACATATGTTCTGATACTGGAGACACCAGCATCTCTGCAAAACTTAATAATAAAAGCTTTCACAATGTCAGCAGGGCAGAGGAGGAAGAAAGATAAGAGTTACATGGCTACGTGATCTGGCCCCAGTCAAGGAGCAGGGGAAGGTCCAGGGAGAGATAGAAGACAGAGTTCCCAAAAAGATAAACGGCAGGCCACCGCCTGGGGGTGGGCGATATCAGGCAGGCCAGATGGTGGCCCTCACCCCTCAACAGAATAGCTTCATTCAAACCAGGCAATGAAAACCTTGTAACTATGCTTTTGCTCCTGCCACCCTAACCCCATAAAAAGGCCCTGAACAAAGGGCTAGGTGCACAAGTCTTCTCGAGAGACTTGTTTGCCCACAGGTACCTGTGTTATTCAATAAATAAACCTCGTGCTGTTTGCATCTGATCTGTGGCTCGGTCCTCCTTGGGTCCCGGGGTCTCTTCTTGAAGAGAGGTCTGTTTCAGGGGTCCCCCACCCCCAGGGTGGTCTTTCAACACATGCTACTAAAGCAAATGCAATGGCACTTTACCTTAAGCAAGGTGATGTGTGAATGCTGGACAGAGGCAGATCATTCAAGTTTGTCTAAGAAGAAGATAGTTACCTCTATGTGAAATGTAAATGCCCTAACTTACTTCCAAGGAAACTTACTTCCACTATGTCTTGTCTTTTCAAACCACACAAGTAAATCTACACAGCCACTTGTGTTCTCTTTTCCATATTAGGGATCTATTAAAGGCCACTTGTCCCTCACGGTGGCCTCACAGTGATTTCTGCTACCGCTGCTTCACTAGTCAAAGGTTGCATTGGCTGTTGGCTCCTGGAGCTGCTCTTGCAGTGAAGATCTTTCTAAATAGCAGCATTTGATTTTAATTGGAGTATGCGTTCCCCTACCACATCTGTGTGTGAGAAAGACAGAGAAATACAAAGAGAAGGAAAACTCTACCTAGCATAGAATCCAACATACCAGCATCACAACATGACTAGCAGGACAATTTCAAATTACATTTCAAAATACTGTGAGAAAACAGCCTGTGTTATCTATCTGTACTGTAATAGGCCTGCGCCCCTAGAGCATCCCAAGATACCCCAAGACTACAGCTAATGACCACTGTTAACTTTAAAGAAAAAGAGAGTTTAATGAATATGAGTACCGGTACACACACGTGTGGGCTCCAGGCACTGTATAGAAGCCTAGAGCCCCAAATATTTTCAGGGTAGAATTCTTATACAGCACTCTGGGTAGGGAAGAGGGTATGGGCAGGCTTGGCACAATAACAGGGCGGGGCCAAAGGTCAGTTTAGGACTAAGTTTAGGAATGCAGGCAGGCAGACAGACAGGCAGGCAAGTGTACTTCCTGTGAAACAATAGAGTCCTGCCAGCAGGGGACCACCTGGGGACATTCATTTCCTGGAGCAATGGTCCCAATGGGCAATTGTGCAAGCTTCAGAAAGTTCTTGCCTCAGCAAACAGTTAACAGTTCTCATGTTGGGGCTTTCCTGGGTGACCCCACCCAGGTTGCTAGATCAGGAATGTGGTCAAGCTGCTCACCAGGTGGATCTCAGGAATTCAGGAAGTATCAGGCTCAGGCTGCTGGGTGTGTCCCAAGTAGCCATCAATCCTGTGAACAAAGCTTTTCCGAGAAACAGCCATCTAATTTAGTGATACAATGAAGGCAGAAACTCTGTCAACCTTGGCTAGTTTCAGGGACCTCATGAAGGGGTCCAGGGGGTGAGAGTTACAGGATTTTTCTATTTTCACAATACCACACGCAGTCATAGTAAGTGACATACACTACAGTTCAGTACATATTTCTAGAAACTGATATGATTACAGGTAGATTAGGTTTATGTGCCTGTCCTGTTATTTCTCTGCGTTTATTATCTGTAGGAAACTTTGTTTTCTTTATGTGACTTTTCATAAGGATTGTAGGAAGCTGTGCTATGGTGAGGAACTGGGTATCTTAAATAAGCTGAAGGTATCAATGAAGATGTACTCATAGTTTAGAGAAGAAATAAAATATTGCCTCCTAGTGTTAGGGTTGGAGCGAGTGAGAGAGACAAACTGAGACAGAGTCTTAGGTCTTAGTGTTAGAAAGAAAAAAAAACAACTTTATTCCACGGGTGGGACTCACTGTATCCAAAAAAACAATGAGCTCCAAATTACAAATGAGCAAATTGTTTATAGGGCAGGAAGTGAATCATGAGGGTAGGGGGTCAGGAATGTGGCTACCTGCAGCTGTGTGGGTAACCACAGTAACCACATATCCAGCAAACAAAGCTTTTCCAGAACAAACAGATACTTAGTTAGATCTTATCACAAGGAGCAGAAACTCTGTCAACATCCTGGGGATTTTACAATGCTCTGTCAGTATTTATCATGTGGTGGGAGCTGTTGTACACCATCTGGAAAGTCCCTCTTTACACTACAAATAATATGACTTGGACTTGGCAACCCTTATTACTACTAAAATAGCTAGTCAAGGACTAGAACAATAATGCAGTCAAAAGTAGTGCAAGTTAAAGAAAACCAGATTCCATATAACATATGATAAAATCCTAAGAACACCCATCAGGCAACTGTGAGAAAACAACACTTGTCTAAGGTTGGAGCATCCAGGAATCCCCTCCAAGAAGGACAGTGATTTGGATTTTTATTAACAAAACACCAACCTATAAGTATGTATATTGAGCAATTGGAAGCTTTCTGTGGTGATTACAAAGAGCCTGTAATTTAAAAGATTTGTTTTCAGAATACCCAACATATTTACTTCTTCCTTCTTATGGAAGGAGTGTTGCCCACTAACGGGAGTCTGACTGTCCTCTGCTCAGAGGCTAAGGGAGGTCCCTCTGTGCATAAACCCTTAACCTAAGCCTCTCTACCATAAGTCTTCAGGTAGGATACTGAAGATACTGAAGCCAATTGTTTGGGAGATACTACAGTAGTCATTGCACTATAGTGGGCACTGTCTTCCCTTTGTGAAATCTTCTTTGCTGGGATCCTCTCTGTTTACATTCCTATTCCTACAGCAACCATTCAAGCATGTCAGTGCTCCATTGTGCCTCTCTCTCTCTCTCTCTCTCTCTCTCTCTCTCTCTCTCTCTCTCTCTCTCTCTCACACACACACACACACACACACACACACACACACACCAAACACACACACACACACACACACACACAACCACATCAAGAAAACTAGCAGCACTTTTTGCAACAAAGAAATAATTTTGTAAATTAGTATTTATTTCAATAGGATTGTGATTTAAAAAGAAAAGAAAAAAAAGCTACCAGTGTCATAGCTTGGAAGGAAAAAAGAATTGTCTACTTCTAGGCTTCCTGGGGACTTCTGCCTAAGACCTTGAGACGGAGAAAAGTTTGTATGCGACTTGAGGAGTGTGATTGTTTTGTCACAATTGTTTGTGATTGATCAATGAGAGGAAGGAGGACATGGGGGCAAAGCTAAGTTCCTAAGGTCCTTAAAAATGTCAAGGGAACGTCTGTGCTATGGATGTTAGAAAGGAGAATCAGGTGACAAATTTATTATTCATGAAGAGTGCACAGCAAGGCTCCTGATAAAGGCTCTTTGAGTCATATTCTCATCATCATGAGAAATAGCCCATCACTGTAGTAGCGATAGGAAGATTCATGGGTTGTGCGTTCTTGTCCTTGAGAGTCCTGCAGAGGAGTGATACTGGAGTCACATAGGAATTGAGTCTCATGCACCAGTCAGATAATCTGTAATATTTAAAAATCAAGCAAGAGAGCAGTGAAGGACTGGGGGTAGTTAGCTTAAGATATTTGCAAGTCATGTGAAGTGTTTCCTTTAGCTAGAAGTGTAAAACCAGGCATGAAATGTTGATTACATTCTGAAGGTATAACCAGGTTTTAGTATCTGCTGTGAGCAGTATTCCATATACTTAAGTGAAGAGGAGATTCAAAAAGAAACCACAGTGCTTAATTTTTAACTCAGTACAAGCAAGATGCTTTGAGCTCAAGATTTTGCATTTGTAATGGATCTCCACTATTGTCAAGAGATGATTTTTGTCAATCTATTGCGGTCCCATGAAATTCTTAAATAAACTTGTCTGTTTTTCCATCTCTTTGGATGTAAGGTGTCCTATACTTAGACATTTGATTATATATTGTAGATTGCAGTCAATGTCTTCTTTGGCCTGATTGTTGCTTTACTCAGAGCAAAAATTATATAAATCATTCAAACTTTCCCTTGTATCTTTGTAAATAAGTCCTCCTCCTCCTCTTTGTAGGGGGATTATGTTGTTACATTGTAAATAATTGTCCCACCCACTAGTTTAATAAAAAGCGCTGATTGACCAAAGGCAGAAAGGAGGTAGGCTACCAGACTAAGAAAACTCTAGGAACAGGAAGAACAGAGCAGAGTGCCAGAGAGAAGCCATAAGAAGCAGAGGTCAACTATGCTGTTCTGAGAAAAAGTACCGAGCCGCACGGCTGAACAGGATAAGAGTCATGGGTTAGATTAAGGGTAAAGAGTTAGCAAGTTATATGCCTGGGCCTTAGGTCAATCAGCCTAAAACTATTGTAAGCATCTCTGTGTCTCTGCGGGTCTGTGGGTCTTGCAGGCCTAAACCTAGAGGCTAGGCCGGAAAGTCTGGGCCAGAAATCTCCTACTACACATCCTCCTCCTCTTTCTCCTCCTCCTCTTCCTCCTTCTTTTCATTTCTAGCATATTGGTTCAGATGAGAATATGTTCTTTTTAATACATCTGTGCTGTAGAAAGGACACTATAACCACACAGCATGATACTACTGTGGCAGAGAAAAGTACCCCTTCTTAAGAGTATGTTTAAGGGAGGGGGGTCTCAGGGTCATGGTAACATCCAGACCTAAGTTACTGCTGATGGCCATGTCTGTCCATGGTCATGCCTGTAGCTGGGATTTGTGTTAATTTCTGTTGACTGTGGGCTCATATGAACCATGGATTGAACCATGTGATGAAGTACATCAGTTGAGCTGAGCTAGTTCTACCCCTTACTGGCCTATGAAAGTCCATTCTGCTTCACCAGATCTGACCTTGCTCCTTACTGGCCCAGGGATAATGAACTCTGATGGACCAAGCACAAGAAAGCTGGCCTCACCCCTGGAGGAAGAGCTGCCTTCCCCCAAAATCAACTTGGCACTTGAGATAGCTGGCTCCACCACTCACCACAGCCAACCATCTCTCACCTGAAGAGAGTGAATCCAGGGGCCAAGTTAGACCAACTCAGCTACCACTCAGATGCACTTACAGGGCTTTGAATTGGCACACCCCAACATTTTTTTCATGTATGACTCACACCCAGACAAGAGTATTATTTTCCTGTTATTTTTTAAGTGAGGACAGTAAAAGCTTTAGAGTGACTTTCCAGCATACATCATCCCCAGTAGTACATAGAGAAAAAGTATATACTGCTAAACATAATGCCAAAAATTATATATATATGTGTGTGTGTGTGTGTGTGTGTGTGTGTGTGTGTGTGTGTGTGTGTGTAGTAGTGGGTTCTTGGGTCCCGGGCAGCCAGAGATCCGAGACCCACAGACCTGCCGCCCGAGACTGCTTAGCTGCCCACTGCCGCCCAGGCCCCCAGAAATGACTCAGACACTTATATTAACTTCATGCTGTTTGGCCTATGGCTCAGGCACATTGCTAGCTAGCTCTTACATCTTAAATCAACCCATTTCTATTAATCTGTCGGCCACATGGCCCATGTGGCTCACCCGTGCTCCTTACATGTTGCTCCTTGGGCGGCTGGCTCGATCTGCCTGACTCCACCCTGCTTCTCCTACCTATGTTCTGATTTCTCCTCCTACTTCTATGGTGCCTGCCATGGCCCAAAACAGCTCCTTTATTTGAAGATTGAGATTCACAGCATACATAAACGCATTCCCACATCACTTCCCCCTTTCTGTCTAATCAAAAAGGAAGGTTTCAATTTTAACATAGCAAAATTACATATAACAAAATAGCTATCAAGCAAGAATTATAGTTACAATATCTAGTCTATTTGTATTTAGCAAAATTAAAGAAAATATTCTATCATCTACCTTATCTTTATGAATCTAAAATTTCATATCTAATATACCTTTCAAATGACTAAGAAAAACTGTACATATAACTATCTAATCTTCAACTACATCAAAGACCACAGAAGGACATATTTACCCAAGTAAACCAGAAGTGCAAGCGACTTCTGAAAGCTAGAAAGGACAGAGATGACACCTATCTGCCTGGACAGTCACCCAAAGTTCCTTTATAAAGTTGGGGCATCCATCTTCAGCCTACAGGCCCAAAGTCTCTTTTTATTTCAGTGAAACAGGAAATCTGCTCTTCTCATTTTGACACAGTTCATCCGTTGCTTCTCCTTGAGTCCTGAAGAATGTCTGACAGTTTTTCCTGCAAAGCAGGAACCTGAATGATCATCTAGGCTTGTTCTGCCAAAGTTCAGAGATCATCTTTTTATGGAACATGCATGTCCAGTTTAAACAGCATACTGTCAAGCAGTCAATATAAGAACAGGTCCTTATTCAGTGGCTAACCATTGCCACAAAGAGAGTAGACTCCATATGGAGTTTCTTCGATGCCCATTTTCCTGTTGAAGTAAATTAGTGCTGCCAGGAACAGACCTGTCTCACTGTCCAGAAAAGTCTAAGCTCTTAAAACATTTTAAATGCCATATTCTGTAGGTCTTAGAAGTATTTGAAGATTACCTACCTAATTGAAATATATCTTTGTATACCTAAAAATCCTAACTAACCTAACTATAAGTTTGATTATCAAAAGTGACTATTAACCTTCATTTCTTAATTATACACTACAATTTTAAAACAGTTACATGAACATCATACCTTAAACAAGAATAGAAAAACACATATAGCATAACAAAATTGACCTTAAATTTGTATCAATAAACCAAAATCTATACCAATGTAAAGCATTTTGAGATTAACAGCTGATTTCCTGATCTAAGTAAATTCAATAATCTAATTTTTAAAAAATCATTTATATACCATATCCCCTTTTTCTTCTTAGAAAGAGATTAACTATGACCATTAACCATTTATAATGAAAACAAACATCTAGAAACAATATTTGGGGAATTTGAGCATTGTTTTCTGTTACTACTTCCTGCTGATTAAGGGGCGTTGAAAGTCTCACGGTTGTTGAGGCTGAATCAGTCTGCAGCTCTGAATCTGATATGGCCATCTCTTTCCATCAGGTTTTTTCAGGGGGTCTTGGTTGATGAAACCATATTTGCCTGGAAGCAATCCACAGGTTCTCAACTTCTGTGGAAACAAAAGCAGAACTCTTCCAAAGCAATAAATCCTTAGACACAAATTTCAAAATCAAAATACCTTTAAAATGTACATTCTTGTTTAACTTAGTAGCCTTTGTATTTGCAATCCATTGTCTTTCTGCAGTTAGCTCATTAACAGTTAAAAAATTAAAAGAAAACACAATAACAACCAAAATCCAGATTTTGTGTCTATTTTCCATCTTTACATGGTTTATTATATTTTTATTACTCTATTTCTCTCTTTAAAGACTTTTTCTAACTTCTTTCTTTTTTCTCTGAAACCTATGTACCTTTTACAAACATTGTAACCCGTTTACAGGTTTTTCTTTTCATCTGAATCTGTTTTATTATGAATCCTTTTAACTAGAAGAGCTTTTTAAAATACTCTCACTCTCTTGCAACATAATTTTTGTGGATACCGCTGAGTCAGTAAGAGACCATGTCTGTTTGTGGCCAGCAAACAGAGCAGACCCCGGAAAATATTGCTACTAAGAAACCGTCTTTGTTTCTTTTTTGTTCAAAATAAGCAGAAATCTAAAATCAATCACATGCTACTGAGTCTTCTGTCAGTTTTCAGGAACCCGCCTGATTGCAGCTGCAGCTTACACTGCCTGCCGCCAGTCCGCCGGCACCATTTTGAATGTGACCCGGACACCACACTTTCTTTGTACAATGGCCCACTTCGTATACACAATTTGGAAGCTGCCTTTGCTCAGTTTCTGCTAAAACCCTTTTTAAACTTTCTCAGGCATTAAGTGGATAATTGACCCACGTTGGATGCACCATCTGTTGTTGTGAGGTTTCTCGGGTCCCGGGCGCCAGAGGTCCAGAGACCCACAGACCTGCCGCCCAAGACCGCTTAGCCGCCCAAAGTCTCTTTTTATTTTAGTGAATTTTTTTTTTTTTAACTTCATGCTGTTTGGCCTATGGCTCAGGCACATTGCTAGCTAGCTCTTACATCTTAAATCAACCCATTTCTATTCATCTGTCGGCCACGTGGCCCGTGTGGCTCACCCGTGCTCCTTACATGTTGCTCCTTGGGTGGCTGGCTCGATCTGCCTAACTCTGCCCTGCTTCTCCTACCTATGTTCTGATTTCTCCTCCTACTTCTATGGTGCCTGCCATGGCCCAAAACAGCTCCTTTATTTGAAGATTGAGATTCACAGCATACATAAACGCATTCCCACATCATGTGTGTGTGTGTGTGTGTGTGTGTGTGTGTGTGTGTGTGTGTGTGTACTATTTAAAAGTAGATTTAATCTTAAAAGTAATTAATCTTTCTATGTTTTACCTTTCTTAAGCTTTAAATGTTGATGTTACTTCCATGTTCAAAACTCAGTGTAGCAGTTTTGGGGGTTTTTTTGTTATAGGATAGCTGCAGAGATCTCAGGACTCTTCATCTACCTCTCTCAAGTCTTTAACTAGTCCCTGGACAGTTTTACTGCATTTTCCTCCCTTTGGAAACTTCTCTAAACACAGACTAGGATCACTGCCTCTACAGATAAATTTAGGAGGATTATTTTATGATTAGTGAAAACCATGAAAGAAAAGGTTTGTCATGACCTTGTTCTACAATATAGAAGTTTGTATGATACTACATTTACTTTTTTTTTGATTTCTCTTACAAAATGTTTTTGATGAAAACTTAAGGAAGGGTTTACTTCCTCTTAGAGTCTATATAAGTAAATTCATCATGAAAGAAAGGCAAAGACATGCCACATTTACAATGAGAAAATGTGAAGCAATAAAAGCCAGGACTCGTGTTTTCTCTCTTTCCCCAGTTTATTCACTGCTGAGCTTCAGCCTGTGAAATAGTGTTGGTGACAATAAATTTGTGTCTTTCTTCTTTACTTACAACTTTTTCTAGAAGTCTTCAAGACAAACCCAGAAGTGTGTCTCCTAGGTGACTCTAAATCCATTCAAGTTCACATTAAATATAAACCTCCACACAGATTATACATACACAGACACAATTCAACAAGTTGAAACCAGAACTCCTTTTTAGAAAAAGGTAAGTATTACTTGCAGAAGCAGAGTTGTCTGTCATCAAAAATATTTGCGTGTTTCAAAGGAAGAACAAAGGGAATGTATAGAAAATATGATTGACTTCAGTGGCTTTTACAATAAAGATGTATTTAAATGAAGAAAAATCCACTGACTCATTTGTTCAAACTATTCTGGAAAACTTCCATAATGATAGCCTGTACAGATTCAGAGCTATTAGCTAGAAGCTATTCGAGTTAGTATCCTGTTGATTTAACAAGATGACTCTGCATTTTCACAAAATGAAGAACACATTAAATGTCATACAAAATAAAAATATATTGTGTGCTGATTTTGTGTTAGCCACTGAGAGTTATTTACCTATTGTATAGATTATCTCCAAATTAAATTATGATATTTTCATAATTTTATGAATTATCAAACAGAAAGGCAAAATTTTTAAGGTTTTTATAAAGTTGAAGGTTATAAGTAGAATTTTAACCCAAGTTTTATGACCAAAGGACCAAGCCAATATTTAATATTGTGTTTATTAGGAAGTGAGCTTGATGTGACATGGAACTAACTAGTGAAACACATATATAATTCATGTACTCAGCATATTAAAACTTGTTAATAACTTTTCTCACAGCAGGCCTTTAAGACTTGAGCCTTAGTACTCACCCACCCAGAGTGGGAAACCAAGATTAAAAATTCATAATGTAAACTACATCCTGACTTCACAAACACTAGTATATTAACATACATTAATGGATTTCTGGAATAAACATTCCTGGCTTAGATCTAAGCCTAGAATAACCAAGGATATTTTAAGATTTTTTTTCAATACATAGTGCAGTGGCATATATGTTCATAAGCTGCAACTTTATCACGAATGCTTCAGTGTCAGGATATAATGGGTTCCTAAGGATGCTAAAGCTGTAGACAAATAATCAGAGCAGATATATCACCAGAAGGCTCCTCATCAGGTGAGGAGTCTGCTAGAACTTTGGTCTATAATGTTCAAAACTCTAGAACCATAAAAAAAAAATGGATGATTGCTGTTTGTAAGCTGTCTTGTCTATGGTATTTTATTACAGCAGCCTGGGTCAATGCAGACATAGAACTTTTAAAATGTTGTATCTGCCAGGGTTTGAAGAGTGATGCAGCTGTGTTTATATACTCACCTAAAGCTTGTGGCTTCTACATTGTGTAAGATTTCCATGTGCAACATGACATAATTGAAAGAGAAAACTTATTTTGTGGCCATAAAAAAAAAAAAGGAAAACCATTTAAGCTAAAAGAAATATGGGCCGAAAGCAGTGCATTTAAGTCACTTCTGCACAGCCAGAATTAAGAGGTCCTAAAATAGAAGATGCTTTCCACAGCAAGACACAGCAATGTCTGCGTTTATTTTGGATAAAGCACTGCAGGTGTTTTTCCTTAGTTTAGATGTAATCGCACTCAGGAGAAATTAATGTACAAGTCTGACAATTTTCAATATCCTGGTCACAGTGGTATATTTTATTTTAATTGGAAAAGAAAAGTGTTAAATTCATTTACATACAGTTTCATTTGGTGATATTAAGTTTTTTTAGTGTCTAATTCTCATCATGAAAATTTACTGAGGCCCTTATATTCCACCTTATAATTAAGGTACAGGTTCATTGCCTTTCACTGGTTGTCACTACTTTTGATTGTATGTGGTTCCTTCCACTCAATTCAAGTCTATTTTTTGTTAAGTCTCACAGGATTTCTGTCTATTACATATACAAATCCCTTCCTAAAGTTTCACTTGTAAGCCATTTAATCCTATTGATATATGATTAACACCTGATTTCATTTGGAAATATTTTGTAAAATGGAGAGACCTACATCCAGACAAGAGGTATTAGACTTGTGATCTTCATATCTGTTTCGCAAACCAGAGATTCTGTTCCTTAAGCTACTGTGTGAGCTCTGCTGAAATCATCATCAAAGATGAAACCTGGATTTAAAGAATTTTTATAATATTTGCTCACATGGCTCGAGAGATGGCTCAGAGGTTTATATGCAGTGGGTTTCTATATAGTGTTTTCTTAAAGAGAACCAGGTTTAGTTTACAGTATTTAGATGATGACCAAACAGTTCTATTGAATCAGACACTATTTTCTGGTTTCTTCAGACACATGGTGAGTTGACATATATGCAGGCAATACAACCATAGACATGAAAGTTAACAAAAAATTGACTAGACTATAACATATTTGGATTTGAGTTTTAAAATACAGGCAGTGTGTATTATTAAATAGCATCCCTAAGAATTTCAGACATAATCGCAAGCTGGATTAGAAAAAGAAGTATGAGGATGTTTTCCTCCATAAGCTACTTCTGCACAACACCAAGTTGAGAGTCAATATCTAAATAAGCAGTTCACAGGGTCTACTTTCTACTTCAGAGTCATGAAGTATGGTAGCTTTAGCCTGACATCTTAGGAACTTCATTATTTATTTAGAAGACCTTCAGATCAAGGTCATGATCATTATTTAATTCATTAATGTAGCTAACATCCTTGAGGGCCTATCCTATGCCAGCAGGTAAGGCTGTGGTAGATAAGCACAAGAATCACAGCCTTTGAACTTCAATCAGGTGCCAAGGAAATAACAACCATTCATATTCCTTGGCGGTAAAAATAATTTGTGAATGTTGAATGGCACGATCATAAATCATGGTTCTCATGTCTCAAGGTACTGAGAAAATGTTTATTCCCTAATTTATTGGATGTTTGTTATTACATCATTTACATTCCTAAGAATTGCTATAGAAACAAAGATCATAGAAATGCCGTTTTGAAAGTCTTTATGTAGGATGTTCAACTGTGGACAGAGGAAGAAACAGAGCAGACATGCCACTTTTGCTGATTCAGATTTCCCCTTAACAATGGCATAGTCCTCATTAACAATTCTCCTTTCACTCTTTGACCCATTCACAATTGTTATTGAATCACATACATTGAAAACGAATGCTGGAGGATACTGCTTCTAGCACTGAAAGCATCAAAAATATCAGGGACAGATTGGGCTTTCATTAAGACTAAGAATATAAACTGAATATAAACGGCAGGAAAAATAAAAAGCCCAGCAAAATAAAATATTATGTGCTATAATAGCAAACAAACTTTGGAACCTTTATACCCACATACTTGCGTATGCACACAGATTTTTCACAGCTCAACTCATGCTGTTTTACACTTTGACATTTTTTACTTGAATAATATTTGAGTCTGAAAAATCTCAGTGAAATACTAAATTTCATGAGAATAACAATATAAATTATGGAAAGAGCATATAGCCACATCATATGAAGTGCTCATTGCTTTTTAGATGTAAGTTCACACATGTAAATTTTATTCACTTAGTTAAAAATATGGATACCATTATTTCTGCATTTTTAGCTAAGATGACATCAACACACTCAACAGTCTTACAGCTTGTGTCATTTCCATGTGTTCATATGCAAGCACATGAGCATATACATGTGTGTGTTTATACAGGTATGAATTATTGTCATTGTTTCCTAAAAATGTATTGTACTAAGCTCTACAGTGAATGGAGAGAAGGTCCAATAGATCTCTGGTTCACAGAAACTTTACTATAGTCCAAGGGCTTTTCTATTTGAAGTGTGATGTATCCCTGTAGTATGTGAGGTCTTAGGGATCCACATAAATTATTCTAACTTTATTATATCAACATATCAACATCTTTTTTCATTATGCTTTATTGAAAATGGATTTTTTTCTTACTTAAGATCTTGATTAGTTTACCCTCTCTGTGCTCTGTCCACTTCCTCCTCATCTCCCTCCCACCCAGATCCACTCACTTTCTGTCTCTCATTAAAAAAACAAACAGGCTTCTAAGAGTTAATAATAAAATGAAATAAATTAAACAAAACCTAGCACATTAAAGGTGGGCAACACAAATGAACAGGAAGAAAAGAACCCAAGAAAAGGCACAAGACTCACTCACTCACACACTCAGTAATCCCTTAAAAACACTAAACTGGAAGTCATATTATACATGCACAGGAATGAACAGGCACTGTACATGCATTCCTCTGTTTCTGTGTGTTCATATGAACTTTGATCATGTTGACTTAGAGGGGCTTGTTTTCTTGGTGTCTTCTATCCCCTGTACCTCTTATACTCTTTTCATCTTCCAAGGCATTATCTGAGCCCTGAGAGGAGAAATTTGATGGACACATTCCATTTAGGGCTGAATGTTCCAAAGTCTCTCATTCTCTATGTAATATCTAGCAGTGGATCTCTGTTTTTATTTCCATCTGCTGCAGGAGGAAGCTTCTCTTGATGATGGCTGAGCAAGGTATTGATCTGAGTATAGCTGAGTGTCATTAGAAGTCATTCTATTCCTGCATTTTTTTTTTTTTTAAGAATGGTAGTATTTGGTTTCATCCTAGGTCCCTGGGCTATCTACTCCCTAGCTATTGGTAAACCAAGTAGTGTTGGTTATTGGTACCATACCTTGGAGTGAGCCTTAAGTTAAGTCAGTTACTGGTTAATTTTCCAACCAGCTTTATGCTACCATTGTCCTAGTATATCTTGCAGGTAGGACATCATCAGAGATGGTTTGTGGCTGGCTTTGTGTTTATGTCTGTATGGTGAACTGCAAAGTATGTTCCTGTACCAATGGCTATAGAACACAGCAGGGAAGACTCTATGTAGGCACCTGTCAACATCTCCATCTTCAATGAGTTATGTAGGTGTCACTTTCAGCAATGTGGATTTGCCATCAGTTTTTTGGAAAGAAAACTATAGTCTTAGCAACAGCCTAAATTGTTGGGGATTTTCATGAAATTCCTTTGGCCAATAATTCCATTATTAATAACCCAGTCCTAGAATTGGAAGCTTCATTTGGTGATAAGAGATGGCCAGCCAGGACTCTGTCTCCCCTACTATTTAGTAATTCCATTTAGATCACCATCAGCCTTTATATATGTATGTATTTTAAGAAGCTTCTAGTATATTCGGTTTCCATAGTACTCCTCAAATGGCCTATAATTTTATCTGTCTCTTTCATATTCCCTCCCTTCTTACTCTCCCATGCTCTGTCCCCACTTGATGCTCCCATTCCATCCCTGTCAGTCCTTTCATACTTCTCTATTCTATTTCCCTTTCCTAACAAGGCTATCTGTACCCTCTAGCTCCTTGCTGTATTCCTAACCTCTATAGTTCTATGAACCGAAGCTTGCTTATCTCTAACTTAAAAGCTAACATCCACATTTAAGGGAATACATAACTGTATTTGTCTTACCGATTCTAAAAAACTTCACTCAGATGATTTTTCCTAGTTTCACCCATTTACCTGAGAATTTAATGATAGCGGGTTTTTTTTCTTTTTTTTAGACTGAGTAATACTCCGTTGTGTGCCACATTTTATGCTTTTATTTGTTGACAGAGATCTAGTTTGTTTCCAAGATCTTGCTATTATGAACAGAGCAGCAATGAACTTGATTGAGCAAGTGTCTCTGTGGTAGGATGAAGCAACCTTTGTATATATTCCCCAAAGTGGTATACCTGGATCTTAAAATAGATCGATTTCTATCTTTATGAAGACTCAGTACCCCGATTTCCACACTGGTTATATAAGTATGCACCAGTTCCCTAGTCCACATCCTTGCAGCATTAGGTTTTACTGGTTTAATTGATCTTAGCCATTCTGATTGGTATAAAAAGAAATCTCAAACTAGCTTTGGTTTGGTTTGTGTGTATGTGTGCGGGGAGGTGTTTGTTTTTGTTCTGTTTTGTTTTGTTTTTATTTCCCTAATGGTTAAGGATGTTGAACATTTCTTTAACTGCTTCTCAGCCATTAGTTTCCTCTTTGGAAAATTCCCTCTTTATATCTGTAGGCTATATTTGTTTTCTTGCTATCTAGATTTTTTTACTTCTTTATGTATTTTGGATATTAGCCCTTTATTGGATATGTATTTAGTAAAAATCTTTTGCCACTTTGTCTGAATGACAGCGTCCTTTGCCTCATTGAAGATTTTCAGTTTCATGAAGTCCCATTATTTGCTGATTTTAGTGTCTGCACTAAGTGTTCTGTTCAGAAAGTTATCTCTGGTGCCAAAGAGTTCAAGATTATTTCCCACTTTCTCTTCTATCAGGTCTAGTGTATATAATTTTATGTTGAGGTTTATGATTCATTTAGAGTTGATTGTGTACCAAGTAATCAGTGTGATTATGTTTTGATTCTTCTACATGAAGCCATCTGGTTTAACCTGTGCCATTATTTGGAAATGCCACATTTTTCTATTATGTATTTCTGGCTTCCTCATAAAAGAAACAAAGTGTCCAGAGCTGTAAGAATTTATGTCTGGGTCTTCAGTTTTATTCCACTTATCAATCTATCTGTTTTGTGCCAATATCATGCACAAACATGTTTTTTATTTTTGTAGCTCTGTAGTAAGACTTGGAATCAATAATAATACTTCAGTTCTTTTATTACTCTATATTGTTTTAGCTATCCTGAGTTTTGTTGTTTTTCCATACGAAGCTGAAAATTATAGATTTAATATCTGTAATGAAGTGGGTCAGAATTGTGTGAGGCTTGCACTGAATTTGTGGATTGCTTTTGGTAGGATAGATACTTTTAGTATGTTAATCCTACTTATTCATAGCCTTGGAAGCTCTATCGTTGTCTGATATCTTCTTCAAATTTTTACTTCAATGACTTGAAGTTTTTCTCACACAAATCTTTCTCCTGCTTTGGTAAAGTCACCCCAAGACACTTCCTTCTTATTATTATTTGAGAATATGGCAAGAGGTGTTGTGTCTCTGATTTCTCTTTCCTTTTTGTGTGTTAATTTTGTATCCAGCTACTTTACTGAGTTTATCAGCTGCAGGAGTTCCCTGGTGGAATTTTTAGAGTCAATTATGTATATTATCATATCATCTGCAAATAAAGATACCTTGACTTTTTCTTCCTAATTTGTATCTCATTGCCTTGATCTCCTTCAGTTGTCTTATTATTCTCGCTAAAAATTTAAATGCTATATTGAATAGATATGGCTGGAGTGGACAGCCTTGTCTTGTTACTGATTTTAGTGGAATTGCTTTGAGTTTCTCTCCATGTTAGTTGATGTTGGCTGTAGGCTTGTTGTAAGCTGCCTTTATTTTGCTGAGGTATATCCCTTGTGTCCCTAATCCCTCCAGGACTTCATAATTAAGAGTGTTGAATTTTGTCAAAGACATTTTCTGCATCTATGAAGATGATTATATTGTTTTTCTTTCAGTCTATTTATATGTTGGATTACATTTATCAATTTTTTTATGTCCCTACATCTCTGAGGTGAAGCCTGTTTGATCATAGTGGATGATCTATCTTGTTGATGTGTTCTTAGACTCAGTTTTAGAGCATTTTGTTGACTCTTGGTGTGGTTTAGGTATCAGGGTAGCTATGGCCTCATACAATGAATTGGACAATGATCCTTCTGTTTCCATTTTCTGGAATAATTCAAGGAGTATTAACATTTTTTAAAAAAAAAAATCTGGTAGAATTCTGCGCTAAAGCCATCTTGCCATGGGCATTTTTAGTTAGAAGACTTGTAATAACTGCTTCTATTTCACTAGATGCTACAGGTCTGTTTAAATTGCTTATTTGACCTTGATTTATTACCTCTAGAAAGTGATATATAGTGAGAAAATTAACCATTTCTTTTGGTAGAGTATAGGTTTTAAAAGTATGTCCTTCTGATTCTCTGCTTTTTCTCCCTGTTTTTTTTTTTTTTTTTAAATACTCCTTTCATTTCTAATTGGGCTAATTTGGATACTGTCTCTTTGCCTTTTTGTTAATTTAGATAAGGATTTATCAATTTTATTGATTCTCTCGAAGGACCAACTCTTTGTTGTATTGATTCTTTATTGTTCTCTTTGTTTCTATTTTATTGATCTCACCACAGAGTTTTTATTTCTTGCTATTTATTCATTCATGGTGTGATTTCTTCTTTTGATCTAGAGCTTTGAGTTGTGCTGTTAAGTTACTAGTTGATTCCAACATTTTATATCAGCATTTGCTTCTTAGAACCTTCTTCAATGAGTCACATATTTAGGGTTTGGTATACATTTATTTTCATTCAATTCCAGAAAGTATTTAATTTCTTTCTTGACCCATTTTTCACTCAGCCATGAGTGACTCAGTTTCTATGCGTTTGTAAGCTTTCTGTTGTTTCTTTTGTTTATATCCACATTTGATCAATAGTTGTGGTGCTATTTTGTGTGCTCTAGCAAATAAATCTGGCCTGAAGATCAGAGATCAAAGCCAGCCGCTATGTAGCCTTGGAGGCTAAGTGGTGGTAGCATTTGCCTTTGATCCCAACACTTTGGAAACAGAGACAGGCAGATCTTTGTGTGTTCATGGTGAGCCTTGTCTACAGAGCAAGTTCCAGGACAGCCAAGGTTGTAACATGGAGAAACCCTGTCTTGAAAAACCAGTAGTGGTCAGATAGGGTGCAGGGTATTATTTCAGTTTTATTGTATCTTTTGAGACTTACTTTGTGCTTGAGTACGGTTTTAATTAAGTTCCATGGGGTTCTGAAGAAGGTATATTCTTTTGTGTTTGATCGAAATTTATCACATAATTGATGTGATATTTAAGAAAGATTAAAGACTGGTGTGAAAGTGTCAGATTCCCTGTGTTATGAAAGCTGTTGTGTTGGAAGTTTCTGATCTCTCTTTTTCAATGGAAAAGAATGAAACTCTTGTCTTACTTTTGAGAATTACTTATGAGGAAGCCATAGCTACAGTGAGAAAGTAAGAGCCTTAGAGAGGAACGGAAGCTCACTGTCAAATAGAGCCTCAAAGGAGGAAAGAGGATAAAGATTAAAATTTAGGGATGGAGATAAAAATACTTCATTTTCATGTAGATTTCTCCGCACTTTTCAAATGGAAATAGACATGTGTGAGGCCTATACTTCAGTGACAGAGCAGTAAGCTAGCATGCCCCAGCCTCTGTGCTCAGTCCCCAACCCAACCTATGTCACATAACTCTGGTCTTTCTCAGAAGGTTAGGAAGGGTCAGAGAAACAAATGTTTAACTCTCAGCCTCTGGCAAGGTTGGAAGATTTATAAAGTTAACAGACTTTTGAGGCCTGAAATTAGAACTGGCTTCTAAACAGGAAAGAACCTTTAAGTATGAAGTCTATTCATTAATTATAAGATTCTAAAATTAGTCTAGGAAAGAATGAAGATATTCTTTGAGTATGTGGCTTTATTATAATAGGCAATGAGGTGTCTCCTTATGCAGGTACCATGGGAGAGATGCTTGTGGAAGATAGCATTGAGTGCTGATGGTGCAGTGAGGGTATTTATAAAACTACATGTATAAACAAAAAACATAAGTGAAGAGAAGTTCTAGGTATTTTTTTAATATTTGTAAGTATGCTTACAGTATGTATATGTGCATGCCTGTGTAGGGGTGTGTGGGGGTGGGTTTGTGCACACATGCTTGTGCACATGTATCATGATATGCCTGTGGAGATCCTACGACCACTTTTTGGAGTCAGTTCTCTCTTTCCATCATGTGGGTCTTTCGGATCAATCTTAGGTCATCTCACTTGGTAGCGAGAACCTTGACCTACTGAGCCATCTCATTAAACCAAGTTTTATTGTTTCAAATAAATATCCTAATATTAATTGATGAAATTTTTAGTTGAAAAATGATCTTAGAAGGAATAACAAACTCTTACAAATTCTTTAGAAAACATTTAACTTTAATCTGTAAGACAACATGAAGTGATATACTTGAATTAATTAAGTAAGTTCTTAAAAATTTTACCACATTTTGTGTAAAATTATCTTTCTTTCCTCAGAATAAAAGCTTGAAAAATAAATTGCTGTCAGGAAGTAAACTGTGTGGGATTCATGCAGAAGAGGTGAGTAAATATGATCTTTTCAGAAGTTAATCTGGTTAAAATTAATATTAAGTCTTGCATAATCTAAAAATGGCATTTCCCCAACACAAGTTAAAATATTTGATACAAATAAAATATATTTTAGATTTGTATGTATCTAATTATTACATTACACTAGTAAAAAAGTTAAAATGCACCAATGTTCATAAGATAATTTTCTAACTCCTATCTCAATTCTATGGACAAATTCTCCCCTTTAGAAAATTATCGGATGCCCATAGCATTTTTCTTATGCTTTGTGACATTGATATTCCATTAGCAAAGTTCTTGGGGTTAATATTAGCTTACCAAGCAAATACATCTGTTATTTTTCTGTGCATCAGAATTGTCTCATATATTACTCAAGGATAAACAAACAAACATGTGAAGTTTACAGTAAGAGTAATTTAAAACCAAGCGACAAGAATCCCTGTGTCCCAGGGCACTTATAAAGCATGCAGGAAGATACAGTACACATTGAAAATCTCGTGGATCCTAAGAAACAGACACAGAAGCTTTTCCATTCCACAAAGACTTGATAAGGGAAGAATGATGTCTTTACACCTTGAAAGTTGAGCCCCTGCCCACAAATGTCCAGAAGAGATACTGAGAGAGGCTCAAAAACATCCATTGTTGTCTAACTATGAAATTACTTCATCTTCTTCTTGTCAAAAATACCTTTCCCATCGCCTTTCTAGAGATGAAAAAAAAAAAAAAAAAAGAATGTCTAATCCAGAAGTGGTATGCAGGCCCCTGTGATACCCGCACTGGGGCTGTAGGACAGGAAGTTCAAGAGTTCAAGGTCATTCTCTGCTACAACAGTGGTTCTAGAAGAGGCCTGAGCCACCTAAGACTCTTTTGTAAGAAACAACAAAATGGAAAAAACCTGAATAAAAGTTACATTGAACATGTTAACAGCGTCCCCACAGAACTCAGGCATATGAGAGAAGGGCACTAGACTAGAAATATTGCTGGTGTTCAGAAAATTTGATAGTTCCTACCTTTATCCTTTACCCTATTCAAAAATGTTCCTAAATTCCCTCAGCTCAGTAAAAGCTAAATATCACTTGTTCATCTCTGTGTACTTCGTGATATTTCCTTAATGGTTAAAATGCAGTAAGTCTGTATAGCTTATTCATTTTGCCATATCTTGTTAAATATTTATAGGATAACAAGGGAAATGCTTACACTGTAACAATAGTTTTTAAAATAACATGAACAAGATTTTATTATTTGATTCATCATTATTAAAAAAAAAATAACAATCCTTCCTGCTGAAGACTAGCTGAAAGGCTCTACTCATCTGGGCCACTGACTCTGAACTCTGTACCCACACAGGGATGAATATGCTGTGATTTGGCTCAGAACATGTACTGTAACTTTCCTGGGGAGATGTGAACAAATATGTATTCACTGCACATAGGGCACTAGAAACAGAATGAATAAAGGCAGCTGCATCACTGAAATCCTCACCGCAGCATGGGCAACAGTTCAAGAAAGCTACAGCTCTCTGGCCTCAGTACACCAAGAAATTGCCACTATTTATATGACCTTGCTGAGGCTGTGGAGAGTCTTTTAAATTCCTGGGCTTCGTGATCACAGTGAACAATAATTAGCTTGCCCAGTCTTAGGAGCCTCTCTCTTCCAAGAGCTAATGTTTCAATCCAGAGAAAATAGTTATACAACAAACATTAAAAACTGAAAATACTACCAATACCACCTGCCATCACGACCATATTATTTCATAAAGGCAAAATCATTTGAACACAGATTTGTAGGAAGGAATCTCAGATCAGACAGTTGTTTCCCAAATGAGACAAAAGAGCTGAACTGTTTCGTCATGGCTGCCTACACATCCTCCTCAGCATTTTCTTGTAGCTGACATTATAATTGTCCCAGCCATAATTAGCTCACATACATGCAGACACACCGTAACCTTTATGATCTGATATTTGGAGTTGTGTTTACAATTATCAACGTAGTAAAAATAAAATGAATGAGATTCCATATATTGAGTTATTTGTTAGAAGCTTATCCCTTTTGAAAGTTTTAACTTATCAAAATGTTGACAGATAAGTTAGAGGCTTGCAGGTAAATGTGTGTAGCAAAATGTCACTGGGAACAATTGAGTTTGTTAAACATTTTTATATTTATAAATATTCTGTTACAAAATGTGGTCTTCTGTAACCCATTCACCCTGAACAATAAAAGTCTGCAGGCATTCTGTCCATCTGTTCGCTGGTTTCCATTGAAAACACACTAAATTAAAACCTGTCCATTTATTTACATTTGCCCATCAGTGATCTTAAAAAGTAATGAGGTGAAAAGAGACAACTGCATTTACACACATGCCTTTGCCACTTCAGGTTAGATTTTTGTCATGCCAAAATTGCAGATACTTTTTGTGTTTGTGTGTAAAGTAGAAGACAGAAAGTTTATTTAAATAACACCTTTGTAAACATACAATGTTTTTGAACAGACTAAATTCTTACTTCCATGGCTCAGATGTCTATATGTGTGAAGTCAAAGCGAAATTTATTCTTGTCTGCTGATTGTTGGATTATAGGCTTCTGTTTGACCCCCTCAAGCATTTACTCCTGTGCAGTGTGAAAAATTTAAATCATAAAAATTGAAAATACAGGTGAGCATAGGCACTAATGCTTTTACATCTCTGCTTTAACAGTCGAAAAAAATCCAAGCCCAGCTGAAGGAGCTCCGCTATGGGAAGAAGGACCTGTTATTTAAGGTAAACAGTTTTCCTGCTTCTCCTCCTAAGCCTGCCCAACACCTAACCTGAAGAAAAGATTACTTGGACTAATTGAAATCTCTGGACTTTCTAATGAAGAATTGATCTTGGCTGAATTGGGGTTCCCTCTGTTTTCTCGCCTCTTAAATAATGAGAATGAGTGAATCACTAGATCCATTTGTTTTCCAAGGCAGATTTGATTCTAATGTGTTTGAAGCTCCTAAAACTCTCCTTATGTTCATTAAATATTTAAGAGGGTTGCCTTTGGCAGATTTCCACAGAACAGAAGATATACTGAGAAAGTTTCAACACCGTGACTGGTGGCCCTGCAATCTTAATAACACTTTACTGACACATTCAGTCACAATTATCTGATCAAAAGCTGAACTTCAGAAATCTGTATCCACTGAGAATGTGAGGAGAAGAATGGCCATCCTGGGTGTTCTTGGGATTCTCGGTGCTAAATTTCTAGCCTTTAGGAACATTATTTTCAGACAGAGGAAGCTTTACAGCTGTGACTAAATTACAAATCTTTTGAGGGAAAGATTAAATTTATTATCACTGATTAAATGTGGGTCTTATTTTACCAATGAAGCAAGAAAGTTAAGAGAAATGTGTATGTGATCACAGAAACTGTAGAATAAAGGATAAGGGACGTTTTCTCCAGCTTCCTTAATTTAAACCTGTAGGCAGACATTTCTGTCCTACCAGCCAACTCCCAAATAACCTTACAGGGTCTTCTTATTAGTTTGGATGGAGACTCTTCTTATTATCTGGATGGAGACTCTGCCCTTTTTCATACCAATGAGCTCTCTCCCTGTCTGAAAGTCAAGCCTAACCTCTTTCTGCCTAGCTATTGGCCATTTTAACTCTTCGTTAAGCCAACGAGAGAAATACATCTTCACAGTGTACAAAAAATGTTTCACAACATAACTCCATGGCATTCATTTTAGACTTGTTAGGTTGAAAACTATAGAACTTTCTGTGTTGGGTAATTAATTACATGAGAATTCCATACAGCCACTCTCACCAAGTTGTAGAGTAAAGGCCTTTGACTTGTATTCTTTTTCTCCTGCAATACTGGGATACTTAGGCTTCTATAAGTAGGTATAATAATATGTCAGCAAAATAAGATTAAATTATACACAATATTTTACTTTTTAATATGTTTTAATTGTAATGATCATCATAAGTGAAATTTTGAGGTTTATTTTTAAGATATAAATATTTTACTGAATATGGAAGCGAAGTGATTTCTATTGAAAACAATGAAAAATGATGGAGTGGTGAAATGTACTTACTCTTGGCTTTAGAATCAGAATAAATGTTCTAGTTATGACAACAGGTATTTGTGTGTAATTCTGGCACATCTTGACAAATGTTCTTTCTGACTTTGCTTTGGTGCCCTTTAACCCAAAGCCTCTAGAGCCCTAAGAAAACATCTGGACCTGTCAGACATGAAGCTCCAAATACATGGAGAAAATTGTCATTAAGAGTAATTTCAATAGAGAATAAACAACTACACGTAGATGGGTATGAATAAAGAACAAGATGTCATAACTGACTAAGGAAATGCTCAGAAATACTTGTATATGCCACCACCTCTCACCCTTTCTGGCATTCCTTCCTCCTGAGGCTTGGCTTGTCACCTTTGGAATGTTGTGTCTCTGACCTGAAATTGGCCGTTGTAGGTCAGAGCATATCCTTATGGATAGCCTTTCCAAAAAAACACAGAGGCGGACAGGGTTTTATTGGTCAGTGTCATGGCTGCATTGATGAAAACCTAGTTTCCTATAACTCACTGGGGAAAGAGAAGTAGGCCAGAAAAGTACACATAGAGAATATCTAAGACTCATCCAGAATTGTTCAGTTGAAAGTACTCAAGCATCCTAAGGTGACACATTTTTTTCTTGTGGAGCACTATAAAATGTATCAGTTTATTCTTAAGTATTATAAGAGTTTGGACAATTAGGAAGTAGTATATATATATATGTATATATATATATTTATATGTGTGTGTGTGTGTGTGTGTGTGTGTGTGTGTGTGTGTGTGTAAGCTTGTCTTCTTCCATTCTGAGTACCCTTGCATGGAGGGCCTTTTTTCTGGTGGCAGGTGTGTCTAAGTAGGACACATATCACAATGCTGGGTCTCTAAATCCATTGTAAATATCATTATGTTCATGTTATTCCCAATTCCAGGCTGTGTCCATTCTGGACATTGCTGATAACCCTATTTACTTTCCCATTGTCTTCTCATCTAACTTCAAACTCTCATTCCAAAATTTGATAGTATTGAAAATCCATTTCTACATGGCACTAAAATGTCAAGCTTTATGCCATGGTGCTTCTGCAGAGCCACCCTACACAGACAGGACTGAATCATTACTGACTCATGATCACAAAGGTAATCAATATTATAGAGGCATGATATGAGTTAGAGCTGTGACACCTATAACACTTCTGAATGTTCCAGAGGACAGTCAAAATAAAAACAGTAATGCCGGTAGGTAGCACGCTGCCATTTGGATCTGAGGGATGGGTTGAGTCTGGGAGTGTTGTTTACCTTTACATACCCTTGTCTCTGGTCCATCATGTTAAATTTATGACTTGGCCTCCTAAGTAGCCTTCTTTCTGAGAAGGGTCATTAATTTAAAGTAAATAAAGGTGACTCCATATTTTTTCCTTGGTACAAATAGTGCAATAAAATGTCATGAGCCTCTTTGGAGGGAATCACTTCTGTAGTGACTTCCAAAGGGCCCGAAGTCCATCCTGGAATTAGCCAGTACAAATTGATAATAACTAGTGCCTTAAAACATGTACTCTTAAGCACTTCCCCATAAGTTAACCTGGAGCCTTAATGAGGGCAGAGTTCAGAGAGACTACCACCTACAGCTGCAGATACTGCAAAGTAAATCCCTTTCCCCTGGTGAGGGGAGGTGTCTGGGGGAATATGTCTATCAAGTTTTCCCCTCCATAATAAAATTGAACTTGTTTGTTTTAACTCCTTCCCGGAGGCTGTGTCATTGCTTCCAAGCCATCTTTGCCCATCCCCTGGTGATGTGGAAATGCCTTTAGGCCCCCAGAAATGACTCAGCCACTTATATTAACTTCATGCTGTTTGGCCTATGGCTCAGGCACATTGCTAGCTAGCTCTTACATCTTAAATCAACCCATTTCTATTAATCTTTCCTGCCACGTGGCCCATGGCTCACCTGTGTTCCTTACATGTTGCTCCTTGGGTGGCTTGCTTGATCTGCCGGACTCCACCCTGCTTCTCCTACCTATGCTCTGATTTCTCTTCCTACTTTTTCTATGGTGCCTGTCATAGGCCAAAACAGCTCCTTTATTTAAAGATTGATATTCACAGCACACAGAAAGGCATTCCCACATCACCCCAAGTAGAAAATAAGAGCTCTGAGCATAGAGGAAACCTAATTTGTGACCCCAAACCAGGGTCACCCCAACAAATCTCCCTTCAGGAACTATCTGGAGGATCTCCAGGCCCAAGTCTATGCACAGTTGAACAAGGCCAAATGATAGTGAAGGACATTCATAATGTTTATTCATTTACTTTTTCTTAGTACACAAAATTAAACACATATTCTGAGACACATGTGTTCAGTTTACTTTCTGAAATTGTGAACTAGAGGTCACAGCACATTTTAGGTACACAGTTGAGCATCGTGAAGTTACTCTCCATGAAGTGTCTGTTCTTCTCAATTCTTGGAATTGACCACCCTCAAATAGTTCTTATCTCAATTAAAATATAGAAAAAAATAGAGTAATGTATCTATTTCAAACTTAAGTTTTATTATCACAATAAAATGAAAGAAAAGAAAACATAAACATCCAGGGATTTCACACATTATGTAATTTCCAAGGCACCTGTTTGCCCGTCTTCTATCCTGATGAGGGTGAAAGAGGATTAATATGACAGGAGCAAACTGCTGTCTCTTGAAGACTCTTTTAGCAGCATCATTAGATGTTTGTCCTTAGTCATCTGAGTTGGCTGTGGTGCATCCCTTTAAACCTAGCACTCTCTGGGACTTCCAGGACAGCCCAGAGCTACATAATAGGACCCTGTCCCAGTAAACAAATCTTCATCTGTGAACATCCTTTATTTAGCTCTTATATCATTTATGTTATTTATTTACTTACAAGAATGTTTGTTAACTTATGCATAATGAAAGAGAAGACAGTTGTCTCTTAAGGTAATTGTGTAAAAGGAAGACACAGTTGATAAACTTTATGAAAAGGAAAGACAGAACACTATAAATTTCCTCCCTCATAGAAATGGCTATAGCAGAATCTATAGGAAATTCACACTGGGGATGTTTTATCAATGTGATACGAGCAGTAGAAATCACTAGGCCTGGATTTATCCTATTAAAGAAATATTTTGGATAAGTTGTTCCCTGCATGGTTCCTTGCATGTGGAAAACCAGGTTACATTCATTTATCATAGAATAAATGTATGAGAGTGGAATCTCTATAATAGAAGGTGCCTGACAACATCATCTGTTTCAGGTTCCACAAAGTTCAGGGTAATTCCCTGACAGCACCACCTTTGCTGAAAATACTTAACAATTAAGATGTATAACATTCCAAAGTAAGGGTCTTCTTTTTACCTGAAATATTGTTGGAAAATCTCTTCTATTTCTGTTACATCTGCTGTTTCCACAAGGATACCAATGACCATTTTTCCAGGTCCTGCTTTACCCTGTTTTGTATGCATTTTCTGTTTTGGAGGGGTGCTTCGCTCAGGTCCCTTCAGAGGGAACAAAATGGAACACTTTTTAACACTTTGGTTAAAAGCGCTTTTAACCAAAAGAAGAGTTAATACCCTAGTAAATTCGAAATAGCCTTAACGTACAGTCCTCTGTAGGATGGAAGCTGATAACAGAGACAACTTGAAAGCCTAAACTATGACACTCAACTGGAAGTTTAAAATTGCAGGCACCAATACATATTTTTAAATTTTAATTCAATCACTCAATCTGCACAGTTTTAAAACTCTCAAGAAGCATGTCTTTCTACACCGCTCCAGGTATTACCACTTAATCTCCAGAAAATGGGGTATAAGCCTTCCTGTGAGTCTGAAGTCTCCACATTGCATGTATGATATGATACATAGCAGCAGTAACTTTCTATATTCTATGTAGGAGTTTGTGTTTAATCCCTGTTTCTTTCAACACAAGAAGAGAACACAATTCAAAAATTAATCTACTATAGAGTCTAGGATGATATAGCATGAACCAGTTGACAGAGAACAGGCGTAGAAGTCAGACTATGATCACCAATAGCTGTAGGAAAATTATTTTATCAAACTTCCCCATCATCTAGTGGATACATAGAGGTCTACTTGTTCAGTACTTTTAGTTTGGTGTAGCTCAAAGCATACATAGCTGAGGGAGGGGCGTCCTCCTCTTCCATATAACAAATATGTAGAAACAGAATATATGAAGCCACAGGTTTAATAATAGTTTCTATATCAGAAAAAGTAGATAGCATCCAAACATACACATTTCAAAGTTACTTACAAAACTGAAATTACATTCAAATTAAAATGCAGATTACAAGGTATTTATTAATTTATTCAACTTTCTGTGAATTGTCCCAGAACAATTGAAGAATTTTTATTTATCAACAAATTTTCACCTCACTTGACTTTATTTAAGAAGTATGTTTATATGTGTCTTTGGCATATAAAATTATATTCCATGCTATCCTTTCTATTTCATCTATGAAATTACATTGAAAAAACACAAGAGAAGTTGTTTATCTGCTTCACTTTTCACATACACAGTTTTTCACACAGACACACACAAGCCCTTACAAACTTCAAGAGAAAACCCAACACCTGTTTACAACCCTTAGCCAGTTATCAGTGTACAAAGAGCTCAGGTTTTACAGAAAAAAAATATTAAAGATATGCTGTTTTATTCCCTAATAAGGTTATTATATGAACAGGTTGAAAAATATAATGACTGTAAAACAGAGAAATATATGTATTTACTTTGAGTGTACATGTATGTGTACTTGTCAGTTTTTTGCATGTAGCACAAATGTGCATGTGGGCACACATTCATATGGGTGTGTTTGTATGTGAATGCCCAAGGTTAGCATCCTCTTTGGCCACTTTGAATTTTACGGTTTTTTCTTTACATTTAGAAATGCCCATATTTTAATTAAATATTAATTTAATTAAAACATCATTGTCCCCCTTTTTGTCTACCTTCAGACCTTACAAGGTACTTTCTCTCCAACCTCTTTCATGTCCCCCTGACCTTAAATATTTAGCTTTCTTTTTCATAGATTTATATTGCTACATGTATATATGAAACACATGCATTAAATACAACTTGCTGAGTATTATTTATATATATATGGCTTCAAGTTTGACCTCCTTACATTGGATGGCCGATGAGGGAGCTCATCTCTAGGGGAGTATAATTCTCCTCCCATTAGTTATTAGTTTCTTACAATTCTTTGTCTATGCATGGATCCTGAGAAAAGTCCCCTACAACTTTAGCATGTCTGTTGATATTACCATTGTCTTGGTCTTGTTTATGCAAACATTTCTAGGACAGGGTCTTTCATAGCATACCTTCTGATAGCCTGGCTCTTGCAATATTTCTTATCCTCTTCAGTAATGTTCTCCAAGCTATAGATGCAGGAACTGTGATGTAGATGCAGCCAATGTGGCTGGGCTTCCCTTGGTCTGTTGATCTCTGCACTGTGTCGAAGTATCGTTTTCTGTAATGATCTCTATTTGTTGTAAACAGTAGATCTTTGATGAAAGATGGTTGCCATACTCAACTGTAAGTCTAAAGATAATATTTATCATGTATTAATAAATTATGCTAGTCTAGCAATGTGACTGTAGTATATTATTTTCTAAGATCCTTGACCCCACAAGCCTTGGGAAGCTGGCTAGGTTTCTAGTACTAGGCAAGCTTTTACTCCTGTTGCTTTTGACTTAAGGCTAATTAGACAGCTGCTGTTACCAACATGTGTCTGTCACTTATTGAATTTTAATGGACCTCTTTCCCTGCTGGTCATCATTGTGATTTATAGGTATTGCAGCTGGGAAGAACTATTAATTACTTTCCTTTCTTGGAAGATTGCATAGTATTTTCTGGTACCATGTAATGCAGAACAAAGGAAGGAGGCTTGCAAAATAAAACACCTTGCCTAATCAAAGTCCTAACTTTACACTGTCTACAGAAACAGGGTCTTACATTCAACCTATGAGAAGTAACCAATGACTATATCAATAGTCTATATTATTTTTGGTTTCACTTGGACTACGCTGGCTAATTATTCTAAAGGAGGTTTATTGTACCTAGTATTGGAGTTTGTGTGAATATGTGGTTCTTGTAGGAGGTATTGTCAGTTTCTGTGGCCAAACTCCAAATAGGAAGTAGTATAATTCCTTGAGGCATTATCAAATAATGTTAGTAGCCTGTCATTTCTCTTTCTCCCTCTGTATTGACCTCACGCCCTCCTAGAATTAATATCTGTATTTTCAGTATGAGGTCTCTCATGAAACATGATACTCTTCTGTACAGCAAAACTGGTCAGCCAATGAGCTTCAAGGATCCACCCCTGCCTGTCCAGTGCTGGCTTTACTGGATCACTGCTACCCTTGATATTTTATATGCATCCTAGAGGTCTGAAGTTAGGTCCTCATATTTAGATACTTTACTAACACAGCCCTCTGCTCAGCCCAATAATTGCAGTTTCTTAACAAACTGAAAATTGTCCAGAAGTACACTTGAAATTTTATATTCTTTTTGTCTTTTTTAGTAGCCTTAATTCATTGTTCATGAGAATAACTGACCTTTAAATCTAATATCTAATATGTTATAGAAAACTTTGTTATAATTCAATATCATACTTTATTCTATTTTGGATAATTTCATAAATATGATACTATTAAATTATTTCATAAAATCTATAAAATCTACTGAAATACTATAATTATTGAAAATGGCCTTATTAATTGTTGTCTTATAAAGCAGAAACTGTGTCAGCTCTGTATTACAGCACCTCTCATTTCTTCCTTATTAAAATTGTTTAAATTAAATATATTTTGGAGAATAGTAATCACACTTTATTACATCAGTGGCATTGCCAGCTTAAACCCTTGTAATTGTATGCTACTTGAATTTCAGTCTTGGACTGCAAGACATTGATAGCAATTAAACATTCTCATAGATTGCTGGTTTGATTCTGGGTGTTTTAATAACAATACTCAGCTTTAGGCAAACAAAACCAAGATGTGTTATTGAATGACTTACAAATTTTACATGTGACAAAATAATGTAGCAGGTGTGGATGTGGCTTATCATTCTGTATTTCTGGAAAGCTTAAACTTAGAACTGATTCTCAACATTCTATGACACTCATTCTAAATTAAAGAGCCCCGACTGTTCAATTAGTCTATTCTGATGATATTTGATTATTTTATTTTTCTCACTTTTAGAATTCTATAAACATTAAGAGAGTTAAAAGAACCAGTATTTTAAATTGAATTACTTGCATTTCATTTGAAGAGTTCCCTAAATTTACTGATATTGCTTTCTAAAGAGGATATTGTCACAGGGTTACATGAGGACAGTTCACAGAAACTTGCTTTTGTATGATTTAATCAATTTGAGAAGTAAGATTTCTACACAAACTTGATATATAAAATGCTAGTGCCATTATTAACACACTCTGCAGTTTACACTAAACATTTTGAAGTATAGTGTAGGAAATTGATTTAACATGTTCCATGCCACAAACACATTTAGCAGCAAAAGCTATGTATGTTATTATTGTGGAGTATTACTAGTTCTTCCTATTGACACATCCTCAGGTTTATCCTGGGCAGTGTAGGATTTTCCACAATATTATCACAAGCATGCAGTCATGTGTTATGCAAATGTTGAGTAAGCTATTATATCATTAGCTAGAAGGGAGCTTCCATGTCAGTTCAACCTTAGGACAATGTTATTCTATCCATCATCTACCTTGAGTGAAATTCTTTTATTCTTTTTCTTTTAAGACAAGATTGTTCTGTGTAGCCTTAGCTAGACTGGAACTAGCTCTGTAGAGCAGGCTGGCCTCAAACTCGCAGAGGTTCATCTGCCTCTGCCTTCTAGGTAGTGGGTTCACAGGCATATGCAACTACCTTTTTGTTGTTGTCATATAACTGTGCTTCCATTTATTATTACATTTTTGTTCACTAGTATAGTTGATACATTTTAGTGGGACTAGAGAAAATAAAGCTATAAAACAAATTGTCGGGACTTTCAGTTAATTATTGGTTTTAACAAAACAGAGTTAAATGTTTTGGGAGCCCTTTGTCTACTACTTGTGGTGTGAATAATCAGAGAAAAGGATTTGGTAATCGGGGATTTTATTAAAGCCTCAGAATTAGCTTCACACAAGAATCATCTTGGATTGGACACTGGAGACATATATCAACTCTGCATAGGTGCTTGACATTATTTATAGAGAAGAAATACAAATAATAATGATGGTGGTGGTGGTGATGATGATGATGATGATGGTGATGGAGGGGGAACCAAGTGGGGAAAGAGAGTCATCTGTATTGAGAAAGAAATCCAAACCAGAGTGAAACTCTGGTGTGGACTTTCATCATTAGTGAACAGTGGTAGGAAGTGCTGAAAAACCTTGTGGTCATGAAAAGAGTCAGACAGAGGTTAGGTAGGGATGCTGAAATGTAAATATGAGAGACACTGAGAAAGACATATTTTAAAACTATCTCTGGAGAAAAAGGGAATTAATATTGCATGTAATTTTATTGGTTTTGATAGGAAAAGAACCAAGCATCTACAAGCTTGTAGACATAGTAATGAACTTTCTCCTGTTTGCCTTTCCTTTGATTTGGTTGCTGGATTTGTATTGTTTGAAGCCAAGCAGACTCTGCTAGCAACAGCCTAGACCCACACAAGTGCTTCACTCAGTGGCAGCTTCATTGGTTCTGGTTTAGTACCTACTATTATAGTTTTGACATAATTTTATTTATAGTCAGTACACAAAATAAAAATAAATTATAGAAATAAAATTGTGACTATATAAAGTCCCAAGGTTGTTGTCAAATGTCTTCTTTGCTTTACACTTTTATGTGGGGATTTAATAAAGTTTCAGAAGTTTTGGAGATATCAGAGGGAATCTACCCACAGTCTATGTGGGGGGTTAGTAAAAGCTCCAGAAGTTCCAGAGCTCTAACCACAGTCAATCTAGGAAAATCAGAGTGGTGATTCAAACCTTTAATCCCAGCACAGGGAGTATCCTGGGAGTGGTGACCTACACCCTTAATCCCAACTGAGTCTAGGTCACTTCAGATTATAGAAGAAATTCCAGGCTCCCAAGCAGGTATGGTGGGGCCACGCCTTAATTACTGAAAGAGTACTTAAGGCAGGATTGAAATCCAGAGGGAAATTATTCCAAGGGAATCCAGGCTGAGGAAGCTGGAAGACAGCTGGGTAAGATTTGACTGTGGTGTTTATTTCCTCTAGTATCTCCAACTTCTTCAGAGAACTATCCCTGAGTCTCATTCATTTGTGCAACACTTTTACTTATGGAGGCAGGGTCTCTTGCTAAATCTGAATTTTGCTAATTCTGCCTATTTTAACACTTTAACAGGAGATCCTCTATCTCTGCCTCTCTAATGCTGGGATTGCAGCTAATTGCCATGCTCACCCAGATTTTGTGTGGTTTAGGGGCTTCTGATATCTGGTCCTCACACTTGCACAGAAAATGGTTTTACCCACTAAGTATTCTTCCACAGCCTCTATTTATGTCATTATAACTGATATATAATAACTGTACCTATTTATAGAGGCATAGTAACTTGCTTTACATAAAGCAAAATGATACCTTGGAGAAATTTCTTCCCAACCATTTTTTAAGAGCAAAAAAAAAAGTCTTTGAAACACTGGGATAAACAGAAAAAGGGGAAGTCTTATGCACACATGATAGGGTATAAATTAGTATAGTCAGTGTGAAAAATAATATAGGCCTCCCTCAAAAATATGAAACATTGGAAGCAAGACTGTCTTGGGGGAAACTATGGGGACCAGGGGATGAGGGAAGGATAGCACAGTACAGGGTAATGTGCTTAAACTACATTTCATTCTGTACAAGCAAGAAAATGGCCTCATGAGATTATTCTGCAGGATAAGTAAAAGAAATAAACAGAATCAAAAGGACAACAAGAAAAACTTTAAACTAGAACTTCATATTCCCAGTAACTGCACTTCTGCGTCTATCTCAGGAGAAGGAGCCACTGTGCTCAGGGGAAAGCTTAAATTCCAGTGATCACAGCACACTAAAGTCATGGTGTTTCACAATAATTCACTGTGTATCAAAGCACCCGGAAGAGAACATCTTCAGAATACACAATGCAAAGGTGAGATCAGTGCTAACTCAAAATTCTTTGACATTAGGATGTACATGATACAAACAAAAAGAAAAAGGATAATAGATATTATAGAAGAATTATGCCCATAAAGTAGAGTAAAACAACTCATAATCTAATATTTTCTTATTTCTTTCTAATAAGAAATTTAATGAGGGTGGAAATTTTATTGCTACTCAATGGAGCATGAAACTTTTCTCATTTAAAGTAAATACTTGTCTGTTAGAGAAAGAAAAAGTAACCTGGGTAATAGGCTGTATTAGTCAAGGTTCTTTAGAGAACCAAAGCATTATGCCTTCTAATCGTTCTGTAGTATTTCACAGTAACTCCCTTGTGCGTGCGTGCGTGTGTGTGTGTGTGTGTGTGTGTGTGTGTGTGTGTGTGTGTGTGTATGCATGTGTGCACACGTGCACATGTGTGTGCGTGTATGTGTACATATATACAGGTATTTATTAGAGTATCTTACAAGCAGTAGTCCAACTAATCCAACAATGACTTTCTACCAATAGATAGTCCAGGAATCAAGTAATTGTTCAGTCCACAAGGCTGAATTCTCAGCTGGTCTTCAGTATACACTGGAATCCTGAAGAAGGAGACTCTAATACCAGTGGAGAATAAACTTGCTAGCAAGCGTGAGGACCAGCAGGCAAAAAGAAAGTAAGCTTTCTGCCTCCTTGTATTTTATACAGACTGACACAAGAAAATGTGGCCCAGATCTTAATCTTTAGTCTTAAAATAATTAAAAGTATCATTTTTTAAGTTTTAATTAGCTGGATATTTCCACTTCAAAAGATCCAGATTAAAGATGAGTCTTTCCAGTTCTAAGGATTTAATTAAGAAAAATTCCTCACAGATGTGCCTATCTGCATGGATTCTAGTTAATTCCAAATATAGTCATATTGACAACCAAGAACAGCTATCACACAGGGAGATATCCAGGAACTTTTTTATTTGCCTTAGGTGGATTTCAACCTTGTATTTCACATAAACTAAATCACTCTCTTCGTTACTGGCCTGTAAAGGAACCAAAATAGTTCAGGGGGCAGGGGACCGCACTTGTCCTGGGGTGACCGTGCTTTAAACTTCCCTGGGTCACGGCTTGGTCACAGGCAGAGACTACCGTGCTTGTGGAAGTTGTAATGGCTCAGAGGCAGCGACTAGGAGCCACCGCTAAGTGTTGAGAAAAAAAAATGGCGCTAGGGGCAGAGGAAGGGGCTGGCAAAGGAACTCAGCTGGCCTGGGCTGGGGACCACCTGTTTGTTCTGTTCCAATGGTTGGCTAGAGAGTGAGGGGTGGAGCCCGGTATGAAGAAGCTACAGGCCAGGGAGGGAGGGAGCTTTAAGCCCACGTACTGGAGTGCAGGTTTTTAAAGTTGAACACTTTGCCTGTCTTTTGCTTTTTAATGGTGTTTTAAACACAAATGGATCTCCTATACCCGTGGGCAGAGGCCCCATGTTGGGCGCCAGATGAAGGCAGAGTTTTGTTTTGTTTTTTTAATATATTAATCTAAGATTAATATTTATTAAAATATAAGTTAATATTTATGATATAGGTAACAGCTTATATAGGCGTCTGATAGACTGAATTATTTACACGGTGAACAATGGATGCTAAACCAGTCTCTCCAGCACTCAGGAACTAGGAAATGGAGCTTTTTAAGATCTTAGCAGTCTCTTATCAATGGGGCTGGCCACTCCCCCTTCAGGAGCCCAGGACCCTGGATAAGGACCCTGGATAAGCGCATCTTTGGACCTTATCAACTGACACCTGAATCCCACTACAAGGGACGCTTGATCACCCTCATGTATGAAATACCCCGTTAGTTATGGTTCAGATTTAAACACAGGTGAACTTTTGTATCCTCATTTACAAAATGAGAGTAATGGTAGCCTTTCCATCAAGTAATTGTTTTGAGATATAATGAATAAATATAACTAGATTATCGATTCATTGTCTAGAATGTAATACAGAGTAAGCATTAGCTTTTATTGCTGGCAAAAGGTAGAACTTTTGCTTAATTTTTATTGATAATGTCAGCAGCCCATTGTTCTGGGGTTTTGGTTGAACCCTGGATTTTTCTCCTGTTGTGTAACCTCACTGATTTTCCTGACATTCTCACCATGATACACAAATACTAAATGAAGCTAACAGTCAGTCACTCGATAAACACAAGCTGCCTTCTGTACTTCTCCCAGTTTAGTTTTTCTTTGGTTTTATTTAATATCTGAAGATAAATAGACATGTTTTCCCCCTTTTCCTTGCAAATTTGGTATGGGAAGATAAAACTGTGTTACTCTAGTATTTTGATGAAAGGGGAAATCATCTAATCCATAGGCTGAGGTACAGGACTTATGAACCCTCTCACTGCATCAGAGAAATGTACAAAGCTGATTTTCTTTCAACATCTGTGTGTGAAGATGCCATGACACATTGTTGTTTGCTTTAAACATAACATAATTATAGCCTTAACAAGTGTGTGTGTGTGTGTGTGTGTGTGTGTGTGTGTGTGTGTGTGTGTGTGAGAGAGAGAGAGAGAGAGAGAGACAGAGAGAGAGAGACAGAGAGAGACAGAGAGAGACAGAGAGAGACAGAGAGAGACAGAGAGACGGAGAGACAGAGAGTGGATCAGGAAAGTAGCAAGCTTTCTTTAATGTTCATAGCTGGGTTTAACTTTTAAAGTGAAAATAATTTTTAAAAGCTAATAGTATTATCATGTGCAATATTAAGTACATAATATAAATTTTTTAGATGTTTTGGAGCTTAGTATTTGTTCAAAGAGAAATATATGAATAACAAACTTTAAGTTCAAATTATGAAACTAGTCTACAAATGTGAATTTATCAAATGGATCAATGTGAACTTGACAAACTCAAATGTTTCTCAACAACATTCGGTATTTCAGGCATTGGAATGGATATAGGCCATAGCTAAGGAAATTATTTAATATAGCACTTTACCAGAAGGTAAAGTGCTATATTAAATAAGTTGGAGAGGAGTAGAGGCTATGAATTCTTTTCATCTCAGAGGGCCATTATTTCCACTCCATGGTCTAATAACCTACTATGTAGGCTGTGACCCCAACATGTTCAGACACATGTTTTATAATAAACTTTACTGAATAAATAAATATGTATAATACTTAGTTCTGTACTGATAACTTGGCTAGCCAGTTGTTTAAATGCTGCCTTTCTTCTATGCTCATAGTAATGAGTGTATAACTATTTTATTAAGATTAATGGTGGTGAACATTTTCTAATCTCAGTTTTGTTTAAGTATCAACTTTATGAAAATATGATTAAGTGTTTTGTCTCTTTAAACATTTATTTCACACTAATTTATTCCTACACATACTTCAGGCACAAGTTTATTGCCAGACACTGTTGTCCAGATGTTTTCCCCATGTATTTGTCTTTCTTTTGTCTTAAATGATATTTTCAAAGTATAAAATGTTTTATTTTTGTGAAATCAAGTTTTTAAATGTTTCTTAATGTTATTGCTCCTTTTGCTATTCAGGAATCTTTTGCTTAGTCATGCTCACAGGGGCTCACCCCTAAATCATCTTACAAATGTTTCAGAGGTTTAATAATCTGCAGAGATTTAAACATCATATCAAGTGAGTGAATCACACATGTTAATTTTCTTCATTAGACTCTAGTTGTTTCAGAGTAAAGTAAAGTGAGAACTGGCTGAGAAGTGTACAGCAGACACACATCCTGACTACTAATCTTCTCCCATGCCATGTAACTCTGACTCAGCACTTTTGATCAAATTTTGTAAATTCCTAGTTTTAGCTTCAAAATTAGGAAGATTTACACTTCTGTGGAATACCCAAAAAAGAATCAAATGCATAATAACAATTCACACCCTTTTCTCTTTGTTATATCCCAGGCTTCATCTTCAGTTGTGCCTGTTCTCCTGGATGAAAATACGTTGTATTCTGTATGCCCCTGTCCTCCCAGCTCTATGTCTCTTTCTGTATCCCACCATGGCCATATAGAAGCTAGCCCCTTCTTGCTGCTAAATTATTTAACGAAGTTAGCTAATACTCATCTACTCCAGTTTCCTTAGCCACAGCAGTGCAGGATGGGCCAGAGTTCAGAGTGGATCAGGAGGAAACCTGCTATCACTCTGGGGTTGTCATGAGGAGGTGCTATGATTGGAACCTTTTTGTGATATTTTTTAAGAAAAGCAAATTTGCCCTTGACTTAGAGGAAGAAATCATTATCCAGGTAAAGCAATTGGGGAAGGTGCTTTTAGAGTAGATGAAGCAGCATGGTCTATGGTCTCAGTGCATCAGAGCACATGAGGAGTGTTCACTTTGCAAAAAAAGTGTATAGGCCTGAGTGACATTTGGAAAATGCTGGTGCCTGGAACTGAAACTGAAAGCTTGCATAGGTGTGGTGTTGTGCTTTGTTTATCTTATTGTTGTTGCTGTTATTTATTTTGTTTTGTTTTGTTTTGGGTTGGGTTGGGTTGGGTTTGGAGATTTTTGGTTTTGTTCAATTATTTTGTTGTTCTTTTTGGTTTGGGGGATGGGGGCTGTTGGGGGACACAAGGTAGCAGTTTTAACTTTACTACTTACTAAGTATTTCCTGAACTTGTGTGAAAGTTAATATGGACAGAATTAGCCTTAGTGCACAGTATTTCTAACTGCGTGTACACAGCTGATTTTAGTACAACAGAGTAGAAAACTGAGTGAGCGCCAATTCTCTTTAAATCTGTGCAGAGAAATCCTCAGTTCTTTGCAAGCTGGAAGCCACATTTCAGCATTAATTGCCAGATGCCACTGGCAAGAACTACATATTCCTGAATAGGCTTCTATTTGCCAGCTTTAGAGATTAGAAGTACAATTGGCTGTCAAGATGCATCCTTCCCTCATCTCCCCCCACCCCCACTGTTTCCATAATGAAGCTGGAAGCATGAAGCAGATGAGCATGCTTATTCTGGGACTCAAAAGCCTATAGTAAGATGCTGCCAATGCAGCGCACATTCATTTATAACCTCAAAAAAAGTTAGAGCCTTTCTTTAGAATGCTTTTTTACGCCCCTATCTCTCCAAGCACTTACAGAGATCCTAAGTGTTTGCCACACTGTGAATGGAACAACCTTTGTTAAATTTCAAATTAGACCACTTTTCACTTTGTATTGCTCATTTTTCCTTTGCCTGGGCAGTTCTTACACAAATCCTGTCAGAAACTACCTTTAAACTCTTCATTTTTATAACATCAAACACTTGAAACTAGGTCTCATTTTTTTTTAAGATTTACTTATTTATTATGGATACAGTTTTCTGCCTGCATACCAGAAGAAGGCACCATATTTCATTCTAGATCATTGTAAACTACCATGTAGTTGCTGGCAGTTGAACTCAGGACCTCTGAGCCATCTCTCCAGCCCTTTCTTATAGTTTTCTTTTCCCCATCTTAGCTCTACCTGAGTTTTGTTTCCTTGCCATAAAAATGTCTTCACAGCTTTTCATCACTTGACGTATTAGTACAAACTATTTAAATTGATTTTGTTAAGATAGAGATTTTTGTTGTCGTCTTCTTTAAAGAGTGTCTCATATAGCAAGTTCACTACCCAAACTTCCAATTTTCTTCCCAAGACCTGGGATTATAGTAGTATTCCAACTATGTCAAACTTGAGATAGTGTTAATAATGTAAAATTTGTCTATTTAATATGCAATGCAATGTTTTCACTAGCTTCATAAGAACAGGCAGCCAAGGATGAATTAAGAGTCACCTAACTTGATAAGTATGTGGGCCCATAAAAAGAATATAGGATGATAAGTGAGATGGCTTATGAATATAGAGAATCATGATGAATCAGTGTACTAACTAGCGGCTGAATTGATAAAGAGATGAATGATGAGACAAATAAAAGGCATATGCAGGCATCATTATAAATTATTTCCCCATATTCAGAAATTAGACACCATTAAAAAGAGATGCATTATCAAGTAATCAACTGTCAATTAATTGGATTAATTCAAGATCACCACACACTAAGCCTTGACCAACTAGATTAAAGAGAGGGTCATTTGCAGGATAGGAGAAAGCATATAGCTCCTCCTTAGCACAGCCTGAGGCCGCAACCTCCCTGACAGGGAAAGAGTAGAATATAAGACAGACTAACAGAAAGTAATTTCTTTTTGCCTAGAAGCAACTGAGATAATGGATTGAGTTACAAAAAGCCCATTTTGCTAAAACCAAAACAAAATTACTGTGATAATTCAACATGTTTTTCTAAAAGGCAAAAATAAGTAATTTTTTTAAATTATAAAGAGAGAAAACATAAAATAATGCCTACCAGAATTTTGCCTTTTTTCTTTTAGAATTTTTTTTTATCACATTTAAGCCCAAGGACAAATCTTTCATGCAGCTAAATATTTAATACTATCTTATTAAGAAGGAAATTTCATAAAGGATTAAGTTAATTATCTCCCTAAGTTCTACAAGTGTGGGAATCCATTAATGAAGACTTCACCAAGAAGCTTTCTGAGGAATTGCAATTGGAGCTCAGTGGCATACACCTAGCATGCAAAAGGTCCTGGGACTGATACAACGTTTGGAAAGAAAATTTGTTTTCTTGCCTTGTTTTCTATGGCAATTTCATGAAGTACCTAAAATGAGCTCTGTCTTGTATTCAAGTATTTTTTGTTGGTCCAGGAGAGACAGAATAAAACTCATGTCCTCTGGCCCTGATTTGGAAAGCAGTGAAGCAAAATTGACATGATACTGCCATAACACCAACAAAATGCTCACTATTTTATTGCCTTTGCACCGATATGTCCTAATTACTGAAAGGCTTCCAGATGAGGAGCGTGGGTACCAAACATCACACACTAGTGAGATCCTGAGTCTGTGAACTATAAAGTCAAGGTTGACTTTCCTCCTTTCCTAAGTACTGACAACCTGTCACATTTTGGAAAGATTGAAGTAGTCATCTCCCTCACAAATCCCACATATTGGCACGTATGCAGTATTCTGAAAATCCCTTTGATGATATTATTCCATGTTAGAGAATAAAAGCCAAAACCTTGATAAATAAGGACTTTTTCTTTATTCAAATGGGGATGGGTGGGTAGGGGTATGCCAAGACTTTTACACTGTTTTCTTGTACTTTCTGTTAGCTCTAATAATGAGCATTTAATTATGAGTAAGCCATTAAGGTTGGGTAAATGTTTCAACTAAGTTTGTGGTTGTTCTTTGTAGATTTCTGCTTAGGTTCCACTTATATTTTATCTTCTGTTGTAACATTAGTCATTAACCCAATTAGCTTAAGTAAAACATACTTAAACTATAAAAATAAAATTTGTATTATTAGAGCTCAGAAAATATTCAGTCAGCCTCTTCAGTCTAATTCTACAATTTGGGAGTTACTTTTTATAGGCTAAAAAGAGCCTCTTCATCATTTTTTTTTGTGCCATGGTAAATTAATAAAATCCCAAGTCTTGAATTAGTCCAGGTCATCAATTTTTTTAGTGGATGTATTTATTGGCAAGTGAGTTTGGAACAATTTTATGCCTGATAATATGATGGCCAAATACTAGATGGCATGAAAGTAAACTGATAATAAGAAAGGCAACACCTTACTTTATAGTAGATTATCAACATTGTCATTGTCTTTATGATACAATAAGAACCACGTATTCTGACCTTTTTAGAATACTGATTCTAATCTACACTAAGACCTCCTAAATCACATGTTAATGTAAAAGGGATATATTTGGATAGTCATTGTTGGGATATTGATTCTTCCAATCTTTCGCATGAGAAGTCTTCCTATCTTCTGTTTTTTCTTTAGTTTCCTCACTGGATGACTTAAGGTTTACATGGTAGAGGTCTTTCATTCCCTTGGTTACGTTTACTTCCAGGTATCCATTCAATGCCTATTGGAATTGGAATTGTTTCCCTGATTTCTCCTTCAGTCTGTCATAATATGTAGGAAGCTTATTAATTCTGAGGGGTTAACTTTGCATCTTGTTACTTGGCAAAAATTATAAACTCTGAGAGTTTTTAATGAAGTCTTTAGGGTTTCTTATGTAAATAAGGTGATTAGCATATCGCCTGCAAACCAGGTACTTTTATTTGTTTTCTAGCCTTTTTATTTCTTTCTCTTGTCCTTTGCTCTATACCTTCAGATGTGATATTGACTAGAAAGAGTGGATAGCATTGTCTTGCTCTTGCTCTTGATAGGGACTCTATTTAGCATGATATTGGAAATAAAGCATATCATATGTGCCTTTATCAGGTAAAGGTGTGACTTCTTCTACTAAGGAGATGATCATGTGATTCTTATCTTTGTGTCTGTTTAAGCCAAGAAGAGAATGTTGAGTTTCAGACATTGAACCACTCCTGTGCCTCTGGAGCAAAACCAGCTCAGGTGTGATGAATGATCTTTCTGACAAGAACTCTGTTTTCTAGTATGATTTTGAGGACATTTGACTTTCTATTTATCAGAGATATCCATGTGAAATTTTCATTTTGTTTTGTCTTGTCTGGCTTTAAGTCAAGGTAATACTTTATCAACAGAGTTTTTGGAACCTCATTCATTTCTATTTTGTGGATTAATCTGAGCATTATATGTGTCAATTTTTCCTTGAAGTTACGATGAAATGATGAAATTCTGTGGTAACTATCCAGTCCTTGACTTCGTTTTGTTTGGGAAACTTCGTTACTATTTTTTTTTTTTTTTTTTTGGTGGTTATGGATCTATTTGTATAGTATTGACTTAATTTTGTTATGTTTTGTTCATCTAATAACTTGTATATTTCTTTTAGGTTTTCCAATTTTATGAGATACAGTCTTTTCTAATGTCCTCAGGATTTTCTGAATTTTATCAACTTCTGTTGTAATGTTTGCCATTTTACTCCTAATTTTATTGTTTCAGGCCTTCTCTCTCTTAAATAACGTATCTCTGCATTTGTCAGCACTGCTAACTGTTTATCTTTTCAAAGAACCAACTCTTCATTATACTGGTTCACTGTATTTGTTTGTTGGTTTTCTTTGGTTTCTGTTCACTAATTTGAGCCCTGATTTTCATTATTTTTTTTTCATCTATTATTTGGGATTTAGTTCACTCTTGTTTTTAAAAAAGCCTTCAAGTGCATTTACATTATTAACTCAAGAACTCTCAAATTTTCAATAGCTCCCAAGAGACCTGTCTGCAGTCTGGAGGCACACACACACACACACACACACACACACACACACACACACACAGACACACACACACACACACACACACACACACACACACCCTTCCAGAGGTGTGTTTTCTAAGTGGTTCTGATTCCTACCAATGTCAGTCAAGATTAACCTTCTTTACTCATAATCTCCCCAGTTTAGTAGACTCATCTTCAAGTAGGTGTGATAGGCAACATTCAATATCCACAATTATTTATACTTGTTCTATGAATGACAAGAAGAGAAGAATACAGTATTAAGAATTCCTCTTAAGAACTGAAGTGATACTCTCTTCAATTAACTGGCATTTGAGAGAATTGTTTAAAATTCTGAGAACTGAGACGAAAGACTTGCTATTAGGGCTTTACAATCTTTATTTTAAAAAAAACTGAGACATGGTTACTGCCTTTACTTAGTAACAAAAATGGGCTATATTTGTACCATTCTTGTTTCTTTATATTTTCACATATAGCTGTCCACCAAGCCTCTAGATGTCCTTATATTTGACTGCTATATATCTGTTAACTTCTTACAATTTGAATTGCATTCACCAAATAAGACTTAATGTACTTAATAATTAGAAGTTCTTAAGAAAATTATGTTATATACAACTACAGGAAAGGTGGTCCTATCATAATACCCTCTGCATTCTCATAGTCTAGGGCCTTCCTCCCTCTCCCCATGGTTTGTCCACCTGCTGTAAGCATCCAATTACAGTTGGTTTCTATTGGTTTTACTTTGAGATAGTTAGGAAAGAATACAAACCAAAGTGAACTCTGTGGTTTACAGTTGCCATTATGGGTTTTTTTCTCTACTAACAACCATAAACATGAATATTTTTTTTAAAAAAAATGCATATTGAAAAGAGTAGGAATCTGGCACACTGGTTGTGGACAGGGGCTTTATTGTGTGTTGCTTTTAGAAAATTAAATTGTTAAATAGAATGTTAGAAGAATATTTAGGAAAAGCATCCGGTATAGCTACTGCTCTGTTCAGGACACAATTAGCTTAATCTATTCTTTGATGGCAGAAAGATTTGTACAAATAGAGATGATCCTGACATTCAGCAAATTATTTTTATATAAGAAATAAACTACCTTTTAGAAATCACCCCACTGACTTAGTACTGGAATCTATAAAACATTGTGGGTTGTGTCTGTTACACTGATATACTAGTTATCAATGTGAACAAGCCATCAATCCTTGTAACCATTACCACAGACACAGATATTGCCTAATAACTGCCAGAGAGGAGGGATCTGCTTCTTCAGGATGTTTATCTACAAGTACATATTGAGTGTTCATCAGTCTTGTGGCTTAGTAGCAAAGAAGGTTAAGCTTAGTTGTCAGAAGGCGAGAGACATGTCTCCTAGTTCAGCATGTGGCTTAGCATCATGTTTATTCACCTGCCCTCCTATTGATGAAATAAATGTTTACTAAACATGCCCTAGGTACTCAGCAATATTCCGACAAGTATTGATTCAGTGATCAACAAAATGAGCACAAATCTCAGTCGCCAATAATACTCCTTTAGTGATTGACTGAGGCAAAAAGCTATCAAGTATGTAAACAGATGGATGATAATTGCAGTAAGTGGGCTAGAATTAAACAGTCTGTATTAAGATAGTTTTGGAAATTGTTTAAATATTGGGACATTTTCATATTTGTTGGTGAATAATTATCAATTTTCTTATTTAGTTCTATCCCCTGGAATAATTTTACATCTTCTTGGCACTTAGTTGTCACTCAATAATAAATGAAAATCACTTTTTATCGTGTTAGCTTGGTTGTGATTCCCTGATAACTTTGAAATACCCATGTCGATCACCTGTTCTTTATATTTGGCATAGATAAAGTGCTGCTTGCTCTTCCATGAAATTTATAATGGTAAATAGTATCATTAGAAGGCTGACATGGAAACCTTTCTTATATATTATATTAAAGTACTGGATTTTTTCCCATTATATTTCCCCTCTGCCTTTGGGTACAACTGTAGAGCATGGCACTATTTGGCAATACTTTAGAGTCTGATTCATAGTGACAATAAGACTCACTGCTTGTGCTGTCTGTAATGTGGCACCCTTGGTCCAATGCCAGGCGAGACTGCAAATGTGTGTTGCCAACATCATGCTAATCTTCCTTAGGCACAAAATGTGAGCTTTAAATTGTCCAAATTGAATTTTGTTCATTGTCTTTCTTCTGGCTAAATCTATGAGAGTGTGGCAAGCCAGCTTCAGAGTGAGCATTCGGCAGGATGCTGATTAGAAACTGTTTGACTGCTAAGAATGCACTTAAATCCAAATATTCTTTTTCTTATAGCCTAGCATACTGCTGCAAATTATATGAGTAAAGGCTGAGTTCTGATGCTCAAAGAGTCCAATTACATTGTCTCAACATGTCAATGACAAATTTATAGTTTCAACGATGAACACAGGACTACTGAGCAAGTACTTTAACATTGTTAGAAATAGATGAGCCCTTAGGGTCTCAGCTCTGGAGACACTGGTCAAGAAATGATCCCCAATTAAGAGACATATATACCTAGAGAATGATCCATATTTCTAGAATCAATTGCTGGCCAGGCACAGCTGATTCATAGCTGTTTGTGGGAGGAAGACTATAATAGTACTACTTATTCTGCCATGTCTAAAGGAACATGATTTTGAATAACTTTTCATTAACATAAATGAGCAACATATACTTTAAATATAAGGTTTTTGCATTTTAGGAAATTCTTTTATTCTTGTTAGCTTAAAATGTAAGAGCTGATTAAAGGCCTTGTATGAATATAAAAATTTCCAAGTCTCTGATAAACCTACTCTAAATTAGATATTAGTTTCTGTTTTGCTTTTATGAGAGTAATTGTTTCAGGCTGTACAATTTGTTCAAAAAAGTATTTACATTTTTTAAATTTAGACATAAACATATCCATACTATACCACAGAGATGAAAAATACACTTTTTCTTCATTTCGTTGAGTAAGGGATATAGAGACAAAGGGGAGAGAGAGGGAGGAGGAGGAAGAGGAGGAGGAAAGAGAGAGAGTAGTCCTTTATAGTAGTAATGGCCAGTACCTATATACAAGTGCTTATCTACCAATAGTTCTTCAGCAGTACCTATCTACCATCACTTGCCCATCAGGGCCTATCGAGCACCTAATCACAAGAAACTATCTACAAATAGTTATCCACCCTTACCTGTCCACCAGCATCTATTCACTAGTATATGACTACTGTTGTCAATTCATTTGTAACTACCTACTAATATGTATGCACCTATCCACCAATATTTATCTATCCATACCTGTCTAGCTAGAACTATGCATGAGTATTGATCTACATTTATCTGTTCACCAGCATCAATCCATTTGTACTCACTCATAACCTATCCATCAGCACCTATTACCACTATTTGTTCACTGGTTACCTATATCCTTCAACATCTACTTGTCTACCATCATCTAATCACCAATTTCTATCTAACTCTTCTTATCTACACAAGACTACCCAACAGCTTCCACTGACTACTACTTACCTATCAAGACATTAATTAAATGATTAAATGTTTTAACATATTTACAATAGTTGTTCAGAGAGCTAAGGTTGAGTAATTCCTTTAAGAAATTATATTCTAAAGCAGTTGTGATGGCTCATTAGTAAAGTACCAACATTTGAGAAGCTGAGACAAAAAGGTTATTATGAATTTGAGGTTAACCTAGACTATATAATGAGTTTAGGAGTACCCTCAATATACAATGAGACACTCCCTGATAAGAGAACAAATAACTTATTATATCCTTATCTTTCGAATTAAGCTCTGAGAACTCATATAAAATAAATCACTATAAAACATACTTTCTTTCTGAGGTCTTGGATTTAAAAGAGAGCAAATTACATGACCATAAAGATATTTATTCAAGTATAGTTTCTTCAAGAGACCATGTTGACCACATGCTATTCACTTTTGCATAAGGAAAATAAATTTAATTTACAAAACTTTGAAGTTGAAAATTGCATGTGTAAATTTCTCAAAGGAAAGTCTTCTTGAAGTTTATACATTGATTTGTTAAATTTAATTTAATAGCTCTTATACCCAGCTGTAATGCTAATGTATCTCTGCGTGGTTCAAGAATGCATTTTGGTCTCATACATGTAATGGCTAGCTCTCTCAGTCTTGTTCCCATGTTATTAATATTGAAAAAAGAAAATAATATATTAAATAGGCTGATGGTTACATTTAATATTGATAACAAAATGTACTTATGTTGGAGTAGGGTTAAATATCAGAATTACATTTGTGATTATGTCTGCTGGATACCTTTTTGGAACATGTGACATAGAAATAAAGGTGATGAAGTAATGTAGTGTGGTGCAATATGTGTCCATAGAATGATCAGCAAATACTAGTTTTAAGACTAATAAGCAAGCATTGTGTTCTTACATGCTAATGGTGAAGATAATTTGCATAGAACACAATAATGCCAGTTTCTATTTGGCAATTAAGAGTATCTCTTGGGGCTAGAGCAATGGTTCAGCAACTCAAAGCACTTATTCCTCTTCCCGAAGACAGAGACTCGGTGTCTGAGTACAGTCCAGTCTGGATTTGTTGGCACAAAGCTGCCTGAAGCTTCAATTTCAGGTATCTAATACCTGCATCTAGCTTCTGTGGACACAATTTACTTATGCTGAAAAACCCAACCTGGCACATGCACAGACACATAAATAAACAACGAAGCAATTCTTTAAGAGATCTTAAAAATTGTATCTTTCATGAACTCATCATTCTCCGTCTGAGAAAAGTGTAATCATGTAGTATTCCCCCAAAATATCATTTTTTCTTGAAACATTTTAAATTATATAGCATATTGGTAAACTTTGAGCATGTGCCATTGAATATATGCACATAATTAGTTATGAATTCTATACATGAATATCTTCGGTGATTATGAGTACAGCTGTAGATCCAAATTCTAAAGCTGCTTGCATTCAAATTTTATAACTATGTGATATTAAGAGACTCCATTGATCTCTCAGTTCTTTCCTCATCTTTTAAAAGAGAGAACATCATATTATATTCTTTCTTGAGCTAGCTGATGTAGTACCACCAACAAGGTTCAGAAAAAAATGATGTTAGCTTATGAATCAGATTGTAAGTTTTATGCCATTGACTTGTATTTTAGTTAATCTTATACAGAGTACTGTAGTAGAGTTGTTTATGCTCTAAGAGAAACTTCAGTCTTAGAATCTCTCCACTATTTCTGTGTTGTTGTGTAAGAAACCACACATACATACACACACACACACACACACACACACACACCACAAAAAACACATACACATATGTAAGATAATGCTCTTGTACAATGTAAAACTTTTTTTACCTATATTGTTTTAATAAAATGCTGATTGGTCAAAAGATAGGCAGGAAGTAGAGGCAGGACAACCAAACTAGACAATATTGGTAAGAGGAAAGGTAGAAAGGAGAAACCACTAGCCAGATGCAGAGGAAGCAAGATAAAAATGCTGGAGTTAACCAAGGTACCAAGCCACATGGCTAAACATAGATAAGAATTATGGGTTAATTGAAGCATAAGAACCAGTTAATAGTATGCTTGAGCTCCTGGCCCAGATACTATAAAGTTAAATCTCCAAGTCAATTACTGTGGGAAGTGACTGCTGGGTATTTGAAAGTTTTTGGCAGGGAAGAGAAACCTCCAACTATACACACACATACACACATTCATGATGTACAAACTCACACAATATATACAATATATTCTAAATTCTATCTTTCATTTAAGATTAAATACAGGCTTAGATTTTATTTTTGGGCTTAAAAAAAGCCAAACCAACTGTGGTTATTATTATTAATAATTATTATTACTCACAGCTTTTTTTGACTTAAATTATTCTATCTACATTTTTCCTCTGGGCATTTATCTTTATCCTATGTACCTTACTTTACCTCTTACACTGTAGCTCGCTGTGTGGTTGGGTGGCTGGCTCCTGGAGGCCTCCTCCTATCTCTAGCTCCTAGATCCTTTCAGATTTCTCCTTCCATTTGTTCTCTCTGCCTGCCAGCCCTCCTATCCTTTCCTGCCAAACTATTGGCCATTCTGCTCTTTATTAGACCAATCAGGTGTTTTAGACAGGCACCATAACACGGCTTCACAGAGTTAACCAAATACAACATAAAGAAATGCATCTTTGTATCATTAAACAAATGTTCCACTGCACAAACAAATATAACACATTTTAAAATAATATTCTATAACAACCAATAAAAATATTTCCTTTGTGGGATTATAACACTTATTAAAAGTTCACTTTATGAATACCTCTGAATGCTTCATGTCTCATTCATTAATGAGGATCTTGGCACCAGCAACAGGCTATCAGAATTGCTGAAACAAATTTTACATCTCTGGCCAGACAAGCAGATGAAAGTTACACCACCTTTATCAGTACCTCTTTCTGATTTGTTCCCCAAATCTGACCTTTACATACCACATACCAGACATATCATCGAACAGGCTGCCCTAAATCTAGCATGCTTAATTTCTGTTTAAGACTTTATAATCTTCAATGTTAAAATTATTTTTCTTTCCAGAGGAATTAAATCATAAAATGTATAAATCATCTTATAGTTTATATTTCAGTAAAACCTTCTAGAGAAGACAGAACAAGACTACTCTTGCCCTGAGGAAAGTTCAGAGTGAACAGAAATAATGCTATCAACAAGATTTTCAGAAACACAAATTTGTGTATTAATGTGTGACATATTAAATTCTCAAAGACTTAGTCATGTGAAAATATTTTATAAAATTTTTCAATAAAAGTTCAAATGAAATGTGTCCATTTGTACACATGCTCTTAAAACGAACACTGAACGTTAAATTGTTCTTATTCTTTATTGAGTAGCTGGTGTGAAGGGGATTCTTAAAGCAAGACTAAGTAAGACAATATAAGAAGAAAACGTAAGGAAAAAAGAAAAAGAGTAATGCGAATCCCAGGGGAAAATGTCTTGTTCCCAGGAATGCTGACACACAGAGCTTCAGAGCTCTATGGGGGATCTGAAGTCACAGTTTTAGAAGAGTGAATTAAGAGATGATAACAACTCCAGCCCCCAAATCAGTTTCTTTTTCTTTATTTGAGCATCTCGTGCATGAATACACTGTATTTTAACATTTGTAATTCTTTTCCTTACTTCTCCAACTCCTCCCATGCCTCCCAATCCATCTTCTACAGTTATTTTTGCTACACACACACACACACACACACACACACACACACACACACACACACTCAGTCACTCACACGCACACACAGAGTCCAATTAGTTTTGCCTTATTTGCAAGGATTTAGAGCTGGATGGGGTTAAGGCCTCAATCGGATGTTTCTCCCGCCATGAGTTTTGCAGCTTCTAGTGAAGTGTGTACTTGTGAGAAAATGGATGGTTTGGTGATGCAGCTGTCTGAGTGACTCTCGGGCACACTGTCTTCCCTGTCAGTTGTTGCTAACACTCGTCTAGTTTAGCTATTTAAATCTCATAAGGTGACTTTAATTATCTATAATTTTTCTCTTCTTGTTTTTTACTCTTATTTGTTTCAGACTTGGAAAAATAATAGTGTCACAAATATTAATTAATGACTATCTGGGAATAAAAGCTCATCTGAAGTCAACTCTGGCATTTTTTAAACTGGCACATATTAATTTATAGTGCATTATGTTTTCTCAAGCAAACTTTATATGAGGAAATCTTTTAGGGAGCCAGTCCCAAAGACTTTCTCTCAGGGTTGAAGAGATACGCTTCTACTAGAAAGGGAATCTAAAGGAAATCTCAATGAATATACTCACACTGTTTTTTTAGTTCATTATCTTTATTGCCATGGCAACTACAATAGTGAAGGCATGTATGGCACAAGGTAGGAGTGGCTAATGGAAGTTTTTCTGATGGCAGGCAGTCAACTAAATATTAAATAGAAGTTATATATGTATATATATATATATATATACATAATTTAAAGGGTTTTTTTTTCCCATGTATCCCCCTGCTCACCCTCCCCTCCCTCCTCACAATCCCTCCTAGTCCTCCCTCAAAGTAATCTAAAGGGAGATAATAGTGTACTGCAACTACATTTCTAAATATGGCTAGATAATAGGTTAAAAGTTTGTTAATCAGCAAAAAACCATGAACAAAGTAAAAGCCTGTGCTTCTTCCTAAGGTCTTCTCAAGGCCATTTTTCTGACTGGCAGGCAGTGTCTTTGGTTGCCACGTGAACTGAGTACTCAATGGAAGAAAACATGCAGCTTTCTGCTCTGCTGTAGCCCCTTTGCTAGGAGGCTGGTAAAGGGGACTTTTACTGTGGAACAGAGAGAGGAGAAGGCTCAATTTACACAAGAAATGGTATCTGTCACCTTCTAGCTGCTCTGGCCTTGTGGTGCAGCACTTCAGAGTAAATGTTTGTTGTTATACCTGCAACTAGGAGTCGGCTGATTACCTTTTTTCTCATATCACAAATCTGTAAGTTAGGATCCTGTTAATGAATCCAAGTGTAAGTAAGTATAGGGAGTTAGGGGTTTAAGATTAGTGGTGTTAGCTCCTAATTCTTCTCTTATCTGCAGGGTGAGCTTAGAGCATCCCAGTGTTTCTCTATTTGTAGCTGTCCTTGGATGTCTGAGCAATGTTTCAAATGAAATACTTTGTCCAAGGACTGACTCTGTCCAGGTGTCAATTAGTAAAGATAACTGCAGAAAGGCACACACTGAGGAAAAAAGACCCAATTTGTGAGAAAAGAGATCTTTGTCTGTGTGACTGTTTTCATCCATAGCTAAAGGAAGCTATCCATATGTCCCAGATGAATGGAGGAAATTGTGTTGCAGGAATTCTGGTTGTAATAAAGGAAAATCAGATCCAGATACTGAGAAAAGGCTGAGATATTAGAGAGAGTAAACACCACAGTTAAATCTCACCCAGCTCTCTTCCAGCTTCCTCAGCCTCCCTCCTCATTGTTCCTACTGCCTCATCTGCCTTCCTACACCTGCCTTAAATACCCTCTTCACCCAGTTGTTTCACATCCAGGTAAAGATTAAAGGCCTGGCACCACCACTGCCTGCCTGGGGCCTGGAACGCCCTCTGTAAACAGGAACTGGCCTCAAACTCAGATCTGCTGGGATTAAAGGTATAGGTCTCCACTCCTGCTTTTTCCCCATGCTGGGATTAAAGGTGTGAGTTGCCTCTCTCTGAACTTCCTTGATTGACTATGGGCATATCTCTTCTCTGACTTTATTAAATATATAACATAACACTGTGAAATTGTGCCCAATAGTTCCTGGGAAATGAATCCCAAGGAAATAGCAAATGGAGAAGCTACAATTACATGCAAGAAATCCATTGAAGGAAACAGTTAACTCATTCAAAGGCCATTGACACCAAAATTCTTTGAGTTTTGGCTTCACCTCCACCAAGACTCTTGACTCTGATAGGTCAGCCTTGTTGGTGCCAAGTGAGTTTCTACTTCATATTTCTGCGCCTCTCAGCATTTATCAAGTTAACTTATTAACCAATTTACTTTCTGGCTAAATGCACTGACTATCATAAGCCTTCTGGTATTGTGTCTACTACAGAAACTTTCTTATATATAATATAAACACAGTGTGTCAATTGACATAACAGCTGCTCTACCAAAAACAAGTGTGGTGATATTTTGTTTGTGCTCTAACAAATAAAGCTTACATGAAGATCAGAGGGCAGAGCCAGCCACTAGTTAACCATAGAGGGTAAGCAGAGGTGGCACATACCCTTAATGCCAGAATTTGGGAGGAAGTAGCAAAAAGATCAGGAATTCAAAGCCACCCTAGGGTACAGAAGATTGGTCCAGTCTAAAAGAGAAACAAAGCCAGGTGGTGGAGGTCTATGCTTTTAACCCCAGAACTTTGGATCTCATGCTTTTAATCCCAGCATTAGGGAGGTGAGAACTGGAAGTAAAATAGCAGGATACATGGAGGAATATATGGCAGATAGAGACAGAAGCTCTGCTGCTTTTGGTTTGAGGATTCAATAGAGGGAAGACGTCTCTGTAGTAGTCGGCTTCTTTATTTCTCTGATCTTTCAGCATTTACCCTAATGTCTGGCTCCAGGTTTTTATTATTAAAACCAATTAGGGTTTGAGCTGCACACCAGGACACACTTCTAGCTTTTCTGAGCTTGGTCATACTCAGAAAGATCGCAGGAATGGGAAAAAAAAACTGAAAACCCAGGGAGAAGGGGGTGAATAATAATTGTTTCAGACCCAAATGTTCAATTTTATTGAAATTTATTTTTTTGTCCTGAAATGAGCATACTAGACTGCTACATTGGCTCCTGTTCATGATGTATAAACAGAGGTCTACAAAGTGCTTTCCTCATTAAGTATTGATGTGTTATATTTGCCTACTTTTATTCATTTAATTATTTTATAGATATTTTATTGTATATAGAAAAAGAAACTTGGGCTTGTAGAGATTAAATACTTTGCTCAATGTACTAAAACTAATAATCAACTCCCATCTTTCACATCTATGGATCAAGAGCTTGTCCCTCCATTTCAGATCTGTGGTCCCTGTGTAATAAGGATGACAAGGTTGGACAATGACTTGCAAATGTGGAAGGTGGCATTTTCTCAGATGGAGAAAAAGGGAGGTCTGCATAGAGCTAACCCATTCATTGAACACAATAGCACCTATTCAGATACTGGACGGTATTACATTCAAATGCAGTCTTGCAACCTTGATGTATCCCTATTTCTTAATGCTCTAAAAGTATGTAATTGTATGACAGATAAAGTACTGCCATATCTGTCCCTCCTCTGCCCTCCTGTTTTATTTTTTGTCTCTTGATTGATTGTGTTTTATATAAACAGATTTCATTTTCTTCAAGAGCACACTGGTTATTTGCATTTGAAAGTCTTAAGCATTCAGTTCATGATTTGTTTCTTCCACAGTTTATGTTTCTGCTCATCAGAAGTGCTGTTTTATAACAGTGGGCTGTACTGTGACACCATCTACACTCAAAAATAGAAAGTAAAAGCCACTTATGGATATATTACAGGCACACATAGGTTGGAAGAGAGCCAGTAATGCTGGCCGGGTACATGTGCGGCTGTATATTTCCACTGGTCTGTTTCTGCTCAGCTTTAATCTCTGTTTTCTCCGTGGAGATACAATGAGAGTCCCTCCACTCCAACAGGTAGTTTGCTATGTCTGCCTCCTGCTGTATTCCAACAACCAACGAAGGGGTTAGAACCTACAGAAGCTCACTCAGACTCAAGAATGTAAACACTTTCTTGATATAAGACACAGGGCCATATGCATGAATGATACTTTTCTCAATTTTTTAAAGTTTTTATTTTTTAAATTCTGTGCATGTGTATGTACCTGTACATAAGTTTGTGCTTGTAAATGTGGGTGCTCATGGAAGCCAGAAGCAAGAATTGGATCCCCTGGAGCTAGAGATATGGGATACTGTGAACAATGTTACATGGGTGAAGGGAACTGAACCTCAGCCTCTAAAAGTGTAGTAAGCCTTCAGCACCAAGCCATTTCTATAACCCAGGGACAGGAGCCTGGAGAAGTGATTAATGAAAATTCCTGTGTTCCCCATTTCCTCTTTCAATCTCATTTTCTTAATGACAGTTGTCCCTAACTCATGTTATAAGTGTACAGATAGGGAAACAATTTGTCTTCGACATTATTATTTTCTCCATTATATAATCAGCACACACAATCCACATTTCATTTGTTACAAGGTCACTACTGTTTGTAGGAGGAAATTATTGTATTAATACTGATAAGGAATAAAAGGGCAGCATTACTAACACAAATTTAAATAAATATACTTACTTTTTCTTGCTCTTAATAGAAACCAAAATAAATTGGAAGGAATTTGCTCAGAGAATTATAAACTGAAGTGGTGTGTTTGTTGGTCATGAACTTCTCCAAGATTCACGTTCTTCATTCACTGATGGCTTATGACAGAAAATTGCTGTGACCTTTTGTTTAGAATTGTCAACTGTCAATATCACATAGCTAAGACAAGTGTAGAATAAACTTTTTTTCTTTTTATTAAAAATAAATTTTTTTTCTCTCATACATTCCATTCCATCTGGCCACAGAACACTCCCCCCACACACAATGTCAGATCCAAAAGACAACAACCAGCAAGACAAAACAAGATACAATAAGGCAAAAGCCCTCATATCAAACCTAGACAAGGCAACCAAAAAAGGGGAAAAGCAAACAAGCAAGCAAGAAAACCAGTTTCAAGAGCAGACAGAATAGTCAGAGACACATATGCTCCTGCTTCCTCTACATATATGTTATGACTGTTACCTTAGTACTTTTTTGTGGAATATTCATCTTCCAAATATGAAGTCACTGCTACTTTCACTGAAAAGCCCTGTTTAGACATTTGAAACAAGATCAGGTATTGCTATTTTAACCTTATTGGATACAGCAACAGAATTTGGCAGACTGGGGAGCTCATATGAGCCCTGTTCCCACAGTCCTCTAGGCTAGACTGCCATTTTCAGGTTCTCCTTGATGCAGTCTTAGGAGAGGACATTTACTGTCCTGGTGACTTGGTAGTGGTACCTCACACTGAGTGTTTCATATTTATATTTTATAAAGAGAGACAAGAGGGAACTTTAAACTTTATTATATTTGCAGTTGTCTTATCACCAAATTAAAAAAAAAATCAAATGGACAGTTGGGAATCAACACAGGAAGTCATGGGAATACAGTCCAGCCCCTAAAGACTAGAAACATTTCTGATAAGAGATCTAACAAATAAAGTCTGAATTAGTCTTTACAAGGTGTTTCAATCCTGGAGAATTTTGTCATTCACATCATATTCATTTATTTATTCAGATCATACAGTTCTCTCCATACATATCAAAAGACTATGTAGCTTGTATCTTTTAATCTAAATTTTTAATTTGGCTATATCCTTTTTCCTTTATTCTTTTTCAGTGATGGAAAATGTGTAGAGTAGATTATAGCACAAACTGAAATGTTCTGCCTTTCTTCTCTGTTACAGGCCCAACAGCTCACCGAACTGGAACAAAAGTTAGCTGTAGCCAAAACTGAACTTGAGAAGGCAGCTCTTGACAGGGTAAGTTTGCATCTAGGAGCCATCTCTGTTTCAGCAGTGCAGGGTGTACTTGCTGCTGCCTGTGGTCTTCCAGTGAAATTCTAGATACTACACAAAAGCTGATCATAGAACTCCTGAATGTGTAATGCCTTCCTTGAACTCCATGTTCCCATTTTTATTTTATTTTATTTTTTGCCACAGTAAGCTGAGTGAACTCTGTGGGTTTGTGACTTCATTTTTCTTTTTTCTTACTGGCACATTTATTCTATAACACCATGGATAAACATACTTAATACTGGACTAACTCTGGAAGAAGCAAAATAAATAGAAGTAACCATGAGTTGTTAAAAATGTGTCTTACATGCCTATCCCTTAGAACTGTTCCTCATGTTTGAGGACTGAGAAATGTGCACAGGGACATTACATGTAGAAGTAATTGTGTCAATAACAGAGAAAAGAGAAAACTTCACACATATATGTAATGTAAGTCATACTTTGGAGTACTAGTCAAACATAAAAATTACAAATAAAATACATTTTGCCTATAAACAATAAATATTAAAACAAGAAAAATATTTAAAGTCTTTATAGTGGTAGAATAATTAAAAGAAAAAATATTAAAATTTTGGATTTTATTTTCTGAGAAATATAGTATAGATGGCTGCAAAGAACACTTTCATTTACTATATTTAATACTCCACTCAATGAATAGATACAAATAGTCTGTCCTAATATTGTACATATGTATGTATGTTATACATACAATATATGTGTAGATATACACATTAGGGGTATGCTGTCTGCATATTTATTTGTATTACAAATATTTATCTGTAAATTATACACAATATAGCTGTATTAAGTAGTTTTGAAAACATCATTCTACATTCAATTCAGACTTCTGCTTGTACATAATATTATTTTCTGCATAGCCTCATAGCTCCTCACAATCATCTTGGCTAAACTTAAAGTGTTTTGCCTTCTGTCAAGAATTTTCTATGCTTCTGACCACAATTTATTAATAATTTTATTGATAATACTGGACAGGGATACAAGTGCATTTATGAACTTTTTTTTCAATAATTCATTACATGAACTCAGAGAATTTATAAAGAAAGGAGGTTGCCTCCTAATTACCCAACTTGAACTTTGAGTATTTTGCTGTAGAACAGACAGGCGAGAGACCATGTCAGATTGGTTCCCTTTGAAGATCTTCAGGTTTCACATTTTAGGAAACCCAATACTGTGTGAATATTTTGATACTGTGCCATACACCTGTCACTGTATGGTAGGTTTGAAGACCAGACTAAACTTGAACTGATTAGGGATGTGACTCTGTCTTTCATAAGCACATATCTTTACTTTGTTATGACCCAAACATCTTCACAACTGACATATGGAGCTTCTCAGACAGAGTATATAGTCTGCCTAACATATCCGGAATGTTAATGAAATTCCTTCCTAAGATTTAGAGCTCTGAGGCACATTAAATATTCATATAAGTAAGTAGATATCTTACAAACCTTAGTCCTTTAGAATTACATTTATTATTTTTTCCAAGTTATTAACATTTAATAGATCAGGACAGCCTGGTTTCTGTTTTCTGTAATAGATCAGACGTAATTCATTTTACCAAAATTATTTTTATAAAAAATTTAACTTAAAGGTTTTTCCAGTGATGTTCACTTCATCTCATACAACTGATGCCCTTTTGATTTTTACAAAAGACATGGGACTTTTGTAAATTTAGTGGAATTAGGAAACCAAGAGAACATACAAACCTAAATTTTCCTAGATCACAGTTAAAAAATTATTCTGTCTTTGCTGCCACTGTCTATGAAGTATGCATTATATCCTAAAAAGATATTGGTTCTTCAATCCTGAAGCAGTCTCTAATTCCTAAGATTTTATCATTTCTTGCCACTGAATTATTCTTTCTAATATATCTCCCTGATTTGACACTATATAATTATTTAATTGATCAATTGTTATAGAGCTTTAAAATAGCTATTGTGAGATGCTATTATAAGAATCAAAAATGTATGAGATGTCATATTTGTTTCCATATCAAATATAATAAACCAACTAGCAAATAATACTTTCTGACCCACAAACCAGTAGAATAACAGAAAATGTATCTTGCTTGGGGATAACACTACATTCCAGAGCCACAGTGCACTATTTTGGTTAGAAATAGGCCTGTGACACAGAACTTGAGCAGAGCTGGTCCTGTGTGTTTGTTCCACTAGTCATCACTCTCATATGTATCACTGTGCAGTGAACCTTTACCTTGCCACAGTGTGGATTAGTCTGGGAGTTGCTGTGGTTAGATAAAAATCGCCAGGAACTGCCTTCCTGTGTTTAAGTTATCACTTTTGTTGGCTGTCTATGTTCAAAACTCCCCAGGACTTTGCTTCAAAACCGTTCCACTTAGATCTTAGGGGTGATTTGAGTTGTTATATGCATAACTAGATTGATGGGGTTATTGTATGTGATATAGAAAATGCCCAGAAAGATTATGCATTAGTACTATTAGTAAATGAAACAAGATTGCTTTTCTGAGATAAGCATTTGTCTTTAACCTTTATAATTCTGTCATCTTTTTTGATACATAGAACTATAAAAGCTTTCACATTATTAGAGGTTGATTTTTATCAAATACCAAGCAAGGTACATATAAGGTTTAAAAGCAACAGCTCTAAATTCAGGTGGAAAGACTGTCTTAATTTATAATGGAAAAAAACTACAGCTTAAAGAAATTGCCTTTCACCACTCTATTGCATTTATATAATTTTTTATACTTTATGTATATTTACCTTTTAGATATTTTGTGCTTCATGTTTCAATAACCTTAGCTATCACATAAGTAGTATGAGAACATCTTTACATTCTTTAGATTCACAACTTTGTCCTCAATGTTATTTCTAATGAGGGAAGTGTCTGTTTATTACCAAATTAACCAAAAGAATCTCAAGAATTCAGCTACAACTGGAGTATACTTAAAAAGGGGGGGGGGCATTTTAGTTACAGAATTTACATCAAGAGTGCACGGCACTCAAAGGGAAAATGTGTTTTTGGGCAAGGAGAGAAAAGGATAAATCAAGAGTTACCTGAGGAAAAATATAGTTCTCATAGCCAGTAAGGGACATCTGGTAGTAATGAACGCCAAACAGATGTCTGCAGTTTCAGTATAGACAACCCTGGAAGTATAATGATGATAACTGACAGTGCTTTCGGGTAATTGTCTGGATTCTGTCCCCGTATTTGAGTGAACACAGTACTGGCAGTATCAGAAGCAAGCTTATTCAGATAGAGGCACTCTATTGGGGAGGTATAAAAACAACAGCACTAATTCTGGTGACACATCTCAGGCCATGGTCTTGGGTAGTGTCTATCTAGACTAACAAAGAACTGCACCAAAATGCAAGAGACCCATATTTTGGCATCAGTTTTCTGTGTTCTTTTTCTCACGAATGCAACTAAATAGCTGGTGAAAAGTAGCTAAAATATAGATGGATTTATTCTGGCTCATGGTTTGAGTGGTTCCATGGATATCCAAACTATTGACAATGTGAAATAACATCATGTGTACAAATGAGCTGAACAAAATTCATAACTCATGACAATGCCTGAGATACTTCTTGGTCCACCTGGGAGGGAATACATGGTATCAGGAATGGTTCTCAAATATAACGGCAGTAGCTTGGGATGCTTGTTCAAATCTCACTAGATCAGGTAGCAGAAAGAGATGAAGGGAGTGGGAAGAGAGAAATGGAGGAAGATGGAGAGAGAGAGAGTAGAGAGCAAGAGTTACATCAGAGATTGAAAATCAGGTCAACATTATGTTCATGCTGTTTCCAGTAAGGCCTGTCTCCCAGTGTCTCATTCCCTCATCCTAGGTTCACAGCTGTAGCTGTTCCACCAGCTGGGCACAAGGTGTTTAGGTATAGAACCTACTGTAGACACCACATTGAAAGAACAAGAAATTTCATTTGAAAACCTGTCCATATTTGTATGGAGTGGGTATAGACTAAAACAAATGTGGGGAATGGTAACAGAACCACAGTCAAAAAAAATCCTTCTCTCTCTCTCAGGAATCACAGATGAAAGCGATGAAAGAGACCGTACAACTCTGCTTGACATCAGTTTTCCGTGAGCAGCCCCCTCCTCTCAGTCTCAGCCCATCAAATCCCACACAGATGTTACATCTACCCAGGACAATTTCCTCCATGATTCCAGATTCAAGGACCAAGAGCAAGGTACAGCTTAGGACTACTAAAGTATTGTCTTAAGCTCCGTTGTGTATACTTAACATGCTGGGCCCACTTAAGACAACAGATTCACTGAATGATTAGGCAGCTCTCAGCAGAGAGCAATTCAGTCTGCAGTTCCCATGGCCACACATGGAAGGCCGTCAGGAAGCAATATTTTATTATCAAAAAGCTTTATTCATAAGCAGAAAATTATAGTTGTTGACATTACAACAACAAAAAAATAGAAAAACAATGAGTTTCAGTAATTTAAAAAAAAACTTATATTACATTATTATAAACAACACAGATAATGAACCTTCTTTGGAAGCATAAGCTACATCCTCAGAAAAACATGCACATTTAAATTTAGTATATAACATTCAGCCCATGAGAATCATTTCACAGTATGTAAAAAATTCTGACATGAGGGACCTTACCAAATAAATTTTCAATTAGATCATTTTGTATTGGATTCCATTCCCTTTTTAAAAAATTATATTTAAATGAATTTTAATATGCCTCTCTGTTTCAGAACAAATTACTATGAGTTGTCTCAACAAATTTCCCAACACCTGATTCTCATAAGTGGCTTCCTTGCCACTTGATTTTGGTCTCTAAAGAGACAACTTGGTGGACTCTGGGTAAATAAACTCAGATAGCCTGAAAGAGTTGTTGGAGAATGGACTTTGGTTTCAGGCTCTTGAAGGAGCAGCCTCCTTAGGCGTTTACAGTTAGCATATATGAGTATATCACAACAACCTGATTTAGGCATCCAAGTCTATGCACGTAAGTCTAAAAACGGGTGAGTGATAGGAATCCAGTGAGAACACTGTATTGTGCCACAGATGGACTTAATTCCTATTTATTTCTTATTCTTCTTATGCTAGCATTGCTGTTTGCTATTGTAGACATTAAAGATTTAGTAGTTTATACAATTTTGTGATATATTAACATATTGTCCTGTAAAGGAAATCATGAAATTGTATTTTCATTGTTTAATTTTATCATATTTGTTCTTATTGTATGTTGAAGAATACTTATCATTTACAGTAATTGTTTTTCATATTTTTTTCTATCCTTTTCCTGAAAATTCTAGGTTCAAAATACTATATTATTTATAACTCAAATAATACAAGCACATGAAACTGTACTGTACTATGTTCATCACAGAAGGTACTCAGTAAATTTCTTGAGATGACCACATACACACTTCCCACAGAGTCTCACACTGATGAACAAACCATGGCCTGTTTCCTTTAGTGCTGTGTCTGGGGTAGAAGCAAATGTCACCTAAAACAGATGACTTCCAGCCAAGTATCCCTCAATTCTGTCAGCATGTGACTTTTGTCTCCAACTCAAACTATACTGCTTAAATGAGTTATTAGAGCTAGGCTATTTATGACCTTGGATACATTGAGGAAATTACTAAGGGTTGCTTTTATTGATTTTCTAGAATTAAATGTATTTCCTGTCACTGAAATTAATAAATACTTATTATCTGTCTTGACTTATCACAGAATAGAGCAAGGAAGATTTAATAAAGTAGTTTTCAGATTGCTTATTTTTCAAAAAGCAATAATAAAAAATCGAATTGTTTGAGATGAATTTCAATAAATCTAGACTAATGTAATATGCAGTATTGTGTTTAGAGATGAGCATTAAAAGCTTGTCTAATGTTTATGCTATGTTTGTGTTCTTCATCTTTTTAATAGTGGCAGAAATTGTGTTTTATGTGTGCTCAGGCTATGATCTCTATCCAGGCACCTAGCAGATAATATTGGTCTTCGTCCTGAATCATATCACATGGTGTAGTGTATACAAGAAAATCAAACTCATCGGTCAGGAGAGACTTTTCTCTTTAAAAGAAAAGTAACATGCTTTGTGCATGAAGGTAGAAAGCCTTGTAGATGTTCTCCCATGGATCTGGAGTCTCAGCCCACACATAGTTTGATGCTTGTTAGAAGGGGTGGCCTCATTACCTAGCCCTAACTGGCTTGAAACTCTTTACATAGACCACATTGACCTTGGACTAACTAGATTTGCCAGTGTTTTTCTCTTGAGTTCTGGAATTAAAGGCTTGGCCTAAACAGAATTCTAAAATTAGCACATATAACTTGTTAACTATTTGAGAAGAATTTGTTGTTGCCCATGAAGTAGTATGCGTCATAGTTACTCTAGTCCATGTGTTTGGAATTCTGGCATCTTGGAGGATTTGATACAGCTATAATAATGTGAGCACTTAAAACAGAGTTCCTTCTTCTATGATACTGCATCAATTTTCATTAATTACATTTATTTTTATTTAGTATTTTGAATTTTGAACTTGAAAAATAATGCACAAAATGCTGTTTTTCATTTTGATGTCTCCACACATGTAAGTTTTTGTACATTGTTAAATACTTACACATAATAACCCTCCTTTCCCCTTCCCTCCTCCTGTCAGAAATCCTTCTGCAAATAAATAGCCTTTTCCCATTCATCTCTATATTTATAGCTGTGTCTATACATTTGTATCATTTATTGGACTAGCTGTCTATCATCTATCATCACCAATCTATCATCTATAAGTCATCTATCCATCTATCTAATCTATCGACTAACAACCCATCATTATCTATACAATATTTGAGAGGGAAAATGTGTCATTTTTCTTACTGGTTCTGGCTTATTTTGTTTAATGCAATGAGTTATAGTCTTACACATTTTTCTGACAATTACATAAACCAGTTTTCTGTGCCTTAATGCCCATCATTGTGTTTAGGTGCCACATATTACTTTGATGTTCACCTGTTGATTGGCATTTAAATTACTTTTGTATCCTGACTACTGTGATTAGCGTTATGATGGATGTGATGCTCATGCATCCCTATAGTTTGTAGATGTTGTGCATGCATCTCTATGGTATTTGAACACAGAGTGCTTTGAGTGTGTATCAGGAGAGTTGTGCTGGTATTGACTTCACTAAGAGCTTCCATTCTGTTTGCATATAGTGGCTGTATATTTTATATTTTGGACAGCAAGGAAGAAAGGCTCTTTCTTCATATTCTTGTCAGTGTTGTTTGGTTTCTAGATTATAGCCATTCTGACTGAGATGGACTCCTTATGCATAACATTAAAAAAAAAAACTTAACATATATTTCTCTCTCTCTTTGTTGAGAGCCATCTGATTCATCTGTTTATTTCTGAAAATTTATTTGTTAACTTTTTATATATTCCAGGTTTTAATTCTTTGTTAATTAAATATCTATCTAGGCATTTGAGATAGAATGAAGGTGGTAGATTCATAGTATTAAAATTGCTAATCAGAATCCTTCCAAGCCACAGATAGGTTATAGTACTATTCTTTTTTTGACATTTTTTATTTAAAAGTCTTTTACATACCAACCACAGTTCCCCTCCCCTCCCCTCTTCCCACTCACTCCCCAGCACACACATACTCCCATCCACTCCTCAAAGAGGATAAGGCCTCCCATGGGGAGTCAGCAAAGTCTTGGACATCAAGTTGAGGCACAACCACGCCCTTTCCCCTGTACCAAGGCTGAGAAAGGCTTCCTTCTACAGGGAATAGGCTCCAAAAAGCCAGCTCATGCACCAAGAATAAATCCTGGATGCACTGCCAGAGGCCCCATAAACTGCCCAAACCATTCAACTGTCACCTACATTCAGAGGGCCTAGTTCAGTCCCATGCAGGTTCCCCAGCTGTCAATCCAGTGTCAGAGAGCTCCAAGCAGCTCAGGTCAGCTGTTGCTGTGTATTTCCCCATCAAAGCTTGACCCATTTGTTCATATAATCCCTTCTTCCTCTCAGACTCACCTGGGGCTCTATCTGTGAATCTGTTTCCATCAATTGCTGGATGAAGGTTCTATAATAACAGTTAGGGTGCTCATCAATTTGACTATGGGGAAGGCCAATTCAGACAGCCTCTCCACCATTGCTTGGAGTTCTAGCTGAGGTCATCCTTGTGAATTCCTGGGAATTGCTCTAGCACCGGGTTTCTCCCTAATCCCAAAATGGTTTCCTCTGTCAAGATATCTCTTTTATTGTTCTCCCTCTCTGTCCCTCCAGCAATTCCTTCACATTCTCTTCCTATCTCAATTGACTTAGAACATCTTACCTATTTTCTCTTTCCCAGGGGGATCAAATCACTTCACTTTAAGAAAATCCCCTTCTTCATCTCCTTTTCTCTAAAAGACAAGTGAAAACACCACCAACTTGCAAAGCTGTTATGGAAAAAGAATGAAAAAAAAAATCACCATTTAGGAGTGTGGATCCCTGGGAACCTGGGCAATAGAAACTTGAATTTAAAAAATTTAAAAAAAAAAAAATGAAATAAAACGTCCTGGAAGAGGTCTCAGTCATTAAGAGCACACGCTGCTCTTGCAGAGGACCTGAATTTAGTTTCCAGAAGCTATGTCAAGTGGCTCACAAGCAGTTTTAACTCCAAGACATCTTACCTCTGGTGATACACTCCAAGAGAAACATGCACATGAATAAAGATACAATACATATTTAAACAAAGGTTTTAGTAAGGTATCAGTCATTTTCAACAGAGCCATACTATTCCTTAAGTGTCCCACTGTGAGGACACAATGTATCAGTTCACAGAAGTGTAGCATTGCTGTAGCATGACAGCGAAGCAAAAATAGCAAAATGCATTTAACATTAGGGGTCACTTTAGAAATGCTATAAACAATAACAAATAAAAGAAGCAGATACACTAGGCCAAGAAAATGCTGAAATTGCATTAAGAGGATCCATGTTTTAATCCATCCCAGAATATATATTTCTGTTGATCTTGGTCTTTCTGCAATACCGCTCACTATCTTGGATTCTGCCACAGTTACATGGGTAAAGGTCACAGGCACAAGAAAGCTATAAATGCAAGAGGGTAACATGCTAACTTTTTAAACATAATTCTTTATTGATTCCTTGCAAATTTCACATATGTGTTCTAATACTGTTCACCTCCCAGTCCTTCCATATCTGCCCCTCACCCCTACAGTATGCCCTTCCCCCCACACACACACACATAAAAATCAAAACTAAAACAGACCAAAACACCTTGCTCTTTCCAATGGGCTGTCAGGATTGGCTCAGTCAGGATCCTCAGATTTCAACAGGGACATGCTACCTTTTAAAAGGTGTTTTGTTTTTTAAATAACAAAATCATTTAAAGCAACATGCTCCATGGATCTAAGCAGGAGTTTCCTGGCATCTGAGTAAAAACAGCATAACGATAGGTTCCTAGAGTCTTGGGGTAAGAGTTTTTGTTTATTTGTTTTTTATTACCTTCCTATCTGCCAAAAAAAAATCTGCAACAAAACAATTAAGAATGATTAGTACAGTGTGCCTGCAATTATCACAGATGAAGCTTCTCAAATGGGGCTGTATGTACAATTTTTTGAGTGTTTAAAAATGCCCAGGTTGACTCTGGACAATCTAGATTCAAGTGTAACCTGGGATACAAGTGAGTTTGGGAGTTACACAAAATGCCTAGTGTACACAGTCAAGACTAAATTAACTAAAATACGGCATTGCTGATAGAAGAGATTTCTATCAGAGTGGTGTGTTTTCGATATTTTTCTTTCTACATGATATGTTCACTAGCTAACCACTTATTTATACCTCACACCTACAACTTTTGCATACTACAGACATATGTAATATAGTCTGTATCCCCAGTTACTATGAGGATAAAACATGAAAAAATACACATATATATTTACAAAAAACATCAAAATGATATTTGAGACATGAGAAAATATATTTAGATTCTATTTTGAGCATATGAGGTAATAATGCCTTATTTTGATGACTGCCAGCAGATCTGTCCCTTCTCTACTAATTAATATGTATTGGTATATATCATGTATTTAGTCCACAGGACACAAAAAGGTGGTTATATAAACACATTATATATAAATAAATGTGTACATACAATAAATTATAGAATATATATTTAGAACAGTAACTGTAAGGCGAGAGCTTTGTGCTACCTTATTTGTGATACAGGTGAAGAGTGGTGCTTAACGCTTCATAAATATTATTTCTTGGTAGAAAAGCTGAGGGAGGTGTGGATCCTGACTTCTTAGGAATCTTGGAATGTTTCAGGGAGAGTTTGTTAGCAACCAAAGCATAAAAGTCATTTGATCTTTCTAAAATTAAATTGAAACAAAACATTATTGGTGAGAATATTGCCTTCAGTAATTCTCAGTAGTCACAAAATATTCAAAGAAAAAAACTTGTTAGCATTTGCAAAAACAGTGACCTCTTTCTTTACTTCCAATTTCATTAATATTTTCAACACCTTCTTCCTTTTTAATTTGTTTATTATATGTTAATTTTATTCATGTGTAAAATGTATTATGATTGTATCTACCCTTTACTCCTTTCAACTCTCCATGGACAACACAGAAAAAAATGCATACCCTCCTAACTTTATGTCTTCATTTAAATACATTATTTCATGTCTAAATAATGCTGCCAATATTCACAGAAATGTGGGCCACTCACTGAGGCATAGGAAACTTACCAGTAGTCAGAATCCTAAAGAAAAATGCCTCTCTTCAGATGACCAGCCATGAGTGGGGCCCTAAGATCCCATACCAGTAATCAGCTTGGTTCCATAACAACACTGATATGAAACCTGTCGGATTCTTCAGTTAATTGTTAGAAATTAAACATCAAGTGTCATATTTGAAAGATTTAATCTGAAATTGAGCAAATCAATTACTGTTTTGCTCCAGTTTCTCAGTGTCCAGGCTCCTTGAGCAATTAGACCCCAGACTGTGATCATTTTTTATGAATAGAACTCACAGCACAAAGCAGTGCACCTAATAAACCAGTATGCAAATGTGCTAATTTATCACAATGAACTAGATATGCTAGTGTTTAGAAATAGTGAGTCTACTAGTGAGCTTCTGAGTCTGAGGCAGCACTTTGCAATGCTAATTTTCTGTGAGAAGTTTCTCAATTTCTCACTGAAAACACAGACTAAATTCTTTGCCCAGAAAAAGCTGTTATGAGAATTTATTGAATATGATTTTGGGGTTTTTCTTTTGTGGGGAAAGAAATGTTTGGGTGTGTGGGGTGTGTGTGTGTGTGTGTGTGTGTGTGTGTGTGTGTGTGTGTGTGTGTGTGTGCATGTGTGTGTGTGCATGCACGCGCTATGACGTGAATGTGAAAGTCAATAAACAATGTTGGGGAGTCTGTTCTGTTTCTGCAATGGGTACCAGGGATTGAAGCCAGGTTGTTGAACTTGTACTTTTAATCTCTGGGGCATCTATCTTGCCTCAGACTTATTTGCTCTGATAAATATTCTTATATGGCAATGTTTGAAGAACTGTTCTTTCAAAGTGCTCCAAACAGAATTTGACCATAAGAAAATGATGTAGAGGCCCCAAGCAGTACTATATACTTGCCATCTTAGCTACTTGGAAACCTGAGGCAGGAGAATGTCAATTTCTTGGCTGCTTAGATTATACAACAAGTAAATGGACACCTGGCCAAATTAATGAAAACCTGACTCCAAACTGAAATAAAAACAATAATAATTAAAGAGGTCCTGAGTCTACCACAGTGGTAGAGTACTTGCCTAGCAGAGGCAAAGCTGTGAATACAGTCAATACAGTCCCCAATAGAAATTAAGGAAAAAGAGAGAGGAAAAAAGAAGTGTACTGAACATTGATTATATTTACTCAAAATTAAGTGGACTCCTGAACAGAATATAATTAGATTTTTTGTGTTCATTTGATATCTTTGGACTGTCATTGAATGTAAATTCTGCAAAGACTATTAAAAGCAGAACTTTTGCTTTTTATTGCTATATGGATTGCATTTTCACCTGTGGTTTTTAAGACTCATGGGTAACAGTATTGAGTTCTCTAAAGGGCTTACCTTGGTCTTTCATATGACCTGTATGTCCATGTTTCATCTTCCCTTTATGAAAACAAGAATGATTTCAGAGCTACATAACTTTAGAAATTATTTATAGTAAACATATTCTAAGTACATGTATTTTTTTTACTGGTATATTCAACTTGTTTTGAAGAATAAAATATAAGAATATAATTTCAAATTTATGATATATTACTCATGTAGTAGAAAAACAAATAAATACAATATATAAATAGAAAGATAGCACAACTAAAAATATGACCATTTTCATTGAACCTATTTATAATTGGTAGACTGAGCAGAATCAGTAAGAAGAGGCAATTCTAATTTATTTGAAGTTGCTCAAACATGAATTGAAAGTTTCCTGTTCCCGTTACCTGGCAAGCATAAATAAGTAATTTCTTTCTGATCCTATCATGTAGCTAATCAAATAGTTTATAAAAAATATGCTGCTTAATGTCTGACTTTACTTCTGTTCATATACAATTTCCTAAGAGAGTACTGGAAACAGTGAATTTCAAGAATATTCTAAAAATATGCAAATGGTGAGATGAACAAAAAATAAACATAACTAAAAATTCATTCACCACAACATTCTTTATGGCTTCATCTCATATGTCAGTGTAATCCCAGGATATAAAGTAGATCAGGGATTTTGGAGAAAATAATCTGGTAGGTTAAAATGTTACAGACTGTTATCCTTTGAAAGTGAATGCTCTTTTCTGGCATGTGAGAACCATACTTTCTTGTGAACATTCGTAATTTATAAATCTTTTTCCTACAGTTGTCTAATAATAATGATAGATTTTTATTTCCACAGTTCTTTACGGATACCATCACAAGCCATTTTATTTTATTGTTCCAATAATTATAATGAATTTTACTTTAAGCAGTTTTCCACTTACATAAATTAAGCCTGATGCCAATATTCTGACAATGAATATGACAGCCCAATTACCCTGCACCAACCCAAAAGATCCATGCTTCTGCTCTTTCTGGGTTATGTTATTTGAAGAAGTTTCCTGAGTGACAATACTAAGAAAAGCATTGTAGCAACTTGAAAGTTGCATTAATAATCACTTTTCATTTTGGAGACACATTTGACTCTTTAAAATGAATGAATCAATCAAAAGAATGATTCAAACCACTAAAATATGAATCATAAGCCATCTTTCATTCTATAATTCTGACACAAATTTTCTTTTTGATATCATAAGTGACTTGATTATAACACATTTTATCATTTGGCCTCCAAGTTTCCATTTTACTTCCAAAAACAGTAAGGACCAACACTTTTAAGGACTTGCTAGGACTGGCAAATATTTAACCCTTTGTCTTTTATGAAATTCACAGGCTTGAAGACTATTTCTATAATATTATAAATTCTTAAATACTTTACAAATGCATCCCTTTGGTGTGCTAAGCAAGAAGACATCCCTATGCATGAGTTGGGATAACCACAGCACTATTTTGCTAACTACACAAGTTTCTCTTTAACCCTACAATTGAGTGACTGCACAGACTTCTGCATTCTTTTATGTGCACACACAATGCTTTTTCCATAGTTTTCCATCTCACAAAGTTTCTCTATTTATCCTGAGTAAATCTATGAATATCTTGACATCTTAAATTTAAAAAAAAATGTATAGTATATTCCACAGTGTGGCATTCTTAGTGAAAAGTATTTATAATTAAATTATTTCTGCCTCTAATTCTTTAGCATACTCTTTTGATGTTTAAGACTATAGTGAAAAGCAATATACTCTGAAAAATTATAAATGAATTCAGTGAAAGGGCAGTAAAAATAATAGCATATGGGTATCAGGATGAGGAAAAAAACAGTAAGTAACCTCAAAATACATTACATACATGTATAAAAATGGAAAAGGAAACTTTAGCAGAAGTAATATATATTAATAAAATGTATTAAAAGAGTATACATCAGCAGGGTGGTATCTCACAAATAGTTTGGAAACATTGGAATAGCTAATAAAATTAAAAGGTGCTGAAAACATGTCCTAGATGCTTAATGCAATTGCTATGCAAGAGTGAAGACGTGAGTTTGAGTCATTACCTAACATATAAAAACTAGGAATGGCTACCTGTATTTAGAACAACACACTTTTTGGAGTTGTAATGGGATGATTGATAAAGCTGTTTGGTGCCAGGCTAGCTCCAGGTTTATAGAGAGTCTAAAAATAAGGAAGGTTAGAAGTGATAGAATAGAATAGTGTCTGCCCCTGGCCTCCACATGTGTGCCATACTTCCCTCCTGCCACAAGCACATAAACCACACACATTCTCTACACTCACACACATACAAAAAATGAAAACAAGTAAAAAGTACATCAAAATGAATAAGACTATTAAAAGTGTTAATTATTATGTAAAATATGAATTTTACTTAAGTGGTATATGAACATGATGATAACAATAACCTCAAAAGTGAGATATTATAATAATGATTGTAAATTAAGTTTTAGTACTATGTGTTAAGTTGGTATTTTTTATTCATTACATAGCACAGTGATGGCCCTCACAACTTAGAACATCATCATTTCAATAAAAGTAAATGTCTGGTGATTATTATGTTTCTTCCAAATTAAAATTTTCATGACTATAGTTATTAGAAACAAATGAAGTGAAATTTATAGAGCATGGAATTAAACCATGCTGTTTTATTTTCTGTTTTCTTTATTAATATTTTTATCTCTTCAAAATTATTTTACAAATAAGTATCTTTAGCTAATAAATTTATGGAAATAAGGCCTTTCTGTATAGAATGAACTGAAAGTAATTTTTAATCATATTATTGATACATCCAGTATAATGTTATCTTTTGAACATGAGATGATATCAAAAGACAATTGAAGGTAAACAATTCACTGACTATAGGTACCTCTTTGCATTGTCATCCTATGTGTCCACAATCTCAACTTAGAATTTAGTTTTATCTGTCTAGAGAAGTATGGGGGTCCACTTGGTCTTCGAGGTCAGTAGACATTGGTCCGTGAAGACAAAGGGACAGAAGCAGCAACAGAGATCCTTATATGGCCCATAAACATGATGGAGGCAGCTCAACTTTATTCCAGACCATAAAGAATATAATGCTTGGGGATCCTGGAGACGAACCTTAATTTACATTAAGTGGGACTGTCCAATCAGAAGGTTTCTAGTACAAGTCTTTGTTATCATAAGTGCTGTAAAGAAGACTTCTAGACAAGAGTCAAACTAAAGATAAATCAAGCATCTGGCTTAGAGGCAGCTTTCAGATAATGTCCTCTGGCCACAGGGACATTCTCTAGATACGGGCAAGTAGAGAGCAGGAAATTTCCATTGGGAAGAAGGGAATCTCCATGTCACCAGGCTTTTGTAAAAAGATGTTAGGTCATAATAGAATGCAACATCTGACCATACAGCAAGGCCTTACAACAGAGAAGATACCAAAAAATATAGTGTATAGGATTACTTCGCTAACTGCACCACCATCGATGCTCTGTTATGAGGCTATGTATGCAGTGATGGAAGAATTTAATTCCTGCTTATAACTGTTCCAGATTCTCAGGCTTTCCCACAGAATAAAAATATCACATTAGCTAGATTATTTCAAGGCAAGATATAAGTAAATATTTGATATTAATATTTGATAATAAACACCATTTATAATGTTGTCTGTGGAGTCTTAAGTCACCAACAATGTTTAATGTTCAATAAAACTTGCCAGATTCTGATAAAAGGAGCCTAGACTATCATGATGGAAAGATTATAAAGGTTATAAAGCTAAGACTAGATAAAGATTTAGGACAATTTACATTTATCTACCCAAAGATTGTTGATGATAGCAGTTCATTTAGTCTGTTTATCTATAAAATACGTGGGAATATGTATTTACAAATTTACTTGCTTTGACATTTTGAGGGGCAGGAATACAATTCAGAATATTACCAGTGAAAAATAATGGATTGATGTCAATGAACTAAAACATTTGGCCTTTGTAGCATGTGAGAGTCAGCAGCTCATGTTCTGAAGTGCCAGCTATTCTGTCTTGTACACTTACCTGACTGCACTTAACTTTTATTTCTTCTCTGAGGGCATTCAAGTTTCTTATCTCTTCAGACACAATTGAATGCATGACTTGGAGTTTATCAACTTTAAAATTCTAAATAATCTTTCACAATCTGTATATAAATTTTAATTTCCACTTATTCATTCCAGTGATAAATTATAAAATTTAAATTCAGTTGTTTCATTCTTTCTTTAATGTGTATTAACTTGATTCAAGTCAAACCTTCCCAAGTTTGAGAACCTTTAATTTCTCAATGATGGAGAACATGTATAGGCTGTATAAATGTTTGCTATTTGAGTCAATTGCAAAGTGAAGGATTAATTGAAAGATGAATGCTAAGGTGAAGTCTGTACAACTACTTATAAGTCCAATTATTCATGAAGACAGAATACAATAAAATTATTAATGTGCCAGCTGATAGGAATATATGAGACAAAGGACACAACGTCATATTAATGTGCATTTATCAGTATTACCAACGGATGTAATAGTTCGCCCAAGTAGAGAAAGGACAGCAACTACATGGAAGTAGGCCAACATGCTTTCAAATCCTTCCAGACATCGTATCTCATCTGTAATATTTTCAACCTTGCTCCAATTACTGATGAACTTCTGCTTCTTTTCCCCCATGGGTTCATCTCAATGTCAGTCCTTCTTTAGCATTTTTTAAAAAGTTCCTATTGCATTAGAAAATTTCTATTGTGTTTAGTTGATATGCTGTAGTAAATTTAACGTTGAAATGCTGTAGCAGCCTTTTTCCTTTAGACCAGCAACCAGCTTCTCCAAAATCTTGACACAGATGCTTTTATTAGTTAGAAATGTGTGGCCCTGTCTTAGCTCTTATTTTAATCTGTTTTGCTTCATCTAGGTATTGCCTCAGGGCTTTCTTACCTATCTTTCTGTACTTTTCTGCTGTCTCCTCTGGCTAGCTACTGCCTGGCTTCTGCGCCCAGGCATATCCCTCTCTTTCTCTCTCATTCTCACCTCTACCTACATTTCTCCTTCTGCTCATTCTCTTTGCCTGCCAGCCCTGCCTATCTTTCAATTGCCTAGCTGTTGTTATTAGACCAGTCAGATGCAGGGTGAAACAAATGTAACACATCTTTACATAATTAAACACATACAGCCTAAACAAATGTAACACAGCTTTACATAATTAAACAAATACAGCCTAAACAAATGTAACACAGCTTTACACAGTTAAAGTAATATTCTGCAGCATATACAAATGAAACACATCCTTGCCTAGTTAAAATAATATTCCACAGCAGAGTGGTGCCCTGGATTTATCAGCAAGACTGTGACTACCCCATAAATAAATTCTTGACAAGTTTACATTTTATCCCAAACACACAGAAAAAGACTTTCATTAAATACACAGTTAGTGTTGGGTGACCTGAAATTTATTACTAAGACTTGGGAATAATGCTAAACTTTGTCATCAACTGAATCCACTCCTCTCTCTCTCCCTCCCTCCCCCTTCATCTCTCCCTTCTTCCCTCCCTGCTCCCTCTTTCTCTCTCCCTCTCTCTGAAGAAATGGTTAGATTCTGTTCACTATATTTTCTTCAAACTATACACAATTAATTGTGATAAGGTGATGTGAGTTAACTATTTTTCCTGAAATGCATTGACTATGCTAAATGATAATCGCACTAGAAGAGTCATCTAAGTCATTTGTTCTTATTAATGTATTTAAGAGGCCCAGATCAGGAAATGCCATAAAGAGCTCAACAAAATATTTGCTGCATGACTGAATGTATTAAAAATAAAATTGGCAGCTACTGCCATGTGACATCATCTATTTTATGCAGACCTTTCCCAAATTAATATAATTCTTCTTATATACACTCTAACATCTTATTTTGAGGTATAATAATACTTCTAAAACATTATAGCCTATATACTAACTTCTTTGTTTGACATGAAAGTATTACTTTCATGGTACCTGAATCATACATCACTCAAGATTTCTTCAAATATACATACTCTTATATTTTCACCAATTTTCCAGACATAGTTTTTCAAACCCATTTGAACATAAGATATGGTTTAAATCTATAACTTTTGACTGTTTCAGAAGAAGTACAGTATATCAAAAAGAACAAATATCACATGATAGCCAACTTTTGCAGCTATGTGAATCCTTTTTGCTATTAACTGATAATGAATATGAATCCCTGGAAGCTCAGAATCTTGCTAAACAGTAGAATCTGTTTTTCTGGTTTGTGGGTTCTCAATTTGAAACACAATAATCTCTCTCTTGGCTCTGCTATATTGGATCACCTGGCCGGAGTACTTAGATAGTATATGATGGAAGATAAATTAATTCCAGCAGATATTTTCAGTGAACTTTCCATTGCTAATAACGAGTAACCTGTGAGAAAAAAAAATGGAGCCAAACAGTTAGGATTTAAACAGTCACTACCAATATGTAGTTAAGCAATTATTTTACAAACAAACAACAAAATACAAGGAATCCCCAGATCCTTTATGTCCAGGGCCTCAGAAGCTATGAATTCAATCAGTTGCAGACCAATCTCAAGTATTGTTAGGATATTGACTGTTCTAAACATGTACAGACATTTCATATTGTAAATTCTTAAAATTCTTCAAAATTCTTAAACAGTCAATATATAATTTATTTTTTCTAGGTATTGTAAGTTAACTAGAGATACTCAAGTTTATGAGGATAGACATGCACAACTCAGTTTATAAACATATGATGCTGTTCTATATGAGGAATCTTAAGTTCAATAGGGTTTGACACCTGGAAAGTTGTGCTGGAATCAGTTCCCTATAGGTTTTGAGGAAGTATATGGAAGAATACCAAGTGGTCAGATCTAAAAATCAGACAGGCAACATTGTATGGACTTAGCAAGTTGTGTTTTTAGGTTTATTTATTTATATGGATATTAACAACAATTATTATTGAAGAGAAACCCTGAATTCAGGAGGAACAGGGAGATACAGAGAGGATGGAAGCCTAGATAGGGAGTAGAAAGGGAGTAAATACATTTTAATTAAATTAAAATAACAATAATAATAGTAACAATGTAACTATGGAAGAGAGAAGCAGGGCAAGTGAAGACAATGTCAGGTAGAGAGAGTTCAGTGAGAAAGTTTCAGACTTAATAGTACAGGATACATTGTAATGGCCTTTTCAAGATTACATGCCAAGTTTTCTGGAACAATACATTGAAGGAAGTATAAGATGGTCCTGAAAAGGAGAGCTGACTCCGCAGAGTCACTGATGGCTAGTGCAGGACTCAGAGACACTGTAGCTGTAACTTTTTCTATCTGAAATTCTGTAGTGAGAATTCTAAGTATTTTTAGTGAGAATTTTGGTATTCCTACTTTGCTTCTGGTTACAACATTCTTCTCTCTTTTTTTGGCAGTTTTATCCATTTGGATTGCTTTTCCAACCTTTGTAATTGCTTGGCCCATTCTGTTTTAAATATAAGTATTTTAAATCATGCATATTATTTCAAAGAATGACAGCATTCTAAACTTATGGAATATGCTTTACTAGAAATCTAGTAAGGAGATTTTAAAAAGTGTGCTTTTCTCATGAATTCATGAGTTCTTCATAAGAAATATTTTTAAGTGAAAGGTGTATTTTGAAATTTTTATGCTTTGTAAAAAAGGGGAATTTAAATCAACTGTAAACTGACTAAAATAGAAAGATGAGCCTAGATTTTCTTAATGTGCCCAAAATAGTGAAGAGGGGCCTAGTTACTATACTCAAGGCTCAGAGAGTATCTGTGTTCTAGGACAATTCTTCAGAAGGTGAGAGCTATCCCTTACAGCTGGAAAAGGCTAGGAAGTGTAATCTGGGTTATTCCCCCAGTATATTCAAGAACACTGATTTTGGAGAAATAAAACAATCAGGGTTCAGCGATTACTCCGCAAAGCAAAGCACTGTCACTAGTCTAATGCCTGAGATTAGCACCCATAACCTACTTATATGGTAGAAGGAAAGAACCAACTCCTACAAATTGTCCTCTGACCTACACACACACACACACACACACACACACACACACACACACACACACACACACACACACACACACTTCAAATACTAAAGAAAATTTAAGAAAAAGAAATGACATGCTTATTACCTAAGTCTTTATATACTTACCTGAAAAGATAAAGATTCAAATAAAATATCCTTTGGATTTTATGATTCTTAATATAAGTATAAACTACAAAATTGATGCAAATATTACTTCAGTGGCCTTTCCTATAGACTGTGAGCTCCCTACCCCTAGAATTCCTAAAGTACTCTCATGCAGGAAGTGTCTTCATCTTTGAGGATGGATTGAGACAGCCCATGGGATAAGCAGAGCATTCAGGACTGTCCGTGAGAAGGGAAAATGGGCCTGAGGGGGAAGTGAAGGGGGAAGTAAAGGCTAAGAATGCAGGGAAAGGCCAGAGCATATGGGGCACTGAGAGAGTGGAAATTGCTGAGCATACCCATTTTCAGAATTGGGTAGGACTTCATCACTATTTAGAATTTTTTTTGTCCATATTAGCTGAAAATGAGATTTGAGTAAGAGCAAGAGTTGTTTTTGTTTTCTGTTCCTTTAATGCTCAGGTGAGTACTTTCAGGGGAATGGTGTATTTGTTCTTTTTTAGTAATAACTCCATTATTCAAATTCCCTGTGAGAATATTTGTAATTCTTTCTCAGTTATTATCTACCTGGTGAGCAATCAAAGGCTGCGATGAAGAAACAAGATACTGAGACACTTTGTAATTCTTCAACTTAATACTCAAGAACTACTCTAGGGTGGGAACTCTAGGGTGGCTAGGACAAATATGTTACAGTTATATTCCTAGTTGGTAATGCAGCAGTGCATGCACTTTCTGTTGAAATGCAAAGGGACTTGAGAGTAATGGGAGATAAAGAAACAAAAGTCCTAAAGCAGCGTTGGCAAGTGGGAGGCTGCTCCCTTGGACCACATCTCAGTCTCTCATCAGAGTACCGGGCTTCATACCTGCAGCTTCTCAAACATGTCACCATGCTCCTGGAAAACTATTTCTCTGTTTATTTGATTGTGTGATTTTATAAATGGAACCGTACATTGCTCAAGTAGAGCTTGAACTCGTGAGCTCAATGGTCTCGCTTACCAGGTCTCATTAGTGGAAATAACTTGGATGCAATTAAACAAATTTTTCATGATGTTGGCATTTTTTTCTGGGAAACTTCAATTTGCACAGAGAGGTCTCCATGTGTAGTTTTGGGGGTTTTTTGTTATTTTTCTTTTCTCTTTCTTTCCTTTCCCTACCATTCTTATTATCTCCCTCCTCTTCTTCCTTCTTTTCCTTTACTGATAGCGTAACATATAAAATATAAAACCTTACAGGAATACATTACACTAGCTGAGTTGAAAGGGGAGTGTATGACAAGTGTTGAAACCACTCAGCCATGTTTAACATCTAATTTTGGTGCATGAAGAGGACATCAGGAGAGCAAAGAAAATGGACTCTTAGTTGCTTTTGCTATGGTTGTGGTTTTGTTTTATATTCTTCTATCATACAATGCATTCTGGCCACAGCCTCTCATCTCCCTTCTTCTCCAAGTTCCCCACCACCTCCACTCTTTCTGAGATCCACTGCTTTTCCATTTTCTTTTAGAAAAGAGCAAGCCTCCCAGTGATATCAACCAAACACAGTAAAATAAGATGCAATAAGTCTAAGTACAAACCCTCATATAAAGGTTGGATGAGACAAACTAGTAGGAGGAAAAGGGTCCCATGAACAGGCAAGAGTCAGAGACTCCCCTAAACCCACTGTTAAACATGCCACAAAAATTCAGGCTAAACAACCACTGTATACATGTAGAGGACCTAGCAGAGACCCATGCAGGCTCCTTGGTTGCCGCTTCAGCCTCTGTGAGCCCTTCTGAGCCTTGCTTTGTTGATTCTGTGAGCCATGTACTCCTAGTGTCCTTGACCCCTCTGCTCCTACAATCATTCCTCCCCCTCTTTCTGGAGCTCTGCCTCCTGTTGCTAAGGCTTTTGTTATTGTTTTTGTTTTCTTTGGGTTTTTTGTTTGTTCGTTCATTTTTTGCTTTTGGGTTTTGTTTTTTGTTGGTTGCTTGGTTGCTTGGTTGGTTTTTGGCTTTGGTTTTGGTTTTTTCCCTTTGGATAGTCCTGTTTGATTCTAGGTTCCTGGGTTCATGGGCATAGGCTCCTTCCCTGTGACTTGGGCCTCAAGTTAGGCCAGTCATTGGTGAGCCACCCCCACAAACTCTAAGCCAGTATTGACTCATCTTGCAGGCAGAATGAATTGGGGCTTGAAGACTTTGTGGCTGAGTCGGTGACCTCCCACAGCATCTAAGAAAGCACCATTAGCAGCAGCATCTAAACCTACTTTTATTTTTCTGAAACAATGAATATTTCAGTCCTGGTACCATATTTAAAAACAGAGATAAAACTCTTTCCCACAGGGTCTGTTTGCAATAACCCAGAGTTCCCTAATATTGCCAAATCATATCCAACATTTTACTGTTCTTGGCCCAGGGGACAAATATGAGAAATTTAGAGAAATAACTATGGGGTAGTCCCAATATCATTGTTCAGAATTACCATGAACTAGATGAAATACTTAAAGTACAGATTCTGTCATTCACTCACTCAGTTTTCACTGGAATAGAAGACTTTTCCACAGTGTGCAGCCCTGACTGTGTACCTCATTGGAGGAATCATCTCACTGCCAAGGCTTGTCTTGACCCGTCATTTCTCAAGTCTGCAGATTTTTAATGTTTTCCTCTAACAACAATGGCTCTGTGCAGTACTGTGTCCACTACTCAGGAAGCACTCTTCCTTCCTCACTGCTCAATTTCAGTTTCTTTTCATTCCTTTCCACATTCTTTTCATTGCTTAAGATTAGGCAAAAAATATATTGTTATTTAATTACCCTTTTCAATTGTCATTTACTATTAAAATATACATAAACTCTAGAAAACATCTGCTTTACCTAGAACTATATTCCAGCAATAAAAATTCGTAAGTGAAGGACAAGGTATGTGTTCAGTCTTCAGATGTCCCTCATAAAAACAGACATCAATGAAAAAGACAAATAAAAGACAATCTATTCAATTATAAAATGACCACATATATAATGTGCATGCTAATTATAGATATAACTGACTCAGCTATATACATTATTCAGGAGTTTTTAACATCATTGTATTCTAATAAAGATTTTATGCCTCCTTTATAATATAATATCTTTTATGAAGTCTGTCAAAATGTTTAACCCGAATTTTGATGTTTTTATATATTTAGGATTTGATCTTTTTTTATTAGAGAAGCAATAGCCTTGGATAATCTGTTGAAAGAATTTTATATTTTTTCGTCTTGAAAAGAATCATGAAACATATTGAAGGCTAAGAAAATGAGTCTCTGGCATGAAATTATGGGTTTTTTTTACTTCCACTTGCTGCTCTAAGAAATTCTCACAAACTTAATGGCCTAATGCCACAAATGTACTCTCACACATCTCAAGGCTAGAATTATGAGACCTGGCAAGATGACACTTCCTCTGTGGGAATCTGCTAAGTTTTATTTTTGACTTTTGAAAGTGGGTAGGAAATCCCTGGGCTACGGCAACATCACCCAGGAGTGTCTTTATTCAGGTATACAATAACACTTGAAGTATCAGCTCTCTAAAGAATACAATGCTTTTCTGGATTCAGCTTCTTCCATTCCAGCAATAACAACCACAGAAGCACAATACAGCCAAGGTGAGTTGACCTCCTTTGACAGGACATTGGAATTAGAGGCCCTACAAAGATGAATAATTGTCTGACTCCCCTTTTACTTACATGTTAATATAGAATTGGACTCTGAATTTTGTTCTAAAAAGTCAGTTCTCATTCTGATGTTCAGCAAATTGAGTCCAGCTTTTGTTTTTCCTTAGTTCTATATCTTGGAGACAAAAGCCAGTTTCTGGATTATGGTCATTAGGCTTCAAAGTAATTATTTACTTAATTAAACACAATGCTTTTTATAATAAAGAATTTTAACTTTTTAATATGTAGATGACCACAATGGCAAAGTTGTACATAATTTATTCCTTTTGTCAAAAGTATTAGTATAGATTGTTTTAATTTCAAATACAAATGGGTTAGGTGTTGCCATTTTTTTACCCATTGCTTTTCGTAAACTTAAGGTTGAAGATCTCCCACATGATGTAACAAAAGCACATAATAATAAGTTAGAATTGGAGGAGACAATAGAAGCATGCATTCATTACATTTCTTATTATTGTGACACCACACCTGCTAGAAACAACTTGAACAAGAAAGTATTATTTATGTCCTATGGTCTTAAAGCTGCAGTCCATCATTTGCTAGGAAGGTGGGATTCCATGGTGAAAGGAAGGTTTCATTGAGTCCATCATGACAGGGCAAATTTGATGAGTTCAGTCATTTGAGCACAGAAGAGTTCATGGTGGCAGAAATGTAGGACTTGAGTACTTCAAATTCAGTCAGGTAATGAAGCCAAATATAGAGGGCACTGGATCTGAATTACAATCCTCTGAGTTCTGACAGTTGTAGACTATAGTTGAGCTAACTAAGCTTTGTCTCCTATGTTCTCAAATATCTCTAAAATTAGTGTCACTAGCTGGGAATCAAGTGTCCAAACTCATAAATCAATAGAGGATATTTTACATTCAAAACATAACATTCCACAATTGGACACAACAGCCTCATGGTTATCTTATAATTTAAATTTGTTTGAACTTGAAGAGTATTCATAGCCTTATACTACTCAAAATATCAGAGTCTTGTTGACTCTAGGTAAAGTCAACACAAATTACACATTCCCAGTGTACAAAGGCATTGTGTAAAGACTCTTATTCCAAGAAGGAGAAGAAAGAAGATAGAAAGAATAGTCCATACCAAAGCAATAATGAAACTTGATAAAACAAGGATAAGACCCCACAACTTGATGTCTGGTGTGTGGAACCCAAGGCAGTGTTACCTCCATGCACACCTTCATAATGTTGTTATATGGAAGCACATAGTGTCTCTTGAACTGTTTCCACATAGTACATGCAGCTCTCCTTAGTAAACTTCATACATTTTAGACATCTCTAACATCCTGGAACCCATTGACGTGTATGCTTCATATTCACAGCTGCAGAGTTAAATCCTATTGGAAATCCAAACCTGGTTCTCAAGGACTGGTTTTATCTGCTTTGGTCTGGAACTCTGTCGAAAATTTTGTTAGCCCCATAACTTTTATTGTATGTTCTGGAAAACACAAGATTATGTAAATGATGGAAAATCAAGACGTGCTAGATGTCTTCTTGACAAACACTATAACAGCCTCTGAGGGCTTGTCTGGTAAACTGAAAATATATCCTTGTGTGATCCTTTTTGAGAGGGGCACACTACAGGCTCAATTTTTACACACCTTTTCTTTTAAAAAGAATCTTTCAATGAGTTCACTGGAGCACTTAATTGGAATAATCTTGTCCTTACAATATCATTTCTGAATGGGTTCTTTTTTTAAAAGTACATGTGTGTGGATATGTGCATGTCAGTGCAGGTGTCTGCATATACCAGAAGAAAGTATCATATTTCCTGTGATCTGCCTGATGAGGATGCTGGAAATTGAACCTGATCCTCAGAACGAGTCCTCAGTTCTCTTCACTGCTGAGCTATTTCTTCAGCTCAGGTATTCATTAGATCCTCTACATGTATGTTATGGCTATTAGCCTTATGTTTATGAGGGATTCCAGACAGTGAGAGTGAGGAGGAGGTGTTTCTGACTCCTTTGCCTGCCCTTGAGTCTCTTTTTCTCCTACTGAGTTGCCTTGCTTAGCCTTAGTGTGAGTCTTTGTGCCTAGTTGTATTGTAATTTTTTAATGACATGTTCAGTTGATATCCCCCAAAGGCCTGCTGTTTTCTGAAGGGAAAGAGAAAAAAAAATGGATCTGGGGAAGAAGGCATGGGGGTGGACTAGAAGGAGTGGAAGAGGGAATCTGCACTTATGTACCAACAGCAAAAATACTTATAAAACAGAAAGAAGACAACATTTGTCTCTCTTGTCAATTCTTAATCTCCTATAGTTCTTTGTATAGGGGTGGAAGATTCATGGACTTTCCCCATGCCCCTTTAGCATGTGTATTGATGTCTTTGTTCAGCTCATTTAAGCAATCACATTGGTGAGACTTTATGTGGGTAGATTCTAATATTCTTAAGAGGTCTAACAGCAAATTGCCTGATCCCTGGTTCCTTCCACTTTTCCACCCCCTCTTCCTCAATGATCTATGAAACCTAAGTGAATGAGTTTTGTTTTAGGTCTATCTGTTGGGAGTAGTTACCGGAAAAAGGTGGCCATGAATTAAAAATGAACAAGGAGAGGAATGTGGGAAAGTGTGGGAGGAGGAAAAAATGGGTTAATGTTATTTTATTATTTTATAGATGATAGATAGATAGATAGATAGATAGATAGATAGATAGATAGATAGATAGAGTCTTAAAGTAACTAAAAATGTAATAAGCTTAAAAAGAGATGCCAGTTCTGTTGTTCTTGTACACAATTTCAATTTTGGGTCCTATTTCACACATTACAGTAAATTTATGAATACCCGTGCTATGACTTTAAATTCATCTACTCTCCTCTTGACCTCTTTCTATTGTGTTCTTGCTATAATATTTGCTATAAGTCTGACTAAACATAATTTAGCAACAGCAATGCTAGGCCTGAGTGTTATAGTGGTTTTAAATATTTTCTGCAAAGCAAGCAGATCATTACTTTTAAATTTAGCTTTACTAATTTTTAAGACACTATTGAACAGATTATATTTAGATTCTTATAGTCAGAATTTAATACCAGTGAATTAAGTAGATTTTTTGCCTCTGAGGATTCATTAGTAAAGCCTTTCTACTCAAATTTCTGTCAACCCTTTTGCTTTCTCACACTCATGGGTCCATTAAGTATTCACTTGTTCATTCTGGGGTTTCTCTAGCATGAAACTCCAAATTCTTCCACATTCTTTCAGAAAACTAGTTCTAAAGCCCTACGAACCATATGGTCAGGTTTATCCTGACTACATTCTCACTTTTGTAATTTTTTTTGTATTTTGTATTGTAATTTCAATATTAGTTTATTTTCTCATTAATGATAGAAAGAACTCACTGGAGCAATAATTCATGTTTTAAAGCATGCAAAGCTGAAGGCAGAAGGAAGGGTACAGTTGGGCAGCTTCATTTTCTGGTAGATTCAGAAGGAAATCATGAAAGCAGAAAGCAAGACTAGGCTATAAATACACAAAGTCTGGTTAAATTGTCCTATTTTTTGACTGGCAGGTCTTTTCCCAAAAACGTTCCACAACTTTCTAAAACATCAGCTAGAGACTAAGTACTCAAGAAAATAACTCTGTGGAGGATGGATAGAAGGGTAGACAGACAGACAGATACATAGATAGGTACATAGATGATAGATAGATGGAGAGATAGATAGATGGATAGGTAGGTAGGTAGGTAGATAGATAGATAGATAGAGAGAGAGAGAGAGAGAGAGAGAGAGAGATAGATAGATAGATAGATAGATAGATAGATAGATAGATAGGTAGGTAGGTAGGTAGGTAGGTAGGTGGGTAGATGCTAGTTAAATAACAAAGGAGAGACAGACAATAGAGATAGATGATAGATTATACACAGATTCTGGTTGTATTTTAGATAGATAAATAAAAGAGAGATGGTATAAAATATATCTGTGGTGTACAGAGTCATTATAGAAGTAATCTAGATGTTAAATGGATATAATTTATAGGCAAATGACAGAGGATAAAGATGGAGGCTAGAAAGATGAAAAATAATAAAATTTTTTAATTCATTTTCTATTTGCCAAATCAGCTCCAAATTTCTGAATATTTTTTAAAATATAAAATATCTAAATGGAAAAATATAATGAAGCAAACATGAACACGTGTCAGCACTCATATTGTTATATTTTAATGAATACACTAAAATTAAAGCTCCATTGCAAACTGCTCTTTTGAGCCTCCAAATCTGGGTTTGCTTTTCTTCTTGTTGGTTCCTGTGAACTAGTACCTCAAAACTTGCATTACATTGTGAATTTTCAGTTTTTTCAAAGTGGATTCTTATATCATACAAACATCTCTAGTTTTATACGTCACAAATATTGGCATGAGCCACATTAAAGAAAATTTGTTGGTAAGACCACCGAAACAAGTCTTGGGGAGATAAAAGCCAGTGTTCTAAAAGACAGGGCACTTTTTTTAAATGAGAAAACAGGCCACATATTACACATCAGTAACTGTTAACAGCCTGTTTCTGAATCTAGCTGTATGTGTTTCAGTCATGACACTACTGTGAAATTACTTGGCTATGTGCCTCTGTCTTAGATCACTGAGAGAATGTGACACTCCATGCCATCACATACCATAAAATGAAAGGAAGAACGAACACCATTATTTGTACTGTAGCAAAGGAGAGGGAATAAAGACGATTTCTTTAAACTCAAATGGTGCTTCTCGGAATAAAATTAAGTTTCTCTCTTTGTTGTAAATATATTTCAATACATAGACTTTATGTAAATATCTGTCGACTTGTATAGCTGCTAGACATAATTTAAATTGCCTTTGAATTACTCTGATTCTTTTTGTAAGAATTTGTTCTGCCATATTCATGTCTAGTTGCTTTATGATTCTGTACTTCTTTTTAGTTTCATTTTGTTTATATTTTAAATATAAATCATAAATAAGCTGAAAGAAAATAACAAACAACATGTAGTTGATTGAAAAATACCCACTAGCTTCCAAGACTCAATGATGAATATGTTTTCTCTGGATATTGCACTCTGATATATAAATTAACAATAGAATGCTATGATTCCCATGCAGTCTGATGAAACTTCAAGCACAGAAGACATTTCCTAAATATGCTCTACAGATTTTTATTTTTATATTTTATTTTACTTCATGTGTATGAACATTTTCTTGGCATACATACATCTTTGTGTACCATGTACATGACTGCTGAATGCCCTGGGAAGGGGTTAGAAAAGATTATGAGCCACCGTGCTGATGCTGGAAATAAAACGTGGGTCCTTTGAAAGAGCAACAAGTGCTCTCACACTCTGAGTCATTTTCCTGCCCTTTACAAATCTTTAACACGTAAATTTTACACATTGAGCATATATGGATAATAGCGATCTGTATCAGACCTTTGAACATCAACTTATCCTGAAAACAACCAATGTAGACATGTAATATTCTGTGCATGTAGACATTGACAAAGGCTGAAAGATGTTGGTGAGTAACAATAGTTCTTGTTTTCAGAGTTACTGCTGTTTATACACTGAGATAAAAGTATAAAGTTATATTGTTATCTGATCTATTATTTGAAACATGATACAGAAAAAAACATGGAAAAATTACACATTTCAATATTTATGCTTTTCAGCTGTTGTCCTCATTATAACTGTCAGGGAAAGTCACTCTCAATACTAGTATTTGTTATATCCTCTTATTTTAAAGCAGTATCTTTATTTCATTTGTAATTTGGAGGTAATGGGAAGCAAGTGGTGGGTATTCAATTGATTGTATCTAGAAGAAATACATTTTTGACTCTTTTTATCAATGTATTTCTTTGGCTGGATAGAGGGCTCAGGGTTAAAAGCATAACCTATGCTTGAGAATTTGAGACTGATCTCCACATTCAGATGATGGCTCATAACCATCTGTGACTCAGTTTCCAGGGGATTCGATGCTCTTTCTGGCCTCTACAGGCACCGGTTGCACATGTGCTTCATAGACATGCATGCTTTGTATTAAATTGAGTTACCAAATAACTGATTTTATAGACATCATAATGGAAAAGGCAGTATGCTTTTCCTCTTTATATCCCCATAGGAAATTAATCCAGAGAAGAGGTTGGCTTCATTTCTTATCTGCTGTCTTCAAAGTATATCAAAGAGACTTATGAGAGTGTGAGCATCTCATGTTTTACAGAGTTTAGGATTTTTAACTTTTCCTAAAGTCACTGAATCAAACAAATGATAAAACATTTCTTTACAACCTTCAATGCAAAAAAAAAAAAAAGAAAAGAAAAAATAATTTGTAGGAAAAATGCTTTTGTACAGGGAATGAAACATGTCCAAAACAAAACAAAAAAACCCTTGGATTGGGCAAATTTAAGGGTGAAGATGGCTTTGGTGTTCATTTCCATCAGTTTCTCCATCTTTGATGACCTCCTTGGCAACTTTGATACCTTCCTTGTTATTGGACTCTACAAAGCCAAACTCTTTGGAGGAACAAGTTTCCTGATCAGCCACCATTGTTGCTTGAATAGAGCCCTCTAATGAGTCTTCGGGGTACCCTCTGACAGACCTTTGACAAACAGCATTGGACAGCTGACCGCCTGATTGCCCTTGATTCCATTTTATTTCAGGAGTATATAGATTCTTTACCATCCTCAAATGAAGCAAATTCTATAAATGTATGCCCTTTAAATTTGCCATTTGGGTTGTGGGCTCTTTGATAAAAGTAGCTTACTAAGAGTTTCTTCTATTACACCATAGAAAAGGTTATGTAAAACCAAAGTTTTGATTCACTGCCCCAAAAGCTACTCTTTCCAGATCTCTTTTGCCTTTGTCCTTTCCTCCAGTGCAGTAAAGTGAAATATATTGCCCATCAATTTCTGCCTCCTACTTTTCTTCATAGTTTGGCCCTGCATTAGCTTGTGTCTTAAATTCAACATAAGCAATCCCCTCACTCATCCTAGCCTGGCAGACAAGTCTGATCTCCATGGCACTTTCAAACACTTCTTTTTAATTCATTCCCATTTATGCTGAAAAAGAGGTTTTAAAAAATATGAATTGCCTCATAAATTTGTGTGCCATCCTTGTGTAGGAGCCATAGATTTAATCTTCTCTGCATTATTCAAAATTTAGTATATATGATGCCAAAATGAGCAGAAGGGTGTCTTTCATATCTCCTACCTTTTCTGTTCCTTTGAAAGTACAAAAGGATAGGTATATGTTTATGTCTTTTTAACAAGATAAGGGCAGAAGAAAAGTACAATGTTGTAAAGAGGTTTCTTGGACCTGGTGGCCAGAAGTTCAGACCCACAGACCTGCAGCCCCAGACCCCTTAGCTGCCCGCCACTGCTCAGGCCCCAAAAATGATTCAGACGCTTATATTAAATTCATGCTGTTTGGCCTATGGCTCAGGCACATTGCTAGTTTGCTCTTACATCTTAACTCAGCCCATTCTCATTAATCTATCTGCCACGTGGCCCATGGCTCACCTGTATTCCTTACATGTTTCTTCTTTGGGTGTCCAGCTCGGTCTGACTGACTCTGCCCTTCTTCGACCTATGCTGTGATTTCCACTGCTACTTTTTCTATGGTGTCTGTTATGGGCCAAAACAGCTCTTTTATTTAAAGATTGATATTCACAGCCTACAGAAAGGCATTCCCACATCACCTTCCCCTTTCTGTCTAATCAAAAATGAAGGTTTTAATTTTAACACAGCAAAACTGCATATAACAAAAATAGCCATCAAGCAAGAATTACAGTTACAATATCTAGTCTATTTGTATTTAGCAAAATTAAAGAAAATATTCTATAATCTAACTTATCATTGTGAATCTAAAGTTTCATATCCAATATACCTTTCAAATGACTAAGAAAAACTATACATATAACTATCTGATCTTCAACTACATCAAAGACCACAGAAGGATATATTTACCCAAGTAAGCTGGAAGTGCAAGCGACTTTCAAAATCTAGAGAGGACAGAGGTGATACCTATCTGCCTGGACAGTTACCCAAAGTTCCTTTATAAAGTTGGGGCATCTATCTTCAGCCTACAGGCCCAGAGTCTCTTTTCATTTCAGTGAAGTAGGAAATCTGCTCTGCCCATTCATCAGTTGCTTCTCCTCAAGTCCTGAAGAATGTCTGACAGTTTTCTCTACAAAGCAGGAACCTGAATGACCATCTCGGCTTGTTCTACCAAAGTTCAGAAATAATTTTCCTATGGAACCTGCATGTCCAGTTTAAATGGCATACTGTCAAGCAGTCAATATAAGAACAGGTTCATGTCCAGTGACTAACAAATGACACAAAGAAACTAATCTCCATATGGCGTTTCTTCGATGCCCATTTTTCTCTTGAAGTGAATTGGTGCTGCCAGGAGCAGACCTGTCTCACTGTCCAGAAAAGTCTAAGTTCTTAAAAAAAATTTTAAATGCCATATTCTGTAGGTCTAAGAAGTATTTGAAGATTACTTATCTAATTGAAATATATCTTTTTATACCTAAATAATCTAACAAACATGTATTTCTTAATTATACATTACAATTTTAAATCATAAATATCATATCTTAAACAAGAGTAGAAAAATACATACAGCATAAGAGAATTGACCTTAAATTTGTATCAATAAATGAAAATACATACCAATGTAAAACATTTCAAGATTAACAGCTGATTTCCTGATCTAAATAAATTTAATAATCTATTTTTTAATCACTCATATACCATATCCCCTTTTTCTTCTTAGAAAGATATTAACTATGTCCATTAACCATTTATAATGAAAACAAACATTTACAAACAATATTTTGGGTATTTGGGCATAGTTTTCCATTACTACTTCCTGCTGATTATGGGGCGTTGAAAATCTCATGGGTTCTTAAGACTGGATGATAGTCTGTAGCCCTGAAGGTGATACAGCCATCTCTTCCCATCAGAGATTTTTTCAGGGGGTCTTGGTTGATGAAACCATATTTGCCTGGAAGCAATCCACAGATTCTCATCTTCTGTGGAAACAAAAGCAGAACTCTTCTGAAGCAATAAAAACCTTAGAGACAATTTCAAAATCAAAATACCTTTAAAATATATATTCTTGTTTAACTTAGTAGCCTTTGCATTTGCAATCCATTGTCTTTCTGCAGTTAGCTCATTAACAGTTAAAAAATTAAAAGAAAACACAGTAAAAAACAAAATCCAGATTTTTTTACTATTTACCATCTTTACATGGCTTAGTATATTTTTATTACTCTATTTCTCTTTTTAAAGACTTTTTCTATTCTCTTTCTTTTCCCTCGGAAGCCTATGTACCTTTTACACACATTGTAACCCTTTTACGGGTTTTGTTTTTCATCTGAATCTGTTTTATTATGAATCCTTAATCATCTTCCAACTAGAAGAGCTTTTACAATATTCATACTCTCTTAAAGGGCCACAGTGTTTGCAGAAAAGGCTGAATCAGTAAGTTATCTTAAAGGGACCATGTCTCTGTTTGCCACCAGCAAACAGAGCATACCCAAGGAAATGCTGTAGGGGTATTGTGTTGTTTCATGGTAAATAATTGTCTCACCCACTGGTTTAATAAAAAGCGCTGATGGGCCAAAGGCAGGCAGGAAGTGTGGGCAGGGCTACCAGACTAAAAACTCTGAGAACAGGAAGCACAGAGCAGAATGACAGAGAGAAGCCAGAAGAAGCAGAGGACAACTATGGTGCTCTAAAGAAAGGTACAGAGCCACATGGCTGAACAAGAGACATGGGTTAGATGAAGATTAGAGAACTAGCAAGTGATATGCCTGGGCCTGAGGCTGATCAGCCAAAAACTATTGAAAGCATCTGTGTGTCTCTGAGGGTCTGCGGGTATGTGGGTCCTAAACCTTGAGGTTAGGCCTGAAAGTCCGGGCCAGAAACCTCATACTACAAAATGCTACTACTAAGAAACAGTCTTTGTTTCCTTTTTGTTCAAAATAAACAGAAACCTTAAATCAATCACATGCTACCGAGTCTTCTGTGAGACTTCAGGAACCAGCCTAGTTGCAGCTTACACTGCCTGCTGCCAGTCTGCCGGCACCATTTTGAATGTAGCCTGAATGCCACGCTTTCTCTGTACAATGGCTGGCTTCAGATACACAATTTGGAAGCTGCTTTGGCTCAGTTTCTGTGATCTAGAACCCTTTCTAAACTTTCTCAGGCTTTAAGTAGATATTTGACCCCCACATTGGACACCATTTTTTTGTAAAGAGTTTTTTTGGTCCCCAGCGGCCAGAGGTTCAGACCCACAAACCTGCAGCCCCAGACCCCTTAGCTTCCTGCCACTGCTCAGGCCCCAAAAAATGATTCAGACACTTATATTAACTTCATGCTGTTTGGCCTATGGCTCAGGCACATTGCTAGCTTGCTCTTACATCTTAACTCGGCCCATTCTTATTAATCTATCTGCCATGTGGCCCGTGGCCTACCTGTATTCCTTACATGTTTCTTCTTTGAGTGTCCAGCTCGGTCTGACTGACTCTGCCCTTCTTCTTCTACCTATGCTGTGATTTCCACTGCTACTTTTTCTATGGTGTCTGTCAAGGGCCAAAACAGCTCCTTTATTTAAAGATTGATATTCACAACATACAGAAAGACATTCCCACATCAGTACAACTCTCCATTTCTTCTAGACTTCAATGAAGTTAGACTTACACATCAAAAGAAATTACTTGCTTAGTTCCTGTTTTCAGCTCAAACCCAGAATCCTGTAGAATTTACATAGGAACTGTTAAATGAACTGGAGTGCTTTATTTTTCTATAGGTTTGCTAATATTTCAAAAGCCTTATTAGTCTCCCTCACAATAAACATTTTACCTTCTTTAATAAGGATTTTTTAAAATATTTTTGAGAACAGTGTATTTGTGAGAATGCTTTCTTATTAAGGAGTGCAGTTACTTATGGAAGTCATTGTGAGAAACATGTAAAATAACTGAAAACCTGGCTGGGTTGCTTGTACTCTTCCCAGATTCTTCTGTTTTACTCTTGGACTTCTTGGAAACCAGTAGGTAGAATATTCAAATATTTTGCCTGTATAGCCCACTGCAAACAAAATATCAAACACAAGAAACAATGTTCATAAATTATATTTATCCCTCCTACCAACATCTACTCCAGATTGATGAGACAGAAGTATATTTAAATTACTTGTACCAAAGAAACACATGGTACTGGTCCAAGTTTTTTCAGTCAGAGTGGTTTTGCTTTCTTAGTGTTCCTAATGAGGTGAATGTTATAATGACTTTTCAGTTCCCAGAAATAAGCAGCTTGTTCTTTAAAGGAACAGAATGCAGATAACCCTCTAGTTATCTTCTCTAATGTTGCAATATATTTTCTGTCTAGTTGAGAAAATGAAGGATGCATTTATTGTATCATAGATAAACTGAGAATTAATATAAAGAAGTGCAAGATTCCTATCTTTTGAGAAATGAATATCCTTAAATGAAACCTTATTACTTGAGAAATATGAATATCCAGTGGAAAAAATCTGTTAGGCCTGACTAATGAAAAATGTAACATAAATTATTGTTCTTAATTTCAAAGATAAGAATTGTAATGCGCATTTTAAATAAGTATTATATAATAATGCCTATTTCCTTTTTTAGAGTGTGACATTATATTTTATGTCTCATAACCACGTAAATCTGTGTCTGTGTGTAAAACTATTTCCGCTATTTTTAATGAGATGTATTTTTCTTTTTGCTCTGTATCTCTCTCCAGCCACAAAAAAATTCTCCAGGAAACCATGAAATCTCCCAAGTTCAGCCAGCAAATGAAGAGAGGAGAACATCTGTGTGTAGTCCTCAAGATGTAAGAATAACCTAAAGCAGTTTGGAAAGAAGTATGCAACCTTTGGCAATGGTAGCTCATGCCACCCCAAAATGTTCTCTACATATGGGGGATGCCTTCTTTCATTTTTATTTTCTTTTTCTCTGTACCATTGCATCAAAAATGATTAGTGGACACTCAGAAAAAAATAATTTGCAGCAATATTTACATTATAATTTCCTTTTTATTAAAAATAATCTTATGTATTTTCTTTTTTTATTTAAAAAAGATTTTTCATGTATCCCCCTGCTCTCCCTCCCTTCCCTCTTTCCAATCCCTCTCAGTCCTCCCTCAGCCTACCAACACCCCATACCCCCATCCTTTCCCCAAGGAGGACAAGGAGTCTCAAGGTGGGTTAGTTCAGTCTGGTGTATCCATTTGAAGGAGATGTAGTTGTAGTTTCTGGCCTGTTCAGCCTTTGGTCCAGACCCACAGTCCCACAGAAACACACAGATGCTTATATGAATTTTGTGCTGATCAGCCTAGGGCACAGGCATATAACTTCCTAACTTATCTTGTTCAGCAACATGACTTCCTGTCTGCCTTCAGCCAATGAGCATTTTATGGACAGTGATTTACAATGGAACAGAACACAATCCCACTACATGTTCCCCTTTTTTCTTTTTAAAACAAGAACCACAAATCTAATTTCCTTTGCATAATTTTTCACTATCATCTATAACAACTTATAACCAAATCTATAAACATCCATAATCCAGTTTTTGGGAATGTGGGAGTCATTCTCTAGGCTACATTCTGCTGATTGGGGGTGCTGGCAATCCCATGGGGACCCAAAGAAAAATTTAAGATTATGGACAAGTCCTTAGTGAAGTAGTCTCTAAGGCTGGGTCAGCTCTGCTTGTTTCCTTGATGCTGTTTTGGATACATAACTCAGAGGAAACTGCAACAGAGGTACTCTGAAATGCTGAATCATCTGGGCCATCCATTTCCACTGGAGACATTTTAAAGGGTCTTCCTTGATCAAAATGTATTTTCTTTAACCGGGAATAAATCTGTAGCCTCTAATTTTCTGTGAAGATGAAAAAAACAAACAAACAAACAAACAAAAAAACAAAAAAAAAAAAACCCTTCTCCAAAGTATCATGTCTTCTGATTTCAATTTTAAAGTCAATTCATTTACAAAATATATAGGTTGGGTTAACTGGGATCATTTATAATTAAATGGATTTTAGCAGCTTTACCTACTTCATTTATAGTCAAAAAGCTTAAAGACAAGATAATAACATACAGTATCCAGACACTCTTTGTATTTTTCATCTTTACATAGCTTATTTCTTTTACTCTCTTTCTTATTTAAGGATATTCTCTCTCCTTCCTTTATCTCTCAAGCCTACATATATTTTTTAACACACTCTAAACCATTTAGAGTTTGTTTTTTTTTTAATTTTCTTTACTGTACATCTCTTGTTCCTTATCTTTTCCGTTTCTGGTCACACCATTGCTTGGCTAAGGTGGCTGACTCACCTAGCTCCCTTTATTTCTTTCTGTTTCTGACCACACCTTTAATCTGCCAAAGTGGCTGAGGATTAAAGGCTTGGCTAAAATGGCTGACTGCCTCCACCCAGCTCCTAGTCTAGCTTCTTAGAATTTAGCTTTTTAGCCAAGGTATTGGTAGAACCCACAATTACTACTCTGGAGGAACTTTAGAGTCCATATAATCACCAACTAAAGCATTGCTGTCTGCTGCTCATGAACTCCATTTAAGCAATTTGGCAGCAGGGCCTCTTCAAAAGACTCACAAGTGTTTTGCTGCTAACACTGAGTCAGAAAGCTTCTCTTAAAAATCTGTACCTCTGTTTGCCTCCAGAAAACAGAACTGACCATCTCCCCACAAAAAAAAAAAATGCTGCTGCTACTAAGCAGTCTTGACTCTGATTCTTTTTTGTTTATATAAACAGAAAGCTTAAATACATCATTTATAGCTTGTTGCTTACATCTAGGCTCCTGTGAGACATCACCAACTGGCATTATGCTGCTTAAGCTGCACTCCAAAAGCCTGCCATTTTTAATTAAAATCCAAAGCCACTTCAGGAATCCTCTGAACAACAGTTCATGTGAGAGACACAACTCAGAAACTACTTTTGGCTCTGATTCTGTGCTCTAGAACCCTTTTCAATCTTTCTCCAGCTTTATATGGGTGTATGTCACCCACATTGGGCTGTCATTTGTAGTAGTAGTTTCTGGCCTGTCTGGCCTCTGGTCCAGACTTGCGGTCCCACAGAAACACACAGATGCTTATATGAATTTTATGCTGATCTGCCAATGGCCCAGGCATATACCTTGCTATCTATTTACTCTTCAGGTAACTTATGGTTCTCATCTTGTTCAGCCATGAGGCCCAGTACCTTTTCTCAGCAGCATTTCAACTTCTTTCCTCTGCGTCTGATGGTATCTCATCTCATCTCACTGGCACTTCTCTGGCATCTCTGGTGTCTCTTCTCTGTTCTTTCTGTTCCCTGAGTTTTCTTAGTCTGGAGGCCCCACTCACACTTCTTATCTGCCTTCATCCAACCAGCGTTTTTATTAAACCAGTAGGCAGGACAATTATTAACAATGGAACAGAACACAATCCCAAAACAGGTAGATCTGATTCCCTCATCCCAAAGGATGTCTTCTTTCAAAGCACTACAACTTTCTATATGATGACACAGATGTTTCTTAGACAGCACCAGGAAGCTTCCTCTGAATTGTGTAGCCAGACTCTTCCATGCAAGCCAACACACACAACCACCACATCACTCCTACAACAAGATTAGACAACAACCAAAAGGTTAACAAAGAACCAAGAAACAAACAAAAAATATTCCATAGTATTCACCACCTAAGAAACAATAATGTGTTATTACAAAACAATGTACTAGACAAAGAGAGATTCACCATGTTTATACAATGCAGAGATGGGAACCTAAACTGTGTGTGTGTGTGGGGGGGTCCCTCTTATAAGTGCAATGAAAAGTAAAACATCAACCTTTGAATTATATTACAATGAAGGTTTTAGATCTGTTATGACAGGTTTAACAAATGACATTTTTGTTAAGAAGATTCAGATACAGTCCAAGAGAGATTATATACTGAAGAATGCCCATGGTTGAAGGATATTAGCCAATATATAAGGAAATAAGGAAGAAGAAAAAAACAAATACATTTTTCCTTATGTTAGCTTCTAACATGCATTGTGGAATATGTTTGCCACTGAATCTCTGTATATAGAATCATATAGCTAGACCATATAATTTAGGATATAAAGTTAATCAGGAATAGAAATCAACACTCTGCAATTGACTTCCATAAAGAGTCTGAAAGGCTATATGCAGGAAAAAAATGCCTTTTCAGTAGTCTGATCATAGATAGATCTTTGGCCACGGAAAGCAAATTTTCACAAACAAAAAATATACCAGAGCACTATGGAAACAGAATAGAATATATAAAGTGGTGAGATACTCACCCATAGGTTAATCAAGAACCACTAAGTGAGGACTTGGATTTCCTCATTAGAGAATTTAGTTTGAATTATACAATGTTTTCAGATGTCTGTCAACTGAGGAACAAGACAAGTGTCAGTTTATAGGAGAGTATCCTTTTATATAACAAGTTATAAAGCTCTGCTTTGTTATTGATGTTCTAAAAGTCATTTTGACTTGCCTTTTTACAGAAAGTTGGGCCAATCAAACTTTGTGTGTGAGTGTGTGTGTGTGTGTGTGTGTGTGAGAGAGAGAGAGAGAGAGAGAGAGAGAGAGAGAGAGAGAGAGAGTCTGTGTGTATTTGTGTTATTCTTCTCCTACTACACTTGTTCTCCTTCATAAACTTCTCTCTCTTTGACAATTTCTATAAGCATGTTATTCCCTGGCACTGTCTTCACTGGCACAAATGCAGTAGACATTGGTGTTTAGTGTCACAACCTTCTATAAACTATAATTCCTAATATAAAGAATGCTCACTCAGACCTACATTTCAAGAGAAAATGTAATTAGATAAATTGTAAGAAGAAGGAATTAGTGGCACTATATGAATATTGATTTTCGGGTTTTAAATGGTTCATAATTGTCTTCAATTTTGAGAAAAAATCAGTTCCCAATGATGTCTTTTATAAAGTAAACCATTGTACAGTAGCAAGTACAATTTATACTGTGTGAAAACTGCATTCCCAGATACACTTAATTCTATAGTATTCCATTAACTACCCTTTATGCCTTAGGAGGAGGGAGGGAGGAGTAAAAACATGTGGAAATGTGACCTCTATCTTGACAGGGTTATCTACAGATCCTTCCATTCCGGGATTCTGCTCAAGCTAATAAAGTTGTTCTTTGATCCCATATCTATCTCACTTCCCTCTCTTCCTCCTGCACCTTGACTTTCATCCTTTGTAGTTTCCCTTTGAACATTTGATAGTAGCTCTACTTCTACAAATTTTTGCATTTTTGGATAAAGTAGTAAATTTATTACTACTTATCCTTTAAAAGGGACTCAATTTTATATATAAGTATTTATAAGATTATACAAAGCAATTATTCAAAGCCCCTTACTTAAGAAACTTCCAGTTTTACAGCATCAATGAAAATGATAAGCATAAGGGTACATGATCCAGGAACACATAAACACATATGCACATATGTGTTGAAACACATAAATACACATATGGGTCACACACAGAAACATGTCCATATATACATACATACTCACACACATATACTAATTGAATAATGTTTGAAAGTAGTCTCAGACCACAATTCTCATACAACATACTTTTTTTTACCTTTTGACGAACTGTAATTTGTTTGTCCTAGTTTATTGAAAAATTAGAGAAAACAGAATATCTGTAATTGCTCCAAGCAGTTTTGGAATATGACACTGACACAAGGAGCCAACCAATGTGATAGATATTTTTTGTGCTTCTGTATGTATTTAATGGTGATGATAAAAAAAATTCTGTGCATCTGTATAGATGACAGCAGAAATCATAAAACAATGCAAAACAAAATAAGAGCAAAACTGCTTTTATCCATGATCTCCAGATTCATCCAAAGAAAGGGACATAGATTTCCAACTTTCGCTGAAGAAAGAAGACCATAATGATAGCACAGTTGAGAAATCATTTCATTGGATGAGTTCTATGAAACACAGTTTAAATGTCACTATATTCCAACACAGAGACTCCTTCTGCCTGCAAAGTGCCATTGAAAACATAATCATGGAATAGCATAAAGCATACAATAGATATTTCCTTTAGTGAGAACCAGATTCCTCATAAGCAATGCCATGTGACTTGGGAGTTTCCCTACAATTTACCCCTTCTCCTGTCCTCTTAAAGTTCCTATTATACTGTAACCTCATCAGTTCATTACCCACAGTGCATCTCCAATCATTTTCTTCCCCTTTGTCCTAGAAATTCTTCCTTATAAATGTTCTCACTATCACTCAAGGTCAGTTATTACCTCCATGTTTGAAAAGAAAATGGCAAATTTACCCAAGTAATAATCAATATTTCCTTTATGGAAAATGTCATATTTCTTTCCTTGGGTATTATAGAATGCTTCTCTGTAGAATAATATAGCTAATGTTTTGATTGGGATTTCTGCTCTTATTTCGTATCACTTTTCCATTAGGAATATATTAGTAAAAATTTTCAATAAAAATTAAACCTTCTATAAAAGTGGTCATGCAGAGAAAGCAAGTGTGTGAACATTTTAAAGACTGATATGTATTTCATGATCTGTGGTTTTATCAATTAGTTTCTCAGTAGGCATTAGATACTGACAATCTCCTATCTGATTGTGACCTAAGTGTGATAAATGTTCATTGCCTTTATCTTAAAGGATCACACCCAGTATGATGGGCTGGCTAATTTTATATATATATATATAAAGCAATCCAAAGTGGTAAAGTTGATATTCACAGCACCAACTGAGCAGGGATATAATTGATTTTTGCTGCTATTATAATGAACCAAGGAGAGAGTGGCAGTAAGATTTTAAAATCACATGAAAACAGATTTTTATGGAGGTAGACATGAAGAGATGAAGAATAAAGTAATATTATGCTTGTGCAAGGTTCAAATGTGAAGCATATAAGAATTGTTCAATTCTAAACCCTGAACTGTATGCATCTTCATCACCTCCACAATGTCTGTGGCATCATCTAGTCAGAGTACTTTAAATGAAAGAAAGAAACTAAATGGGATCCCTGACCCATGCCTCCCCCAGGAAAGAAACTGTACTATTGATTATAAAGAGCTATCCACTGTCAATTTATTAAGTCCTTAGTCTGTTTAATATGTGAGAAGGCTGTAGGAAGTCAGCATTTGGAACACTGACATAGTCCATCTTAACATCTGTTTATAGTCAGAGAAAAGGAAGACAATGGAGCAAGTAGACAAAGGGAGGAAGAGGAGAAGGAGAGAAGCAGTCAGTGCTCATTGAGACAGAATGAAAACTGAATGGAGCTGTTTCCATTGACAACAGCTTCTTCTGCTAACGTCTCTTAGAGCTAAAATGGAACACATGCTTTCTTGCTATGTAAAATATAGGGATATTTTAGCTATAGAAATACTGCCTTTTAAGATATACTGACATATTTTACCAGACATATTTGTAATAATGTGATTGAAATTCTGTCTTAAAATATTTAAAGGTTATTTTTTATTTTGATTTGCATGTTTGTGTGTGTGTGTGTGTGTGTGTGTGTGTGTGTGTGTGTGTGTGTGTGTGTGTGTGTGAGAGAGAGAGAGAGAGAGAGAGAGAGAGAGAGATACTTCTGTGTACATATTTGCAGAGGCCAGGAGAGGTCATTAGATGTCCTGGAGTAGGAGTCACATGGGTATCAGTTGCCTAACATGAGTGCTTGGAATTTAACTCTGCTTCCCTGAAAGAGCAGGAAACACCCTTAACTTCTGAAGAATCTCTCTAGTCCTCTGCCTTAATTTCGATGTCCCTGCAGGTACATTCACCATTGATGACTAATTTAAATATCAGAGTCCAAAGGCATCAGAGATATATTACTTTAATTTTTTTCTTCTTTTGACTGCTTTACAAATATATATATATATTCCCCCTTAGAATCCAGCTTATTAGTAGCCAGTGATAGAGAGAAGCTCCTGAAAGATGCAAATGACTCTGAACACTTGCCAGTTCTTGGGAACCCATCCAGTTGAGAGGAGTTTACCTTTAGTTTTTAGTAAGCATTGAATTGATAGAAACTTTTAAAATGGGAGTAATCCACAATGAGTTCTCTATCACCTTTCTTTGTTTAATTTAATTAAGTTGATCTACTTTTGTTTCCTAGGAGGGTAGTTCCTGTTTGGTAAAGCATGAGGAGGGTCCTCAAAGAAACTTCACTACAGAATCAGAACCATCACCACAGGTATTCTCCTGTTAGTTTATTTGATTTTCATTATATCCATAAAGTCTTTCTATATTCATTGGATTGCAGGACAATTTTTGTTTATTTTGTTACTAAAAACAGTGTGTGGGAAATGCCCTTATACAGAGGTCAAAGGTTAATGTGAGGAATTCTGTTTTCTCTTTCCACCATGTGAGTTCCAGGCATCAAACTCAGTTTATCAAGCTTAATAGCAAGCACCCTTTCCTGATGAGACACTTTAAAGGACATGAAGACCTTATATATTGTCTGAAAGAATGTGTATTGTTTCTTCAGCCTAGTTCCTTGAACTTTTCTTGTCTGCTGTGCCTGTCAGTAAATATTTTAGTGTCCCTTCTTGAGACCCTACAAAGATAAAGGAAAGGTCCCCTGCTTGCCCTCCCCCCAACCCATGCTGCCAACCAGGAAGTGAAGAAATTAAACAGAGAATTAAAAAAGAAAGACATGTCCTTAATTCTTATTAGATGAAAAAGATTAAAGATGACTGTGGAAGTGGAGTAGCTGTAAAAGTCTCCTTCCACAACACAAAGAGCAACTTCACCTGGAAAGCTTAATTCTGTAGATATTATATGCTATCAATCTCCTTGAATTTTTAGAGATAGATGAATTTATGTTGGATTGTTTAACCAATTTTCTCATAGTAGTTTTTGAGGAACTGTACTTGTTGTAAACTCAATGTTTACACATGGTAAAAGTTTGAATACTTGCTTTGTTTGTGGATGTCCTTGTGGTCTGGATGCTATTTGTTTACATTGTTGGAACTTTGTTGCTGTTCTACTAAAATTTTGTATTTTTACCTTAAACATGCCTATTTATTCTTCTAATTGTCTTTTCTATATTGTTTGGCAGAAGTTGCAAATGCCTCTTTGTTCTGAATGTAAGGAGAAAAAAGGTCCAGAAAAAACATCCGCCAGTTTCGATGGGACTCCAGCTAGAGAAGAAAAATTATTGTAAACAGGAGGCACAGAGTCACAGTGTTCTCTTTCCTGCCACCTCATGATTTTACAGTACAGGCTTGATGGGAAAACCATGTTTCTAAAGCATGCAACTTTTTCAAAATTTTATGTAACTTTATAATGTATACTACACAATTTCCAAAAGATTCCAGGCTGATTATAAACTTTAGCAATAATCTAATGAAAAGTATTTCTTCACTTCTACATATCTAATTGTTCTTCCTAAAATTACCCAGCATAAACTGATCTGTTTTGAGCTAAACTGCAACCATATTTCTTGGTCTTTGTGTGGCTATCTAGTACTTCTAAGGTCTAGTTGCTAACATCAGCTGGAGGATGCTCCAATGTAAGTCCCCAGTGTTTTTAAAATTAAAATTGTATACATATGAAGAGTTTGGTCCACAGCGGCCATCTGGTGTCATTTCCTCCAAAGGTAGAATTTGCAGACCAGAATACATTGTTTTAGATATTTATTTCTCAGCTCATTACATTGACTTAATAACAATTTGATATAAATTTTGCCAAGTTAATTCTGTCAATGATTACTTAGTTACTGCAATTAATTAGTTAGACTGAATGTGATATACATACAGAATGAATGTCAGATAACTTTCATACTATTTTTTAAGGTTTAAAACATTCTTCATGCATATTCACCTATATTGTTTCAAGGTGTAAATCAAGCTGTTTGAAGTGCCAGTGTTATATTTTTTCTGATACTGTATGATAAAGTTTAAGATGGGAAGAAAATTCTAAAATATTTGCATGCAAGGTGTCCAAAGGTATTTTAGAATTGACATTTGCTGATTAAAAAATAAAATTGGAATAATTTTCTAAAAGCAACAATATTTTATCTTGAAGATAGGATTCTATGAGAATATAACTGATCAGAAGAGCTAGGCTCATCTTAATTAGAGCATAACTCATAATTAAGAAAAATGGATAGATAAATGATAATCTACTCAAAATCCCACTTGGCAGATAAAAATGAAGCAGCAGATGAAGCCAACGAGTCCACACTGACTAAGTACATTCACTTCTGTTGAATAAACACATTTCAAAAGTTTAGAAAAAAGATAAAACCACTGGCTATATAGGAGTAATCTGTCAAGCCCCTATTAACATCTTCAGAGAATGTAGTGCAGAATCAGTGGAATTTAATTTCTAGGATCCAGTGGTTTGTATGTGGTCAGAAAAGTTTATTGGGCTTTAGAACTGGATGAAACCATTAGCAGAGAAAGGAACACCACCATATAATTCTACATGCAGATAAGTGGTTCTGGATTATATCAGTATTTTCACTCTTTTAAAAATAAAAATGCATATTCTATATGTATTTCATAGATTTTTAGATGGACTGAACAACATAACATTTCTACTTATCACATCTCTAGCTCACTCCACCCCCAGTTTCATAAAATATTAGAATTTCTTGATAGAATAACAGGCTTGTAGTTTTCTATTTCTTCTTCTTTTTGAAGCAAAAGCTCATATGTGTCAAGTTAGGCTCAAAATTACAGCAAAGTAGAAGGTGATCTTGATCCCTGGCTCCTCCTACCTCCACCTCCCCAGGAATGGAAGTTTCAACCACTCACCACCACTACAGTAATGGAAGAACTAATTCAATTTTAATTTTGAGTTGGTTTCTCACTCCTGCCTAGAGCATTAATTTTCTGCCTCATTCTTGTGGATCATACAGAATGTTAGTCGCATTTTTTTCCTAACACAGAGATTGTGACTCCCTGGAGGAACTGACTGGATAAAGAGGTCCACGGTTAAGCAACCATGTTTCCAGTTATGTGTTTTTTTTGCTCTGACCTCCTGTGGTCTAGAATGGAATTACATAATCAATTTGCTTTTCTTAACTCTTAGAATGATAAAATGGATTTCAATCAAATGTATACAGTTATGGTTAGCCACAGATTTTTCTCTAGGTTGTCATAATACTCATCCTTATATTTGAAAAAAACACCTTAAAAGCAGGAGATTTTTTTTCTAACGTTTTTTAAGGAACATTATGAAAGTTCCTTTAATAGTTTGGTAGGATTATTTTAATATAATTTGTGGTTATTCTTTAATTAATGCGTTTTTATCTCTCTTAGTCCTTCCCTTGCTTTGGATTAGAACAGAGATGTTTAAAATATTTTTCTTACCCATGTGGATACTCTATAGAAGAGACACCCATCTCCAACTCTTAACTATAAGATTTACACTAGACATTTTTGTTAAATACTAATACTTAAACATTGACCATTCTCACATGGAAAGAATGTTATCTAATATATTGACTGTGATTCTATTATATACTTGCAAGGTTAAGTGAAGAAATACAATTTAGATTTTACAGCTGTGCATTAATTACTATTGAGGACATCCCCATACTTTCTAATGGAATAAAATATTTAATATGTCCTTCCACAACTAGGGACAATTTCTCTATTTTATATTATATAATATAAAATGAATTATATAATAATTCAATTTAAAATGTGAATCAAATATAATGTATTCATTTGTAAATTAGAAAACTTTTGAACTTTGTCTTTCTTTATATGTACATAAACTACATCAATTAAACTAGTGCCTAAGACCTGTGAGCCCCGAATGAGCCCAGAAGACGATGGTGTCAGTCGTTCATCTGGATAAGATTTCTTCACAATTTCAAATACCTGAATGCTGAAAATACCAATGGTTGATTGTATTTCTGTCTTTGAGCAGCTAATTAGCATAGTGTTTCTGCTTTACTCATAATTCTGTTTCATAAAAATACACTGAATTACAAGTTCAATACTGTTTTCTTTTTGTTTTAGGCTTGATTTTTGTTTTTGTTTTTGTGGAGCAGAAGTTTGCTATTTTAGATGGACTGAAATGAAATTTGTGAATTTGTTACAAGGGAATCTTTTATTTTTATAGCTCAGGTAATGTAGTTAGTACTAACTGCAGCAGAAGTGGAATCAACAATTGACACTGCAGAGTAGGGAGAGCTGGCAGAGCAAAGGACATGATGCTTGTTCACATAGGGGATTACTCTCAGAAGGTCTATGTCCGCAAGCTGTGTATTCATCTGGACTGTGTCAGTAATATTAATGGTCAAGCATTGAAAAATAAAAAGTGCTGAAAAGTGGCCTATTTTTCTTCAATAAAAATAATTTGTTACAAAGCTCATAATGTATTTATGCAAACTGAGTAGAACAGAAATACTGGCCTGCCTCTGTCTGAAAGAATCCAGACTACTATGAAATATCATCCTGAAAACTTCCTTAATTTCTTTGATGATTCCCTGTAGATATTTTGTGTTATTTAGAGCATTTGAAAATAGTATTCATGATGTTGGGACTTAGACTCTCAAAAGTACTATTGATATTTATTATTGTTCTTTACATATAATTGACAATTACTACTAATATTTATTATTATCCTTTATTACATGTGGTAAAGGAGGACAAACTGTTCCTTGATATAGCCATCAAATGAGAAATGATTACTGCACGCTTCGTAGATAACACTCCTATATTTTATAAGAATTAACTTACAACCAGGAAATGATGAACAGAAAGAAAGGAACATAGAGCCCTGAAATACAAACAGAGGCTTTCATTGAGAGAAAAAAAAACACATTTCATGTTTGAGTTTCTCTTTTCTTTATCCCACTATTCTCTGCCTCTGTCTCTCTGTCTCTCTGTCTCTCTGTCTCTCTGTCTCTCTCTCTCTCTCTCTCTGAAATAACAATTTTGTGTCTTTAGCCAGGGGGTCCATAGTGCAACTTGCAGGTTAATGTGGTATGCATATGATGATACACTATTTAGTAATAGGGATATCTTGTGAGATATGCATTATCCTGAATAGTTGTATCTCAACTTGACTCTTCTCAAGCTGGAGTCACTGGAGAAGAGGGAGCCCAACTGAGAAAACAACTTCATAAGGCTGGGCTGTATGGTATTTTGTAATTAGTGATTGATGTGGTAGGGCCCAGTCTCTTGTGCCATCTCTGAGATGGTGGTCCTAGGTCTATAAGAAAAAAGGCTAAGCAAACCATAAGGAGCAAGCCAGTAAGCGGCACTCATCCATGGCCTCTGCATCATCTCCTGCCTTCAGGTTCCTGCCCCTTTGAGTTCCTGTCTTGACTTCACTTAGTGATGAACAATGCTGTGAAAGCATTAACTTGAATAAACCCTCTCCTCCCCAAGTTGATTTGCTCATGGTGTTTTATCACAACAATAGTATTGCTAAATAAGACAGAAATTGGTACCAGGGTCATGAGGTGATAGACCTATGTTATTTGGGATTGTGGAAGGATTTTGGGATTTGGGGATAGAAAAGCTACTAAGTATTGAGAGCTCAGTGGGCTGTTCTGTATTAACTTGGACTGGGGATAGGGGCAGAAGGGATAAGGTGGAGGTAGAGAGTGCAGGAAGAGACAGGTAGAATTGGGGATCATTTGAGAGGGGGTGTAGAAATCTTGTGCAGTGGAAACCCCTAATAATGGAGGATATAAGATCTGAGCTGGGCATATTTTGTATACCTGTAATGCTTTAGGACTGGGCTGCACTCAGTTGAGATGCTGGCTAAGGAGGTCCAGTGGAGATCTCTAAAAAATCTGAGCTGATACTATGAATATTGCCTCCAAAATCTGACAGCAGGACAACATTGCCAAGTAAACATCCACACAACTCATTTAATATACAGAGGTCAGACTGGTGCCTGCATGGATCCTTCTTGAATACATTCTAGTCTCTTTGGCAGGTGAGAAGTTACTCTGCAGACTACCAAAAAAGAAACCTGGATACCAACCCAGCTACAAAACCTTTGACCCATTGTCTGCCTTGCCTATGAGATATTTTGGGCTAATGGTGTTGAGGAATTTTTGGAGTTTCCAAGTCTCTTTTAATTAGAGGCCAACTCCACAAGAAGAGGCCCATACTGTGCACTGCCTGGATGATTAGGAATGGGTGACTGGATATCCCAGAGACCAAGATAAACCCAAATATGACTGAATAAATAAATAAATAAATAAATAAATAAATAAATAAATAAATAAATAAATAAATAAATAAATAAATAAATACAATTATTCCTAATTATATTCTGTTGTGTTCATACTGCTCCATTGACCAGTTATTATCAGAGAGACTTCTTCTAATAGTAGATGGGAGTGAGTACAGAGGCAGATAACCAGACATTATGCAGCTAAAGAACCAAAATTGGAGGCCTCTTTTGAATCCCTCACTTTGGAAAACAGGTAACCCTAAAGAAAATGGGTGAGAAAGATTGTAGGAGTCAGAGGGAATGGAGGACAGCATGAGAACATGGCTCACTAAATCAACTAAGTTCATTCAGGCTTGTAGAAACTGAAGCAGTAAACTCAAGGTCTACATAGGTCTGTAGCAGGTCCTCTGCATATATGTTATGGTTGTTGACTTGGTGTTTCTGTGCTACTCCTAAGAGTGGGAGCAGGTATATCTCTGACTCCTTTGTCTACTCTTGGGAATCTTTCCTCCTATTCAGTTGTCTTGTCCAGTCTCAATAGGAGGGTTTTTGCTTTGTTTTATTATACATTGTTTTGTAATGTTTGGCTGCTATCTCTTAGAGACCTACTCTTTTCTGAATAGGAAATAGATGGGGAATGATATGGGGGTCTGGGAGTAGTGGAAAAGAGGAATAGTGGGGTTAGGATATATTATATGAGAGAAGAATTAATTTTCACTTAAATATGGTCAGAACAGTGCAAGCAATGAAGACCTGGTTTGTAAAGTTTTGGAGGCATAGACTCTACCAGACCATTACGTTGTGCCCTAATAGTAATCTGTCAAGCTGACAAGGGGTCAGTTGTGCTGACTAGTTTTATCTTCAACCTGACAGAAGCTAAAGTAAAAAGAAGCAGAGGGAGCCTCAGTTGAGAAGATGCCTCTATAAGACAGGGCTGTAGGCAAGACTGTAAGGCATTTTCCCAATTAGACATTGATGTGGGAGTACTCATTCCATTGTGGGAACTCTACTCCTGGATAGACTGAGCAAACCACGGTGAGCAAGGAAGCAAGCAGTACTACTCCATGGCCTCTGCATCAACTCCTGCCTCCAGGTTCCTTCCCTATTTGAGTCCCTGTCCTGACTTCCGTTTATGATGAAGAGTGATGTAAAAGAGTAAGCCCAATAAACCCTTTCCTCCCAAAGGTGCTATGGTTATGGTGTTTCATCACAGTAATAGAAACCCTAACTAAAACACACATCATTAAACATTCTCATCTCTACATGAATAACACAGAGTGTATGTGCGAAGGAGTGGGCAGTATTAGCTCACAGCATACACACAGGCATTAGCATGCATTCACCACAGGGCATATGTGAAAATCAGAGGACAATATGCAGGGATCTATTCTCTCCTTCCACCAAGAGGGCTTTGAGATCAAATTCAAGTGTGGTGGTAAGCACTCTGACTCCTTCAATCATTCCTCTGCCTCTGGTTACATATACATTTAATGAAGAAAGTCTAAATCCAGAGTGCTCTGACCATTAGAAAATCACATTACCTCCAAGGCTCACTCTGCTCATTGGACTCAGCCTCTAATGCTTTCATTTAATAAATACTTGTGGGAGATTGTATTGTTTCATGGTAAATAATTGTCCCACCCACTGGTTTAATAAAAAGCGCTGATTGGCCAAAGGCAGGAAGGAAGTGTGGGTGGGGCTACCAGACTAAAAACTCTGAGAACAGGAAGCACAGAGAAGAATGCCAGAGAGAAGCCGAAAGAAGCAGAGGTACCGAGCCGCATGGCTGAACAAGAGACATGGATTAGATGAAGGGTAGAGAGCTAGCAAGTGATATGCCTGGGCCTGAGGCTAATCAGCCAAAAACTATTGAAAGCATCTGTGTGTCTCTGTGTGTCTGGAGGTCTAGGGGCCTAAACCTTGAGGCTAGGCCAGAAAGTCTGGGCCAGAAGCCTCCTACTACAAATACTCTTTTTGATTTGGAAGTGTGCTTGTGCCTCTAATGATTAAAAATTTGAAAGTAATTTTTATGCAGACAAGTACAGTGGATATATAACTCAATGCTTATTATTTGTTATTTGAATGCTCTCTAAAGTATTTGCAAAAGACAGTATTGATACTGATGGTCAATTTATGAAAAAATAAAGGAAGGCAATATTTGAATTGTCTCCAAGATTGCACACTAGTAATTAAAAGAGATGGAGTAGGAACACAGAAAAAAAAATGATTTTGCTCACTGCAAGCCTCTCTGGAAAACAACAAGGGTCTGTGTGGAGGAAAAAAAATATCAATGAACAAATCATACTGGTAGGTATATGGCTGTTTCAATACAAAGCTATTTATTTTTCTTTTAAAATCTATCACAGAGTCCAAGGTGATAATGAAGCTGGGCTATGTGAAAACTGAAAGTAACATACTGTACACATATCTAAAAGTTACAAAATAAAATACAAGTTAAAGAATATTTGCTTATTTGCTTTTCTTCTGAGTTGATGTATATATGCAAGGCATAGACAACACTCAGTTGCACATTTCTTCCATACAAACATACTTCTCAGATTTCAGGGCCTCTTCCTCCTGCTCTTCTACCCTATCCTTCTCCCCTTCCTCTCTCCACTGATAATTCTTCCCTTGCTATAGTTCTCTCCCCTCCCCTTCCTCCCCATCTTCTCCCTTCCCCTTCCCTCCCCTCCCTTCCCCTTCCCTCCCCTCCCTTCCCCTCCCCTCCCTTACATCTTCCCCCTTCCTTTCCTTCTCCTCTCCTCTCCTCTCCTGCCTCTCCCCTCCCCTCCCCTCTCCCCTCCCTCATCTCCTCTTCTCTCCCCTCCCCTTCCTTCCCGTTTTCTCCCTTCCCCTTCCCTCCCCTCTCCTCCCCTCCTCTCTCTCCCCTCCCTTCTCTCCCCTCCCCTCTCCTCTCCCCTCCTCTCCTCTTCTCTTTCTGTCCCTTTCTCTCCTTCTCTCCCTCCCTCAAGCTTGCTATTGCTCTTTCTCTCTCCCTATCCTGACTGATATTTAATTTTAATTATTTTGACCCATCTTTTGACCAAATGGGATATGGTAACTGCATCTACTCCAATCAAGCAGATGCTTGATTGAGTTTCTTATTCTTCTCCTACTGTTCTTTGGCTCCCAAGTCACCTTAATACTTTTCAAGTGTAGGCACTAGCATTTGGGGGGATGACTTAGAATGTACCTTGTTCAGTCCCAGAAAATGAGACAATATTTGAATCTCTGGAAAAAGAAACTTCCTTTCACTTAGTCAATGCTGGGTGGATGTGGTTGAAATACTTTTTCTATTGAAAAGGAAAGGGGCAAAGGCAGGCGTCCTCCAATTCTAGCAGACTTGTCACATAGATTTCAAGAGAGACAAGTGTCCATCCAGTATAGAACATTTGTAGCATGGCTTTCAGGAGATGTAGGTGTCCTTCTGACTACTGTGGTTTCCAAGAGAAGCTCATTGAAAACAATTCTAGACAGATGCTCAGCAGCTGTAGCCAGCTGGAGTTTAAAGGATGAATTATAAGAGAGAAGGATGCCCGTTAAATATTTTTATTGATGATAATGACATAGTAATTCCTCTTGAAAAACTCACTTTGAGTTCTTTATAGTTTTCACCCTCAGACAAAAATGAAATTATTTGGATTAAGGACTTTATCAGTGGTCCATCACATATCTGCTGGGATATCTTTAAGTTAAAGTACCCACTTGGTACAGAACACAAACATAGGGATACTGTCTTTCTCACATGAATAAAATATTCTAGACAGTTTCTGTATGAAAACTGCAGGAGTAATTTAGCCCATAACAACAACATGAGGACCAGGGATTAAGAATGTGCTTTAAGTGCAGTGCTGAAGTCCCTGAAACACATTCTGCCAGAATGGTATAACCTCAACAAATAATAATTAGTTAGTAGGTATCTCTCTAGTTACTTGTTATATATAAGCTGTATGGATAATAACTATCACTCAGATGGTGTTCAAAGTCTCAAAAGGTATGAGGTAGGTGGTAGTTGTTCTCTGGTCATCAACTAGAAAAAGTTAGCTATAGTATTATTAAAAGATGTGACTTTTTTTTCCTTGTTTATATTTCACATGCCAGCAGCACTGAAAACTACTGTGCCTGTGAAGTGAGCTTCCAATATTGTTGGCTTGAACCTACTATGTTAATACAGGCTGAGCAAATGGATATGGACAAAGCAGAATCACAATTCAGGCATTTGGTAAATAGCAATAACTGTTCTGGGGACACAGACTTGGTGCATGCACTGTTGAATCCTTGCAGGTGCCTTTACAGCTAGACCTCGACTTGGGAGAGAATTGGGAAGATGTTAAGTGAATGGAGGGAAGCAAGGTCTTCTTTTCAAACAGTTCTATGTGCATGGAGCCTCAGAACAAGTAAACAAATTACACTGTTTATAACTGAATCATTGCATAGAGGAACTGAGGTGATTATCATACAGAGTGTGCTCTGGGACTGAAAAGGAGTCAAAGTGTTCTGATAGATTGAGAACGTTATCATAAGATCCAGGTAGGATATATTTCATCTTTCCCAAGTGGCCATAGCATATTCCTATGACATGAATTTGCCCTGACTTTTCCAGGCATCCATTTCTCTGAAATAATTACACTTGACTGAATAAAATAAACTTGACAAAATCAATTAATACACTTGACAAAAGTCAACATCTGTCTAATGTTGCAGTGAAGTTTATTGGTCCCAGGTGGCCAGAGGCCCAGACCCACAGACCTGTATGCCAGACCCATTAGCCAACCGCCACTGCTGCTCAGACCCCCAGAAATAATTTAGATGCTTATATTAACTTTATTCTGTTTGGCCTATGGCTCAGGCACATTGTTAGCTAGCTCTTACATCTTAAATCAACTCATTTTTATTAATTTGTCTGTCACGTGGCCCATGGCTCACCTGTGTTCCTTACTTATTGCTCCTTTGGGCTTCAGCTCCGTCTGCCTGACTCCACCCTGCTTCTCCTACCTATGCTCTGATTTCTCCTCCTACTTCTCCTATGGTGCCTGCCGTGGCCCAAAACAGCTCCTTTATTTAAAGATTGCTATTCACAGCATACAGAAAGGCATTCCCACATCAGCCTAAGAAGAAAACATTTTGTCAAAATCATGCCTTCTTTTAATTTGTTTTAAAGTCAAAAGATATATTGTTCCCTCAACTCTTTTTCCTCTTCTATTTGGAAGTCATGTAAGCACAAGCCATTTGTACCTATTACTTTCAGAACAAGATAAGAATCCCAGGCACAGCAGCCAAGGCTGCCCCTTCCTTAAGGATTGGAGTATCTCAGAATTTAAAGTCAACCTGAGGATAGAGCTATTAGCTATCTCACTTGGTACAGTGAGTTCCATGAACAGTAATAAAGTGGATAAGCAGTATTGCATATATCATTTTTAATTAAACAATTTTTAAAAAATTTTTCATACACACCATTGTTCCCCATCCCTTCCTTCCAGGCCTCCACCCTCTCCCCACCATCTCCCCCTCACCTCATCCTCCTGTCCATTCCCCAGGGAAGGCAAGTACTCCCAAGGTAAGTCGGTTTTATCTGGCATATCCAGGTGAGGTAGGACCAATTCCTTCCACTAGTATCAAGGCTAATTTTAAAGCAACATTAACCTATGACTTAGCACATTAAATTGCAGGATATTTAGTAGGTAACAAACCCCTTAACCATACCAGATTATGACTTCCATAGATTGAAATTAACAGAAAAGTACACCTCAAGATACATAAATATTTTACTACAATACTGAACAGAATTACATATATAAGGCATAGTAGAAATTTAATAAACACAAACTAGTTCTGTTTTAAACATATCTGTACATGTAGACATACATTCAAAAGGGGACAAGAATACTCCAACCATGTCTATTTTAAATATTTCTATATATTAAAATGTTCTCTATCTGTATTCTCTCTCTCTCTCCCTCCCTTCCCCCTCTCCATTATCTCTCAGTGGGGTTTGGTGGCTACATTCACTGTTTCACTGAGAAGGTTATAGTTTTTCTTGCTTATAAATAACAAAAGCTAATTTTTATTACCTCCAGAAACTTTAGGTTTATGTAGATAACACAAATTTGGACTCAGATCTCAGTTTTCTCTACTTTGCGGGGGGAGGGGTAGAAAATGTTAATTGACTTTATGGGATTTGTTTGGCAATAATTTAATAATAATACAGCATGTTTCCTATTCTTTGATGTTAATAATTTTCTATATCCCTTTTCTTATGTATAGAAATAGATAAATAAAACTGTGAATGGGCTCCTCTCCTCCTATTCACTCTCACCTCCCCTATACACCCCCCATCCACTCCTCTATTTTTGGCTTTGAGGAAATCTTTAAATGATTAATTAAATATTGATCTAAACCATTCTTCATCTGGGGTCTTATGCTGGAAATAAATGTATATGCACTCATTGCTATTTGAAATTAGATTTTTATTCACATTTGAGAAAAGCTACATCCACTTCCTTTATATTCATTTTTACCCCCTACTTCTTAGCTTCAAAGACCAATGGACATCTATTTATCTTCCACTTCCCTTCTGACTTTCATTAAAGAAAAATGTATGAATAGACTTCTGATGCCATGAAAATTTACCCAAGAGAGAAAATGATATTCTTTCCCCAAAACTAAAATGCCCTTGAAGTATTTAGAATTCATACAGTGGATGTTCTCTTTAAATACAAAGAGTGAACACTTTGAATTCCTCTGGCAGTCCTTGGTTTCTTTTTATGTCATCTAGTCCCTTGCTCCCCAAACCAATACTTTAAAAAGCACTGGGCCTAGCTCCCATTCCAGTTGAAGAGAAAGAGGAAGGATTTTGTGAGCAAAGGGGCCAAGATCAGGTCAAACCATACAGACAGGTGACCTGAACTATTGGTATCGTATTAACTTTGTATTGAGAGCTGAGCAACCTGCATGAGTCAGAACTAAGACCTCTGAATGTGAATGGCAGTTGTGTGGCTTGGGAAGTTTGTGAGGCCTCTGGTGGTGGAACCAGGATTTGTCCTTAGTGAATGACCTGGCTTTTTAGTGCCCATTCCCTATAGAAAGATACTTTGCTCAGACTTGATGCAGGGGGAGGAGCTTAGTCTTGCCTCAATTTGATATGTCAGACTTTGATAACTTTCCATGGGAGGTCAAACCCTCTCTGAAGAGTGAATGAGGTGTCGGGGGTCACTGAGTGGGAGAAGGGGAGGGAGAGGGTATGTGGTTGGTATGAAAAAAAAAAAAGAATCCCTTAAACATGTATCTTGTATTACTTTGTTTTTTTTTTCTTTAAAAACCACCTTGGATCTTCAACCTAATAAAATTCTCATCACAACCAGAAGTTCTGCAAGTCTCTGGCTCCTTTCTTCAATGTTCCTGAAGATATCTCTCCTCTCCGCTGAGTCCTTCTTGGGTTGCTATGCTTGTCTGCATTTGTCGAAAAGCTCCTGTTTCATCTTCTTTGTGTTTCCTTATCTCTAACCAAGATTATTTTTTTAGACATTTATGCAGCTGTGTTTTCATTTCTCTCTGGAAATAAGAAGGGCCACAGTGGTTTCTACTGTAATGATACCACAATACCACCCTCTGCTTCCAACACTCTTCTTTGCTTGTCTTCTAGTCATAAAGGGTACTCTTAACCCATAGCATATCATGGTTGTAAGTGCAAATGGCATTCTACTATCATATTTTAGAGTGAAATCTCTGGGTTTGCAGGATAATTTTTTTTCATTGTATCTCCAGGCTCCACTTTAAGTGGGAGAATGATAGAAATTAATTCAACAAACAAAAGAGAAACTGTTCTCCTTCTGGGCAGGGGGATTAACACTTCTTTCTCTCTGGAATCTGAAATCAGAAGTCCTTAGGACAAGCTATTGCTCTGCTACATGAAGGGAAGAATTTCCCCAGATCTGAGTAGGTCGCTTGTAAAAGGAGGACCGCTTGGGTGTGGATGCTTGATGGAGAACAGCACTGGTGTCCATACTTCCTACTTCCATCACCATAAATACAGATGAAAACAGAACCAAAGAGTTGAAATGCTAATCTTACATAGCTAAAGAGGAGATCATTTTTCCTAAACAGAAGAAAAATTTGAAAGGATGATACGTGCCTTTCTGCTAAAGGATGCTTTTATTTAATAATAGATTAGTTTGGGGGGTCATGAAGATGATCAAATTCATTAGGTGGTTGTTTTAACTAAGACATAGGTAACCAGAATTTATATAAATCATGAAAAGTCATACTGTGTTATTTTATCAGAATTTAACATACCTTATACATCTGATCTTATTAAGGTTAGCCTCACACAGATAGAATACTAGGTTATGTTCCAAAATCACTTAAACAGTTTTTTGTTTCAAAAACTGTATTTTGTTTGCATTAAGATAAACTCAGGTAACACACAGTAATATGGGGGAACAGCATGTTACCTAGGTATTGTGTAAAGTTAGTTAACATAACTGTTTCATTTTAACAGTGTTCAGTCAACCAAATTCCAGTTCCAAGGTTTTTCTTTATATTTCCCTTTCAAGATCTTCAGCAATTTACAAAGTGCTACAGGATTTTGGACAGTGGTAAATAAAAGTGATCACCCTGTCCCTGTTTTGGATCAACTTTGTTTCATACCTAGATATATTGAAATACCAAACATGACAAATAATGGAAGATGACATTTATTATTCTAACAGTAACTTTGACTTCCATGACAAAGGAGTGTAAGGGGGTCTCCATGGTAACAGACCCTTTTGGAAGTTACTAGTCATTATCATGTATCAGTTTAAGCTGCTTTGACCTAAGCTTCAATTTCTCTCTTCAGGATAAGTAATTTGAGGATCTTGACAATGAATTGTAGTTGTTCTAATTCCTTCCAATACACTGAGAAAAGAGAAAAGAAAAATAGGATAAGAGGATGCAGGATAGAAACAGACTGTGGGAATTAAGAAGTTTGCCTCTATCAAGGTCAGAGAAGTCATTGAGAAATAGCAAACTGGGTATTGTCAGGGCATGTGCAAGGGCTTAGAAAGTGAGCAACTGTCAAGCTGGAGACAGAGCAGGTCATTAAGAAACCTTGGCTTGAACCTGTTCTAAAAAACATTCTTGGCCTCAGGTCCTTCTATGCCTTCAAAGGAGTTTAGAGAGGGAAGCTGGTCATGGAGACAATAAGTTACCAAAATCCTCATGAGCAACAAGAATTCAACTGTACTATTTATTTTCCTGTGCACACAGAAATAAATTACTAGCTTAGAACTTCGAGAAAAAAAGGATCTCCTAAAACTTAAGATTCTAACAAGGATATGTCATTCCCTTTGTCAACTTTTCCACATTTGAAGGCTTAATTCTCAACAAGCAAGTCAAAACTCTCCAAGATCTGACATCTGCTGGTTCCAGCTACCTTCAGCCCTACCCCTTCCTCGTGTTCTCCTTTCTTTGATGAGCTGTAGCTCAGGGTCAGCTGTGTATTTATGATATCTATCACTAATGTTCTGGTAGTAGTATTGTTGTAACAGCAAACAGTAATATGCTTGCTTGTTGTATGGGCTAATTGATGCTGTCCAGAAAGCAAAATCTTTTTAATAGCTTAAAATAAAGCTACATTGTCTTACTCCAGTAGTTCATCTACCCAGTGGTCGTAATGCTGTGATGACCAGACTAACCATGCTGTTTTAGTTTGTTTTCTCTTGCTGTGGAAAACACCATTACCTAAAAAAACTTAGTGTAGAAAAGATTTGTTTTACAGTTTTCAGTCCATCCTGAAGAGAAACCAGGATAGAAATCTACTGTTCTTGTATTGACTGGTTGACAGTACGTTGTATAAACTGGACATGCAGGTTTCATAGGAAAGTGACCTTTGAACTTTGGCAGAACAAGTTGAGATGGCCATTCAGGTTCCTGCTTTCCAGAGAAAATTGCCAGACTGATGAACTATACCAGAATGGGCAGAGCAATCCTTCAGATTTTCTGCTTCACTGAAAGGCATGCTAGAGATTGGGCTGTAGACTGAAGATGGATGTCCCAATGTTACAAAGGAATTTTGAGTGACTGTCTAGGCAGACAGGTATCATCTCTGTCATTTCTAGATTTTGGAAATTACTTGTACTTCCTATTTGCTGGAGTAATATTATATCCTTCTGTGGTCTTTGATGTAGTTAAAAATTAGATAGTTATAGGTATAGTTTTTTAGTTATTTTAAAAGGTATATTACATATGAAACTTTAGACTCACAAGGATAGAATATATTCTATCACACTTTCTTTAATTTTGTTAAATACAAATAGACTAGATATTGTAACTGTAATTCTTGCTTGTTAGCTGTTTTATTATTATATGTAATTTTGCTATGTCAAAATGGAAATCTTGATTAGATAGAAAAGGGGAAGTAATATGGGATGTCTTTCTGTATGTTGTGAAACAAAGGAACTGTTTTGGCCTATGCCAGGCACAAAACAAACAAACAAACAAAAACCTGGAGGCAGAAACTGAAGCAAAGAAAATAGAGGAATACAATTTAACAATTTATAGGCTTGCTTGCTCCCCAGAACTTCCTAGCCTATTTTCTAATACAAATTAAAACTATCTTTCCTCTAGTGGCACCAACCACAGTAGATGGTGCCCTCTCACAAAGCAAATGTCCTGCAACCTTGTCTAAAGGCCCACCTGATAGAGGCATTTTGTCAATTGTTATTTCTTCTTTGTAGACAACCCTAGCTTGTATCAAGATAATTAAATAATAATAAATACACTAAATAAGTAAGTTACCAGAACACATGCCTTATTTTTTAAACCATTCCAAACCCTCAGACCTCTTGAATGTTTATGTTCTCTCCTAGGAAGTCTATAGGAAGGGTCAGTTGTTCTGTATAAGATCTCAATAATTCCTTCCTGTGCTTCCTAGGTTGTTGTGTATAATTCTTCCCTAGTTTTATGCAACATCCTACTCTCAGAAGGCACTAACATTTATAAATGTGGAAGAGTAATTGAATGGAGAGTTTGTCTATGCATCTGTGTGGTAGTCATCACCCATACTGTGGTAAGACTTCTTGGGAGAATCACTACTTTGGGACCATACCTCATTTTGAAAGTAACCACTCACCTGTCCTCTGAAGGCAAACTCAATAAACTCATTGGTTCCCCAGGGAAGATTGTGGTGAAAACATACTTTGAATTGTCACTTTGTAGGGGAGACATAAACATTTGTTTCCCTGGGAAAAGAGTTCCAATGTCAGCATATCACAATTCCTGACATGTTTCATTAATTGGTCTATAGGAATTTATTAGCTACTTGTCTACAACACACAGTAAAAGTATGCTAAGTAGGTGACACTAGGTTGATTGTTTCCAGGGATCAAGAACTGTAGCTACAATAGATATATCTGTAAGACATTTACATGTTTAAAAACAGAAAATAGGATCAAAAAATTCTCAGTGGCCTTTCTTTTAGTAAAATTTGTAGATCAGGTACATAGAGTATGTTAATACACCCCTTCTATGATGAATGTCTGCATAAATTTCCCTACACACACACAACACACGCACACACACAACACACACATACATGCCCATGCACACAAACAAAGCAACCAAATTTCCTGTGAAGTCCAAATGATTCTTGAGATATCAGAGTTCTCCTTTGTGCTAACTTTGGTCAGTTTTCTAGGGAGCCTGAAGGTGTCAATTTATAATGATTAAAACAAGAGAACATTCCCCAAGAGTGCCACTTCTGGATCACAGAAGCAGTTCATGATTGGTGTAATGGAGAATGAAGTGTTCACAATAGGTAGAGTTATTATTTTATGTCTTTGAAACAGTACATGTGAATCACAACCCACCACTGGTAGTCTGTGTAGAAAATGCTCCCATATTTCTGAATAACTATTTGTCTTTTGAAAATAACCTAACTTAGGCTTTTTTCTTTCTCTGCTTAGAGCCAAAACCACAAAGTAAGCATGTGATCAAAGACATACACTGGAGCCTGCACAGCAATCCTCCATTGTCAAATGGGTGTAGCAAAGTATTAAATGAGATGGATTGTCTCAGCAGAGCAGGAAAGCCTGTGACAGAGCAGCCCAATGCTCATTCCCTCACCCCCGCCAGACCATTGTCCTTTTCTGTTGTACGACTGTGGAGAACTCTTCTCTGGTCAAATACCTGGTTTGTAGATGGTTCTGCACAGTATAAAAAAAATTATTCCAAACTTTGTAGCTATAGCCTATTTCTGGAACAGTCACAAAGTGCAGAATTAAAGACATATTCTGCCACTAAGAACTCTGAGCCATAAATCTTGCTATTTGATTGACATGAAAGTAAAAATGGCAAAAAAATTCATACATGTATATATGTCTTAATAAGTATCTGTAGTATAAAATCATTGACAAGGAATTTTGAGAGTGACATAGACCTCAATCCAGGTTAAAATATTTTTTTAAAATACTACCTTATAACAGATATACTGTAGGAAAAGAAAGTGCTATATACTACATACAAACAAATGCATTGGCAAACTAAATTTCATTATACATAGAATTATTTATTGAATTTCTTCCAACATGTATACATGTACATGGTGTAGTCTGATTGCTCTTACTTCACCTCTCCTTTATCTCCCTCCCATACTTGTCAATATGTCACCCTGCCATTCTCTTTCTCATATCTTACTGTTTTGTTTTATGGTCTGTTGAATTCAATTTGGGCCTTTCTAAGTAAGCATGGGAATGGAACTGTCCAGTGGAGGTCAACAGAGTTCAGTCAGTGAGCATCTAAATATAATGACTCTCTCACCCAGAATACTTCAGTGGGACAGATGGGACCATTGACAGACCCAATGTAGTGCAGGCACAGTGCAGATAACCATATTTGCTGTGACTTTAACAGTTGCTATGGCTGTGCAATGCCCTGTAGATATTACTTTGCCACCATTCATTCTGTCCTTTCTTACTCGATATTTTCTGAACCTAGAGGGGTTAGTATAAATGTCTGATCTATGGCTAAAAACTCAAATGTTCAATATTCCTAGTACCTTGCAGCCAACGGATTCTGAATTTGTTGCTATTCATTGTACAGGGGAAGGTTTAAGCAATCTGAAGTGTGCATGGAGAACCTATATGAGAACCAATGATATCACAAACCAAATAAATATATAATATAACACACATGATATGAAAGTATGGGGGGAATATTTGAAAATAAATGTTTAAGTGGAGCTGAGGGAAAGGGTATGGGAAATACACAGAAACATGTTAACAAAACTAAGATATATGAAAAGGCTTATGAAAGCCAACTCGTTTGTAAGCTAACTAAAGTATTATTTAAGGCATCTCATGAAAGGTATTCTGCAAAAACAAACTGCTGCTCCTAGAAGACCCAGGTTATTAAAATGAGAAACTCAGCCAGATACAATTTGCTTGCCTATGAATTATTGATTAAGGAGTTCTTGGGGGCCTGCAAAATATCACAGTTTGTTGCAGCCATTCTTGGTTATACACCACCATAACTAGATGATAAAGTCTGTTGCTGGAGTCACTTCTGTTGCAGGTTGAATATTTAAGTGACCTGGAAACATTCTTCCTGCTGTCTTGCTTCCATAGTGCTGGAAAGTACTATACATTCTGCTGGGGAAGAAGATAAATTAATGATCTTATCCTGTGTTGAATCCTGTTTGCTACCATATCAACTTGCTGGACATGATTTGCCCTCTAACACAGCCAACTTGGTGGACATGATTTGCCCTCTAACACAGCAGTGGCAAGGAGGTGTACATGTAACAAACCAATCTCTTCATGATTTGGATAAACCATTTTCTTGACTGGATTTGAAGCCTGCCCTGCAACTACTATACACAGCTGAAATCCATGTCTAAGGAAACCATAGTCCCTAGAGGAACACCTATTTGTGATGATTTGAATAAGAAAGGGCCCCATGGGCTCTAGTATTTGAATGCTTGGTCACTAGGAAATGGCACTACTTGAAGGGATTACTAGGCATGCCTTTGTTGGAAGAAGTGTATTAACCTGTTGTGAGTTTGGGGGTACCGAAATCTCAGTCAATGTCCAGTTGCTTTCTCTTCATGCTGCCTGCAGATCCAGATGTAAAGTTCAGTTAGTTCCCTAGTAACAAGTCTGCCTGCTTGACTGTTGTCTCCCGAATAAGTGGCATTCTGGGCCTTATGGCCCATCCTCTTCCCCTAAGGACTAAAACCTTGTTTACAGGGGGAAAAAGGAACTACAAATCTCCTTATCGCTGCCACCTGCTGAGTGCTAGTCTCTTGGGATCCTCTATGATGGAGGAGGCAGGGTGTGTAAGAGAGTTAAGGTGACAGAGAGCTGAGACAAAGGAGACACAGGAGGGACTCAGGCAGAAGCGGGAGAAGAGGCAGAAGCTGGGGACAAGCATGGATTAGAGTCAGTGTGTGTGAGCAGGAGCAGAAGGAATCCAGCATGGCGGGAAGCTAGAGGGGAAAAGGCTAGGCGAGATGCAGTGGCAGGAGAGAAGCATGGCTAAGGGACAGACAGGTCTAAGAGATAACATGTACTGAATAAAGCTCAGGTCTCTCAGTGTATGGAGAGCCTGAATGATGGAACCTAAATGACTCCTGAGTGTAGACTTAATTAATCTTAACGCTCCTCGCCTGGGACAAAACTCGGACCACAAAGAAACCGGACGCGGTAAGTGGAGGTCATAACCGAGACCCACTCGGTACTTGACACCATTGCCCCTACTGTGATGACAATGAACTAAACCTCTGAAACTGTAAGTCCCCATTAAATGCTTTCCTTTATGAGAGTTGCTGTGATGATGGTATCTCCTTATAACAACATAACACTAAGACACTACTGATGCTGTTTGGCTAAATGTGCTTGCTATTAAATTCTCTAAGCATATATGCTTATGTATGTAAATTTGTGCTGCTATCAATCAACACCAGATAAGGTTCTTGCTGCAAAAATAGTAGTTAATTCAGAGACTCATAACTATTGCAGTAATTCTCACTTGCAATATGCCACAAAAAGTATTAATATTTATTGAAAGGTATTTTAACACTCATAAATACAAATTGAACCTTGAAGTTAGGATTTTCCCATGATGGGGCTGCTGATCTGGTCTCCAAGAAAGCAGGAACAAAACAGAGGCCACTCAAGATCCCCAGCCTTTTCTGTTTTTGGTTTTATATATATATATATATATATATATATATATATATATATATATATATATATATATATATATATATATATATATATATATATATATATATATATATATATATATATTTTCATTAAAAAAATGTCATCTCCATCAATGTATCCCCCTGCTCCCCCCTCCCCCCAATCCCTCCCAGCCAGTGCACAAGCCTTACTCTTCCCCATCTACCCATCCCCTGGCCACACCCTGTTCAAGCTTCCAGAACTCTAGAGACATGCCTCCCTGCCTTGTCAGCTAACACTTGAATTCCCCCACACACAAATATACAAATTACTAAGAATAAGCAAATATAAATACCAAGTCATAGATAGAACATCTTTATCTCTCCCTCACCCCAAGGACTCAGGGACTATCTGGGAAGAAGAGGAGGAAAAAAAGTAAAGTGCTGGGGATGGGGAGGAATTCTGTAAATACTGACAGGACAGAGCTGTTACACATGTGTTCTCACAGCATCAGAAGTTACCCACACAGGACCTGCACAAAATCAAGCCAGTTAAGGATTCCAGCATGGAGCAGGAAGGGGCTCCCAAAACTCTAGCCCTAAATAGAGAGATAAATATCACTTGACATGTGCTACTGGAGGGCCATTCTTTTGGAGGAACAGTCATTGGCACTTTGCTCACATGCCAGCAGAGAATGCTACACACAGGCACATGTGAACAGCACTAACTGGACTCAATAGGTTATAAAAAAAATTAGAGGCCATGGGTTTGGAAAGGGATGGAGATATGGTGCTGGGCATAGTGGAAGAGAGGTGCTAAGTGGGGGACTGTTTCACCTTGTTTAAAGGTATGAGAATTTTGTACATTCTCAGAGAGGTATGGAACAATGACTTCTATGCTTTATAGTGACCTCACTTGGAAGATTATAGTTATATGTATTATCTTTAGGCACATTTTTAAAAATACATTTATTCTTTTGTATTTGAATATAGTTTGATTTAATTTTTTCTCTTCAACAAGTTCATTTCATATATTACTATGCTATATAGTCTAACCACCTAATTTTTAATTTAAACAATTTACCTTATCTAAATGTATGAGTATTTCATAAGTAAAATAGGAGAATAATTAATGCTTTAAAATTTTGTAACATAGAAGACTTATTATGAAAGACTCCTTCTGAAATCTGAGGCTTCTGATGGGTACCACACACACTTTCCCATAACTGTGAAGTACTTTAACATTAGCATGTGGTACATAGCAGATAAAGGTTCCAATAATCATTCATTAAATGCATCCTTCAGTTACTCCCGTGTCCCATTCCTGTTCTCAAGACACATGTTAGTTACGTGTAGTCCAGAAGAAACAAACAAACACAAAAAAAAACAGAAGTGTCATAGAAAACATTAGAACTCTGGTATATTAAGGTTTTATATATATTACATATCTGTATTTCTTTTTGACATATTTTCATTTGAAAGGTTTTTTATACACCCCTCTCCCCTTCCCTCCTCTCACTCATTCCCTAGCACCCCCTACACCATTCTATCTTAAATTTTTATAAAAACCTTTTGTAATTCAACCTTAATTTATGTGACATTTTCATGTTTATTTCAATGCTACTCAGTTTCTTAATTCTGATACATTATTGCTTATTATTCTACTAAATTACATATATTGTCAAATTACATATATCATGAAAAATGTTAAGAAGATGTATAAGATGTGTAAGTTATGCTTGGTAATGAAGGAGTCGGTGCTTATGGATGCTTCCATTTTGAGTGATGTTCCAAAGAGGAGAATGATACCACCAGTGCCATGCTAAGAAGCAAAGACTGTATGTGAGCACTTGAACAGATAATGATTTAAAACAATAGCTTTAAAACTGTATTTAAACTTATCTGTTGCAAATTATAATCTCATATTCTAAGACAAATATTTTTGAACTTATTCAATTGGAAGTTGAAGTTGATAAATGCATTGAAGCTACAGAATATTATCTATGTTTAAATGAAATTTTTGAAAATTAAGATTATTTGAAAGAAAGGTATTAATAAATCTTGAGATTAATTTCATCCTACATCTGACAAGTTATTGAAAAGCAGCTCTGTATTTGAAACATAATACACATAAGGTACACCCAGCAAAATCAAACCCACACTAAATTTAAAGCCTCCCTAGTGTTGTGCCCTGGTTGTGAGATCCTTAAAGAGACTACCAGAGACACAAACTCTCTGAAATGCAAACGCAAGGTTTATTGAAAAATGCAAGTCCCTACAAGGACCTGCAAGCTGGGATTTTAAAGGCAAAAATCACAAGGTTACATATCAATTAGGGGTCTTATTATGGAAACAATTCTGATTAGCTCATTTTGGGGGACTTTCCAGATTTCCTCTGTTATCTTAGCCTGTTGTTTGTCAAACACTTTTTTCTAGACTATCTTCTGGGTTGGGGCATTCCATGCTTATTGAATGTCCTCTGGTGCTGAAACATTCCAGGTTAATTAGCTGCTATCAGATAGCCTCTAGGCCATCTCCTCTTGTACTTTGATACCAGCAGAATTCAGGCAGGCTTGTCTCAAATTGGGGATAAGAAACTTTTGCTCAAAAATGGAGGTGCTTCTCTGGTTCTTCACCTAGAATGCACATTTTTGATCAGCTAAGTAAGAAGGGGGAAAATCAGCAGTGTATATGAATGGAGGATCCTAGCAGTAAATGAGCATGTGTGTGGTCACATTGATGGAATCTGCAAAATTTATTGGCTGTATCAACATTGACTTCAGGATTTAGAATAGCCCTAACTCTTTAAACCTCAAGAACTAATCTCGCTACTCATGAGAAAAATAATAAGTCTTTGGAACATGTTACTCACAGTAAGACTTTTAAATAACCTATGGTTTTTGGTTACAACTCTGTGAAGATACACAATCACCGAAATTTTAGCATGGGTCACATACACCCACATAAACTCTTTAAAAGCTTTAAAACTATTCTAGAGCACAGAAAAGAGCCAAAAAAAAAAAAGCTTCCAATTGTGTCTATCAAGTAGAGCATGGTAGAGACATGGCCTGGTGTGGTATGAGAGTTGGAGCTAAAAACTGGCTGGCTTTTGGAGTGTAATTTAAGCTGCAACAAGGCTAGTTCCTGAAATCTCACAGCAGACTCAATGTAAGCACAAGCTTATGATGAATTTAAGGTTTCTCTTTATACTGACAAAAAGGGAGCATAGTCAAAGATATCTTCCTTATAGCAGCATTCTCTTGGGTGAGTTCTGTTTGCTGGAGGCAAGCAGAGGCATGGCTCATTTAAAAGAGGATTCCTCACTCAGTGTTAGAGGCAAAACACTTGTGAGTCTTTTAAGAGGCCCTGTTGCTAAATACTTAAATGAAGTTCAATGAGAAGAAGATGGCAGTGCTTTACTTGGTGATTATATGGACCCTAAAATTCCACATAGTGGTAACTATGGGTCCTACCAATACCTCTGCTAAAAGGCTAAATTCTGTGAAGCTAGCCTCAGAGCTGGGTGGAGCCAGCCAGCTACCATAGAAGCCTTTAATGCTAGCCATACCTTGGCAGATTGAAGGTGTGGTCAGAAATAGGAAGAAGTAGAGGGAACTAGGTGGAGTCAGCCACTCTAGCCAAGCAAAGGTGTGGTCAGAAACAGAAAAAGATAAGAAATAAGAGATATATAGTAAAGACAAATGCAAAAAAAAAACTCTAAATGGTTTAGAGTGTGTTTAAAAATATACATAGGCTTGATAGAGAAAAGAAAAAGGGGAAAGGATCAAGAAAGTTCTTTAAAAAGAAATAGAATTAAAGAAATAAGACACAGAAAGATGGGAAATATAAAGAATGTCTAGATAGTGTATGTTATAATCTTGTCTTTAAGTTTTTTGACTGAGAATGAAGTCATAAAAGCTGCTAAAAGCCATTTGATTATAATTGCTGCTGGACTGATTCAACCTACATATTTTATAAATGAGTTGGACTTTAACATTTAAATCAAAAGATATGCTACTCTGAAGAAGAGGTTTTCTTTTTAATCCACAGAAAATGAGAGCCTGTGGATTTATTCCTGGTTAAAGAAAATAAAGTTTGATCAAGGAAGACCCCCCTGAAAAGTTTCCAATGGAAATGGATGCCGTTGATGATCCAGCATTTCAGAGCACCTCTATTGCAGCTTCCTCTGAGCTCTGTATCCAAAACAACTTCAAGGAGACTGGTTGAGATTACCCAGCCTTAGAGACTACTTCACTAAGGACTTGTCCATAATCTTATATTTTTTTTCTGGGTCTCCGTAAGATTTCCAGTTCCCCCATTCAGCAGGAAGTAGCTGGGAGAACTATGCCCACATCCCCCATTCCCTGCCCCTGTGAAATGGATTATGAATGTTTGTTGTTTTTTATGGTGTTGGTTACAAGTTGTTATAGATAATGGTGAAAGAAAACTAAACAAAGGAAATTAGATTTGGGGTTCTTGTTTTAAAAAGAAAAAAAGGGGGAAATGGGATTTGTCCCTCCTACTGGTTTTATAAAAAAAAAAAAAAAAAAAAAAAAAAAAAACTGATTGGCCAGAAGGCAGACAGGAAGTGTGGGCAGGGCTACCAGACTAAGAAAAGTCTAGGAACAGGAACAGCAGAGCAGAGACACCAGCAGACACATAGGAAAGAAGATAATCATGCTGCTCTGAGAAGAATTGGGAATGAGGAGTTGCATGGTGCTCCTGTCTCTAAAAAAAGAACTTAAAAATGGTTTCAAAAATTAGATAAACTTGTGTGTATAATTCTCAGTACATTTACCTTAAATATAAAATGCATCTTTAAAGTAACAGGTATTTGTGTTGAAGCTGATTTTAACATGAGAATATTTACCATTTTAGTAAAGAACTGCATCTTTCCCAGTTTTCACTACAGACTAAAAGCTAGATCCTGTTGTAGTGGGTTTTCTTTGCTCCCAGGCGGCCAGAGGTCCGAGACCCACAGACCTGCCGCGCCAGATCCCTTAGCCGCCCAGCTGCTCAGGTCCCCAGAAATGACTCAGATGCTTATATTAACTTCATGCTGTTTGGCCTATGGCCCAGGCAAATTGCTAGCTTGCTCTTTTATCTTAAATCAACCCATTTCTATTAATCTGTCTGCCATGTGGCTCACCTGTACTCCTACATGTTGCTCCTTGGGTGGCTTCAGCTCGATCTGCCTGACTCTGCCCTTCTTCTCCTACCTATGCTCTGATTTCTCCTCCTACTTCTTCTATGGTGCCTGCCATGGCCCAAAACAGATCCTTTATTTAAAGATTGAGATTCACAGCATACAGAAAGGCATTCCCACATCACTTCCCCCTTTCTGTCTAATCAAAAAGGAAGGTTTCAATTTTAACATAGCAAAATTACATATAACAAAATAGCTATCAAGCAAGAATTACAGTTACAATATCTAGTCTATTTGTATTTAGCAAAATTAGAGAAAATACTCTATCATCTACCTTATCTTTATGAATCTAAAGTTTCATATCCAATATACCTTTCAAATGACTAAGAAAAACTGTACCTATAACTATCTAATCTTCAACTACATCAAAGACCACAGAAGGACATATTTACACAAGTAAACCAGAAGTGCAAGCAACTTCTAAAAGCTATAAAGGACAGAGATGACACCTATCTGCCTGGACAGTCACTGAAAGTTTCTATATAAAGTTGGGGCATCCATCTTCAGCCTACAGGCCCAGAGTCTCTCTTCATTTCAGTGAAGCAGGAAATCTGCTCTTTCCATTCATCAGTTGCTTCTCCTCGAGTCCTGAAGAATGTCTGACAATTTTCTCTGCAAAGCAGAAACCTGAATGACCATCTCGGCTTATTCTGCCAAAGTTCAGAGGTCACTTTCCTATGGAACCTATATGTCTAGTTTAAACAGCATAATGTCAAGCAGTCAATATAAGAACAGGTTCCTCTCCAGTGGCTTACCAATGCCACAAAGAGAGTAGACTCCATATGGAGTTTCTCCCATTTTTCTCTTGAAGTATATTGGTGCTGCCAAGAGCAGACCTGTCTCACTGTCCAGAAAAGTCTAAGTTCTTAAAACATTTTAAATGCCATATTCTGTAGGTCTTAGAAGTATTTGAAGATTACCTACCTAATTGAAATATATTTTTCTATACCTAAAAATCCTAACTAACCTGACTATAAGTTTGATTATCAAAGGTGACTATTAACCTTTATTTCTTAATTATACATTACAATTTTAAATCAGTTAAATGAATATCATACCTTAAACTAGAATAGAAAAATACATACAGCATAACAAAATTGACCTTAAATTTGTATCAATAAACCAAAATCTATTCCAATGTAAAGCATTTTGAGATTAACAGCTGATTTCCTGATCCAAGCAAATTCAACAATCCAATTTTTCAAAAATCATCTATATACCATATCCCCTTTTTCTTCTTAGAAAGAGACCAACCATGGCCATCAACCATTTATAATGAAAACAGACATTTAGAAACAGTATTTGGGGGAATTTGGGTGTAGTTTTCCATTACTACTTCCTGCTGACTAAGGGGCGTTGAAAATCTCACAGTTGTTGAGGCTGGATCAGTCTGCAGCTCTGAAGCTGATGTGGCCATCTCTTCCCATCAGGTTTTTTCAGGGGGTCTTGGTTGATGAAACCATATTTGCCTGGAAGCAATCCACAGGTCTTCATCTTCTGTGGAAACAAAAGCAGAACTCTTCCAAAGCAATAAATCCTTAGACACAATTTTCAAAATCAAAATACCTTTAAAACATATATTCTTGTTTAACTTAGCAGCCTTTGTATTTGTAATCAATTGTCTTTCTGCAGTTAGCTCATTAACAGTTAAAAAATTAAAAGAAAACACAATAACAACCAAAATCCAGATTTTGTATCTATTTTCCATCTTTACGTGTCTTATTATATTTTTAATACTCTATTTCTCTTTTTAAAGACTTTATCTTCTCTCTTCTTTCTCTAAGCCTATGTATCTATATTTTCAACACACTCTAAACCACTTAGACTTTTTTTTTTTTATAAAAAAACTGTCTTTACTGTATATTTATTTCTTAACTTTTTCTGTCTCTGACCACACCTTTGCTTGGCTAGGGTGATTGACTCCACCCAGATTCTTCTATTTCTTTCTGTTTCTGACCATACCTTTAATCTGCCAGGATTAAAGGCTGGTATGATGGGTGGGTGGCTCCACCCAGCTCCTAGTTTAATTTTATAGAATTTGTCTTTTTAGCTCAGGTACTCTGGGAATTTCAGGGTCCATATAATTACCAAGTAAAGCTTTGCCATCTGCTGCTCATTAACTCCATTTCAAGTATTAGGCAGCAGGGCCTCTTTAAAAACTCACAAGTGTTTTGCCTCTAAGGTTGAATCAGGAAGCTTCTCTTTAAAAAGCCAAGCTTCAGTTTGCCTCAGGCAAACAGAGCTGATCCATGAAAACATCAACACTAGAAAACCATCTTTGATTCTGTTCCCTTTTTCTCTTTATGAATGTAAACCTTAAATAAATCATTTATAACCTTTTCCTTATATTGAGGGTCCTGTGAGACTTCAGGAACCAGCCATTTTACACCTTAAGCTGCACTCCAAAAGCCCGCCATTGTAGCTCAAGCCCATGTGCATCACCAGGGTGTCTCTGTACCACCGCTAACATGAGAGACACAACTCAGAAGTTGCTTTGGGCTCTAGACTATTTTCTTAGGCTTTCTATGGCTTTATTTGGGTATATTTGACCCACGTTGGGCTGCCATTTGTAGTATGAGGTTTCTGGCCCAGACTTTCAGGCCAAACCTCAAAGTTTAGGCCTGCAGACCCACAGACCTGCAGTTCTACAGTCCTACAGAGACACACAGATGCTTTCATTTGTTTTTGGCTGATCAGCCTCAGGCCCAGGCATATCACTTGCTAGCTCTCTACCCTTCATCTAACCCATGTCTCTTGTTCAGCCATGCGGCTCAGTACCTTTCTTTAGAGCAGCATAGTTGTCCTCGGCTTCCTCTGGCTTCTCTCTCCTGCTCTTCTGGCATTCTGCTCTCAGAGATTTTCTTAGTCTGGTAGCCCCACCTACACTTCCTGCCTGCCTTTGGCCAATCAGCTCTTTTTATTAAACCAGTGGGTGGGACAATTATTTACCATGAAACAACACAATACCCCTATAAGATCCTCCAAAGATTTTATTGAATGTTGTCTAGAGATGGAACTTTATGAAGAAAATTGCATCATGAAGGAAATTAATAAATGCATAATTTTATAAATATACATATATACATATATATGTATGACATATGTAAACACACAAGTATATGGTTCCTACCAATAAATTCAAAAACATATCTGCCTTTGGTATGCTCATCTCTCCCTACATCATTTTCTCTTTTTTAATACTTCTCTCCCTCTACCTCTCTAACAAAAGATAACTACCATCTAGTAATCTTACATAATTTGAAAAAATGTTAAGTCATATTACTTGATAATTAAAATTGAAACCTACACACTTTATTTGAAGATTCAAATTCTCTTCCAATACTCTAGTGCATTTTTAAATGAGTCTTTCAAGCACATTTTTTAAAAAGTAAGCAAAGAAAATTTTAAAGATATTTTCTATAAAAATCTGAAATGAGAGAAAAATAGAGGATAGTTCTTAAGCTATAATTTTGAGGAATTTTATCATTGATATGTTTTCATGATCTTTTGTTCTTTCATCTACAATGTATCATAGAACAGCAAGGTTCTTTATTTTTATCCAGCTGTCAATTTGAACACACTTAGAATGTACAACAGTACTATTTTATCATTATTTTCTTGACATTGTTCTTATGTGGAAAAGCATACACTATTTCTCATCATTTCAGTTTGCCATGGTTGATTGGATGGGGTAGGAATTTCAGTTTGCACTCTCTAGGTTGCTCCCCATCAATTTAAAAATCTGAATGATAAATTAAAGCTTCAAGCAGACAGTGTGCTATGCTTATGTGCATAAGCCAAATGTATGTGCATTGATGTATTTTCCTTGATTTAATTGACCAATAAATATAAATAATTTCTAAATCTCACCTGTTGATGCAAGAAGAGCTTTATTTAAAAAAACAAATACTTCAATATTTGTGTACAAAATGCAGATACATACAAACAAAAGCTCCTTGTAATAAGAGACAAAAACACAATTATTATCAGGCTCTACAATTTCTATGTAGTTATGTGTCCTTTTGGTAGATGTGTTTTAAGGTAAGTACAAAGTATGCTTATGTCTGTTAAACTCATAGTTTTGCTTAAGGCGTTCAAGAACTGTCAAAGCTGATAGAGTAGGGACATGGAAGGTATTTAAAAGCACACTTGGTTGCAACATTTAAGATATAGCAAAAAAGTAACAGTTGTCATGAAATCAGAACTATTGCAAGATTTAAACACAAAAATTTAGCTGACAAAATGATAACAATATGCTTTTCTTCTCTCTCTCATTTTCTGTGTGTGTGTGTGTGTGTGTGTGTGTGTGGTTCTACAGAGTAGCAAATAAACAGAACACTTTGGACCCTTACAAAGTAATAATATTCCTGGCTGAGAGGAACAACTGCTGCCAAAAGAAACTCATAATGATTTTGAAACCAGTGTCATAACACAGATAACTATAATAGACATTTTTGTGTGGTAGGAATCTTTCTGATCCACTTAAGTGTTTTTCTTTACATTTTAGTCTTGCTCTTAGTGTTTTTAGTTACATTTATAATATTTCTCCTAGATTTTTCTGCCTAGTACTGAGTTAATTGGATTGAGTAGTTTTAATTTCCAGTTTATCCGTAGGGTTAATTGCCTAGGTATAATGTTCTGTGCTATGGAGAGCTATTACTCTAGGACAGAGCCAACACTCTTATTGCTGGCAGTATTCTTGGGAATCCAGCAATACAGGAACACGCTGCATTTTGAACGTTGGAAGAGAAATAAAAAAAAACAATACTTTTGTTTTGTTATGCCCAGCAAGACTATGCACTATAACAAAGTACTTAAATTGGTGTTACAGCTCTGGTAATTAGCATATCTGTAGTAGTGGGGTTTCTTGGGCCCCAGGCAGCCAGAGACCCAGACCCTGCCACGCCAGACCACTCTGCTGCCCAGATGTCTGCTGCTCAGGTCCCCAGAAATGACTCAGATGCTTATATTAACTACATGCTGTTTGGCCTATGGCTCAGGCACATTGCTAGCTAGCTCTTACATCTTAAATCAACCCATTTCTATTAATCTGTCTGCCACGTGGCCCGTGGCTCACCTGTGTTCCTTACCTGTTGCTTCTTTGGGCTTCAGGCTCAATCTGCCCTGACTCCGCCCTTCCTTTCCTACCTATTCTGATTCCTCCTCCTACTTCTTCTATGGTGCCTGTCATGGCCCAAAACAGCTCCTTTATTTAAAGATTGAGATTCACAGCATACAAAAAGGCATTCCCACATCACATATCTCTTACCATAGTGTAAATATTTAAACTGTCTTTTGATAGGTGAGTAATGAGAACATTTTAGACGCTTTGGGTAAAAGACATTAACTGTAATGGAGGCAAGGTGTAAGGGTTGAGAAATCTGCCGCGAAAAGGAGGACTGACTCCAAGAGATATTTTCTCATGTAACACACAAGGGGATTTTTTATTTACCAAGCATACCTGACGCTCACTGAACACACAGGAACAGAGAGCCCTGAGCTGAAATTGAACAAAGCTTTTATAGGTCATGGGATTGCTATGTGCAGGAATGCAGGTATAGGTTATCGAGGTTGCTACCTGCAGGAATGCAGGAGGCAGATAACGTATAACTCTAAAGCCTCTACTTGGTGATTCATCAGTTATGCAGAGTTTAACAAAATTTTCTCTAACATTCCCCACTTCTTCTTGTGCAAATCTCTAATCTTAGAGATTTTCTTGGCTATTTAAGACTGAATATTGTTGCCTAATAAGCATTAATTTGACATTTCCAATTTGTTCTTGCAGAAAGCTTATTACTCTATTTAGAACACATGGTCTTATAGTTATTATCAGAAGCAACACAATTAATGGCCCAGCTAGAGCAGATAGCAGTGTAGTGAGCCAAGGAGACTTAGCAAACCAAGATTCAAACAACCCCTATTGTGCCTCCCATTCTTTCTGTTTCTCACAGAGGCACTCTCTGAATTTGGTCATAGATTCCTTAACTACTACTGAATGGTCTGCATAAAAACAACATTCTTCCTTTAAGGCTGCACACAGGCCTCCCTATTTCAAGAACAATAAGTTTAGTTCATGTCTGTTTTGGAGTACCATCTCTGACAAGGAGGTTAAAGAGTCCTGCAGAGCTGTCACTGAGGTCTCTATGGTTTTTAAATCTTGGTCAATGGCAACCTGCAACTGAGCCACCTGTTGTGACCCTTGTATTATTGCTGTAGTTCCAGTCCCTACCCCAGCAGCAACACCTATTCCCATAAGTATGGCTAAGGTTAATGATACAGGCTCTCTCTGAGATCTAGTTCTGCCCTCTATCCTGTTTTCAAATTCTTCACCCTGATGATGCACCACGTGGGGAAATACTTTTACCATGACACAAAAATGAGCTGAGTTGTTGAATATCTGGGTGGAAACACAAGGAATAAGTCCGGTATTACATGCCCATTGTGTCCCTTGAGGTGGGGCCAGGTACTACGTGTCTCTTGTGGAGTTTACAGGGAAGACTTGTGAGCACAGAGTTTTTCTGATTAGTTCTGGGGGATTTTCTAGGCACATCCCCTGCCCAGAAACCTCAGGGAGAGTAGGTCTGTGTAGTAGGAGGTTTCTGGCCCAGACCTTTGGGCCTAGCCTCAAGGTTTAGGCCCGCAGACCCACAGACCTGCAGAGACAACAGATGCATATGATAGTCTTAGGCTGATTGGCCTAAGGCCCAGGCATATAACTTGCTAACTCTACCCTTAATCTAATCCATGACTCATTCTGTTCAGCAATGCGGCTCGGTACCTTTTCTTAGAACAGCATAGTTGTCTTCTGTTTCTTCTGGCTTCTCTCTGGCATTCTTCTCTGTTCTTCCTGTTCCTAGAGTTCTCCTAATCTTGTAGCCCCACCAATACTTCCTGTCTGCCTTTGTCCAATCAGCGCTTTTTATTAAACCAATGGGTGGGACAATTATTTACAATCGAACAACATAATCTCCCACAAGTCTGTGATTACCATTCCAGTCAAAGGAAGAACTAGTGGTTACATTGTAAGTTTTATTAACTGCTATTCTTTCATAATATGGTGGGGAGGCTGTCAAACAAAGTCAGCAAGATTGGGTTAAAGCACTCTGTTTGTGGTTAAGGACTGAGTATGCTCTTAAGAGATGGTTATATAAATTATTCGTATCAGGAGTCTGTGGACCCTGGACAGGTATTAAGTTGAGGGCATCTGTTTGGGCAGAAGGCACTGGGGTAGTCCCCGAGACCTGACTAGGGGGCTGAGGTTTAACAGGAGTTGGGAATTGCTTGGTTTGAGTACAGGGTTTGGTCCTATTGCTAAGGCTGATTTTTCAAACTGTTCCTGTAGTTTCAGGACAAACAATATACCTGGGTTGGTTGCTACTGCCTGAATAATGATACAATCTTAAGCCCCAGCTCACCTAATTTTTATCCTGAGGCCTGCTTGCTCTGGTCAGTGAAACTTATCCTGCCTGTCTGGTTTAATGGTTTTTTGGAGACCTTAATCAAGTCTGGAGGTCCAATGGCCACCCATTGGTTCCCTGTATAGGAGATCTCACATCTCACATCCCCACTTGGCGCAATAATAGCTTTCTGGTCCCCCGTACTTGGTGGTCTATGCTCCCCCTTGGCATATGTACCAATTGTGGTACCTGCATTCTGGCCAGGGGAACTGCCTAGTCTTAGTTGTCCAGGCCCAGGACCCTTCAGCTAATTTGTACAAATCAAAAGTTAAATCAGGGAACCAGGATACTTCAGTTCCAGTCTGGGAGGCCAGAACAAGGGTAGTCCCAGTTTCTGGATTGGAAATTGTCCAAATATGGTGGAGTAGTATGTGAGTATTACTCTCCTCCAGAGAGTACACAACAAACCCGTAACTAGAGAGGATTATCAGTCTTTTTCAGTTTGTATTGAGACTCCAGGGGTGAGAGTGCTGGCTTGAGGTGAGATGCATGGATTCAAGATGTGATGCCATCGACCTTGACTGCAGTGGGGGTGGTTAAGAGTACCTGATATGGTCCTTTCTAATGAGGTTCGAGGGTCTGTACTTGGTGGTAACAAACAGACGAAGTCTCCCACCTGATATCGATATGGAGTTCCTCAGTCCCCTGGTTGATAGGAGGTGGAGAATTGTCTCCACAAGAACCTCTGGGCTCTTCATAAAGCCCGCAGTCTGTCAAACAAGGGGGTGCAAAAGGAGTTATTAGCTTTTAGAATAGGATACAAATCTCTTACTGGAGGGGGTGTTCCATACCAAATTTCATAAGGGGTTAGGTTACATATAAGAGAGGAGGGGGCATTCTTGGCTCTAAATAGAGCATAAGGTAGGAGCATGGTCTAATTTTTTAAGCCAGTCTCTATAGTCAATTTGGTTAGGGTCTCTTTTATTGTCTTATTTATTCTTTTTACCTGTCCTGAGCTTTGGGGTCTGTATGTACAATGTAATTTTTAATCAATCCCCAATATCCTGGCCACACCCTAAATTACCTGGGCCACAAACGCTGGTCCGTTGTTGGACCCTATTACCTTTGGCAGGCCAAATCGAGGAAAAATTTCTTCTATGATCTTCTTGATGACAACTTGGGCAGTTTTTATTTTGGTGGGGAAGGCTTTTACCCATCTTGAAAAGGTATCTACAAAAACTAGCAAATATTTAAGTCCGTCCCTTTCAGGTTTTACTTCAGTAAAGTCGACTTCTCAGTATTGCCCAGGTCGCGTCCCCCTTAGTCTTTTTCTTCTCAGTATTTTGGAAGGATAGTTGTTCACAATTTGACACGCCCAGCATTCTCTTGTCACACAGTCTGCCAGTTCTTTTCTCTTAGAGGCTGACAGCAGATAGAGTTCACTCTGATCTTGTAGGAGCTGCTGTAGTTTCTTTGACCCCAAGTGGGTGAACTGATGAACCTCCTGTAAATATGTTAGGGCTTCTGATTCTCCTAGTGATGTAGCCTCCAGTGGCATCTTGGGGAGCTGCTGGTTCTCTTTGGTTACTAGGAACAGTTTTTCGGGGTCTCTTAAGGCCTGTTACCCACAGCTACTGGGTCTGAGCCTTTTTAATGGCCTGCACAATGAACAATGGCCAGCTCTTTGGGAAGCATGACTGCGGCTAAAGGTCCAAAGATCTCTTTCTTGTGTTTGATTTCTCTGCCAGCTGATGTCAGCAGGCCCCTCCATTGATAAATAGCCCCATGAACATGGGCTGTTGTCCCGCGCCTACTTCTCGCCCGCAAGAAAAGGCACGACACACGTAGGATCCTTCTGCAGAAAAGCTTTAATGCTCCTTGAGGGAGAGCATTAGCTTACAGAAAATGGAGACCGTGAGGTAGGAAAAGCCCAGCCCTTATATAGGCCAAAGACCTCCGCCTTGGACGTGTCACCTCTCTATAGGCTGCAGCTCATCATCCCACATGACGTCACGGGAGAGGCGGAGAGACCAGTCTCGGAAAATTAGCAAAGGCATGCGCCCTTGCCTTGATTACTGACTCAGGAGGGTTGGCCAGCACCGGATATTGGCACCATCTTGAGGGGCTGGGGCCAGCGGCTCCCAACATCTCCCCCTTTTTTCTTTTCTAAGCAATGAGGGAATCCTGTAAGAGGGTGGAGGCAGTGGTTATCCCCCAGAAAACATTATGGACTTGCATGGGCGTCATCTCTAATCCCTCGACAGATCGAGATTCCCCCAGCCTGTCCTCTGCCTTTTGCTGGGAAGGGAGTTAAGGCAGGCACCCTTATGCAGGACAACATACCTCCCAGGACATAGCTATGTCCTGTGCGATGCCCTTGGCTCAACACCCCCCTCAGGAAAGGGGCCGAACACTCCACCCAGTGCAATGGACAGGACTGTCCTAAGCGTGCAGGAGCTGTTCGAGCCAAAATATCCCTATTGCTTTAGCATAGTTAGCCACACATCTACCGAGGCTCCTGAGTCTAGAGCCATTAAGGCTTGAGCCAAAACTGTTTTGTCTCTCTGACTTTGGATTCTGAGCCTGCACCATCTAGAGAAGAATGACCAGTCCTCCGCAAAAGGCTAGGCCAAACATACCCACCCCCACCCATTCCTTGGAGTAGGGGAAGGCTGAGGAAATCCACGGAGAAAACTCTTCGGTCAGCGACAGGTCTAGCCGAGTGGAATTGACCTGGACGATCGCCACCTGCAGGTCACGAAGGGTCTGCTCAAATTCAGACGACCAATTCTGTAACAAAAATTGAGAAAGGCTTCTCGAAAGATTAATACCTGAACATGTATAAATTGCCGGGCTTGCCACATTTAAAGCAAACTCTCTTGGCAGGGTCCGCTAGAGGGTGCCTCTGGGACTGCAAAATGGCTGCAGCTAGACCGGCGTTTGTCAGGGGACCGCTAAGCTCTCGGCATACCCTCAACCAGTCTTGTAGTCCTTTATTTTTTCTGGGAGCTATGGCCATACGGCATTCCTTGGTAGCTTGTTCAAATACCAGCTGCTCTATCAGAGGGGCAGCCGCCTCTGGGTCACCAAAGATTCGACCTGCTGCCTCTGTCATGCGAGCCACAAAATCAGAAAAGGGCTCCTGTGCACCTTGAACAATCTTAGTCAATTGACCGCTCCCTTCTCCTTTTCTGGATAAAGCTTTCCATGCCCTAATGGCTGTATTAGCAATCTGCTGATAAGCTCCCCAGGGGTAATTAGTCTGATCAGCTGCGTGTGGTCCTTGCCCTGTCAGCATCTCAAATGTCCAGAGCTGTTGTTCGGGGGTAAGTGCAGTAGCATTGGCCCTAGCCTGTTCTTGAACAGCCTCGTGCCATAAGGCTTTCCATTCTAGATATTGACCCATACTAACCAGGGAGGCCTTAGCAACTGTTTGCCAATCGGCAGGCGTCATGGCTGACAATGCTAACCTGTCCAGCTGAGCAACCGTAAAGTTGGCAGTTACACCATACTTTCGGACTGACTCGGCTAATTCTTTAATCTGAGCATATTCTATAGGAGCATGTATCCGTCCTCCTTCCGCTGCTTCAAACACTGGATAGGCCAAGCGGAGCTTTCTCTTAACCTTCTCAGGCAAAAAGGACAGGGTCCCGACTCGTCCCTCATAAGGAGGGGGAGCAGTAGGTACCAGCCGAGTAGGTTCGACGGCCAGTTGTCGTTTTCTATCTCTTTTATTCTGATTCTCGGGGGGAAATTCATCAGGATAATATCTCTCTGCCTCATATTTAGCCGCCTCTTCCTCTAGGTCATCTTCCTCATCAGGGCTCAACTCATCATCTCCTGAATGTTCCGATGTATCAGAGCCACTCAAGGAGCCACACTTTAAATTTAAATTTTCAAGTTCCCGTACAGGGTACAAGGTGGGGGGACCAGACTTTAGTTTCTGGTTCCCCAACTCCCCCATATTCTTTACTTTACCGGGGGGTCCTTTTTCCTTATTGAGTAGTTTCTGGTTTCCCAACTCCCCCATATTACCGGGGGGTCCTTTTTCCTTATTGCGTATTGTTACTTTACGGCGTGCGCCTAACCTCACATGGCGCTCGGTTTCTGATATGCTGTCCTGAACTTCTTCCATCACGTCTCGCCCTTTAGCTATCAGATCTTTACAGGCTTTATCTTCTACAAAGTTCTTTAGGGTACGCTGTGCCATCTTAATATCACGCTGCTTAAGCAGGGAGTCTAGTGCTGTTACGATAGACTGGGAGGATCCCATGCACTGGTGGAAGCAAAAGGCAACCACGAAGAAAATCAACAGCACTGCCAAGACAAGCATCAAGGCCTCAAAAAAACCAAAGTCCAGTTCAGACATACCTCTCCGAGCAACCTACCTGCAGTTCTGAATCCACCTCGTCTCCGAGGGGTCTCCGACGGTGCTAATGGTGTTCAGTTCCCGGGTTTCGGCACCAGTTGTCCCGCGCCCACTTCTCGCCCGCAAGAAAAGGCACGACACACGTAGGATCCTTCTGCAGAAAAGCTTTAATGCTCCTTGAGGGAGAGCATTAGCTTACAGAAAATGGAGACCGTGAGGTAGGAAAAGCCCAGCCCTTATATAGGCCAAAGACCTCCGCCTTGGACGTGTCACCTCTCTATAGGCTGCAGCTCATCATCCCACATGACGTCACGGGAGAGGCGGAGAGACCAGTCTCGGAAAATTAGCAAAGGCATGCGCCCTTGCCTTGATTACTGACTCAGGAGGGTTGGCCAGCACCGGATATTGGCACCATCTTGAGGGGCTGGGGCCAGCGGCTCCCAACAGGCTGTGGCAAAGGCATAATGGCTATCAGTGTAGATAATTATCCATTTGTCCTTCACTAGTTCCAGGGCCTTAGTGAGGGCTATTAGCTCAGCCTTCTGGGCAGAGGTCCCTTCTGGAAGTCCAGAAGACCAGATAACTTTAATCCCATTAATTACCGCTGCTCCCGCTCATCTCTTACTGCCTTGGAGGAAGCTGCTTTCATCAGAAAACCAGGTTACCTCTGAGTTGGGTAGTGGCCAGTCTCTCAAGTCCTGGCAGATCCCGGTCTCTTCTGCTAAGATCTCTTGACAGGTGTGTAGCACAGGTCCCGTGGCCTCATCCAGTAGCAGAGCAATGGGATTTAAGGCTGAAGTGGGTCCAAAGGTCACTCTGTCTTTATCTAGGAGAATACTCTGATAGTGGGTAATTCTGGAGTTTGACAGTCATCTATCTGGGGGCTGGAAGATCACACTCTCTAATGTGTGTGGAGCCACAGTAGTTAATTTTTGTCCCAGGGTTAACTTGTCCACATCCTTAGCTAACATCATAGCCATCTGCTAGCCACTGAGTCCAGTCATTTGGACAGATAAGCCAGGGGTGTCTTCCAGGGACCCAGGGATTACATTAGAACTCCTCTGGCCACTCTCTTTTTCTCCTCTACATAGAGTGTGAATGGTTTACTCACATCTGGGAGTGCTAGGGCTAGGGCTAAAGAAGTGCTTTTTTAATGCTGTCAAAGGCTTCCTGCTGCTCCTCTCCCCACTGAAAGACAGCATCCCCTTTGAGTAGAGGGTGGAGTAGGGCAGTGAGGGATGCAAATCAAGAGATCCATAGCCAGCAAAACCTCACTGTTCTCAAGAACTGGGGTAGCTGCTTTCAGTTTGTGGGTGGAGGTATTTGGGTTACAGTTCTCTTTCTAGCCTCCATGAGTCATCACGTCTCATTCCTGAGAGTGTATCCCAAGAAGGTCACCTCTTTTTTTGCAAATCTGGGCCTTCTTTGCCGAGGCTCAGTACCCCAGTTTAGCTAGTTCATCTAACAATTTTCAGGTTCCATACTCACAGTTCTCTTCAGTGGCAGCTGCCAACAGTAAATTGTCCACATACTATAGCAGGGTGACTTTGGGATGCTGGATCCTGAAAGAACTTAAGTCCTTATGGAAAGCTTCATCAAAGATAGTGGAAGAGTTTATAAACCCCTGAGGCAAGCGTGTCCATGTTAGCTGGCCAGAGGACCCTGTCTCAGGATCTACCCATTCAAAAGCAAATAGAGGCTGACTGTCCTTATGCAGGGGCAGACAAAAGAAGGCATCCTTTAAATCAAGTATAGTATACCAAGTTCTTTCCGGATTTAGAGTGCTGAGCATGTTATAAGGGTTTGGCAGAGTAGGATGTATGTCTTGTACCCTGCTATTGACTTCCTATAAATCTTGTACTGGTCTATAGTCCCCGGGTCCCCGGCTTTTTGATGGGTAGTAGGGGAGTGTTCCAGGCTGATTGGCAAAGCTTTAGTACTCCCAAATTAAGGAGTTTCTGTTTATGAGGCCTAATTCCTTCTCGGGCCTCTTTGCTCATAGTATTGTTTTATTTGAACTGGAAAAGCAGAGGGCTTTAAAGTCACTACCACTGGTGGCTGGTTTACTGCCATTCCCAACCCAGCAACTTCTGCCTAGGAATTGGGGAATTCTTCAAGCCATATCCAAGGGATAAGTCCTCGGGACTGCTATGACTTTGCATATAGCTGATATTCCTCTTCAATTGACAGAGTAAGGGCAGTTACCACAGGTTGGCTCACTGATGGGTTTAGAAACTCTACTTCTGGTCATTTTTTGGTTAAATGTAATTCTTGCCCTTAGTTTGGTGAGCAAATCTCTCCCCATTAGGGGGACAGGACATTCAGGAATAACTAAGAAGGAGTGCTGGACTTTCTCCTTTCCCAAGTCCGTAGTTCTCTTTGTAGTCCAGCCACAGTATTGGCTACCACTGGATCCCTGCACTAAGGACCTCTTACCAGAAAGTGGTCCTAGCAGAGCCTGTAGGGCAGAGTAAACTGCTTCAGTATCCACTTCAAAGTTAATTCTTGTCCCCTCCACATCAAATGTTACCCTGAGCTTGGGGAGGGGGTCTGAGCCCCAGCACCCCTAGTCATCATTTCCTAGGGCTAGCATGGCATGCTGACACCCCTGTGCTTCTTTTTTTTCAGGGCAGTCTCTAGCCCAGTGTCCTGTTCCTTTACAGTAGGCGCATTGATTTGGATCTAGAGGGCAGCAATGCGGACCCAGGATATTCTCTCTACTGCATCTCTTATACTTTTCTTTTCTCTCAGTGATGCCTTTGACTACTGTGGCCAGGATTTTGTTAATTTTCTTGTCTTTAGTTTTTTTTTTTTATAACCATCTCTCTCTTTCTTTTTTCTCTTTTTTCTTGCTCTTCTTCCTCTGTTTCTTTTATAAAAGACTTTTTTTTGCTTCTTTTATCAAATCTTTCAGAGTTAAGTCCTGCAACCCATCTAGCCATTGCAGCTTATGCCTGATATCCAGGGCTGATTGACCAATGAAGGCCATAGCCTTTGTTCTTCAGTTTGGGGATTAAAGGGGATGAATCTACAGTAGGCCTCCATTAGCCTTTCTAAAAAGACCATGGGCGATTCGTCGGGCCCTTGAATAACCTCCCTTACCTTGGCCAAATTGGTCGGGTGGCATGCAGCCGCCAAGAGACCCACTACCAGAGTCTTGCGATAGATGGACAGATGCTCCCTACCTGCAGGAGTATTTGGGTTCCAATCAGGACAGCACAATGGAAAGAAACCATCAATGATATTCTGAAGTTTAGTGGGTTTCCCATCCTGTCTGAGAACCAATTTCCTGGCTTCTAGGAGGATCCTATCTTGCTCTTCTGTGGTGAAGAGAGTCCCCAATAGTTGCTGGCAGTCATACCAGGTGAGCTGATGGGAGAACATGAGGGATTCTACCAGTCTAGTAAGCTTAGAGGGGTCTTTAGACAAAGGAGGGTTGTTATTTTTCCAGTTATATAGGTCAGAGGAAGAAAAGGGCCTGTACTGAACGGCATGCATCTCTCCCCCTTGTCCCTCATCAATCTGGGGTCCATAGGGACAGAGAGGGAGAATAATTGCCACATCTCGAGGGCTCTGGACCCATCTGCTCCACATCCCTTGGACCAGCCCTTGCTCGGAGGACCCCACCCATGGCTCCTGCAACTGAGAGTCAAGAGGAGGGGAAGGGATAGGTAAGTGGGGAGGACGAGGTATAGGCTGCTCTGGGAGATAGGGAGGAGGTGGGATGTCTGAGTTCAGAAGGATTAAGTCAGGCTGAGAATTGGGTAAAACTGAAGGTATAGGTAGGTAGACTCTAGGTGCTGAGGGTGCCAAGGATTGCACCTGTGCCTTGGTTGGAAGGATCGCCACAGGTCCGTTTTGTTCTGGGAAGAGAAAAGCTCTCACCCACCCTTGGAGGATCCTCGCATAGATCCTGCCAGACCATGATGTAGGGTTGTTGGTCAGGGTGGCCACATTGACCAGGTTGGAAGATAACAGCTTTGATCACCTGGATCAGCAGGAAGTGGAAGGACCCCTCGACAGGCCATCCCACCTTGAAGGAAGGCCATTCGGCTGAACAGAATGTCTGCCATTTGCCCTTCTTCATGATCAATGAGAGATTGTGTGCTCTCTCGGACTTTGGACCAATGATCCAGAGTCAGAGAGAAAGGAGTTGAAGTTGTCTGTCCCATGCTTGCTAAGTCGAACAAAACAAAAATACCAGACAACAAGACAAGAAACAAGGACACAGAACATCTCCAGGATTCACAAAACACAAAGAACATGGTTTCCACTGGCCTGAAACCACCAGATCTGTGAACTACTGGCAATAAAGTTATCGAGTCCGAGTCAACCAGATAGGACACATCCAGGCATCCCCGGAGGTCCTTCCCCTCTGAGGCATCCCTCAGAGTCATAGCTTGCAACTCCCAGACACGTCTGTCAGTTGCAGTCGGGGAAAGCTCATGCATCTCCCCAACAGCCACAGCCAGTCTGACACTCTAGGTGATCACATTCCAGAAAAGAAAGGCCTTATACCCTGGGAGATGACTGTTGGAGCCTCTCCTTCATGGGATGAAATCTCGGTGGTTTCTCCAAATGTAAGTGTTGAGAAATCCGCAGCGAAAAGGAGGAGTCCAAGAGACGTTTTCTCATGTGACATGAAAGGGAATTTTTTTATTTACTAGACATACCTGGGGCTCACTGAACATGCAGGAACAGAGAGCCCCAAGCTGAAATTGAACAAAGCTTTTATAGGTCAGGGGGTTGTTACATGCAGGAATATAGGTATAGGTCATGGAGGTTGCTACACGCAGGAATGCAAGAGGCAGATAACGTATAACTCTAAAGCCCCTACGTGGTGATTCATCAGTTATGCAGAGTTTAACAAAATTTTCTCTAACAAAGGAAGCTCCTTTTTCCTAGTAGAGGGTGCTCTAATGACAAGAACACTGATAAGGCTGGTGCTGAATTAATTTCCTGTCCTTTATAGAGGTTCTACCACTCTCTGCTTTCAAACCTCTCTCATTTGTATTGAATTAAATAAGGCAACACTTGCATTACTATAAAATGAGTTTTAACCCATTAACTTAGTAAATGCCAGCAAAACAAAGTAAGAAATTTTAGGAAGACAATATTATAGATAGATATATCATTATTTTGTATTATATGACCAAACATTTTCAATGTCCAGCCCACTGAACTATTTAAATCTTCTGTGTCAATTCATGTTCACTTTTATTTTTGATCATCATGGAAATAATACCTCTGGGATGTATCACAGCATTACTGGAGAAGTTTCACTAAGGAGGGAAGTCTTATCTATCCATCGGACTAGCATCTCAAATTGAGAAGTCCTGTTGAGCACCATAATTCATGTCTCTCTGCCTCCTGACTGTGTAACCAGCTTTCTCAAGGCTTCCTCTGCTATGTCTAATTGTAACTCCTCAAACGACAAGATAAACCTGTCTTCCCTTACATTTTTCCCATCAGGTGTTATGTCATAGCAAAATTAACTAATCTAGTACCTGAAAGGGTTTTGTTTATAAATATCAGCTGAGTGGAATGACAGGAAAATATCATTTTGGCCATGAAATGCTGTGAATAATAAGGTAGTAACCATATTTACTACTAACCAGTGAGTTAGTACATTTGGCATACACTTTACTTTTAAAAATTACTCCCATAGTTCAGAATTTTCTATCATGTATATCTGTCACTTTCATCCTTAGCTCTTACCCTGAATTTCTCACAGTTCTGTCCCATGGATCATCTTTTCTCTGTAATTTGTTGTAAGTATGTTTTTTCTGTTCTAATTACCCACTAACCCCAACTCATATTGTCATGCTACAATTTTTGCTGTCCATATACTTATGGATAGGAGGCCACCCACAGAAATGTGGTAGAGCTATCAGAAGTCACAATATTAAAGAAATCACTCTTCCCTCCTACAGAAGCCAGTGATTGTCATTTATCCTGAGTCAGGAGTGGAGATTCACAAAGCCCCATCCACCTAGCTATACAGTGCTGACTGGGTTGGTCTTTCTTATTCATATCCTTTGCAGGCCACCATAGCTGCTGTGAATCCCTTGTTCAGTGACTCCATATCTCGGGAAGACTCTTGTGTTCTGGCCTGCCCACAAATTTGATTCTTAGACTTGTACCATCACCCTCTTCTGTGATGATACCTCAGTCTTATTTTCTCCACTTTAACCAGTTGTGAGCTTCTGGGTTGACCATCATCCACTACACAGGAAGTTTACTTCTAAGATCTGAGAGATGTATTAATATGTGGGTACAGAGACATTAATCTAGAGGGAAGTTTAATTCTATGCTCCTTTGGCAAAATAATAGTAGTATGTTCCCTTTGGGAGCCTTTGAACTCCCCAACATATGTTTGGGGCCAGATCTGTAGTGCCACCCATGGGTTTCCTCCTGTGAATCTTGCCTTAAATTCAATTATAAGGCAATTGGTTGTTTTATAACTTTTATATATATGAAGAAGAATTTGTCATGCAAAGTTTAACTGACCAGGAGATTATGCTTATCCCGAAGTCTCAAGTCCATAGCTTGACAAACAAATATATGTATGTATTGTCAGGTTGTCCCCTTGGTTGTTTGTCAGAGGTTGTCCTGGTGACCTAAAATAATGAAGAGTATTGCCCACCAGAAGTTGATGGTAAGGTTCTATTCCTGAAGAAACCACATATTCCATTACAGGGCATGGAGACACCAAGCCAATACAAACTTGGAGGATTATCTTCCTTCTAGGTACTTCTCATAGTAGTATCAGTCCTATATAGGCTTCTGAGCAAACACAATAGTCTTCAACAGTCTTACCCACCTGCTAACTCTGTGAACTGTGACAATGGCCACTGTGACAAGAAATACTTATGGAGGTAATGTGAAGCCCTTTACTTTTGAAATTTGCTTGCAGTGTTGAATGGAAACAACTACTTTTCACATTCAATACTAATGTTTGCCTTGTTTATAACATAACTGTATAATTCAATAGTTGCACTAATATTTAAAAATGTTTCTTTTCAAATGCACTTTAGATTAAACCAATTAATCTTAAATTACAAGAGACTGAAAATCATAGGACTGAAAAATTTCTAGGCAGTGGTCCCATCATCTCCACACAGACAAAAACTACATTTCTCTAACAAAATATTTTATGGGGAAATGAAGAGCGTCATGTGATCACCACCAGCACCTAAAAAAGATCTTAACAAAAGGAATGTGCTAATTAAATGTGGTACATACGTACCAATGTATTTTTTTTCAAGCACAGGAAATAGACATATTAGAGGCCTATGTGGCACATTATAGACATTTTTAAAAATGCACTTTCTCTGTTTCTTTAATTTTGTGAAAAATATGTATCTCTCTTGTTTTTATTTTCAGTTGGAAAATCAATACACATTTGCATATCTGTAAGATTAGGTTTAAAGTATTAATTTAATAGTATCATTATAAATTTATTTATATAACTAGCTTCTAGCAACTAGCAAAGTTATCAAAATGATATGTTTAAAAACTTTAGAATGATTAAAGTTTTCAAAAAGGCTTCAAAAAAATTGCAAAATACACCTGTATACCATTTTACCCAACTACCTGACATATGCTTAATATGAAAATGTATGCCATTCACCCAACTTTCTGATTCCTGCACCTTATGCAACCATAAAACAATATTTAAAGACAAGGTTGGTATTGAGATAATACTATTAACTTAGTCAAATTAATTCACCTTATTATGTTGTTATAGTTCAAGTTTGAACTTGATCTAGAACAAACACTTCCTCATCACTATTTTTACAATGACCTTGACAAATGATGACCTATATATTATTTCTTTGAATGCATCTAATATATTCTCATGTTCATATATGTATTGTGTATATACATACATATATACATAATATATACATATATATTAAGCAGCGCTCAGAACAATGTAATATGTAGCTTTCTTTTGCATCATAACAGGAGAAAAATGATATTGCATGGCTGATGACACCACTCACACAGTGGAAGATACTGCTTTCTAGGACTGTGAATGGCAAAATTAGCAGTTTCCAATTTATGATTTAAATATATATTCTGGAAACAACTTTTATAAACACATGATTATTAATTTCTATTTATAATTTTAGCACCTACCTCTGATGTTTGATAAAAGTGAATTTCAATGCCTGTTACTTTACCACCTTTATTAATACCTTGTAACAAGCCATTTTACCCTACTTTATTGTTATATAGTTATTTATTTATACAAGTATGGACTTATGGGTATATTTTCTATAAATTACAATCCAGTACCATCATCACTAATTTTATCTCTTATCTTAGTTGAGACCACCCTTTAAATCTCTTCCAGCTGTGTATCTGTATACACCTATTTATTTTATTTTATTTTATTTTATTCTATTTTATTTTATTTTATTTTATTTTATTTTATTTTATTCCCTGAACTCTTTGTTCCATTCCAGACTCTAACCACAATCAACATTCCCTATGAATCCACAAGCCACTCAGGCAAGAAAATCAGATGGATACTTGCTGATCTTCAATTGTCCTTACTACTACAGCTTAAATCACATATTGACTCTCACACATTGATTTTGGGAGATCTCAACACCCCACTCTCAGCAATATACAGGCCATCCAGACAAGCTCCCCCATACATGCAGGAAAAACACCAATACACATAAAATAAAAATAAATATTTTTTAAAAATCTTATATATGAATTTCCTTTGAGAATTTATCAGTGAATATAATATGGAAACATAGTATTTATGTGCTACAGATATGTTTCTGCTTCTAATTTCTCTAGGAAGAGATTATAAATCTAAGTATTTTCAACAAACACCTGTACACACTTGTATGTGACCACATCCAGTTATATTTTTTAAAAAATCACTGTCAGAAAAAAAAATATCTGCTTCTGATTTGACCACAAATATATTTATAAATATATATTTCATTTGAGAAATGATTTTCATATACAAGATGTTCTTAATTTTCTCAACCCCAGGACAAGGGTGCATTAGTTTGAGAACTGAAAGATCAATACGATTTTTGTCTTCATTTTATTATTTTTTATAAAAAAATGTCTTTTTTTAAATCCATGTATGTATTCTTGTAGAACACATTCCTTCCTTACATACAACTAAGCTATTCTTCAAGCTTTCATCAGCATGATACACGGTTACATAAGAGGTGGCTTCTCCCTGAAAATAACACCTCAGATGTGGTGTGTAGCATGAGTGGTCATCAGAGGAAATGCAAGAGGACACTGCTCACACATGGGAAAATGTATGAAGAAAGACAGCATTTGCATTTTAAAAATACAAAACTGATCGGTGGCTCTGGCCATTTACGATGTGCTAGTGATGAAGGAGGCATGGCAACAACCCTAAGGCCAGAGACAGTTTACCGGAGAAGCTAAACTCATTTCAGTCCGCTTTATCCCACAAGCTTCCTTACAGTAAAACGAACAAGTGCACTCAATCATGGAATCAGACGGTAACTGGAAAGAGACAGTGGGACATTTTCAAAATGTAAAAAAATAATTCTGAGTGCTCTAGAGGTAGCTCAGTGGCTAGCAGCATTTGCTGGTCTTGCAAAGGATGATGTTCCATTCCCAGGATCCGCATGTCAGCTTACAACAGTCTGTAACTTCAATTCTAGGCGACCTGTGGCCCTGTTCTGACTCTGTGGACACTGGCACACTCTGCTCCCAGTTTGCACATGTGTATAGGGGTTACAGAGTAGCTGACGTAGAAATAGAACTTGTGTACATGGGAGATAGAAGAAAGTCCTTTTATAGAGGCAGATCTCAGTTACAAGAGACTTTGTATGAAGTCTGTGGGAGCTGAGCTAAGCTCACTCTAAAAAACGTGAACTAAGTGAAGATAAAGGACACCCTCTGGGTTCCCCTTCAGTAGTACACCTAGAACACATTGCTCTCTTTTTTGGGGTTTTGATTTCTTTATGTAGCACTGGCTACACTGGAACTCAGGCTGTGGACCAGGCTGGCCTCGATCTCAGAGATCTGCCTGCCTCTGCTTCCTCAATGCTAAGATTAAAAGGATTAAAGGCATGTGCTACCACCTCCCGGCTATTGCTTTTTCATTTCAAAGCTTGTCATAATTATAAAGAAAGAATCTACATCTTATTGATGTACTAATATCCAAAGAAATGAAAAGAACTTAATGTCTGACACACTCAATCAAAAAAGGTAAATGACAGTAAAATATGGAGTTATTACAACGTGGGTAAAAAATGAAGTTATTAAATAAAGCATTTTGAAAAATAAAGGTTGATATTAAATTGAATTTTTGAATGACAGGATGCCATTGTGAACATGAGGATGACAAGTGTATGATCGAGCTACTCTGTCCTGATCTTATAGCATACTGGAAAATTTGGCCAGCCTACAAACAACAAAATTTATGTTCCACAATCCTGGAGAATGAATGGCTGGGAGTTCTGGGAGTTCAGACAATCTTAGAACCATTTCAAAGGGCATTAAACCATCAATGGCATTTCTATGCTCATATTTTCACCTCTCAAAAAAAAGCCATCTTGAAATCCCATATATTTAGGGGTTAAGATTTCTGCATATTGGTGGGCTGACCAACTCTGCAAAACCTAGGCCCAGAAACAGGCTTATGAATTGGCCCACCTCAAAATCCACCCCATCTAGATCTGCCGGAGCATTGAAGAGGTCAATTTGGCAGAACCAAACCTGCACGATCTCCATGTCACAGGGCAGCAACAGGATATCCAAGAGGAGTCCCAGTGAGGGCCCAGCATCAATAGTGTAGCAGAAACCAGAGACCTCAAGCCAGATTCTTTACAACGGTCACTTACAAGTAAAGATATATGGACACGGGGGCACATGTGTCACATTACAGCTTCCAAGAGATAGATTTTTTTTTTCCTTTCTTTTTTTCTCTTAAGTTTTATTTTATTTTTAGGAGAGTTGCAAGAGCAGAGCATTTGACACAAGGGGACAGAAAATGAATGATATCTAGATTCATGATGTGAAAAATACAAAGACTAATTTAAAAGGTAGTTTATAAGTTTTGTTCATGGAAGAGGCTCCAGGGCAGCTGACTGTAGTGGTATTTGGAGCTCTCGGACTCCAGTTAAAGATGTGAAGCTCTTTGTTCTTCAGTCACCCCTTTGTTCATCAGCTGCTAAGGATTATTGTGATCATTTTCTTTCTTAGAAAAAGAACAGCTTAGGATTGGCATTTACACATTTTAGATATTACTGCCTAGAACATAGATAGCAAATTCATTCAAGCGCTACACTCCAGCTACAGAGAACACTCAAGAGTCTCTTGTGTTCCTAGAAGACTAAGACACAACACCTTTTTGCCTGGATGTTGGCTATGATAAGTATACTGCAGGAACAATCCTACCTTTCTAATCAAGGAGTGAATGTGGTAACTTTTTTGTTTTCAAACTGAATTTATAGGTTTAAAGAGAACTAATCTATTGGTGGGTGAAACTGGATATTGTGGACTACTTTCCAGAGAAAGAAACATAAGGATTCTGTAACAAAACAATAGAACAATGTATGCCTTACATGATAAACCTAAAATACAGCACATAGAATAGGCAGGTAGGTCATAAGGCAAGCAGATCCTAAAAGATACTCACCCCTGTTAGAGTGTCAACAATTTCACTACAGAGAGCTATTTTTGAATTCCATTTGGTACTGATACAATTCTAGACTCTCAGAATTTACACTGATTTCAGACTATGATTTATCCATAAGTGATATAGGAAAACTGGAAGTAAGTGCCGTTATGCAGTACACATGGTGTAGAACTGAATGTCTGCTGTTCTTAAAGATGCATCTAGCTGTTAACAGCCATCAAAGCATGCCATGAGCAGCTGTAAGCAAGGAAAGCAATTTCATCTGGCATTCACTTCCATCCACTGTCAAGGAGGATAAATGCAAAGTGAGTGTGACTTGCTGCTTGTCGAAGTGTCCCAGTAGATTAATACACATACACAAATTGATTCATTAGGACTTCCATGAAATTTTTGGTGCTAGGGGCTGAAATTATTAAATACACATATGTTCTTTTACTCTGTTGTAGGCCACTATGGTGATAAACGTGTTATTCTGAGAGACCTCAAGTGTTACAGAAAACAGTAAAATAATCATCCAGCAGTGATTTACTTTACATTTGAGCCTATATCCTATAGTCACCTTAAATGTTTGCCCCCCTCATACCTCCCCTTCCTCTCCTTTCATTTCCTACTTAGCCCCTCTCTTTGCCCATGCCTTTTCCTGCTGTCCTCATCAATATTCTGTTTTATGTGCCACGATTTTTATTTCCTGCAATTAATGATGCCATTGCTTCCACTCTAAACTTTCACAGGCAGAGCAAATGTGGAACCATATGGCTTATATGCATTGTAATTGATTCCAAAACTGAGCTGAATAAGTTTTGCATAGAAGTTTTACATTTTTTCATATAAAGAAAAAATATGAATTTTAACATATAGTCTTCATTATGTCTGTGTTAATTCTTTATCATAGAAAGAGGATCTAATTTCTATTTAAAATAACTTATATTGCTTGATTATTTACTATAAAAAAGAAACATTGTATAAAGAACATATGTACACTTTCTTAGATTACATTGCATAAAGAATATATGCACACTTTCATAAATATATTTGCTCTCTACATGATTATAATATGCATATATAATATATACATTCATATCTGTCCATGTGTATGCTTAGATATACAATTTTGTGAACCTAAATTTTTCAGAAATTAATTTTGAATGGAATCTCGTATCTCATTAAGTGCGTACTCAATAAACTGGTGAATATGAACTGACCTCATTCTCCTAGACTGAAGTAATTCTTCCACCTCAGTTTTCTAGGTGGTTGAAAATGGTCTTCCTGTTCAATAAAATTACATAGTCAATAAATAATTACTAAATAGACTATCACTGAATTTTAAACAAATGCTTAAATATACAATTGTTGTCTAGATGCATGGCTTAGTAAGTAAAGTGCCTAATGCCCGAGAGCTGAGCAATGACTCACATTAAAGCACACATGGCAGTGCACCTGTAAACTTTGGCACTGAGAGAGGAGCGGTCATGTACCTGCATACACATGTCTGAGTTATACTCTTATCTCTGTGAGTAAACACCATGTCCAAGGCATCAGATTAAAAAGGAGGATATTTAATTTAGGGTATTATGGTTCCACATGATTCTAGATCATGACCATCATAGCGGAGGGCATGACAGGCAGGCAAGCAAGCATGGTGCTTGAGCAGTAACTGGTAACTGGTAGCATACATTGTATTCACAAGCCCAAGACAGAGAGAGAGAGTCTAATGCAATATCATGAGCTCTAGAAACATCAAAAGCCTACCCCCAGCAACACACCTCCTCCTAATGGCCACACTTCCTCCAACAAGAGCACACCTCCTACTCCATCCCAAACACTTCCACCCAATAGAGATAAAGTATTTAAACATGTGAGTCCATTCTCAATAGAACACCACAACAGCTACATACATACAAACACACATAGTATTCTACACACATACACAGATGCATACATGAACCAAAACAAACATTTTCAATTTTACTATACAGAACAAATGCCTTCTGTTGAACACCTTTGTTTTTTTCTGTATTGAAGCCTCGTTCTTCAATATACCAAAACATTTCTAAAGTATCTAATTAACACTTTTTCACTCATTAACTCTTAAGTTTTTTAATCATCAATTTCATTCACAGGTGAAGTAACCTAATGCAAACAAGGGATTTGGGGCCATGGTTGGGCTGTATTATGATTTAATGCTATGATTTATAAATACCAAATTACTCAATGGAACAGTGAGTCAAATAATTTTCTAGTGCCTGCTGTGATGGGCAAGGACAAAAAGGCATGCACCCATTCAGGCCCTTTGCATCTGGGACTCTGTAATTGAGTGAATCAAACAGAAGCTGAGATTAAAGTTGCTACTTGGCTAAGTGTGAAGTAACCAGTTGACTTCTCAGAGATCTGTCTCTCTTTGGTCCCAGAAGATGAGCAAATATAACTGGAACATGACTAAAATAAACAACTCTGAATAATCCAAGAGTCGGGGGCAAAACCTGTCTTCATAAACATTCTAGAAAGGTAAAATTGTTTCCAGTTTACTCTTCCATAGCATGAGAAACTCTGGGGGTATCCACATATCCTTTACTAACATCCATCCCTTTATTTTCAAAGGTGATAACATCCTTAGCATTTACGACTATTACTGCTCCACTTATACATGAGATAATGGCTAAAATGACTGTTATGTGGGTACAGGGTTGCATTGACTCATTATGAGCCTGGCCTGAAACAACCCTAAATCCTTCATGTGACTGCTGCATCATTCTACAGTGGATATAGAGTCACCTTTCCTCCCATAATTGACTTTAGTCCAAAGTCATTGTCTAATAACATTGAGAATATTTTGTTTTCTTTCTAAGTACAAAGCTCCCTAACATGCATACTTAATATTCAATAGGGAAGTACTAGAAGACAAATTTGCAGAATAATTTTCTCAAGAGGCTGCATTTTCTTCCTTCTAGACTCATTCTCTTTCTTTCCAGGAGTTAAGGACAGATAAGCACTCTAAGCCTGGACAACAATAAGGAAAACAAAATTCTCTCTTCTGTTCTTTGAGCTTGAGGTCTCCTCAGAGTTTGCACTACTATAGATATCTTGATAAATGAGTCAAAACCTCTTAAGGTCTCTTATTCCTTTAATGATAACAAAGACAAAACTTACCTATGATAAATAAGTGCTGACTGCTTCCCTTGCTATCTCCAGTATTCATCATTTCCTTGGAATTTAAAACTGACTTCAACACACTGCACCAGGACACATTATTATTGCTAAAGAAACAAGCTATAGAAGAGTCTTTTCTGTTTGTTTGTTTTGCTTTGCTTTGTTATTTTTTTATTTATTATTTAATGTATAGATTGAAATGTGATGCTAAAGAATATAAGAAGTAGGAAACCATACCCCAATCACGGGAGAAAATATCTTCAAAAATTAACCATGATAAAATATATGTACACAAATTACCTAACAAAGAATTCAAAAATATTAAACAATGTTACAGAAAAACAATATATGTACAAAATAATAACCACAAATAGAAAACAGAGAGAAATAGCAAAGAATTTTTCCTAATTTTCCATCTGAAAACAGGCTTATTCATACAATATATTCTGATTGTAGTTTCCCCTCCCACTTTACTTCTCATCCAGATCCATACCCTTTCTGTCTCCCCTAGGAAACAAACAAAATATAATAAAATAAAATGAAATAAAACAAAACAAAAAACAAGAAAAAAAAACAAGAAAAGGAGTCAAAGAAAAACATATCATACTTGAATATATACAAAGACTCATGGTCACAAACATGAATTCCCTAAAAACACAAAACTAGAAGGCATTTTACATATATATGTAGATGTAGATAGATATACATATGCAGGCATGCAAAGGACTTAAAAGGATAAAACTTGAGACAAAGAGCCTTCAAAGATGCCATGTAGTTTATTTTGTCATCCACCTATTGCTGGGCATTCTGCCTGAACTGGAAAGCGGCTTGTATCACCAATAAGACTCCACTGAAGAAGACTAATTTTTCATTTGCAAATGGTTACCCACTGGAGGTAGCTTCTGAGTTAGGATTGGAAGTTTGTGTCCACTTACTCTCTCACTTTTGGGCCTCATCTATTGCAGACTTGTGTATGCCACAGTCTCTGTGAGTTTAGTGTGCATCAGTCCTGATGAGTTTAGAAGGTCTTGGTTTCTTTATGTACTCCATCTCCTCTGGCTCTTACACTCTTTCCACTTCCTCTTCTACAAATCCCTGTGGAGAGCTCTCATTTAGAACTGGATATTTTAAGGTCTGTCTTCTGTGCATTGTTTGCCTCTGAACCTCTATGAGAGGAAGATTCTGATGATAGCTGAGCAATGCACTGATCTATGATCTATGCTATGAAGATATCATAACATCATTAGGAGTTATTTATTGCTACATCCCTTTATCAAAACAGTAATATTTAGCTTTACCATAAGTCCCTGGGCTATCCAGTCTTGGCCAACCAAGCAGTGCTGAGGATGGGTTCCATCTCATAGTGGAAGCCTTAAATCCAATCATATATTGATTTGCTAGTGCCACAGTTTTTGTAACTAGCATTGCACTCGTGTATTTTACAAGCAGGTTACCATTTTAAATTAATGCATTTTTAACTTTGTAGTATGCAGAATACCTTCCAGTCCCATGAACTCTATTCCACAGGAGTAAAGGTTCTAGATTGGCAGAAGCTCAACTTACTCATTTTTAATGAGTTGTATAGCTATTGGCATCTTCTCCGCATCTTAGTTTTCTATCTTCCCATGTAAGCTTATAACCTTCATGCAAAATATTGTTCTTTAAGAGACAAATGAGGGACGAGAAGATAGGGCAATGTGATATGCTCTAATTCAGTGATTCTCAACCTTCCTAATTCTATGGCCTTTTAATACATTTCCACATTTTGTTGTGACCCGCAATCATAAAAGTATTTTGTTGCTCCTTCAAAAGAATAATTTGTTAGTGTTACAACTATTGATGTAAATATCTGATATACCACCCTCAAAGAAGCATTGACCCACAAATTGAGAATCACTGCTGGATGACTACCAATCAAGTAAGGCTCCCATATTCTTGCCCAAGACATCTCTGATCATTTCCTTCCTATTAGTAATATCTGCTTGGGCTCTAAAACAGAATCTTCCACATATATCATATTTTGTCCTATTCAAATATAAAACACATTATATTCCTAGAATTTGAGTTCCTTTCTTGATTTTAAAAAGTGGTTTGTTTAATCTACACTCAGGAGAGTAGATCACCTACCACTAAGAATCCTCTGGATTTATTTAAGGCTATAGCCTTTCTAACTGTAAACTTTCAAGGATGTAAACCTTTTCTAATGAGAGCGTTCCAGAATATAAACTTTCTGGGACATAGACCTTTAGGAATACAGATTTCTGAAACTAGAATCTTAGGTATTTGAACACTATGGACCTTTTACCTTCTGTAACTTGGACCTTTCTGAGTATGTTTTCTTGGATCAAGAAATGAATGCTGTAAAGAGCAACCGATAATTCAAGGCAAAGTGTGAGAAGCGTCATGGTATCTTTAGGCACAATCAGAGAGAAAGATGGGTTCTCTACCTGATCTAAGGAGCTGGTACATTCATCCACTGAACTAAGGCTGTGGAGGAAAGCCTTCAGCATGGTTCAGGGCAAGCTGTCATATCTGGCCAACAGTAGCATGTACCTCTGTGCATATGTGTTGAAATCTAATGATGGGGTTGAGGTCAGGGCTTATTGTCAAGACCAATGACTGTCTGGCTGAGGTAGAAATAGAAGAACTGGCAACTGCCTGCTTCCTTTTTGACAGAAAAACAAGATTACTTAATACAGCTTTATTTGCATTTATTGATTACAAATGTCATTGAATTGCCAATAAATCTCTATACTGAGAGAGCACACAAGGAAGATATTCTGGGGAATGTAACTTCCATCTTAGTCGTGTTGATGTAAGCAAAGGTCCATATGTCCCTGTTTGATTATATCCTTCTGAGATCAGCAATGACACATTTGAAAATACATACCTTAGAGTTTTGTGGCTTAATTAATGTAAGGGTCAATTTACAATATCAAAATACTCTAATTTTCCTGTTAAAATGGATATCCTTCCATTCCATTTGATTAAGTAATCTCTGCATACCACACCTCAATGGTACTTTATAATCATTCCATTAGTATCCACATGTCTGAAAATAGTTTATAAGTTTTTGGTCCCTAGAAATTATTTCCAATATACATGTTTTTACATTATAAATTTTCTCATAGTCTTTGCTTATTGGACCAAGTTTTATAGTTAAATGATGGTGGACCTCTAGCCTCTATAATTAAGATGTTTGAAATTGTGACCCAGATAAAAATATGCCATTAAAACTACCATCAACAAACTCAAAGGATTCTAATCAGCACTATGGGCCAGAAAAGCAAAGGAAGAAAAACTGTTTTGAGAATGAGAAAAAGATGAGCCTAAAATAGATTTGTTGGTAGATATTTATAGATATAAGTATTGTTCAGTAAAATTTCCACGTTGGTTTAAATATATTCATTTCCACTAGCATAAGAACTGTCCCTGTTTTAAACTTCCTTGGGTAGTTCTGATAACTCTGCTCCTTCTAATTGCATGCTCTGCGTTTGGTGTGACATGGGACGTGATTTGTTTTTTGTTTTGTGTTTTTCTCCTTCATAACTAGATCATGTTTCCAGGGCATAAGGATCTGGCATAGATAGGCTTTTGAAAATGTAGAAATAGGATGTAGGAAGAGGAGAAGTGTGGGTATTTAATAAAAGCTCCAGAAGTTTCAGAGATATAAGAGGGATCTAAACACAGTCAATCTAGGAGGATCAGAGAGTATCCCGAGAGTGGTGACCTACAGCCTTAATCCAATCTGAGTTCAAGGTTCATTTTAGTTAACAGAAGGAGTTCCAGGCTCTCAGGCAGGCAGTGGTGGGGCCATGCCTTAATTTACCAAGAGAGTATTTAAGGCGGGCACAGAAAGACAGAAGTGAGAGGAAGCCAAGAGAAGCCAGGCTGAGGAAGCTGGAAGACAGCTGGGTAAGATCTGACTGTGGTGTTTACTCTCTCTAATATCTCTGACTTTCCCAGAGATCTATCCCTGAGTTTTGTTTATTTGTGCAACAGAGAAGGGTTCCATAACCCTGAGATAAAGACTCAGTCCTTCAGAAAGCAAATGGTTCTGAACTGTGAACTTTGAAATCCCAAGGGGTTCTTGTTCTTCTTGTTTTGTTTTGTTTGCTTGCTTGTTTTTAAATTTACTTTTTGTGGTGCAGAATTACCTCAACTTGGGGGCATTGTTTCTTTACTTGAAGGTATCTATCTAGCCCTAGGAAAGGGCCCAGGATAGTTTCTGGTTTCTCCTGAGAGCAGTTTTGTGAGACTGAATGGAGTCCTCCCAAGTGTTTCAGATGGTGCCTTTTCCCTCCACATCAAAACAGAGAGTGATTTTTCCCCCATCATTTACTGTGAAAACCACATTCAGCTTCTAGAGGGAACACAGGCAGCTGTGATTAACTCTTGAAATTATTGTTCCCTTCTCTCTAGAAATCAGGAAGCCACAATTAAGGTTTTCGTGACACTGATTCCTTGGATATCTCTTCTGTGGGTGATCTTTTGTAACCACCTGTCAGAATACTGAATGTTGAGGTCTGCAATTTCTCCTCTGACTTTGTTTCTCTTACAAATCTAACAAGGTATATTGACTTTTCATTTTGTCTGGCTTTTCACTTGTTACAAGATATAGTGGCAATTTCAAGCCACTTACTCGTGAAACTGGAAACAGGAAATCAGCCCTGTACTTTTTAAGAGAAGAACAAACAACTGTGTGAGAATCATCTCATGAAATTGGTATAACCTGATGCTGTATCCAATGAAGACATTTAAATTCATATATTTGAGAGCCCTTCTATGTAGATTTTTAACTTGTATTTGGGACAGGGTCCTAGAAAACAACATTTTTCAGGGTTAGTTCAGAGAAAACATTACTGCCCACACTGAGCAGTGGAATTGACCCCAAGCAATCTATTCTGGCCCTGAGTTATTCCTGTAAGAGTATTCCCCACATAGTTGATCTTAAGCAAGTAGATTTTAGGGCTATTCTGTGTGGATGACAACTCAAATAAAATGAATTAGTCAAAAGATAATGTCAACATAAAGTATGTTTCAAATGAAAGATGTTTTTATTGTCGTATTTGCATGAGGTGTAGATTACAAACAAAGACTCTGAGGCTATGAACATTGCCAGTGACATTTGGCACCAATATAGATTTAATCTTCATATTTCTCCATCCAGATCTTTAATAAAAACATCAAAAGAATCTTATTTTGATCTATCTATAGGTACATATAACTTTTATATAGATGCATATACCTTATATCGGTGCATAGGTCTATGTTCCTATTTGTATGCAGGTAGAGCTGTGCATGTGGGTTGCATATGTATGTATACATATTTGTATATGAAAGAGTGGTAATTCCTGAGTCATGCATCACCAGGTGATTATACTGGTGCACAGACATCACAGTATATACATAGGTAAACCACAATGGCCATGATACCACCATGTAATATTTGGAATCACTGTTGTATCATGTGGTTCAGGTAATACACAACTTTTTCTCTTAGTTTTCCTCTCTGTCCTCACATATATGTATGTCACAGCAGGTTTCCTTATGCATTCAGCATTTATTTCTGAGACACTTCCTTAGCCTCTCCAGGTGTGATGCCTTTCTGATTCCAATTCTAGTTTTGAGATCATCATCTGCTTCTGATTCAAAACCTGATCTTAACTGATCTTTGGGTGATTTATGGTTACAGTGGTTCTGTGATTGTCTCCAGAAGCAAAAGTATAGATGAGTCAACACGATTCTGTGTACTTGAGATGATTGTGTTTTTATTATTAACATAAGGCCAGAAAAATAGGACTTAATTTTCTCCAACAAGGTGACCAAAACATGTCACCTACATCACCCCAACTCAACCATATCTTTATTAAAAACAAGAATACAATTTTGATTATCCAGAGAATAAATTCTGAATTCTAGCTATTTGTTTACTACAATTTATATATAATAAAAATCCAATTAATAACGATTTCATCTGTTTCTCTTATTAACTATTAGACATGCTGGAAACTTCTCTGAGATTTTTAATCTTTCTTATGATGTCTTTTTAATCTTTTAGTTTTCTAGAAAACAAGCCATATAAACTTTTAATTGAACCCTGTTGTGGGATTCAGGTGTCAGCTGATAAGGTCAAAAGACACTTATACAGGGCACCGGGCCCCCTGAAGGGGGCGGGGACAAGCCCATTGAAAAGGGGCTGCTGGAACACGAAATGGTCTCTTCCTGGTTCCTGGATGTTTGAGGATAGGATCAACTCCACCCGACTGCCCTCACCGTTCCAGACTCCAGTCCCTGTTCAGGTGCAACTGTGATCTGTTAACTGTACCGTGAGTTCTGATTTATATTTTAATAAATATTTATCTGGTACTGGTGCCTTCTAAGTAAACTCCGCCTACAGAACCCTACTAGAATCCTTACATACCATCAGGAAGAATTGGAACTGCAATCTAGAAATAGATTTTCCTTTCCTATTACTTGAACTCTTGCAATATACAAGAGTTATTCATTATTCTTTCTCTTCTATGTCAGATTTTTAAAAACTTTTTAAAGATATTTACCTTTACTTGCTGAGGATCCTTTATACAGTAAAATAAGGAACTAAGATTAATTACACACACACACACACACACACACACACACACACACACACACACACACCAAGTTTCTAGTGTGAACTACAAAATTTAATGATCACAAAACTAACATCCAAAATCTTCCAGGTTTAAAAAGATGTTTCTCAGTTTTTTTCAGGATTTTTGCAAAACAAAGTTCCAATTCACAGAAAAGTATACAGAGTTTTAATTAATCTTTGTTACATCTGGACAATCAATCCAAGTTAACTCACTTTGCCTCCAATTTATAGGTCAAGATATAAGCTGTCAGCTCTTTGTGTCCAGGCCTTTGCTCCACCATCATAAACTCTACACCTCCAAAATTGTAAACCCAATTAGATGTTTTCTTTTATTAGTTACTTTAGCCATGGGTTTCTGTCATAGCAGTAGACAGCTATGTTGTGTGATCTGGGTTAGCAATACTGAGGACACTTCTTGTTAGCATTCTGCAGATCTCTGTTACTTCTCAAGAACAAGCTATGTGCCAGCATTTTGCTAAAATAAATCCTTAGCTGTCTTATGATGTTATAGGTTGTTGAACTTGAAGGATAGGTGGTCAGGAAATACTGAATTATTCAAGGCACATGGCATAGAAATGTATGTTACTGTGGGTTTGATTTGTACCACATACATTTTTTTAAATGTATTTGGTACTATAAGGAGAGAATTCTTTGGTAAATTTTAGGAAGTTAAAGAAATGATATGTAAATTTTATTCATTATATGATTGAGACTATCCCAAAAAATCTGGAGGTCTGACAGTCATGTTAATGGCTTATGGCTTTCTGGATTTGGTAATTAATCAGCTCTGACTGCACCAGCAGGGACTGACTTTAAAGCAAGGACCAAACAGCGATCACAGGCACACAGATTGATTGTTTTGGATTATTGAATTTAAGATTCAAACAAGCTCAGACTTTGTAATGTAAAATAATTAAAATTAATATAATCTATTTTATGTGTGAATTACATTTTTATAAACATAATATCTTGTTCAGTATAGTATTTCCTAAAGAAATTTACCACATGAGATAATATGAAGTACATTATTAATTAACATGAAGCTAACAGTACTATTAAATCAATGACATAGTACTTCAATGACAGACAATAAGAAAAATATTCATAGTCAATTACTAAAGGTTGGCGAGGCATGTTTAGGTATAAGCCTTGATTATTTTAACAGTTTATATCCTTTTCCATCTAAACTATAATTCCTATAGATAAGAAACTGGTGTTTCTATGAACTTTAGGAATAATGCTGTGTAACTTTAAAAAAATTCCAGAAAATTTGTCAGGAGTACCAGCTCAAGAAAAGACTCAGACACAGCTGTAAATAAATGAGAAAAGTCTAATCTCCCAGAAAAAGAAATAATGAATGAAAATGGTCAAGGGGGACATTTTTTCATGTTATTACCTGCTATTTTTGAAAGTAAAACAAACAATTAACAAAATCAATGCTAATCCTAATGAAATATGCTATCAATTAGTAACTTACCATAACAAAATTACAGACTCTGATGGATTTCCAATTCCTGCAGTATAGTGTGGGCTGACTTAAAATTTATCTGTAGGGAACATGATGTCCTTGGCTAAGGCTGGTTATGTAGTGCTCAGGACTCTCTTGCTCTTTATTTAAACGTCTCTTGGAAGAAGTACTAACAAACATAACAAGGCACATATCTTACCATTGCTTTCCATATCTGAAGTGTGATAGAGACTGGCGAAGATCTAATGTGGAACTGAGTTCAGCCAGAGAAGTAAATGGATGGCAAGGCAAGACCTCTGACTTTCCATAACTCCTCCATTATGCATTAAAAATTGCTACTTTTATTTTCAGCTGTGAAATCTGATTTATACTGTGAGAGGTGTATTTAGGCTTTATATATGTTATGCAATATGAGGTACTTCATTATGCTGTCATTATCATGACAGTCTGATGAGATATGAATTTCATTCTAAAATCTCAAATATGAAATAAACAGAAGTCAGATATTCCAACTTTCAGGTGTGGGTTTTAAAGAGATGAAGAAAACCCTCAGATCTGAATCAAAGTCTTCTGCTCTTGAACACAAGTATCAGCCACTGTATTTGGGTTTAGAAGTGCAAATTTATGTATGTTCTTTGGTAGCCATTTTATATTGCTGGAAAATACAAATTTTGAAGCATTATTACTTAGACTTTTTTTTATCCTGTATGAATATGTCTTAGTTATGATTTTCTTGCTATGAAGGGATATCATGACCATAGCAACCCTTATAAAAGAAAATATTTAATTGGGGTTGCCTTGGTATTTAGAGGCCTAGTTTACTATCATTATGGCAGAAAGCATGGGGGTATGCACTCAGACATGGAGCTGAAGAAGAAACTAAGAATTCTATATCATGATTCACAGACAGCAGGAAGAGACAGTGAGCTACTATTGTTCCGTGCCTCTTCTCGCCAGCAAGAATGACACATCACACAGGATCCTTCTGCAGCAAAGCTTTAATGCGTCTTGAGGGAGAGCATCAGCTTACAGAAAATGGAGACCCCAAGAGAGGTAATCCCAGGCCTTAAATAGGCCAATGACTTTCACTTAGGATGTGTCAGCTCCCGATTGGCTGCTGCTCATCACCCCATCTGACGCCACAGGAGAGGCGAAGAGACCAAGTGTGGAAAATTACCAGGGACATGCGCAGTACCTTGTTGACCAGCCTAATCATGCTGGACTTAGCCGGAAGCAGGCGCCATCTTAGCAATAGTTGGGGCAGCTCTCTACATACTATTCCTGACTTTAGCTTCTGAGACCTCAAAGTTCACCTTGAGGGACACACTTCCTTCAACAATGTCAAGCCTATTCAAGCAAGACCACACCTCCTAACAATGATACTCCCTATGAGGCTACGGGGACCACTTCCTTTCAGACTACAAAAACATTTCTACATGAATGTCTACTTTATGTTAATATACAATGTGTATATTTGTATGTGATATATATTTATTATTGCTTTTTATTTAAAATTTAGATGGTTATGACTATTTTAATCTAGAGTTTTTATTTTTTATTTTTCCCTGAGACAGGGTTTCTTTGTGTAGCTATGTCCTGAAAATCACCCTGTAGTTTCAGGTGGGCCTCAAACTCACAGAGTTCTGCCTGCCTCTGCCTCCTGAATGCTGGTTTGAAATTTTCAATTAATTTAATACATTATTTTGAGTATGCACATAACTTGAGTTTGACCATTGATATTTTCAATTAAAATATCTTGCTCTATATAGTTTTATGTCCTACCTTTTTATTCTGCATTCACATTGCTTTTTTACTTGTCTTTTCTTTTTTTGACATTCTTATTCAAAAGTTTTTTTTTCCATACCAACTAGTTCCTCTTCCCTCCCTTCCTTCCACTCATCCTCCAGTTTCCTCCCACCCCATGAAACATTACCTTTTAAGTGTGTATGTATATAGGTATACAGAATGTGTGTATATAATGTATACATATACATTTTTAAAGTAATGTGAATATACGTATGTGTGTATATATATATATATATGTGGTAATATATTTTATGTTTAATAAAGAGCAGCCTGGAATATCAAAGAACAGATCCACCTACAGTCAAGGCAGGAAGGTCAAAGATGGTAACCCACACCTTTAATCCCAGCACAGGAATGACAGTTGGTAACTCATGCCTTTAATCAATCCCAGCACAGGAAAGACCTAGTAGTGACCTAGCCTTTATTCCCATATTTCCAGAGACAGAGTTCTTTCTGTGCTTCTGTGAGTTCAAGGCATAACTACCAAACAGTAGTATTAAGACCTTTAATCATTACTATAGGATTATGATGCAGAGTTGAACCTGTAAGTGAAACAACTGGGCAAAAAAGATATTTAAGACAGGCATAGGAAGACAAAGACGTATTCTGTAGAAGTGACAAGCCAGGCTGAAGACTCTTGAAGATAGCTTTTTCCCTAAGAAGTTGACTGGGTGAGATTTGACTTTGGTCTGTTTCCTCTCTAATATTCCAACTTTTCCCCAATATATGGCTCTGAGTTTTCATTAAATACCAACTAGAATTCATGTTTTTTATATATATATATATATATATATATATATATATATATATATATATATATATATATATATATATAACATGTATGTGTGTGTGTTGCTTCCACATATGTCTGTGGATGGGAGATGGATGATACCTAGTGCATCTGAAGGCCAGAAGCAGACATTATGTTCCTTGTAACTGGAGTTAGAGAATGTGTGACCTGCTCTGTGGGCACTGGTAATTGGACCAGAGTCATTCAGAAGACCAGCCAGTACTAGTGCAGGTAAGTGAATAGTTTACTTGCAAAACATGCCACTTGACAGCTTCATGTAAAGAGATTTATATGCCATCATCCTATGTATTCTACATGCATTGGATTTCAGATAATATTTTTTGTATATTCCTTATGGAAAAAGTATACTTCATTTTGTTGGACTTTTTTTTATTTTATGACATAAATAACTTATGTTATAAATGGACTTTTTCATAAGGATGCTAATTCATTTCTTGATAAATTTGTCCCCAGTGCCTGAATGTTCTACTTTCTAATGCTCTGATTTTGATTTTTGGTATCATTATGAATTCTTGGAACATAAACGTATTGCAGTGAATATCCCAGGTGTGTCAGGTTCATTTTCTTCTGCTTTTTGAAAATACTAAGTGCAATTAAGTTACAAATTTTAATATTATTTTATTATATCTATTTTCTGCTATGTCTCTCATTCTACTGGAATTTATAGATTCTGGTTCACATTTTCCAATTACTTATATGGGTTAAAAATATATTGCATTCCAAGTTTCATGACTTTAGTTTTAGGCACTATATAATGTATTAGGAGTCCCTATGGAAAAACTGGTAGAATGTTTATATTTTATATACTTGTATGTTTACATTATATTATATATATTTGTGTATTTCCAACAATGACTGTCTCCAGATAAAAAGGTCAAGAAGTCAATAGTTGTTTAGTTCACAAGTCTGTATGTCTCAGATGGTCTTTTGTGTATGCCTGAATCCCAGAGAAGTAGGTTCTAATGCTAGTGAAGGGATGAAATCATCAGCAATAGTAAGGGGAAGCAGGCAGAAGCTTACTTTGTTCATGTCTTTGACATAAGATTACCAACAAAGGTGCGGCCCAGGTTTAGGTTGGATGTCCTGAACCTCAAAGAATCCAACCAAGAAAATTTTCTCACTGGTGTGCCTAGCTCTTTGGGCTTTAACTAGAGACGTAGTGAAACTGGCAACCAAGAACAGTTACCACATGCATATAATAGCAATGCCACATAGCAAGAATTTATTAACTATGTGTTTCTGTTGTAAGAAAACTCATTTTATAAGTATGTGATCTTACAAATCTCTCAAGAAAAATATATGATGCAAAGTAAAAAAGAAAAACTATACTACTGTGTCAAATGTTGAAGTACTGGGAGAAGATTAGATAACTGATTTGATGTTCTTTATTATGGTTTTTCTATGCGATGTGTAACTTAACACACTTTAAAATCTACCCAATTATATTACTTTCTAAATCTTTCAAAAATAAAAGGATAATGCTTGAATTTTTTTCTAGGACAAATACACAGTAAATTTGGTGAGATTCTAAAACAAACTGAAGTATTAATGTGAAGTTGGAATGACTCCCAAAACACAAATCAGGAAAATAGAATACAGCTTTAACTATGTTGAATGAAGTCAGAGGTTTCTTGCAGTATGAATATAATTCCTGAGAACATTATGTGAAAGTTCAATCTTAATGACTAGAGAACTGGGAAGGTTTGAAGACATTAACAGTAATTAAGCACTTAGATAAGTGCTGGAGAGCAACCTTTGCATAAATCCTTATGAGTATATGGGAAAATGTATTGTGTAGGCTTCAGGAATTGGAAGGTGTGGCTTCTTGTTTTGAATCAAGTATCACATTACTCTATGATTTGGGGGAATTCCTTAAACTCTAGGTATGTAAAATTGGTATAGTTTTTCATCTCACTCTCAAATGCTACTGTATAAAAATCTCTGGAAAATAAATTAAGATACCTTCTTTCCATATTTAATCTAAAGTTTATTTCCAAACCTTGACTAAGTATAAAGACAGTACTAAAATAGTAATAATTATGTAGCAAGTTCATAAATTATACACAAAGTGATCCCCTTAAATTACTACCATAGGCTAGCTCTAAAAAAAAAAATATCAAACAGAATAGCTTTTAATTGTAGGCATAATTGGAAATGATTATAACCACAAGCAGCAAGATTTCATTAAGGAATTGTTAAGAAACAAAACAAATGAAGAGAAAACTGAAAGACTGTCACTCCTTAGAGAGTCATTTCATTTTGACTGACTTCCCCTGCTGCTTAGTTAGGAAGAGCTTTCTTTAGCAAGAGACTCACATCACCAAGAGTATGAATTCAAAGCTATTCCCTAGCATCAGCATGAAATGAGAGAGATTCTTGAGAGAGTTGTCTATGTGTTTTAATAAAATCTTAAATGAAATGAGAGTCCCATATTTCAGAAATCTTGAGAATATTTCCCACTGTGTCTCCATATTCCTTCTCAATTAAATTTATATACTATGAGGCATGATGGTTTTGTGAAATTCATCCATGAGTATTTGTTATCATAAATAGTTTGTATTATATTGCATCATTAAGAAGACAGGTTCTTTATGCCATTTTCTAGGCAAATATAGAAAAAAATGATTTAACAAAAATGTAGTCAGAATTATTATTATCACAGATTTTGTTTAATAAATTTAATAAGCAGAGCCTTCCCTAGGAATAGTAGATAACAGGAGGTTAACTGGGCTTGCTCAAGTAGAAATTCTTGACATTTTCATATAAATTTTGATGTCCTTATGGTATACAACATCTAAGACTCAAGGTGAAGTATGTTTCAAAGTAACTAAGTAAGACATTAATAGCATGCTGTTCTTGACCATGAAAACAAACTTACTGGGTTCTACATATAACGAGAGTAATTAATATTTTACTGTCAAGGGTAGTATTTCAAACACATAATGTTGAAATTTATCTAGGAAAAAATAATATCCTATGAAATGTCTTTTATGTGAGATTTATCCATATCTAATAAGCTTGAAGAAGTTTATAAAAAGACATACTGAGAAAAACCAATAAAATAAAAATAAATGTTACAATCTGTAATAGCATTATTATCTCTGAAAATATTTATAGTTACTGAATTTGGAGATTGGCTTTACCCTTGTGTCTATTATATCCTGAGCATAAGTAAATAAACACTATATTTGCATATATAAGCATATTATGTAGAACAGACTTTAGATTTTATTATAATTGGAATTTATGATACTATTTTATTATATTTGTGAAAGTTGTGATTCATCTACTACTTTAGAACTTAATGTAGACCATTTATTTTAATATTCTTTTAATATTAGAGAATTGATGTGGACCATTTTATTTTAATATTTGTCCAATAGACTTCCCAGTTTTATGTACCTGTATATTTTCAGTAAGCAATTATTGGAAAGCTTTTAAAGGAGCTAAAGAAATTTATCCAGACTCATCTCTCCCCTAAATCAGGCCAGCATGGAAAACTCTGAAGGCCAGAACTCCCCAGTAAAATCTAGTCCACTGGATAACCCTATCTACAAATCCCACTCCAACACCAATCCATCTATCTCATCATCTACCTGGTGAGCTCAGCAGCTACCTGAGACCCACAGTTCCTCAGCACCTATTGGATCAAGAACCCTATAGAATCAAGAGCTCTTTCTGGATCAAGACCTCATATTGGACCAAGATTGGATCCCTGAGTAACATAATAAGCCAGCTCTTATTACATTAAGAACAGCTCACTATGACAGAAAATCTGCTATCTCCAAGTAAACCAAGAGCCCAGATAAGACAAAGAAAGGCTTCCTGTGACACACACACATCCAGAACAGTTTGCACCAAAATCAGCTCCCTGAGATACAAACAAATCCTGCATTTATGCAAGAGAGAAATGGGCAGATACCAGTGCAAGAATACATATAACAACATAATGAACAGCATGGCATCACCAGAAGCTGTTGTTTCTACAACAAGACGGAACATGATAATGTAAAAGAAGCAGAAGGAAACAACATTAAAAACAACTTGATAAAGATAATAGAAACCTTAAAAGAGGATATAAGAAATTCCCTTAAATAAATAAAAGAAAATACAAACAAAAAACTTGGAAGAGATCAAAAAATCCCTGAAAAAAAAAAAAAAAGAAATCCAAGAAAAACCAATAAAACAGTGAATAAAGCATTTTAAGATTTAAAAATTGAAATGAAAGTAATAAAGAAGACACAAATTGAGGCAATGATGAAAATAGAGAAACCTGAAGAAATGAACCAGAACTATAGATGCAAGCATAACCGACGGAATGTAAGAGATGGAAGAGAGAAGCTCTGGAGTGGAAGAGTCAATAGTGGAAATAGATACAACAGGCCAAGAAAATACTAAAGCCCAAAAACTCATAACACAAAACTTCCAGGTAATATGGAACACAATGAAAAGACCAAACCAGAGAATAATCAGAATTAAAGAAGGAAAAGAACACCAGCTCAAAGGCACAGAAAATATACTTAACAAAATCATTTAATAAAAAACTTTCCCAATCTAAGGAAGGAAATGCCTATAAAGATACAAGAAGCTTTCAGAAAACCAAATAGACTAGAAACCCCCAAAATTTCTGCTTACCGCATAATAATCAAGCCACTAAACCTACAGACTAAAGAAAGAATACTAAGAGCATCAAAGGAAAAAGGCCAAGTTACCTATAAAGGCCGACACATCAGCATAAAATTATTATCATTGGAAACAATGAAAAACAAAGATCCTGGTCAGATGTTATATAGAAACTAAAAGACCACAGTTGCCAGCCCAGACTACTATTTCCAGTAAAAATATATCACAATGGATGGAGTAAACAAGATTATTTCATGACAAAACCAGATTTAAACAGTATCTATCCACAAAACTTGCCCTACAGAGAACACTAGAGGAAAAACTCCAACCTAAGGAAGCTAGATACACCCATGAAACCACAAGCAATAGATAATGCCACAAAAGAAAATCCCAAAGAAGGGAAACACACGTATACTACCACCAAAAATAACAGAAAATAACAACTACTACTGGTCATTAATATCCCTTAATATCAATAAACTAAATTCACCTATAAAAAGACACACCCCAACATGATCGATACAAAAACAAAAGCCATCCTTCTGCTGTATACAAAAGAAAAACCCCAAATTCAAGCACAGACATGAGCTCAGAGTAAAGAACTGGGAAATTACTTTCCAATCAAATTGACCTAAAAAACAAGCCGGTGTAGCCATCTTAATAATATCTAACAAAATAGAATTCAAACTAAAATTAATCAAAAGATACCAGGATAACATTACTTATTTATCTCAAGAAAAATCCACCAGGATGAAGTCTCTATCCTGAACATTTATGCCCCTAACACATGGTTACCCACATATGTAAAAGAAACACTACTAAAGCTTTAATCTCATATCAAACCCCACACATTAAGAATGTAAGACTTTAATACCACACTTTCACCTAGAAATAAGTCTACCAGACAGAAACTGAACAGAGAAATAAGGAACTAACTGAAGTTATGGCCCAAATGGACTTAATAAATATATACAAAACTTTCCACCCCAACACAAAGAAATATACCTTTTCTCAGTATGCAATCAATCCTTCTCTAAAATTGACCACATACTTTGTTATAAGCAAATATTCATAGATCTGAAAAAAAAAAAAAACAGGAAAATCTTCTTGTATCCTTCCTATCAGACTATCATGGTCTAAAGCTAGAGTTCAAGAACAAAATCACTGAAAGTCTAAAAACTCATAGAAACTACATCTCTCAATTGAACCACCTCTGGATCAAAGAAAGTAATCAATGACTTCCTAGAATTCAATAAAAATGAATTCACAACATACCCAAACAGTGCAAGCAGTGCTAAGGGGGAAATTCATAGCACTAGAGGCCTAATGAAAATCCTAGATACATCTCACACAAAATACTTAACAGCACATCTGAAAGCTCTAGGACAATTAGAAGCAACTCACCTAGAAGTAATAGAAGGCAGGAAATAATCAAACTCAGAGCTGAAATAAATAAAATTGAAACAAAGAGAATAATACAAAGAATTAATGAATCAAAGAGTTGGTTGTTTGAGAAAGTAAAGACAGAAAAGCATTATCTAAGCAAAAGGCAGAGAGAGAGACAGTATCCAAATTAACAGAATCAGAAATGAAAAGGGGGATGTAACAAGAGACACCAAAAGAAATCCAGAAAATCATTAAGTCGTTCTTTTAAAATCTGTACTCCAGAAAATCAGAAGACCTAAAAGAAATGAACAGCTTTCTGGGTGCCACTTGCCAAAATTAAATCAAGATCAGATAAATGACCTAAATAGACCTATAACCCCTAAGGAAATAGAAGCAGTTACTAAAAGTCTCCTAAGCAATAAAAGTAGAGCCAGATGGCTTCAGTACAGAATTCTACCAGAAAATCCAGAAAATCATTATGTCATACTTGAAAAATCTGTATTTCACTAAATGGAAAACCTAAAGAAATGGACAGTTCTCTAGACAGGTAGCACTTACCAAAATTAAATCAAGACCAGATAAATGGTCTAAATAGACCTATAACCACCAAGGAAATTAAAGTTGTTACTAAAAGTCTTTCAAACAAACAAACAAACAAAAGTCCTAATGGTTTCAGTACAGAATTCTATCAGACATTCAAACAAGAACTAATACCAAAGCTCCTCAAATTGTTCCATACAATAGAAACCCAAGGAACATTGTCAAACTCATTTTATGAAGCTAAGTCATCTGTTACCCAAGCCACGCTAGGATACAACAATCACAGACAAATCTTCCTCATGAGCATTGATGCAAAAATACTCAATAAAATACTGGAAAATCTAATTCAAGAACATATCAAAAAATTATCCACAGTGATTACGTAGGCTTCACCCCAGAGATGCAGGGATGGTTCAACATATGAAAAACTGCCAATGTCATCCATCATATAAAAGAGCTGAAAGGGAAAAAAAAAAAACACACATGATTATCTCATTAGGTACTGAATAATCCTTTGACAAAACCCAACACTTCTTCATGATAAAAGTCCTGTAAAGATCAGGAATACATGGAAGATACCTAAACAATATAAGGGCAATGTACAACAAGCCCACAGCCAACCTCAAATTAAACAGAGAGAAACTCAAAGCAATCCCACTAAAATCAGAAATAAGACAAGGCTGTCCTCTCTCCCTTTATCTATTCAATATACTTCTTGAAGTTTTAGCTAAAGCAATAAGAGGAAAAAAGAAAATTACAGGGATATAAATTGGAGAAAAGTCCAAACTATCTCTATTTGCAGATGATATGATAGCACACAAAAGTGACCCACAGAATTCTTTCAGGGAACTCCTACAGCAATGTAGTAAATATAAGATTAACTCAAAAAAAATCAATAGACATCATATACACAAATGATTAAAATTGCCAAAAAAAAAGAAATTAGGGAGACATTACCCTTTATAATAGCTGAAAATATCATTAAATATCTTGGGGTAACTCTAACCAAAGAAGTGACAGACCTGTATAACAAGAACTTTACGTCATCGCAGAAAGAAATTGAAGATGTCAGAAAACGGTAAGATCTCCCATTTTCCTGAATAGGTAGGATCGACATAGTAAAAATGGCAATCTTACCAAAAGCAATCTTCCAAAATTCAATCCACATCAAAATTCCAACACATTTTTTACAGACCTTGAAATAACAATACTCAACAATAGAATAACAAGAAATCGAAGATTGCCAAAATAATTCTGTTCAATAACAGAACTTCAGGAGGGATCATCATTTCTCACTTCAAACTATACTATAAAGCTACAGTAATAAAAACAGTTTGATACTGGCATTAAAAACAGACTTGTAGATCAATGGAATCAAATCAAAGTCCCTGATATTAATCCACATGCCTATGAACACCTGTTTTTTGACAAAGAGCCTAAAAATCTACAATAGAAAAAGATAGTTTCTTCAAAAATGGTGCTGGCATAACTGGATGGGGGTATCTAGAAAAATGCAAATAGATCCATATTTGTCACACTGCACAAAACTCAAGCTAAGTGGGTCAAAGACCTCAACATAAAGCCAGCTACACCAAACTTGATAAAAAGAAAGTTGGAAATACCCTTGAATGCATTGGCATAGGTGACCACTTCTTAAATATAATACCAGTTTCATAGACACTAAGAACAACAATTAATAAATGAGACCTCCTTAAACTGAGAGGCTTCTGTAAGGCAAAGGATAGAGACAATAAGACAAAACAATAGCCTACAGAATGGGAAAATATCTTCTTCAACCCTACATCTGACAGAGGACAAATATCTAAAATATAGAGAGAACTATAGAAACTAGTGGTTAAAAAAAAAGAACCCAATTGGAAAATGGGGTGCAGAGGACAGAGGAGCTAAATAGGGAATTCTCAACAGAAGATCTCCAAATGGCTGAAAAATACTTAAAAATTGTTCAAAATCCTTAGCCATCTGAGAAATGCAAATCGAAATAACTGAAATACCATCTTATACCTGTCCAAATGACTAAGATCAAAAACACAGATGACAACCTATGCTGGAGGGAATGTGGAGCAAGGGGAATACTCCTCCATTGCTAATGGGAGTGTAAACTTGTACAGCCACCTTGGAAAGCAATATGGCAGTTCCTCATTAAACTGGGAATCTATCTCCCCAATGATCCATCAATACCATTATTGGGCATATATCCAAATTATTCACATTCTTACTCCAAGGATATTAGCTCAACTTTGTTCATAGCAGCTTTATTCTTAATAACGAGAACCTAGAAACAACCTAGATCCCCTCAACTGAAGAATGGATTAAAAATTGTTATACATTTGCACAATGGCGTACTAGTCAGTTGTAGAACTATTAAATATGACATCCTGAAATTTTCAAGCAAATGGATGGACCTAGAGAGTATCATCTTGTGTGAAGTAACACAGACCCAGAAAGACAGACATAAATCTTCATACAGTAGCTGGTGGAGGCAGATGAGGATATTCATAGGTAAACACCAGGCTGAGCTACTGAAAAAAGGAAGGAGAGATTTCATGAGCATAAAGATGGGGATCATAATGTCAAGACCCCTTAAGTAGGCAGTCCTGTGATGTTAGGAGCTCACAGACTCCGAAATAATAGATGACAAACCAGAACGGATTTGGACCCTCTTAATTCAGATGACAGTTGAAAGGCATGGGCAATTTTTGGACCCTTTGCACAGGGACCAGAGTCTATCCCAGGTCCCTGAACTGGCTTCCCAAAGCCCATGCCTACCAGGAAAACACTTTTCTCAGCCTCTGTCCTACCTCAGCTAGATATAACAGACTGAATTGACTCTCCTTAATATTATTTGTTTTCTCTAGGAAGTGAAGCAAAGCAGGGATGAGAGGGTGAGAGGGTGGGGGAGTGAGAAAGGAAGGAAGAGGCTGGGGGAGGACGGGGAGAAGGGGTGGGAGAGGGAGCAGTAGTGGGTATGGGGAAAAAAAATTAAATAAATTTTTTTTAAAAAAAATATGTATCCAAAGTCACACTGCTAGTGTATGAAGCCAGATGCAAACTCAAATATGTCTGACTGCAAAATTTGAGGTAATTTTTCTATGACTCTTTTTTAGAAGCTTCCAAGTAAGTTTCTGCATAGTTAATTCTATGACAAATAGTATAAGGTAATTGGCTTGAGTAATGGACTGTGTGTACAACTTTATTCCATTGCTTTGGAGAAGAAATTATTACACATGAAAATTTCAAACAATTTAATTATTAGTTGACTAATAATTTTTAAAAAGTGACAGCATCTCAGTTCCTGTGTCTGAACATGAAAAGAAGATGCATGTCCCTGGATGCACAAATATGTATCTATAACATTGTCCACTGACTTCTTGTGTTTTCAAAACGCTTACAAAAAATAAACTGTGTATTTTATTCAGGCCAGCTCTTCACACAGTGTTCTAATAAACAGTGTTTTCCTTTCCTATTTCTCCATTACTTTAGTAAGTTGTTCCTTGTGTGCAGCATTTCTAAAGGGAACTCACAGTAGACAAAATGATTAAACACAATAGATGGTGCTGTGCTCATTTTGTTACATATGCTTCCAAGTAGATAGTTCTTAATTATCTACTAGATATCTAGTATCTAGAATATTTATGAAAAACCTTCTTTATCCCATTTTTGGTAAAGAAATGATAATTTGTAAGAGAAAGCATGTTGGTATAATGTTCAGTTACTAAATGCCCACTAGGCTGTGGCAGCTACCTAGTTAATCTTGCTTGCAAATAGTAAAATTCTACACAAACCATTCATGTACAAAACCACATGCACTAAGAGGCAATGAAACATCTTCAGCATGCAACGAGAATCAAATTAATTTCCAATCAAATGATAATTCATTGGTGGTTGGCATAAATTCCTTGTATTTATGATAAGGTTCATAAGGATGTGAAATAATTCTTAAAAATTATACATTTGTAATGGTGACACTTTTTTAAATCCCTAAAATTCATCAGCAAGGAAAAGCTTTCAATTATCTATTTCAAGAAGGAAGGGTAAAAGTATGTACAATATCACCCAAGTATACCATGGTAAAGGGGTATGCAGGGCTAATGTACAGGAGCATACTATCCTAGGTGCTATAAAATTTCTGTGTACTGGAGCACTGCACTGACTGCTGTGCCCATCACAGGTACTATTTATAGCTCAGAAAATCATAGGGGAGTGTCGAGTGTGAAAGGATGGGTCTGTCTGACTTCACCTCATCCTCATCCTTGTACTTGAATTAATCCATAAGCAGGAACAAATTGAAGTGTATAGCACGAGAAAGGAAACAAAAGAGAAAGAGAATGAGGGATGGACAAAGGTGAAACAAATTAATTCTATTGGAAGGAGGAAAGAAATGAAAGGAGAGACAGAGCAAGAGGAAAAGGGGAGAAACAAAATGAGGAAGAGAAGGGGAAATAAGGGAGAAAAAAGGAGGGAGGGAAGAAAAGAAGGAAGGAAGGGAGGGAGGGAGGGAGGGAGGAAGGAAGGAAGGAAGGAAGGAAGGAAGGAAGGAAGGAAGGAAGGAAGGAAGGAAGGAAGGAAGGAAGAAAAGAAGGAAGGAAGGAAGGAAGGAAGGAAGGAAGGAAGGAAGGAAGGAAGGAAGGAAGGAAGGAAGGAGAAATAATAAATCTTGAATTAGGTTAGGCATGAGATTACCAAGAGGATGATAGTGACGACATTTGAAATGTGTCCACACATTCTAAAATATCTAATTTACTTAAGTAGCCAAACTTTCTATAAAGATAGACTAGTTTAATTTCATGTGTTATTTTTTTAAGGTTACTCAGCCAGACTTCACCTTTAGGACACCCAGTCTGGCTTTTATTAGTTGAAAATAAAAGACAGGAAAGAAAAAAGGCGGAGGGGAATCAGCCAAGACATGGCTCTAAGACACTGTTTTAAAATGTCAGCTCATGAGTTGACAAATTGGAAAGAAGCTTCCATGATCCAATAATATAATTTGTAACTATATAGTTGATATGCATCAGAAAGGGGATTAGCAAACAACAATGAGCAAGATAAAACAGTTTTTTTGTTGTTTTGTTTTGTTTTTTTTGCCTACAGACAATAAATGGAAAACCTTGACCTGCATGAATACAAAGTGCTATATCCTTCTATTTTATTTTATGGTTTTGTTTTTGGAAAAAACTTGACCTCAGTCTTCCAAATTTCCTCAGACATAACCAACTCACTTCTACACAATGTGTCTACAAATACTGCATAGAACGCAGAGGAAATGATTCAAATAGTTGCAAAGAGGAAATGAAAGTAAATGCACTGAGGCAGGTAAGTAATCATGGACAGAAGATGGATTCCAGCAAGAAAAAAATTATAGAGTGTGGTCATATTATTTATCTGAGATCATTTCCTGAGTATTGGGAGAATCTTGGATATGCAAATAGGAGAATATTCTTGGCCAAATTTTAAATCCCCCTCCCCTTTTTTCCTCCACAGAGGAGAGAAGCAAAGATAGAATAAATATGTGAACACGCTATTTAGGAGAGCTTCTGGTGTGGTATTGGGAATTAAAGTTTTAATTCTTATAATGTTAAAAGCTAAATGGAGGACATGGAGAAACTCTGATTCTCTTAGAATTTCCAAAACATGCACATTGTGCATACAATCAGCATTTACCTTAACCATGTCATTTATAAACAACTCCTTGAGCTTCCTTGGGTTCATAATACACATATACATTTTTAAAATATGAACATTTTTATGTGTGAGCATTATGCAATATGAATTAAATTATATGTTGATATTTATCTATATAAAATACTCTGATGTTTACATAGCAGTTATACAAACGTTTATTGTAATTTCAATAATTTTTACCTCTCAAAGTTTCCAAAAGCTTATTTTTATTAACATACTTAGTGTTAAACATCAGCATATGATATAGCTTATATGAATGCTACATTATAACCTCAGAATAAAACTCTGATACCATATCAAAAGGTCTCCACAAATATGTGCTGACAACTAAGGAGATTGCCAATTTTAAGTTTACCAGGATTTCTAAGGTTTATGAATAATACTTAGAACTCTATTGTTACATTATGGGGTAGTTTCTTACTTGATTTCACTAAAACTTTCTTTTGCATATACATTTTAATTGTGTTTATATTTCTCAGTTTTGCCCTCATGAAAGTAATAACTCAAGAATATTTTAATAAACATATATCTGATCAATCCCAAGGTGAACTGTTTCTCATGTCTGTAACATCTCAGTTTTGTATCTGATCTCTTGATTCTTTCTTTAATTTAAAAATCAAAGTACCAAATATAAAAAGTACTTTAGCCTTGTCTTCTCTTGGGAGTGTGGAATTCCTGTAAGGTTTACAGAAAAGCAACAAATCCTATTTGACATTGATAATAAATCAGTGTTGAGATCCATCAGCTTGAGTGACACAGTATGTCACAATGAGTGGTGCCTGGTAGAGGAAGCTTGGAGAACAAACCTCTTTAAGTCAGACTTAGAGTTTCAGTGATGCCAGCTGCTCATTTCCTAAAGCTTCCGAATGACTAAATTTGAAATGACTAGGAGACAAAATAAAATGAAAGCAAAACACAATGATAAATGAGCATTGAAAAGGCAAAGTAAAGGAAATAAACGGGCAGTATTTCCCTTGAAACCCTGTTGTTTAAAAGATGGGCTATAATTCTCCTGAACCAGGTAATATAAATAACTTGGAAGTGGGCTTGAAATTGATTTTATTGTTGATAGAAAATGATAAATCAAGAGCCAAGCCAAAAAAGGATGCAGCATATAGAAAGGAACAGAAATTACAGTGTCAGAGTGATGAAGCAAAGTCAGAGTCCTTAGCTGCTCATGTCTATTTCCTGATTAGTACTGCTTAGTACACTGAACTGATTAGCACTACTTAGTGAAATATTTGTAACTCTTATGGCTGTGTAGTCTGTAGTGTAATCTGTATTTGGATATAATCTCATAGCCCTCTTTCTTCTAGTAAAAAAGCAAGACAGAGGGCCCATGCTAAGAAATTCTTCTGGAGGTATGAATAGTGGTATCTATCAATTATGCTGATTAAACATCTGTGAAGTTGGTAAGTGTTGAGGCAGATGCTTGATGTATAATATTGTAAATATTTGGGGGAAAATGAGTTCTATTTTAAAATCACTTTGGAAAATGCAAGTGTGTTCCCTTGACACCAACCCAGCCACAAAACCCTCTACCTACAATTTCTCCTGCATACAAGATGCACTAGGGCAATGGAGCAGAACCTGTGGGAGTGGCAAAGCCAGTGTTTCCTTTGATTTGAGATCCATGGCAGAGAGGGAGTCCATGCCCCACACTGCCTGGATGGCTAGACTGGGAGAGTGATAGCCCAGAGAACTAGGGTAGAACCAAATACAAGTGGCAAAAAATAGATAATCAAAATAATTCATAAAATTATTCCTAATGATATTCCACTATACTCATAGACTGGTGTCTTATCCAGTCATCATCGGGCTTCCTCTAGCAGGTGGGAACAAGTGCAGAGACCCACTGCCAGGCATTATACAAAGAGAAAGTCTAAGTTGGAAATCTCCATGTGATCCCTTATATTGCAGTTTTAAGAACCCAATATTGGCTATAGAATCAACTAAGAAGACTCACATGGGCTCATCAGCAGCAGCAGTAAGCACTGAGCCTTCAGGAGTCTGCACCAGATCCTCTGCATATATACTATGGTGATATTAGCTGGTGTTTTTCTGGGAGCAAGTGTTTCTCTGATACTTTTCCCTACTGTTGAGATTCTTTTTCTCCTGTTGAATTGCCTTGTCCAGCCTAGATATGAGACCTTTTCTTGTTTTATTCTATTTGGCTGTCCTCTTTTGGAGGCCTGCTCTTTTCTAAAGAATAGACTGAGGGGTGGTAGATCCAGAGGAGAGGAGAGGTGGGGAGCTGGGAGGAGTAGATGGAGGGAAAACTGTGGTCAGGATGTATTGTATAAGAGAAGAATCTATTTTCAATAAAGTTAAATTAAAAAGTGTGTCCCTGTGAGAAACTATCCTAGGATACAATATTTTTCTTTTATTTATTCATATTTTTGATGATGGCATTAAAGCCAAAGCCAATTTTCAGGAGTAGCTACTATTTATGGACATGTATATCACATCTACAAACTATAAATTCCTTCTAAGAACAGCATTTGGCTATCTGTCACCCAAAGCTCACACACTTTAACATTCTGAGTGTACCTTGAAGTACCATGCAATATTGGCCCAGAAACTCTCAATATCTTACACATTATCAGTGCTCATTCTTAAGGCATCTATAATCACATTTTATTTTTCAAATTTAAGACATAATTATAGCTATACTTCTTAAAGCATGAGGTTTCTGGTCATTAGAAGGTTACCAATGAGATTATAATCCTACATTTATAAAGCCTGACTGATTTATGCTAGTTCACAAACAGAGGTAAGGATAATTGGTAAACAAACACAAAATTACCATGAGAAGTAGTGTCACATTTATTCATTTCATTACATGGAAATTGCTTTTTTTTTTCTGAAAACTCTACTTGCCACAAGATAACTCAACATCAAATTTCTGCCCTGTTATTTTGCTAATTGTTTTATCTTTCATAGTTAAAAAGAAGCACATAATTAAAATGTATCCTGAGGTATTTTATACAATTTTAATTTGATACAAATTACTTTGTCTTTTAAAAGAATTCATTTTTTGTGCATTCATGCCTTTATTTAAGCAGATGTCTAGTATCCCCAAGAAAGAAGTGGCATTACTTCCTGGACGTCAGGCTGTGGTGATGTCACTGAGTTCTTTGTACATCTCAAAAATGGGCCACTGGGTAATTTATTAGCTACATTGTTTAACAATCACATAATTCAAAATAAATATCTAATCACGTTTCTATTTAAAGTTTTAAGATAACGAGGATAATAATGTGAATGTAAAATTGAATATTTTATAAATATTTTAATCAATTCTCATTTCACTTAATATAATTCAAGAGTCTTCAACAATGTAATCTAAATTTGCCTTATCTTCTGCTTTTTGATCGTGACTTATATCTCTAATTTTTAACATTTTATTGAAATTAATTGTGAATGTGCATGTACGTGTATGTGTGTACATGTGTGTATGTGTATGTAGGTGTGGATGTGGGTGCGTGCGTGCGTGTGTGTGTGTGTGTGTGTGTGTGTGTGTGTGTGTAAAGAAAGAGAAAGAGGGGGTTTTGTTGTCCTGTCTATAGCACAGGCTGGTCTCAAACTCAATCTTCATGCTTTTTCTTCTAAAGAGGTGATCGCTAAATTTCATACCACCATGACTGAATTGGTATAACTTTAATGCTTTTGCTAACATATATTAGTTGTACAGTAATGGGTATAGATAGTAATGGGTTTTATTATGACATTTCCATATATTCATAAGAAGCATTTTGATCATATTTACCTCAATTATTCTTTCTTGTTCCCTTCCCACATCTACTGATCCCATCCCTTCCTCAAATAGTTCCCCTTATATTTTCATGACATTTTTCTATATTTATCCATTTATCTATTTATGTATATATGCATGTGTGCATGTATTTATGTTTGAATGGATGTACATACATATTTTGGAAACACTACTGAGTTTCATTAGGGTGACTATGCTACTGTGAACAGAGCTGTAGAAAACATGGTGTCTATGACATGACAAATAGACATGAGTATGAGAGAATTTATGGGGAATCTGTATATAGATAATAGGTAAGTGGGAGGTAAGAGTAAGGAGTATGCAGGGTATATATAAGTTGTAAAATAAAAAATTAATCAACTAGTAAATATTTTTAAAGTGTCAGTTGTCTCTTTTTAAATTTTTTTCCTACATTATTTTCCAGTTTTCAACAGGTTATTTTTCTTTCTAGTATTTATATATTCTTCATATAATTGCAGATAAGTATTTTTGTCAACACTGTACATATTTCCATGTTTATTATTTAGCTTCTTTTTAATAAACATATGAAATTTGAGTGTCATTAACTTGTCTTTTTATGTCTTCTATTCTTCTTTTACAATTAGCAATAAATACAAAAACAATACATTAATTTCAATACTATGTTTCCATTTACCCATTTTGCATTCAGAAAATATTATAGAAGTAATAATTGAAGTGTATTTAAATAGCAGTGGATGAAAGACTTCCTAGAAATAAGAACTCTTTTTAAAAATATCTTTTGTTTCGTTTTATTTTATTTATTCTCTCATAAGAGACAATTAGATCATAACCTCATCACCTCCATTCCTCCTAGTTCTGCCCCAAACCCCCTCCTCAGTTTCCCTTCAGGAAAGAGAAGGCTTCCAAGGGATATCAACCAAACCTAGAACAACAAGTTACAATAAGACTAGACACAAAACCTCATATCTAGTCTGGATGAGGCAATTCATCAAGAAGAAGAGATACCTCCACACCCATGGTTAGGAGTCCCACAAAACCCCAAGATAACAGCAACATATGTATATAGGGTCTAGTGCAGACCTGAGCAGGCTCTGGCATTGTCATTTTAGTCTCTGTTAAACCCTTGAGCCATGCTTAGTTGATTCTGTGGGTTCTGTTCTCATGGTGTCCTTTATTGTGATGCCTGCATCACCCGAATGAACTACAAGTTGGGCAAGGGTCTGGAGATTAAGAAAGGCACAAGAGATGTGGGTCACTCTTGAATGAAAAAAGTTGTGTAATGAAGCTCAGGGGAAGTCTTATATACAGAGGTTGCTTTTCTCACCTCAGGTAACCTTTACACCTCACATGCAAGACCTGATTTGGGTCAACTTCCTTGTTCTTTATTGACTTCCTGGTTCCCTAACTGTAGCACCTGCTTGGGCCATGTTCAGAGAGTAGAACGGATCATCTGGTTCCAGTAAACACTGCAGGCCATAAATAGTGCTAAGCCCCTGGGGCAGCAGGCCAACCTCCATACTTTACTCCTCTGTCTCATACAATTCTTCTTTCCTCTCTTCTGTGGGGTTCCCCTGGCTATCCTAATGTTTGTCTGTGGGTTTGTTTGTCTGCATCTGTTTCTATCAGCTGCTGTATTGCAGGGTATTGATCACATGTGTAAAGACATCTCTGTTTTACCTCATCTGCCTGAAACATCTTATGATTTGTTTGATAAAGAGAGTAATGGCCAATGTCTAGACGGGAGAAGATAGTTGTGACTTCCTGGAAGAGAGAAAAACTCAGAGGAAGAATCAGAGAGTAGTTTTTCCACCTAAAAGTGGGAGAAGTCAGATATACAGCACTGAGGAGAGTTAGTGAACCACACGGCAGAACATAGATTAATTAATTAATTAATATAAGCAGGTTAATTTAAGTTTTAAGAGCTAATTGGAAACGAACCTAAGCTAAAGCCAAGCCTCGATAATTAATAAGAAATCTCTGTGTCATTATTTAGAAGCTGTAATTTCAAAGAAAGAGCCATATAAACTGCTGGATGAAGCCTCTGATGGCAATTGAGGTAGGTGCAAATGTATGAGTATAGAGAAATGTCATCAGGAGTCATTCCATTGACTTTTTTTTGCCAATTTTGTTTGGTTCTACCCTACATCTCTGAGGCATGTAGATTCTAGTTCCTAGCTATACAGGCAATTTTAGGCATGGGCTTTCTCTCGTGAGAACAGACACTTTAATGACTACTCCCAACCCATAATGCAAGCTTGTCTTCAAATAATTTACCTTATTTCAAGGCTTTGAAAGACATCTCAAGTGTTATTATATAAATCCTATTTTTTATACAGTTCTAAGTAAGACTACAGCCATTTGTCTATTTTATATTGGTAAAATGGGTCTGACATTGGCACACAGATGAGTCACTACACTTTGATAGCCTTGGCATTCATTCCATATCTATGCTTAATTAAAAAAAAAATCTCTCCCTGAATTACACAGGGTGTAGTCACAGTTGGAAGTATATGCTATTTGAAGCAAACTGACTATAGTAGTTTTATAGACCTGAAATTAGATTAATGAGTGTGCATACATGAAGAAAGAGACACTAAGTTCTGGACTGAATGATGTCAATAACATTCTCATATTCCATTCTTAAGAATCACAGTTTAAACACATGGAGAGTATCTAGCTTGGTGATTGGTATAATTCAACCTACATTTCCATACACCAAATATTCAGATAATAAATTCTAAATGATCATGAGGTAAAAAATAAAACCCAGACACAATGTGACCACATCCTGCCATATACTCAATCTGGAGACAGCAGACATATGCTTTAATGAAGGTTCTCCTGTACTATTAAGTTTCTGGCTGAGACTACCCCCAAGACCTGGACCAGAAGTCCCAAAGTTCTAAAGAAACATGCAGAAGGCTTGTATTAACTGTATGCTGATTGACCTAGGGCCCAGACATATAACCTGCTGATTCTTTACTCTTAAACTAACCCATCTTTCTTATCTTGTTCATCCATGCTTCTTGATACTTTTTCTCAGAGCAGAATTTTAACTTATTTCCTCTGCATCTACTGGCGTCACATCTGTGGTGTCTCTCTGGCTTCTCTGCTCTGTTTTTCCTGTTCCCAGAGTTTTATTAGTCTGGTAGCCCTACCCACACTTCCTGTCTGCCTTTGGCCAATCAGCATTTTTATTAAACCAGTAGGCAGGACAATTATTTACAATGTAACATAATCCCACTATGTTCTCCTATCTGGAACTTGCCACAGTACTTTTGCACATGATGAACTCTTATGTTTTCACTTGGCAAACTGATTTTCTGAAAGTAGCTGGACTCTCAATTTTTCCTGTAGCTCTGTATTTATCAACTCCAATTTGAATCTTGTGTGTCATCTCTTGCAGAGGCTTATTCTCTTTGTAACACTTAATGCAATAATTGTTCATATCTACATATGTTTCTAGTTGTATATGATTATTATTTTGATTACAAAATAGTACATGAGCATAAATATATGTTGAAAATGCATGAATGAAGAGAAACAGAGAGAAACACCAGAAGAATTAGTATTTTAAGTTGGACATAATTAACTACAATTAACACATATGAAAATAGTTTCTTAAAGAATGAGTTGATGATAATTATATCTATGACAATCTTTTATTTTGTAGGAAAATAAGAAACAATTTGGTGAATGTACCAGAGAAAGAAAATTAAATTAGACCCCTGGATGCTGGTATAAATATGCATCATAGCATAGATGGATTAAAAAATACATTTGAAGAAAAGATATATTTTTCAGAATTATTTTTATTATAAATTTTGAGAATAACTAATATACTGGTCTCTTGAGTAACTGATAATTTTAACTTAAGGGAAAGGCTAGAAAGATGTTTAAAAGCAGCAGGAGACATATCAATCAATCTGTCACCTCATTTGCTCTTACACATGTATATTTAGGACAAATATCTTGAAAACTTCTGTTGTGCTGGGCTTTATTGTAAAGATCATAAAGGTAAATGCCAGAACCAGAGTAAATGTAATATTTAATATAAAGTTATGACATTTGAGGGCATGTCCCATCAACTTCCAGGCTGCTGAAGGCTTATACATTGCTGTATGTTGAATAGTTTGGATCTGACTACTCCACTATATTTCTCTGTATAGGAATAGTGTTGTCTAGTTTGTTTTATATCCTTTAAATTACAAAGTGTTCATGCTGTCAAGACCTGAATTTTCTGAGTTATGATCCCATACAAGCAGGAACTCAAAAAGCTTAAAAAGGCACACAGCAAAGCTTGGGCTTCATGCTCCATAGATTTCTTCTGCAGCAGAGCCCAGCTCTACTCTGCACTCACCCTTTGAAAGCTAGCCTATCCATATCACTTACCACCTGCACTAACTGCCTTTCATCCTTCTCCATATAAAGAAATAAGCTTACAAAAAGAAAGGCATGTCTTTTAAGAGTTTGTAAAATGTGGTTCCAGTAAAGCTTAAATGAAGTACTTTAAACCACCTCTCACTGCCTGTCTTTATTTTCACCTAGGCTGAATTTTTTCAAAATCAGGTACAAGTGTTTCCCAATGCCTTTTAATGAGAGTGTAACCCCTTATATTTATAGTGTGTCCTACAGATTCTTTGTTTTTTTCTATATATAAAGGAAGGTGAGGAAGGAGCAAGTGAAGGGGAGGGGAGAATAGAAACAGAAGTAGAAAGGGGCTGAGGTAGAGAGAGGGGACTTAGGGAATGGAAGGGAGGAGAGGGGAGAAGGGAGGGCCATGAAAGTGTTTTATACCAGTTTTACATTGAAGAAAATGAGACTTGGAGTTTCCATAAGTTTTCTAAAACCTCACAAGAAACGTATGAAGCCAGAATGAAGGATCAGGTGTCAGAGTGAAAATTTTCAGTGTGGGAATTTATCATATACAGGTGAGTAGTAGGAAAGAGTAAGATAAGCTAATAAGACAAAGACTCACAAAAATCTTTTTATAAAACATTTCAAAGGATAATACCTGTCACTGTTTAAATCCAAAATATCCCTCCAAACCCTTCCTCTGAACTCTTGTTTTCAGCTGGTGATATTTTGGGGGGAAATTCTGGTTATTTGTGAGGTATAGACTCACTGATGGAAGTACTTTTAAAGGCTGTACCTGGTTCCTCTAGTAGCATTATCTGCTCTTGAATCTCTGTGATGCCTGTTCTTTATTGTCAATTTGGCTGCTCCTGGAATTAACTAAAAACACATGCAACTGTGAGATCTATTTTTTTCTTAATTTAATGATTTGAAGTGGGAAAACCCACTGTAAATTCAAATCTTTTGAGGCTAGAAGACTCATCTTAAATATGGGCCATACTTCCTGATTGTGTCCTATATAAATAACACAGAAGAACAAAGCTTTCTCTCTTTCCCTGCTTACCCTCATCTCACTGGCATGTCCATTCTTTCATTAGCATTATAGCTATATCTTCAGGATTTCAGCATATATTGAAGACCAGCTGAAACATCCAGCCTAATGGACTGAACAACTACTAGATCGTTAGATTTCCATTGGTATACAGCCATTGTTGGACTAGCTAGACCATACCCATAAGCTACCGTAATAAATCCCTTCTTTAGCTATATATAGATTTATTCTTTCTATCAGTTCTGTTTCTCTAGAGAACCATGACTAATATACATGCTCAAGCATGAAATGAACCATGCAGAAACCTCAGAAACTGGTGAACAAAATTTGTTTTTGCTTTTTGCAATGTTCCTGCCAGGTAAAATACCATAGCAAACCATAAATAAAATACCTAAAGAATCAAAATTTCCATGTGCATTTTTTCCTAAGTAGATAAGTTTTCTTTTTATGTATCTCAAAATAAAATGGATTGTACCACAATTGTAAACATTCCATGAGAATATGACTCTGGGGGGTTATTCAATCTATTCCATTAAGCCCAGAGAAATGTGTAGTTCTGAAACAGACAGGATAAGCTTGACTCTTATTCATATTTCTCCTTCTCAAACATCATAATTTATTACCTTGTTCAGAATATTCTGATAAAATAAAGGCCATAAGTTTCTCTTAATGATGTTCTCTTTCACAAACACATAACAATAACCCACATGTCAATCATAGCATCTGACACATGATAGACAGTCTATACACATAGTGGTATTGCTGGTTCCTTGGGGAGATTAATTCCCAGATATTTGAGGAACCACCAGAGTGCATTCCAGAGTAGCTCTACAAATATAGACTGCCACCACCAATGGAGAAGTGTTCCCCTTGCTCCACATCTTCTCCAGCATAAGTTGTCATCTGTGTTTTTGATATTAGCCATTCTGACAGGTGTAAGGTGGTATCTAAAATTATTTTGATTTGCATTTCTCTATTGTCTAAAGATGTTGAGCAATTTTTTAAGTGCCTTTTAGTCATTTGTAATTATTCTTTTGAGAATTCCCTTTTTAGCTCTGAACCCCATTTTTTAATTGGGTTATTTAGGTTTTGGGGTTCTAGTTTCTTGAGTTCTGTATATATTTTAGAGATAAGTCCTCTGTCAGATGTAGGGTTGGTGAAGAAATTTTTCCATCCTATAAGCTGTCATTTTGTCTTATTGACCATATCCTTTGCCTTACAGAAGCTTCTCAGTTTCAGGAGGTCTGACTTATTGATTGTTGTTCTTAGTGTCTGTGCTACTGGTGTTATATTTAGGAAGTGGTCACCTGTGCCAATGTGTTGGAGGATATTTCCTACTTCCTTTTCTATCAAGTTCAGTGTAGCTGGGTTTATGTTGATGTCTTTGATCTACTTGGATTTGAGTTTTGTGCAGGGTGATAGGTTTGGATTTTTGCATTCTTCTACATACTACCATCCAGTTATGCCAACACCACTGCTTGAAGATACTATCTTTTTCCATTGAATGTTTTAGCCCCTTTTCAAAAATCAGGTGTTCCTAAGTGTGTGGATTAATGTTAGGGTCTTTAACTCAATTTCATTGATCCACAAATCTGTTTTTGTGCCAGTATCAGGTTGTTTTTATTGCTGTAGCTCTGTAGTATAGCTTGATGTCAGGGATGGTGATTCCTCCTGAAGTTCTTTTATTGAGCAGTATTATTTTGGCAATCCTGAGTTTTCTGTTATTCTATATGAAGTTGAGTATTGTTCTTTCAAAGTCTGTAAAAAAAAATTGTGTTGGGATTTTGATGGGAATTGCATTAAATCTGTAGGTTGCTTTTGGTAAAATTGCCATTTTTACCATGTTGATCCTACCTATCCAGGAGCATTATCCATTTTCTGATAATCTTTTCAATTTCTTTATTCAGTTACTTAAAGTTTTTGTCAAGCAGGTATGCTACTTCTTTGGTTAGAGTTACACCAAGATATTTAATGCTATTTGAAGCTATTAGAAAGGGTGATGTTTCCCTGATTTCTTTTCAGCCCTTTTATTCTTAGCATATAAGAGGGCTATTGATTTTTTTGACTAATCTTGTACCCTGATACCTTGCCAAAGGTGTTTATCACCTTGAGAAGTTCCCTGGTAGAATTTTGGGTGTCACTTAAGTGTATGATTGCATCATCTGAAAATAGAGATAGTTTGACTTTTCCTTTCCAATTTGTATCCCCTTAATCTCCTTTTGTTCTCTTATTGCTTTAGCTAGAACTTTGAATAGATAAGGAGAGTGAGGACAATCTTGTCTTGTTCCTGACTTTAGTAGGATTACTTTGAGTTTCTCTTCATTTAGTTTGATGGTGCCTGTTTTCCTGCTGTATACTGCCCTTATTATGCTTAGGTATTTTCCCTGTATTCCTGATCTCTCTAGGACTTTTATCATGGAGTGTTGGATTTTGTTGAAGGCTTTTTCAGCATCTAATGATGATCATGTGGTTTTTTTCTTTCAGTTTGTTTATATGATGGACAACATTTACAGTTTTTTATATGTTAAACCATTCCTGTATCTATCAGGGATAAAGTTTACTTGATTGTAGTGGATGATTTTTTTGATATGTTGTTGAATTCAATTTCCCAGAATTTTATTGAGTATTTTTGTGTCAATGTTCATGAGGGAGATTGGTCCATGATTCTCTTTCTTTGTTGCATCTTTGAGTGTCTTGGGAATCAGGGTGATTGTGGCCTATTAAAAGAGTTCAGCAATGTTCCTTCAGTTTCTACTTTATGAAACATTTTGAGGAGTATTGGTATTTGTTCTTCTTTGAATATCTGGTAGAATTCTACACTGAATCCATCTGTTCACAAGCTTTTTTTACTTGGGAGGCTTTTGATAACAGCTTCAATTTCCTTTGGATTTATAGGTCTGTTTAGGTCTTCAATATGATCTTGATTTAATTTTGTTAAGTGGTACCTGTCCAGAAAGCTGTCCATTTCTTTTAGGTTTTCCATTTAAGTGGAGTATAAATTTTCAAAGTATGACCTGCTAATTCTCAGGATATCCTAGGTGTCTGTTGTTATGTCCCTCTTTTCATTTCTGATTGCATTGCCTGCATTGATAGGTTTTTATTAGTGTTGCTATTCTGCCAACAGGATGCGTTGTCATGGAGACCTATCTAATCTGTTCAACCCTAAGAAGGTTACCTAACCTGGGAGGGACTCATCTAACAGCAGGCTAACAACAGGGGAAGCCATCTGGCTTCTGGGGAGGGACTCTTCTAGGGAAAAGGAAGCTTAAGATGCTGATCCCAAAATGGCATCATTACTGCTAAGGTTTTTCTGGCTCCTGGCAAATAGCCTCTTCTGGGGGTGTCTTGTTGTCCTTTATATTGTTATATGTATTCTTGCCTAGTGTCTGCTAATTGCTTCCTTGGTTCACTCTTTGTCTGTCGGCTCTTAGTCAGATGTGAGCCTGTGGGCTGTTAGTCAGCTCTTAGTCAGCTCTTAGTCAGGTCAGCTTAGTTAGCTGTGGACCAGGAGGAAGGCTTCTGGTGTCAGTGGGTGATGATGCAGGTTTTAGTTTGAGCATGGTTTGGCCCATGGGATGTCCCTAGAGATGTGTTTTTCTGGGAATTGGGCTGGAGGGGGCTCTCCAAAATTCCTTTGGTTCAGGGTAGAGTTGGGTATGAATGAGGTGTGGGGACACTCATGGTCTCTGCTTGGCCTGAGGGTCAGGGTGCCATTCACCCCTTAGTTAGTCTCCTAGAATATTCCTGTTGCAACAAATGATAGAATTGCATTTTTCTGTCTCTACTCTTTTTTATTCTTTTCTCATCTACTATATTCTGACCACCACAATTTCCCCTTCCTCCCCTCCAGCCAATCTCTTCCCCAATCTTTCCTCTCCACCAGACCCACCCAACTCTACCTCACTTAAGAAAAGAGCAGACCTCTCAAGGACTTCAACAAAATACTGCATAATAAACCACCATAATACCAGGGACATACCATCACATCAAGGCTGGGCAAGGCAAGCCAGTATAAAAAGTGTCATATAAGCAGGCAGAAGAGTCAAAAACACCCCTGTTCCCGCTGTTAGAAATTCCATAAGCTACTAGCCATAACATATATTCAGACCCCTACAGGCTTCCTGATCTCTGAAAGCCCCCATGAATCCTGGTCAGTTGATTCTGTGGGCCCTGTTCTCATGTTGTCTCTGCCCCTTCTGGTTTTGGTGATGCTTCCTCCCCCTTCCTCCACAGGATTCTCCCTAATGTTCGGTTTGGGGTCTCTGCATCTGCTGCCAGCAGTTACTGGGTGAAATCTCTTCGGTCTCCTTGATGACAATTCTGCCAGGCTCCAGTCTCAAAACACCACAGACAGGACAAACTGTAGGTTGAAAGTTTTGTCATTTTGACAATGTCTATTTTATAGTTATAATGTTTCCTTAGATTTCCTATTTTTCTATACATTTTTCAGAAAATATAATGCCAGTGTGGGTGAAGGATGAGGTATAAAAGGTACTTATATCATTAAGGCTGAAATTTTATGAGGAATGTCGTGTGTCAAGACACAGAGCACAATTTAGTTTCTGACTGCCAGTGCATACGGTGGCACCATAACATAGCATATTAAAAGCAAAAAAAAAAAGTCAATATTTGCTAAGTCACTGAGGTCAACATGTTGAGAGGTGAGAAGATGTAACATCAGCATCAGCACTAAGAAGGTAAATATCAAATTTGTTGGGGACATTAATGAACTTGAAATTAAAAACAAGCCAAAACTTGGCTTCAGCCTGAGCTCTATGTCTCCTTGTGCCATGACTTTTACTTCTTTCTTTTTTATTTATTTTGTGTGTGAGCATTGGTGTGTGGACTATGGGTATCTCTGTAATGGTGTCATGTCCCCTGGAACTAGAGTTATGGGGTGAGCTGTCATGTGGGTGCTGGGACTTGAACCCTGGTCCTTTAGAGGAGCATCCAGTATTCTTAACCACTGAGCCATCTCTCAAGCCCCTTACCTATTTCTTTTTAGCTTCTATCTATGTACATGTAGTTGTAGGGGATTGTGTTGGTAAATAATTGTCCCACCCACTGGTTTAATAAAAAGCACTGATTGGCCAAAGGCAGGCAGGAAGTGTGGGCGGGGCTACCAGACTAAGAAAAAACTCTGAGAACAGGAAGCACAGAACAGAACGCCAGAGAGAAGCCGGAAGAAGCAGAGGACAACTATGCTGCTGTGAGAAACGGTACAGAGCTCCAAGACTGAACAGGATCAGAGTCATGGGTTAGATGAAAGGTAGAGAGCTAGCAAGTGATATGGCTGGGCCTGAGGCCGATCAGCCTAAAAACTATTGAAAGCATCTGTGTGTCTCTGTGGGACTGTGGAACTGCGGGTCTGCAGGTCTGCGGGTCTGCAGGTCTATGGGTCTGTGGGTCTGTGGGTCCTAAACCTTGAGGTTAGGCCCAAAAAGTCGGGCCAGAAACCTCCTACTACATGTAGTAAGGTGAACTTATCTACCCTCTTCTTGTGACTCAGAAAACTAAACATAATTTTGCATGCAATTCTTATTTTAAAATGTAACTTCACAGATTTAATTATGGAGATATTTTTACAGACATTTAGGGGAAAAGAAATACAACATGTATTTAAATGATGCTAAAAAGTGCTGATGTGCACATGGCAATGCAATGTGACAAAAAAACAAGCTCAGGAAAAGCTTATGAAGGAGAGAAGGTGACTCTAAGATGCCATTAGGTCTCAAGAAACTACCTACTGCTGAAAATGAAGTGAGAACAGATATATTTTTAAAATAACAATAGCAACACAGCCTGTCAATTATATACACAAAAGTTTATCATTGGCAGGCCACAGAATACTTTATTTTACTTCAAAAAAATAAAATAAAATGTTTTATTTAGGTCTGGGTGGAAAATAAAAGGATTCAGTGGTCAATTTACATTAACAATGTGGTCTCATGAAAAATAAAATCAAGTATGTATTTTTTAAAAAACCACATGAACTTTTCATCTAAGAAAACAAAAGAAAAACAAACATGTTTTCTAACCTATGCAGATAGTACATCACAGGAAAACTGACTTATTTAAATGCTACTGAAAAACAACAGCAATCTACTACTCACATTTCAATGAATATATTCTTCTTCATCTTCCAGCACTGAAATTGTTAGTGTAGAAAATATTTCAGATGTTTGAAATAAGCAATATGAATTACATCTTTTCCCCTAGGATAGAATACAGGTTGATTTATAGGAGAGAAACAATAACCATCTCCTACCTACGTCAGTAGGTTTTTCAAAGCTGTCCTTAAGCTTGATAATATCTGGGTCAATTGTAGTTTTCAATGATGTTTCTTCTGTCTTTTATGTTCCACAATCTCATTTTCTCCATGCAGTTACAACATCTGTGTCCATTGTTTTCAATCAACAATGAAGAACTCATGTAGGTTCAGCACAATGTCCCAGGATTCATTTCTCTTTCCATTTGGTGATGGGAATGTCAGCTACAGTTTGTATTTACAATAGGTACTTGAGGACTCTGGTTTTAATTGAATAAACCTTTAGGGGTAGACGAGGTTATTTTGATTCAAAATCCTTCACCCCATCACAGAAAACTTTCCAAACTATAGCATACTTTCATTGTGGAAACACATGGAGCTTGCCAAAAATGTGGTTCTATCCAATGCCTTTTGCATCAAATTATTTCCTAGTTATTTTATCTTTCTTCCACATTATTTAAGAATCCATTATAATAGTAATGTTGCAGCTGATGTTAAAGACTAAGATATTGGAAATTAGGTAATTGGATGTGAAGGGCATATTTGTAAGGCCTTATATTTTGATGGAATAGAAGTAGACCTACACAAATGAACTTACAAACACTCTGGAGAACAAAAGCTGAGACATTCTGGAGAGACAAAGTACAAGCCCACATACATCTATGTGCTCATCAAGCTCAGAATTGCTTGCTATCATTCTCGTATGTTTTAGACACCTACTCAACACTAAGGTAAACAAGTCAATCAAATTAGTAATTACATATTTTAACATAACAGATTGTAGTGTTGATGGAAACATGAACATTATAGAAATTAAACAAATGAGAATACGAATTTAATTGTAAGTGAGCTAGTGAATACATGCTGTGATATTTCCTAAGACACTCACCCTGGATAGACTCAAACCATACATGTGGGAAGCCTGATGTGGGAATTCCTTTTCTGTATGCTGTAAATCTCAATCTTTAAATAAAGGACCTGTTTTGGGCCATGATAGGCACCATAGAAGAAGTAGGAGGAGAAATATGAGCATAGGTAGGAGAAGCAGGGCGGAGTCAGGCAGATCAAGCAAGCCACCGAAGGAACAACATGTAAGGAACACAGGTGAGCCATGGGCCATGTGGCAGACAGATTAATAGAAATGAGTTGATTTAAGATGTAAGAGCTAGCTAGCAATGTGCCTGAGCCATAGGCCAAAAAGCATAAAGTTAATATAAGCATCTGAGTCATTTCTGGGGGCCTGAGCGGTGGGTGGCTGGGCGGCTAAGGAGTCTGGCATTGCAGGTCTGTGGGTCTGGGCCTCTGGCCTCCTGGGACTGAGAAACCCCACTGCAAGAGAAGCCTAATTAGGGTTGGTTTTCTCCAGTACAACAATTTTAAAGATTAATATACATATTAATATATATATATAAACATGAGTATTACACGTATACATTGAGCATTCACATTATTTTTATCTTTCTTCTAAACTAAACTAAGAAAAAGAAAAACTATAAACAAAAACTGTCCAATAGTGGCATATGCCTGTAGCCCTAACTATAGAAACCCACATGCTCCATATTAGGGCATAATAGTAAACCTTTCCTTCTCAAAAAAGTACATAAAATAATATTATACTATATTGGACTTGGAGAGATGGCTTGGCAGCTAAGAGCACTGATGCTCTTATAGAGGATCTGAGTTCAGTTTCCAGCACTCCTGTTAGCTAGTTCACAATGAAATGAACCATTGAAGTAATTCCATTATTTCCCTTAAGATCATAAATGATATATAAGGTTTAGTTCAGAGGAGTAAAAGTGGCTATTCCAAAGATGGGTGTCTTCACTACAAGAAGATGTAGATATAGCTGAGGTGTCAGTCACTGATGACTATATGCTTAGCATGAGCCTGGGTCTTGAGCTCAAATTCCAGAACTGGAAGAAAGAGGTAAAAAAGAAAAAGTAAACTGGTTAACTATTTGTCTTTCTATTTTCACGTATTTATCTTTTCTGATACTAGAATTACACAAAGGATTATCCAGGAAGCAAACTAGAGAAAGGGCCATGGCTACTGAGCTCCTTTAAACAATAGTGGATTTTTGGATCTCTGTTTATCACAAATATCAAATCACATAAGAAATATCTTTTGCTTTTAAAAGCTTTGCCTTCCACATGCATTTCAATAACTAAAGTAATAACCAAACTTGTGGCAGGTTATTTTGTAATATGATCTCAGATAATATTCAATGTCCTACTAACCATGATCATGATTAGCAAGCAAAACCACCAGTATTTGATCTCAAAAGTGGTCTTTGCTCTTTATATTCCATATGATGCCATACTCTGCTCCAACTAGCAATTAGTTTATTCTTTGCTGATTGCATATTGTGTATAATATGACAGAGCTGCTTTTTAAACATACTATAATAACTCTATTTACATAAATGTACTCATGCAATCATTGTGATAGTTATCATGACATGATTATCTTTCACCTCAGCAGATGATGAATTATGCAAATTGTGTTTTTCTTAATACAACAATAATGTTTGTATCATCTAGTAGTATAAGAAAAAGTTATTAAGCATATGATGTGAGACAAAATCTTGTTGCCTAATGTATTTGTTTAATACTGATTATGCAAAAGTGAAACTTTCAGATTTGGTATGGCTTGAAGAAATTAGTCACTTTAAATATTACTATCTCCATTTACTACAGTGGTTTGGATATTTTACAACCTTAGCACTTGGTGTAAATAGCATTAGCACCTGAGCATTTGAAGTTTACAGTAAAATTATTCTACTAACTGAGAAAAGGTGAATTGTTAAGATAGTTCAAACTTTGGAAGGACTTATAGGAAGACAGTGTATTTCTAGACAGCCCTAAGAACCTGAGAGACGTAGCATGAAAGTTCTCCTATTCATCCTCTTTCTAGACACCAATACAGAGGAATGTTTCCTATTCACCCTCTTTCTAGACACCAATACAGAGGAATGTTTCTTTTTCAGTTTCATGCAGGTGAAAAAATTCAGTCCTTTGAGCCAAATCACACAGAATTTTATTTTCAAAAAGAACCTTAAAAATATTGACATGCTTGACACAAAGAAGAGACAAGTTCTCTGACAACCATGTTAACTTTATGGAGTAGCCAGGGGTCTGGCTGCTATCTACTGAGAAGGGACTATGAGATATTTATTTGTTTATTTGTTTGGGTTTTTGTTTGTTTCTTTCTTTTATAGGACTTAGGATTTGATGAGGGAGGCCAGGAATAAAGAAAACACAAAAGCAACTGCAATTAATCAGTGGCATGTGACATATCAGACAGTAAATGAAAATGGCGTATGATAAGGAAAGGACTCAACAATTCCCTCACTAGTGTCACAGGTGAGACTCATCCTTGTAGGCATGCAAAACTAAGACTCGGGTTCAGCAGGTCATTTAATACAACATTGCTAAAATATAAACTTGAGATTCCCTAAACATTGTAAGATAACTGGTGTCCTTAGAACAAAATCAGTAAGGGTAGGGATGAGAGGACATAACATCAGAGAAGATGCTACCAAAACTAGGAGAGAAAATCAAACATTTTTATAGTGAGTCAAATAATTTCTCTTTCAGAATTTTATCTAGGTACATTATTTATATATTTATGTTCTATAAGTCCTTGTTTAGAGTCAGAAGTTTTCCTGTGTTCCACAGCTGCTTGGTCCCCCCAAAAAATACAGAGGTTTAACATTAGTTGCAGGCTATTACTAGATAGCTCTTACATCTTAAATTGACATTTCTATTAATCTATGTGTTGCCCTCGTTTCTTGTTTCTTGAGTGACTGGATCTCATTTCCCAGACTCTGCCCTTCTCCTCTCTCTCTCTCTGCTGGATATCCCACCTGGCTGTCTCCTGTCTTGCCGTAGGACAAACAGCTTCTTTATTAACAAGTGGTGACAGCACGTATTTATAGCATACAGAAAGACTATCCCACAGCACTCGTATTTCAGAAATCTAAGAAATGCTACATTCCTGGGACTGTTGATAAGAAGATAATCCGGCCTCCTGTCACAGCAAATGAGAGAAGCAATAGCATGCTAAATTAATCTTCTGTCTTAAAGGATTCTGTTTTGTAGTCAGGACAAAACTCTGAAGCAGTACAATTTTCGCCTTTTCTATACTCAGCATCTGCCTGTTGAGTATTACAAGACCATGGCTCTCTTTCATGACTGAAATAATCACCTTCTAAATACTAGGTCTTCAGAACTCAAATGACTCCTTCTTTTGGAAACACCCATAGTCCCTGCAGAACCAATGCAGTGAGTTACCAATGGCCATTATCTGGCTGCTATAAAAAGATTGGATAAGACTATTTAAAGGGCATACCACATTTTATAGATAGTGAATAACATTGTATGGTGTTTTCACCAATTAATGCAGTAAGCTATTCTGAGTAAAGAAGCCTGCGCTAAGTTCACTAACTTTTAAACCAACTCACTAGGTTGCAGCCAGGCAACCTCACCCATGTTAATAAATTCAACTTACCTAATTTGTTTGATATGTTCCTATTTTTCTCATTTGGGTTTAGATTCCAGTTATTCTGATACCATCATCATCTACTTTGTCCTCCAACATTTTTTATTTTGTATTAATTTCAAAATTCTTTCATTCTTTCATTTTTGTTCTATCAAACAAAGTCTTAATTTTTAATCTACCCCTCAGTGAGGACTTGCTGCTAATGAGGGAAAGATGGAGATAATGTCTTCTGGCACAGAAAAGGAGAGTAGAGACTTGAGTCCAATGTTATCAGCCCTGTCTGTTAAATGCTAAATGCTGCCCTGGTCTATATCTCAATAGCGAACTCCTTGCTTATAGTTCCTGTACTATTTGTGAGACTGGTTAGTCCTCAATACTGAACATGCTCTGCTCTCTCTGCCAAATATTTACAGTCAGGTGTTCATGCTGGCAGGCACAGTTGTTCTGTATTTATATAAAATATATAATGTTCTTGTCTGTCTGTCTGAGTCCCATGGCTAGCTAGATTAGTGAGCACTGGTGAGCCAAGAAATTTTATTGCATTACGAATACATCTCTCTTCTTTCTTTGTTCCAAATAGAATAAAGAGTGAATCAGTTTGCTAAATAAACACTGAAAGTCTTTATCTTGTTTAATCTAAATAAGATGTGCAATAAAGGTAATAAAATTTCTTTAAAAATTAAAAACTTCTATAGAATACTTTTAGCTTTTTTTTGGTGAGTTTCACATCATGCATCCCAACCCCACCCATCTACTCACCCCCACTTCCTGCATCTGCTTCTTGCCCTTGCAACCTCCCTTGAAAAAAAAATTTTTTTAAGCCCAAGAAAACAAAACAAATCAAAGCATGACAAGAAGGAGGAGGAAGAGGAGGAGCAGGAGAGAAAGAAGGATAAGAAGAAGACGAAGAAGATGAAGGTGAAGACAAAAAAGAAGAAGAATCTCATGGTGCAAGCTGTAGTGTGACCCAGTGTGTCATGCAGTTCACCTTTAGTCCTTTCCTCTTCACTTGCCAAAAGTCATTGGTCTGGTTCAAGCCTCAGGACTGCTCTCACTGGAGCTCCTCTTAGATATCCTGTTGTCCTGTGTCACAGATATCCTGAAGTTTTAATCTGTAGGTTCATACCTTTCTCGTGCTTCAATAGTTCCTAGATGAGGTGGATGCTGGGGTGGTGGTCCACTCATAGTCCTGGTTCTGGGCCTGGTGCCCAATAATCTTCCCTATCTTCACCATTTAAGTGAGCTCTCTAGCACTGCCTCAGCTAGCTTACCCAATGCAGCCTATAGGTCTTGGGCTCTTAGGTCCAGTTCACCCATCCTCACAACACCAGGGCCAACTCTACTGCCAGGTGAGATATGAGATACAGAGCGCTCTCTCTCTCTCTCTCTCTCTCTCTCTCTCTCTCTCTCTCTCTCTCTCTCTCTCACCCCCCATCCCTAATTGGGTTATCAGTTCTCCTGCTCTCAGACCACCAAGACTGGCTCACCTGTGCCCCAGACAATAGGTTAGCTCTAGTGTACTGGCCTGGAGGCAGGGTGCAGGATCTACTCTCCTTTGTGTTGCAGTTGATGAAGGAAAAGGCTAGTTTCACTCATTCTCATACCCTGATGACCCTGGGGCCTGCTTTCTCACACGTAGGAAGTAGGCATTAGCAATGGATGAGGTCATTATTCTTCCACCCATGTTCTGCTACCCCTCAGGACTGGCTCACTGGCATCCCCCACAACAGGATCAGCTGAAGAACTGAGGTGTGCACCAACACCAAAGATGACTTCCAAGTGCAGGAAGGGGGAGAGGCTCTCCTGCTGCAGTAACAGCAAGGGGCAGGGAAGCTATCCCAGGGACAGTAAGGGTGTGGCCAGCCCAGCATGATTCTTTAATTTCTATGATCCCTTGTAGCAACCTTGGCCATGGACATTAACACAAACCCCAGTACAGCAAGACCCAGATCCAGACATGGCCCTCAACACCATTTTGGGAGGGCCCCAGCTTGCAGGTTTTTTTTGTCTGTGGAACAAAGCTGTTTCCAGTAGTTGCATATAGGGTGCTTTTGGGGCATTTGGAGAAATCTAAGGACCCTACATATCTATCATTAAAAATACATCACTGTCTCTACCTTTATTCTTCTGATATCTGTTTCTCTCTCTGTTCTGCCAGTACCTGGAGAACCATTAAAGAAAAGCTCCAGTTCTGAATATATCATCAAATGGTATCTTCTTTAGGAAAGACTAGAAAATTGAAGATTCTCTCCCAAGTCAAATGGCTTTGTGTCAGGGGAAAGGGCTAGTAGTGCCCCCAATAGTCCTGCTGACTTTAGTCAAGACTCATACAAGAGCCTATATTTTCCACAGAAAGAACTGCCCATGAATCATTGCTGAGTTACTGTGTCTGGCTTACCACCTTGCTGACATTTCTCTTGACAATGAGGAAATGTTTATGAAGGGCCTATGTGTCATTAATGCTGCCATCGGCTGCTCCATCATTACTTTCATTAGAATATTTACCAGTGTTTATTTTCATTCTATAAAGATTGTTATACAAGGACATTTTCAACACCATGTATATTGTATAGCGTTTAGTATATGCATTCATACACCCTACTCCCCTTTCTCCTCCTGTTAGTCCTCTAGACAGCCTTGCTTCTACTGTCATGCCAAACATACACAAGTGAAGGCAGAAAATTTTTTAAATATATTAATTTAGACTGGATTAATTATGTGATGGGTGTCGTATGTTGAACTGGTATTTTTAGCAGTCAGGAACTAGGAAACGGGGCGTTTTAAGATATTAGAAGTTTTTTATGAATGGGGTTGGCCACTCCCCCTTCAGGAGCCCAGGACTCTAGATAAGCATCTTTAGACTTTATCAGCTAACACCTAAATCCCACAACATACAAGTGATTTTTATTTGTATAAATTCTAAGAATCTCAAATGAGAATCAACATTTTTAGAATGGTTTAGTTGCCTAATATGAATATCTTCAGTTGCATCCATTTTCCTGCAAATGAAGTAACTTTGTTTTTATAGCTGAAACTATTCCATTCTGTGTGTGTGTGTGTGTGTGTGTGTGTGTGTGTGTGTGTGTGTGTGTGTGTGTGTGTCTGTTTGTGTGTGTATCCATTTAGCTGCCACTGGATACCAATATCATTTTAATAAAATAGCTATTGTGAACAGCACTGCAATAAACATTAATGTGTAACTATCTCTGTGACTTGTTGACATACCATCCTACAGATAAATATCCAATACATGTTTATTTCTCCATCATATATTGAATTCCTAGCCATAGCTTGCATTTTTAGTACATATAAACTATTATATATCTTACTTAAAGCACATTCAAGATGCTTAAAAACATTAAAGAAAATGTCTGTTGTTGACTTTATTTAGAAAGCAAAGCTCACAATAACTAATTTATATGTAAGAATACTTTTTAGATTTTTAATGGTATGTTTTTGATGTATTTCTGCATTGGGCAAGTTCTTCAGGCCTTCTTCAGTGGAAAGATTCAGAGTTCATAAGAGGATTGTTCCAGCCCCCAGTGCAAAGGGGGGGCTTTCCAGGTGGTGCACAACAGCCCCCACCATATGATAAATATCAACAGAGCATTGTAAAAACCCAAGATGTTGACAGAGTTTTTGTTTATTGTGATAAGATCTAACTAAGTATCTGTTTGTTCCGGAAAAGCTTTGTCTGCCAAATTATGTGGTTACCGTGGTTACCCACACAGCTTCAGGTAGCACATTCCTGACCCCCTACTTCCTGCCCTATAAAAGCTTTGCCCATTTGTAAATCATTTGTAAATCAGGGCCCATTGTTTCTAATACAATGGGTCCCACTAGTGGAATAAAGCTTTTTTTTTTTTTTTTCTTTTTAAGACTGAGACGAAAGACTTTGCCTCAGTTTGTCTCACTCACTGGCTCCAACCTTAACATTTGGAGGTTCCACCGAGATTTGAGGAGTGCGAGTATCTGGTAAGTACGCAGGTGGTGGTGGCCGCTGAAACTGGGGCATGAGCCTCTATCGGCAGCTATGGACAGACGTGTTGGAAGTCATGGGCCACGAGGTCTGAAGGATGCTTCGGACTGGGGGGGGGGGGGGCAACCAGGGATGCCTGGGCATTGGATATCAGGTGGCAGAGTCTACCGTTTTATTGCCAGCTTCTGGTCAGCATCAGAGGTCCAGACAGTTAGATCCATTAGATTTATTTTCTTTTTGCTTTTTGTGGTGTCAGCGAGAGATTGCCTCAACTGTCGTAAAAAGAACTCCTGGAGGAAATCTTCCCCCAGTTTGGACTGCCAAAGGTAATAGGATCAGATAATGGACCGGTGTTTGTGGTCCAGGTGAGCAAGGGAGTGACCCGAGTACTGGGGATTGATTGGAGATTGCATTGTGCATATAGACCCCAGAGCTCAGGACAGGTAGAAAGGATGAATAGAACAATCAAGGAGACCCTAACTAAATTGACCTTGGAGACTGGCTTAATGGATTGGATGATGCTCCTACCCTATGCCCTCTTTAGGCCAGAAACACCCCTTCTTCTTCTGTGTGTAACTTAACACCATTTGAGGTTTTGTACGGGACTCACCCCCCAGTGAGAGACCTCTCCCCTATTTCAGAAGCTGGCAGGTGGCTTGATAATTCTGTCTACACTCCCTTACTCAGTACGCTCCGGGTGTTAGAGCACACCCAGCAGCTCCTGTGGTGGCAGCTGTCTGACCTCTATCAACCTAAGGGTAGAGAAGTTCTACATCGCCACCAAGTGGGGGACTTTGTCTACGTCCACCGCCACCAAGTGCAGATTCTCGAGCCCCACTGGAAGGGACCCTACCAGGTGCTTCTAACCACCCCTACCACTGTCAAGGTCGATGGCATCGCATCCTGGATCTACGCATCCCACCTCAAATTGGCGCCTGCACCCCTGGAGCTCCAGTAGAAGCTGGAAGAGACTGATAACCCTCTTAAGCTATGGGTTCGGCATGTGGGTGAGTCTCTCTCCATTGGGAGAAGCAAAGGAGATCAATCCTCACTTGCCACTTGACCATACCTGGGCAATCTCTAATCCAGAAACAGGGACCACCCCTGTTCTGGCCTCTCAGACTGGACCTAAAATACCCTGGTTTCCCAAATTAACCTTTGATTTGTGCAAACTAGCTGAAGGAACACAGATTGACTGCTCAAGAGGCCTCTATAAGTACCACTTCCGGAGCTGTGGCCTGTATATATGCCCAGGAGGAAAGCAGCTCCGTAAGTGTGGAGGACCTGAAAGCCACTACTGTGCTGAATGGGGATGTGAGACTTCCTATACAGGGAATTTAAACACCGGGAACTGGTGGACAGCTACAGGACCCCCGGACTTGATTAAGCTTACCAAGACACAGAAAAACCTCCTAGGCAAATTAAGTTTTATGGATCTAGGGAAACAGACCACCAGGTGGGAACTAGGAAAAAGTTGGGGCTTAAAATTATATAACCCAGGGGACCTTTCTAGTGATCCTGGTATGCTGTTCATTTTAAAGTTACAGGAGTAGTTTGCAAAATCTGTTGTGATAGGGCTAAACCCCGCACTCAAACCAAGCAATCCTTAACCCTCTGTTAAGACACAGTCCCCTACTCAGATTTCTGGCACAGATAATTTGTATAACCTTGTCTTAGGAGTGTATGCAGCTCTTAACTATACCCAGAGTGCTCTGACCCAGTCTTGCTGGCTCTGCCTGGTAGCCTCCCCACCATACTATGAAGGGATAGCGGTCAACGAGACTTACACAATGACTACCAGCTCCTCCTGCAACTGGGAAGGGAGTCATAAACTAACTCTCCCCAAGGTTTCTGAGCAGGGAATGAGCCTGGGAAGTCCACCCGAGTCAGCCAGACACCTATGTGCACAAGTTATTTCTGTATATTCCCCAGGAGATGGTCAGTACCTGGTCCCGCCTCAGGGAATCCGATGGGCATGCAATATTGGACTCACTCCTTGTGTGTCCACCCAGGTGTTCAATAATTCAGTCCTTTTTTGTGTTATGGTAAAATTGTTTCCCCACGTGGTGTATCATCAGGGTGAAGAATTCGAGAACAGGATGAAAAGCAGAACTAGAATTCAGAGAGAACCTATATCATTGACAATAGCCATACTTATGGGAATAGGTGTCCCAGCTGAAGTAGGAACTGGAGCTGCGGCATTAATACAAGGGCTGCAACAGATAGCTCTATTACAGACTGCCATAGACCAAGACTTAAAAGCCCTAGAATCTTCGGTAACAGCTCTACAAGATTCTTTAACTTCCTTGTCAGAAGTAGTACTGTAGAACAGACATGGGCTAGACCTATTATTATTCACGAAAGAGGGAGGCCTAGGTGCTGCCCTAAAAGAAGAATGTTGTTTTTACACTGATCACTCAAGAGTAGTTAAAGAATCTATGACCAAACTTAGAGAGCACCTCAGAGAGAGAGAATGTGAAGCACAACAGGGATGGTTTGAATCTTGGTTTGCTAAGTCCCCCTGGCTTATGACTACGCTGTTATCTGCCCTAGCTGGGCCATTGATTGTGTTGACCCTGGTAATAACAATTGGGCACTGTATAATAATTAGAACTGTCAACTTCCTGCAAGGGCAGATTGAGAGTGTTAAACTGATGCTAGCCAGGCAGCAATATGCAGCATTAGGAGGGCGTAAGGGTCTCTAGGATTAGAGATCCAGCTGGAGAAAGTGGGGCTGTGAAGGGGGGGCTTTCCAGATGGTGCACAACAACCCCCACCACATGATAAATATTGACAGAGCATTGTAAAAACCCAGAGTTTTTGTTTATTGTGATAAGATCTAACTAAGTATCTGTTTGTTCCGGAAAAGCTTTGTCTGCCAGATTATGTGGTTACCGTGGTTACCCACACACCTTCAGGTAGCACATTCCTGACCCCCTACTTCCTGCCCTATAAAAGCTTTGTCCATTTGTAAATCATTTGTAAATCGGGGCCCATTGTTTCTAATACAATGGGTCCCACTAGTGGAATAAAGCTTTTTTTTTCTCTTTTTAAGACTGAGACCTAAGACTCAGCCGAGGTTTGTCTCCCTTGCTCGCTCCAACCTTAACACCAGGTCAGAAGTTTATCAATCTACAGGGGCTGAACATGCAACTTGGTAAAGCCATGCCCAGAAACTTGAGACTTTTACTACCCTTTCTAGAAAGGAACAATTAAAACTCCTACTTCTTTATACCATTATCTCCCAAAAGAAAATAAGAAGAATAATAAATGCAGAAATATAATTTAAAAACAAGTCATTTGTATGACAAGGTTTCAGGTTGTTTTAAAGGAGAACGTTTTATTCATGCATGGAAACTTTAGAAATGTGAGAAGCTAGCAGGACATACTTCTTCCTCTGTGAATATGAAAAAAAAAATTCTTGGGTTCTAAAGTGACAGAATCAGAGATTCCAGCTTTAGGAAACATATCAAAAGCATGCAAAATCACCTAACATAATGGAAGTGATTCTTGGCAATGAAAAACAAGGTTAATATAAACAGTGGTAACAAAACATTACAATTTAGAAAACTGTATAATAAATCAGTCATGACAATGCAAGGTAGGCCTGATTGAAATGCAGACTGTGAGGCTGCAGACCTGAAGAGGGACATGAGCTATGCATTCAGAACTAGCTCCCTTGCAATAAATAGCCATGACACAGATTCCCAAAGCATATATTCAGGGATAGTTCTAAATTATATTGGTAAGAGATGATTTAAATTAGTTTGGCAGAAATTATTGAAAGCTGGTGTAAATCTGAGACTTAAATTGTGTCAGTTTTCTTTTGAGCTTTCCAGTCCTTAATAAGTGAAAATGTTTAGAGTATGTCCTAGGCACAGAATGGGAAGAATTTGGGGAATCTGTGCCTTATACTCAATTTCACGTTTCAAAACTTTACTTTGGAAGCTTTAGGATCCAATGAACTTTTAAAAAAAAACTGGTATTACATTAACACTGTTTTGGGGAAAAAATGTTTGACTTCACAAACAAATTGACTTGAGTTTCCTTTATTAATCTTAGTTTACATAATTAGTAAGTAGTGGTAAGGCTTTTTAAATGTATATTTGTTTTCATAGAAAAATATAATGTATGAGCTTATTATAATCAGAAAACTGTTACATCACAGTCGAAAGTATAACAATTCAGCATCTCACACCTCCTGAGAGAAACTCCACACAGACATTAATAGATTCTTTTCTCATACAATATGCCCTCATCATAGCTTCCCTCCCTCTGCTCCTCTCAGTTCTTTCCCACCTTCCTGTCCAGATTCACTCCCTTTCTGTCTCTCATTAGAAAAGAATAGGATTGTACACAGCAGTTGAATTAAACATAATTCACAACATATTGCAAATTTTGTGAAAGTGATTGTTACACGATAGTATTTACAGGTTGTGAAAATAGCAATTCTGTATTAGTTACATTTATAGATACTATCCACTGCTAACTGAATAGAGGAATGGATCCTGGAGAAATGGTATATAGTTGTGTTTACCAACAGTCCTGAACTCTGCTTTGGGTATGCATGAGCACCAGAAAAACAACATTCATGCCATATTGAATTTTAATCTTCTACTGATTATTTACTTTTGAATTTTAGACATTGTTAAGTACTTTATCTTCTTATACCTTCCTTCAGTTCCTACTGAGAATCTGCTTCCAGCATACAACATACTTTCTGGACCAAAAGTCAAAACAGAAATAAATGTAAAAATTACCACTGAGTTTTAGTTATCCAGGAATTGGAAGGCCACAAAAGACTGTGGCTCCCAAACTCAGGCAACCTTTATTCTTTTAAATTTATAGGACACAACCTTGCTTGCTCCCTTGACACCAACAAGAGCCATCAGCATACCATCAAAGCAACTAGAATATCATTCTTGCTTCCAAATATACCATTTTAGCAGAATATTTTGCATCTAATCTACTTTCAGCCCATGTTTTTATCAACATTTTAATACTTTTTAAAAAAATCTCTTCTCTTATGGAACTTAGATTTTATCTTTTAAAATCTTTACAATTTTATTTTGTTGGTCTGCATTCATTACTATCCTTACAAGTTGCCCATATTTTTGTGAGAAAATGTGAAGATATCATTCTACTTTTATAGAAGATTCATATCTACCTGTGGTATCTTTAAGGCTGTTCAGTATTAGCCATGCATAGATACTTAGGCAATACTGTATGTGAAGAAGCTTATCATCATAAGGAATTAGCTTATAAAATCAAGGAGATTGACAATCCAAAGGTCTGCAAGTAGATGTGGTAAGGAAAGTCAATTGAACTGTAGCAGTCTGAAGATCCACGAGGGCTTAAAAACCAGCATTTTAGTTTGAGTATTGATGTTTTTGTTTGTTTGTTTGTTTGTTTGTTTCGGTTTTTTTGTTGTTTTTTTTTTTTTTAAATGAGTTTCATTTGTAGTATGCTAAGCAGGAACACCTTTCCTGTATTATGAGGAGAGCCGTTCCACTTTTAATTTTTGAGAACACAGACTATGAGAAGAATAATCTACTTTCTCAGTCAAGTATACATTAATGTGTACATAAACACCCTTACCAGCACAAGTCTAGTATGATTAAATACCATGTTTGAACTTCTGAGGGCTACAAGAGCTATTGTAAAACAACTGAAACACTTTTCACATTTCAATACCTATTTGTTAAAAGGCTCTGCACAAGCATTGCACAGATCTGTTCTGTTCTGTAACATGTATCATGTACCTTGTATCACCCAACCCCGTGCCCCCTACCTACCTCCCATCCCCACCAACATGCACAGGTGGCTTTATTTAGGCCCCCAGCTCCACCAGGCACTCTCTGGAGTCCAAGAAGCCACTCCAGCTAGGGAAATAGGTGGGGTGATATAGGCTTCCTTCTTCCCCCTTTTCCTCTGCTCCCCTGGTCCTATTCCCCAGTCTCATCCCAGCTCTGTAATCATCTCACTTCATGATACACTGTTTTGTGATGATGGAGTTAAATTATGATAGCTTAAACAGAATTAAAATCAAGCAATTATCAAAAATGTTTTGGTTTGGGTTTGGTTTTTTGGTTTATTATTTTTATTTATTTGATTCTTTACATGATGCTGGACCCCTGAGATGAAAACTATGATTAATCTGAAACCTTATACAAACTATGTACAGTAGGTTTATCTATCTTGTATTTTCCATTCAATTGGATAAACTGAATAAAACTTTTATAGCAAAAAAGAAAAAAATGTATGCTTAACTCTTGACAAAAACAAACTGAAGCCCCAGCTGGGTAAAAACTCTCCCCAAGCTATCAAAGATTCAATGAAGAGTAACTCTCAATTTATGACTTCCTAAAACAGGTCAGCTTGCCACTCCTGTTAACCTTCCGGAGACTAAGTTCTTTCTCAAGGAGTCTTCCATCTGCCATTAATATACATAATTTGCCTCTTTCTTCATTCTATTCCTAACTTTTGTTTGAACTTTTGGTGCAAACCCACAGGAGTGTTAGAGTTCTTTCTTTTGTTTCATTTTTTCATTGTAATCTTTTCTACATGTTATAGATACCAAATGCATTTCTATAATATTGCAAGTAACTCATGGACCATTTTGACCAGTAGTCAATCTTTTTGTATTTGTTCACAATAACCGCATTAAATTTACATAAAAGTAGGGAAGCCAACCCCTCAGGCAGATATCTCTTATTGCTTTTAAATAACAAAATTCTTTAGAGGACAATGTCAGCTTCAATGGGCCCAGGCTACACATTTGTGCTTTCTTCTGTGTAAATGGTGACCCCATTCCAAATATACAACTCATTTCTAGGGCTAAGGCAGGTGTGACAGAATGCCCAGTCTTGTTCATATCACAACTTCTAATGTCTTCAAAGCATAAAGTGTAAAACACCTACAAGCCCAAGTTAGCAGCACTGATGTATATAATAAATATTGGGCAAAATAAAAAGCTCACTAATTAAAATAAAATTGGAAGTTTGCATTTTTTGTCAAGTGAGCCCATGGTTATATTTTCTTATTTCAGTTAAATTAGTTTCAACTGCTCTTATTTTGGGATAAGATACTCATTGCTCATGTGTTTGTGCTTAGTTATTTATGAGATAATTAAGTTCAGGTTGGAACATGCAGAGCAATAAATGCCTCCCCAGGCTCACATCAAAATCTGCTTTCTGCAGGTTGGCAGCTTCTGAGCTTAGAGGCTTCTAAAGCAGTTCTTTATTTCTCTTTAAACATACATTTTAATAACCTTCACAGCTCAAGTGCTTATGTGTTCTGCGATTTTAAGTCTTTTACAAGGAAACACTATGATATTAACAGAACAAGTTTATGAAGCTTGTTTAAATTACTATACTCATGAATTTTGGTTTCAATATTCCACCTGAAAGAATAGAATGTTCCAAATAAAAATCAAGAAGACCCAGCATCCACTAATCCTTCTGATAGATTATAACATGTTTTAGTATTGCTGCCTTTGAAGTTACAAAGGTGTAGGGCAGACTGTAGTACCAAGTTATATGATGACCTAGTTTAGGGAAGATGTTGGAACCAGTTATATATATATATGCATGTAAAATTCAGTAATTATAAGATATTATTAAGGTTGTATAATATTTACTCATTCATTTAGCTAGAATGTATATATCACCTTCTATATATAATACTATATATTTCCAGATATATGTTTCAAAATCCATGAAGTTTTGACTGCTCTGATTTCTAACCATATCTAAACAAGTAGGAATCCTATTAAAATACAAGTCATGAGTCTGGGATGCTGTTTGTACATTTTCCTTATTGAATCTCACCTAATAATAAAAAGTTTTAAATGAGACAAACTGTTCAAAATAGCAATAAACACATTCATATAACACACAGATTTGAGATGCAAATACAATCAAGTTATAATCCAGAAAAGAATTGGGAAAGTGTGCCATCCATCTTGGGAACCTAAGTATAAATGGTATAAGTGATAAGGTGAGAGTGATAAGAATTTAAAAATAAAAATGGGGGCTGGAGAGATGTCTCAGAGGTTAAGACCACTGGCTGCTCTCTCAAAGGTACTCAGTTCAATTCTAAGCAACCACACAGTAGCTCACAATCAATAATGAGATCTGGTGCCCTCTTCTGGCATTCAGGGATAGATAAATGAATGAATGAATGAATGAATGAATGAATGAATGAATGAATGAATGAATGAATGAATGAATGAACGAGTAAGTAAATGAATGAATGAATGAACGAACAAACAAACAAACAAACTCCCTCAAATAAATAAAGAAATATGGAGTGAAATGCAAACATATTTGAAGAAGAGAACCCACAATTAAGGCACTTGTTGGGCACTAGAGTCCATTCTCTAACAGAGATGGCATCTTCAACTATGCAGATAAAACAAGCTTAAGAAAGTTAGGGGGTGATATGTAGGGTTAATTACATTGGATTTTGCTGACATATAGTATTTTCTTTGACTTAAATATGTTTTTAACTGGCACACGGAAGTATAAAGTTATCACACCAATGGGGTAAAGGGCAATGTCTCAATCTATACAGATATTGCATTATGTATAACATAGATTGAACATACCAATTTCCTTAAAGTTTTTGTATTTCCTTGTGTTAAAATCATAAACATTTTATCAGGTACATAGAGTGAAATGTCTGACTGTGGCTACTCTGTCATGCAATAGTACAGCAGTGTGTCATGCTACAAGGGCTGTGACACAAACACAGCAGCTCAACAGTCAAGACGTGATTATACTGGGATGATGTGAGTGAAAATTTGTAGAAAGGCAAAGTAAGAGAAAACAAAAATTAAGAACAGTCATCAGGTAAAAAGCAGAGTTAGAGGAAACAAAAGCTACAGAAATGAGGTGATTGAATCAAATTTCATGCGAAATTGAGGACTTCAGTGTCGAACACTAAGATTAAGGTAAGTAACTGCTAGAGCCTGAAGTTGAACTCAGAGTGAGCATTTGGTTGTATGGGTCTTTATCTATTGAGGAGGCATATATACATATATATTATATATAGATAGATAGATAATGTGTCTATATATTCTATATATCTATCTGGATGGATAGATAGATAAACGAAAATATCCAGAACATTAAACATTGATGGGTATATTAAAATCTCTATACATCATATTAATCTCATTAATATCTTATATAGTGTCATTGTTTTCAAAGGCAGTTATTTTAATATAGATATTAATGAGATTAATATGATTTTTAAAAGGATTTACATAATCTTTTAATAGAAGTTACTATTTGTTCAGTCTCAAAGAAATTAAGATTAGCTAAAGAAAATGAGAGCAAATGGAGAAAAAACAAACAAAAAGAAATACAATAAACACATTCATATAACATATGAAGAAGGAAGACATATTCAGTCTAGTCTTCTTATTTTCTGGTAAATATTAACACACATTAGATATTGATAAACATAGTTGTGATAAACAGGGACAGGACAGGGAGGTTTATGATATTTGTGATATAATAGAAGAATGTCATGATTAACTCATACATAACACAGAACTAAAGCAAAAAGAACTGGAATCCACCTCTCTTCATCTTCCTACCTATCCACAAAAAAGGACATATTTAATGAATATCAAATAAAAAAGATCACACGATTAAGCACATTACGAGGCCTCAATTCTGAACAAATAACTGTACACAACTGAAGAAAGCTGGGAAGAGGAGAAATAGAGAAGAACACATCCATTGCTTGTCAACAGTCAAACAGTCAGTCCTGAAAACATACACAGGTAGCATGAAATGGACTCAAAAGGTTATATTTAGGAATATGCATATACACATTGCATACAGTAGCAATTAGTAATTGGAATCATTGTTACTTATCGTGATCTGAATATATATATACATATGAATATATAGAGAGAGCTATATACATGTGTTTGTACTGTGTGTATGTATATGTGAGAGAGCAAGACAAATACCTGTTCAAATGCTCAAATGTGACATTAAGCCAGTGCAACACCACCAGACCCCAAACTCTTACTGTAGACATTCTACTGCTCTTTCTTCTATAGGAAGCAGTTACCATTCATGAACATATTTCATTCCTCCTGCATCCTACCTACATCAATATTAAGTTAATATTTTGTTGAGGTACCATAAAATAAGGAGTTAAAGTAATATCCAATCAAAGTATCTGGTTTTTACAATACCTGTATACTTTCCATACCACACTTCCTGAAGCTAGCAAGGAAGAGCTGAAGGAAGACATCTCAAGTGGATGATTATTATTTTCAAACTTAGACAGAGACCCACCCTGTACTTGAGGGATACATGGAGAAAGTATTCCTGTTACCATGTTGTACTATTTATTTATTAGCACTTTAAAGTTCATTATTTTCAGTTTTAATTGTATAGATTTTATGGAATACACCCCAGTAATTCAATCATATACACAGTGAGCAAATCAGTAGTAGTTAACAACTCCATCTCATTAAACACCACCTTTAATGTCTGCTTGACCTGCTTAATTATGTGTATCTGTGGGGTACAGTGTGCTATTTAGTGTATGTATGCACTGAATACTGATCAAATCAGGTAAATGACTTCTGTCTCCTTTCAGTGGTCCACATTTGTAAACATTGCTTTTCTCCTTTCAAGGTAAATATAGTAACATTTGTGAGGCTTGACTGGTAAATACCAGAGCAATTCCCATGGGCCTAAGTTTTAGAACCTACAGTCCAATCATGCTTTATCCTCTCTCCTCTAGAAAACACAGTTATATATTCTGATGAACTCTTTTAATTTCTTGAGACAAGATCTCCTCTTCTAGCTCTGTCTGGGCTAGAGCTCATTATGTAAGTTAGACTTGTCTCAAACTCATAGAGATCCACCTGCCTCTGCCTCTTAAGTGTTGTTTTTAATGCCCCAAGTTATGAACATTTTAACATCCACAAATGAAAAAGAAAATATGCTACTTATTTCTGTGTCTGTCTTACATTTAACATAATGCTATCTCTTGATACTTTTATTTTCTGACATGGCAAAATATCCTTCATCTTTAAAACATTTTATTCTGTATATATACCATGTTTTATTTGTCATTTCATCTACTGATGGGCCACCTAGTTTGATTCCATATAGGAGACACCATAAAATTTTGATACAATAAACACTGGTGGAGAATTAGCTCATTGATGAGGTGATATTGTTTTCTTCATATATTTACCTATAAGGGGATAGCTGTAATGCTGGGAAGAGAGATTAACTACTCCAGCATTAGGAATTGAGCATTGTTAATGGGTTTTTTAGATGCTGCCCAAACCAGTTTGTGAGAATAATAAGTTCAACTCTAAAATTTTTTTCTAATGCTTTACTTCCTATGAATAAACAAAGCTGTTAGAGGATAAGAAAATCTGCCTCCTGAGTGAATAGCTGTTGCTGCCCTGGTACCCTAGTTACCTTGACAGAAGACCATTTGTTCAGTCTCTATATTACACAGATGTCTTCAGGAAACTTCTGACAGCTGAAGCTTCAGCACAGCTCTTGCTCCTGAACATGTGGCCTCAGTATGTGGCATTTCATACAGTCTGTGGCTCATTACAATCCTCTGTGAGCTCTAAATCACCCTGCAACAGTCCCAACTGGTCCAAAGGAATAACACACCCTCTAGCTAAGCAAAGATTTGTTCTGAATGATGTAAAAGAGACTAGGATTTAACTAATGCAAACACATTTTTATTAAAGGCTTCAATTGGACAAATGTCCCTTTTCTATTTCTATAATGTGACTATGATGTGGGAATGTCTTTCTGTATGTTGTGAATAGCAATCTTTAAATAAAGGAGCTATTTTGGCCCATGACAGGCACCATAGAAAAAGTAGGAGGAGGAATCAGAATAGGTAGGAGGAGCAGGGTGGAGTCAGATAGACCAGGCTGGAAGCCCAAAGGAGCAACATGTAAGGAACACAGGTGAGTCATGGGCCAGGTGGCAGACAGATTAATGAGAATGGGTTGATTTAAGATGTAAGAACTAGCTAGCAATGTGCCTAAGCCATAGGCTGAACAGCATGAAGTTAATATAAGCATCTGAGTCATTTTGGGGAGCCTAAGTAGCTGCAGGCAGCTAAGGGGTCTGGGGCTACAGGTCTGTGGGTCCAGACCTCTGGCTGCTTGGGACCAAAGAAACCACATTGTAACATGACTATTTGGCTCCTTTTGAGATAACTCTGGAAAATGCCCTCATTATGCCCCCTTCCTGATGTTAGAACATGAGGACAAATAAAAGACTTCTAAGTGACTCTTGATTGCTTGTTTTTCTCTTTTCTTACTCATGGTGTAGCCCACAGTAGCCTTGAATTCATAGAGATATAAACTTCTACCTCCGCACTGCCAGAAATTAAAGGCGCTGCTCCTATATTACTTGTTTTGGATAATCAATATCTTTGTGACTTCCTGAGGTGATATGAGTAAATATCTAGCCACATTTTACTGGAAATATACTAGAAAGCAAAGAAATCACCACTCCTCCCTGCAAATCTAGTTTAGTGAGTTTCCGAGGGTTAGGTACAGAATCATAAGTGATGGGTTGCATAAGCAGCATGGTTGATTCAGAGGCTTCAAAAGGGTTCATAAAGCACAGTGAGGACATGCCAAGATAGGTATCAGCAGGTACGAGCCCCTCCTTTCCCCTGCATGAAGAAAGACAGTGACATGCATATGATAGGACTTCCAGGGGAGTCTCTCAAAGGAAGAAGTTGTGAGAATAAATGAACAAACTGAACTGACAACTTTCTCAGGGTCTTTTCATTCATTGTTTCTCTCCATTAGTCAAAAAAGAAAACAAGGTGTTGAGTAATTAATGCCCTGACTTCAACTTCCAAGTCAAGCAGAAGAAAAATGAGAGTTTTATAGAAAGGGGGTTCCAGACCCTACACTAGCTGGTCTTCAGGTTTCACTGACTCATCCATTCCAACCACTTTTTTCTGGAAGAATAGAACTTGTAGGTATTAATTTTTATGTCATGTGTTTGCTTTTTGTCCAACAGCCATGAAAGTAATACAAGTCATTGAAACTCTTGCAGCATTTCATAGGCCCAGCTGAGGGAATCAATTCGCACAACTCCCAGAGCACTCATTATGGCTTCTTCCATTAGTTCTGAATGTCAAGGCACCTGGATTTTCATAAAAATCAGTTTCCTGTGACTTAGGAAAATAGTCATAAGCTTTAAAGAGATATAAAGTTTGGAAGTTATATGTATTTTTCTCAAATGAATCATAAATGTTTTATCTTTCTACAATAAACACCAAGAACTTCATTAAAATGTATCAAAATATTGTCAATCTCCTAATTCCACAGTACTCTTCTGAGTTGTAATACTATGAAAAATGAAAACAGTAGCACATCAGAGCTTACAGGGTGCAAATACTTCCTAAGAAGATGCAATTTCACAGAATAATTCTGGAATTAAGGGTCAGAAATATTTGACACTGAACAAGACATTTGATGACCCGGTAGATAATGGGGTTATTTGGTAAATCCAGGGTAATAACTGGCATGGACTAGTTTACCTAAGTTCATCTGAGTAAAAGCTACAAAAATAAAAAAAAAAAAACCTTATGAGACATGCAATAAAAGTGAGATCCTTTTCTTTACTTAATAATAGCTTTATAATCTATGTTTAATGCAATTCAACAAGATGAAAATTCATATAAAGTCTTTTGTTCTTTGAAGAAAATGTATTTTTATAAGTCAATGAAAAAGATATCATCTCATATTGTTTTATTTTATTTAGAATGTTTTTTCATATCTACACTGCTCCCCCTCCCTTCCCTCCTTCTAGTCCTCCCTCAGCCTGCCTCCACCCCATCTCCCTGTCCATTCCCCAAGGAGGGCAAGGAGTCCCAAGGTGGGTCAGTTCAGTCTAGCATATCTGATGTGGGAATATCTTTCTGTATGCTGTGAAATAAAGGAACTCTGTTGGCCTATGCCCGGCACCATAAGTGGGGAAATCAGAGTATAAGTAGGAGAAGGAGGATAGAGTTGAAGGAGACATGATCCATATGCCCATGATGCACGATGTAAAGAAATAGGTAAGCCATGGGCCATGTGGCAGGACAGATACGGATTGAATTAAGATGTGGCAGGCAGGATATGGGTTGAATTAAGGTGCAAGAACTAGCTAACAATATGCCTGAGCCAGAGGCCGAACAGCACAAAATTAATATAAGGATCTAAGTCATTTGGGGGGAGTGGAGGGAGTGGCTGCAAGTGGGTCCTAATAGTGGGTAAGTCTGGGCCAGAAACCTTTTTATATCCAGTTGAGGTAGGCAGAAGACCCTCATCCCAGGATCAAGACTGAGTTAGGTGTTCTTCTGTAGGGAATGGGCTCTGAGATGTCAGTTCATGCACCAGGAACAAACTCTGATCCTACTCAAGAGGCTCCACAAACTGCCCGTGCCATTTGACAGGCGTCTACCTTGGGAGGGTTTAGTTCCTTTCCATGGAGGTTCCTAAACAATTATTTCAGAATCAGTGAGCGCCCAATATCTCAGGTCAGCCATCTCTGTGGGTTTCCTCATGATCCTGATCCCTTTGTTCATATATCATCTTCTTCTTCTTCTTCTTCTCCTCCTCCTCCTCCTCCTCCTCCTCCTTCTTCTTCTTCTTCTTCCTCCTCCCTCCCTCACTCCCTTCCCCTCCCCTCTCTGTCTCTCTCTCTCCAGCTGGACTGGGAGCTCAACCTGGTGATTATGGATAGATCTCTGCTTCCACCTCTATTCATTGATGGATGAAGATTCTATGATGTCAATTAGGATGGTCATTCATTTCATTATAGGGTAAGTCCTGTTTCAGCACCTTCTCCACTAATGCTTGGAGTCCTAGCCAGAAACATTTTGTGGGTTTGGGGAAGTTTCTTTGGCATCACATTTCTTTCTAACCCCACAATGGCTCTTTCTGAAGGTGGAAGGTTTTTTTTTAATATATTAATCTAAGATTAGTATTTATTGAAATATAAGCCAACACTCATGATACAGGTAACAGCTTATATAGGCACCTGATAGACTGGATTATTTACACGATGGACAATGGATGATGAACAGGTCTCTCCAGCAGTCAGGAACCAAAAAAATGGGGTCCCTCAAGATCTCAGCTGCCCCTTGTGAATGGGGTTGGCCACTCCCCTTTCAGGAGCCCAGGACCCTGGATATGTGTCTTCAGACCTTATCAGCTGACACTGAATCCCACCACATTTTTTTGTTTAATTAAGAAGGTTTTAAATTAAGATTATATATAATAGAAATTATTATGAGGTAGTATTTAGGAGAGAATAAGGCATAAATTATAACTAAAATTTAATACAAATAAAGTATATTATATATTTTTAGAATATTGGTAGATGGTAGGGTGTATAAATTATTTCAAAACTTTATCTGGGATAGTGAAAATTTAACATTTGAATGTTTTTTGTTAAGGGATAATATGGTAGTAACTTTAAATATTTATTTTTTAATTTTTTTAAGACTTTAGAAGGAAAATATATTATTTGAAAGTTAGAAGTGCATGGAAGTAGTAGCTCTTAAAATTTGGGAGAGGACAGCGATATAGTTATTTGGACAACTATTTATGTTTTTTTGTGTTGTTGGAGCATCTTTTATATTGGCTACAGGCCTATGGCATTTGACAGATCTTTTTTTAAGTAGGGCACTGTCTTATCTTGTCTGGGCAGGTTTTTTCAGTTTTTATTTGTTATTTTGTTTATTTAGCTTGGACATCATGTCTGTATTGTCAGTAATTAAGGTAAGGACAGTTTTTTATTTAACTGGGCATTTTTTGTCAAAAGGAAAAACTCTAAAGGAGTGTCTTTGATGTTTAATATTATCTTGAGAAAGGAAAAGTGACACTAGGAGTTGTTGCGTCTCTCATGGCCAAATTTTGAATAACAAATGTTAAATGTTATATTTTTTAGGTCTATGAAATGGTTGAAGACTCTTGTCTATGATATTTTAACTTGTATTTGAGATGACTGTGACATGGCAACTTAAATAATGTTGACTGTAGTTTTTTTTATTATCTTAAGGATTAGAACTTGTAAAAGTAGGTTATTTATAAAGGGGTGTATAATCTTTGAACAATGACTTTTAGTATGACTCTCAAACATTAGCCAAAGGTATATATCATGTAAAATGACAACAGTATTTAGACATGTAATATATATGTATATATATATATCAGTATTTAGACATATATATATCATCTAAACTAGTGTAATTATATATTATGCCTCGTATAGTTAAATGGAGGTAGTAAATGTATAGTAGACATGACAATAATGTGAAAAAATTTTAAATAGAGGTAGAAACATATATAAAATATAACATTTATAGATTTAATTTTATATGGTAGTTATAGATTTAGTTTTATATTGATGTATAAGTTGTTTTGCACTTATAAAACAATTTTAGATTTAACTTTGTACCGGTGTACAAATTGTCTCAATCAAACATATAAAATTATTTTACATTTGTATCAATATATAAATATCTATGTCAGTGCAAATTATCTTTAGCTTAGCCCACATATTTGGCTAAAAATTGTTTATAAGTAGGTAGAACAATCTACCTTTATCTGCCCTATCTATTGGAGTCCTAGCCAGAAACATCTTGTGGGTTTTGGGAAGTTTCACCACATTACTTTCTAACCCCACAGTGACTCCTTCTATCTATTTATTCATTTCTTTTGTCTTCCACTCTACTACTCCTCTCATTCAAGCATCTCCTCTCATAATTTGATCCTACCTCTCCTTGCTCCCTCCACATTATGATCCCAATTTACTTAGGAGATCGTCTCTATTTTCCCTTTCCAGGGCATCCCTAGAAAGTGTCTTCTGTTACCTAGCTGTTCAGGGTTGGTGGTTTACAGCCTGGATATTCTTTGCTTTTGTCTTAAAGTCATTAATGAGTGAGTACATACCATGTCTTTCTTTCTGGGCTTGGAACATTGGGTAGATTTATTCCGTTTTCTGAGGAACTACTGCTATACTGATTTACCAAGTGGCTGTATAAGTTTACACTCCCACCAGTAATGGAGGAGTATTCCCCTTGCTCCACATCCTCTCCAGCATAGGCTGTCATCTATGTTTTTGATAGCCATTCTGACAAGTGTAAGATGGTATCTCAGAGTTGCTTTGATTTGCATTTCTCTGATATTTAAGGATGTTTAGCAATTCTTTAAGTGTCATTCAGCCATTTGAAATTCTTCTGTTGAGAATTATCTATTTAGCTCAGAACCCCATTTTTTAATTTGATTATTTAGAGTTTTGACCTCTAGTTATTTTAGTTCTCTATATATTTTAGAGATCAGTCCTCTGTCAGATGCAGGGTTGGTAAAGATCTTTTCCCATTCTGTAGGCTGTTCTTTAGAATTTCTGGAGGTTCCATTTATTAATTTTTCTTCTTAGTATCTATGCTACTCATGTTGCATTTAGTAAGTAGTCACTTGTGCCAATGCATTCAAGGGTATTTTCCACTTTTCTATCAAGTTCAGTATAGCTGGGTTTATGTTGAGGTCTTTAATCCACTTAGTTTTGAGTTTTGTGCAGGGCAATAGATATGGATCTATTTGTATTCTTCTACATACTACCACCCAGTTATGCCAGCACAATATGTTGAAGATATTATCTTTTTTTCTATTGTATATTTTTGGCCTCTGTCAAAAATAAGGTGTTCATAGGTGTGTGACTTAAGGTTGAGGTCTTTGATTTGATACAGTTGATGCAGAAATTTGGTTTTTATGACAGTACCAGGCTGCTTTTAATTACTGTATCTCTATAGCACAACTTGAAGTCAGAGATGGTGATGTCTCCTGAAGTTCTTTTATTGAGCAGGATTGTTTGGGCATTCTTTGGTTTCCTGTTATTCCACATGATGTTGTGTATTATTCTTTCAAGGGCTGTAAAAAATTGTGTTGTGATTTTGATGGGATTGCATTGAATCTGTAAATTGCTTCTGATAAGATTGCTACTATTACTCCAGGAGCATGGGAGATCTTTCCATTTTCTGATATTTTCTTCAATTCCTTTCTTCACTGACTTAAAGTTCTTATCAAACAGGTCTATCATTTCTTTGGTTAGAGTTACCCCAAGATATTTAGTGCTCTTTGCAGCTCTTTCATCATTTGTATATAAAAGGGCTATTGATTTTTTTGAGTTAATCTTGTACTCTCTACATTTCTGAGGGTGTTTATCAGTTCTAGGAGTTCCCTGGTAGAATTCTGGAGGTCATTTCTGTATACTATCATATCACCTACAAATAGAGATATTTTGACTTCTTCCTTTCCAATTGGTATCCCCTTAATCTCTTTTTGTTCTCTTTGCCTTAGCTGAAACTTTGAGAACTATATTGAATAGATAAGGTGAGAGAGAAAAGATTTGTCTTGTTTCTGATTTTAGTGGGATTGCTTTGAGTTTCTCTCCATTTAGTTTGATGTTGGCTGTCAGCTTTCTGTATATCACCTGTTTAGGTATTTTTCCTGTATTCCTGATTTCTCCAGGACTTTTATCATGAAGGAGTGTTGGATTTTGTCAAATGCTTTTTCAGCATCTAATGAGATGATCATGTAGTTTTTTTTTTTTCCTTTCAGGTTGTTTATATAATGGATGACATTAACAGTTTTTCATATGTTGAACAGTCCCTGCATGTCTGAATGAAGTCTATTTGGTCATGTATGAGGATTTTTTTGATATGTTGTTGAATTCAGTTTGTCAGTATTTTTTTGAGTATTTTTTTTCAATGCTCATGAGAGGAACTGGTTTGTAATTCTCTTTCTTTGTTGCATCTTTGACTGGCTTGGGTATCAGGATGACTGTAGACTCATAAAAAGTGTTTGGCTATGTTTCTTCGGTTTCTATTGCATGGAACAGTTTGGGGAGTTTTGGTATTAGTTCTCCTTTGAATTGGTAGAATTCTACACTGAAACCATCTGGCCCTGGGTATCTTTGCTTGGGAGACTTTTAAAAACAGCTTCAATTTCCTTGGGAGTTATAGATTTGTTTAGGTCACTTACCCAGTCTTGATTTAATTTTGGTAAGTGATACCTGTCTAGAAAGATATCCTTTTTTTGTAGATTTTCCAATTAGGTGGAGTATAGATTTTCAAAGTATGACCTAATGAGTCTCTGGATTTTCTGAGTGTCTGTTGTTAGATTTCCCCTTTTCATTTCTAATTCTTAATTTTGAATACTCTCTATCTCTGCCTTTTGGTTAGTTTAAATAAGGATTTGTCCATCTTGTTAACTTTCTCAAAGAACCAACTCATTGACTCATTTATATTTCTGTATTGTCCTCTGTTTCAATTTTATTGATTTCAGCCCTGAGTTTGACTTTTTCCTTCCTTCTACTTCTTGTAGGTGAGTTTGCTTCTAATTGTTCTATAGTTTTCAGCTGTGCTATTAGGTCTCTTGTGTGAGATTTCTCTAGGTTTTTCATATAGGCATCTAGTGCTATGAATTTTCCTCTTAGTACTGCTTTCATTGTGTTCCATATGTTAGGGTATGTTGTGAATTCATTTTCATTGAATTTTAGAAAGTCTTTAATTTCTTTATTTATAACTTCCTTGTTCCAAGATGCTTCAATTGAGAGATGTTTAGTTTTCATGAATTATAGGCTTTCTGTAATTTTTGTTGTTTTTGAACTCTAACTTTAGACCATTGTGGTCTGACAGGATACAAGGAGTCATTTCCATTTTTTTGTATTGATATATGCTTTATGATCGAGTATGTGATCAATTTTAGAAAAAGTTCCAGCAGGTGCTGAAAAGAGTACATTCCTTTGTGTTTTGGTGGAAAGTTCTGTATATATTATTGAGTCCATTTTGGTAATACATTTGTTAGATCCCTTATTTCTCTGCTAAGTTTTTGTCTGGCAGACCTAACCATTAGTGAGAGTTGGGCATTAAAATCTCCCACTATTGTGGGGTTTAATATGAGATTAAACTTTAGTAATGTTTCTTGTACATATGTATGTGCCCTTTTGTTTGGGGCATAAATATTTAGGACTGAGACTTAATCTTGGTGGATTTTTCCTGAGATGAATAAGCAATATCCATCCTGATCTCTTTTGATTGACTTTAGTTTGAAGTCTATCTTGTTAGATATCAGGTTGGCTACACCAACTTGTTTCTTACGTCCATTTGATTGAAAGGCATTTCCCAACACTTTACTCTGAGCCAATGTCTGTCTTTGAAGTTGAGGTATGTCTCTTATATACAGTAGAAGGATGTATTTTTTTATCATTATTTTAGGCTGTGTTTTTAATAAGTGATTTGAGCCCATTCACTTTTATTAAGGATATTAAGGAATATTAGTGATCTGTGATTGTTATTTCCTGTTATTTAAGGTTGCAGTGTGTGTGTGTGTGTGTGTGTGTGTGTGTGTGTGTGTGAGTGTGTGTGTGTGTGTGTGTGTGTGTGTGTGTGTGTGTGTGTGTGTACTTCACTTATTTGAGTTTTTCTTCTGTGGGATAATCTATTGCTTGTAGTTTCATGTGTATAACCAGATTTCTGAGGTTTGAGTTTTCTCTCTGGTACTTTCTGTAGGCCAGATTTGTGGATAGGTATTGTTTAAATCTTGTTTTGTTGTGAAATATCTTATATACTCCATATATGATAATTGATAGTTTTGCTGGGTATAGTAGTCTGGGCTGGCAACCATGGTCTTTTAGTTTCCATATGACATCTGCCCAGAAGCTTCTGTTTTTTATTGTTTCCACTGAGTAATCTGGTATCATTCTGATGGGTCTGTCCTTATAGGTAACTTGGCCTTTTTTCTTTGCAATTATTAGTATTCTTCCTTTATTCTGTAGATGTAGTGACTTGATTATGTGTCAAGCAGACTTTTATGGGTGGTCTAGTCTACTTGGTGTTCTGTAAGCTTCTTGTATCTTTATAGGCATTTTCTTCATTAGGTTCTGATATTGTTGAATATATTTTATGTGTTTTGAGCTGGCATTCTTCTCCATATTTAATTCCAATTATTCTCTGGCTTGGTCTTTTCATGGTGTCTGATATTTCCTAGATGTTTGGATTATGACTTTTTTGTTTTAGTGTTTTCTTTGACCTATATATCTATTTCAACTATTGACACTTCCTCGCCAGAGATTCTCTCTTCCGTCTCTTGCATTCTATTGGTTATGGTCGCATCTGTAGTTCTCATTCTTTTCTTCAGATTTGTCTGTTTTCAGCATTGTCTTCGTTTGTGTCTTCTTTATTGCTTCTATTTCAATTTTTAAATCTTTAAATGTTTTCTTTACCTGTAGAATTACTTTTTCTTGGATTTCTTGGGTTTCTTCATTTTCTTTCAGGAATTTGTTGATCTCTTCCAATTTTTGTTTGTATTTTCTTCTACTTCTTTAAGGCAACATTTTATATCCTCTTTTAAGGCTTCTATTATCTTTATATAATTGTTTTTTAAGGTCATTTCCTTATGCTTATTCTGCATTGCCATGCTCAAGTCTTGTAGAAGTACTAGAGCCTGGTGTTGCCATTTTTTTCATGCTGTTATATGTATTATTGCACTGACATATGATGATTGCTTCCTCAGATCATTGCAGGATTTGTTTACATCTCATGGAAATGATTATGGTGCAATTTGTTCTTGGTGTGTCTGTGCCTCAGGAATCCTGTCTTGATCCAATTCGTGTTCTTGGCCCAATTGGAGGTAGTGTATTCTGTGTCACAGTGATCCCTCTTAATCCAATAGTTGCTGACAACTATGAGACTCAGGTGGCCCCTTTTGATCCAGGAGGTGCTGAGGAACTTAGGATCTCTTGATCCAATAGGAAATGATGAACTCTCTTAGTCTCTTAGTCTCTTGGTATCTTAGTCTGATGTGTGAAGAGAATCTGTGGGCTTCCAGTTGTTGCTTTGGTCACAAGGTAGTGGTGTAGGTTGGGAGATGGGACAGGGTTTTGTCACTGGGTGTGTCCAAAGAACTAAGTTTTACTTTGGCTTCTGCTCCACAGGGCTTTTCCCTGCTGGCCTGTATTTGGAGAAAAGATGAGAGAGGTTGGAGATCCAAGGGTTGTGTCCCAGGGACAGTGTCGCAGAGACAGGAATCTCTGCCAGGGCTGCATGGGGTGTCACTCACTCACCTGTTCTCATGTCACATTTTAAAAATTAAGTCTAATACTTTTTTAATAATCATATCATAATGTGATTACAACATTTCTTCCTCCAATTTACTCTCTACCCTTCCATTTACTCCTTACTGCTGTCTTATATGTATGTTTTTCAGAGATGATCATTTGGCACTGGACAACCAATAGGCTTTTCTTTACTGAAAATCACATCTCCTTTCTGAGCTTAACTTTTTCCTATAGCTCTTTATGTAAAGTTGAGACCTTGTTGGCCTAATGATTCTCATAGTGATGAATATTTGGGTAGAAATGCCTCTAGAGATAAGTATCATTCATCAGCAAAAATAGGTGGATAGACACAGAAATTCCCTAAGAAAGGAAACGTCACATTCATGAGAAGAAAGTCCACAAGGAGATAATTGACTTTATAAACTTTTTTTTGTAGAAATACATGTTATTTTGGACAGCTCACCTACTCATTCCCTTATATTATGCTGAATCACTTGATGAAACTGCTATAATCCTATCATTCAGCTTGGAAATATATAGAATCAGAATAATGATGATGCAAAACATTTATGATTTGTCTTATTTTCAGAACCAGACACACTAAGTGAATAAACATGTGCTAATGTGCAGCCAAACTCTTGTTATGAAGCTACAACCACCCTGACACACAAACCACACAACAAATGCAACAAAAAAGAGAATTACAAACCAATATCCCTCATGAACATTGATACAAAAATACTCAATATAATACTGACAAACTGAATTCGACAACATATCAAAAAAATCATCGACCATGATCAAGTAGACATCATCCAGACATGCAGGGATGGTTAAACATACAAAAAATTGTTAATGTCATTCATCATGTAAACAACCTGAAAGGAAAAAAAAACACATGATCATCTCACTAGATGCTGAAAAAGCCTCTGACAAAATCCAACACTCCTTCATGATAAAAGTCCTGGAGAAATCAGAAACGCAGGGAAAATACCTAAACATAATAAAGGCAAGTGGACAGCCAACATCAGTCTAAATGGAGAGAAACTCAAAGCAATCCCACTGAAATCAGGAACAAGACAAGACTGTCCATTCTCTCCATATATAGCCAATATAGTTCTCAAAGTTTTAACTAGAGCAATAAGAGAACAAAAAAAGATGAAGGGTATACAAATTAGAAAGGAAAGTCAAACTTCATTTGCAGATGATATAATAGTATACATAAATGACCCCCAAAATTCTACCAGGGAACTCCTAGAACTGATAAACACCTTTAGCAATGTAGCAGGGTATACGATCAACTCAAAAAAATCAACAGCCCTCCCATACACTAATGATAAAGGACTGAAAAAGAAACCAGGTAAACATCACCCTTTACATTAGCTGCAAATAACACCAAATACCTTTGGGTAGATCTAACCAAAGAAGTGACAGACCTGTAGATAAGAACTTTATTCATTGAAGAAGCTATCAAAAAATGGAAAGATCTCCCATCCTCTTGGATAAGTAGGATCAATATAATAAAAATGGCAATCTTATGAGAAGCAATCTACAGATTCAATGTAATCCCCATCAAAATCTCAACACAATTCTTCACAGACCTTGAAAGAAGAATATGGGAATAACAAACAACCCAGGGTTTTTGGGTTTTTTTGTTTTTGGTTTTTGTTTTTTTTTTTTTTTTTTTTGTATTTTTAGAAAAAATCCTGTTCAATTAATGGAACTTTGGGAAGTATCACCAACTCCAAGTTGTACTACAGAGATACAGTGTAGGCGGAGTTTTACTTGCAAGGCACCACTCCAAGATTAATATTTATTAGAATATAAATCAACACTCACGATACAAGTAACAGCTTATAGTGGCACCTGAACAGGGACTGGAGTATCCAAGAGATGGACGAGCGATGGACAGATGATGGATTGCAATCCGGTCTCTCTAGCAGCCAGGAACCAGGAAGAGACCTCCCTGTGTTCCAGCAGTCCCTTATCAAGGGGGTTGGCCACACCCCCTCCAGGTTGGCCACACCCCCTCCAGGTTGGCCACACCCCCTCCAGGAGCTCAGGACCCTGGATAAGCATCTTTGAATCTTATCAGCTGACACCTGAATTCCACTACATCTCTCCCTTTTGTCTAGCTAAGAAGGTTCTAAACTAAGACTATGTACAATAGGAATTATTATGAGGTAGTAACTTAAATACCTATTCTTCAACCCCTTCAAGACCTGAGAAGGAAGATGTATCACTTGAAAGTCAGAAATACATGGAAGTAGTGGCTTCCAAAATTTGGGCGAGGACAGCAACACAGCTACCTGGACAATCACCTCTGGTTTTGTGTGCCACTGGAGCATCTATCATATTGGCTACAGGCCTATGGTATCTGACAGATCTATTCACAAGCAGGGCAATTTTGGAGGGACTGTCTTATCCTGTCCAGAAAGGTTTTGTCAGTCTCCATCCATCAACTTGTTCATCCAGCTTGGACACCATGTGTGTACTGTCAGCAATCAAGGTAAGGACAGTTCCTTATCCAACTGGTCATTCTCTGCCAAAAGGAAAAACTGCAATGGAGTATCTTCGATGCTCAACACCATCTCAGGAAAGGAGCAGTGACACCAGGAGTCGTTGTGTCTCTTGTGGCCGAATTTCAAATGTTAAATGCCATATTCTCTGGGTCTATGAAATGGTTGAAGATTCCTGTCTATCTATGATATTCTAACCTGTATCTGAGATAACTGGGATATGGTACCTTAAGTAATGTTGACTGCAGTTTTTATCATATTAAGTATTAAACCCTGTACTAAATATTAGAATACCTACATAAGGGGTGTACAATCCCTGAACCATGACTTTTAGTATGACTATCAAACATAAGCCAGGGGTAAATTACCATGTAAAGTGGTCACAGCATTTTAAACATGTATATACATATGTATCATCTAAACAGAGGTATATAAAACATCTTGTGCATATATCATAACTAGTGCAATCATGCATTATATCTAGTTTAGTTAAATGAAGGTAGTAATTGCATAGTGTACATGACAATGATTTGCAAATATTTTGAACAGAGATAGAAGAATATATAAAATATAGTAATTACAGATTCAATTTTACATAATAGTTACAGATTCATATTTATATCGAAGTACAAGTTGCTTTGGTTATATGAAGCAATTTCAGATTAAACTTTATACCAATGTACAAATTATCACAATTAAACATATAAAATGATTTCACATTTTTATCAATATACAAATACCTATGCCAGTGCAAATTGTCTTTAACTTAGCCTATACATTCAGCTAGAATTGTGTATAGGTAGGTAGAACAATCTACCTTTATCTATCGTATCTATCCCCCTTCTCTTCTTCAAAAGAGATCGTTGATGCTATATTATAGTTCTGTCCTCCACCAAATTTTAACTTATAACTATTCTAACAGAATAATAATTACCCACAAATCTCAGAACACAAAACTTATTGGGAAAGGAGGCATAGTTTTTCATAAGGTTACTTCCTACTGACTTAAGGGCAATGTCATCTCTTTGGGATCCTGTAAAAGTGAAAACAATGGTTAGATCTTGATGGACTGACTATATACATTTATAACCATTCTCAGAATAGTGGTTAACACCATCTGGAATTCTAATTAGAAGTGTGATCTGGAGGATAATCATAGAGAGCTATCTTGCAGCCGTTTTTGAACAGTCTATTTTCTGAAAACAATCATTGATTGGTGTGCACCAAGTTCTTGAATTTTCTATTTTTGCCTCTGTCTGTCTACCTGTCTCTTACTCTCTCTCTCTCTCTCTCTCTCTCTCTCTCATACTCTCCCTTTTATTCTTGTTTCACTAGTAGGAGTTGTTGAGGTGGGGGCCCCATCTTGATTCCAGATTCTTTGTAGATAGCTGATAAGAGAAAATGTTATTTACAATGGAAAACTTAAGCATGGTTGACACTCAAAAAAGATATTCATATCTTCTATGACTTCAGGAGATTGTATGCAGACAGGATGTTTGAAAGGTACAGATACAGAGAGAAACAAAGTTTAAGATGAAGTCACAATAATATTGGTCCCTAAACATTCTGTCTTCTGTCTCACACCAGGTGGCTTTTCTGATACGAGACAGAACTCTTCACATTTTCTTTACCAATATGCTTAGGTTTAGAGAGGGAGAAAGCCACTTGCTCCCAATTCAAATCCATCCCTATTAATTGTCAAATCAGGACCACTTTTTTTTTGAGGTGTAGATGCAAGATGCAAAGCAGTAAAAATTGAGAGATTAACCCGTAGTGCACATGTGTATTTATTAGTTGGTCTCATAGTCCATCATTTACATTCCTTCATCACCAATATCTCCTCGATTGCAGATGAGTAATTATTCAATGTCTAGTCAATGTCTTAAAAATAGTTGTATCCGTTTTCCTGTAAAGACAAAATTGAGACCCTGCCCCAGTTTTGTTAAATGTGTTTTCCTTACCATGTATCCATTTGTCATATCAGGGATGAGCAATCACTTCTCCTCTTCAGGAAGGGATTCCTTTTCGAAGCGGACATTTATTAGTTTTATTGGTACCCATATCTTTTCTGTCCCTGTTGAAACAAAAGCGAAACCCCTACCCCATTGAAGCACATATTCCGGCTTCCACTCTTAAGTCAACGCATCTTTGAAGTAGATGGGTTGATTTATCTTGGAGGATTTCTCTATTACCCAATGTCTCTCAGCAGCTGATGTTCCCTTTTCATCAGTGTTAAGAAAATTTAAAGTCAATAAGGCATTGTAAAACCTCTCCCTGGGTTTTCTCATTTCTTTCTTCTGTTTATAAAGCATCTCTTTCAATGTGTGGTGACATCTCTCCACAACTGCCTGTCCTGTGGGATTGTGTGGTATCCCTGTAATATGCTTTATAATATAGTATCCAAAAATTAGCTTCATTTTTTGGGAAACATAAGCTGGAGCATTGTCACTCTTAATCTGAGTGGGAATTCCCATTATGGCCATGGCTTCCAAAAGGTGAATAAGTACAGCATCAGCATTTTCAGAACTCAGAGCAGTCGCTCATTGTATTCCAGAGTAAGTATCGATAGTATGATATACATATTTCACCTTTCCGAATTCTGGGAAGTGGAACACATCCATTTGCCAGATCTCATTTCTCTGTGTACCTTTGGGATTACTTCCAGCAGGTAAAGACGGTTGGTTATAGAAAGAGCAAGTGTTGAAATTCCTTACTATTTCGTTTGCTTCATTCCAAGTGATGGAAAAACTCCTCTTCAGTCCTTTGCTGTTAACATGATGTTTCTCATGAAATTCTGTGGCCTCTAGCACGTTTCCTAGAGCAACCAATTTATTTCATCATTACCCTGCACTAGAGGGCCTGGGAGACCCGTGTGCACCCTGATATGTGTTATGGACATAGGATGTAACCTATTTCTGATGATATCTTGTAGTTGTATGAACAGTAAGGTCAGGTTTGTATCATCAGGAATGAAGTCAGCAGTTTCAATATGTAAAACAACTCTTTCTGCATTTTGAGTCAGTAATTACATTGAGAGGCTCTGTGAAATCCAACAACACCATAATAATTGCATATATTTCTGACTTCTGAACAGAGTTATAAGGGCTCTGAGCCACCTTAATAAAGTCTTCAGACTTGTAGCCAGGCTTTCCTAAATTGTTCGCATCAGTATAAAAGATGGGGGCTCCAGAAATGGGTTTATCCTGTACCACATGAGGAAAGGTCCAATTAGTTTCCTTTATGAATTGAATTCTCTTGTTTCGAGGATATTTATTATTAATCTCTCCTAAAAAGTCACTACAAGCCTTTTGCCAAGGTTCACTGTCTGCCCATAATCGTTCAATTTCTTCATTAGTCAAAGGCACGACAATTTCTGCAGGGTCCTTACCAGTCAATTGACGAAGTCTTAATTTACCTTTAAAAATCAGATCAGATATTTTTTTGATATGTGTTTTCAGCTTCTTGCTTAGCCTATGTGGCAGAAATATCCATTCCAATATAATACTTTCTCTTTGCATTAAGATTCCTGTTGGAGATTGTCTAGAGGGTAAAATAACAAGTATGCAATCTAGGTCTGATCCACAGGATCCACATGTGCTTCTTGAAGTTTCTTTTCTACCAACTCTAATTATCATCAGATAATTCTCTTGGACTATTTAAATCCTTGTCACCGTCCAAAGTCTTGAACAAATTAACTAGCTCATACTTTTTTATCCCAATCATGGGCTGTATATGAGCAATATCTCTTAGTAACTTTTGAAAATCGTTAAGAGTCTTCAATTTATCTCTATTTAATTTTACCTTTCGTGGCCTAATTTTTTGTAAACCTATTTTATATCCTAAAGAATTGATAGAATCTCCCCTCTGTACTTTTTCTGGAGCAATTTGTAGTCCCCAATCAGGCAATATTTTCTTTAGTTCTTCAAACAATGTTTCTAATGTCTTTGGGTTTGGGTCTGCCAACAAAATATCATCCATATAATGGTAAAAGATAGAGTGTGGGAAGTGCTTGCACAGTATTTCTAGTGGTTGTTGTACAAAATATTGGCATAAGGTGGGACTATTCAACATTCTTTGGGGAAGGACTCTCCATTGGTACCTCTTATCTGGCCCTGAATTATTAAGAGTAGGTACTGTGAAAGCAAATTTCTCTTTGTCCTGTTCCTATAAAGGTATGGTAAAAAAAAAAAATCTTTCAAATCAATAAATGCAATAGGCCATCCCTTAGGTAGCAGAGAAGGCAGGGGAATACCAGATTGCAAAGAGCCCATTGGTTGAATCACCTTATTCATTGCTCTTAAATCAGTCACCATCCTCCATTTTCCAGATTTTTTCTTGACAACAAAAACAGGAGAATTCCATGGACTGGTTGATTCTTAGATATGCTGAGCCTGTAACTGCTCCTGTATCAACTGTTCCAAAGCCTGAAGTTTTTCTCTCATCAAAGGCCATTGTTGAACCCAAATAGGCTTTTCTGTTAACCATTTCAAAGCCAGTGCTGTGAGTGCCCTTTTAGGTTCTGTGGTTATTGGGCAATTCTTTTGTTCAACCTGAATGGCTGGTGAATTTTCTCCATAGTCCCTTAAAGCATCATTTTGGAAACATAATTGAGTCTCTGGTTGATATCAGAACCAGGAGGGATTTTAATCTTGGTATTCCATTGCATTAGAAGGTCACGACCCCACAGATTCACTGCTATGTCAGCCATATATGGCTTTAACTGTCCTTTCTGACCTTCTGGTCCTATGCATTCAAGCCATCTCACACTCTGTTTCACCTAAGATATTGTTCCAATACCCAGAAATTGGATATCTACTGCCCATAAAGGCCATCTTGGATGCCATGATTGTGTGGTTATGATCAAAACATCAGCCCCCATGTCGACTAAACCCTGGATATAAATATTATCTATCCAAATTCTTAATTTTGGTCTTTGTTCATTTATTGAAGTCTGCCAAAATTTCATTTTGTGATTCTTTTTGGAATTTCTGAATTTTCTTTTGAATTTATGTTATTATCTAATGTAGGCGGAGTTTACCCACAAGAACACCAATACTAGAAAAATATTTATTAGAATATAATCCAGAACTCACGGTACAGGTAACCAAGCACAGTAGGGACCGAAGTCTGCAGACGGACGGACGAAGGGGTCCTTCCTCCAGCAGCCAGGAACCAGGAAGAGAGCCCCCCAGCGTCCCAGCAGCCCCTTATCAAAGGGGTTGGCCACACCCCCTCCAGGAGCCCGGGACCCTGGATAAGCTTCTTTGGACCTTATCAGCTGACACCTGAATCCCACAACAATCTAATGCTGTATGATCTTCTAGATCAGGTATTGGATGCCCTATTGGTCCTGAGAATGCTGGTCTTCTACTATGACTGGATATGATCTTATCATCCTCAAATTTTGAGTCTGATTTTTGGGGGCTTCCCAGGGGAAGCCCCAAAAGGCATTTCCCAATGGTAGAGGGTTGCCTTCTTTATCTATGGTAGATCTACATTCATTGGTCCAATGCTGTCCCTTGCCACACCTTCTGCATAATCCAGAAGGCAGTGAATGGCCTTCTGTTTGAATTAAACCTAGATCGGGCATTATCTCCCAGAGTACCTTGTATACAATTCCATCTTATATGGCCTTGTTTTCCACAGTTGAAACAAGTGATGCCTTGGTTCCTCACCCTAACATTAGCAACAGCTTGGCCTACCCAATTCTTCTCATTGCAATGGAGAGACTCAGAATTGATTGCATATTGAATCCATTCTTCTATAGGTGTGGCTCTGATCTCTAAAGACATAAGCATTCTTCTACATTCCATATTAGCATGATAAAAGGCCAGAGAAAGTATTAATTGCTTCCTAACTTCTGGATCTGATATTGCTCTATATACAGCCGTGGTAAGCCTCTGTAGAAAGTCGGTATAAGGCTCTTTTAAGCCTTGTTTGGTCTTAGTATAAGGCTCAATTTTTTGACCTAGGTCCAAAATCTTTTCCCAAGCATTCAGTGCAGCAGTATGGCATAGCAATAAAGTATGCTCGTCATAAGTAGTTTGAGTCCTCACATCAGCAAACATGCCTTCACCAAGGATTTGGTCCTGAGAAGCTAAGAAACCCCTAATTTTTCCTTGTTGTTCTAAGGTCCTGGCCTCCTCTCTAAACCAGCTTCTCCACTGTAAATTCTGACTTTGGTCCAAGACAGCAGCCGTTAGCTGTATCCAATCAATTGGTAAAATCCAGTTTCTTGCTGACCATGAATTTAGAAGCTGCTTTACATAAGTAGAGTGTATACCGTGCATTGATATTGCCTCTTTAAAATCCTTGATGTCTCTCATATGTGCTGGCTCATAGCTATACTCTACATATTCTGAGGATCCTCCAGGTGCTATCTTTGTCTGAATAGTAGCTGGGAACAATAGTGGTTGGGAAGGGGGTAGCCCTGTCATGTTTATCACCTTAGGTAGAGTATCTCCAGCATCATAATATCCCATTGGGGGTTGACCTGAACTGTTCTGAGCATAAGATGCATCACTACCCTTTTCCAGTATTGCAATACGGTCCTCCCATTCTTGTATTTTGGATACTACGAGTTCCCATTCCTGGATTTTGGATACTACTGGTTTCCATTCTTGAAGTTTAGATAATATTGATTCTTCTAGAGCTTGAGTGTCCTGATGAAGCAGTCCTTCCAAAGACCTCACCGAGCCAGCAATTTTTCGATCTACATCATTAACATAATTAATGATTTTCTTGTTCTTGTCATTAATGTAGTCAACAAGTTTCTTGTTTTCATCATTTACATAGAGCCTATATTTTTCTTGTACAGTGTTATCCATATCTAAAGAGGAAGCCTTATCTGAAAGCTTGTTGTAACCAATTTCCAAAGTATCCATCTTTTCTGCCATTTTAGTGTTGGACAGTTCCATGTCATATACCTTGGACAGCAACTGTTGATTTACATTTTGTACCTGTTTAACCTCATCTGCCACTGTAGCGTTCGATAATTCCATAATACATAATCTGGACAGTGATTGCTGGTTTCCAGTTGTCACCTCTGTCATCATCCTCTTATTTTGAAACACAAAATATAGAAACAAGCCAAAAAATAGTAGGACTGGGGTATTGAATCCTTCAAGATATTCATTTAAAAATTTGTCAACCACCAAGGCAAAATATGACCTAAAGTCTTCAAAAGAATAATTGTCAGCCATTGTGTCACTTCAGGTGTAATTATGCCATTTAATCCATAGGTGTCACAGTAGCGGTCAATGCCCTGCCCACTCTATGACAGATGCAGAGACTCTCAGTAGCAGGAAGCTACCTACAGACCCTACGGGGTTTTGAAGGGCCCCAGCAGGCAGAATACAATCCTTGGAAAAAGCAAATTCTCACAATTTAAGACAGGATGTTAATCACAAAATAGAAGGGTTTATGTTTCCTTAGTTTGCTTGCACAATTAATTTACAGTTGCCCGGGTCACAATCAGCGACCACGTGGGCTGGCTGGGGGGGAGGGGTGTGCGCGCACTTTAAACTCCACTACTAGGGCTAGATGGACAGAGCCGCCATACAGGCAGGCAGTGGCAGGCCAAGTGGACAATGGACCACTCCTGAGTGCTGCGCTGGCAGGCCAGGAAGGTGCGTGCTGTGCATGCTGGATCTGCGGGCTGAAAACTGAGCACTGCGGCAGGCTGAAAGCATAGCCAGGTGCTGCGGCAGGCCAGCGAGGTGAAAACCGCCTCTGCATTGAACTGAAAACCTACGCCTGTGCACTGAGCTGAAAACCCGTGCCTGAGTACTGGACCAGCGGGCTGGAAACCACACCTGGCTAGCGAGAGGGAGCTTTAAGCCCAAGTGAACAGTCTGTATGTCCCCTGCCCTCTTACAGTTTTCAAAACACAAAGGGACCTCGTATACCCGAGGGCACAGTGCTGAGGACGTTGGGCGCTAGATGTAGGCAGAGTTTTACTTACAAGGCACCAGTCCAAGATTAATACTTATTAGAATATAAATCAACACTCACAATACAAGTAATAGCTTATAGTGGCACCTGAACAGGGACTGGAGTATCCGAGAGATGGACGAGCGATGGACAGATGATGGATTGCAACCCGGTCTCTCCAGCAGCCAGGCTACCAGAAAGAGACCTCCCCATGTTCCAGCAGCCCCTTATCAATGGGGTTGGCCACACCCCCTCCAGGTTGGCCACACCCCCTCCAGGAGCTCAGGACCCTGGATAAGCATCTTCGGACCTTATCAGTTGACACCTGAATCTCACTACAATACAGTAATATAAACAACTTGGTACTGGCAGAAAAACAGACTTGTGGATCAATGGAATCATACTGAAGAACCCTACATTTATTCCTACACCTATGAACATCTGATTTTTGACAAAGAGGCCAAAAATATTCAATGGAAAAAGGATAGCATCTTAAACAAATGGTGCTGGCATAACTGGATGGTGGTATGTAGAAGAATGCAGATAGATCCATATCTATCACCTTGCATAAAACTCAAATGCAAGTGGATCAAAGACCTCAACATTAACCAGTTACACTGAATTTGATAGAAAACAAAATGGGAAATACTCTTGAATGCATTGGCACAGACGACCATTCCTAAATATAACATCAGTAGCACAGACACTTGGAACAACAATAAATGGGACCATCTGAAACCTAGAAGCTTCTGTAGGCAAAGGACCCAGCCAATAAAAACAACAGCCTAAGGAATGAGAAAGATCTTCATTAATTATATATCTGACAGAGGACTGACATCTAAAATATATAGAGAACTAAAGTAACTAGAGGCCAAAATAAAAAAATCAAATAATCCAACAGAAAAATGGGGTTCAGAGCTAAATAGAGAATTCTAAACAGAAGAATTTTAATGGCTTAATGACACTTAAAGAATTGCTAACCATTCTTAAACATCAGAGAAATGTAAATCAAAACAACTTTGAGATACCACCTTATACCTGGCAGAATAACTAAGATCAAAAACACTGATGACAGTCTATGCTGGAGAGGATGTGGAGCAAGGGGCACACTTCCCCATTGATGGTGGAAATGTAAACTTGTACAGCCACTTGGAAATCAGTATGGCAGTTCCTCAAAAAAACTGAAAATCAATCTACCCAATGATCCAGCAATACTACTATTGGGCACATACATATTCACACTCCAAAGGAATTAGCTCAACTATGTTCATAGTAGAATTATTAGAAATAGCTAGAACCTGGATGCAACCTAGATGCCCCTCAACTGAAGAATGGATCAACATACCGTGGTACAATGGAGTACTACTTGGCTGTTAAAAATAATGACATCATGAAAGTTTCAGGCAAATGGATGAACTAGAAAAAACCATCCTGGGTGAAGCAACCCAGACCCAGAAAGACAAACATGATATGTTCTCCCTTATAAGTGGACATTAGCTGTAAATTAAAGAATAATCACAATAAGGCCACAGACCCAGAGAGACTAAGTAATGAGGAAGGTTTCAGGGGAGACACAGGAATCTCCCTGGGAAGAGAAAATGGAACAGATTTCACAGGTGAACTGGAGGTGGATGAGGCTAGGAAGAAGAGGGATCAGGTGATGTGGAGGAATTACTGAAATGGGAGTGAGTATTTCTGGGATGAGGTGGAAACCTAGTGTAGTGGAAACGCATTGGAATCTACAAGAGTGACCCTAGCAAAAACTCCTAGGAATGAGGGACATGAAGCCTGAACCCACCATCTTCTGTGACCAAGCAAGGCCTCACACGTAGAGGGATTTGGACACTAATCCAGCCACATAACCTTCTGTTGTGTCCTGGTCGCGAGACAACCCCTCCCCAAAGAGACCACCAGAGACACAAACTCTCTAAAAGGCAAAAGCAAAGTTTATTGAAAAATACAAGTTGCAACAAGGACCCTGGTCCAGCTCACTGGTGTGGCAATGGCCAGAGAAGGTACCTACCTCTGCAAGTTGGGTTTTTAAAGGCAAAACCCACAAGGTTACACATCAATTAGGGGTCTTAGTATGGATACAATTCTGATTAGCTTGTTTTGGGGGACTTTCCAGATTTCCTCTGTTATCTTAACCAGCTGTTTGTCAAACACTCTTTCCTAGACTACCTTCTGGGTTGG